>OW818029.2:37557464-39957464 GCA_942486065.2 Calliphora vomitoria
TTCTGAAGTGGGCCTTATATAGGAGCTTTTACTAATTATGCACCAATCGTTCCAAAATTTGGTTGTGCAAGTTAGACTTATATAAAACTTATTTATGCTGAATTTGGTTTGGATATCTGTATAACTAACATATTTATGAGAACTTAACTATTTTCAGATGGGGGCTAGGTGAAATAATGTACTGATTCTAACCAAATTCAATAAGCTTTGTCCTTGGGCAATATAAAATCTTTTACAAAACTTTGTCGCATTAACTTTAAAATTATCTTTAATAGACTCAGAAAATGATCCTGAGCTGATTGGTATACTTTAAGGTGGGGTTTGGGGCAACATTTGTGCATGTTACTAACAACAGTGGTGGTGTTTAAACGATATGTTACATGCAGAGAAAATACATGGTTCGTCATTGTTAAGACAAGCATACTATGTTCATTGTAAGAATATATTTTTGTCGTACACATATATTTGTTATTTTAATTTAATTTCAACAGTATTTTCTTTACTGTAAACATATTTATTTTCATCGCAATTATAATAATTATATAGTACTAGCTGACCAGACAGACATTGTCCTGTCCAAATTATAAAAAAAAATTTTGTGTTCGATTTGTGAAAGTGTGTAAAAATAGTTAATCCTCCGTGATACACATGTTTTATTTTTCACATTAGTAACACATGAGGCTGGCCAGACCCCATAATAATATCAGTATAATTACATAAAAAATATCGTTTTTTCAAACAAATACTTATGAAAACAGCTTAGATAATCTCAAAACTAAAGCTATACAAAAATATAAAAAAAAATTGTAATTAATTTTTTAACTTTTTAGCAAACAACTCCCGTAAACACTTTCAAAGTTTGTAACAAACTAAAAAAGAACACACAAAGACTATTTGATGAAAAATATAACGGCAAAAACGTGAAGAGAACTTAGCTTTTATTTTACCGTAAAAAGCTGATGTTGTTATGAAAATTTTGTTTTACGCACTTTGCAAAAAAAAATGAAAATATTTAGAAGTAAATATAATTTTTAACGAAAAATATACGTGGGTCTAGCCAGACCTCATGTGTTACTAATGTGATATATAAGTTAAAAACTTCTTATATCTCCCTTCGTGGTTACTTTTTTTGGCCTGTTTTTACCATTATAAAGCCAAGCAAACTTTTAGATGGTACCTGAAAAATTAAGTCTCTAGTGATACCCCAAAGACGTTTAAATTGCAAAAAAATTCCAAAAAGTCTGGCCAGACCTATGTGTATGTCTAAGGTTTGGTATATGATTAATTTACATTTGATTTGAAAATATTTACAATGAATCTTATAGTGTTCTATTTAGATTTTGATCGTTGTTCAAATAACCGATTAAAACAAAGAAATACTTTTTTCTATTGCTTTGCTGTGATAACAGAATTTCTTTGCCAAAATCAACTCGATCAAAAAAGTTTTTACAGTTCCACCGGGAGCGCCCAAAAAAATTCCTCTAGTTTAATATTTCACAAATTTCATAAGACTGTCGTAGGCATATTTTTGTTGTCTATTCAACAGTGGAAAGATTGAGACATCGCAATCATATCAAGGCATCGTATTTAATGAGCATTCGACGAAAGCACAGCATATGTGAGGGTGTCTTTCTCTAACAATCGCAAGCGTTGGCTTATCGTGTCACACAATTTATAGTTCGCAAATCTTGGAATGATGTTGGGCCACGAACGTTGACTAATGGATGGCCTGTGTAAATTCAACCTAATGCATGGGTGGAAAATAAATGGGGGAAACTTGGAACTGGATTTCCTTATTTCCGCCGTAGAAGTTTCATTGACTATTGATTCTAAGTATAATATCTCGGCATTTCGGAGAAGAGCAGCGTTCGTTCAAATTCATCATTCCGGCACATTTAAAAAAATCTGGTCAATTTTTTAGATGGCGGTCGATCAACTCGTTTTAATATATTCTCCTCAGTAAAGCACACTCTGTGAACATTTTCCAGATGTATGGGTAAATGAAAAAATTTTACCCAAATCGGTAAAGGCGTTTTGCGACTTTAGATATATAGAAAAAAAGAGGGCAGCTGTAAAAAACTTTTGTAGACTATTACGAACATTTAAAAAAAAGTGGGCGTGGTACATTTTTCTTTCAGTAAAAACTTAAATTGGACGACTACGAACATTTAAAAAAATTTTGCTAATTCCGATTTTAGATAAATCGAAAAAAATTTTTCTTTCCGTAATTTTCCGTAAAATCCTTAGTTGGTCTATGACGAACATTTGAAAAAAAAATGTTTCCAAATCGGCCCAGCCGTTCTTAACTGATGCAATTACCAACGAACGACGATTTACACGATACTTTTTTTACACGATTTCACTTTTACACGATTTTTTTTGGTTTTCGTTTAAATCGAGGGATGTGGAAATTACCTCAATTTACACAATTTTTTTTTTAATATTTTAGCAAAAATTATTTCTTTTTAGTAAAAAAGCTACTAATGATCTGGATAGCAAATTAAACTCAAAAGCGGATCCCAGTTGATACCATTCCTATTATAAAAAAACTTAATGATCATCTACCATCATGTCATGGTTTGTTTGAAATATTTAAACAAAGACATTCCTTACATAATCTATAATTAAAAGTTGAACAACCTTCTGCTGATATAGATGTGTCTAAAGAATATTCCGAAAAATTTACTGAAATTATTGCTACCAAATAATACATTCCTGATAAAGTCTTCAATACAGACGAATCGGTACAGTTTTGGAAAATAATGCCACAGCGGACTTTTCTATCAAAAGCTAATACAATTTTTAAATTTAAACATCGTTTTAAAATCAAGTTTGTTATGGAAATTTTGCTTTAAAACATTGTTTAAATTGACATTTTTTTATGAATATGGGGTAATGTATTTACTTTACTTTAAAATAAATGAATTTTCTAAACAAAATTTTAAATTTATTCGTATTTGGGTCTTTTTTCGATTTACACGATTTCTCATACAAAAATTTTTCATTTTGGTTTACACGATTTTTTCAGGAACGCATCTATCGTGTAAATCGAGGGATAGGTGTATTTTGATCCCACCATTTGTGATTGTGGTGTTTGTCTAAGCTTCTAGAGTTTGCTCTACATTAACCTTCCTAAAGCGAATAACAATCAATTTCAGTGAATTTATGAATCATATTTTAATTGGGAATTTAGTACGTTAAAACTATGAAAATAAAATGTTGTATTCCCACAAATGAATTTTAATAATAATATGATTACTGTGGATCATATTATGAATGCGTTGAATCTTAATATGATTAATTCAGAACATATTATGATCATGTATGACAATGATATTACGAATATATTTGACTATAATATGATACTAATAACGATTACAATATGTTTGGACTACAATCATGAATTTTATCATAATATGTTGCTATTAGATTTTTTTTAACGCAACCAGAGATAAAACTGTGTGTACATAGCAAATGCCCATTTTGCACAATTTCAAAATAAAAAACAAATGGCAGCATATCACATTGCTTTGCCATTGTCATTACAACATGATTACAGCAGATGTGTAGGGTATTAATGCAAACTTATAAATGTGTGTGTATGAATACCAATCACAAACCACAAGTGGCAAGTTGTTGATAAGCATTAACATTTACAATTATGTGTAAACAGACATTTGCACATACATATGTATTTACGTGCTACTTTTACATGTAATAAAAATGTGTGTATATTTTTTTATTTTGCATTCAATAACGGTAGTTGTGTTATTTTCATTCTTAAATGCACTTCATTTTAATGCACATTATCAACTAAATGAAACGCATTACGGAAGTAATGAGTACAACAATTATTGAAATGATTATTTGACTGACCACAACTAACTGCTGAATAACACTTACTGCTGCATGATTGTATGCATTTTTTTTTTTTTTAATTTTCAGCATGTGTCCAACAGTTCTAGGAGACAGATCACTCCAAATATTTACATTATAAAACTCAAATATTAAATGTTATCTACTTACCTACTTACTTATTCTGAGTGTTGTTTTTTAATCGTTAAATTTGCGAAATAATTCTCGATGCTAATTTCTTGACTTTTTGCACTTGTTCGAACATAGCTGACAAACGGGTGGGAACTAGTTACTTCAATAGCTACGTGACTAGCTATTTTAACACTTGCATGTCCTAACCCGGGGGTAAATTGGCCCTAACACTGTCTAATGGCTCATAGTAGTCGTCGCATTGGATTCACATACTAGTTAAATAGCGTCAGTTACCTTACTAGCTACCTAACTAACTACCTAAAACGTTTAAAGTGACTACACTCCAGATTACTTAGAGACACTTAAGTGACAATTGTATTCACGCTAGATTTCCTGGGATGTATAAAGTAACCAATTGTCTTCTCTCTGCACTACAAAGAGCACATACGTGTCAAATGACCAAAATATATAAATTGCAGTCAGCCAAGTGATAAGACAATTGTGACGATTACTGTCTATAACTGCTGGGGTGTTCAACTGAATGTGTGTTTTTATCTATGTATATACAAACATATACATATATGTACATAAAAAAATATATAAATTATAAATTTTTTTTAAATTGTGCAGCAGGTTAATGATAATGACTTATTTAGTTGCTTTTGTTATATTTCTTTTAACAAAAAAAAAAAAAAAAAAAAAACACAACAATGAAAATAATTATATTAATATTGTGTGCTTTTTTTTTCAATAATAGAAAATTTATTTCAATTTGTTTGGTATAATTAAAAAAACTAGGTATACATATAAAAACCAATAGACATTTTTTATTATTCAAAGTAGCTGCTATAAATCAATAACTGTTTTAGAGGAAAAAAAAGCAGATTGTGCAAAAAGTGTGAAAACAATTGGATTTCAGGAATAAATTAATTTGTAATAGGTAATAAATTTTTTAACTGGGAAACTAGATTGATGCTATTTTTAAAAAAATGTTCTTGCATGCCTCCAGGGTAATAGCAGTGACATTTGAATAGACTTTATGCATTATACATACCTGCAAAGAAAAAAAAAAACAAATAAAATTTAAATATCATAACATTTTTTGTATAAACTACACAATAATATAATTAAATTAAAATGTTTATATAATTTTGTCACGCAAAACACAAATATCACTAAAAATCGTTCGTTTAGCTTTGTCATCTAAGGAACCTTTAATTTAATTGAAAAAGTTAAACACTGTTTATGGTTTCCAAGCTTACGAAAGTTAAGCTCACAATTGAATGCCAACTTTAAGTTAAATACAGAGACTGAAAATAACTGGTCCATATACCAAAAAGCACCAATTTTGATTTATATTTTGTGATAAATTATAAATACCTCAAAACAGTTATAAAATTATTTTTATATAAATGGTTCGATATGATCTTTATTAGTTTTTGTTGTTAGTTACAGTATGGCCCACAATGTCGAGAAAAAAAAGATACGAAATATAACATAAGCAACTCAATACAAAAATGCGGCTCACTATTTACATTTTCTGATATTTGTACGAACTGAAATGTAAAATTCATTCACTTTTTATTTATTGTCGTCTGTGCAAGAATCTAGTACAAAATGGATGCGTATGTATTTATTATTATACATTTCTGCATAATAGTTATAACATAATTATATATATTTTCACTCATACTTACTCATTTGTGGTAGAAAAATAAGTAGAATTTGAAGAAAAATTACTTATTTTGATTCGAGATATCCCAAAAAGTAATCCTTTTTATTCATTAGTAGAGTTATCTATAGAATTATGTATTTGTAAAAATAAAAAAAAAAATAAAAAATTGCAGCCATGAGTTGAACCAACAAGCTTCTGGCTGGTAGTCAACTGTTGTCCTCAAAACACCACTGCTTAGTTATTTTAGTGTGAGTCAAATAATGGTTTTCAGTAAATTGTCGATTGTTTTCTGAATTACGTTTGAAACGTAAAGCAAAGCGAACGATAAGTCGTAAGATAGTGGACCACAGTTTCGAATGAAAACAAGTAAGAAAGTATGGTCGGTCATGCCCGACCATATAATACCCTACACTAAGTAAATGAGCAAAAACATTTTTCTTTCAAAATTTCAATAATTTATTTTCGTGAGCGATTTTCGGAAGTGGGCCTTATATGGGAGCTATGACTAATTATGGACCGATCACCATGAAATTAGGTGGTGTGATTAATGTCTTTATGAAAGTTATTTATGTTGCATTTTATGTGTATACCAAGATTTTTAGGAGATTTATGCTCGTTAAAGTGATTATCGGAAGCAGGCATTATATGGGAGCTATGACTAATTATGGACCGATCATAACAAAATTTGGTGACATGAATTCTGTATATATAAAACTTATTTGGAGAAAAACTAGTGTAGATACATATATAAATTACACATTTATGACCGATAAAGTCCAATTTCGGGAGGACATTTGTATGGGGGCTAGGTGAAATAATGGACCGATTTCAGTCAGTTTCAATAGGCTTGGTCCTTGGGCAGAAAAACTGATATGTACAAAATTTTATCGAAATATCTTCAAGATTGCGACCTGTACGTCCGTCCGTCCGTCTGGCTGGCTGGTTGTCCATGTAAACCTTGTGCGCAGAGTACAGGTCGCAATTTTGAAGTTATTTTGATAAAATTTGGTACATATCATTTTTTCCTAAGGACCAAGCCTATTGAAACTGGCTGAAATCGGTCCATTATTTCACCTAGCCCCCATACAAATGTCTTCCCGAAATTGGACTTTATTGATCATAAATGTTTAATTTATATAGGTATCTACACAATTTTTTCTCCAAATAAGTTTTATATATACAGAATTCATGTCACCAAATTCTATTATGATCGGTCTATAATTAGTCATAGCTCCCATATAAGACCTGATTCCGATAATCACTTTAACGAGCATAAAGCTCCTAAAAATGTTGGTATACACATAAAATTCAACACAAATAACTTCCATATAGACATTAATCTCATGACCAAATTTCATGGTGATCGGTCCATAATCTGGCATAGCTTCCATATAAGGCCCACTTCCGAAAATCACTCACGAATATAAATTATTGAAATTTTGAAAGAAAAATGTTTTTGCTCATTTACTTAGTGTAGGGTATTATATGGTCGGGCTTGACCGACCATTCTTTCTTACTTGTTTTATTATAAATCATTGAAAAACTTAAGATATCACAGTTTAATTTACGAAATTCTATTGCTTACATTGTTTGTCAATGAACTTATTATTTTAAAAAACTGGACTTCACGACACAGAATTATTAAATAAATAATCATTACAACACAACATATACTAAGTCAAACTTAATGCTAGTATCACAGAACTTCAACTGATTTAATTATTAAATATTGCAGCGGAATATTGCAGTTTTGTGTTGTCCTTGTCCTCTTTCTTAAACTTTCAAGAGTGTATCGTTTGTTCTCTGTCCAATATCTTAATATTATCAAAATCGATCTTATGATTGCATTCCTTTACATGCAGAGATAATGCCGTCGTTATTTTTTTTTTTTCAATATCTGTTTTTTATTCCTTTACTCTTGTCGCCAACATTCTCTTTGTCGTACCAATGTAAACCAAGTTACAACTCTCCCTTTCATTACCGTCACATTTTATCTTATAGACCAATTTATCACTCTTAAGTTTGTCAATTTTTGTTTTGTTGTTTGTAAATAGATGCCTCAGTGTCATATTTGATTTGTAAGTTATTGTTGTTGTTGCGAATAATTAATTGGGGTTTAGATTAAATCGGTTAATAATCGAATAATTTTAAATTATTTCAGGGAATCTGCAGAATATCCATGCAGAATATCTGCAGAATTTTACATTATACCGCTAATACCATCAATATATATAAAAAAACGGCTGGACCGCTTTGATGAAATTTTCAGGGAATCTACAGAATACCCTAGCGAGTAATACAGTGATGTCAAGTTTTTGATATTCGGTCTGCGGGCGGAGGGGTGTGTAAAAATAAATTTTTTACAATATACCGATAATGTATGGAATCAAAAAAAGGCTTGACCGATTTTGATAAAATTTCTACGGAATCTTCAGAGAAGCCTGTAAAGTCAGGTTTTTTGGTCCGTTGACGGAATGGCGTGGCAAAATCTAAATTTTATATTACACCGCTAATTACATGAAAAAAATAAATAAAAGAAGAATATTGTATAATTGTTGATCGACCTTTTCTTCAATTCTTATAGATAGTTTATTTAGTTTCCTATATAAATGCTTACAAGGTCAGTGATTGTAAAAAAAATAAAAAATTATCAAAAGAATTAATTTTTCCAAACAATTTTTTTCACTTGGAGAAAGAAATTCTTTTTTCTTTATTCCCAACGTTCGAACAATGACAATTTTCATTTCGTTGCTTTCACAGTGGTGTAAGCGAAGAATGAAATACATTCCAACACATGTTCGGTACTGTTAAAGTTCTTTTATATTATCAATCGATGATAAACAATTTTGTTTACTCTTGCATATTAGGTGCATGAACAAGAAATTTTCATACGAAATCTATTAAAAAAAAATAATATTTTGAATAACTCTCCGCATTCCACTTTTAATAAAAAAATAACGCTTTTATTCAAATGAAATTTGTTTTCGAATAGGCATTTACGTCTAGGGCCGCTGGAACGGGAAGAGAGCGAGAATCACGGTTTCAGCAAATATGTGACAGTGCATCTTCATCGAGTGCAGCAGAGACACCTAAACATCATATCAAAAAACTAGAAGTCAATCGCTCCCGAATGGCTCGATCAAGAGAAAGAATCGATTTAAAGTTGCCGGCATTTTATTACAATAAGTATGACGACTACAGGAATCACAAGGACGTGCTGATTGGCATAATGAACTAACGTTGCTTACGTAGCAGAGTATTGAAGTTCCCTAAGGAATCCCCAGGAAAGTGCTGTTTGAACGGTAAAGTTATTTTGCCACCAGTTATTTAGCCGTCTGAGGTGCTTCTAAGTTACATTTCCGGCGCCAATCTTATTTCCAAGCACTTCCTTCAAAATATCCAAAAGTGCAACTCATGCTTTTAAATGACTTCGGCTTCATGCCCACCTTTAAAATTCAAGCCCAAATGTACCACAGAATTGGATCATTGCTCCCGCTTACCAATGATGATGCGAAGTTCCTTCAAATTTATTTCACTGTAAATGAAGGTACAGAAGCCGAACGCTATCAATTAACATGCGTGTGCATTTGCTGCAATACCCTTCTGCCGAAACATTCTCAAAACAATTGGACATCGGAAATGGAAAAATTCCAATTGATCCCGCCACAAATTAGATTTCGTTCCCGAACTTCTGCCAAATGCAAATTAATATTCAAGCCGTTGTCGACAAGGCTGTGGGAACATACAATTTCGGCACCAACAAATTATGATGTTAACAAACTCAATAAGCAA
Source organism: Calliphora vomitoria (assembly GCA_942486065.2). Taxonomy (NCBI): domain Eukaryota; kingdom Metazoa; phylum Arthropoda; class Insecta; order Diptera; family Calliphoridae; genus Calliphora; species Calliphora vomitoria. The sequence continues at coordinate 37,566,919 of OW818029.2, forward strand.
ATACAATTGAAACTGCCTGGAGAAACAATAAAATACAAATCGATTGACACAGTAATGAACGAAGAACAAGCCGTCGATTATTCTACTGAATTTTTAAATTCATTGGCCGGAATCAGCCGGACTGTCACCACATTTATTAACATTGAAGGTTGGATCACTGCCTTTGTCCGACACTGTATATTAAAATCGAGATCGAGATGCATATAAAACAGATGTTTTCTAAGGGCCAGCAACTTGGACCGGGTTCAGATAGTAAGTAATAAAACTTCATTAACGGATATAAAAAGTATTTAAAACAAAGGATTTAAGAACGTTTTTTGTGTCTTCTATAAAATTTGTGAAAATGGACTTATCACATTTGCACACTAAGCAAACGATGAATTGAATAGAATTCTATGCACAATATATTTTATTACTAATATTTGTAGGAAATTTTAGAGCTTTATGAAACTATCTTTCTTTAGCTGTGAAAGGTAGTACATAATTCTGCATTTATAAAGAAAAATTTTATTTTATATTATACCCTCCACCACCACAAGTGGTGAAAGAGGGTATATATAAGTTTGTCATTCCGTGTGTAACATTGAGAAATATTCATCTGAGACCCAACAAAGTATATATATTATTGATCCTTATGAAATTCTAAGTCGATTGAGCAATGTCCGTCTGTCTGTCCGTCTGTCTGTCTGTCTGTCTGTCTGTGTAAAACACTCTCACGTCCAAAATACATAAGTGAAATTAATTAAATGTATACAAAAATGTTTATAATTTTTCTAAGCAGTTTGGTATTGAAAATCAGCAAAATCGAATTGGTAGAACCAGGGTTATGGATCAAAATGTAAGACAACCTCCAAAATTTTTTATAATTTTCACATGATTTTTGTGACTTTTGGCAAATTTATTGCAGAGAACACCATGAAATTTTGCACTCATTATTTATATGATAAAAGGACAAATTTTGTTGAAAATGGAAAGAATCGGTTCATAATTTCTCGTAGCCCCCATACAAATTTCTTCCCGAAATATGGTGCTATAGTCTTTAAATGCCTACAGAATTGCAGTATCCATACAAAATTCAGCAAAAATAAGTTTCGTACTAAAAGAAATCACAAGACTGAATTTTTCGTGGATCGGCCCATATTTGATCATAGCCCCCATATAAAGTTCACTTCCGAAAATCACTGAAACATGCATAAATACCTTATAAATATCGCTATTGAGTTGAAATTTAACACAAATAATCTCCATATATACAAAAGTCGCTGCACCGAATTCTATGAAGATCGGTTCATATTTGTTTATAGCTCTCATATAAGGACCTCATCCGAACAACACATTAACCTGCATAAATATCTAAAAAATATCAATATCAAACCAAAATTTTACACAGATCCGTAATTTATATATGGAAGTCATACTGCAGGATTTTGTGAATATCGGTCCATATTTGACCGTAGCTCCAATTTAAGGTCCATTTCCGAAAATCAGTTAAGTACTCACAAATCTCTTATAAATATCTTAATAATGCTAAAATTCGACATACATAAAACTCATATACATAGCAACAACTGTACCAAATTTTATGAAGTTTGGCCCATAATTGGTCATAGCTCCCATATAAGGACCACTTCCGAAAAACACATTAACCTGTATAAATATCTAAAACATATCGATATCAAAATAAAATTATACACAGATGAGTAATTTGTATCTAGTAATCATACTACTGTAGTTTGTGAATATCGGTCCATATTTGACCACAGCTCCATATAAGGTCCACTCCCGAAAATCACTAAAACCCTCATAAATTTCTTACAAATATAGTCATCAAGTTGAAATTCGAATTCAAAAATTACAATATATGTAAAAATCATTGTACGAAAATTTATGATCGGCCAATAATTGTTCATAGCCTCCATATAAGTACCACTTCTGGAAAACACATTAACCTACACAAATATCCAAAAAAAATATTTGTACTGAAACAAAATTGTACACCGATCAGTAATTTGTATTCAAGAATCATATTACAAGATTTTTTAAATATCGGTCCATAATTCAATATAGTTGTCATATAAGGTCCACACTTGTTAATAGCGTTGTTTAAATTAAGTTTTATTAATTTTTTTATTTATAAATTTTACAAAAATAGCCCTCAAATACTATGAAATCACGTTACAGTATTATATGGCGATAGTCCCATAATAGGTCAGCTCCAATATGTTGAACCAAAATTTGAATCCAAAAATCATACTACTGAATTTTATGAATATCGGTCCATAATTGGCAACAGCCCTCATATAAGTTCCACTTTCGGTAATAACTATAATACCCATAAAACTCTTGTAAAGATGAAATTCAATTAAAATACATAGAAATCACGTTAAACTATTTTATGATGATTGACTCATAATAGGTCATAGCTTCCAATTAGTTCCACAACCCAAAAATACATTAACGCATATAAACATTGATATCGATCAAAAATTCAACAGAAATTAGTTACAAGTAAACAGAAATCATACTGCTGGAATTTTTGACTATGGGTTCATAATTATATATAAGACACATATCCGGAAAATTAATTAATCGCGAATATATATTAAAATTTTGTGATATAACTCATTTCCATATGCAAAATTTTGAATTTTGTATAAATATATTTGTATACCGTTTTTTATATTCTTTTTCTTCACTTGTGGTGAATAAGGATAATGTTGATCCAATCCGATAATGATAACCAATTATTAGGTACATATATAAATTGTTAAATGTCATACGTTATAATATGATTAAATGACAAACTCTATTCAAAATGGTAAGAATCTGCTTAAACTAGTCTTCTGCTTAAACTAGTCTTTCTTACAATTGTTATATTATTCCATATATTTATTTAATAGTATTTCGATAACATTGTCTTAATCCTCATAATAACAAATATTGAATATGGATATTAAAGTGTTTATGCCAATGTAACTTCTACATCTCTCATCATATTTAGGTGGAGGGTATTTAAGATTCGGCACGGCCGAATATAGTACTCTTACTTGTTACAAATAATATGTATATTTTAAGTTTATGATGATTAAGTTTAGTTTTTTTTTTTTTTTCAAAATTTACCTTCTACAACAAAGTATATGTATAATATTAATATACATATACATTATATATAAATAAAAACTACACACTTAAGTCATTAGTCAACAAAAAAAAAATGCCAGAAAAAAAATAAACGCCAGAAAAATGTTTGCAAAAATATAATTAAGTTAAGTACAATGATTTAGTAAAATGTTCACATAATACTATAATGGATACTGGTCGTTTAAGGCTAAATATGCTTTTCCACTTAGTATTTGTAAGGGGAACAAAAATTATAGCTTTGCTGAACAAAATATCGTAACATTACATCAACAACCAGTAATGATACTAAAAGTACCAACGCCACCTTTGTCAGGAGCAACAAATATCTACGGCTGGTTTCAAATGATGACATCGAAATATGTTAAAGAACAAATATAAAAAAATGACACCTTATTTAACAACGACAATTCTGATAATTATGTTGGATAGGCCTGAATTGAGGACAAGAAAAAAGTAGCTCTGACAAAAAGAAAAACAGCTAACAAATGGTTTGAAAAAAAAAATTAGACGCCAACAACAAAATACACATTAAGTAAATGGTAAGGAAAAAATGTGTTGTCGTCTTAACATCACTCCCTGCCACTCACACTCCTCACACACATACAATTATTCCTTTATCTAAATTTGGAAAATTTTCCATAAAAGATATAAATATAAGCAGAGCAAACACGACAGGCATTTTCTTGTCAAACTGCTGTCATGGTGGCTTGTAGAATCTTAAAAAATAAAAACTACAACAAACCAAAAAGGAGCGAGCAAAAACTGACAATAACAACATTGAAACGTTTAAGTATTTGAAAATATATATGTATGTATGTAAGTATTTATGGATGTGTGCAGTAAACCAAACCCGGCTGGCTTCATTTCATTTAACTTTAAGGTTAAATAAATACAACAGCTTCTGTACTTGTTTAGGAATTATACCAAAAAAAAAAAAAAAAAAACACACATACACATACATTTACACACATATTCCTTTACTCTGGCATATTAACAATAACAAACTGAATACCCTAGCAGTTCTAGGAGACAGTCCCGAACTAGTGATTTTACCCATCATTTAGGGTGGGAACTAGTTACTTCAATAGCTACGTGACTAGTTATTTTGACACTTGCATGTCCTAAGCAGGGTGTCAATTGACCCTTTTTGACTGCAATGATACTGTCTAACATCTGGTTCAAAGTAGTCAACGCATTGGATTCACATACTGGTTAAATAGCGTCAATTACCTTACTAGCTACCTAACTGGTAACTTGATCAGCTACATAACTAGTTATTTTAACATGTTCATGTGCTAAGTAACCTCAAATAGTCAGCTAAAAAGATATATCATAGTCAGTCAAATAAACGATTGCTTGTAAACAAACCTTTCTTTGACAACTCTCCAATGGATTGCTTCTGGTGAATAAAATAACTACTTTCTAAAGTGCAGTACAAAATAAACTTTTAAAGTAACTTCACTATAGGTTACTAAGAGACACTAAGATGATTATTGACTTCATGCTATGTTACATGGGATATCAGTATACTTAAGCAAAAACAAAAATTAACTGTATGAGAATTATATCAACACAATTTGTATAACACCAGTTTGAACGAAGTACTCACAAAACGTTTAAAGTGACTACACTCCAGATTACTAAGATACACTTAAGTGACAATTGTCTTCACGCTAGATTACCTGGGATGTATAAAGTAACCAATTGTCTTCTCTCTGCACTACAAAGAGCACATACATTTCAAATGACCAAAATATATCATAAGAGTCAGCCAAGTGATAAGACATTTGTGACGATTACTGTCTATAAGGGATACATTGCCTACTTGCTTAACTGCTGGGACCCTACATTTTACCTCCATACAATTACTTAAGCAAATATATAGACACTAGGGTAAACCTAATAAATGAAAGTAGCTACAACTGTTATATATTGCGATTTTAATCCTTATTTAGTATGCATTAGAATAGAAAACTATTTTCTTAGATTTTGGAAATTTCGCAAAAAAAAATTTTTGGAAAATGTAAATTTTGCGATTTTAAGTGATATTACATTGAATAACAGTTACTCATGGATTTCCATTAAATTTCAGAACGATTTCAGTATAGTTGGGTGCTAGTTGGTAGTTTGCTAGTCTAACAGTCTGTGGATTGCGGGTTCGATACGCGTCTGAGGCTCTGGTCAGTTTTACAACAACGGGTAAAGATATCCAATGTTTATTGTTGTGTAATCATACTCAAATGTATGTATAGTTGGGTGCTAGTTGGTAGTGTGCTAGTCTAACAGTCTGTGGATTGCGGGTTCGATTCGCGCCCGTTTTACTACAACAGATAAAGATATTCAAATTCATAAATTACCAATAAGCAAAATGTTTGTATGTATGAGGACGTCAAATCACACAATGTTTGCTGCTGAAACGATATCCGACAATGGCGAACGCTACAGATGAACTATAACAAATTTCTTTTAGCACTAAATCAACAATTAGACCTTGGGAGCATTGAAAATCAAAAATGCGCAAAATAAGAGCCACCCTAACACACACCCACACAACCATTTACCTACATTTGTTGTTTTCTTATGGAAGTTAACAAAAAAAAAAGAAACAACTAAACACAGAATGAAAAGAGTTAGAGAGTGTTGAAAACAACAAGAGCCTGTGCAAGACACGACATTGTACAACGAATGTATTCTCCAATAAAGCCAGAAAACACAAAACAAAAACATTAAAACCATTGTAACAAACTGTTAAGACCCAGCGGAAGCCAACATAAAATCCCACCAGCTTATAACAATGCTGGCTGATGTTGCTGCTACCGCTACTGATGATGAGATGATGGATTTTCAATGCCTAAAGGAAAACAGAGGAGCCTTAGAAATACACGAATGAATAAGTATAAAACACATATTTTTTGTTGTATTTTTATTTATTTTTTAGTTAAATATTAAAAACGTCTGCTTCAAATTAAACATAATTTCACATGATTTCCTAAATTACATGCAGTGTTTATAATTTGTATCCCTTTTTGTTTTTTTTTTTTTTTTGTTGTGTCTTTATGTTTTTCTCGTTAACCCTTTTTCGAGTTCATTTACTTATGCCAGCTCCTTTAAGTTTATGAAAAATAAGTTACTGGAAATTTGGTTTTAAGTATGAAATAATTTAATGAAATTTTAAAAAAGAATAATGATAATATTAACGCATGTATTTGGGAAAAATATGTCATATTGTCATAATGTACTAGTATTTCACAATGGTTTAAAAATGTTGCCTTTCAAGCAACAGCAACCTTGGCATTTAGTACATTATGACAATATGACATGATAGGAGATCTTGTGAATTGACCCCTTCTTTTTGTTTTGCATAAAAAAATCAAAAATTTTGGGTATATGACTTAAAAATTCAGAACTTTTCAAAGTGCTTAGCTTTTATTTTAACACATTTGTACAATATAAATTTATTCAAGGTTTTACGAGCTTAAATAACTGCTCATCTTTTGAGGCCAAGAACGAATCAAGCCAATTTCGAATACTCTGTTCTGAAGCTGTTTTTTTTGCTTGACATGAAACTTTAAAATGTTTATTTTAAAATATTTAGGTATTGTATTTATTTTGGTAAAAATTTGGCCTAAAGTAAATTAATCGACTTTTTCTTTCGTTGAAATTATGAATAGTTTAAAATAACTGTCTAAGAGCCATTATTACAACTTGCCTTTATGTTCGTAATAGTAAAAGGCAACTTTAAGTAATAGAAAAAGGTAGCTTTAAAGTTGTAATACTTACTTAATGGCCCTAAGAATTTTGTATTTCCAATTAAAATATTACAACTATTAAAATTGTGTAATAGTTTTCAAAACCAGTAAAGTTAGTAATAACATGAATGAGACCTATAGTACACAGTGGGTAAAGTTCGAGGAAGTTTTAAGCTAACTCCGACTTACTTTTACATTTAAAAATGATCAATATAATAGAAAAATTATATTCAAATACATTAAATACAATAATTTTCAACTTTGAATTAATGTAGTTTCTATTTATTTCGTGGGATACATTAAATCAATATATTTTTAAAGTTGGAACATACTATTTTAAGAACTTTATGTCATTAATTTCTTAATTAAGTTGAAATTTTATTTGCAAAATATTGAATTAATAAGAAATATTTTAAAATCTATATGGCAACCCATTAAATCAATATGTAAACCGTATCAGCTGATTCCCTTTTTATAAGGTTGCGAATTTTTTTTATTTTTTTTTTTTTTTTTTTTTCAAAAATGTGGGTGAAATTAAATTTAGTGGATGGTGTTAAGAACTTAATTGGCAAATCATGAAACATCGACTTCGGGTAACTTGATCCTCTCTGAAAGCCAAGAAATAGCTAGCATTTTGAAGAATGCATCTGCTAATATCGAAGATGCCAAATGTTTACACTGTACACGTTCTACCAAATGAATAAATCTTTTTGAAATCATTGAGTCACCCATCGGCAGATAAAAAGATATCAAGAACGTATTTTTGCTTTTTAACTATGGAGTTTTAATATACAAGGTGGCGCAAAAGTAAACTTCCGATGGTTTTTGGCTGTAATTAAATAGATTATTTTTATTTGGTCTTTTAATTTTTTTTACATCAAGTCGAGAATATGATGTCATGTAAATGGCCGCCGCCACAGTTGATTGTCATTTGAGCCCTTTTTATGGCATTTTCCATCACTTTGGCCAAAACTTCCGGCGATAGGTCCTCACATTCTTGACGAATATTGTCTTTAAGAGCTGCAAGAGTCTGAGGCTTGTTGACATAAACCCGCGACTTCAAAAAGCCCCACAAAAAGAAGTCTGGAGCGGTCAAATCAGGCGATCTTGCTGGCCAGTGCAAATCGCCAAAACGGGAGATTAGGCGCCCGGAAAATGCATCCTTCAGGATATCGGTTGTGGCACGTGCAATCTGTGCCGTTGCACCGTCCTGTTGGAACCACATGTTTTTCAATCCCAATTCATCAAGATGCGGCAAAAAGAACTCGTTGATCATTGCTCTGTAGCACTCACCATTCACAGTAACCGTTTGGCCCGCGACGTCTTCGAATAAAAAAGGTCCGATGACTCCTCCAGCGAAAACACCACACCATACAGTGACTTTGAGAGGGTGTAATGGCTCTTCGTGGGTTACACGCGGATTTTCAGTGCCCCAGAAGCGTAAATTTTGCTTATTTACGTACCCGCTAAGATGGAAATGGGCCTCATCACTCATGATTATTTTTGATGAAAAATCATCTTCCTCTTGGTGGTGATTAAGGATGGCTTGAGCGTATGTTAGACGCGATTGGCGGTCAGCAGCTAACAGCTGATGCACCGTTTGGACTTTGTACGGAAACATCTTCAAATCTTGTACCAAAATTCGCTGTAAAGACCGTCGACTGATACCCATTTGCGTGGCACGTTGTCTGGTCGATGTCGACGGCGCTTCCATGACATCCTCGGCTACAGCAGCAATATTCTCTGCAGAACGGCTACTCCGGGGTCTGCCACGCCTGGCAGCATCTCGTGTTGTGCCAGTCTCTTCGAGGCGAGCGGCCAGGAAATCTGCGACGAAATTCACATTGTGCCAAAGTCACCGACCGATTATTGGTCAAATAAATAGTCAGCAATATTCCGCGTTCTGGAGCAGTGTAGCGTAACATTGTTTATTAACGTGTATTTCGCATGTGTTTACTACACAAATGTCAAAACAGAACTGACATTAGGGGCCTCGCAAAATTTATAGCATTTTCTGATAGGAGGATTACTTTTTGGACTTACAAACAATTGCTTAAGGTTTTTTTAATGTTCTGTCACTCATTCATTCTCTATTTGTTATAAACTTTGAAATTATTTTACATTGTTTTTTCTCTTAATTCTAACACCGCGAAGCCTGGCTTATCTGCAGGAAGATATGTAAATTAGTTGATTGTGTACTACTGGTCCAAATTACCCGAAAAAATAACTATGTACTCTGTAAGCCAACTATGTAAGCCAAGAACGCGTCTTTTTAGTTTGTATAATTAAAAAGATATTGAAATTTATTTTTATTTTTTTTTTTAAACTGCTTTAGCTGAATCATGAATTGTATGTATTAAATACTAGTCCATATTACCCTCCACTTTTTTTAAATACTGGTTTTTGGGTTTCTTACAATATATTCACATACATTTTTCAACGCCGAAAAATATTATTTCTATATTGTTTCCATATTAAAATTATCAAAATAGAGCAACTTTAAATTAAAACAAGTTACTAATTAAATGAGCAAAATCAATTTTCTTTTAAAATTTGAATCTTTTATTTCTGTATATGATTTCCGGAATTGAGACTTATCTGAAAGTTATGTTAAATTATGGAGCGATCGTAATGAAATTAGGTCATATTATTTTTGACTACATGAATGTTATTTGTGTTGAATTTTATGTGTTGAATTCTATGCTCGTTAAAGCGATTTTCGGAAGCGGGCCTTATATTGGAGCTATGACTAATTATAGACCGATCATCATAAAATTAGGTGACATGATTTCCATATATATAACACTTATTTGGATCGAAATTTGTGTAGATACATATATGAATTAAACACTTATGACGGATTAAGTCCAATTTCGGGAGGACACTTGTATGGAGGCTAGGTGAAATAATGAACCGAATTCAGCCAATTTCAATAGGCTTCTTTCTTGTACCGAAATAATTGCATGTACCAAATTTTATCGAAATAGCTTCAAAATTACGACCTGTACTATGCGCACAAAGTTTACATGGACAGCCAGCCAGATAGACGGACGGACGGACATTGTTTAATCGACTCAGAAAGTGATTCTGATTCTGACTGTTAGACTAATATTTTTGGTCGTTACAAACATCTACACAAACGCATAATACCCTCCCCACTATGGTGTTGTAGTGCATAAACAGTTTAAAATTACTAGACTTTCGTTAATATTTCTTATTGATTCAATATGGTTTTTTAGTGATTATAAGTTGTTTTTTCTCTGGATACACTAATCTTAAATATAGTCATAAGTATTTCTGTGTCTTGATACTTCACTTGAACATATCGCACTGATTCCTCTAAAGAGAGTCAACTCAAAATTTAAAAATTTTCAGTAGAGGCAAAAAACTTTTTATTTTTTAATACATTACAATGAAAGTTGAAGACGGGTATAACTGTATTTTTTGGCAAAAGAGTAGAGAAAATGCTGTAAGCTTTTTATAGTGGGTAGATATGACTACTGTACATCGATTTCTTGCAAAAAGTGAAAATTGAAAAATTTTGAGTTGACCCTCTTTAGAGGAACCAGTGCGATATGTAAATATAAACAATTTAATCAAAATTGTGTTAGCCTTTAAAAATTTCCAGCAAAAATCACCTTTAAAACCAATTAAGATACATAATTTAGCACTAGATAACTCATCAAAGTCTTTTTTAAAACGAAATATGTTTATATTTCGATTGACTGAGTAGTTTGTTTGGTATCTGCAAACAACCTTTAGAAAATTAAAAATATTTCTAACCAAATTCTAGACTTGTCAGTAACATAAACCAATTGCATGTTTTTTTTATAAAATAATATTAATTGAACTACAATATTTATTATGCCGGCATTAAATTATATAATAGAAGAAAAAATATCAGCGTTTTTTTTTTTGCGTATTTCCTTTTAAGTTGAAAGAGAACATTATCTTGCGATTAAATCAAGTTTCGTTTTTTTTTTTTATATAAATAATGACGATAACATCTCATTTTAATTAACTTAATAAATTTGTAGGCCCTTACAAACAATTTCGTTTTACTTTGATTTATTTTTCTTTTACCCCCCTTAATGGGCAAAACAAGGCTTGGCAACTTTTGTGCTTTATTTTAATTTATTTTCTTTTTAATGTATGTCAACTTTGTGCTAAACTCTAGTTATTTATTTAAGTCTTTAATTGTTTGTTTTTAATTAATTATGTTGTTTCTGTTTTTCTTTATTCCTTTTATAAATAAAAGAGTTACGAAATTATTAGAAATTACCCTTGGCAGCGGTAAGGGCTTAATGGAGAAAATAAAGCGAAAACTTTGTCTAATGTTGTGTAAATTGAAAATCTAAAAACGATAAGATAGACATTTTTCAATTAATGTTATATAAACGAAGGTATTATTGCAAAAGTAATGTAGTAAAAATACATCAATGGCAAATTAAATGTTTGGAAATTAAGAAATTTAGCTATTAACGTCTATGTAAGCAAATACATAATAATCAGAAAAATTTTCATAGGTTTTAAAAAAATATATTTGAGATTAGTTTTCAAAACTTCATAAAATTAGTTGTTCATTGTTATTTTTTACAACTTTTAAAAAGAAGTTTAAATTGAATTTCTAATATTGGAAAATTAAAGCGTATTTCATTATATACTTATTTTTTGATGTAATTAATTATGTTTAAAATTATATTTTTTGTTGCTTTAACATGAAGAATTGTGAGGACGTATGATTAATATATAATTATTTGAAATAATTTATACGTTTAGGTGCACATGCGGATACACTTAACAGGTATTGTGTTTTTCAATTAGTTTATTTTTATTAATCGATAAAGGAACCTGATACACTTAAATTTTTAAACTATATAAATAACTATTTTTTGGCAAGTTTTCTACAGACATCTTTCTTTAATAAATTTAGTATAGAAAACCTATTTTCATATAAGTACTGAGATCGTAAACTTCTTAACACACGTTTTTCATTAAAACTTTTAACCCAAGTATTATTTGATTTTTTTTTTTTTGATCAAGTTACCTTTGTAAAACATGTCAGTTATTATGTTTAATGTCAATTATGTTCATTTGTTGTTAATCTGATTAACCCACTTGGCGCAACCGTCCTTTTAAAAGCACATAAAAATTACGGGGGAATACCCAATTTTTACGTGCATTTTAGTGCACATTTTTTATATTTTCATTGTTTATTCATTGTTATGTAGCTTCTTAATCTAATAGCGTCAGTTGATGAAAGAAGTTTGTCGTGTTTGAATTGTATATTGAGTGTTTTGTGAAAGTGTTTTTTTTTAAATTGTGCACAATGGAAACAAACTGGTAATTAAATCATTTATATATATTTAATTCTTGTTTATGTTTAAAAAGTAATTAGAGAAACATCGTAGGTATATAAAAAATAAATGGAAACCGAGCGCAATGCTGTATTGTGGCGCCACAGTCCATTTTCCCACTGCTTCCTTTTAAAAGGACAGTGGCAAAATATACCACCTATCTAATTTTCATTACTTAATATTTTATGTTTTATTTATACAGTAAATTAAACCGAAACGCATTGAATCTTAACGAAATTTTGGAAGAACTTGAACAGTGGAGTGATGATGACGTTTGTGAGGCCATTTACATTGCACCGCCTGACAACGCTAATGCAGATATGTTTGTAAGTGGGTAGACAATAGCATTGTTACAATAGCTTCAAACAACTGCCAAGTTCAGCCATCATTACCAGTATCTCGCTATTCGCAAAAGGACAAAAATAAGATTTCTATACAGCAACCAAAGCCTATTAAAAGCTATAATGAAAACATGGGTGGAGTTGACAGAGCCGACCAAAACATCGGACTGTATCTAACTTCTATTAGAGGAAAAAAGTGGTATTTTCCGCTTATTTGTCATTGTATCGACATGGCAGAACAAAATAGCTGGTTATTATATCGTTTATATGGCGGAACTATGGACCATTTAGCTTTTAGAAGAGCGATTGCAAATGGCCTGCTAGTATCTTTTAAAAGAACCCTAAAGAGGGGTCTAAGCAAATCCAGCGCCAACCTTAATATGTACTCACGATTTGATGGACAAGGACACCTAGTAGAACACAAAGAAAAGCAAATTCGTTGCATTTATTGCCATAAGAAGGCCCACTTTTTTTGCAACATATGTAATGTCGCTTTACATCCTAAGGAGTGCTTCTTGGCGTATCACACCCCATCTTAGAACATAAAGTTTATTATTTATTTTATTAATTTTAACTATAAAAATTATTTTTTTTTAATATTGAATTGTTAATTTAGATATTTTTGAATAAAAACAAAGTAGTATATTTAGCTACCGTCCTTTTAAAAGAACACCCGATTCCGGGAAAACTATAGTTTTTTAGAAAAAAAATTATTAAATAAAAAATGTTTAGATACCAATGAGTATTTAAGTTTCGAAATAAAAATTTAAGTTTTCAAAAAAAAAAATTTCTGCGCTATCTGGGTTAAAATGAGTGACCAGAAAAAAGTGCGTACTAAAATTATTAAATATTTTCAACAAAACCCAACTTGGTCCTACAAAAAGTTGGCCAAACAATCAAAGGTCTGCTATCAATGTTTCCAATGTTATCAAACAATACCGGGAGAACTTGTCCGTTGATAGAAAACCTGGTTCAGGTCGAAGAAATGGTCCACATGATGTTTCTAAAGCCAAAAAATAGAAAGCATTTTTAAAAGAGCTCCGAACGCCTGCGGTAGGAAAGCTGCACGGTTAAGTCAGTACTCGGACAATTGGGTACGAAAAGTTAAAGCCAATGTAGGTTTAAAAGCATACAAGGCTCAAAAAAGTCAAATTTCATACAAAAAATATACCTGCTGCATAATGGATGACGAAATGTACGTATTGAAAATTTTTCGCAGCTTCTGGGTCAATTATGTTGCAGATGCCAGAGGGAATGTTGAAAGTTTAAGACCCAAAAGCAGACAAAATTTCCCAAAATGTTCTTGGTATGGCAAGCAATATGCAGTTGCCGCAAAAAAGCCAAACATTTGTTACAAAAGGCTTTATAAATACCGACAATTACATCAAGGAATGTTTACAAAAAAGAATGTTTCCATTCATAAGACTTCTTAATATGTCCACTTATTTTTGGCCTAATTTGGCATCCTGTCACTATGGAAGCAAGGTATTGTGTGGTACAAGAAAAATAATGTGGTAATTGAACCAAGAGAGGCAATTCCTCCAAACTGCCTGGAGCTGAGTCCAGTGGATAGATATTGGGCTCTTGTTAAAAGAGAATTGAAGAGCACAAAAAAGGTGTTCAAAAGTGTGGTAGATTTTAAACGGAGATGGACAACCTGTTCGAACAATGTGACATAAAGCACTATAAAAACCATAATGGAAGGGTTTTCGTCATTAGTGATTAGAACTATAAACTGTAAGTTTAGTGGTTTCGTTTTTATTAACATATATGTATGTTAAAAATTTTTCAATCTCAGTCCTTATTTCGCAAATATAAAAAAAAAACTTTTTACGCCATAATGGAAATACCCATATATAAAATTTTATGTGTGTTCATATATGTATATTTGTTGGTTTGAAGTCTATAGACGGCTGAACGGTTAGCCCGATTTTCTTGAAATTTTTACAATATATTCCTGTGTGTCTGGAAGGAAATATAAGCTACTTCTTGTTTTGAAATTTCAAGTGGGCATATGGTACCACCCATACAAAGTTAATTTTAAGTATCAAATATTTAGGAAACTATTATAGCCGTCTCCAAATTTGAGGCAAAAATGGGAGTAGTAGCTACAGGTGGCGTGGCACATCCCATATGATGCTAATTAAAACAAGTAATAGAGTTATATTCGGCTATGCCGGATCTTATATACCCATCACCAAATTATACTTTAAAAAAAATATTAAATATTTTCAGGTAAACAAAATTAAATTTTTTTTCTCAAAATTTTTAAGTTTTTTAATTTATTAGCAAACAACACTTAATGGCAAACATTTTTTTTTTAATTTTTTTTTTTATTTTAACTTTTAAAAAAAAAAAAATTTAATTTACTTGTGAAAAAAAATTTTATAAAAAGAAAAAAAAAAATCGGGGAAAAAATGTAGAAATTACAAACGGAATGACAAACTTATATATACCATTGCCACCCATGGTAAAGGGTATAAAAATCGAATATATAAGAGATAGAGTACATACATTTTGTACGATTAGTCCACCATCAATATTAATATTTAGGAGAAGAATAGGCGGACCATCAATAGTAGGCGTGGCACCTCCCATACAAACTAAATAATATAATTTATATATAAAGGTATCTGTATAATTTTTAGGCCAAAAATGGGTAAACTAGCAATAGTGGGCATGGCACCTCCCATAGATTTCACAAATTGTATACAGGGAAGATATATGAATATGTAGGAAATAAATGGGCGGACTACCAACAATGTCAAGTAAATTTTAAAATTTATAAACATGTGAAACATTCTAAGTATATACGCAGAGAAAAACTATATTTGTGCATGTTTACAGTAACCATTTCCACATTTTTAAAAGTTTTTCACAATATTATAGTCACAGTAACTATTTATATTATTGTGGTTACCTTAATATGGTTAACTTACGATTCACATTATTGTATCAATCATATATGTATATAGTTATAGTAAGCAAGTACATGTTTGTGACAACCATTTTTGTGATTAAGGTTTTACCATATTATGTTGCTCTCGGCTAATTGGTATCATAATCGGAGAACAACATATTATGTTATAAAGATATAAAGATACTTGTTTACTGTAACCATATATATGATTGATACAGTCATGTGAATCGTAAGTTAATCATATTATGGTTACCACAATCATATAAATAGTTACTGTGACTGTGTTAAAAAAACCTTAAAAAATTTGAAATGTTTACTGTAAACATGCACAATTATATTTTATCTCTGCGTGTATATATGTATAAAAATGAATGAGTGTTTGTATGATTGTTTGCGTATTTGTACTTTATAGGAGACTAAACCGCTAAGAATTTCTTTAATTTAACACGAATTTATAATGGCACTCGACTTACAGTAAATAAATTAATGAACAATCTAATCGATGCGACCATTATAACTGGAACGTATAAAGCAGCGAAAGGCATTGAGCTCTCAAATGAGCTCTCTTGTTTTTGTTTTCACATGTACGCAAGCACACACATTGTATAAAAACAATCAAAACCAGTTAGTCTCGCATGAGCATTGATAGAAGCAGGTTGTTTTACGCTTTTCGTTTTTATGCTTGTTTATTTCAGTTATTGTTTTTGTTTTTTTCTCAACTTTTTACTCAACTCATTCAACTACAATATTTAAAAACTGTAGTGGTGTGAGTTTGCCTTTCGCTGGTATAAAGAGACATATGTATTGCTGTCACTTATTCCGATGATTATATTTCCGGAAGTGCCATTTGATTTTAAGCGATTGCAATTTCCTACTTAAAATACAAAATTTCTATTTTTGTGTTTCAAACAGAAAAGCAAACAAAAATTCGAAAATGAGGTCATAATTTTCCGTAAACAACTTTTTTCGAATAGAATAATTTTTCTGTAAAACATTTTTGCAGCCAGTTTTCTTCAAGTTTTTTCTACTAAATGTGTTTTTCACCAGTTAGCTTTAAAACACTTTTAGACAGCATTTTGATGCCAATTTTTTTAAAATAAATTTTACACAAAAAAATTTTTGTAAAAATGTTTGTCCTTACTTCGCTATTGTACACACTTTCCAATTTTAAACTAAGTCCAAACCTCTTCAATTAAATTGAATTTGAAGCATATGTAATTCAATAGTAGACATTCCAAGTGTTTACCAAAATCTTCACTACTATTTGAATTCCAGTCACATTTTTTGTTATTGTGTTACTTAAAATATGTAAAATGTTCACTTCTTGTACCCAGAAAAATTGCCTCAAAATAAAAAGTCTGTTTTCTGCCTTTTCTATTTGCATTTTACAAAAAGAAAAAACTAATCCTTTCATTAACATTTCATCTCAACTTACAATAAAAATATGCCACTGCTGTAGATATCAATAAAACACTGCCATTAAACCAAAAAAAGGCAAATGGAAGGGAACAAGTAAAAAATTATACACACACAGAGGAAAAGGGAAAATGTAAAGAAAATTAATGGCATGCCGCACACGAGAAGTACAAGTATGAGCCAGGAAGAAAATAAAGGAAAATATGTTAACCTATATAATTTACTTTTCTCCACTCTACACAGTGTGGTTGTGTTACTGCGATGTCGTTGTTTGTGCAAATAAAAGCCCCAAAATGTTCAAACAATTCATGGCAATTTTCGTTTTCATTTTCATCTTTTTATACATACATACATATATATATTTTTTTCTTGTTTTGGTAACTCAATAACTACCATTAATCCTCGACATGAAATCTGAAAAGAACAAATACTTATGTAGGTCTTATCAAGCACACAAGTATAAAATGCTTAAGTATTTCTTAGGTTTCCTAAGGAATTCTTTATGTGTCTTTAAATTTAAGCCTTTTGTTCGTCACAATACTGAACAGAACAGAAGCAAACGAGTGAATGAATATAAAAAGTGAAGAAGAAAAAAAAAATAAAAGAAATTTTATATATAAAAAGAATAAATTCATAAAAATGAAATGAAAAAAAAAAATACCAACAGCCGTTTATGGTGTGATACACTAGCAAGAGTACTACGTACCATCACTGCCACTGTAATCAACATGCGACTCCACACACACATACAATACACTAATTCTCAAAGTAAAGAAAAGTAAAGTAAGTATTTAAAGCAGAAAAGGAAACGGAAATTCGATGCTTGTAATGTTCATATGGAACACAAAATAAAAAAATACATTTATGTTCATAGACACACAACACTTTGTTAGTGTGTTTTACACTTATGCTCTTCTATATACGTTAAGGTGCCGCTTATTTTTCACTTTATTGATTCTCACATAGGGGTTATATGAGGGGCGGGGTCAATGAAGGATCTATCATCACAAAAGTTGGCAGAAGGATTTAGGTTCATATAAAACTTGTCTTTGTCCAGTTTCATTTGCTAGTCATTTTCTGTGACGTACCTTGTATGGGGACTAGGATTTGCAGATTATCGCCATTTTTTACAGAGTACTTAGAACAAATTTCTGCAAACTTTTATCAGGATATTCCGGGAAGTCATTTGTAAAGGGCTATGTAAAATCATAAAGCGATATTACAGGTTTTCAACACCACACTATCAAGAGAGAGTATTTATGGCAAATTTCAGCCAGCTAGCTCTTTTCGTTTGGACCCTATCGTGTTTTCAAACAGCCAGACATGCGAACAGACGGATGGACATAGCTAGATCGTCTTAGAATGAGGACCCACAATATATATACTTTTGTGGGTCTGTGCACCCACAGAAAAAATTAACACATCCGTGTACAATTTAACACCATTCGGTGTCAATAGTGTATCAACCCCGTATGTGCACAAATCGTACACAAACGGTGTCAATATGACAACGAAGAAATGACACCATACCGTTGCAGATTTGACACCATCCGTTGTCGATTTGTCACAATCCGTTGTCAGTTTGACACCGTATCGTTGTCGTATAAATACCGTCCGTTGTTGATTTAACACCACCCTTTTTTGATTTGGAATCTCTTCCCTTTCCAAATTTAACATAATATTCATGGCGATTAAAATAAAACATAAAATACCTTATTTTTCATTAATTTTACATTTATTTAATATAAATACATTTATAAAAACATGTTTGAATACTCGTAGTAAAAAATTATTAATGGCCAGGTACTGTTGTACTTCCATATAGTCCCATCTCCACATTAATCTTATTCATTTCACTGCATTTATTTTGATCAGTTTTTGTTCACAAAACGTAATTTATTAGCACTTATTTAATAATTTGTACTTTTGCGTTCTAAATAACAAAAACTTAGTGATAAATACCATTACGTTCGTCGTAATAAAAACCAACAGGCTTGTTATTCACAGTGAGATGAGACGTCGCATAACTTGACAACATTGTGTTGTCGATTCATACCCGTTTGTTTACAAATTGTAAACGTACGGTGTCGAAAAAAAGTGTCACCGTATGGTGTCAAAATGACACCAACCGTTGTCGATTTTGCAACGTCGTTTTTCCCTCAGTGTGATGAATACATATTTTGATGTGTTACAAATGTAATGTTTTCATCTTTATTACAAAAAATTTATAGTTTTCGAATGAAATTCTTTGAACATTTGAAATTTTGTCAAAAAATATATATAAGTATATATCAGAGCTGTAAATGAATCATTCAATTTAGAATTAATTCGCGAATCATTCACACAAAAAAATTAATTGAATGAAATTTGAATCAATTCAAATGAATTTGGTAAAAATGAATTGCAATTCATTAGAATTGAATTGATTTTGAATTAATTCAAATGAATTAGAAAAAAGAATTAGCCATTCATTTCCAAGTCATTTGAATTCATTGAAATTTGAATTGATTTTTTAAGTAAATCTACAGTAAGCATCACTGTTGTTTTGTTATTCAACTAATTTTTTATGTAAAAGACATCAAACATTACTCTCGTTTTGTATATTTTTAGATTTAAACTTTTGCAATCATTTTTTGTTTAAATAATATCATACTTGTATATTGTGGAAAATTTCTTTTTTGAAAATTTTTCAATCGAATTTTAAACAGTCTAATGTGTTTGAGTCGTCAAAGATGGCTTTGATTAAAGTTTATTGCATAGGGTAACATAGAGACGAGACGGAATTGTCAAAAACCTATCTCTTGCAACAACAAAATACATTTTAGTCAATGTATTTTGTTGTTGTATCAGACATATAATTTGTTGCTTCTTTATTTGACAATACGAAGTGTCTCGTCTCTATGTACAATTCTCTATGGTTTATTATTTGTGATTGAGAGTCAATATTTTGTTTAAAGTTTCTTGTGATTGATCAAAAAACAATATTGTTTTGTCGTTCAGCGTATTTCAAAATAAAAACTGTTCTTCTTGAAGAAACAAACTCCAAACATCATGTTTCTTTGATCAGGCGCGGATCCAGGGCAAGGCTATTCCATTTTTGTACTGAATATTTTCATTTTGGTAGGAGACATTTTTCATTCCCCCTAGAGATCTGCTCTTGAATTTGGTTGATTGCAACTCATTTTTGATTTCATTCATTCGAATTGGTAATTCTTTTTTCTAATTCATTTGAATTATTACAAAATCAATGCAATTCAAATGAATTGTAAATGAATTGCAATTCATTTTTGCCAAATTCATTTGAATTAATTCAAAAGCAATTCAGTTCAAATGAATTGAAAACGAATTGCAACTCATTTTTACAAATTCATTTGAATTGGAAATGAATTGAAATTCATTTCTGCCTAATTCGTTGGAATCGATTCTAATTTCATTCAAATCATTTTTGTTGTAAAATGAATTAATTCAAAATTTAGCTAATTCATAATCAAAACCGAATGATTCATTTACAGCTCTGGTATATATGAAAATATATAAACTAACCCCTGTTTCTATATACCATTCGAGTTCTTTGAATGAAAATTTAACATTAGTCTTTTTATTGAAAGACAAAATACATTTAAAATGTTCAATCAAAGTACTCGGTTATAGAAACTGCTAATAAATTTGTAACACATTTGTTTGTTGACAAATCGTTCGTTAAGAAATGTTATAAAATTTTAATTTTTTAAAGAATTTGTGACAGAAAACTAAATTTTCTAAAATTTTCCAGTAAAAAAATTTCCATTTCTAATCCTCATTATATTATATACAAGCTGACCGCCCGGCTTCGCTCGGTAGTTATTAACTAATGTTAGTTCTTCAAGTTTTTCCAAAAAATTACTCTTATTAAGAAAAATGAGAAGTGAAAAGGAGGCAATATATTGAAAACTTAAAATTTCGTAATTTTTTTTTTTCTTTACAAACCATCTCCTGAAAAATTCGAATCGAATAGAAAAAAAATCAGCCAAATCGCTCCAGCAGTTCTCACGTGATGCCATTACATACATGGACCATTTTATTTTTATATATACATATATATAGATTAATGTTAAATGACAAGAAAAACTATTTTTAATTGCAATTTTTGCAACACTTAACTTTTTTAAATTTGTTTGAAAACATTGCTTCTTTGACCCCAATAAAACTGGATGTGAACGTTATCCGATTTTGCTTAAATTTTCAGTATTTAGATTTTAGAAAACAGCTAACAATCTGGAAACATTGGAAATGCTTAAAGTGCAAAATAAGGTCTACCCTAATACACATACACGTTAAGCTAAAAACATTTATAATATATACGTTTTCGCTATAACAACTAGGTACATGATTTCTGGTTGTTATTATTGTTGTTGCATAAGGATATTCAGAATAATATAGAGCATACAAATACCCTTTTCTTTTCGCTACCCACATAGTATTTTCAGGTTTTATATAGAGGGTATATATAGATTTAGTTTCAAAAAGTTTTTAAAGCGTTCACAAATCGTTCCATTCTTATGATTAATATCTGTGGACTTTTGACAAAACAACTTATGTGTAATTTTAAAAATGTTCAGGAGTGCGCAAAAACTATTGAATTGTATACTTTGTATACTTCTTTGAGACAAATAATAAAGTTCTTAAAAGACAAATGATAAAATAATTATCGATCAATTCAACAGTTTTTGCGCACTCCTGAAAAATTGTTAAATTTCACTTAAGTTGTTTTTTCAAAAGTCCATAGATATAATTTGTATATTTCACTGGTACTTAGTATAAATTACTTTCAAAAGCTCTAATACCAGGTTTTTAACCTATTCAAAACACCTTTCTGTGATCATTTAACAACGCCCTGAGCTGGTTGTAAATTAGGGCTATAACTTTTTTACATTTTTTGCAAATGTCAATATAGTCCTAGCATAGTCGAATAGACCATTGAAAGTTATTTAAAAAAAAAACGGAATTACTTTTTCGTGGTTGTCATAAAAGTTCACCCACAAAACGCGGTAAAGTTTGGAGATAATTTTTTATTTATCCCAAATAGTTTTGTTTTAATAAATATATCAACCTCGTTTGAATCTATTTTTAAAATTTTCGGTTTTAATACGCTGTTTAAATATAAAAAAAAAAAAAAGTAATAAAATTTTTAGAAAATTTTGACTTTAAAAAATCGTTTTAGTGGGTGAAATTTGGATTCCAAAATGACCCGAAAAAAATGTCATTGTAAATAACACCGCATTTGCCATCTCGTGGTGCTAGGGTCCAAATTTTGTGATAGCCCTACTCTACATATTATTTGGTGCATGGCAGAAACATTTGTCACTCGTGTGACAAGACACTCAAGGTTGAATATGAAGCTTTGATGTTTGCAATTTGAATGTTGGTGGTATATATTAATGAAAAACCATTCAATTATTAATTTTTCTTATATATTTATATGGGTAATATCAATTTACCACGTTTGTTGAAATCATCTTGTTTGACGACTTTGACAACCCGTATCTCACCTTGTGTAGATCATAAATTTAATATATTTTTTAATCTCAAGTCATCCTCTGCGAATCATTCGTACATTATTTTGCAATCGGACCAGTAACTAGTTAAGAATATACAGATTTATTACTATTATCTCTACCATTTAACCAACTAAGGAGTGAGATCGTAAAATTCTCAACACACATTTTTCATTAAAACTTTTAACCCAAGTATTATTTGATTTTTTTTATCAAGTTACCTTTGTAAAAAATGTCAGTTATTATGTTTAATGTCAATTATATTCATTTGTTGTTAATCTGATTAAAATGAGTGACCAGAAAAAAGTGCGTACTAAAATTATTAAATATTTTCAACAAAACCCAACTTGGTCCTACAAAAAGTTGGCCAAGCATTCAAGGGTCTGCCGTCAATCTGTTTCCAATATTATTAAACAGTACCGGGAGAACTTGTCCGTTGATAGAAAACCTGGCATATGTAAAAAGAATGGTCCTCATGATGTTTCTAAAGCCCAAAAAATAGAAAGCATTTTCGAAAGAGTTCCCAATACATCCGGTAGGAAAGCAGCCCGGTTAGTGCTCGGACTATTTGGTACGAAAAGTTTGAGGTAAAAAGTTCCTGACAGGAATGCTGCTATAAATTTAGAGGCCAAAGAACAAGCACGGAAACTAAAGTAAAATTTTATACAAAAAATACACCTGCTGCATAATGGATGACGAAAGATACGTATGGAAAATGTTTCGCAGCTTCCAGGTGAATATTTTTATGTTGCTGATGTTCGAGGGAATGTTGTAGAAAAGTTTAGGAACCAAAAACAGAAAATTTTCCCAAAAAGTTCTTGGCATGGCAAGCAATAGGCAGTTGCTGCAAAAGAAGCCATACATTTGTTACAAAGGGCTCTTTAAATACCGAAATTTACATCAAGAAATGTTTACAAAGGAGAATACTTCCATTCATAAGACTTCTTAATGTGTCCACTTACTTTTGGCCTAATTTGGCATTCTGTCACTATGGAAGCAAGGTATTGAGCGGTACAAGAACAATAATGTGGTATTTGAACCAAGAGAGGCAAATCCTCCAAACTGCCCGGACCTAAGGCCAGTGGAAAGATATTGGGCTCTTTTCAAAAGAGAATTGAAGACCACAAAAAAGGTGTCCAATAGTGTGGTAGATTTTAAACCGATGGACTACCTATTCGAGCAAAGTGACAGAAAGCATTATATAAACGTTAATGGAAGGGTTTCCGAAAAAGGTTCAAAATTTCATCACTAGTGATAAAACTATAAAAATATTTTTTTTTTTTTGTAAATTTTAATAATAATTTCAATCAATTAAAAAAAATTAAAACTGTAAGTTTAGTGATTTCGTTTTTATTAACATATATGTATGTTAAGAATTTTTCGATCACACTTCTTATCTCTTTCAGGGGGGACCTTATCAACAACCAGCCAGTACCAGATAGGACCTTGACGAGCCCTGGGTATAAAACTTTATCAATTTTGGGCACCGTAAGCACCTCTTTACCACGGAACGCAATAATATGATGGTACTCACATATCTCACTCTAACATGCTTTTGGGAGGTCAATTAGAGGCAATAAGAACGCGTTGATTATTGTTCTGTATAGCCAATCATTCACAGTAATCGTGTTCCCAAAAGCTCTAATGATATTGTATAAAAGTGGAAAATGATAACTAATAAATTCGTAAGAATTATCATCGTCATATGAACTGCAAGTAATGAGAACCAAGCACTCAAGTCATGTACATGTTAAATCATTATATCATAATATTTTGCTCTCAAATTATGACTGCCTGTCTATACTTGACAACTAATGCCATTTGATGTCAAGACAAAGTTGTGTTAGCAAAAACACTAACAATTTTGTCATAACGAAGCAATAAGTAATACCAATTAATGGAGACTATATCTGATAATTTGTTATATTGACAACCTTTTCGACGTTTATCATGTTAAAAATGTATCAGTCATAGAAAGAGGGTGATAACCATGAGAACAACATAATAAAGTAAAGTAACAAATCATTGTTGCAATCATGTAAATCATGGTTTTCCCAAACAAATAAATAAACGCAATGATCATAATATTTGTAAATAAATTGTAACAAGTTTGAAACTTTTGGGGTGATTATGTACAACAACATTTTTTCATTGGGTGCTGGTGACCCTGCAAAGGTCTGTAGAAGAACCATGGACAATGAGCTGCATTTTCCATTATATTTCGATCGACATCACATGTGAAGGCCAAATATGACGCGAGGGATGGAGGGACTAAGGAGGATGAAAATTTCCCTAAATATTCTATGTTGGTCAGAAAGATTTTAGAACAAATTATAACATCGTGATTAGTATATTTGTAACAATTAACACAAGGTCGATGTGGTGAACATATGATGAAAGATTACTTTTGGAGTATCCATCGGGAGTGCCCTAAAGACCACCATCACAGTTAAGCTGTTATCCTGTAAAAATATGAATACAGTATGAATCTGTGGACCTGTGTAATCATAACCGTATGAACTTCCACATATGTACATATAAGTATCTCTTCAGATATGTGATTATATAAAAATTGTTCAACTACATAAAAGGAAATGAACTGCCATGTATGAATTTTAAAACACAATTTTCTTTATTAAATACAAGTCTATAAATAATAAACCAAAAAGAACATCACTACAGGCATTAAATGCTTTACGAACGGAAACAATTTAATGAAAAGTTAACTCAACTGCGAAAGGTCGTGTTTGTAATACGATTTATGCTCTTTTAAATGTCATCTTAATATAGACTTTTACATAATGCTTTTGATTTTCTGTTAATAAAGAGTTAATGGCATAATTTATTAAAGAGATTTTTAGGAAAAGGGATTACATATATTAAAAAAAAAAATTGTGTATGCTTCTAAGCCACACATTAACAGTGGCATCCGGTTGCCCTGGCAATTCTGCTTAAAACATAATTAAGCATTTCTTTTTTAATTATATACATTGTTTAAGGTTGCTAATGAAAGAATTTCGTTTTCAATTCTTTGTTACGAAACATTTTAGATTTATATTACTGAATAATAATATTCTATAGTCTGCTCTTAATATAATGTTATATATGTATGTATATGCATATCCTCTTAAATGTCTCTATAGAACCCTTATAATCGTTTAATTGGTTATCCCGTTATTTTCCTAAATATTTAATATTATATTCAAACTTACTTGGTTTTAAATTTAAATCATATTACGCCATATTTATTTTCCAACTAAAATGTATGTGGTAAAGTTTCACCCCCTTTTTAATATAAAAAAAAAACTTTCATCTCTGTTAGCATCGCATATACATAATGTTCTATATACCACAATAAGCTTTTCGCCCCCCCCCTTCCCACTAGACTAATAAGAATAAAAATATTACTAAAGTATTTTGTGTGTTTTTATCTTGTAAAAATCATAGTACCTGCGAGTATTATAAAAATGTAGATATTGCTGCGAATACTTATGTACTTATGTCGAAACTACTTCGGATATACCCAAAAATAGTTTTGTGCTTATTATATGAATATTAGAGTGATAATAAATAGTGTGGATTAAAATCTGTTTAAGCTTCCCAGGGGGAAAAATATGCAGTAAAGAGGCCTTCCAAAATTTGCAGACATAAGGACTTCTAAGGACTGAGATCGGAAAAATCTTATTTTTATTGTTCTAATCAATACTGATGAATTTATAAATCTTTTCCGGAAACTCTTTCATTAAGGTTTTTATAGTGCTTTCTGTTATTTTGTTCGAACACTTTTGCATACCGTTTTTTGTGCTCTTCAATTCTCCTTTAACAAGAGCCCAATATCTCTTCACTAGCCTTAGCTACAGGCAGCTTGAAGGATTTGTGGACACATTAAGAAGTCTTATGAATGGAAGCATCCTCTTTTGTAAACATTCCTTGATGTAAATTTCTGTATTTATAGAGCACTTTGAAACAAAAGTTTGGCTTCTATTGTCGCAACTGCATATTGCTTGCCATACCAAGAACTTTTTGGAAAATTTTGTCTGCTATTGGGGCCTAAACTTTTCTTCAACATTCCCTCGAGCATCAGCAAAATATTGACCAGGAAGCTGCGAAAAATGTTCCATACGTACGTTTCCTCATCCTTTATGCAGCCGCTATATATGTTTTTTATAAAATTTGATTTCAATTTCCGTGCTCTGTCTTTGGCCTCTAAATTTTTAGCAGAGTTCCTGTCAGGAACTTTTTGAGTCTTGTATGTTTTTAAACCTGCATTGGCTTTAACTTTGCATACCAAATAGTTTGAGTACTAAGATAACCGTGCTGCTTTCATATCGGATGTGTTGGGAGCTCTTTTGAAAATGCTTTCTATTCATTGGGCTTTAGAAACATCATGAGAACCATTCCTTTTACATATGCCAGGTTTTCTATCAACGAAAAAGTTCTCCCGATACTGTTTAGTAATATTGGAATCAGTTTGACGTCAGACCTTTGATTGTTTGGACAACTTTTTGTAGGACCAAGTTGGGTTTTGTTGAAAATACTTAATAATTTTTGTACGCACTTTTCTCTGGTCACTCATTTTAATCAGCTTCACAACAAATGAACATAATTGACATTAAACATAATAACTGACATGCTTTACAAAGGTAACTTGATCAAAAAAAAAAAGAATAATAATAATAGGATTAGAATTTTTAATGAAAAACGTGTGTTAAGGTTTTTTCGATCTCAGTCCTTAGCCGCATTGCAAAATCATGTCATTGCGAGCCAAGACCTTGCATACTTGATGGGCTGCTGGTAGGCCTACTTAGGAAGGGAAAATAAAAAAGAAGCCAACCAGCTATTTACTGCAGAGTATTTTATTTTTTGAGTAGAATATTTTCATTTAATCACTTATTATTAGAAGGATATTTACAGGGTTTCTTGAGCACCTTCTAAGAGCAGTCAGAGTGGAATGCGTATCGGATCTTTAATAATGAGTAAGTATGCCTTTTTGAAGGACTACAAACTGAAGTCCTATAATTTGTTCACTCTAGAATTAGTAATTTAATTCCGTGAACATATTCGTAATGAAATTATATTTATCGGATATAATTTTCTCATGCCAAATATTCTCTAAAAGGACTTAAATTTTTCAACGGTTCTCAACATTTTTGAAACGTGGTGTAATCTTAACATCAGTTTCAGATTCCATGGAAGTTTAGTTTTTTGACACAATTTTTTTTAACTATTTCTTGGACTATTTTATAATATTCAATTTCAGTTTGCTTCATTAGATTTATAATTTATGATTTTGTATTTTTAAATTTCTAGAACATTGTCGTAATACTCGATTAGTGTTCATTAGCATCAAACAAATTTTTATTTTTTTAAATTTCTTCTAGCAAATAATTTGAAAATGTAAATTTTCCATTTTAGATCTTCATGAATTTTATGAATTTTGTTGGTATAAAGTTCCAATGATGGTCGATATCATATAATGAAATACAAAAATTCGTTTTTTAATTTCCTTTCAAAATATTGCTACTTTGACTTCAAATAAAATGTTCAATCGCTAAATGCTATCCAATTTTGTTCAGCACTTGATTTCTAGATAAAATTGTTACACCAGGGAGCATAAAAAATTATAAATGTACAAACTAAGTGCCACCCTAATATATGTATAAGGAAACATACCCATTTTGTATTATTTAAAATATGCAGATATAAGTATGTACTAAGTATAATAATAAGGAATAACACTGAGTTACAAGACAAGATAACATTTTTAAGAAATTTTACATTTTAGTAATTTGGTGTAGGTATAATTTTGTGAACTTTTTAATATTTATCCAATTTTACCACTAACCAAATCCAATAGGATTGCGAGACAAAATTTGTTATGTGTGCCATTTAGATAACTCATATAGATAAATCGAATAAATAAATTTGAATGGCTAGGTTCCGTGAGACGAGTGGGAGCTGGCTATAAGAGACAATGTAATATACAGTTTCTGGGTGAAATTTCGCACATATTTGCTTGTGATGCTATCGGTATATTAAACAAGTTAGAATGCTATATTCGACTATGCCGAATCTAATATACCCATCACCTAAAACAAGACCCACACAAATTAAGCTCTTTAAAATTATACCTTTTCTCACAAATTACAAAATCGAATACACCTATTCCTCGATTTACACGATAGATGCGTTCCTGAAAAAATCGTGTAAATCGAAATGAAAAATTTTTGTATGAGAAATCGTGTAAATCGAAAAAAAAGACCCAAATACGAATAAATTTAAAATTTTGTTTAGAAAATTCATTTATTTTAAAGTTGTAGTTAAAACATTTAATAACACAAAATAAATAGAACTCATAAAAAGCATGTCAGTTCATTAAAAACCAATAACAAATATAAATATTTCTATTATTTATAGTATGTATCAGTCATACCTTCCAATCAATTCTTTATCACTGTCTTCCACTACTGGCCGTATCTTTTGGAAGTCAACATATCATTTTTCTCACTAGATAATTTTTCTGGTTCAATAGTTGATAAATTGGAGATAACATCAGTTCGTAGAGATTTGGAAATATAATTTGTAATTAAATCTTGTGTTGATTTATTGTTTAAGTCCTTACAAACATCCTTAAAGTCTCTATAAATAGCCCTGTGAAATTTATCTCTGGAATACGAGGGCTCCTTCAATATTTGGGTAGTTTTTAAAAATGATTTCCCAATTTTCAGCATAATTCACATCTTATTCTTTATTTATTATCAAAACCTTCTCTTCGCAATGTATGTGCCAACTCCAGGGATTGACAAGATAATATAACATTTTCTCCTACATCTGGGCACAAATTTTTCCAACAGCCTTTGAGCCTATACACAATCTTATACAGTGAGACCTCGATTATCCGTAATGGTCGGGACCGGGATTATTCTGGATAATCAGTTTTACCGGTTAATTGAGTACCAAGTTTTAGTACTAATGATGACAGTTTTTCGATAATGACATTTAAAACACCATATTTCTCACTGATCCATCGTTTGGATCAATGTCGTCGAATTTGGTGGAAAAAATTCCACAATAACGTTTTCAGCATTGAAATCCTGCACGTCTGGATGTTGTTCAATGGCAGAATGATTTTACTATAATCTTTTAGACCGATTTTCTTAAAATTCTCTCCCACTTCTGGT
Source organism: Calliphora vomitoria (assembly GCA_942486065.2). Lineage (NCBI taxonomy): Eukaryota > Metazoa > Arthropoda > Insecta > Diptera > Calliphoridae > Calliphora > Calliphora vomitoria. Next base: position 37,596,558 of record OW818029.2, read on the forward strand.
TGCATTCTCATGGACATTTTTAAAACTGTTTCAAAAACTAATGCTTTGCACTTGTGTGTACCAGCAGCAGTCAAATGTTTTTTTAGACTTTATTGAAGATAATTCATAAACAGTGTAAAAATAAAGAACAAAACAAATCTAATGTAACAATTGATAAATACATTAACATTTTTCGAGATTGTACCATAACTTTTTTTCTAATGCACCGACTTTGCTGATTATCAACACCAATTTGCCTAGGACAATAATAAATATTTGTGTATGAATCTAATAAATTTTGTTTATGTATTTTGGAAGTGATCATGTTTTACACAAACACACTTTATCGTACATTTAATAAAGATATTTGGCAGAAGTTTGGTAGGTACAAGGACGATCAATGGGCTTTCCTCGAATACATTTATGTTGTTTACTGTATGTTTTTAAATATAACATGGACTTGTTTGTACGCCTGTAATGAGTGTCAGTATAAATGAATTAATGTTTAAGTGAAAACGAGAAATGTTTAAGTGAAACGTAGTCAGGGTTTTCTTTTTTATTTTACAATACAATGTAGTTTTTATCATGCAAAATATAGTGGGATTTTTGCAGGATAAACATATAATATAAATATATAAACACATAGGTATACATGTTCTTTTTTTTTTGCTTTAAGTATGAGTATGAAAATAAAAATATAAAACTACAACATGGTAGCAAATATATATGTTTGTGTATAAAAGAATAGTGTATGGAATGATATGCCATGATAAGCAAATGTACCATTAGGTTGAGCATCAAGTGTAATTAACATAAGTGCCCACCTGAGGTGGTATTTTTTCATAAAATCCAACACATTGTCAGTTAAGAGGGGTCTAAAAGCTTAAGATTTGTATTACTTTTTCATTTAGTAATTTATGCTAAATTCTTTTTTTTATAGTCTTAACTATAAAATATTTTGTTACGTTTTTACCTTTAAAAAACGTGGGTTTATTTCCTTTAAATAAACCGGATACTTTTGATTGCAAATAAAAAGCAGTTTCAGTAATTTATAATTGTAACAACTCTTTATTTATTTAAAATGTACCACAACAACAACAGTTCAAATAATCACTCAGTGTCTTTATACACGTTTATCAATTCACAGAAACACACTCAACACACTCTATTACGTACAACCTTAAATGCACAAGACAGTTGATGTTAACTCTAACAGCGCCAATGATAAACTCAACTCACGACTGCCAGCTCTGCCACTATTTATACACGCGACATCTATCGGGAATCTTCTACAATGCTCTTAACGGACATACTAGTACATTCGAATTCTAGAGCTTTCGATGTTAATGTTAGCAGCTTAAACATTTAGTGTTGCCATACTTGCAAACAATGCCAATAACCGTATGCTACTGATGGACGTGCCTTCAAACATGATGAATGCCGCAGGCAGTCGTTACAGACTGTTAAATTCAAATCGTTAATATTATAAATTGTCTTTGTAATTACATTACTCCAGTTTAATGTTGCAATTACAGCTGTGTAATTTGTAAAAGAGTAGAGTAATTTTATATATGCTTCGAGATTTTCTTCTTCAAAGGACCTTAATCATGACAAGTATAACTTTTCTGATTCAAATGTTTTGTAATACATTAGAGCAAAAAAACTTTCAAGGATTAATACAAGACTCAGTTTATATAAATTTAATTATTGGTTATTAAAATATGTACAAAAACTTGAATACATTTTTTCAAATATACCTAAATCTAAAATATATACAAAACCTCACATGGTACCATTCTGAATTGTATATTATGCAATGTCTAATGTTTAAGGAAACTATTAGCAAAAATGGAAGATATATTTTTTGAGATATCCTTTGTTCATTGACTATGGTATATACTTACTGTTTTGATAAGAAAAGGATTTGAAAAATATACTTCATTAAACTGTATATTTTTTGTTTATTGAGTTCACTGGAGCTCAATAAGTTAAGTTAATTTTATTCTTAAATTTTAAAATATTTGCTTAATGTTTCTTTGAAAATAGATCGCAAATAAAAACATATATATAAAAAAAAATTTATACTTTAAAATCAGCGTATCATTGGCTGTAATATTAGATAAAATATGATAAATTGTTCTAAAGTTATTGACAGTTTTACTTTAGGTTTAAACTTTGAACCTATAAACCAAACTAAAACAATTTTCGAAATTCTGTAGAACTTTAAACTGTGTATAGCCATGGAAAATAAGTATGCCAAATATTTATCAAATTCAGAAGAAATAATGTTAAAAATCTAGTTTCTTTTATCGAAATTTTTCGTTTCATCCCAATAGCCTACATGGAAAAAAGTTGACTTAATTAACTGCAAAAACAATTTATACATAAGCAGCTTAATTTAAAGAGAACTCATTTAAAAAAATGTTTAACTATGTTAAAGACAGCTTAAGCTAATGCTCTTACATACTCTATTATAAACAGATTACGATTGCTGACATAAAATACATTTGTAAAGCAGCCGAGTGTAATGTACAATTGACTGAACTAGATGCCTGGCAGGGGACAGAATTAGAAGGCAATATCAACTACGAATTTCTAAGTACCCAGGGTTCAGATTAAATAGGCAGACTAAAAGTAAATCCAAATAAAACAAACGAACTATTGGGAGCCATTGATATGCCACTAGCGGTCAGTCGGGCGGCGGGGTTCTTGTTCGCGTTGCTCTATGTCCTATTTAATATTCGACATTCACAAATATTTGTTATAGACTCCCTTAACTACAACAAAATGTAATATAATTAGGTTGATTAGAAAACTAAAAGTTGTTAGTAGATTGACCCGATATTTTCAACCTAAAAAGTATAAATTTGACCTCACTTGATTGATCTATCTCCCAGATGTTATGAAGATAGAATGCCTCTCGACCCACCCATCCATTGATCTTATTGGGCAAGTTGAAATAAGATCCCTAATACAATAACACACTTACTCTCTCTCACACCACGAAAACTTTAATAAACTTTTAGAGTTTCATTATAAATTTTACCATTTTATTTATATAAAGAGAATTCAGATTTAATAATCATATCAATATCTAAACTTTAAAATATTATTATTATAAATTCATTTCAAAATCCGTTACGGATTATTCAACGATAATTAAATTTTATAACAAAAATTTTTAAATTTGTAACAATATAACTTATATAAAAAAAACACTAAGATTTACTGTAGCTAATGACGTAACAAAATAAGATTATTAATTGCATCGGTTAATGATAATTAATAACAATATTATTTGCATCGTTTAATGATAATTAAGAATATAACGATCATTGAAATTAAGAAGGTCGAGCAAAAGAAGAAGAAAAATATATTTATGACTTTACTAAATGCGTTTTAATATTACACCGAAACCTCAATTGACGGCATTAGCAAAATATTACTTAAATAAAATTTTAAATGGAACCGATAATTGTTTTTGTTACTTGTTAATAAAAACTAAATATTTGCTTAGACTTTAAGTATAAATTAATGCAAAACAAAAAAATATATTATAAAAAAAATTCATTTAAATCACTCACCAATTTAGGTATCTGGAGCTGCTGAATGTTGAGGCCTCGACAATCCGCTGCAGATTTTAAAAGATGCTAAAGATGTAATTCAGATTTTTGTTTTGCATGTAAATTGATTCCATAAGGGCATTTTATACTAGTTAAGTTAAATAGAAACTTATTATAAGGTGTTTTTAATCTGTGATATCATATTCAATATTAGTTAAGGTTTCCACATCATGCGTTGTTCTAATTTATATTTCTTTTTGTTTTTATATTTTTAGAATAGTTTTAAGTATTTTTTTAGAGTAATTTTTTTTTTTAACATATTTTATTGAAATTTTAGGTTTAAGATATTCAATTTTTTTAACATAATTTTATTCAATCTCAAACGATGATTTGAAAACGCTTAACACTTACTTGATTATTTTTGTTTTCTTTTCTAAATTTTTATAAACTTCTGTAAATTTGATCATTTTTGATGATTTTGAAGATCATAATTTGGAAACATTTTAATGATTTGGATTCATAATGATTATATTTTAAAAATGTTTTTAGAATGGTTAAAGATGATGTTTCCTAAACTTCACTCGATTTTATTGAAATTGATGTCTCTTAGCTGGATATGCATTGGATCAGATGAATCTTCTTTGGCTATTAAATTTAATTTTCCTTTGATGATGTTTTATTAGCCAGTATGTTTTTACATGACACTTTTAATTATTTCAATATTATCGTTTGCTAAATATAATTTTTTTGCACACACTTCTTCATCATCATATAGAACTTTGCTAAATAAAATTACTATGTAGAAATTGATATTTGTTTAATGACGATTTAAGAATTATTCTTTTATTCTTTATCTTTTTTCTCTTTGCCAAAAAACTCGTTTCATATATGCAAATTTCGTTTTGGGGTGCAATAAAAGAGCACAGTGGTGGCTAGAGGAATATGTCCACCACTGTGAAATGTATTATAAAAATATTCCTGTTTGGAAAAATGTATATTAGTTTTTAAACCACTATAATAATGGGGCATATTACCTCTAGGGAGTGAATATTTTTGGACACTTATCCACTTCATAGATTTTCCTCAATTCTTCCAGAATTTAATAGACGCGTGAGAAATTTTAAAATGTGTTTCGCACTCACTACTATTTTGATAAAAGTATAATTTCTAATAATCACTTGTTATCAAATTATATTTAAATATAATTACCTTGATTGAAGATTAATTTGTATATACAGGGGATTAATTGTAGATATAAATATCCTTTAAGGATATTGAAGAAAAGGTTCTTTTAAAAACAATTTATTTTATATTTTCTTAATTTTTGATGTGTATTGGTTGAGTTCAAGTAAGAAAAGAAGGAAATACTTTTTTGTTAAGACAAACCACGCTTTATTTTAAGAAAGTGTTCGGAATAATATCATAATAATCGCAAGTTTGAGTATGCGTTCTTATGCGTCAGGTGGATAATGCAATTTTCAATGTTGCTAACTAGTTGAGCAATGTTAAATACAACAGTGAGAGCTAATATAGCATTTACTTAAATAAAAATCGTTAAATTTTAAACTCATATTCAAATTTTCAAAACCATAGATATTTATAAATATTAACAACTTTTAACGAGGTGATGTAGTGTATAAGCAAAATAAATTTTTACCAAAGTAGTCTAAAAATGTTTACAAAACTTAAATGAATAATCGTATATTACACGAGTGAGTAAGTGTAATATGTATATTACACGTTTATGTGTTAAATTGGCTAACTTAGAGAGCGCATACTTAGTAAATCATACCTTGAAGCATCACTAAGATGAAAAATCATAGAAATAGTGAAATGTCGCAATATTAAGGGCCAGGTTGCATTATACGTCATGTGCAAGATGTGATTTAAAAAGCCTTTTCATATTGCATGTGTCTTCTTGGAAATATTTGCAAAAAACTGAAAAAAAATGTTAATCGTCGAGCTCACGAACGGTAATCCCTAGACCAGGCAAGGATGCTGGTGAACCATTTAGGGGGAGGGGGTTAGAGTAAACAATGTCAAATTTATTTTAAATTGTTTTCTTTTTATATAAAAAATTTTCAGTTTTGGGGGAGGGGGAAATTTGCTTTATTCACCCCCCTGCACAGTGTCAGATTTGTGTAATCTAGAGGAACTAAAGTCTGAATTTTCAAAACGGGTAAAGATAATTCAATGATTTTCGAAACACAGTTTTCCTATGGTTAGATAAATTGAGGTAGTCGTGGCAATATTTCGCCCACCTCCCATACAAATGTTAAAATTAAAATTTTAATATTTATACCCTACACCACCATAGTGAGGAGGGTATAGTGGGTTATGTTTGCTGAAGTTTATAATGAGAAAAAATATTGTTCCAACACCCAACTTAAAGTATACGAATCTGCTCAGAACACTTTCTGAGTCGATTAAGCGATGTCCGTCCGTCCGTCTGTCCGTCCATGTAAACTTTGTAATCAAACTACAGGTCGCAATTTCAAAGATAATACTACAAAATTAGACACAAGCTTTTCCATTGCCCCAATGTCGATGCCTATTGAATTTGGTTAGAATCCATTATTTCTCCTAGCCCCCATACGATTGCTTTCTTCCACTTCAAGTTTGTTTCATAACAAAACTTTTTTACAAAATTGTTTAACATGGAAAAGTCTACAATTTTGTCGCTTCCAGTACTAATATTTCTACATATAAAATCAAAAACACGTTCATGTCTTTCATTTTTCTTTGTTGAAAGCCAAATTTCGAAAATTTCACTACGAAACATCTGTTTGGCCATGATGCTTTTATAGGTCAAAAATATTCGGGGGTCAATTGGGGGTGGATTTTCATTTTTGTTTCTATAAATTTTGTTGAAATCAACTGAACTCTGTAACTTTTTTTCTATTGAACTTAAGAAAAAATCTTACCTAAAATGGATGTCTTGAATATCACTCATAAACAAATTTAGCAGGCCATATTTTGAAATGTAATGATACTCTTATTTAGTTTAAATATTGTATTTTACTATTCAAAAAGTATTTAAAAAAAAAAAAAAATAAAAAAAAAAAAAATTCAACGCATCCAAACATTGATTACTTTTAGCAAGAACTATTAAAAAATTTTAATGTCAATTAAACATCTCACTCTTTGATAACGTTATATTTTTGTTGTTTACATATTTTGTTTTAAAGCTTGTTTTTGTAAATAATAAACAACAACACTGTGTTTATTGTATTCAATATTTTTTTTTAAAGTGTTTTTTTTTTAAATTAAATCCCGCTAAAACATTGAAATCTGACACTGTGCCCTGGATCCGTCCCTGCACTGGACCCACCATATTTTGGAGACTTTCTAAAATAAAAGAAGTATTATTTTGGGAGGATACATAATCTTAGATTATTTAAACATTTACAGCCTGGCCCACGATGTTGAATTTTGTCGTTTCAAACGACAAACAGTTGTTTTGTGGCTCAGTCTCAGTCAAAAGAAAACATTTACGAACTATAACTTAAGCAACTCAATACAAAAAGTGCGGCTCACTATTTACATTTTCTGATATTTGTACGAACTGAAATGTTAAATTCATTCACTTTTTATTTATTATCGTCTGTGTAAGAATCTAGTACAAAACGGATGCGTACGTATTTATTATTATACATTTGTGCATAATAGTTATAACATAATTATATATATTTTCACTCATACTTACTAGTTTGTGTTAGAAAAATAAGTAGAATTTGAAGAAAAATTACTTATTTTGGTTCGAGTTGTCCCAAAAGTTATCCTTTATATTCATTAGTAGAGTTATCTATAGAATTATGAATTTGTAGAATTTGAAGAAAAGAATACTAAATTTTCTTCTAGAAAAAATACTTATTTTTGTTCGAGATGCCCCAAAAGTAATTCTTTATATTCTTTAGTAGAGTTATTTATAGTATTATGTATTTACAAAAATAAAAAATAAGTCGCAGCTAGGAGATGAACCAACAACCTTCTGGCTGCCAGTCAACTGTTGTACTCACTACACCACTGCTTAGTTATGTTATTGAGCGTTAAATAATGGTTTTCAATATATTGTCGATTTCTTTCCAGATTACGTTTGCAACTTAAGCCAAGCGAACGAAAAGTCGTGAAATAGTGGAATGAAAGTGACTGACTTTCTTTCACTTAAGTTTTCTTTCGACATCATGGGCCAGGCTGTTAAACTAATTTTTAGAAATTTAAACCCAACATATTCATGTTTAAGTTATATCATAACTAAATGAAAGCATTTGCAAAAATAACAGAGCTTAGAATTAATTAAATCATATTGAGCTTAACTCACTAAAATCATAATTAAGAATTAAACAATATAAGCCATGCTTTCCATAAATAAATTCCCAAAATTTAGTTCTTTAGCTTCATTCAAAAGCTTTTATTTAAATAGAATTCGTTCATCTTTTACAAAATGAATTAAAAACAAGAAAGAAAGTATGATCGGTCAAGCCCTACCATATAATACTCTACACTAACTAAATGAGCAAAAACATTTTTCTTTAAAAATTCCAATAATTTATATATGTACGTGATTTTCGGAAGTGTAGCTATGACTAATTATGGACCGATCGCTATGAAATTAGGTCGTGTCATTCATGTCAATATGAAAATTATTTATGATGAGTTTTATGTGTATACCAATATTTTTAGGAGATTTATACACGTTAAAGTGATTTTCGGAAGAGGGTCTTATATGGGAGCTATGACTAATAATGGACGGATCATAATAAAATTTGGTGACATGAATTCCGTATATATAAAACTTATATGGAGCAAAACTTGTGTAGATACCTATATAAATGAAACATATATGACCCATAAAGTCAAATTCCGGGAGGATATTTATATGGGGGTTAGGTGAAATAATGGACCGATTTCAGCCAGTCTCAATAGGCTTGGTTCTTGAGTAAGTACAAAATTTCATTGATATATCTTAAAAATTGTGACTTCTACTTGGCAAAGTTTACATGGACAGCTAGCCAGACGGACGGACAGACGGACATCGTTTAATCGACTCAGAAAGCTATTATGAGTCGATCGGTATATTTTAAGGTAGGTGTTAGACTATAATTCACCACTATATATATATAAATGTTGGTTTAAGCCTTTCTTTAATAGATTTGAATTGAAGAAAATATTTATCATTCATTACATTTGTGAAGCTATTTTGTAATAGATGTAAATTCAGTAAAATTTCAATGATTCCATAAGCATTTAAATCTATAAAGAATGAACTCTCCAATAATATCCTAAAATTTCAATTTAAAAACACTTGTCTAGCGTACATTATTACATTCTCATGTTAGTATATAAAATCCTTAAAACTATTCATTATCATGCCCATCTTATACAAGTTAATTTTGCCATTTCAATTTAAAATCGTTCTTAAATGATATTTCAAAATCTCTTACAACTTTTAAAACGATTTTTAAATTATTTGCAAAACGTTTAATATTTCACACATCAAGCTAAATTATTTCAACAAATATGTCTAAATTACAGTACAGGCATGCGGCAGGCAATATTTGTTGATGTCTGCAGTTGATATCGAATTCATGGCACGCATTTCTCGAATTAAAAGAAAAAAATATATGTATGTATATACAAAACATAAGCGTAAATCACAGTCATGAATAAGTTTCACTGAGAGTATAAATGCTGGGCATATGAGTGACTGGATAAATATATAGATGGATGTGTATGTACGTTTCAGGGGGGTATACAATTTTACTTTTCTAAAATTTCATCACATGTGAACAAACAACCTGCGAACAAGTCAAAATAAATAAAAAAAAAAAAAAAATCTTAAATCTAAAAATCATATTACAAATGAATATACTTGTACACTTTATATCTTTTGCACATGATTTGATTTTGTTGTTGTTGTATGTTGCTATTGTTTGTTGTCGTTGCTGCTGGTGCCACCAGTAGTATGTTTGATAACCCTTGGGTTATTTACACTCAATTTGCTGTCTGATTTATACAGACAGATATAAATTTGAAAATGTTTTTCGTTTTTTTTTTTTGCAAATGCTATAAAAATGATTTATTAATTTAATTTTTTTTTTTTTTTTATTTCACTTTTTGTTTGCTTTTAATTTAGTGTAAGTTTTTATTTATTTAGATTTAATTTCAATTTAAAGATTGAACAATAAATAAAAAATTAATGGAATTTTAATTTTATATAAAAACTGAAATATTTAAAATATTTTCAATTAGAATAAACATTTGTGTGCATGTTATGAATAATTATTGGGTGTATGACTTAAAAATGTGAGATTTACAATCGAATTTTATACCAACGAATCGTTATGTGCGGGAAATTTTACATTACTTTTTTAATTTGAAAATAAAGGGCCACTGAAGTACTTAGAAATAATTTTGAAACCGATAAAAGACAAACCAAAGTGAATTTAAAATGTTTTAGCAACTTCAAATTATGAATGACCACAATGAACCTGTGTAACAAGTTTTAATATAGTATATATGGGGCATTTCATTTCAAGTGAACCAACTTTTGAAATCGATGAAATTTGCACCATACACGCAGAAAAAAAATATAGTTGGGTATTGTTACTGTAACCACTTCAACATTTGTGCATGGTTACTGTAACCATTTCAACATTTTTAACAATATTATAGTCACAGTAACTATATATATGGTTGTGGTAACAATAATATGGTTAATTTACGATTCACATGATTGTATTAACCATATATATATGGTTACAGTAAACATGTATATGTTTGTGACAACCATTTATATAATGAAAGATTTACCATATTATGTTGCTCTTATATCATAATCTGAGAACAACATATTATGAAAAAATTATTCATCATATAAATGGTTGTCACAAACATATACATGTTTACTGTAACCATATATATGGTTGAAATATTCATGTGAATCGTAAATTAACCATATTATTGTTACCACAATCATATATATAGTTACTGTGACTATAATATTGTTAAAAATTTTGAAATGGTTACAGTAACCATGCACAAATGTTGAAATGGTTACAGTAACAATACCCAACTATATTTTTTTTTTTGCGTGTAGTAGTTCTATTAGATAGTAATACAGACACAATTTTTCAACAAGACCGGTAGAGAACTTTCTGAGTTATAGGTGGTCAAAATTTGACATTTTGGCCAAGAAGGCGTTTTTTCTCATCCATGTAACTTATTACCTATTGTTCTTAGCAAAATGTGTCCCAAATAGTTTAGATAGCTATTTCTTCAATCTTTCGGAAAAAAATTAAAAATAAAAAATTAAAAATTTTTTTCCCAATTAAAAAAATTTTTTTGACTTTTTTTTCAAAATGGGCCCTTTTTATTTTTTTTCGCAAAAGAAAGCTTAGATATTTTCCTTGAAGACCTATTTGGTTGCTTAGTGGGATGCGAGTGGGATATCTATCAAAAAAAATGTTTTGTAACTCAAAACATAAAATTTTTGACTTTTTTTGCAAAATCAAAAACTTTGTTGCCTTTTTTTTTAAATGGGCCCTTCTTTTAAAATTTTGTATTGCTCAAAAGAAAGCTTAGGTCCAGTCCTTTAAGAGGTTTTTGGTCGCTTGGTGAGATGCGATTGAAATAGCTATCAAAATAAATTTTTTTGACCTTTTTTTTTGCAAAATCTAAATTGTTTTCCAAAATAGGCCCCTTTTTATACCCTACACCACCATAGTGGGGAGGGTATAATGGATTTGTGCAGATGTTTGTAACGCCCAAAAATATTAGTCTAACACCCACCTTAAGGTATACCGATCGACACAGAATCACTTTCTGAGTCGATTAAACGATGTCCGTCCGTCCGTCTGGCTGGCTGGCTGGTTGGCTGTCCATGTAAAGCTTGTGCGCAGAGTACAGGTCGCAATTTTAAAGATATTTCGATAAAATTTGAAACTGGCTAAAATCGGTCCATTATTTGACCTAGCCCCCATACAAATGTCCTCCCGAAAGTGGATTTTATCCGTCACAAATGTTTAATTTATATAGGTATCTACACAAGTTTTTGTCCAAATAAGTTTTATACATAGGGAATTCATGTCACCAAATTTTATTATGATCGGTCCATAATTAGTCATAGCTCCCATATAAGGCCTGCTTCCGATAATCACTTTAACGAGCATAAATCTCCTACAAATGTTGGTATACACATAAAATTCAACATAAATAACTTTCATATAAACATTAATCACGTGACCAAATTTCGTGGCGATCGGTCCATAATTTGTCATAGCTCCCATATAAGACCCACTTCCGAAAATCGCTCACGAACATAAATTATTAAAATTTTGAAAGAAACATGTTTTTGCTCATTTACTTAGTGTAGGGTATTATCTGGTCGGGCTTGACCGACCATACTTTCTTACTTGTTTAAATTTTTTTTGTGCTTAAAACAAAGCTTAGGTCCATTGCTTTAAGAGATTTTTGGTTGGTCAGTGGGATGCGAGTGGGATATCTATCAAAATAAATATTTTGTAACCCAAGTCATATAGTTTTGGAATTTTTTTTTTTGGAATTTTTTTTTTTTTTGCTCAAAATAAAGCTTAGGTCCATTGGTTTAAGAGGTTTTGGGTCTCTTAGTGGGATTCGAGCGGGATATATATCAAAATAAATTTTTAACACAAAAATTGTGTGTCTTGAATTACAAAATAAATAAAATAAAATATATCACACTCGAATCCCACTAAGAGACCAAAAAGCTCTTAAAGGAATGAACCTAAGCTTTCTTTTGAGCAAAAAAATGTAAAAAATGGACCCATTTAGGAAAAAAAGTTCGATTTTGCAAACAAAAAAAAAAAACTCAAAAATTATATGACTTGGGTTACAAAATAGTTCCCTGCCGATCTTGTTGAAAAATTGTGTCTGAATTACTATCCAATAGAACTAAATATGGTGCAAATTTCATCCCAATCGGAAGACATCGATTTCAAAAGTTGGTTCACTTGACATGAAAAGCCCCATATATAAAGTTAAAGGAAATTATATCATTATTTTAGTATTCAAACAGCTGAAAGAACGCAACAACCAATAGAGTAATTTGTTCGAAAATTGTTAAGACATTGTGGTGGCAACCACAAAATATCAACATCATGTAGTAGTAGAAGAGGTATGTAACAAAAAGCATAAGAGGAAAGTGATTTTAGAAAGGAATTTTATTAAATACACTCACTAGAAATTAAGAAAAGTGTGAAAAAGGAAAACCAGTTTCACTCAAACTGAGGTTTCTTTTCAAATGTAGAAAAAGAGCTACATTTCCCTCTTATATTCTTTGCAAAGCAAAATATTGAAAAGAAAATTAATTATGAATGAACAAGATGACAAAAACAGAAAATATATTAATCGATTTGTTAATGACTATGGGTCACTGCAAACCGCAAAATATTCTTAAATATTTTAATGTTTTGTTGTAACATTATTTTTGGAAAAAAACTGTTTTAAATATCAAATTATATATGACATTTTCTTAATGGAATAATGCGGTTTGCAAAAAAACAAGTTAATTTCAATGATTTGACACTTGTTGCACTAAGCGAAATTTGAAAATTTTGCTCTAAGGCAAAGTTATTAAATTAAATTTTTGGACAAAGCACTTTCCACACACACATTCTTAGAAATATCAACTGAGCAGTTATAGGTTTTTTAACTTTTGCTTCTAATGAAGACATTTCAAAACTATAATTTTTTTGGTTTCTTCCACATCAAAAAGCACAACGAATAGAAAATGAATATAACGTAAATAGAAAAAAAACACACACACAGATACAGATAGACTAATAAATAAATTCATGGGAATCTGAAAAGCAGACAAAATGAACAAGATATTTATTTTATGCTCAATTTTTTTTCTGCATCAAAGATAATGTAGACAGACAGCCAGACAGTTATATAGACGAATAGAATTAGCTAAATCCCACACACACTTATACTCATGTCAATTTGTATTCTAAAACTTTTACAAAGGCTTAATAAAGCCAAAAAAAGGGTATTTTAAATCATATGTTTTTTATTACTTAGGTTGCAAGAACTTTAACTTTTCAGTTTTTCCATTAAATAAGAATACAACATGTAGATAACTGAAAACCGGGGAAAAACTGGGCACAAGTTTAAACTAAAAAACAATCAAATGGCACAACAACCTTTAAGTTTTTAAAACAATTATATTAACCCTTTCAGACATTTTAGATAGAATAGTTGAGATAGAGAACTGAAAATTTCAGTGTAAGCAAATTTGAGGCTGGTAATTAAGAATATGAAGTCAAATTACAGGTAAATCGTCACACCTGGCTGCCAAGTGATGTCAAATATTTCAGACAAAGTTTCTTGGTTGAGATGTTTCTTGTAAATAAATTTTAAAAATTAATGTAATTAATTGAAAGTAATATAAGATTGCATAAATAGCTATCTAAACTATTTGGGACACATTTTAGTAAGAACAATAGGTAATAAGTTACATGGATAAGAAAAAACACCTGTTTGGCCAAAATGTCAAATTTTGACCTCCTCTAACTCAGAGAGTTCTTGACCGATCTTGTTGAAAAATTGTGTCCGAATTACTATCCAATAACATTGGTGCAAATTTCATCCCGATCGGAAGACATCGATTTCAAAAGTTTGTTCACTTGACGTGAAATGCCCCATATATATATAATCTAGTAAACACTCTTTTGATAACGCGAGTAACTGTAAAAATCTGTCTATTTGCGTCAACGCTACATGACTTCAAAAGGAAAAAACAAAATGTCCAATATATTAGACAAAATATCTGAAAGGGTTAAGAGTATTGTATATAATTTAGAACACTATAATTCATAAGTTGTATTTTTATATACCCTTACCGCCATTAGGGGTTTCCTCATAATTTATAATGTCGCCCCAAAGTTATCTTCTCGTAAACTTTTTTTAGGAAACTTACAAAAATGGATCTAAAAAAGTAGTTCGATATTTTTGTATGATTCTACATCGATTAGTGTAAAAATTTCCAAAATCATGGAGGAAATATTTCAAGTTATAACAATTTTTAGCTCCAAAAAAAATTTACTATTTTGTTGTATTCGCCACTTTTTACAAAATATTTTTTTAATATATGACACATATGTACGTAAATAAACTGCGCTAATTTTGTTCTCCAAAATTATCATCACGCATATGAGTTATACTGTATGTATTTGATAATTAGTAAGCAATTAAATAAATCATTAATATTTATTTTCGTGGTCGCTCTGGAAAGGATATGGCTAATTCGAAGTGTATTTTTAAAGCTCTTTAGAACTTGAAATTGTTAAAGACGTCATTGTTGCTAGCTTATCAGCATATAAAAGTGACTGCGAGAATCTATGACTGATTTTCAAAGTTAATTTCGATAATTAAATTAATTAAATATGTATAATACATTCAATTTATTTTTTAAACTCTTTAAAACATTTATATAGGAAACATTTATAAGTCAAAGTTTAAGAAACGAGCTAGAAAGGGAGCTGGATTTTTGAAAAAGAACTAGGTACATGCACAAGAATAAATATTTCTCCAGACAAAAATAATATGAAGTTAAATTCTTTACTGGTATACTAAAGGTACGGTCAGACACAGCTAATATTTGACGTTTATGGTCAAATATTTCATTGTCTGAATCTGACCACAAATAAAATTTAGCAAACAACAAAACAGATGATTTTAGTCAAACAAATTTATTTGTCGGCAAACAAAATATTTTCTTAATGTGAACATAGTGTGACCACTAGCTATATAAATACCTTAAAAAGTATATAATTTGATCTTACAAATCTTTTTAAGGTTAACGCACTTATTGAATTTGATTTTTTTTTTTTTTTTTTTGAATTTTGTTATCATAGAGTGAATTTAATTTTTCACTTTTTGTTTGACCAAACTGCGGCGAAAAAGAATCACTAAATATATTTGCCGTGTGGTCACACTATATCAAATACTTTCATGAAATAATTGTCTGATCAAATAGTGCAAACAAAGAAAATTATTTGCTCAATATGGCGGATAAATAAAAGGAGATTATTTAAATATTTTTGGTACTAAATTAAAAATAAAATTGCACTATTTTTATTCTTTAACTATAATATATATCAATATTTCTTGAAAATTAGTTATTTAAATTATTTTCACTAAAAAAATGGCATCAATAAATGAAGTCTTCTTCTTCACATAAAAGTCATTCAGCCTAGAATGACATACTGGGAGAAAAACTAATTGAAGACATGAAGTCTATGTTGCGATTTTTTCATTTTTATAGTCTGATGTTTGAATATTTTTTATACATGGAGTTTGTCTATTTACAAAATTTAAAATTGCTCAAATGTATGGAATATTTATTGAATTTAAAATCAAAGAAAATAGTTTAGTCATACATAAATATTATGATTTCATTGCAATTTAAAATTAATTCTTAAACAATATTATCCTTTTAATTTTTTTTAATGCGAATATAATATTTGTGAACATTCTGAATGAAAACAGTTTGGTAAAAGTCCTGTTCGATTAACAATTTGTATTAAAAAAAATAATTTCAATTATGAATTTCGTTTTCCTTCTACATATAAGTATAGTTTCAACCAAATTATAACAAGTAGTCCGACTCTATTTTTCAGTATTACTCTCTCACATAAATGGGTACCGTGTGAATTAAACACCCTTGTGAAAAATGTAAACACATCAACATGTCTCGAAATTTAAAGAAACAAATTTCGATTCAATATAGTTCAATCCACGTTAATTGCTTTACACACATAATTTTATAATTTTATTTTACACTTGTCGCACTTTTTAATTTCGTTTTGCACCCAATATATAGTTAGGTACTGATGTCAAAGAGTTGGACTACTTGTATATACTTTGGTTTCAAAATTTTAAAAATATGCATTTTATTTTTTTCGCTTATTGTAAATTTCATCATAGTAATATTCGTTTTGTTTGAATAATGCGATTTTTAATTCAAAATCCAAACAAATCCAAAGCAAATACAATAAAATTCCAAAATTGTTAATTATATTAGGGATATTTTGTAGATTTACAAAAAATTATACCTACAAATTTTAATACGTTGATAGTAATATAATTAAATAAATACACATTTAACAATTATATTATTAAATTGTTCAAGCTTGAGTTCTTTTCGGGATTTGTTTTCATCATTTAGCGATTTTTAATTTAAGATATAGCAACACATGATGCAGCAGCTGTTATTTGATGCTGTTTGATCTTGCAAATGAATTGCAAGATTAAATAAAAAAATTACCCAAAATTGAGGAAAATATTTGCTGTTTAGTGGTCACACATTGGTCACATTACCATAAAGTTTTCTTATCGGCAAATAAATTTGTTTGACAAAATTCAGCTGTTTTCTTCTTTGCCGTGCAAAAATATTTTCTGTTCAAACTAGAAACATAAAATATTTGACGTTTAAATAAAAGTACTGAAATTTCACAATTCTTTCAAATGTAAAGCAAAATCTTATAATATTTTACTTTCTAGAAATGTATTTTTTATTGATGAAAGAAACTAAATTTTTTTTGCAGTTTTATTTAATAATTATTTAGAAAAAAAGTTACCATAAATGTGACCACAAGACAAATATATTTGCCTCTTTGTGTGTTTGATAGTATTTCGGTGTAGTTTGATTAAAAAAATATGGCAAATAAATGTGTACAGTGTGACCACAAAATCCAGCCATGGATTATTTAATGTACTTTTGATCAAACACATGAAACATCTTGTGTTAAATAATTTGCGTAGTCTGATCCTACCTTAGTGTAAATTTTTAATATTAATTTTCCATGTTTCTTTCTTTTTTTGTAAGCATTATAAAAAGCTTTGCCACATTTCTAAAAATACTTTTGATTTTCGAGACTTTCTTTACAAAACATATGTAATTTATAATTTAGTATTTAAATAAAAATGTATTATGTTGTGTTGGAAATTAATGATTCAATTCTTAACTTTCCCTTACTTATAATTAAAACACATTGACTATTTTTATAGGAATTTTTCCATTTTTTTTTTTTTTTTTTAATATTTCTTTTTATTAGTATGCAAATATTTTGCATCTTTTAAATGGCGGTTTAAAACCAAATTCCAAAATATGTTCACCCAAGATAAAACTTTTTAAACATTTTTATTCCAATTTACATTAGTTATGTGCAACAAATTTAACATAAAATTTGAGTACTTGACAAAAAAATGTCCATTAACCTTCGCTTTCATGAAGACATTTTTGTACGTGAACTCATGGTAGCTACCTGGGTAGATAATGATTTTATACATTCAATTTATGTAAGGCTTTTTATGTATGTACAATTTTTTTTATCAAAATATCTAATACATATTATAAGAAGTAGTTTTACTGCCATCTATGCATTGCGATTCAGCTTTTTCGGGTACAAAACAGAAGCATGAAATCATTAAATTTTTCAATGAAACTAAAGGAGGCAAAACAGTGGAAAAAATGTTGTGTAAATACTCAACCAAAAGAGCAACAAGACATTGGACTGTGGCGATGTTTTTTTATTTATTCGATACTTCAGCCCTAACAGCATACATTATGTATGACAAAAACAACACACAAAGTACAGTTAAAAAATCTGGACGTAGATTATTCTTGAACTCCTTGGGTACAAATCTTTGCATCCAAAAATAAAATCTCGAGCCGAAAACCTGATGGTAGTTAGTAAGTTGTTTATCAAGACTGCAATGGAATGTATTTTATATAAGCGTTTGAACCATTTTTGATGACAGCAAAAGGGTGGTTTCTACAAAGAGTATAAAAGAAAGAGAGCTACTCCCCAAGAATACATCATTGCCTTATACAAACGAAGTGCCGAAACTGCTATAAGGACTCAAGTTCGGAAAAATACGGCTTTCGACGAAAATGTGTTAAGTAACAAAACCAATATAAATTAACATGAAATTGAATGTATCCACCACGGTATACATATATTTATAAAGCCGAATACAGAGAAACAAAAAACATAAAAAAAACTAACATAATCTTACTTTAAAATTGTTTATTTGTTTATTTTCTAAAGCGTGGGCAAATTTTGATAACTGAGCTGAAAGCAATTTTAAAGTTGATAAAAACTATGTAAGTTATTAACAACTACCTCGGTAGATACTATAAAAGCGAAGGTTAAAGATCACCAACAGAGAATGACTTCAACATTCATAATTGTCTTATAATAATTAATATCGTGATGAAATTAGACCAAAACTACACATTGATGGTGGGTGAACAAGATTCAGCACATCCGAATATAATACTCTTAATTGTTTGTTTTAAAGTTTAGCTAAATGAAAAAAAAACCAGTAAGAGAGCTATATTCGGCTGTGCCGAATCTTATATACCCTTCACCAAATTATACTTTAAAATAAGAATTTTAAATATTTTTAGGTAAGCAAAATTAATTTTTTTTTTCAAAATTTAAAAAAAAAAAAAATTTTTTTTAAATTCTTTTTAAAAATATAATTTTTTTTTTTTTTTCAAAATTGTTTTCAATTTTTTTTTTCGAAATTGTTTTTTTTTAATTTTTTCCAATTTTTTTTTTATTTTTTTCCAATTTTTTTTTTTTTAAATTTGGGTTAAAAATAATTTTCCCGATTTCGACCCATTGTAGGTCCAAATTACTATAGCCTTTTATAAATCGTTGCAATGGACTTTGAAATATCTATCATTAGATATTCATATTGTCTATATCAATGACTTAGTAATCCAGATATAGATCAAAAATAGGCAAAAAATCGAGGTTGTCCCGATTTTTTCCTTATATCTCAGCCATTTGTGGGCCCATTTTCTCGATTTTAAATAGCAACCGAGCCGGAAGAATTCCCGATATATTGATGTATCAATTATGTTTTGTAAGTTGGAGGCTACGGAAAGTTGATATCAACATACAGACGGACATGGTTATATCCAATTCGCTATATACTTTGTGGGGTCGCAAATGAAAAATGTAGAAATACAAACTTATATATACCCTTGCCACTCATGGTGAAGGGTATAATAACAGATGATAATAAAAATGTGTTCATGTCTGTATCTAATTTCTCTGTGTATGTTTGTGTTCCTCAAAAATAATTGAAATTTTCTTGAAACATATTTAATTTTTTTACGTTTTTCTGCTAAAATAAAGAAATGCATATGGGGCATTTCATGTCAAGTGGACAAACTTTTGAAATCGATGTCTTCCGATTGGGATAAAATTGAAGAAATAGCTATCTAAACTATTTGGGACACATTTTGCTAAGGACAATAGGTAATAAGTTGCATGGATGAGAAAAAACCCAAATTTTTACCCCCTCTAAGTCTGAAAGTTCTCGACCGATCTTGCTGAAAAATTGTGTCTGATTACTATCCAATAGAACTAACAAAGTTTCATCACAATCGGAAGACATCGATTTCAAAAGTTGGTCCACTTGACATGAAATGCCACATATATGTAATAATTTATGATTTTCCGATAAAGAACTGGAATTTATTTTTTGTCACAAATTACTACCGATAGACATTTTTCTTTCGGTAGTGAATACCGAATTTAAATTTTTCATATCATACTCGAATTGTTGGATAACAACCACTAATATTTGGGTATTGAACGAATATTGAATTTAATTTAGTCCATAGTAGACGAATTAATATCAAAAATTTTAGAAAAGTTGGTTAATAGAACATTAGTATTGTCAGAACTATAATTTGATTGAAATTGTGCTTTTACAGGTATTATCATAGAAAATCAATTGACACTATAGTTTTTTTATTGTAATACTTTAATTTCAATTCATATTATTAAATATTTAAAATGGAAACTGAATTCCAATAGAATTTGTTTCTGTGTTTAGTAATAAAAATTCTAATAGTTAATAAAGATATATTTAAAAGATAAGAACAAATTTATAAAATGTACACAATTTTGTAAACTTTTTGAAAAATATTTCATACATATTTTCACATTGAACCAAAAATATGATGCTATTTTCATCACATTTTCTTCCGATTGAATTGACTTTCGTATATAATCGTTAATTGACGCATGCAAGTGTCGATATTTGGGAGCTGCTATATTAGTTGCTGTTATGGTTCATTTGTAAGGAAATCTTTCAAAAATGGAAGGTACATTTTTTAAGATATCCTTTGTTTAAGAACGATTTTCTGTGCTATATCCTGAGAAACATATTTCTAGAAGAAAAAATTTAAAATCTGCGATTCATTAGCTTAAATATAAAATCTTACTAACAGCTCTAAACTTATTAAAAGTTTTAATTTAGGTATTTTGCTATTTTGCTTCTTTACCCAAATTATAATTTAAAATAAGAATTTTAAATATTTTTAGGTAAACAATATAAAATTTTTTTTTTTCAAAATTGTTTTTCAAAATTTTAAAAAACAAAAAAAATTTTTCAAATTGTTTTTCAAAATTTAAAAAAAAGATTTTTTTTCAAACTTGTTTTCAATTTTTTTTTCGAAATTGTTTTTTTTAATTTTTTTCCAATTTTTTTTTTTTTTAAAAATTTGGGTTAAAAAATAATTTTCCCGATTTCGACCCATTGTAGGTCCAAATTACTATAGCCTTATATAAATCGTTGCAATGGACTTTGAAATATCTATCATTAGATATTCATATTGTCTATATCAATGACTTAGTAATCCAGATATAGATCAAAAATAGGCAAAAAATCGAGGTTGTCCCGATTTTTTCCTTATATCTCAGCCATTTGTGGGCCCATTTTCTCGATTTTAAATAGCAACCGAGCCGGAAGAATTCCCGATATATTGATGTATCAATTATGTTTTGTAAGTTGGGGGCTACGGAAAGTTGATATCAACATACAGACGGACAGACGGACATGGTTATATAGAAATCGCTATATACTTTGTGGGGTCGCAAATGAAAAATGTAGAAATTACAAACTTATATATACCCTTGCCATTCATGGTGAAGGGTATAATAACAGATGATAATAAAAATGTTTTCATGCCTGTATCTGTTTTCTCTGTGTATGTTTGTGTTCCTCAAAAAGAATTGAAATTTTCTTGAAACATATTTAATTTTTTTACGTTTTTCTGCTAAAATAAAGAAATGCATTTGGGGCATTTCATGTCAAGTGAAATCGATGTCTTCCGATTGGGATGAAATTAAAGAAATAGCTATCTAAACTATTTGGGATACATTTTGCTAAGAACAATAGGTAATAACTTTCTGACCCTCTAAGTCAGAAAGTTCTCGACCGATCTTGCTGAAAAATTGTGTCTGATTACTATCCAATAGAACTAACAAAGTTTCATCCCAATCGGAAGACATCGATTTCAAAAGTTGGTCCACTTGACATGAAATGCCACATATATGTAATAATTTATGATTTTCCGATAAAGAAATAGAATTTATTTTTTGTCACAAATTTCCACCGATAGACATTTTTGTTTCGGTAGTGAATACCGAATTTAAATGTTTTATATCATAATCGAATTATTGGATTAAAACCACTAATATTTGGATATTGAACGAATATTGCTGAATCTAATTTAGTCATAGTAGACGAATTAATAACTTAAATTTTAGAATAGTTGGTTTACAAGTCCTATCATAGAAAATCAATTGACACTATAGTTTTTTTATTGTAATACTTTAATTTCAATTCATATTATTAAATATTTAAAATGGAAACTGAATTCCAATAGAATTTGTTTCTGTGTTTAGTAATAAAAATTCTAATAGTTAATAAAGATATATTTAAAAGATAAGAACAAATTTATAAAATGTACACAATTTTGTATTCTTATTATGAATTAAAACCAATGAAAGGCAGTTCATTTAATTTATGAACAGAATTTGGTTATGTGTATTGTAACAAAAAATTAACATTTTAAACTAAGAGGTCAAAAACTGAAACATCCGTTATAATTTATTTATCATATAATAGGCACATAGGGATTAAACACTTGAGTCCAATGGTTCGAAAGAATTCTAAATTAAATCTTTAAAATCTATTTTTTTTTTTTTCTCACACTTTACATTAAATAATTCCTAGGCATAATTCCCAAGTACTTCAAACGTATTGAATTCATTCCTTTGAGAATTAAATTCTTCTTTACTACAAATTTTTCTTTACTACAAATTTTATTAATTTTGTAAATGATTTAAAGCAAATTAAAAACAATTTAATGAAGAAAAAATATGTTCATTCCATTTGTATTTGTTTTAAATTAACTAAAATTTAATTTTTCAAAGTTGAATGATTTTAATGGTGAATTATTTCAAAACTGAATGAATGATTTTAATTGTGAATTATTTCAAAACTGAATGAATTCTAAGTATTCCAAAAAAGGCTTTGCATGAAACTAAAGAATTTGTTATGTGGATAACAAATTCTTTAGCTTCGGCTGTGCCGAATCTTGTATTCCCTTCACCAAATTTTACTTTAAAATAAAAATGTTAAATATGTTTAGGTAAACAAAATGAAAATATATATTTTTTTTTAATTTATTGGCAAAAAATGTTATGCCAAACATTTTTTTAAAATTTTTTTAATTTATTAGTGAAAACAATTTTAAATTTTTTGGAGGAAAAAAATTCGGAGTAAAAACAATTTTTCTCGAATTTGGCACATTGTTGGTCCGACTTATTTTGACCTTAGCAAATGTCTTTGAAATATCTATCTAAAATCGAGATTGTCCTGGTTTTTTCCTTATATCTCAGTCATTTGTGGGCCGTTTGATGTAAAGCCGTGTGTCCACTAGCAAGTCACTTGAGGAAGAACTTCTGCAAGTATTTCCTGAAGTGTTTCCACTTAAATCGAAACTTGCGGAAGTCTGTTTCTGGAAGTTATTACGACGAACTTGCGGCAAGAAATTGCAGACGTGTTTCCACACAATGTTAATACAGCTTGCAGTAAACTATGTTTTTTTTACGATTGACAGTATAAAAATGTCTTGTGTTAAAATAAGATTGGCAGCTGCCATCGCATCATATTTAATTAAAAAGAAACAACAAAATTTTTTTATCCAATATTCAATTATTTTCAGTTTCTTTGGGTACATGAGATAACGTTATGTATTTCATTTCATTATAAAACTCCCACTTGCTAACACACTTTGGCTACTTTTTTATCCTTTCTTTCTTTACTTCTTGACCAAACTGCGTTCGGAGGTTCTGAATTTTCCTTTTGAACTCTTCTTCGGGTCCCTCTATATCATTCGCTATTGCCTTTAAAGCGTTTCCACATAATTTCTGCAAGTAACTTCTGCAAGCCCTGACTTCTGGAAGTCGACTTCTAATACGTGTTTACAAGACAAAAACTTCTGGAAGCAACTTCCCCAAGAAAACTTGGTAGTGGAAACACGGCTTAAGAATGTAAGTATGTAAGTTATTTGGAGGCTATGGAAAATTGATTTCAACATACAGACGGGCATGGTTATATCGACTACTCTATATCGACCCCGCATTTTTCATTGCAATGAAAAATGTAGAAATTACAAACGGAATGACAAACTTCTATATACACTTGCCACTCTTAGTGAAGGGTATAATTACTGAAATTTTTAATTCAGAATTAAGAATCTAGTGCACTAAGCATAAACTGAATTATTTAATTAGAAGCTCTGCTTGAGACACTCTTAATAAAAAGCATAAACGCATTTATTTACACATACGAAAGCTACAATAATAAAATAAAAAGAAGCAATTCTAAATTATATTTTAAAATAAATATAAAATATAAGATATCAAAACAATCTTAACCACTACTTACAACAAATGCTTACCTTCCAAGACTTTTGTAAGACCAGACAATATCAAGCAATATACTATTGACCTTCTACTAAATTTCAAGCTTATCTTTTTGTAATAAATTGAAACAATGTTTACATACTTTTACCCCCCGTATACTTAAACTTATGCCAATGACAATGTAATAACAAACATGAAATTTATTGCTTTGAAACTATTTTGTAATAAATATCATAAAGTTCCAAATGCATAGGTCAATTAAGTTAGTATATATTTTAATTAGTTCATTCTTACTCTATCCACCATTTAAAATTTCATACAAAAAATTTTATTTTCTATGCTATTTTTTATTCCCTACAATTTCTGTCCCTTTTTGTGTATAAAATAAATGACTTTTTTATTAAAATTTTTAAGATATCATTAAAAAAGCAAACTGAAAACTTTCCCAACAAAATACTCTGTTTATCTACCTTGACTTCATGCTATGGCTACAATTTTTTTAATTTTTTTTTTTTACAATTTAATTTAAATTAGTTTGTTGTTTGTTTTCACTTCCCTTCATAGTTTGTTATTATTTTCTTTAATGTTAAATTTGATAAGCTTGATTAAAACCATCAACACTCGAATAAATACACACTCGAACTGACAAACGAATTTTTAATTAATTTACAAATAATATTAATGTCCACTCCAATTCAAAACGTTTGAGTTTTCTTTTAAAATTTTCAACGTCATTAATATGGGTATGAAGTGGTATGAAGTGAAGAAAATGTAAAGAGAGATTATGAACATAAAGATAAGACGCCAACCAGGCAGTTAGTATATTAAAGATAAGAAAGTTTTATGATTTTTTTAAATATTTGGGTGAACAAAGCAAATAAATAAAATGTTAATTCATAACACTAGTCTACAAGGTTTTTTAACATGATGCGTAACATATATGGATCAAATATACTTGTCTCCCTCCCTGGTAATATATCTGTATATCTGAATCGTACAAAAGTACATAAGCTATCAGAAAATTAAATTTCTGACCACCCTGTTAGAATACAATATAAGATACAAGATATCAAATTCGACTATCTCTGGTTTGCAAAGTTTTGCAGAGTTAATAACAGAAATACGGATAATTATTAAAAACAAAAAAAGTTTGTTAAAAAACAAATAGGATAACAAAGAAAATACTTTTTAATTATCTACGTTAACTCTTATATTTCAAAAGTTATTTAAGTTTAAATATTGAAATTTTGTATACCCCATGATATAAAACAAGTAAGAGTGCAATATTGGGCTATGCCGAATCTTATATACCCTTCACCTTTGTTGTGGATGCATTAATTGACCACTTTCAGCATATAGCATCCTAAATATATCAAGAAAACTTTTAACAAAACAATGAAACCAACACACATCCAAGCATATATATGTTTTGTTGCTTTTTTGTCAAACACCAAAAAAAAATACGTAAAGCTATGATGCCAATACACATCCAAACATATGTACGTTTTGTTGCTTTTTTGTCAAATTTCATTTTTTTGATGAAATTTTCAGAGGTTGTCTCGGATTTTTGCTCATATCTCCGTTATTTATGGACGGATTTTGCTGATTTTAAATAGGAAACTTCTCGAAAGCATGTGTGACAGAATTATTGAAGATTTGGATCCCGAATATATCTGGGGTCTTCAGAAAATTGATTTCAACAGACATACAGACAGACAGACAGACAGACAGAAAGAAAGACAGACAGACAGACAGACAGACAGACAGACAGACAGACAGACAGACAGACAGACAGACAGACAGACAGACAGACAGACAGACAGACAGACAGACAGACAGACAGACAGACAGACAGACAGACAGACAGACAGACAGACAGACAGACAGACAGACAGACAGACAGACAGACAGACAGACAGACAGACAGACAGACAGACAGACAGACAGACAGACAGACAGACAGACAGACAGACAGACAGACAGACAGACAGACAGACAGACAGACAGACAGACAGACAGACAGACAGACAGACAGACAGACAGACAGACAGACAGACAGACAGACAGACAGACAGACAGACAGACAGACAGACAGACAGACAGACAGACAGACAGACAGACAGACAGACAGACAGACAGACAGACAGACAGACAGACATGGCTTAATCGACTCCGCTATCTGTAAATCATTTAGGATTTTTTGACAAGAAAGGAAATTGTTGAAGTTTATTTTATTTATTTATAATGGATTATATATCACATATGTCATCAAAATGAAAAGCTGTCCAAAGATAATGAAACCTTTTTCCATCGGACTTTTAAAAAAAAATTGTGGTTTTAAATTTATACCAGGAATCCTCATTGTAACGCTGCCCCAATTCTTGCATAAAAAAGATTTTATGATCGACTTACTTTTATAAAACTAGCCTGTACTACAAACTTATCACTGCTGTCTTTGCTGGAACTATTTTATGTGTTGGCTAGAGATTTGCGAGAAGACTTTCATCCCTATTTCCAACGTGTCCTGGATAGATAAATATTTTCGCTCAATACCCACGATGTTGACCAATTGGTGGAGGATAAGAAGATAAAACCACAACAGAGCCAGCTGTTGAATTATATAGTGGAATATTGTCAAATATTCGTGCATGTGCAAAAGGTTTGTGTCCGTAAACAGCTGTGTAATTCAGTTGCCGATATAACCAGAATCAAGCATGATACTCAGCAATTGAAAACCTTGGCCAGAATTTTGTTGCTTCTCAATATATTGGAACGCACAATAATATATTTAATAAAATATGTTTTTATTTTATTTATGTTTCCAATAAAGGCAAAAATGGGATTAATTTAAATGAATATGGTAGCTTTATTATACACATAAACTTCACATTTCTTTTATTGTCAAATGCTTAATAAGATTAACATAAAGAGAAGATGAAACTACTAATTTTTTTATATCAACAAAAATATGGGGGATAATACGCTTGTAATACATCGAAATGTTGATAGTAGAACCAAAAACCATATACATATATCTTCTGAGTCCTTATAAAATTCCAAGACGATCTAGATATATCCGTCCATCTGTCTCTAGTAGGTAAGATAGAGCTTCGAGAAAGTGACGTAGGGTATGTGGATCAAAATGCGAGGCAACCTCCAAAAAATTTTATGTTTTTAAAATTGTTCATTTGATAAAAGCACAAGCTCTGTTGAAAATTACAAGTAGCGGTCCATGATTTTTTCCAGCCCGAATACAAATTTCTTTCCAGAATATGGTTTTATGGTACACAAATGCATATTGAATAGCTGTATATATACAAAACTCAGTAAACATGAGAATCACAAATCGAAATTTTATTTGAATCGGTAATAAAAACACTTAAATCTCCTATAAATATCTTTATCATGTCAAATTTCGACACAAATAAACCTTAATATATAAAATTTTATGAAGATCGGCCCATAATTATTCATAGTAACAACTTCCGAAAATCGCTTTAACCTAAATAAATATATGTGAAAAATCGATATTATTGGTATTTGTGACGATCAGTCTATTAATGGTTTATAGCTCCCATATAAGGCCCACGGCCAAAAACACATATTAATAAAAATTTAACTCAAATTTGTCTCGAGCATGCATGTATTAACAATAAGTCGACCTTTCGACTTTTTTCGATTTTTAAAAAGTCGACCTTTCGCACTTTTGACTTTTGGTAATTTATCAAAAGTCGACTTTTCGAACTTTCGACATTTTAGTTAAATCGACTTTTTATAACTTTTTACCATTTCTTGTAAAAAGTACATTTATTTTATTGCAAATGCAATACAAATTAAATGTATCAAGGCGAGAATGTATTAAATAATATAATCACTTTTGTTTTTTAATAGTTAAATTTCACTTTATAAAATAGTATCAAACACTTTCCTAAAAGTTTCTCCAATTCGAGTATATACGATATGTCTAAAAACTTTTAGTTTTTATATAAAAATTTTATGTAGAAAGAGAATTATTTATTTTATATTTATTTTTGCATACACTAGAAAAAATTAAAGTGTACCAAATTGCAGGCTATTATTAGATTTAAGTTATTGTGTTAGTATAATGTTGCTATCAGAGATCGAAAATAACTCGTCCATATACCAAAAAACCCAAAATTGTGAATTATATTTTTGTGATAAAAATAAATCACTCACTATAAAATGACTTTTATTTACATGGTTTCCTTTATTAGTTTTTGTTGTTTTTTAACTTCTCTTTTTTACTTATCTTTTATTAGCATACAATAACATATTTTAAATAATTTTCACAAATTATAGAAAAAAATATGATGAATAAGAAGTAATGCAATTTCAAAAAAAAAGCATTGATTTGCATCAAATGAATTTCTAAGATTTATTTTTCATGTTCGCAAATAAGAGTCACAAGCTGACCTTTACGATAAAAAACTAACTATAAATCACTCATCTGAACCCGTTATTTTATGGTTGCAATAAAATATATTTTTTTAACAATATAAAAAGTCGACTTTTTTCTACTTTTATCGACTATTTGAGTTTTGCGATAATTTAATCCATCGACTTTTTTCCGACCATAAAGTAGATTCGACTTTTTTCAGCAAAAAGTTGATTGTTCGAATAATCGAACAATGTACGAAAGTAAATTACCTATGAACAATAATCTAAATTTTGAATACAAAAATATGTATTAATTATTTTAAATATCTCCCAAATACTAAAAATTAAATTTAATATCAAACTAGCTTAAATACTTACAATACTAATGATACACAAATGATACAATAATTACAATACAAATTATACATTATGGGGAGGGTATTATACGTTTGCACTGATGTTTGTAACGGCCAAAAATATTAGTCTACCACTAAACTGTCTGAGTCGAATAAGCGATATCCGTCCTCCCGTCAGTCTGGCTGGCTGCTTTGCTATGCAAACCTTGTGGTACAGGACTTTATCGGTCATACATGATTAATTTATATAGGTACCTACACTAATTTCGCTCCAAATAAGTTTTATACATACGGTAGTCACGTTACCTAATTTTATGATGATCGGTATATAATTTGTAGGGTATTCAATCGATTAACCGTTAATCGGTTGACCGATATATTTTGGTCGGTTAACTGTTCGAATAATTTAAAATTGCCGATTGTCAGTAACAAATAAACCGATTAATTTGTGTCGATTAACCGAAATTTCTTTTTTTTCTGCACTTTGACATATTTTATGTATATATTTTTCCGTTTTAATTCAAATATAAATGTCAAAGTAAAATTAAATTAAATATTTTTTCGAACATGCAAGAAACATGTTAGTGAGTATAACAACTGACATATTTAATGTATTTGTCGGAGAACGACATGATAATAGACGAAACTGGAGACATTACTGAAACGAGTCTTTTATCAGAACTTAACGAAACTACAATACTAAAAATCTAAAAAAATCCAAAAAGGACTCCAATGGTATAATGGAGGTTTTTAAATGCATAGACAATACTAAAAAAAGAACTGAGACATTGGATATTCTTTATCATGACTTACTTTCGATTTCAACAACATCTACAATCAGTGAGAGTTTTTTACAAATCAAGTTTTATTATCTAAAGCAAAAAATCGTTTAAAATATTGTTTCAGAAGATCTCACTAAAATACTTAAAAAAAAATCCCATGTGTATATAAAAATACCATATTTTTTTGCAACTATTTATTTTTTGGTTGAATTTGTATGTTTTGTTTGTTTTCTAATGTTTTTTTCTTTTATTAATAAAATACTTAAATAATAACACAAAATTTGTGGTTTTATTTTCAATTAAAAATTATTTGGTTAGTCGAATAATGTAAAAATAACCGATTATTAACCGATAAACTCTAAACCCTCTAAACTCCAAATCCCTTTAACAATTATAAATCTCTTACAAATGTTTTATCCGCATAGAATTCAATAGAAATAAGTTTCATATGGACCGACCATATTTGCTCACTTGTTCAAACTATAAAAAGCATATTTATGGAAATAGATCTGCATTTAATTTTTACTAGTCCGCTCAGAAATTGCGGTCATTTTTTTGAATTGTATAAAAATTGTACAATAATTTATTATTTCTATGATTCGTGAAAAAACAGAACAATCTTTTTAAATTTCAAAAATTATTACGGAACTTTTTTATGAGTTTTCAAATCAAAAAAAAAAAAAAAACAAGTTTTCACAAAACTATAGGTTTCACTTAAATGAACAAAAAAAAATATTTTTTTTTTTTTTTTTTGTAAACTTGTGTAATTAAGCAAAGAAAGTGTAGAATTTGTTATGAGTAGAAGCGATAACTTACCTAGTTAACATAATTTCATGTGGTAAGCGCCGTGTGTATTCCCATAATAAACATTTTAATTGAAACACGTTTTTCATAAATTAGATGTATTTTCTGTTTGGTATAATTAAAAACTGGTTAAATGGTAGTTAGTTTGTTAGTTAGTTAACAAACTAAAACTTTTGTGTTATTTTAAGATTTAATAAGTTTATGTGAAGGACTTATTTTTTTTTATATGCTTATTCAATTTTAGACAATTTACAATTATAATTGCTATTTTGATTAATACTTGTTGTATTTGTTATAATTTTTAGATATTTTGCTTGCTTAACTAATATTAATGATTATTTGATATGAAATGACAAAAACTGTAACACATTTCTAAGAAATTTTTATAAAACTATTTACACTTTTTATTTTACTTAATACACATTTAAAGGTCAAATGAATTAAATATTTAATTTATGTATTGTACAGTATTTTAGTATATTTTCTTTTATAAATTTCAATTATTTATTATTAGAGGTGGGTCATGTTTGCTTTTGATTTTATTTTTATAGAAACATTTTAAATATTTTATTTACATTTTTCTTGTTTTTTAATTTTTTTGTTTTTTTGAAATGATGTGTTTGCTGGTGTTTAGTAAAATAACATTAATTGCTGTTGACATTATTTTGTTTTATTTTTTTTTTCTGTTTATTTTCACAATAGCATTATTTTGTTTTAGTGGATTTCAATGAATTTTAGATTTAATATTTTTCGAACAAAAACACTTTAATTCAATTTGAAATTCATGAAGAGTTTGTGTTAAATTATGTTTACATGCTTGAAATATTTTTAATTAATTCCGCTATTTGTTTTATTTTTAGATATTTATGTGGCTGCTTTATTAGATATTTCTAATCTTGAAGATTTTTGTGGAGGGAAGAAGAATTTTCACAAAATTGGATTTGGTTTTTATTTTAAATTTATAACTTTTTGTTATTATTGAGATAATATTACAAATAGTGTTTGTCTATAATTTTTTAGTTTTAAATATTTAACATAATGTTTACTTTTACTTTACTTTAATTTTTTTTTTTTTTTTTTTTTTGAAATTATATTGATTTTTCAATCTAGTTGAATTTTTTTAACTCTTAATAAATTGTATATTATTTATATTATTACTTTTTAAAAGTATTTTTCTCCATATTTGTTTTTTAAGTTTTTGTCTCAAATTTTAATTTTCTTGTAAATTCCTTAAAAAAATTGCTTATTTAATACTTTTCGCTTTAATTTTAGGATTTCTTTTTTAAATTTTTTGTAAATTATTTTTTAATTATTCGTTTTTTTATTACACTTTTTATTTGGAAAATATTTTAATGTTGTTTGTTCCAATAATAAAAAAAAAATTATGGCTTCATTTTAAATATTTCGCCTTTTTTATTAATTTGAGTTTATTTCTTTTTAATATGTATTACACAGTTTTACATTCATACATTTTAACTTAATAATTATTGAATTTTTTTTTCTTCAACTTTTGATTTTTCCCGTATTTAATGTTTGAAATCATTTTTATTTTCTATAAATTATCTTATTTATTCTTCACATTTTTTAAAGATTTAATTTTTCAGTACATTTCCTGTCATTTTTAAATTAATCATTAATATTTTTTTAGTTTTTCTTTATTTATTTGTATATATTTTTTTAATTTTTTCTAAACAATTCCACAATCTGTTACTTATATGTATGTATATATTTTTGATTTAGCTGCGAGTTGTTAGACAATTCTCTTACAAATAATCTGTTATTTAAAAAAAAAAAAATCAATTTCTCACTAAAACTATTAAAATTTTACATAGTTGACATTAAGTTAAATTTTTAACACATATTTAGTTTAATTTTTCTTTACCTTATTAAAAACTTTTTAAAAATACTTTATAAAAAATTTAAATTTTAACACATTTTCTTCAACACTTAACAAAATATTCACAATCAAATCATTAATAATTATCCGAAAAATAGCAATGATTTTCTTAAATTTTCTTTCAACCGTTGTTCATTTGGCGCGTTGATACGTTTTCAATTTCTTGTAATATTTTCACTCTCTCTTTTTAATATAAACAAACACTAAGTACCCGTTTATTTCACCTTAAAGGCTGTAGTTGCTTTTGTGCGAGTGTGTTAGTTTTTTTTTTTAATGGTTTATGTAAATGTAAAATCAAAATTGAGAACTCTTTTTTTTACAACTAAAGAGTTTGTAAGAAAACATACATAACTAGTGTTGAGGTAAAATAAACAAAGAAAAAAACACAAATTTCAAAACGTTATTTTGCATATCCGCTTTACAATTGTATTTCCTCACGCGCGCACGGTAGAAATTTAACTGGAACCTTTCATTGGCTTTCACAACAGCACAACAGTGGTCGTAGTCATACACGCTGCTGTACATGTGTTAGTGCGGCTGCCAATAGTAACAGCAACATCTGTATTTAACAGTATCAAACAAACATGTTTTAACAGTGACTGTTATCTCAATAACATTAACAACACCTTTTAGTTTACGTTTAATGTTTGCTAGCATACAAATCTAAAGATGGCACATCAGAGACACACAAACATACTCACTCTTAAAACTAGCAAGAAATCAAAACAAAAACAAATCTATTTAACATGTCTGTTAAACATTGTAGGAGTGAGTGTATGAGTTTGTTGTGATTTCTTTTTAACATAAGTAAATGTAAACATTACTCTCACTTCCTATAGCTTTCTCATTAATTTTACCTTGTCTAAGTGTTACCATTGCAGGGAAATCCATAAAAATCCTAAATAGAATAAATGTACAAACAAAATGGGAAATTGTTAATTTCCTTAAGGTCTGTTGATATTTTTAGTGGGTTCTACGAACAGGGTCTTCAATAAACTAAAATCCTAAAACAAAAATTAATCAAGTTCCTAATTGTACTTAATTACAAATTAAAATATCAATGTTCAAAATGAAATCATTTAACAAGAAAGTGAATTGTCTAACTTAAAAGTTAAATATGAATAATACTAGGTTCATAAAGAGAAAAACTATTTCTATCAAAAACGTTTTGATAGAAAATATACATAAGTAATAATCTATATAGACATTCAGAATAATTCGATATTTTTAAAGAGCATTTTATGGTATCAATTTATAATTTTTATACCCTACACCAGCATAGTAGGGAGGTATATTGGGTTAGTGCTAATATTTGTAACGTGCAAAAATATTGTCCTAATACCCATCCTAAAGTATACCTGTCTGCTCACTTTCTGAGTCGATTAAGCGATGTCCGTCTGTCTGTCCGTCCATGTAAACTTTGTAATCAAACTACAGGTCGCAATTACAAAGATAATTCAACAAAAATCTTGCACAAGCTTTTTCATTGCCCCATGGACAAGGCCTGTTGGTTAGAATCGGTCCATTATACCATACGATTGCCCTATCTGAAAATAGTTAAGCTCTCATAAATATCTTAGTTATATAGTTTTTCGGAATATTTATTAGGGTTTTTTGCACCCTGAGTGCCTGTAGTAGAAAACCGAATAAAACGTTCAGGTTTACGTTGAACGTGCCTTCAGCTTTTTACTATATAGAGTTCAGCTTGTGCAAAAGTAAACGGGCGTTCAGGTCTTAATTATATTACTTTAGTTTTCGCAATACTGAACGAGAGTTTAGTTTTTTATCCGATGCGTTCAATTTCTTCATTACTGAAGAAATTATTTTACCAGCTGCGTTCAGATAATTAAATAAAAGATTTTTAAATGTTTTTTTTTTAATATTAACAAAATTTATTCTATATATTCTACAAGCATTATTCATACATAAATGTTTACATAAACAACTATTTCTATAAACTCACCGAAACCTGCTCTTCCTGAGGAAACTCCCTGTATATGTCCTCGACAATTACATTAAAATCAGATGGTCTTAACACTTTTCCGTTAATGATGGCCTTTTCCAGGATTATATTTATTAATTTGTCTTTGTATTCAGATGACATAAAAGTTATACTGCCTTCAGTAACACAATTTTTTTAAAACACACACACTGTCTTGTTCCTCTTCTTAAAAGGCTTCTTACGAAATTCATACTCGATCCCTGCTTCTACATTAAACAATTATTACACAGAGAAAACAGATTCGTTATAGTAACCGAATTTGTTGCCAATCGAATGATTCGGTTGCACGCATAGAATTTTTCGGTTATATCAACAGAAAGTCAGTTGATAAAGAAGAATTTCAGTTGAAGCAACGAAACTTTTGTTACCTCTTTCAAAATTTTGTAGCCACAACTGTAAAATTCGATCACTAAGCTAGAATCATTCGATTGGCAACAAATTCGGTTGCTATCACGAATCTGTTTTCTCTGTGTACACATTGACTTCACATCCATATTTACATATATGCAACTTACTTTCTAACTCCGGAAAATAGAAATTGAATTGCTCTAACAAAGCTCAATGTTAATATATGGATGTCACTATATTAAATATGAACTACTCACTTTAATAATCAACACACAAATGAGATTCGGTCAAACTTAACACTTGTTGGTTTTTTTTAGAATCCCGTTACTTCTGTAGACGGCAATTGTAAGAATATTAAAGTTTTAAACAAATTTACTAAAAATATTTTTACCACGTCTCGTTCAGATTTACTGAACGATACGTTTAGTTTTTTTTACTATCCCACTATGCTGAACGGCACGTTTTACGGTATCTATGAAGATCTTTACTGAATTTTGCATTCAGTTATGCTAAATGTGTGTTCAGCGAAGAACTGTTTGGTTGATTCTAAAAATCTGAACAAAACGTTCAGGTCGCTAGTAGAAAGGATTGGGTTTTAATACTTTTCGTTCAGAAAAACGTCTGCTTGGTCTATTACGAGCTGAACGTCGCGTAGTAAACAACAAAATAAGCGTTCAGATCTCTTATATTTGAATGCAACATTAAAGGCGCGTAGTAAATTCACCTAATAGCATTCAGTTTGACTATTTCTAAATATTACGTTCAGATAATTTAGTCTTTTGTGTGTAGATATATAAACCAAATTCAGCACAAATAAGTTTTTATAATGCAAATTCGTAGCACCAAATTCTGATCGGTCTATAATTAGTCACAGCTCAAATATAAGGTCCACTTTAGAAAATCACTTTAGCTAACATAAATCTCTTAAAAATTTTGGTATTCAAATAAAATTTAATAAAAATATGTAATATATAAACAAAAGTTATTTAACCACATTTTATAACGATTGGTCCATAATTAGTCACAGCTCCCATATAAATTTTAAAAGAGAACTGCTTATAATCATCTTCTCGGTGTAGGGTATCATATGGTCGGGATTGACCGACTACACTTTCTTACTTGTTAGATATTTACATGTTCATTATTGTCTAGTGTTAAACAAAATATTATCAGTTTAAGGCCATACAATTTGTCTAAGATTAAGTTTACAATAATCGAACAACTAATTACAATGATATGCCTAAAATATATTTGAAGTTTTTTGAATATTCTTCGAAAAATATGTAATTTTTTACTAAATGTTTATTATTTCGAAATCCTCTGAATGTTCAACTCTGAATTTCTTAGGTGTTGTTAGTCATTCAAAGGCGTATAACTGATGCAAATCTTAAGAAAATGGTAGACATATTTTTTGAGATATACCATGTTCAAGAAAAATATTTTAGTTCAATATCCTGTGTTCAATCAAAAGGATTTTTAGGAAAATGTATTGAAACTAGGTTAGATAAGCATTACTATGTAACTAATATTGCTAAAATTGAATGTGACCGATTTTATATCATTCGATTATAAAATGGGAACTTTATAAAAGACAAACTGAAATGAATTTAAAATTTTTTAATAACTTCAAATTTTGAATGATCCCTAAGATGCACTTAGTACATTGTCAAACATTTTTTCTCTCTATAGATAAAACGCCCAAAAATATTAGTCTAACACCCACCTTAAAGTATACTGATCGACTTAGAATCACTTTCTGAGTCGATTAAACGATGTCCGTCTGTCCATCTGGCTGGCTGGTTTTCCATGTAAACCTTGTGCGCAGAGTACAGGTCGCAATTTTGAAGATATTTCGATAAAATTTGGTACATATCACTTTTTCTGCCCAAGAACCAAGCCTATTGAAACTGGCTGAAATCGGTCCATTATTTCACCTAGCCCCCATACAAATTACCTCCCGTTATTGGACTTTATCGGTCATAAATGTTTAATTTATATAGTATCTACACATGGTTTTCTCCAAATAAGTTTTATGTATATAGAATTCTTGTCACCAAATTGTATTACGATCGGTCCATTATTAGTCATAGCTCCCATATAAGGCCTGCTTCCGATAATCACTTTACTCTCTTAAAAATGTTGGTATACACATAAAATGCAACATAAATAACTTGCATATAGACATTAATCACACCACTTCATTTTATGGTGATCGGTCCATAATTGGTCATAGCTCCCATATAAGGCCCACTTCCGAAAATCGCTCATGAATATAAATTATTGAAATTTTGAAAGAATAATCTTTTTGCTCATTTACTTAGTGTAGGGTATTATATGGTCGGGCTTGACCGACCATACTTTCTTACTTGTTTTTTAATGAAATTGTGATTTTTTTGAGATGTGTTTTTTTAAAGGAAATAAGCGTTTATTTTTAAATATTATTGTATAAACATATATACATAAGTATTAAAAAAAAAACTCCCAATTTGTTTAGATAACACAGAAATCGGCAACACTATTCTACATATTTAGTTTTCTTTTAATAAACACTCAGCTCTCTCTAAACGAAATCACCACACAAAGTAACAGCACACACTGCTTTGAGCAAGGGGACGTATGAGTTATGCAATTTATTCTGCCAACATACACATACGCCCTCAATTGTACTTGGCTTTCCTTTTATTGCTTGCACACTGTGTCACTGGGTTTTGTTTACCGAAAATTATCTGCAAAATTTGTTTACGCTCTCTTTTTAACTCTCTATATCTGCTTGTTTATTTTTTCTTCATTTACCTCTCTTGCTCGTTCTCACTATTCAGCATTGAACTCATTTAAAATGAGTTCAATAAAAAAACAGAACGGTTAAGTAATTTCTTATAGCATGATAGATATTTCACAAAATGTGTGTTAGTCTATAGAAACACTTGAGAAATAATGTTGAATTTAACAGAATACTGCTGGATACCTTAAGAATTTTTTTGATTTTTTTTTAATTTAGTAGCAATTTCAAATGAAATTGCATTCGTAGAAATCAATAGAATATAAAAAATGGAGTACGTTGGCGGTTGTATGTTGAACTGATAAAGAATTTCTTGTGAAAAACTACACTGCATCTGTTAGTAAACCACATTTAAATATTATTGATAAGCAGTAAAAAGTTTGTAAAATACTCATTAGTCTCAGTAGTGTAGGAAAATTAACAGACATTTTGTAAATTTGGATTTAAAAGTAAAGTTTATTAATGCACTATAAGTAAACATACATTAGGGCATTATATAGGTAGATACAAAATTGTATTTAATAAGAAAACAATTATGCTGTATTTTAATCTAATGATAGTTGTTGTTGTAGTAGCAGCATAAACAATTTTACAATATTCAATCAAGGGGTTCTGCATGTTATTCAAATCCAAGGAATTGTGTTACTTCAACTGGATGAGTCCATAAATCCATAGGACGTAGTGAAGTAGGGTTGGCTGAACAGTTGAATATGTGGAGGGTGTCATGAGGACCCTGAACACATGCTGGTCATAAGTTGAGGACGGCATTTAGCCTAACGATGGTAATCACCTTCGTTGTTTATAGAAAATTAATAAACATTACCCGAGATCTATTTTAAAATTTTTGAAATCGGGTATGATGCTTTTAATTCTTAAACAATATTAATCGAAAAACAAGGAAGAGAGCTATATTCGACTGTGCCGAATCTTATATACCCTTCACCAAATTATACTTTGAAATAAAATTCAAACAAATTTTTTTTTAAAATTTTTTTTTTCAAATTAGTCTTTTAAAAGTTTTAAATTTTTTTTTTTTTTAATTTATTAGTGAAAAAAATTTATGACAAAAGAATGTTTTTTGTGAAAAAAAATTCGGGTTAAAAAATATTTTTCCCGATTTTGACCCATTGTAGGTCCAACTTTGTATAGCCTTATATACATCGTTGCAATGGACTTTGAAATATCTATCATTAGATATCCATATTGTTTATATTTATGACTGAGTAATACAGATATAGTTCAAAAATATGCCAAAAATAGTAGTTGTCTCGGATTTTTGTTCATATCTCCGTTATTTATGGACGAACTTTTATGGTTTTAAATAGGAAACTTTTCGAAAGCATGTCCAACAGAATCATTGAGCATTTGGATCCCGAAGATATTCGGGGTCTTCAGAAAATTGATTTCAACAGACAAACGGATAGACAGACAGACGGACATGGCTAAATCGACTCCGCTATCTATAAGGATTCAGAATATATATACTTTATAGGGTCGGAAAATTACAAACGGAATGACGGTGAAGGGTACAATTAACTTAAATAAAAATATAACTTAATTATTCCATGAGGTTTCCATATTTGTTTTAATTTTTTTTAAGACAGTTTGTTTACTAACAATTGTTGTTTGTTTAATATGTCTGGAATTGCAGTCCATATTCAATTAGCTCAACGCCAATAAATGACAATGCGTAAAATATTTTCTTTTTACTACCCACAGTTTATTCAAATGAGTACAAATGCTTTTATTTAAATTTTTCTGTATTACTCCTAATGTGTTTTTAAATAAATTTTACTTTTAACAATATATAAGCATTTGAAAATGAAAGTGAATGTTAATATGATTTCAGCTGCTAAATAAAGAATTCTAAATTGTAAAAAATATAAATATATTTATTTAATATACTATTATTAATTTAATTTACTATTATTTCGCTATCTATCACATACTAGAGAGATAAACAGAGATGCTGCACAATGATGTAGAGAAATATTGAAATAAAAATATAATGATTTTTATAATAAAAGAAATAAATAAATATAATTTTACAGTTTAATGAAAAGGAAAAATAAAATACAATAATTATAAGTATAACTGAAATTCGTTCCTCATCTCATAAAAAAAAACAAAAAAATTATCATTAAGTCCCCGTAAGTACCACACTCTATGGCATACACGACTAATTTCTCAACAAGCAACTACTCTTACTAGAAAAACCTAGAAAAACTAATTCTCCTTTCATAGATTCTTAAATTACTTGAGTTATTATTGAACAAGCAACAGGTGGCGCAAAAGTAATCCTCCTATCAGAAAATGCTATAAATTTTGCCGATTATTGGTCAAATGAATAGTCAGCAATATTCCGAGTTCTGGAGCAGTGTAGCGTCCCATTGTTTATTAACGTGTATTTCGCATGTGTTTACTACACAAATGTCAAAATAGAACTGATATTAGGGGCCTCGCAAAATTTATAGCATTTTCTGATAGGAGGATTACTTTTGCGCCACCTGTTATCTAGAATTAAACAAATATATTTGACTTCCTTCATTAATTTCAGAATTTTGAGCTCGCTTCTTGTGAAGAGCCTGAAACCACACTGCACATAGGTCCCAAATACAGTTTTTGGCCAAAATTTCAAAATTCTGCTTTTTCTGTAATTGTTTTCGAAATTTTAAATAAAAAAAAGCTTTTTAATCCATTTCTGACCAACAAAGTTCTTATAAAATATTTGGACCCGTTGTAGTAGGATTAGGATGGGTAAAAGTTTTGAAAATTGAATATTCAAATGCGAGTATCTCCTAAGTTATATCCGAACATATATGATAGGAAATAGGATCGTTTTAAAAATTAAACATACCCCATTAGGGCATTCTGTGAAATTTCAATCAAACCGGACAAACAATCGAAAAGTTACAGATTTATTTCCCTAATTTTTGTCTATACCACTGTATATCTGCATACAAAAAACTAAATTATCTGAACGCAATATTTAGAAATAGTCAAACTGCATGCTATTAGGTGCATTTACTACGCGCCTTTAAAGTTGCACTCAAATATCCAAGATCTGAACGCTTATTTTGTTGTTTACTACGTGACGTTCAGCTCGTAATAGACCAATATTTTTCTGAACGAAAAATATTAAAACCCAATCCTTTCTACTAGCGACCTGAACGTCTTGTTCAGATTTTTAGAATCAACCATATAATTCTTCGCTGAACACACATTTAGCATAACTGAATGCAAAATTCAGTAAAGATCTTCATAGATACCGTAAAACGTGCCGTTCAGCATAGTGGGATAGTAAAAAAAAACTAAACGCATCGTTCAGTAAATCTGAACGTTAGAGCAATTCAATTTCTATTGCCGGAGTTAGAAGGTAAGTTGTATATATGTGCATATACCTATGTAGTCAATATTTAATAATCGTTTAATATAAAAGCAGGAATCGAGTATGAATTTCTTAAGAAGCCTTTTAAGAAGAGGAATAAGGCATTGTGTATTTTAAAAAATTATGTTACTGAAGGCAGTATAACTTTTTTGTCATCTGAGTAGAAAGACAAATTAATAAATAAGTATAATCCTGGAAAACGACATCATTAACGGAAAAATGTTAACACCATCTGATTTTAATATAATTGTCGAGGACATATACAGGGAATTTCCTCATTTCGATGAGTTTATAGAAATAGTTGTTTATGTAAACATTTATGTATGAATAATGCTTGTAGAATATATAGAATAAATTTTTTTAATATTAAAAAACCATTTAAAAATAATTTATTTAATTTCTTAAAGCAGCTGGTAAAATAATAAGCTTACGTTCAGTAATGAAGAAATTGAACATATCGGATAAAAAACTAAACTCTCGTTCAATATTGCGATAATTAAACGAATATAGTTAAAACCTGAACGCTCGTCTACTTTTGCACAAGCTGAACTCTATATAGTAAAAAGCTGAACGCACGTTCAACGTAAAGCTGAACGTTTTATTCGCTTTTCTACTACAGGCATTCAGGGTGCAAAAAACCTAATAAATATTCCGAAAAACTAAACGTTTGTTCAGTTTTTTACTATTTAATTTTTTTTCTGTGTGTCTAATTTGGGTTCTTTAGTTTTGATGGGGAAATTGGGAAAATCATAATAAAAATATATTATGATAATATCGTTTACAATAAATAAATAGTTTTTGCTACTTATCATATCAATATCTGGTTTATCGGGATAACATACTCTCTTGACAAGAGATTTGTCGTTAGTATCGACAACGGTTACCGGTATTGAAGATATTTCTGACGTTGGCATCATCATGTCTTGCCGGTGTTTTGCTGTAAAAACTACAACACTGACTGATTAAACTTTTATCTTCCGAGTGTTTATTATTAATAGTACAAAAAGTAATGGAATCAAATCATTAGTGTTATTATCAATTTGGACCTACTTTGGTGCGAGGATGAGTCAATAACTCCGCAAATTTTTTAATTTCCCAGCTCTTAATTGAAAGGGCAACAGTTCTCCTGCCAATAGGCATATATCAATTGTCTCCTCTCAAATAAAGGCTAAGCTTAATTAATACTACGGGAATTCGTTGTGGCCGAACAATAGCGGATGATCCCGGACGTTCTAGGCATCCAGTTGAGGTCTCTGTACCCGAGACAATTGAAACTATCATGTTGGCCGATTTGAGATTGAAAGTGTGGAAACCATATCCGTCTCACATGGCTTAATTTTTATGAGAAAGCTTTCCGGGAGCCACGTTTTCTCACAATCAACCACAAACGCAATCGTGTGACAACTTTGCAATACGGAAGAGTTTAGTTTTTAGGACGTGGATGAAACATGGATCGACCAAAACACATCAGAGACCATACAGAAGTCAAAACAGTGGGTTTCTCGGTATGAATCGGTGTCAATGAAGGTCAAGGTGGCCAAATAATCAAGTGCGAATATTATGCCAAATTATTGATCGATTCAATGAGGATTTCACAAAAAAAAAAAAAAAAAAAACCGGATTTTGTCAAGAAAAAATATTTTTTTCTCCAAGACAATGCAAGGTTGCACACATACGCAGTTTCCATGGTAAAAATCCATTAATTAGGCTTCGAAATGCTCCCTATTTCGCCCTATTATCCGACTTTAGCACGGAGAGACTTTTTCTTGTCTCCAAACCAAAAGAAATGTCTCGGCAGAAAGAGATTTCACTCCAGCGAAGAAATCACTTTACAAAAAATACCTATTTTGAATAAAAAGAAATAAAACGCTTGAGGTAACGTTGGAAAAAGTGTAAGGGAGGCTATGTTGAAAAATAATATACTTTATCCAAAAACATGTGTTTCATTAAAAAATATTTCAAAACAGGCCATACGTATCATTCAAATTAATACTAATTCAATATACAACATCTGCTTCAAAAGATACGATTATTTTTTTTTTCCAAATTAGAAAAAATTTTAATATAAATGGCTTATTTGTCTGTGATTTCTGATGAAATTCATCATATATGGCAGCCAAATCAGTTAAAAATGTCTAAAGTCTTAGTAATGCTATCATTTGTATATTTCCTTAAACAATTAATGATTTAACATGTTTGCATACCAGAAAATAGACTCTTTTGCATACCACAGTATAACGTTTTTTACACAATTAGTGTATTTTATCTTATTCTAACGTTGTGTATAAAAATCTAAATTTTCATAAAAATCAGACTTAGCTCGTTTGCACACTAAGCTAACGATTATGTTAAATCCGAAATACTTGGTTTCAACGCTCACCCTAGGGAACTAAATGGAATGACAAAATTAAAACAAGCCTTTCTTTATTCTGAAGGAGAAATCCAATTCGAATGTCTCGTTTTATAATTCAACTGAATTTTTGACCTGCTGCCGAATTCTATTGACAACTGTTTGTACAATGTACATAAATAAATAAATATGTATGTGTATATATACATACATATGAAATGAATTGTAGTAAACGAAGATATGAATGAAATTAAAACTTTTTCCACCACATATCAACATACGAATACATAGATATATACATACAAATGTATGTATATATTTAAGAGGTCTGTTTTAAAAAGTGAATGAATAAAAAGTTTATTTTGAATATCTATTTATATACAGATTTCCTGGGTATAAAACATTAAAAAAAGTAAAATAAATATTGACAATTGCAAACACAAAAAATAAACAAATATTTATTCAATATTTTTTTGGTTTTTTGCCATTAATTCTTTTAATATTTTAAAAATGAATTTTACTGTTTTGTGGTTGTTTCATTAATTTATTACAGAGAATAATTTCGTATCGGTTGAGTGCAAAAAGTAAAATTATAGTTCGATTGTGTATACTTTTTCTACATTTCTGTTTAACAGAAAAGTAGAAAAAGAAAAAAAAAAATATTAATTTATGTATTTT
Source organism: Calliphora vomitoria (assembly GCA_942486065.2). Taxonomy (NCBI): domain Eukaryota; kingdom Metazoa; phylum Arthropoda; class Insecta; order Diptera; family Calliphoridae; genus Calliphora; species Calliphora vomitoria. Next base: position 37,640,668 of record OW818029.2, read on the forward strand.
CTCTTGTTTTACTTGTTGTACTTGTTCTTGTACTTGTATTTATTTATGTTTATTAAACAAAACAAGATGCTTGATTTATCTTTCGAACATATTGATGGTATGTCATGTATTTCAAATGAAAGAAATATTTTCTACTTTTTTAGTTTGTTTTAAATTCTGTGGTGTACAATGTACACTGTACAAACATTCTATGCAGAGAATTCAACTATACACAATGATCTTTTAAATTTCCGTTATTTTGTCTTTTGTTAAACTATATAATAAAGTTCATTTGTACATGATGATACATGTACTTGAATGTATTTTTAAATAATTTAAAATTATACTTTTATTAAGAGTGAACAAAAATAGCACTTGTTGAGGGTTTGGTCACACGGTATGTATAACATGTGCATTGTGACATTTTTTTCACATGTAATAAATACATGTCTTATGACATTTTTGGCAATTGGTGCATGTTCTATTTCTATGTATATTTTTAAATACAACACTAAAAGTAGAGCGAAATCATTACAAAATTGGTTTCATCAAATTTATGAATTTAGGAAAAAACTAATAGAGATTCATGGAAGCACAAACACATGAAGTTTGACCCGTGCAAAATAAAATTTAGATATATTTTATAATAACAGGATAAGCCAGGATATCACTACATAAAAGAACTTTAATTCTGTAACCAAAAAATTGAGATAATTTGCCATCACTTCACTTTTTAATACCGAAATTCCTTGAAGTAGGTGATCGTCGAGGAAATATATAGCAAGTTGGTGGACAACAACCCTACGCAGCACGTTACTGGTAGATGCTACGATTGCGGTCGTAAAGTTCATTATGCAAAAGACTGCCAAGATAGGAAACCGATGGATTAAAAACTTGTGCATTAATTTCAGCAGCAAATGGGTTTAAGTAGAGTTTCCAATTCGGTTTTAACCGAAACCGAAACCGCGGTTTTTCAAGGCCTAAAACCGAAACCGACAATTATTCTTCGGTTTTCACTTTTAATCTATTTTCACTAGAAAAATTCAAAATTTAGAAATGACAAACAAACTTTTTCATCCAATATCCCTAAACACAGATCGGTAAAAATGTCTTAAGATTTGTTTAAATTTTTTTAAATTGTATTCAAATAATGTAGCAAGCTACCTTTCGCAGGCTAAATAATGCAAAATGTTTGAAACAAAGTCTTAGTTATTTTCAAATAACCGATAAAAGTATGGAGTACTAGCTGACCGGTGCGCTTCGCCACCCCAATTGGAAGAAAGAAATAGTACTATTAAGTCTCCCTTTGTAAATTAAGTCTTATTCATTGTAATGTGGATTGTAGATCATTCTAGACGTCTTATTATAATAAAAACAGTACCATAAAGACCCACATTTTGTATTCCTACTCAGCATCATGAATGTTTAATTTCATATTTCTGTGTCCATTATTATAGAAAATACAAAAGATAGGCAAGACTATAATCACCTTTCGTGAATTCTAACTCATTCAGAATCATTTGTGTCTAATTTTAAGTTTTATTATTATAAAATATTCAAAAAGTACCTTTACAATAAAGATAATATAGGAACTGATTTAATAGTTAATAAATTATCACAGAACCGAACCGAAACCGATTGGTTTTCAATTTTTTAAAACCGAAACCGCGGTTTTGAAATTTTTCGGTTTTTTGGAAACTCTAGGTTTAAGCAAGATGTCTGATATGTTGACAGTGGGGCAACATCTCACATGTCCAATGACAGAAAATTATTCAAAATCCTTGAGCAGTGTAACGAAAAAAATTTTCTCGCTGCTGGTAAATTTATAACTGCTACTTATACAGGCGAATTTCTACCTAAAGCAGACTGCGAAATTCAACTAAAAAATTTCTTATTTTCAATGGAATTGCAAGGTAACTTTAGTTAAAAAATGGTTATAATTCTACATTTAATTCTAATGGAGTGTTAATAAAGTACAGTGATGTTTATATTGCTATAAGAGCCTACAAAGAAGAAAAGGCTTTATTGTTATGTATCAACAACCCAAACAATGTATTTTTGCAGTAAGTAACTACGGCAAGGTTTGACACTGCCGATATGGCCATTCAAATTTAATGATTTGGGAGATATAAATGAAAAAAGGTGGTGTGAAGATTTCTAAGCAAACAAGAGAGCATAATTGCAAGACATTTATGGTAAGCAAGTTTCATGTCATTTACTGGAGTTAATTCATTCGGATGTATGTGGTCCGATAAACGTATACTTTTGCAAACCGGACGTTAGTGGAGATGTCATGATCTATGTTAGTACATGCGCATCTGAATAAAACTCTTTGTACGGAAGCCGTTTACGAAATCGTTTTTCTATTAAAGCCCTCTCGAACAAAACGCCATACGGAGGCTGGTATGCTAAAAGTTAGCCATTTGATGGTTTTTGGTTCGTGTTCAGTAGCTTTGAATAAACGACCAAAGCCAAAGTTTGACGCAAAGCGTTATTCAGAGACATGACGTAAGATTTGAAGAACATATATTTGACAACTCTGTTGGTAGTGAAAAGAATGCGGACAGCAAAGACAATTTCTTAATTTTTGTCACTGGTCAAGTTCAAAATCATTCCGGAGCATCAAATGTTCCAGTTAATGTAGTAGCAATCGAAGATTGATTCAACACTGCTGACGAAGAAGAATCCGATAAAATCACTACAACTAACGATAACAGGAATTCTGATGTCGAATATGAAATTCAAGAGATACCAAAAAGATTGGGTCATCCCAAAATAATTCGTGATGGCAAGCCTGGTAGACCAAGGAGCAATATAATATAATAATGGTCTATCAACAAAAATAGACGTCGTTCCTCAAACTCCAAAAGAAGCAATATCTTGCTAAAACTCAGAGGAATGGAAAAGTGAAATGCAGATTGAATACAATGCTTTGAAGAAATATTAAACATGAGACTTGGTTGACTTGCTATCTGAAAAAAATGCAATCGGTTGCAAATGGGTTTACGCAATCAAAACAACGAAAAATGGTGATATTAAGAGACACAAAGCAAGGCTTGTGCGAAAGGGCTGCAGCCAGAAATATGGTCCTAACAATCAAGGAACATATTCACCTGTTATATGTTTTAAAAATATAAGACTAATATTCGCCATAGCTGTCAACAAAGGTGTGCATTTACACCAACGTGATATTGTTAGTGCATATTTAACGAGGACTAAAAATTATTAAAAATATAAAATAATCTGAAATTATAAGAGTTAAGAAATAACTTAATCAAATTCTGGACCAAAATAAAAAAATCCGCAACACAACAGTACAATCGCTAAAATTTGCATTTTAAAGTCTTAACTTTTCAGCATTTAGTTTCAATTATGAAGAACAATTTTATTCCTTGGAAGCATAAAAAATCGAAAAGATGCTAAATAAGGGAAAATAATATTTAGGATCTTTTAAAACTTGTTTACATTCCAGTTGGTAAATGTTGACACACTGAATATCAAAACGTAGGTTTCAATTGTCATCTATATACCAGAATTAACCTTTAAATATACAATTCTTATTTAGAATAAGTAGTAGCTAACTTTTTGGAATCAAATATTTTTGGTGTTTTTTTTTTTTTTTTCTTATACATATTACGAACTTTTGTTAGAAATGTACATATTAAATTGTGGCAAAAATATACTAAATTATGTATAACGGCGATAAATATGCCAAATTCGTCACGTTTTAAAAAGGGTTTTTGTTTTCCAGAAAATCTTGTTGATTTTCTTTGCCTGTTTCTTTATTTTTTTTATCAAAATTTTTTTTCTTTTTTGTTGCATACCTTTGGGAGAATGTTAACTCAAGCCGAAAACAATAAATCAAAGGATAAAATAAAAACCCAAATGTATCATAAATCAAAAATTGAATATTAACAAATAAAATATATTTGGTTTCTTAGCCAGCTGTTTGTAACTGTTTATTTAAATTTATGCAAGAAATAAATGTATTCAACAAATCATTTGTTGTAAGCTATTTGTATACAATTATAAAGATACAAATATAGATAGACAGATATATAATCAAATTTGAATTATTAAATTGGTAATGTATATTTAGTAACATTTTTTACTGTTAACTTAAATAAATTACTATATAATTTAAATAAAATTAAATAAAATATAACATTGAACTTGTTTTATAGAAACGACAACAACATCATTTTCTACATAGAATATCATTTCCTTATTTGTTTCAAAATGCTTCATCAGTAGCAGGCTAAAAAAAAACATGTCTACTGAAAACAGACGTTTTGTGAGAGCGGGAAAATGTGAAAACATCTGTTATCTTAACAACAAAAACAATCGAACAATGAATGCAATTTTGTTATTGTTGCTGCATCGTGTGCTTTTTTTTACATTTGTTTTCTATTCACTTCAAGCGTTAACAGTCACTATGCATAAATTATACATCAATCAAGTGTAAAAAAAGGAAAGAGAGTTGGATGGAGAGAAGGAGGTATGTGTTGCTGCTTTTGTTCTGTTGATGTTCCGTTTTCAGTTTTTTACCCAACCTAAGCACATCTAGTTGCCTGTGCAAATATGTGAAACTAGCTGACCCGGTGCGCTTCGCCACCCCAATTGGATGAAACAAATAGTATTATATTAAGTATCCGTTTGTGAATTAATACTAATTCAGGATAACATGTCTCTAGTTTCATGTTTATTAATTCATTACAAGAAGTACTATTCGAATAAAGAAAAAGTACCAAAAAGTATCCCCCTAGAATTCTCACTCACTTAGGACCATATATGCTTAATTTCATGTTTCTAAGTTCATTGTTATACAAAATTCAAAAAGTACCATTAGATGAATAAGAAAGTACCAAAAAGCAGCCACTTGTCGTTTCACACTCACTCGGGTCCATATAAGCTTTATTTCATGTTTCCAGGTTCATTGGTGAAGAAATTACAGAAAGTACCATTCGAATAAAGAAAAAGTACCAAAAAGTCTCCCCCTAGAATTCCCACTGACTTAGGACCATATACGCTTAATTTCATATTTCTATGTCCATTATTACAGAAAATTCAAAAAGTACCATTGCAATATATAAAAAGTACCAAAAAGCAGGCACTTGTGGATTCCCACTCACTCGTATCCATATAAGCTTTATTTCATGTTTCTAGGTTTATTGGTGAAGAAATTACAAAAAGTACCATTCGAATAAAGAAAGAGTACCAAAAAGTGACCCAAGTGAGCTGTACAAAGAAGATTTTGGACGGCTGCCTGATAACCTAACCTAACCTATCTATAATTCAGTTATCACATTTTGGTACCTAAATATTATCCCCTATTCCTTACACTAACTTCACTCAGATACATATCAGCTAACTTTAATGTCGATAAGTGAAATAATGTAAAATATTAAAGAAGTACCATTAGGAAAAAAGTACCAATTTCCCTTTTCCTCCTTGAACACCCCTCAAGTTTTAAATTTAAAAATATTCCATTTTGCCAAAATTGTTTATGCTAAAAACATGTCTCAAACGATTAAAATCTGCGTTAATGTGCCCAAAAAAAAAATATGTTTTAATAAAAGTACCAAACAGTTTACCCGGATTTGGCCCAATATAAACCTTGGCACTCAAGTTCCAAATAACAACCTGTTAGTTAATTTTTGTATCAATCCAATGTTAAAAAAGTTATCAAAATTGGCTTAATAATTTCAAATAAAATGTATTTTCCCGATTTTAATCCCTTTTTGGTAACTTTTTTATCCCCATTACGGTGGTAAAATTATATTCAAATAAATTTCTGTATCGTGGTGGGAGCTCATAATAAAATATTCGTATCTCTATGTCAAATTATAAAAAAAAAACATATTTTATGAAATAGTACCAAAAATAAACACAATTTTTATCCCTTAAGGGTTCGAATTTCCAAAAAGTACCAAACCTATATTTTTTTATTTTTTGATAAACAAAGAATACGATTTAAAATTTGTATCTATGTTTATTAGTTTAAAAGATACATAGGGTGCCATAAAAGTACCAAAATAGAGTTTTTACCCGTTTTCTACCTTAAACGGTTCGAATTTCGAAAAAGTACCAAACACCTGTCAGCTTATTTTTTAAATGGAGTAACATGCAATTTTAAGTTTTTTGTATCTTTATTATTTTTGAAGATATAAGGTTACCGAATTTACCCGTTTTTACCCTTTTTTAACCCCTAAACGTTCGAATTTCCAAAAATCCCTTCTTATCGGATAGTTTTGGGGAGGGAGGAACCAATAGTTAAAATTTCATGATTCTAGCTTTAGTCGTTTGGGCTGTGCGATGATGAATCAGTCATTCAGTCAGTAACGTTACTCTTTTATATATATAGATTTATTATTTGTTGTTTTTGCATATAATGCAATATATGCAAAGGGTGGACCGAATGGGGTTGTATTTTTTTACCCTACGTTTTTGGATAATCTTTCCTTTAATAACGGATTTTTCGACAGAAATAATTAATTATACCCTACACAACCATAGCGAGGAGTTTATATTGGGTTAGTGCTGATGTTTGTAACGTGCAAAAATATTGTCCCAATACCCACCTTAAATTATACCAATCTGCTCATGATCACTTTCTGAGTCGATCCGTCCATTTTGTACAAGCTCTTCTTTTGCCCCAAGGACTTAACATTGCAGTTGCTTATCACTGCATGAGGTTTGACTAAAAATGAGACGGATCGGAATAGGGTGTTGCACCTCCCAAACAAAGTAAATTTTTATTTCTAAATATCATCAAAACTATAATTGTGTTGTGGATAGTTAGAGTCTTCCAATTACTTTGCTATTATTGTAAGTAGTTTGTCTAGTTTGAATAGGCTGGATAGAAACTTGTACATTTTAAAAGCTTATGAAATTTAAGGCCGAAATTGTTAAAAATAGTATTAAGATTTTTAAAAATTTAAATTTTTTATTTTACTATGATAGGGGTGGCGAAGCGCACCTGTTTAAGCTAGTGTTTTATAAAACTTTTACCTCATTAAATTCGTCACACTAACGAAAGAAATTTGGTTTTTGTCATAGCTAAAAGAAGTTTGTATTTTTCAAACGAAATTCTTTGAACATTTGAAATTTTGGTGCAAATTTCATAAAATTTTTTTTATATTTTGGAAAAACTAAAATTATATTAAAATTGTTCATACAAATCCGAATTGTTTTGATTTAAATCTCGAAAAACACTACTTTTTAAAACACCCTCTAAGATATAGTACATTTACATTTTCGTATTGCACATTTTCCCTCATGTGTTTGCTTGTTTTATTATTATTGTTTATACATTTGTTTTTGTCTGTTTAATTGATGGGCGAAACATATACAGTAGTGAATATCTGTCATAGTTAATTCACATTTTTATGGCCAATTAACTATTAAAATGATGAATTTGAAACAATTGAGGAAATTAGTTAATTTAATAAAGCAAAATATAATTAAAAATATAAATAGATTCATAATATGGAACGAAAGTTAAAGTCGTTTGAAACTTCACCCTACACTAAAACTAATTAGGGAACGCTTTCGAATTCATTTTCAAATCCAGAATTGTTACCCTTTAAAAACTGTGGTTTATTTCCTTTAAATAAACCGGATACTTTTGATTGCAAATAAAAGCAGTTTAGTAGTTTAACAACGCACAGTGGGGCACAATCAAAATTTTTTGAAAATAAATCTGGTATTTCTAAACGGCTGGTGCGATCGGGATAAAATTTAACATTGGCGTAGCCAAGGAGTATTCGAGTTTAAGTTATTAAAATGAACACTACACATGCTCCAGGCGCGGCGGTATAGGGGCTCAAAGTAGGGTACCTTTGACATGTACCTTTTTTAAACACGTGCCATTTTTTTTCCCCCATCCGATTTCAAACATTTTTATATGTTTGGAAAGCGCTTTTTTTGAATTTTTAAATTGAAAATCGTTTATTTTTGGATCCATAATTGAAATTGCCCTGAAATCTTTTGTATGTTATTGGTAATTTAGTTGTCTAACTAACAAAACAAAGTTGAGTCCATTCGATCTTTATTTATCAATTATTATTCAATGTTATATTAACTTCTGTTAATCGGCCAGTAAACAACATGTCAAGTGAACTATGTTTTGAAACCGATGTCTTCCGCTCGGGATGAATTCAGACACAATTTTTCAATAAGATCGGTCAAGAACTCTTTGAGTTAGACAGGTGTTTTTTCTCATCCATAAGTTATTATTACCTATTGTTCTTGGCAAAATGTGTCCGAAATTAAAAACTTAATTGACTTTTTATTTCAAAGTGGGCATTTAATTAATTGACACATCAAAACGCCGATACATCAAATGTAATTTTGCGTTGTAGAATCCAGTATATAGTTACATAATCTTCGTAAAACCAAGTAAACTTGCAAAAAAAATTTAATTGAACAATTTGTAGTAGAAGTAGTTTCAAATGAGTTTCTTTTAAAGAGAATCAACTCAAAAATTAAAAATGTTCAGTAAAGGCAAAAAACTGTATTTTTTTAATACATTACAATGAATGTTGAAGATGGATACAACTGTAATTTTTGGCGAAAGAGTAGTGAAAATGATGTACGATTTTTACAGTGGGTAGATATGACCACTGTACATCGATTTCTTGCAAAAAGTGAAAATTTTGAATTGACTATCTTTAGAGGAACCAGTAAAAAAATACAGCCAATATAAAATTCAATGTTTCCTGATTTTGACATGATATTTTTAAATGAAATATACCATCAAATTCTGCGACCCAAAATTAAGTTTGTGTATTTACCGGCCATTTTCATACACTTGGTAAACTCCATAATTATGTTTCTTTTGCGATGCTTTAAAGTTTAAATTTACTGAATCGAAATACAAATTTAATGACGTAAATTTGTTCATGTGTCGACTGAAATATATTTTAAGATTATCAATATATAATCCACTGGACATCATGTAGGTTCAAAATAAATTGATTACACTACACGACAGCTAAAAAGAGCTCCTCGCGCACATTATTATACCCTTCACCTTCGTGAGAAGGGTATATATAAATTTGTCATTCCATTTGTAATTTCTACAATATAATTTTCCGACCCTATAAAGTATATATATTCTGGATCCTTACAGATAGCGGAGTCGATTAAGCCATGTCCGTCTGTCTGTCTGTTGAAATCAATTTTCTGAAGACCCCAGATATCTTCGGGATCCAAATCTTCAATAATTCTGTTCAAAAAGCTTTCGAGAAGTTTCCTATTTAAAATCAGCAAAACCCGTCCACAAATAACGGAAATATGAGCAAAAATCCGAGACAACCTCTGAAAATTTCATATAAAAAAGACAATTTAATGCATGCTTTGACAAAAAAGCAACAAAACGTACATATGTTTGGATGTGTGTTGGCTTCATTGCTTTGCGTATTTTGTTTTTGTTTTTTTTTTTTTTTTTGTGTTTCGTTACGTTTGGCGTTGTTGTTTTTATACTCTTCACCTTCGTGAGAAGGGTATATATAAGATTGTTATTTCGTTTGTAACTTCTACAATATAATCTGTTCGTCAGCAATTAAATGTAAAATTTTAAAAAGTTTTCTTCATATATTTTGGATGCTATATGCTGAAAATGGGCAATTAATGCATCCACAACAAAGGTGAAGGTTATATAAGATTCGGCATAGCCGAATATAGCACACTTACTTGTTTTTGTATAATTTTAGCAAGCTGTTGGTTTTTGAGACCAGTTAGTTTTTGAGACCATAGAAAAAACCTATGAGTCCGAATGTTTAACCATTAACCCTCATATTCATAAAAAAATTTTTAATTTAAACAATGTTTCAAAGCTAAATTTCCATAAAAAATTTCATTTTAAAACTTTGTTTAAAATTAAAAATTGTTTATGAATAAAAAATAAAAAATAAAAAAAATAAATTTTTTTTCTGTGTATTTTAAAAATTATTAATAAGGAATAAATGTTTTATGAATTGGTATTATTTTGAGCAATTTTTGTTTTTTAATTTTCAAGTTTAAACCAACATAACTTTTGCGCGCAATCAGAGAAACTATTAACTCGAATAACATCAAAATAATTTTTTATTTTTTTTATTTTTAGTTAAATTCTCAAAAATATTAGATTTTTCTCATATAAAATCCTTTTACATTTTTTAATTTTAATATTATTAGGGTAGCGAACCGCATGGGGTTGAGCTAGTTTTAATATTAAGAAAATCGCTTTTAATATGCAATATGTCTGAGAACATTATTTTCAGCATATTATTAAGTCATATCATTACGACCATTGGCTTCTGGGAAATGTTTTCACCATTCACAACTAACAAACAAGTAACAAAGTACAGTCGGTCTAGCACGACCATATAATAACCTACACCGAGTATATAAGCAATTACTTTTTAAGACTTTTATACCCATTAAAGTGATTTTCGGATGTGGGGCTTATATAGGAGCACCGATCGTCATAAAGTTAGGTGACAGGACTTCCGTATATATAAAACTTATTTGTGGCGAAATTTGTGTAGATACCTATAAAAATTAATAATTTATGAGCGATTGAATCGACTCAGAAGGTGATTCATCATCACAAACCCACCCCACTATTGTGGTGTAGGGTATAACTACATATTTTTACAAGCAAGTTCTTGACATTTCAAGTTCAGGGTACTTGTGCATGAGACGTCTTACCATATGAGTAGAAATACATAGTACATATATATTTATATAAATATAAATATGCGTTTGGTGTATAAGTATACTTAATGTTTATTTCATGTGTGCCACAAATATGAACATACATTAGAGTGGTTCGTCATTTTGTTCAAATAAACATTATGGAAGATTCGAGTATTTCTGAAAAATATTTTTGATATGTAAACATTCCAAACACTAGCACAAATGGAATGGTTAAATCATACTTCATCATTTTGTTTAGATTTGAATTTTTTTTTTATTTGTACCAGATATTATAAATCCCAAAAACTAAAATGGAACTACTCTAATAAACATTGATATAGTATATATGCTTACTATACATATGCCACCAGTCACACGCATTACACACCAACAGACGTCATGTGTGGAAATGTGGCAATTTCAATAAATAAAACTTAATTCTCTGTGGTAGTTCATTGATTTCTTTGGTTTACTTTTTTTTTTTGTAAAATAAAGTTTTGTTAAGAATTTTAATTTCTGTGTGTGAATTCTTTCATTTCTGTTAATTTACTTTTTTATTTCTCTAGCATGACAATATTTCACAATAGGAAATGAAATTGAATTGAAATTAAAGTGAAAAAGAAGAAAATAATAATGAAATTTCTTACGAGGTGAATATGAAATAAGTATCAGTGAAATAAAAATATGTATTTAATTAACGATTTGTGCTAAAGTATAAATACTTATATATGAAGTCTTATCAATTAAATCTAGCTTAATCAGTAGTTATATACTGATTAAAGAATTTACCAGTCTATTATAATTAAACGAAAAACAGATGTTCACTTTAAAAGGTTTATAAACAAAATGTTCTATACGTTTTCTTTTACTTCATGCAACTATGTGTATTGATATTTCAATAAAATATATATAATATTTGTTCAATATGCTAAAACAAAGAAAACAATCGTCTTTGATAAATTTATTTTGATTGCTATAAATATTAGATAGTGGAATGTTATTATTTAATTAAAAGTGGAAAATAGAAATGATAAAAATAAAATTAAGAAAGTATGTATTTCAAAAAGCTTAAAAGAAACTTTTAAAATAATTATAAAGATTTCAATTAATGGTGAAATCAAAGGAATAACTACTCACCTAATTAAGTTAAATTAAATATTAATATATATAAAGTTTTTCCTTATCAGTAACCTGATGTAAAAACCTGATATTTGTCATGCAGTAAGTTTTTGAAGTCGATTTATTAATAATCCTAGCCAAGAACATTGTAATGCTGTGAAAACAGTATTTAGATATCTAAACTTTGCTACACTCAAGATTGCAATAATGAGCTAATAGTATATTCAAATGCTGAAATGCGATGTAGGTGAGAGAAAGAAAGTCAATTGCAGATTATAATGTTATTCTGCAATCCGGTGTAATTTAATGGAGCAGCAAAAAACTGCAAGCCAGTGCTTACAATTGATACTATATTAGCCATCAATTTCAGTAAATATCAGTTTTTATTTATCTGCATAGTAAAAATATAGTTACTACTTGTTTTAATTTTGTGTAACTCTTATATAAATTGCTGTTACTATTCAATGTTAGTTTGCAATTTCTAGTAGCAGATAAAACCAGTTGTCAACTCGTGTGCTTTAGTAGCACACACACTTTTATACCGAACTAATATTGCGCGTCAGCCTTCGTGCTTGCACTTTTTTCTGCCAGCAATTTACTTTTCTTTGGTTGCTCTGCTATTGTTGCATTAATATTTCTTGTTTTTAGGCTATATGGATGCTGCTAGTTATTTGATTGTACTTGAATTTGTCTGTTTATCTTAATAATACAATTAAATAATTTGTTTTTACATACATATATGCCAAAAATAACATACATTGTGTGTGTTTACTGATATGATATTATACACTTGGAAATAACAGCAAATAATAGCATCAATTGAAGAAATATAAATTGTGCTATAGCACAACCAATGAAATGTGAATTGTTGGTAGAAAAAATTGCCAGCACATCAAAATAAAACGAATGGCGTGCAATATTAGTTCAGCAAAAAAGTGTGTATGCACTAAGGAACGAACATATATTTTGATGGATGTGTAATGGATTGTGTCTGCTACTAAAAATTGCAAACAAGTATTGCAATTTTAATAGTAATACGAATGAACAGTATGAATATTTGTAGTAGTTGATTATGATAAAATGACATAATTTCATATTTATTTCATAGTCAAATGTAAGAAATATGTTGCTATAGCTGAATATCAACACCCTGCTGCAAACCGCCACCTTGTCTTCAACTGAGTAAGTGATAATTTCTGCAGTGGGAATAACTGAATTTGTTTATGAACTCGTTTTAGATATTCCAAATAATCCAACCCTAATGTTATGTCACAATAGAAGTGCAATAACTTAGTCATCCACAAATGTTTATCGTGTCCATACTTTGATGTGCATCTGTCTGTCTGTCTACATATTCACCGAACATGTTGAGTTTTTTCTTATAAAGACAGATGAGATGATAGTTTATTATTTAACAAAAGCTACAACAGAACCAAAACAAAAAATGGTAAAAAGTTGAAAAAGTCGAAAATAGTCAGAAAGTCGAAAATAGTCGAAAAAGTAGATTTAACTAAAAAGTCGAAAGTTCTAAAAGTCGACTTTTCATAAATTACCAAAAGTCGAATGTTCGAAAAGTCGACATTTTGTTTCAACTATAGAACCCTACTAACTATACTTAATACATTCATTTAAAAAAGCATTCACAATTATGATACATTTTTGACAAATCACTAAAAGTTCACCAGTTTACTCAAACCAAAATTTATTTGATTTATAATACCCAGCATCAAAACAGATGTTACCGTATGTAACATATCGATATATTGGTCGTAGAACCAAAAAGTATATATATTGCGAGTTCTCATAAGATTCAAAGACGATCAACCAATGACCGTCTGTCTATTGAAAACACGATAGGGCCCAATCCAAACAACTCTGTTGATAAGGTTTGTTTGGTATTGAAAATGGCCAATAACGGTCCATGATTGAACCTAGCCCCCTTACAAATTTCCCCCCGGAATACTGTGTGACAAGCCATAAATATGTTGGTTATGCGGCAATCCTGATAAAATTTTGCACGAATCAGTTCTCTGATATTATACTGTAAAACAACATTTGTCCCTAGTTCCTATACAAGATTCACAAATCAGAAAATTACTTCAATATTAAAGTCTAATAATAATTAATATTGTGATGAAATTAAACATAAACAAGTTTTAAATGAACCGATTTTAAATGTCTACCAATTCTGTGAAGATCGGTCCATAATTGACCCTATCTCTTACACATATTGATGTTGGCTATACAAGATTCGGCACAGACGAATATAATACTCTTACTTGTTATTTTTTGTTTGTATCATTCAGTATATTACACAAAATTCCACAAAACATGTATTCTTATGTATTCATATATTATAAATCTGTGTATCGATTTTGTGCATTCGAGAACTATATGAAAGGCTATAATGTTATCTTTAAATTATACTGAACATTTATATTTTAATATAAAAGTTCAGTATTATATCAAATGCAATTTTCTGTTGCATTTTTCGGTCAACCTTATAAACACTGAGTAAATGAGCAAAAACATGATTCTTTTCAAATTTCAATAATTAAGATTTGTGAGAGATTTTCAAAAGTGGGCCTTGTATGGGAGATAAGAGCAATTATGGACCGATCGTCATGAAATTAGGTCGTGTGAAAATTATTCCTGTTGAATTCTTTGTGGATATAAACATTTTTAAGAGATTTATGCTCGTTAAAGTGATTTTCGGAAGAGGGCCCTATACGAGAGCTATGATCATAATAAAAATCAATAGGGTAGGTATTGGTCGAAAATATTACTTTTTTGTTGCTATGCATTAGAGTGACAATCTGTTGTATGGAAAAAAATTTGTGTTCGAATTTTGAAGAGTGCCGAATGGAATATTGTGACACTAAGTCTAAAAGTTAAGAACTGAAAATTTGAGCCAAATCGGACAACGATTTCGGGACGCGCTTTGAGGTCAAAGGTCAGATATATGCAAAATTTTACTATTTATACGAAATAAATTTGTGAAACTCCTTAACTTTCTGCATTATGTTACAGACATATGTAGATTTATTTATATTAACGAAACATACACTAAAAAAAATCTTTTTGAGATTAAACCTATATGTCCTTTGGGTCAAATTGACCCACAAACTGTATTATCGCTAAAATTCGGAAAAAATGCAAATTTTTCAGCTTTTGTAAAAATTTTGTTTCTAAGTAATTATTTTTCGATCGAATCGAATGTAAAAGAATCGAAATGTGTACGTAATTTTCGTTCTAATAAGATATAAAAGACAAAAATTGGTTAAAAAATTTTAAAGTTATTAAAAATTCCCCAGACCATTAACGTGTCTCAGGCCACTTGAACAAGAAATGTAGGAACAAAATTAACATAATTTAAGAAATATTAAAATAAAAGCTAATTTTTACTTAAAATACATCCGAATTTACATTTGTATGAGTTTTTGCTTTGTAGGATACCGTTAACCTATTCCAACGGATGGCCAAAAAAAATATAGTTTTTAACGGCAGTTTCAAATCTCCATTTTCAAATTTTTAAAAATTTTGTTAAAAAAATTTCAGAATTTTTTAATCATCACATTAGGATTTATTGAGATCATAATAGAGAATAAAAATATGAAAAAATTATGTCAATACCTCTTACAGTTTTTCCGTACCTACGATTTAAATTTTGTGATTTTCGGGAAAAAATATTTTTTTGGCCATATTTTTGCGAATGAGATCAATTTCCTTGCTGTTACGAATTTTAAGTAAAACCTATACAGAATCTTATAGTTGAGATTATTTTAAATATACTGTGAAAGTTTTACTAAAAGCAAATGTAAAAATTTGCAATATTTGGAATTTCTAAAATAAAGATAGCGAAATAATATACATTTTTGGACCAATTTTAATGAAACTTAGGAAGAATATACCTTAAGGACCAAAATTTACAATAACAGTGCAAAAATGGAAATTAACCCTTGAAAGCACTTGGGGTCAAAATGACTCTCAATTTTACTGTGGTTTTGGTGATTTTAAAAGTTGAGGGTCATTTGGACCACAAATTATATTAAGGGTTAATTTCCATTTTTGCACTGTTATTGTATATTCTAGACCTTATGTTATATTTTTCTCAAGTTTCATTAAAATCGGCCAAAAAATATACAACATTTCGGCATCTTTACATTAGAAATTCCAAATATTGCCAACTTTTATTTTTGACCTTCACCATTTAAGGGTTAAAGTTATCCGCTTTTAGTAAAACTTTCAGAGTATATTAAAAATGATCTGAACTATAATATTCTGTATAGGTTTTACTTAAAATTTGTAACAGTAAGGAAATTGCTCTCATTCGCCAAAATATGGCCAAAAAAATATTTTTTCCCGATATAGGTTTAATCTGAAAAATATTTCTTTGACTGTAATTTTCATTAATACAATATTCCGCATTCTGGAGCAGTGTAGCGTAACATTGTTTATTAACGTGTATTTCGCATCTGTTTACTACACAAATGTCAAAACAGAACTGACATTAGGGGCCAATCGCAAAATTTATTGCATTTTCTGATAGGAGGATTACTTTTGCGCCACCTTATATAAATAAATCTACATATTTATGTAATATAATGCAGAAAGTTAAGGAGTTTTACAAATTTATTTCTTATAAATAGTAATATTTTGCAAATATCTGACCTTTGACCTCGATGCGCGTCCCGAAATCGTTGTCCGATTTGGCTCAAATTTTCAGTACTTATCTTATCTAAAAAAATCAAGCGAGTTTTTAAAAATGGAAATGCCGAAATGGCAACATAGGCTATATGTGTATCAAATTTTAACAAAGTTTGAAGACCCATGATCAAAAAATACAATTTTTATTTTTAGTTTCTAATATTCCAATCGTACGGGCTATTTATGGCCAATATTTTGTTACACAATTACACATTCTTCACCCAACGTTTCGTTTGTTTGTTTCAAACTTCTTCAGGGGTGTTATTTTATTGTTGAATTCTAGCAACACAAACCTAAACATTTTTTTTATTATAAATCATTGAAAAACTTAAGATATCACAGTTCAACTTACAAAATTCTATGGCTTACATTGATTGTCAAGTAACTTATTATTTAAAAAAAACTGGACTTCACGACACAGAATTAATAAATAAATAAATAAATAAATAAATAAATAATCATTACAACAAAACATATACTATAAGTCAAACTTAATATTAGTATCACATATATTAGTATTGCAGCGGAATATTGCAGTTTTGTGTTATTTTTATATTCTTTCATGACACATATGGAATAATTTAAAAGAAAACATTGAAAATTAACAGTTTTTTCAGTTTAAACGTATTTTTTAAAAAAATTATCGAAATATTGTAAACAAATTGTTTTAAGACTTCCGAAAAACATTCCTGATAGTCGCACATCGGAATTAAATATATTTACAAAATATCTATACGGAAGTATAAACTACATATAGTTTTCATATCATTCAATATTATTTATGACATTTACTGTGCCACGTAAGAAATAAACTTTCATATTGTTTGTATTCTTGGTATTAAAAGTAATCATAAAAGTTAATAGCGAAAAGCAAATATCTGGCGTAATCTTCATTATAAATTCTGGTAATTTAAACTCTTAAATATTTAACATTTACATACAAACAGTCCTTATGTGTATGGAGCATATTAATCTCGCGAAAATACTTCAACAAAATAAATGTGACTCTCGTGCATGTGTGTATATACATACATATGTACATATCACTGTAATATTCAACACCATTTCTACATTTGTATGTGTGTGAGTTGATATATGTATGAACATTTACATACAAATGTACAAACACATAAAAGGATGTTTGTATACAAACACAATAATTCCACTTGAGATAAACTGAAAGGATATTTAAATGCTAAAATAGCACTATATGCAAATAACACACAAAAATATTCGTTTATATATGTACAGTCGGGTGAAAGTTTCAATAAAATTTCATTCATATTCATTTTCATTTTGTTGGAATTCATTTAAATTTTTAACAAACTTTTCATAATATATTTTAAACTTAATCAGATATTAGTTATGCAGTCGTCCCTGTCAGATAATCGAAATAGTACTGTATGTACAAATTCTTGTGATACGTTTCTATATACATACATATATATATACATGTAACAGGTAAGAGATTATAGTCAAACAAGTCCGAACATATAATAACCTACTTTGTATATGGGCCGATCGCCATCCTATCAAAATAGTAAGACTTCTAATAATAAATAATTTATTTTTACAAAATTTTATCTCGACACGATTATTAATTTACTATCATCTTAAAAATATCAAATTCATGCGAATTTTAGTGTTTTTTTGGAAACAGGCCTCATACGAGACATGTGCTCATTATATTTTGTTGTTGTGAATCATTTTATTATAAATTTATATCATGATACTTAAATCCTTTACGGTTTTATGCTCTTGAGTGGGTTTTCGGGAGTCAGCCATATAAGTCAAACCGTTAAATCGTATTGTACAATTATTCTGAGTCGTTTGACGTACTCCAAGTAAGGAGTCGGTTAATTATACAGTGAATTATATGTGCAGATATTCTCACGTAGCAATACTGTTTTGCTAGAGTCTATTTATAGTTTTTTTCACTAAAATAGCGTTATTTTTAAAGTTACAAATTCAATTCATTTTTTTTAACGATTTATTAATTTATTGAATCTGCCTTTTATAGGCCTAACAATAAGTATTTAAATCTTATAACTAAAATTAAAACTAGTTGCTCTCCGACAAGAGAGCCTATATGGTTAACTGGCACTCATCTTAGCGGGGTGGCAGATCAGCTCTACGGAGCCTGGATCAGGTTTGGATCTGCACAAGTTGTCTTGCAAGCGTATTGGAAAGGTTTTGCAGCTTAACAATATATTTCTCACGGACTTTCTTGAACTCTTCCTTTACCAATGCCACTACTAAGTCCCTGTGGATGTTTTCATTTCTTATATACCATGGTGCTCCCGTCATGGTCCTAAGAGTTTTAGATTGGGCCTTCTGTATAAGATCAATACTGGTGTTGCTAGCCATTCCCCATAATTGAATTCCATATGTCCAAATTGATTTTAAAACGGTCTTGTACAGGATGATATATATTCAAGGCTTAATTTTGATTGCTCACTGATTAACCAATGAAAGCTAGAGGCTTTTAGCGTCATGTGAAGTCCCTTGGTTTCTATGTGACGGCGCCAAGTAAGCCGTCTATCAAGATGAATACCAAGGTAGGTGACATAATCAGACTGCGATATATTAACGTTGTTGAGTGTGACAGGTGGGCAATTTCCTCTCCTTAGAGCGAATGTAACATGTTTACTTTTCAACTCATTCACCTTTATTCGCAAGTTTTTCAACCATGTCTCCACACGAACGAGATAATTTTGTAGTTGACTAGATGCTAAGAGTGGGTTTTCGTGTGAACTAATAATGGCGGTATCATCCGCAAATGTAGAAATTGTTAATTTATCGCACGTAGGCAAGTCAGAGGTGTAAATCAAATATAACGTTGGTCCTAGTACACTTCCCTGTGGAACGCCACCTCTAATCTTGTATTCTCTCGTCACATAATCATTGTACTCAACTCTGAAAAGTCTATTCGATAGATAAGACTCCAGCAATTTAAGAGTACATAGTGGTAGTAAACCTTTGATTTTATGTACTAGACCTTTATGCCATACCTTGTGAAAGGCTTGAGCAACATCTAAAAAGACGGCAGAACAATATTTCTTTAATTCAAAAGATTTTCTAATCTCTCCAGTTAAACGATTGACTTGTTCAATGGTGCCATGATGTTCACGGAAACCAAATTGGTGTACTGGGATAATATTTCCATCATTCAAAAAAAGTATGATCTTTTCCTGGAATATTTTCTCGAATAGCTTCGACAAACAAGGGAGTAGGCTAATAGGTCTATAAGAAGATGGCAGGGTTAAATCTTTACCCGGTTTCGGTATCATTATTATTTGAGAAATTTTCCAATTTTTTGCATAAATTTCAAAACATGAGAAAAATATTCTTCTGAAACTATTTCGTTTCTTTGTTTGAAAGCTATATGTTTTAGCTCTTAAAAAGAAAGAGATTTGAAAAAATCGGTTGGAAAATGGCTGAGTTACGGTTTTTTAAATCAAAATACTGTCAGCTACACAGAGCGGTCGCGATAGCAACCGAATTTATTGCCAATCGAATTATTATGCCTTAGTGACCGAATTTTACAGTTTTGGCTACAAAATTTTGAAAGGGTTAACAAAAGTTTGGTTGCTTCAACCGAAATTCTTCTTTATCAACTAAATTTCTGTTGATAGATCTGAAACATTCTATGTGTGGAACCGAATCATTCGATTGGAAACAAATTCGGTTGCTATCACGAATCTGTTTTCTCTGTGTACGAGTACGTTTTTTGCATTTGTATGAAAAAATCGAAAAAGTCGAAAAACAAATCGTCACAAAAATTATATTAACTCATTTATTATATCCTACACCACCATAGTGGGAAGGGCATTTATTATGCGCTTTTGCTGATATTTGTAACGCCCAAAAATAAAAATAAAAAAATGTCTATCCGATTTGGGACATACATTTTTTTCGGACCAAGGACGATGCCTATTGAAACTGTCATAAATGTTTATTTTATACAGGTATGTACTCAAATTTCGCTCCAAATAAGTTTAATTTATTCGGATGTCACTTAATTTTATGATGATCGATCGATAATTTTTCATAACTTCCATATAAGGACCACCTACTTTAACGAGCATAAATCTTTTAAAAAAGCTAGTATCTACAAACAATTCAACAGAAATAAGTTTCACATAGTCATAAATTATACGATCTAATTTCATGGTGATCGGTCCATAATTGCTCATAGCTCACTTTCGAAAATCATTCACGAAAATAAATGATGGAAATTTGAAAAAAATTATTTGCTTATTTACTCAGTGTAGGGTATTATATTATCGGGCTTGACCCTTAGAATCAATTTCAGAACAACATACTTATAACCTTTTGAAGTTATAGCATTAATAACATCATCGACAAAAACTATATAAGGACTGAGATCGAAAAATTCTTAGCACACGTTTTTCGTTAAAACTTTTAACCCAAGTATTATCTGATTTTTTTTCTTTTTTGATTAAAGTTCATGACAGGAACTCTGCTAAAAATTTAGAGGCCAACGACAGCACGAAAATTGAAGTCAAATTTTATAAAAAAAATATAGCTGCTGCAAAGGGAATATTGTAGAAAAGTTTAGGACCCAAAAGCAGATAATTTTCCCAAAAATTTCTTGGTATGGCAAGCTATATGCAGTTGCGGTAAAAGAAGCCAAACATTTGTTAGAAAGGGCATGTTACATGAAGGAATGTTTACAAAATATGATGCTTCCATTCATAAGACTTCTTAATGTGATTTGGCATCCTGTCGCTATGGTAAGCAAGGTCTTGAGTGGTACCAAAGTGTGGTAAATTTTAAATGGAGATGGACAACAGAATAATCCTAATTTATATAATTTATATGATAATTAATTTTTATTACAAACAACATATGTTACGCGCGGCTTAAATCTTCAAAATTTTATTTAATAGTTTTGGAAAATCTCTATTAAAATTAGAGTTAGGAGGCATGAACGATGTTAAATTCCCAGCTAGCTATGAGACAAATGGTTGTGTAGTTCTTAACCCAATCTTAAACGCGTATACATATAATTATACTTTATATGCCAAATTCAACCAAAGTATAACAAAAGTATTTTTATTAAAATAAATCTAATTAGGCAAGATGTTGGCCATAAGGGGTGCACTTTTCCCTCCCATATTATATTGCATATAATACGCCTTTGACATTCTATACACCCTATAGTAGTTTTATGAATGTCCCTAAAAATCTTAGACTATTATTCTATATACATTTGAAATTATTTGTCATTCCCATAGTTTTTAAAATTTAGCAATTCATTTTTATTTAATTAATTTCATTTACAATTTTAAAACAAAAAACTATTTTTAATACCATTTTATGGTGCATTAATAAATTCAATTTATAAATTAAAATTTAGATCAGTTCCTTTTTACAAATAATAGTTAACAATTTTTATGAATTCATTCCCTTAAATGAATGATACATTGTTACAATTTAAAATATAATGAAATAAGAAAAGAAATATAACTAAAATAAGTAAACAATTTCATTGCACTCTGAGAAAGTGTGAAATGAAATGGAATATGATATAATTTAAATTTACGTATAAAGCATAATGCAAAAATTAAGAGTAATTACTATGATCTTACTTACAAATCAAATTGTTGTTGTTGTTTATGAATATACCTCTTTTTTATGATGTTTTAATGCATTTTTGTTTCAATGATGGGCCCAGCATAGAATGACGAGGAATGAGCAGAATGATTTGAAAAAAAAAAATAGGCTTAAAGAATAATAAAAAAAAGTATTTACTCTCAATTTAAGATACTTCTAAAAATAGAATATTGTTAAAAAAAGTGAACAACAAAAAATTATGTAGGGTTAGCCATACGAAGTTTATATTATTTTTAATTAATGAAAATAGGAATTACTTAAATATGAGTAGATTTATTTCGATTTATATATAAGTAAATATATTCATGATTTACGTAAATATATTAGATTTAGTTTAGCATAATTCCAAAATTAGAATATTTAAAGCATTAATTTAGTTTACTGTATTAGATTATTTAGAATTAATGTATATAATAAGTAGATTAAATATTAGATTTTAGTTATTTATTTAGATGATATTTTTAATAGCTTAGAACATAATTTGTTAGAATTTTTAATTTATGCTTTTAATTTTGTAGGATTTTTGTAGAAAATTAATAATATATATAGGTGTTTTAAATGTTTTAATAGTAAATTTATATGTTTATATTATTATATATTATTATGTAAACTGAAGTATTAATTTAATATGAAATTTATGAAATTTGATGTTTAAATGAACATAATTATTTAGTTATTAAATTATATTTTGATAGGGAAATGTGGAATATTAGGTAATATAAGTAAGGTTAAATTGAATATGTATATATCTAAAAGTAATAAGTTTAATATGTGCTTATTTTCGAATTATTTGTGATACTTAAGCCTTTTGGGTTTTAAAAGAGTCCCATTAAATAGCGTGATGATTTAATTGATACGTGATCCACTAGGTCCAATGGATGTGTGCGCCAAGAGGTTATGTGGAAACAAATTTTACATTAAAAATGTGTCCCGGAAAATGTTCTGTGTGGTACTTTAGCGTTCCTTACGTAAAAATATGGTCAGTGAATTAATCTGATAGCTTGTGTATTCCTTGGTATGTGCCGGGTATTCAATTTGGATTATGTCCCAGGCACGTTTTCTTTTTTTGGCAAAAATTATCAGGTTATGTGAATTTGACATGCAATTAAAAATTAAGGTCCAAGCACGTTTTTGGCACAATTAACGGGTTATGGAAATTTGGTAATGATATAACGGAATGGTTTGAGTTAGAGTATATCATAACCCAATAGGGGATATGAACCTCAAGTGTATCCGTGTTTTGACCCAATAATTTTATTCCTATATTGAACAATTCACAATTTTAATAAACATATAAGGTATATTAGATTAATTTAGTTTTACCTTTATATCCAATGATTTAAACTTAAACTTTAATAAAAATTTGACATGTGTTTTATAGTATTATTTCACTCAAAAAAACTTTAGAAACACTGCTTTATTAATTTATAAGATCGGTCACTTTTTAATTAGATCTTCACCGTTTGGAATTCAAACACTTTATGATTTAGGCAAAGAAGTGTAAAACAATGTGAAGCTTTATTTTGTAATTATATGAAGATGTGGCGTGAGAATGTGCATAATAAAATACAAAAATAAACGGTATTCAATTTTTTTGGTTTGATCATCTCTTTCACACGTATGAAATCAATTAATAATTTTAATGCGCAATTAAAAGTATGGCTAGAGTGCATAGGTAGAGTGTAAAACAAATATATCTAGCATGCGACAAAATTACTAAGTATCAAGAAAAAGGGTTTCCAGCACATAATCAAAAGAATTAAGAATTATTCTGTTGAATGTAACAAATAATCAAATTATTCGTAAAATTTATATTCAAACAAAAATCGTTACAAACCTGCTTCGTCGATTGATTATATATCGAATGACGAACAGGAAAGAATTTTTGTATTCGCTGCTGAGAAGGTAAGAAAATTTAAAATTTTGAAGATCACTGAAAGTGTGGCTCGACCCACGATAAGCCGGGAAAATTTCAGGATTTAAGGTCAGATGCATGATATCGTCCTACATAAACACCTTTTAAGTCATCAATGTCATATAGGTTATTGCCAATCTTTTCTTTAATCCTGCATTTTATGTACTTAGGAAAGAATTTTTTGTTCACAGCTTTAGACATATTACTTAAGACGTGGTTTTTTCTAAAAACAAGTTGTCCTTTTTCGAACTGAATTGGCCTAGTTCTCAGGTTATACGTTTTACTCGCTTTTTCGTGTGCCAAATTCAAATTGTGCCTAATGTTACTCCTGACCTTTTGCAATTTAACAGCATTTTCTAAAATTGAGCAGTCTTCCCCGGACAGACAACCTAATTTATTCAAAATTTTGTAAGTGGAACCATGTTGTACCATGTTCTGTCCAAAGGTCGCATAATATGGTGAACATTTTATAGACGAGTGATAATCGCTGCGTAAAATGGACAATATTTGCGGAATAAACCTATCCCAATCAGCGTGATCTTTATAATTCTCTAAAAAATATCTAATTTTGGTTTTGATCTCCCTATTAGCCCGTTCTGACGCATTAGATTGTGGCGCGTAGAACCCTGTTTTTATATGTTCAATCTCGTACAAATCAAAAAAATCACTCATTTCTTTGGAAACAAATTGTTTTCCATTATCGCTGTGCACAAACCTCGGTACACCGAACGTAGGGAATATCTCATTTTGAAAATAAGTGATAACGTTGGCAGATGTTGCTGATTTTAGGGGCTTCAAAAAAAGAAATTTTGTTAAATGGTCTAAGCATACAAAAATTATGCAATTCTTAGCTTTTGTATATGGGTACGGTCCCAAGAAGTCGCAATACATTCTCTCAAAAGGACGACTTGTAATAAATTGGTTACCCATTGGAGGCTTTGATATCTGGTTTGATGATTTCATCATTTTACATTTGTGGCACTTGCTCACATATGACTTAATGTCTTTTACCATCGTTGGCCAAAAATATTTTTGCCTTATTCTTGCAAGAGTTTTGGCAAATCCTCCATGGCAAGACGTTATCGAATCGTGGGCAGATTTTATTACCTTTTCGGATAATGAGCTAGGTATCCACAGACGCCACAGACTACTTTCTTCTTCACTACCTTGTCTAAATTGTAGACGCTTGTAAATAAAATTGTCATCAGAAAGAAGTAAATCTGGTAAAGAATGCTTTTCATTCGAAACAAAATCTATCAGTTTTTTATACTCTTCATTTCCAAAATCGGGTGCAGTTAAATCAACTTCTGGGGGTGTATCTAATGAAATAATTTCCTCAATATCCATTCTCGAAAGACAATCTGGGACGACATTTAAAGAACCCTTACGGTGTTCTATCTTAAAGTCGTAGCGTTGTAATTTGAGGCTCCATCTAGCCAATCGACCACTTAAGTCTTTTTGAGACATTAGCCATTTCAACGAAGAATGGTCTGTTATGATTCGGAATGGAAGGCCTTCTATATATGGTCTAAATCGATTAACGCATACTACTGCCGCCATGCATTCGAGCTCCGTCACCGTATAATTTCGTTGACATTTATTTAATTTTTGTGAAACAAAAGCGATAGGGTGTTCCTTTCCGAATTCGTCGAATTGGAACAACACACCACCTACTCCAACTTTTGAAGCATCACATTGAATGGTGAATTCACGTTCGAAATTAGGTTGGGCTAATACGGGGGCAGACGATAATGCATCTTTCAATTTTTGAAAGGATAATTTGGCTTCATCTGTTAATGCAAAGGGCTTAGAACTTTTTCTTAAACAATCTGTCAGAGGTCCGGCTAGATCAGCAAAATTGCTGATAAAGGATCTGTACCAGTTGGTCATGCCAATAAACCTCCGAACTTGTTTCGGTGTTTTCGGTACAGTAAAATCCCTAATTGAAGCCACCTTCTCTGGGTCTACTTTCAAACTCCCATTCCCAACAATATACCCCAAGTACCGTATTTCTTCCTGACAAAATTTACTCTTGCTAATATTTATTGTCAGTTTTGCAGCTCTAAGGCAGGCTGAAACATCTTTCAAAAGTCTCATGTGAGAATCAAAATCTGGGCTGCAAATGAGAAGATCGTCTAAGTAAATAAACACATTTTCTCGCAGGCGCGATGGTATAACCTTGTCCATAAGTCTGCTCATGGTTTGTGGACCATTGCACAGACCAAATGGCATGAACTTATAATGAAACAAAGGTTTACCTGGAACAACAAATGCAGTCTTCTCTTTTGAAGATTTTGTCAGTCTGATCTGTAAAAACGCATCTTTCAGATCAAGGCCTGTAATAAAGAATGTATCTTTTAATCTACTAAGTAGACCATTTATGTGCGGGAGGGGATAAGAATCCTTTTTTGTTACCGCATTCAGTTTACGCGAATCGATACAAAGTCGGACCTTCCCAGGTTTTCGTACCAAAACAACTGGTGAGCACCAAGGCGAATTGGATTCCTCAATTACACCCATTGCCAAAAGCCTGTCTATTTCGTTATATGCTTCCTCTTGACGGGGAGGCGATAGAGGGTAATGTTTAGATTTAATTGGCACAGCATCGCCTGTATCTATATCGTGCTCAATTAAGTCGGTACACCCTAAACCGAGCTTTTCATAAGAGGGAAACTCTAAGATTGTTTTTTCCAAAATAATTTGTTGTTCGGGATCAAGTTTGTGATATTTTGTCGTTTTGTCGCTATTTTCTGAGAATTTTGCTTCAATGGAAGATACAGTGGGAACAATTTCTGGAGCTAAAGCAAATTCGCGCCAGAAATTTATTCCAAAGTAGGCATTTTGGTTAAGAGATGGCACTAAATAAAAAACAATATTCTTTGTCACGTTCTTAAAATGAATAGGTAACACACAGTAGCCGATTACTTCCTGTTTAGACCCACTGGCTGTTGATAATTCTGACTCCATTATTTTGTAAGATATATTGTTCCTTTTTAAAAATTCTAAACAGTTTTCCCCAAGTACAGATACATTAGCACCTGAGTCTAATAAGCCAACTAAAAATTCATTAAAAACTTTCACGCGAGCAAAGGGGCGATCGTCAGAACCATGAAGTATTGTGGATGCTAAGAGTTTTCGAAAATATCTACGCTTTTTAAAGCGTTCCCTACATTTAAATATTTTCCTGTGTGGATTCTTATATAATAATTTTGATGCATCATAAATTTTAAATTGAATCGATTCTTTTCTATCTGTTTTATACAATAAATCTTTTTGAGTGTTTTTTGTTTTCGTTGAATCTATAGTAGAAGGATATATTTTTGAATTATGTGTTTGATTTTCGAATATAGAATTACTCAAATCTTTATTTAAATTGAACTCGGGGTTCGTTGGGATGGACGAGTGTCCCCGGTAGCCACTTCGCCCTTTTGTTGGTTTCCCTGAATATAATGCCTGTTGGGGCATGTAGGCGTCAAAAATCCTTTTTGACCACATTTAAAACAAAATGGTCGAACAATTTCTTTTCCGCAATAAATATAAGAATGGCCGTTTGACAGGCAGTTCCAACATTTAATATTGGAAAAATCGAATTTAGTATTTATATTTTTGGAAAATTTTAAAGCTTCAAGCTGGGGATCACTAACATCAGGTTCATCATCAGCATGTAGTTCATCATCTGGTAAATCAATTTCATTGATATTTCGTATTTGACCACCACTTGGCATAACTGATTTATTTTCCCGGAGGACTTTTTCGGCCTTACGGGCAAGGTCCCTAAAATCATTTAATGATTTACAATCCGAACTAAACAACAAAAATCGCAAATTTGGCTGTATATTTCTCTTTATGATATCAAGCAGAGTGAAATCCGGTAAAGGACTGTGTAACCTCAGATTCATCGATACAATTGTGCTATGGAAATCATCATAGGATTCTTTATGTAGCTGTTTGCGTAAGGAAATTTTTAAAAGAATATCGTGTTCGGATTCTAGATAACCGAATTCTCTTGTCAGAGCGTATCTCAAAATTGGATAGGTTACTTCTCGATTTTGCTTCATAAATAACCAGTACCACTGCTCAGCCTTTCCCGCAAGAAGTACATGGAAATTTGATAAAAGGTGTTCGTCTGAACATCTTGTGCGAGAAGTAAGTGTTTCCACTTTAAACAGAAAATCCGAGACCGAACCAGTGCCATCATACACAATTTTCCATTTCTCTAGTTTAATATTCATATCACTAGTTGTATATGACCTGGCCGCATCAGAATTAAGATTACAATTAGAACTAGGTGTGTTTGCGTAAGTCATATTTGATTGGTTTACTTGGCTTCTTTGAGAAATTGATTCACTAGTATTCCCTATTTGAGATATACTATCTCTAATGGAAGAAAGTTCCTTTCTAAATTCTTCCCTTGTATTTCGCATCGTTTGTTCCATTAAAGAAATAAGTGTGTCAAAGGGAGTACTAGAATTAGAATTATTTTCATTGCCTGTTGCAATGGGAGGATTATTAGTCAGTTCAATACCTGATAAACTACCAGAAATTTGATGCCCCGAGGGAACAAAGTTTTGCGGCAAGGAAGTGGTATTATTATCCATTATATGGGCGTTTGAAATATCTGAATTTGTGGGTAAATTAGTAAAACTTTGGGAACGAGGTACCTGTTGTGAGGACTTTGGTTTGCTTTTTACGACTGGCGAATGTGCAACACGAGGATTTGATGTTGTAGGAGGATCTTGCAACTCAATAGATATATTGTTTCGTGAAGCATCTGAGCTTCTATTTCGTCCGCGTGAAAAAGAATTACTATTTTGAGCACCCCGATTTCTAGTGTTCATATCGATAAAATTATTTGTAATATAACAAACTTATTTTTAATTTTTTGTTAGATTGTAGATAAAATAAATGAATATATAATAATTAATATATGTAATTAATATGTAATTTTATATAATTTCGAATTATAGTTTGTATTTTCTTTTTCTTATTTTCTTTAAGGTCAAGTTTTAGTTTTTTAGGGAATGACAAAAGCTTACAAAATATATATAGAACCAATAGTCTATGCTAAATTTATACTCCTAAGAAAATTATTAATCTTGCATCATATAAAATACTAATCCGCTACATTCAAGATTATTATACAATCTATAGAATGGACTTGACAGCAATATATTTATTATTTACAAAAAAAAACTTTCTGCAACAAATTCCGATTGTTTTTCCTTATCAAAATTCGGACTAAAAGTTAAATGAAGTAAATGATTTAGGTTAAATAACATACGATATTCACATTTGTATCGCATCTAGATTTAAAATGAATAATGTATCAAATGCTAGGACTTATACAAAAAAAAATCGTATTTGGTGTTAGAAAATTATATTGTTTAACAATTTAACCAACAGATTAATTGTGTTTGTTAACTGAAACCGTCAACAACTTTAAAAATCTTTCAAGAGTTTATGGTTGCCTTAAAAGGCCTTTTACGTTGGGCGCCATATATGTTACGCGCGGCTTAAATCTTCAAAATTTTATTTAATAGTTTTGGAAAATCTCTATTAAAATTAGAGTTAGGAGGCATGAACGATGTTAAATTCCCAGCTAGCTATGAGACAAATGGTTGTGTAGTTCTTAACCCAATCTTAAACGCGTATACATATAATTATACTTTATATGCCAAATTCAACCAAAGTATAACAAAAGTATTTTTATTAAAATAAATCTAATTAGGCAAGATGTTGGCCATAAGGGGTGCACTTTTCCCTCCCATATTATATTGCATATAATACGCCTTTGACATTCTATACACCCTATAGTAGTTTTATGAATGTCCCTAAAAATCTTAGACTATTATTCTATATACATTTGAAATTATTTGTCATTCCCATAGTTTTTAAAATTTAGCAATTCATTTTTATTTAATTAATTTCATTTACAATTTTAAAACAAAAAACTATTTTTAATACCATTTTATGGTGCATTAATAAATTCAATTTATAAATTAAAATTTAGATCAGTTCCTTTTTACAAATAATAGTTAACAATTTTTATGAATTCATTCCCTTAAATGAATGATACATTGTTACAATTTAAAATATAATGAAATAAGAAAAGAAATATAACTAAAATAAGTAAACAATTTCATTGCACTCTGAGAAAGTGTGAAATGAAATGGAATATGATATAATTTAAATTTACGTATAAAGCATAATGCAAAAATTAAGAGTAATTACTATGATCTTACTTACAAATCAAATTGTTGTTGTTGTTTATGAATATACCTCTTTTTTATGATGTTTTAATGCATTTTTGTTTCAATGATGGGCCCAGCATAGAATGACGAGGAATGAGCAGAATGATTTGAAAAAAAAAAATAGGCTTAAAGAATAATAAAAAAAAGTATTTACTCTCAATTTAAGATACTTCTAAAAATAGAATATTGTTAAAAAAAGTGAACAACAAAAAATTATGTAGGGTTAGCCATACGAAGTTTATATTATTTTTAATTAATGAAAATAGGAATTACTTAAATATGAGTAGATTTATTTCGATTTATATATAAGTAAATATATTCATGATTTACGTAAATATATTAGATTTAGTTTAGCATAATTCCAAAATTAGAATATTTAAAGCATTAATTTAGTTTACTGTATTAGATTATTTAGAATTAATGTATATAATAAGTAGATTAAATATTAGATTTTAGTTATTTATTTAGATGATATTTTTAATAGCTTAGAACATAATTTGTTAGAATTTTTAATTTATGCTTTTAATTTTGTAGGATTTTTGTAGAAAATTAATAATATATATAGGTGTTTTAAATGTTTTAATAGTAAATTTATATGTTTATATTATTATATATTATTATGTAAACTGAAGTATTAATTTAATATGAAATTTATGAAATTTGATGTTTAAATGAACATAATTATTTAGTTATTAAATTATATTTTGATAGGGAAATGTGGAATATTAGGTAATATAAGTAAGGTTAAATTGAATATGTATATATCTAAAAGTAATAAGTTTAATATGTGCTTATTTTCGAATTATTTGTGATACTTAAGCCTTTTGGGTTTTAAAAGAGTCCCATTAAATAGCGTGATGATTTAATTGATACGTGATCCACTAGGTCCAATGGATGTGTGCGCCAAGAGGTTATGTGGAAACAAATTTTACATTAAAAATGTGTCCCGGAAAATGTTCTGTGTGGTACTTTAGCGTTCCTTACGTAAAAATATGGTCAGTGAATTAATCTGATAGCTTGTGTATTCCTTGGTATGTGCCGGGTATTCAATTTGGATTATGTCCCAGGCACGTTTTCTTTTTTTTGGCAAAAATTATCAGGTTATGTGAATTTGACATGCAATTAAAAATTAAGGTCCAAGCACGTTTTTGGCACAATTAACGGGTTATGGAAATTTGGTAATGATATAACGGAATGGTTTGAGTTAGAGTATATCATAACCCAATAGGGGATATGAACCTCAAGTGTATCCGTGTTTTGACCCAATAATTTTATTCCTATATTGAACAATTCACAATTTTAATAAACATATAAGGTATATTAGATTAATTTAGTTTTACCTTTATATCCAATGATTTAAACTTAAACTTTAATAAAAATTTGACATGTGTTTTATAGTATTATTTCACTCAAAAAAACTTTAGAAACACTGCTTTATTAATTTATAAGATCGGTCACTTTTTAATTAGATCTTCACCGTTTGGAATTCAAACACTTTATGATTTAGGCAAAGAAGTGTAAAACAATGTGAAGCTTTATTTTGTAATTATATGAAGATGTGGCGTGAGAATGTGCATAATAAAATACAAAAATAAACGGTATTCAATTTTTTTGGTTTGATCATCTCTTTCACACGTATGAAATCAATTAATAATTTTAATGCGCAATTAAAAGTATGGCTAGAGTGCATAGGTAGAGTGTAAAACAAATATATCTAGCATGCGACAAAATTACTAAGTATCAAGAAAAAGGGTTTCCAGCACATAATCAAAAGAATTAAGAATTATTCTGTTGAATGTAACAAATAATCAAATTATTCGTAAAATTTATATTCAAACAAAAATCGTTACACATATTACTGCTTTTATATTCCAACCTTCTATTGTTTTAGTTAATTCATATCCAATATTATTCATCGTATGTTTTTTATATTATTCACTTTGTATAATTACAATCTTGTACTTAATAATGTTTCTTGTTCTGAACTATTTTTTATCTGCTTTCGTTGCTCCTGTTGGTACTGTAAACAAATATGCGAGATTTAAATGATATTCGAATTTGTTCCAGAGATGGATTAGCTAATATGGTAAATATTTTAGCCAAACAAAGAAATGGTGCTAAAATATGTCACATCAATGCTCAAAGCCTCAAGAATAAAATAGATGAGTTTCGTTACATATTCGAGAATTCACAAATAGATTTTATTTGTATTTCTGAAACATGGTTTGATGACAGTATATCGGATTTATCAATTTCATTAGCTGGTTATAATATATGCAGAAATGATAGGAATGGATATGGTGGTGTTGCAATATATATCAAAAAAGGTATTAAATTTAGAGTTATAAGCAAATCTGGAGATTCTGGTAACTCCGACGAACAAAGTTTGGATGAAGTCATTGGTGGAGAAAATCAAGTAGAATATATATTTCTCGAAGTGAGCAGCGATGAAAGAAAATTACTTCTAAGCTGTGTTTATAGACCAAATAGGAATGTGCGTATGGGTAATTTCTTTAGAAAAGTCGAAATGTTAACGGTATTATATGGTGATGTTGTTATTGCTGGAGATTTTAACTCCAATATATTAGTTGAGCGAAATTTCTCAGATGTTATGACTTCATTGGGCCTTAGCTCACCTAATACAAGTATCCCAACTCACTTTACGGCAACGAATAATACTCTTTTGGATCTTTTCTACGTTAGCAACTTATCTAAAATTTTGATTTATGATCAACTATTAGCACCTTGTTTCTCTAAACATGACCTAATATTTATTACCTATAATTTTCACTTACATATAGTACCTGATCAATACATAACGTTTCGGGATTTTAGAAATATAAATTTGCATTTTCTAGAACTAGAATTCCAAAAAATCGATTGGAGTTGTCTATTTTATATGTACACAGTGGATGAGCAACTCTCGTTTCTCGAATACAACGTTAATGCGCTGTACAATCTAACAGTTCCTTTAAAAACCAAAATTATTTGCAGAAAGAAAAAACCATGGTTTACTAACAATATAAAAAATGCAATCCATATTCGAGATTTAGCTTATTCTAGATGGAAACGTTTTAAAACCACGCAGTTACATGAGCAATATCGCATTCTTAGAAATTCAGTTAATAAGTTAATCCGAAAAGCTAAATCTGACTTATATGCTGAAAAATTCACAAATGCTCTGGATGGTAAAAAAAAATGGCAAATAATTCGTGAAATTGGTATCGGAAAAATGAAGCAGGAGTTTCAACCAGATAATGCAGATGAAATTAATGAACAATTTCTTAATATACCAATGATAACAGCTGATCTTAATTACTACCGGAACCATAGTGATATATTACGAAATAATTTCTCTTTTGCCTGTGTTAATCAATGTGATGTTCTATCAAGTTGTCTATCAATTAATTCCAATGCTGTTGGCGCAGATGGTATTCATCCCAAATTTCTTAAAATCATCTTACCAAAGCTGCTTCCTCACTTGACGTTTATTTTCAATAAAATTCTTACCACAAGTTCTTACCCTACATGTTGGAAAACTGCAGAAATTATTCCAATACCCAAATCAAATTCGGAGTATAGACCCATAGCTATTTTACCATTTCTTTCAAAAGTTCTAGAAAAACTAATTCACATCCAAATAATGGACTTTATTGATCATAACGATTTATTAACTGATAAACAATCCGGCTTTCGAAAAAAGAACAGTTGCATAACTGCTCTGGTGGATGTTGCTGAAGACATACGGAAGGATGTTGACGGTGGCCATGTTACATTCTTAGTTCTACTAGATCACTCAAAGGCATTTGATACTGTAGATCACAATGTTCTATGTTACAAATTGAGGAATATGTTTGGATTTTCATCAACGGCCATGAATTTAATTCATTCCTATCTTAGTAACAGGACTCAGTATGTTAAAATTCTCAACACAAATGGTAAGCCCTTGCCAATAAGAAGAGGTGTTCCTCAAGGCTCAATCCTAGGCCCTCTTTTGTTTTCACTTTATTCAAACGACTTACAAACTAAACTACAAGAATGCAAAATTCGAATGTATGCGGATGATATTCAGCTTTATATTAGCTGCAAAGTTACCTCGTTTGAACTATGTGTCAAAACATTGAACAAGGAATTAAATGATATCTATTTATGGGCAACAGCAAATGGACTGAGTATTAATCCAAAAAAATCTAAATGCATCATTATCGGAAAGAACCTCAAAACCAACTATTTAACATCTAATATTAATATAACTGTAAACAATCAATCAATTGAAATCGTAAACCATGCTAAGAATCTTGGTATTATGTTCAACAACACTTTGACGTGGTCAGATCACATTAATTACGTTTGTGGGCGCACCTTCTCCATGCTCCGGTCTCTTTGGCATACTCAACACTGTACTCCGTTAAATATTCGTATTATGCTTGCTAAAACGTACATAATGCCAATACTATTGTATGGTTGTGAGTTATTTGCTAGCAGTGACTCACGAAGTATACGAAAACTAAACATAACATTTAATAATATTGTTCGTTATGTGTACGGATTAAAAAGATACGACCACATCTCAGCTTTTTCGCATAAAATCTATGGAATTAGTTTTGATAACTTACTTAAAACACGAGTACTGATTTTCCTTCATAAAATAATATATACGCGACAACCTAACCACCTTTATGAGCGACTACTTTTTTGCAGATCAAACAGAGGAAAAAGATTAATTATATTTAAAACTCGTAGCCGTATCTCTAAATGGCAATTCTTTACATATGCAATACCTCTCTGGAACTCAATACCTCATAGTTCTCAAACCATAAGCAACGCGTTTAAATTTAAAAGAAACATTATTAAATTATTTTCAAATTAAAAACCTTATCTGTTTAATGTAATGTGATTGAATGTACAAATATAATTTTTATTTATCATTATTGTATTTCTATGTAATTCTATGTTATATTGTAATAATTCATAGTTATATTCTGTTAATTTTTGTTCTATTTGATTTATTTTGTATCAATTGAGTTATGCTAAGCTATATTTTATAAGTATATCTAATGTGTTTTACAATTCCATAGTTCTGTACTGGAATATAAGACTTTTAAGTCTTTTGTATAGAACAACAAACTAATAAATAAATAAAATAAATATTAACTTGTTCGAACAAAGTAACAGAAAGCACTATAAAAACCATAATGGAAAGGTTTCCGAAAAAGGTTCAAAATTTCATCACTAGTGATGAGAACTATAAAAATAATTTTTTTTTTTTTTTTGTAAATTGTAATAATAATTTCAATCAAATAAAAATAAATCAAAACTGTAAGTTTGGTGCTTTAATTATATTTCCTTATATTTCCTAACTCTATGGTTACCAATAAATCATAACTGCTATATGAGAACCCGCACAAAATTTTGGTATAGCATATAATACTTCACAACAAATGCATAATATTTATTCCACCCATGATGGTGTAGGGTATAATAAAACTGTATTTATGTGTCCATGTGCCCATGTGGTGTGTAGTAAGTGGTTTTTCATTTATTTTTTTTCCATTCATTTCTTTTTCAACTGCAAATGGAGTGTTTTGTGTATTTGTGATTAAATTTTCACAAACAAATCGCTGTTTTCTTTTACAATTTTCTCCCCTCCATAAATCCACTTTGAGATTATTATAGTTGGCAACGTTTGAAAGAAGTGTACGATTTGGAGTATGTTGAGAAAACAAATGTAAACTAATTTGTTTTTGTATTTTTTTTTTTTTTTGGCAATTCTTGGTTTTTTGAATAAATGGTAAAAACAACACAGATGAAAACTTTTGTGGTTTTTAAGAACTTTATTTAACTTTAATGAAAAATATTAAGTCAGTTGTTTAATATAATAGAGTGTTACTTTTTGGTATACCCTACACCATCATAGCGTTTTAAAGTATACCGATTGACTCAGAGTTAGTTGATTAACGCATGAGGGAGAGGCAAAGCTTCCCAACACCAGGTAGTTTTTAACAGGTATACAATATGTGGTCATGAGTTATCATGATGGAATATTACTAGGGTATTCAATTAATCGGGTTTCTGATTTAATCGGTTAATCGAGCAAATAATTAATCGGGGTTTAGATTTAATCGGTAATTAATCGGTTAATTTTGAATTATTCGATTAACCGAGTAATTTCTATTTTAATTTTAAATTGAGAATAAAACAACAAATAAGTAATAGCAAAACAAAAATATGGTATCTGAGACCTTTTTTATGCACATGTGAGTATTTTTAGGATTTTAGGGAGATCTTCTGAAATAAGCTTTTTAAAAAAGAAAATAATTGAAATGTTTTCCTTTTAAACGATTTTATTTCATTAGTTTTAATAAAACTTGACTTGGAAAGAACTCTCTCACTGATTAGATGTTGGAGAAATCAAAAGTAAGGCATGATAAAGAATATCCAATTTGTCATATAAAATACTCATATACAGTGGTGGCCATGAGGTTAGCACACTAGCTACTTGCTATTTTTAAACGCAAATATTTCCTATATTTCTTAATTTTTTTATGATATCTTTTGCATGTGTGTTACTTGTCCTTCTAAGATCACGTCCCATCATGTCCAGCATTATTCCTTTATATATATTTTGCGTTTTTCTATCCAGAATAGAATAACCTCAAAAAAACACTGGACAGTATTTTAGCACAAAATAAAAAAGTTTATTCATATTAAAAAAGTAACAAAACAAAAAAAACTTATTTCACTAAAAACTTAGTACTTAGTTGGATACCCTTTATTTTTGATCACAGCTGCTAGTCTCCTTGGCATACTTTCTACAAGGGCCATACAGCGATCCACTGAAATATCATTCCAAGCTTTTTCTACTTCTTTCCATAAATCGGCCAAATTTTTAGGCTTTTCTCTTATTACATGCTGCTCCACATCATTCCAAAGGTTCTCAATAGGATTGAGATCCGGAGATTGGGCTGGCCATTTTAACACGTCGATATTGTTCGATTCCAAGCAACACCTCACTAAGCGTGAGGTGTGTTTTGGATCATTATCTTGCATAAATCGCCACCTAAGTGGCATGTTGTCCTCTGCATAAGGTATCATTGTATTTAGAAGTATATTCTGGTATACATACTGGTCCATACGAGTATCAATCTTTTTTATAGGACCAACACCATACCCAGAAAATGCTGCCCACACTATCACATTACCCCCACCGTGTTTTATTGTTTTACTGGTGTACTTTGGATTATGTTGCATGTTCGGAGGATGCCATACATACCTCTTACCATCCGATCCGAATCTACAAAATTTAGATTCATCACTCCAAAGGACATTTTTCCAAAAAATTAACGGCTTTTCCAAATGCTCACGAGCAAAGGACAACCGAGCTTGTATGTTCTTTTTTTAAACATGTGGCTTATGCTGAGAAATGCATCCACGTAAATTTTTTTCATTAAGTCTTCTTCTTATCGTTTTGCTGGACACGTTGATACCATATTTTCCTGAAATTTCTCTCTGGATTACGGTGGAGCTCTTAAAAGGATCTTCGACAGAGGCTATGTATATTAAAGAGTCCTCTTTACGTGAAGTTTTTCTGGGCCGAGGAGCCTGTGTAACATTTTTAGATGTTTTATATTTCTGAATATGTCTTAATGCATTATAAACCATCTTCCTGGAGCATTCCAAAGTATAAGCAATCTCACTTATACTTGTTCCTCTCGAGTTCATTTGTTGAATAATCTTTCGTTGTTCCTCTGTACACCATTTTTTTTTAGCCATATCT
This sequence comes from Calliphora vomitoria, assembly GCA_942486065.2. Lineage (NCBI taxonomy): Eukaryota > Metazoa > Arthropoda > Insecta > Diptera > Calliphoridae > Calliphora > Calliphora vomitoria. The sequence continues at coordinate 37,678,739 of OW818029.2, forward strand.
AAATAATGTTTATTAAGTCAGTTTGTCTTCCTCATTGATTAAATAATACCTAAACTTACCAATTAATATTTATACCCTCAAAAAACTTTTAAAAAATTTAATTATACTTATATGTGCTAAAATTGTGTCCAGCTTATTTTACATATTACTGCACTAAAATGCAAATTTGAAAGAGAATAGCGATAGAATGCAAAAAAAAAGTAACGGGACTTATTGATCACACCATAAACAACACTAATTACCAAAAACTTTAGTTTATAATTGCAATGAAATTAAATAATTTGCTTTAGAAAACAGCAAGTATGAAGTGTGCTAACCTCATGGCCACCACTGTATATATTTGGAGTCCTTTTTGTATTTTTTGAGATTATGAATACTTTTAATAGTTTCTGATAAAAGACTCGTTTCAGTTATGTCTTTAGATTCATCTATTATCAAGTCGTCCTCCGACTCATTAGGACAAAGATAATCATAGTACATTCTAGAAAAAAGTTCATTTCCAAATTCTTTAGTTTCAATTTTTGTGCTATACTTCTAAAAAATTATTGCTGGAAGTTAATGTTCATGAGTTAAGTTGTGTTCGGTTCATGTTCCCTGTGATGGTCTGTCCAGACTTCAGCAGCTCATAACATATAGAACTCTTTTGGTCACATGCTAAATCGTCTTACAAGGTATCTGGGTTACAATTCGTATAGTACCCAATTTCCCTGTTTTTGCCTGAATCCTGCTGCTTGAGTAGCTTCCATTGATTTTGCAAGCTTTTGTTGAGTTTTAGATCAATCTTCATGGAGTAATGCCTCCAATTATTGGTCTTCACACTTTCATTGCCTTCCATGTCTAAATCACCACTTCTGAATCACACAAACCATCTCTCACCGATGGAATTCATTCACCATAAGCTTTAAAGAATTAAAGCAAAACTTCCTGCATATGACGCTTTGTAGTCACAAACTTCAAAATTTTCGAAGCAAAAAAAAACTTTGTTGTTTACTCTATAATGTTCAATAACTAAGTGAAAATAAATGACAGATATATATCCTTAAAAATGAAATATAAGTTATTAAAAACAAAAATCGAGTACAAAATACCACATTTTTTTAGTCATATACATCTCGGCTTAGAAATTCGGATCCACAATAGACATATTACGAAAAAAGTTTCTTAACAAATATTTTTTTCACTTTTATCTTCAAGTACACTTTGGTGAAGGGTATAAAAGATTCGGCATAGAATACAGAATTAATTAATTTAAGTCAAAAGGTTGTGACCATACCTGGCAAATATTTGCACAAAAAAGCGCAACCTCTTTTTTTACCACAAAATTGTTTGACGTGTATACTCCAACAAGTGATTTGTAAGATCAAACAGCATCAAATAAAATAAAACTAAATTGTTTGTTTTGAATCATCTTATCGCTATAGATAGAGGAGTCATTATTGCAAAGTATGATTAATACTTTAATCGGGAAACAGGACCTCTAAGTCATTCATGATAAATTGTCATGAACGACATTCACATTCGAAAATGAGTAGCTAAGAATTTTTTGAATTTTAAGCACACATAAATGTATACACTGTTTTTTCTCCTTAAAGTACATATACGTATGTGAATAGTGAGAAATAAAAATAAAATGCTCAATATTGAGAGGCTTTCTCATCGCGCTCATTAATGTTCATACACATTAATGTTGTTGGTTTTTTTTTCTCATATCCCAGCAGTTCTAGGAGACAGTCCCGAACTAGTGATTGTACCCATCATTTAGGGTGGGAACTAGTTACTTCAATAGCTACGTAAATAGTTATTTTAACACGTGCATGTCCTAAGCAGGGGGCCAATTGACCCTTTTTGACTACAATGAGACTGTCTAATACCTGGTCCAAAGTAGGCAACGCATTGAATTCACATAATGGTTAAATATCGTCAGTTACCTTACTATCTACCTAACTGGTAACTTGATAAGCTACATAACTAGTTATTGTTAGCTGAAATACATATCATAGGTAGTCCAATAAACGATAGCTTGTAAACAAACCTTTCTTCGACAACTCTCCAATAGATTGCTTCTGGTGGGTAAAATAACTACTTTCTAAAGTGCACTACAAAATAAACGTTTAAAGTGACTTCACTATAGGTTACTAAGAGTCACTAAAGTGACTATTGACTTCATGCTATGTTACATGGGATACAGTATACTTAAGCATAAATAAAAATAAACTGTATGAGAATTATATCAACACAATTTGTATAAAACCAGTTGGAACGAATTATCACACAACACGTTTAAAGCGACTACACTCCAGATTACTTAGAGACATTTAAGTGACAATTGTCTTCACGCTAGATTACCTGGGATCTATAAAGTAACCAATTGTCTTCTCTCTGCACTACAAAGAGCACATACATGTCAAATGACCAAAATATATCATAAGAGTCAGCCAAGTGATAAGACATTTGTGACGATTACTGTCTATAAGGTATACATTGACTACATGCTTAACTGCTGGGATATGTTCGGACTTTTTTTATATTCATGTGTGAGTTATTTGTTTGTTTCTAAGTAAAATAAGTTTTTGATATTAATAAAAGAATTCAAATATATTTTATCTAGTGGTTACATATTTTTCGTAAAATTTTTGCCATGTGTGTGATCCTAGCTTTAGACTTACGAATAAATTACTATAAGATCCTAAAAAAGACCTGTATATCCTTTGTTCCAGCTCATGAAAAATGTCAAGAAAGTGTAGCTTATAAATTTAAATTTTTGTAGGGAATGTTGTCTCCTTTTGAAGGGACCACCTTAATATACGTGAATTAATACAAGCTTACTGTATTTTCTTATCAAACAGGGATCATGTTTACTTTTATCGTTCAACTCTGCACACAATCACTTTTTTTTTTTTTTTTTAATTTGTGTTTGAATGACATTTTCATTTAAATTTCATTTCTGTCTATAAAGTTTTTTATTAAAAAAAATTGTATTTGAATTACACAAGTACAATGCCATCCATATAGGTTTATTCCTCTTCGTATTTGTATGCAGAAATGCAAATAAAATGCTGACTTGATAGTCAAATGCCTAAAACATATTTGCTTACTCTTAGGATATATGTATGTATGTATGCTTTGTATGTGAAAAAAAAATCCCATAAAATAATTCCAATTCGCTGGAAAATCGTTTTAATTTTGCATACAGTTTTTTAGGAAGAATATATATTTATACATACATTAAAACTAATGATTCTCCTTTTTTTAAACAATACTCCACCCTACATAATCAAATAATCTTTTCACCTGGTTTTTAACTTTTTGTGTAGAAAAAAACAATTTTAATCAGACATGGTTCAGTAAGCTTTCAAGTTTAAATTGTGTAAGAGAATTGTAATAACTAGCTTGAATTATATTATTTATTTGTTTAATTATAATAAGATTTTTATATTACAATAAAACCTAATGATGTGTAAATAAGAGGATTTGAAATATTTTATTAAATATCCGTTTTTAAAGTTTTTATTGTTTCTTATGGTAAATATGGGGGCGTTAGTATAATTAAAAGCTAAAAGGAGTCACGATATAAAAACTTTTATAAATTAAAGCATTTTATTTAAGTAATTTAGATTATAAATAATATTAAATCATCAGCTGTGATATGTTCTTTACGGTTACCGCAAAATTGCAACCATAAAACTGAAAGCAAAAAAAAAAATTCGTTTAAGGCAAAATTATAAAATCTTTTTCTTGTAACTATTTAATATTTTAAATTTTATTCAGTATAATAAATTTTCTCAGTTGCATAATAACAAATATATATAGTAAAATACCTACAAACTATTAAATAATTTTAATTACATTTTCAAGTAGCTGTTATTATGAAAATAATTTAAAACTAATTATTTTATTTATTGAAAAAAAAAATCACAATTTCAACTTTCGCATACTTCTTGAAAGACACTTATAAATCCTTATAAATGATTGATGTTATTGAATTAAATTGTTCAAACATTCAAAGGTTACCAAATTGCCAATTATTTCAAGCCAAAACTCAAACACACTAATTAACCATTATCGTTATCTATAAATGTTTTCGTTTTAGTTTTCATTCGTATAATTAAATAAACATTTATCACGTCAATGAATGACTGAATAAACAAAAAGCTAACATTTGTTTTTTATTTAAATGTACAATTCATAGATTTAAACGCCAAAAAATGTGAGCTTAAACAAATTATTTCAACACAATCCATAAAATTCCAAAAACTATAAGGGTACATTTGTTAGATATCCAACCAAATATTTTTTGTAGTTTCTGTTGATTATCTTTCAAAATTTTTTCGTAAACTAAAGAATTTAAAAAAAGATAAAATATTTGCAAAAATTTAAAAGCTTTGTTTGTAGTAAAAATATATTAAGTGTAAAAAAAATATAAGGATGGCCGCAAAAATATTTAAATTTTCTTAGCTAAAAGGATCATTTAATGGATTTTAAAACATCTCTTTTTCTGATATTATCTCATTTACTATAGAAGAACATAATGCAATCTATTATCATATAAAAAGGTCTTTACAAGATTTTTCAAGAATCTCTTCATTTAAAAACTAGGCCCATAAAATAAAGTTAAATGATTAAAGCTATATATAAAAAGACATACGATACAATATGCAATAAAAGTAACTACATTTTGAAGTTATACTAAGACTACAAAAGGACCAACGACTGAAGTTAAACTAAGTTTATGTATATAAAGACCTACACTTTAACCTAAACTAGGACTATATAAGATCCATGACTAAGCTAAACTAGGAGTCAATTAAGACATACAATTGAAACTAAACTAGCACTACTACCTTTGAATTTAAGTATAAGTATTAGGATTATATAAAGACCTACGCTCGAAGCTATGCTATGACGCTGAAAAAACTACAATTGAAGTTAAACTAGGACTACATAAACTTACGAGTGAAGCTGAACTATGACTCGATAAATCTACGATAGAAGTTAAACTAAAACTCCATAAACCAACGATTAAGGTAAACTTTGGCTATAAAAAGACCTAGGATTGAAATTAAACTAGAACTATAAAAACACATACGATTGAAGTAAAACAACGACTATTCATATACACAGTCTTACAAAAGTTTACATACGTTTGAAATTTTTCTATTTTTTTGGAAAATATATAATTTTATTAAGAGTTGTAACTACATTATTGTTTAATGCACTTACAAAATATATTTCCATCATATTTTATAATATTTTGTTGGTATTTTAAATAAATAACAATAAAACACGAGTAATTGTTATCCTTTTAATGTTACATAAGTTTACATACTCTGCAAAAAAAATGTACCGTAAAAATTTCCGCTACAAGTTTTATGATGGTTTGTGTAAAATCAGTGGTAGAAGGTTTACTTTCACTAAAAGTGATCACACTGGCAAAATAAAATCAAAAAGTATTTTTGGTTGAATTTTATTAAATCTAAGTAAAACCACAGTCCAAACAATAATAAAAAATTTCAAAGAAAATGGAAATTATGAAAGCAAAGCTCGTAGTGGGCTTCCCCGTATTCTCGACAAACGAACAGAACGGTCTATTATACGTTCCATTCAAGAAAATCCTAAGCTAAGTGCCGTCGAACTAAACCGGAAAATGAGAACAAATCTAGAAATTACCGTTTCTGATCAGACTGTTCGCCGATGCATCAAGAGAAATGGGTACAATAGCAGAGTTGCCATTACTTAGATCTGTGAATATCCAGAAGCGCTTAGAATATGCCCAAAAGTACGAAAATGCACATGTAAATGACCATACATTTTGGGAGAGGGTAATATTCACAGATGAATGTAAATTTATGGTTTTTCTAGGTGATGGTCGAACAAAAGTTTGGCGAAAGCCTAATGCAGAGTTATTACCACAAAATGTTAATTGCACCGTAAAACATGGGTCAGTCATGGTCTGGGGATGTATGCCGGCAAATGGTGTCGCTAAGCTCAGGTTCATCGATGATGCTATGAAAAAGGCCATGTATATCGATATTTTAAAGGATAGCTACCTTCCCAGCGTCCAACATCTAGATCTGGAGGACAACGCAATATTTATCCAGAACAAAGATCCGAAGCATTCATCAAAGTTCGTTAAGGAATGGCTTCTATATAACGTTAAAAACAAATAGGAACATTCCCCGCAGTCTCCCGATCTTAATGTTATTGAACATTTATGGGATATTTTAAAACGAAGTCTAAAAAATCGACAAGTAACATCAGTTCCAGCACTCAAAGAAGCGTTGATGGAAGAATGGAGCAAAATTACTCCAGAAATAACAAAAATATTGGCTTTGTCCATGCCAAATAGATTATCTGCTGTAATTGAAGCCAAAGGAGGCCACAAAAATATTAATTTAAGTTTTTCTAAATTAGCTTTATGCCAAAAAATGAATGATTTTATGTTTTTTAGTAGAATTTAATGAAAATAAATTAGTTTTGTGTTTATTTTATCTCAATAAATCCGAAATAACATAAAAAAGTAATTAAAGAATTTTTCACTAAATATTTATTAATAAAGATGAAAAATATTAGGGGTATATAAACTTTTGTAAGACTGTGTACCTACAATTGTATCGAAACTGTGAATAGAACTATGCCTAAACTAGGCCAATATAAATACCTAGGATTCCAGCTAAAATACCTACAGTTGAAGTTAAACCAGTGTTCTACAAAGCCATACGATTGAAGCAAAATAACGACAATATAAATACCCTACGTTTGAAGCGAAAATACAACTATATAAAGACTTACGATTGCATTTAAACAGGGACAATATAAATACCCTATGATTGGAGCGAAACTATTTAGGACTGTAAAAAGACTTACGATTGAATTTAACCTAGAACTCTAAAAATATCTACAATTGAAGCAATATTACGTTTTTATAAATACCTATGCCTAAACTGGAACTACATATATAAATACCTACACCTTAAGAAAATGCATGTAAATTTATTACTATAAAGTAAGTAAGTGTTCATGTAAATTTGCACAACATGCGTAAATTTAAGCACAATATGTTTTTCAAAATCTAGTACATAATTTTGACTGCAAAAATAGTGTATTTTGAATGTTTATAATACAATATACAAATTTTCAACATTAAGATAAATATTTGAATGTACACACAACATGTATTTCTAGCGTAATTACAATGTGCAACAAATGCAGACTTTTTGGAAGAACACACGAACTGAACAGTATACGGGTAGTAAGTAAAATCCTACACTCAGTTTTGGCGACACCAAAGGTTCTAAAAATAAGTGGGCCCTTAAAAAAATGTGTCATAAGTTTTTGGCCAACTGCTTTTTTTAAATAATATAGCTAAGAGTCCACCAGACAAATTTTGTTTAAAGTTTTAGCCAAAAATATAGCTTTTTCGTGTCCTTTTTAAAATCAAAAATATAGAATGAAATTTTTTTTTACTTTTTTAAATTAACATACAATATACGGCAAAGTTGAAGCTACGTTAAATCTGAACAACACTTGTTAACATATCAATGTAATCTAAACGTGTGTTGGCAATCTAAATAGCTCACAAATATCACTTTGTACCATAAAAATTTTAGTTTTTTACTATTTTTTACGCTAATACAAACATTTTTTGTATGATAAAGTCCACGCTTTTATGTTGTGCTGTATTATTTACTCGGCTGAAATTTTTTCTCTTTGATTTATAGTTGCTCAGATTCGTAGACATAATGGGAATCAGTGGGTGGTCAAACAAAAAAAAAACATACCCAAAAAAACATTTACGATCCAAATGAGCTGAAATTTAAAACATAAATAGTCCATGAGAAAGTCTGCAAAAAGTATACTTACATGTGTTAGGTATCTCTTTCAGTTCAAGAGATATTTAGGTTTAATTTTTCTCGATTTTTCTTTCTCTGTTTAGATATGACCGGCCTACGGATTTTAAAATACCACTTATATTTGCGATAAAATTCTGAATAACACTGACTTATTAACAGTTATCTCGTCCCTATAAAAATTACACGCATCCTAAGTTGAAACATCTTTTTACATGTTTCAGTTGTGGATACTTGTATTTTTTAAGTTTTTCCGAAAAATCTCCCTATATTTTTTCTTTCATAGAAACAAATTTTCTTCGGGAATATATATAATTTTTATATGAGCAGGAAAGAGAACTTAATGCAAACGTGTATAAAGTAAAATTTGGCTCACTTAAGCGGCCCTATCCAAACTTGTCCAATTTTGAAACATAATTTTATGTTTGAGTAAAAAATTCAAAAACGCAAAGCACCGATACACATTTGTACAGCTCTATAATATATTGTTTTAACACATACAAAGCGTTTTTACTATCACACTGTAAATAAAGTCAAAGTGGGCACTTTTCTAAAAAAAAAAAAATCTGTCTTTGAAGCACATTTTCCACATTTTAGGAATTTCGATATTTGAAAACAAAGAATGGTAAAAATTGTAATGCTATGGACTTAAGGACATTTAGGTCCTTTATGAAATCTTGTTATGATATATTTTACCGTTAAAATTTTACATTAATTAAAATTTTATATTTATCTTGATGGAAAATCGCCATATTATAAGTTTTTTTAGTTTTTAAGATAAATGAAGTCCGAAAAAATTATAAAATTATTTAATTATATTAAAATATCTATCTTCAAGTCCTACGGTTTTCACCAATACTAAATACTTATATAAAAAGCTAATACTTACTCTTCTGAAGCTCCACAAACCTTGCTGCACAATAGAGAAGTGTGCACTTTATTATACTTTTTAACAAAAAAATCGTTGTTTTCTAGTCAAAAAATAGTAAAAAAACGAAAATTTTTAAGGTACAAAGTGATCTTTGTGAGCTATTTAGAGGGCCTAAACACGTTGAAAATACGCCTACTTAAAAACCTACGATTAAAACTAAACTAGGTCTATGTAAAGATCTACGATTGAATCTAAACTAGGACTATATAAAGTCCTACGATTACAACTCAACTAGGAGTATATAAAGACATACAATGGATGCTTAACTAGGTCTACACACAGGGAAAAACTGCAACTTAAAAATATGTTCATTCTAATAGAAATACCATACAAAAACCATATTTAAATATCCATAAGTTTCAACTTTAAATTAATATTGTTCCATATTGAAATAAAAAAATTCAACCATACTAGACATTCGTTAATGTTTCTTAGTGATTCAATATGGTTTTTATTGATTTTAACCCAACAAACCAAATGACTTGAGAAAAATATTATAATAAGCTTACCAACACAAGCCTTAAGCTTTAGAATATATTGAAAAAGGGTATCGAACAACTGTTGAAAAATCAAAACGGAACCCTCGTGAAAATATTATATATGCATAATTACTATAAGCTTATCCTTGCAATTGTAGAAAAAGCTTACGGAAATAATATTGTATTAACTATTGTATACTTGGAAAAGCTTATTCGTCTCAATATTAACAAATAATATATTATTTGGTGTTAAAAAACAAAAATCTTTATTTTTTTCTTTTAATTTTATTTAACTATTAATATTATTATTTATTAATTATGTAGTTTTATTATTCTTATAGTTTTTTCGCAGCTCAATGCGATTTTTAGCGAACTGGAAGAACGTTCGGATATCCCACTGATAAAACTGCGTCTATGAAATGTAGACATTTTATGATTATTGTAATTAAAATGTTTTATTTAACTTACTTCTTATTGCTTTTACTGTGGTTAGATATCGAACTTTCCTTTCCAGCATAGTTGTTGTTTACCTAATTCGTCCGTTAAAAGTTTTCTCCAACAATTTTTGTTAAAACTCGGTGCCTCGGAAACCACTTTCAGTTCCTTTTCCCGAAAAAAGGTATAAACAAATTGTTTTCATATACATTATTTATAGGCTACAAATAGAACTTACAAAAGATGCAAAGTTTTCGCCGTTTTCTTGTAGACGTATTACCAAATCAGCCTTCATTGCTTTCACTAGCATTTACACATTCAATATTATTTTCTGCAAAAGGATCACCAGCAGCAAAATCATCCTCCAATTTACTTTTTTGTTTTTTTTTTATTATTTAAAAGAAGATCAATTACTTCTTTAGTTTGTCTTTTAACACTTTTTTATATTTATTAAGCATTTTTATTATCGTTTTATTTATTTTCTTGGATCTCCTGGTGGTCAAAATATTCGGCCACTTTTAAAACGCTTTTTACCAATTTTATGGAAAGAATTTTTAAACAATTTTTATATTGTGCATATCTAGAGAAAGGAACCTTTTAAAACATATATGTTTCATCAATATTGGTGAAGAATAACATACTTAAAAGTGTACCATAATAAAACGTGTGGCCTATTTATATATAAGATTAATTATATAGTTATTATCATTACCAATTATTTTGTACGTCTACTCGCTATGAAATTTACATGCAAAACATTTTAAACTATTTTACTCAAAAAAAAAGGAAACGGTACAACAAGACTTGAGAATGTATTGAAAAATATAAGTCTTTTTCAATACTTTAGAAACAGTTGTTCTTGTGAATTCACATTTTATAAACATTATTATAAATGAAATTAAGAAAAGCTTAAAACCCACTATTAACATAAGCTTATTATCAAGTTGTATTGCAGTTTGATTACTACTTATATGGTATAGTAGGAAGTTGTTTTTTCTCTGGGTGTACGTTTGAACTCTAACTATTCATATAAAAATCCTACGATCCAAGCCCCACTATGACTATATAAAAATTTACAATTAAATCTAAACAAGAAAAATATAAAGCATTTCGCGAAGTTATTTTTCCATTGATTTTAATGTTTTATACGTTGTTAGAAAGATAAATTTATAAGGAAGATACGATTTATTTAAAACATTTTAAAAATAATGTTTTAATAGCAACATATTATAAGAAATTAAAAAAAGTACCATTGTTTAACAAATTTTATAACTTTCAATCGTTAAAGTTAGCAACTACGGAATAAAAAATAAATCAAACTTTCAAGGGCAGATCTAATAAACATACATATGTGTGTATACCATTTAAAATATACAGCAGCTTTGATGAATTTCTTTTATATGAGGGTTTAAATCAAAAGTATACGTGAGCAATGTTGATAATGGATACCATTGGAAGAAATACTTACTAAAGGATTTTTCATTTCATACAATGTCATTACTGTTTTTCCATTTGTAATAAGATTTTTTGTTCATTTATTTCCAAAAAAAATTTTAAAATGTTTTATGTTTTATATGTATGTATTCAGTGTGAGGATGATGTGTTATTACACCTACTACCTTGCAACAGTTCTGTAATGATTTCATGACAAAAGGTTATATGTAATAAAATTAGTAACAGATAAAATAAAATACTATTATATGATTGATAAGGTAAAAAATTATGAAAAAATTGCTGCTTGTATTTTGCTTAATTGCAAACAACTAAAAAAAAGTTAGGTTAGTGAGTGTAATGTTTTTGCATGAGTTATATGTTGTGATATTTTGTTTTTTTCTTATTATATTTAAGCTTTTATATAACCTGATACTATAAAGAGTTTGATGACCTTCAATGCTAAACATTTTAAATTTAATTTATGAACCAAAGTATATATTCCAAATCCGCACTTGAAAGAAAGTAAAAAAAAAACAAATTTTACTAAAAATATTAAACATTTTCTTTTTGTTTGTTTACACATAAGGCAGGGTATTTATAAAATTAATTTACTTTGATGTCACCTTATAGATAGGATTGCCTTTATACCTACTTTGTCTGATTGCTTTTAACTATTAAAATCTTTGAAAGACACAAAATTCCTTACCTAAAAAGCATATTGAAATCAATACTCTTTGTATACTTACACTTTAAAGTGATGTGTATTAAGTAATGCAAAAGAAAATTCCCAAAAAAAAAAAATCTTGACAAAAATCTTAAGTATAAGAAACTAATAAACCTGATTGAGGGAAATTTTAGCAAGCTGAAAAACAAATTTAAAATTAAGAGATTAGGATTTATTTAAAATACAATGAAATATAACTAGTCATTGTTTATTTGTTATTTCTATAGAACAATCTTAGACATATTATACTTTCATCAGTTAATATTGAAATTCACGTTCGAAATGAAAGATAATATAAAAATATGTAGCAAAAGAAGTACTTATAATGCTATATCACATGAGGAAACATATAAAATCATTAGAAGTCGCTCGTACTTTCTGGACTCCGTAACAAAGATCCATGCTTCAGTGACCCTTTTCTCAAATTTAAGAAGTAAAGCAAAACTTTTCGCTTATGACGATTCGTTGCTACAAGGGAGAATAAATAACAGATCATCAAGGACATATAAGTTATTAGAAACAAAAACCGCATTCAAAAGATGCTCCATCCCGCATTTCTAAGTCATACACGCAGCGAAAAAATATAACTGTGCATGTTTACAGTAACCATTTAAATATTTTTAAAAGTTCTTTAACAATATTATAGTCACAGTAACAATTTACATGACTGTGGTAACCATAATCTGGTTAACTTGCGATTCACATGATTATATCAATTATATATATGGTTACAGTAAACAAGTATATGTTTGTGACAACCAATTTTTTGTAATTTCTACAATTTTCATTTGCGTCCCCACAAAGTATATATATTCTGGATCGTTATATATAGCAAAGTCGATATAGTCATGTCCGTCTGTCCGTCTGTATGTTGACATCAACTTTCCGTAGCCCCCAAATAACTTACAAACATAATTGATCCAAAAATCGGGAATCCTTCCGGCTCGGCCGCTATTTAAAATCGAGAAAATCGGCCCACAAATGGCTGGCAAAAAACTTGGACAACCTCGATTTTTGGCCTATTTTTTATCTATATCTGGATTACTAAGTCATTAATATAGACAATATGGATATCTAATAATAGATATATTAAAGCCCATTGCAACGATTTACAATGGATCAAAATCGGGAAAATTATTTTTTAACCCGAATATTTTTTTTAACAAAAAAAATTTTTTTTATTTTTTTTTCACAAATAAATTTAAAAAAAATTTGGAAAAAATTTAAAAAAAAATGGAAAAAAAATTTAAAGCAATTTTGAGAAAATTTTTTTTTTTTAAATTTTAAAAACAATTACAAAAAAAAATTAAGGGCCTGGCTCACAAAATGCGAACGAACATTTTCTTTCTTATTTTATATTAAAAACAACAAATAAATTTGAATTTTTTTATTGTTTTCAATATAAAATAAGAAAGAAAATGTTCGTTCGCATTTAGTGAGCCAGGCCCTAAATTTTTAAAAAAAATATTAATTTTGTTTACCTAAAAATATTTAAAATTTTTATCTTAAAGTATAATTTTGTGAAGGGTACATAAGATTCGGCAAAGCCGAATATAGCTCTCTTGTTTTTAGTTAAGATTTTTAGATATGTTACTTTTTTAATTTATAATTTTTTTTTAAATATTGATCAAAACTCGAATCTTCAAACAAAATTGCAATCTCTAAAAGTTATTCGATTTTTATAAATATTAAAAGTCCAATATAAGAACCTCCCTAGTGTATACGTATGAATGTATGCATTTACGTAAGAAGTTTAATCTGTTGTTCTTTTTAATAGAAAGGATTACGAAAGTTTTACCTGACCTTTATTTGTATTTAATTTAACATTTGTATATATCTACAATGTATTGTTATTTGCTACAAGCCAACCCCAGCAGTTAAGCAAGTAGTCAATGTATCCGTTATAGACAATAATCAACACAGATGTCTTATCACTTGGCTGACTCCAATTTATATATTTTGGTAATTTGATATGTATGTGCTCTTTGTAGTGCATAGAGAAGACAATTGGTTATTTTATACAACCCAGGTAATCTAGCGTGAAGACAATTGTCACTTAAGAGTCTCTAAGTAATCTGGAGTGTAGTCACTTTAAACGTTTTGTGAGAAATTCGTTCAAACTGGTTTTATATAAATTGTGTTGATATAATTCTCATATAGTTAATTTTTATTTTTGCTTAAGTATACTGATATCCTATGTAACATAGCATGAAGTCAATAGTCAATGTGGTGCTCTTAGAAACCTATAGTGAAGCCACTTTAAACGTATTTTGTACTGCACTTTAAAAAGTAGTTATTTTACTAGAGTATCCAAAACCGAAACCGAAAACCGGTCAACCGGTTTTTTCATCTTTGTAAAACCGACGGGTTTCGGTTTTCTTTAACTTTTCGGTTTTTTGACAAACCGGTTTTTTTAAGATGGAAAACCGGTTTTAACGAAATACTTTGTAAAGCTTATTTGAACATATAACTTTTAAAAATATTCATTTATTTTTTAGAAAAAACCGGTAAACCGGTTTTTAGAATGACAAAACCGAACCCGGTTTTTTTAGAATGAGAAAACCGAAACCGGTTTTTTTATAAAACACTGTTTTCGGTTAAACCGGAAACCGGTTTTTGGAATTTGCCGGTTTTTTTGACACTCTATATTTTACCCACCAGCAAGCAATCTGTGGGAGAGTTGTTGAAGGAAGGCTTGTTTACATGCAATCGTTTATTGGACTGCCTATGATATGTCTTTTTAGCTGACTATTTGAGGTTAATTAGCACCTGAACATGTTAAAATAACTAGTTATGTAGATGATCAAGTTACCTGTTAGGTAGCTAGTAAGGTAACTGTCGCTATTTAATCAGTATGTGAATCCAATGCGTTGACTACTTTAGACCAGCTATTAGACAGTCTCATTGTAGTCAAAAAGGGTTAATTGACCGCCTGCTTAGGACATGCACGTGTTAAAATAACTAATCACGTAGCTATTGCAGTAACTAGTTCTCACCCTAAATTATGGGTAAAATCATTAGTTCGGGACAGTCTCCTAAAACTGCTGGGACATACATAGGGAAAAATATACACACACATATTTTGCGAAATGAACAAATTTTAAAATTAATTAATGTCAATTTTATTATTTTGAAAAGGGTCTAAGATAAAGTAAGTATATTTTAAACACTCTTACAAACACACCTATTCACACATAGCTGTATACATACATACATAAATTAGTTTATTGTGTGTATTTGAATAGATTACCACAAGTTTGTCTCTATGTTTATTTTAATCATTGATATGGTTGGCATTTTAAAGCCAATATTGCTGTTATTTGATCTGGTGAATTAGCTAAATTGACTTTTGTTACAGAAGAATTAAACATACACACACCTTCATTGAAATTAGCCTTAAATTTAAGCATACACGCATTTCCATTTTAAATGGAAAATGGTATTTGATTAACTATAAATTAAACCAACTGTGTCAGGTATTTTATTTTGTAATATAAGGTAAGACATCTATCTAATATAATTTAATATTTTAACACACATACATATCTAGATGTATGTATCCTTAATTTATCATCTTAATGTAATATCATCAAGGAAAACAAAAGATACTTTTGGTACTTTGAATAAATAATTTATAGGGTCTTCCAATAGGGACTTCCGAACATTGACAGCTGATAGCGGCCATATTGTTGAAGCTACATCTGTCAAATTGGCCCACTTCTGGATGAATCGGTACGTCAACAAACAAAATTGTCGAATTTTAAATGATAAGTACCATGTCACATGAGATTCAAGAGCGTCACTTTTTGGAGTGAATTTTGAGCTGGCGGTTTCATCGGTCAATGATTTATCCGTTCTTTGAGAACAACGTTGGCCAAGCCATCGCCGTCAACGGCAATTTGAAGCTATCGACACTAATGACATGTGGTAACAATATGACAGAGCTACGTGCTACACAGCTCATGCTGTTTCATCACCTCTCACGAGGAGGTGATGTAAACTGTCCACCAAGATCGTGCGATTTGACAGCAATTCTTGCGAGGTTTCACACAGCCAACATTACCCATGCCATCGGTCAAATTCAACCTGATTTATGAGCCAGAGTCATGGAAAATTATATATTTCAGGTGTGCACCACCGATTGATGCCGCTGCGAACATTTTCGCGTTGTTATATTCCATTCATAATGGCATCGATATGATATCTCACACACACTTTACTTTATGTAAATGAGCTTAATGAAAGACCCTTTATTTATGGTAAAGAATAAATTAAGTTATGTACGTCGTGGATGTTTCCAACTAAAATAAAAGTTTAATTCATTTTAAGATACCGTTTCTCATAATTATACTCTACACCACAATAAAGGAGAGGGTATTATACGTTTGTGCATATAATAAATTTTCATGTAAATTTCCTATATTAAAAGTAGGCAACTTTTCTCCTACTATAATTGGGGTAATAATACATGTTGTATGTAAATTCCAATATTTTTTTAATATCAAATTATTTTTGTTTTTTTTAGAAATAAAATGTTGACAATTTGTATATTAACGGTCTAATTCATAATAACTTAAAACTGGTTTATAAGTCGTTAATAAGAAAATATTAAAAAAGGTATTCATAAACGTTTAATCAAAGCTGTAAAAGAATTCATTCTCTAATTCTATTTTAGAAATTGAACTATATTTTAAGGAATTATTGTTAATTCCTTACAAGGCATTCTGTAAGATATAATTCGTATAATTAATTCTTAAAGCTTTTGATGTTGTTGAATCAATTCCTAGGTGAATTAATTCCCATGGAATGATAAATGCCTTCTGAATGAATTCTTATCAATGTTAAATTCACTATGAATGATAAAATTTTTTTCAAATTCAATCTATTACAAATTGAATTAAATAATTTTTTAACCATTCTATTTGTAACAGATTGAATGAACATTTTGATTTTTAATTCAAAAATATTTTAGTGTTAAGTTCTTGTTAGTTCAAATTCTAACAAGTATTTATTTAGGTTATAAACAACTATTTTAAGAAGAACATAAAACTATAATATAATTATATACACTATTGGCCATAACTAAAGCATTCCCTCGAGCTTAAGTTATGGATTTTTTCATATTATAATTTTGTTGATAAAAAGAGGATTTTTGGGATGTATTTTGTATATATTTTAATAACTTATATTGTTAATGTTCATATAGTGTTCATTTAGGAAAGGATAATTTTATGAACAATTAATTTAAAATGATAAAACATACAAAAACACAAAACACGACGGACAAAACAAAAGCACCCCCTTATAAGAAGTTTAAAAATTTTACTATTTTTCTGCATATTTGAAATGTCTGGTCAAGGAATTGGGTCAATTCATAAAGTTAATGGGATTATGGATCGGTTTATGTACCGCGGTATGTTGAAAGATGTAATGTTGTCTTATGCCAGTGAAGAGATGCCACTTATAGGAAGGTTCCAACAGGATAACGATCCTAAGCACATCTCCAAAGTTTGTAAGACTTGAATACAGAGCAATAAGATTCAAGTTCTTCATTGGCCTGCTCAATCTCCTGATTTCATTCCTATTGCGAACTTGTGGGAATTTGTTAATATGAAAATAAATCGTGAAAATTGCCGAAATAAGGATCAGCAATTTTCACGATTTATTTGTTGTTTTTCTTTAGGGGGGTCATAATTTACATCTTCAATTGAGCGTCGTAGGAAAAATCACATTCGCTCATTTTATTTTTTTTTTTTTATTTAAATATAAATTATTGAACAATATTTTTTATTTAATTTTTTCTTGGCAGTTTTGTTATATAATGAAGGAAATAGATTTGCACCGTACCAACTTAAATTAGTAAAAGTTCACAAATGATGATTATGACAAATAAATATGTTAATATATATATCCTAACAAATGGGTATACATTTTTATTATGAATATTTTATGATTTCCTCCCTAATTACAACAATTTAAATATTCAATTTTGAAAAGTGTATATATATTTCGTGTTTGCCGAATGTATATTGATTTTAATATTAAACTATTACAAATTGAATTAAAACTTTTTACAACCATTCAATTTGTAATAGAAGGAATTAAAAAAATAGAATGATCATTCAAGTGAATTCATTCCTTGTAAGAATGAATTCTGTTGTGAATTAATTATATTCAATGTACAGACTTATGAATGAAGCTAAGGAATTATTTACGGTGAATGGTTTTAACGAATGGAAAATTCTAATAGTTAAAGCCGAATTATATAATTTGAATGATACATTCAAAAAGTTCAAGCTGAATTAATAATATAAGTGAATTAATTCTCAATTGAATTCATTCTTTCACAGCTTTGCGTTTAATAGTTTAATAGAAATTCATTAAATTTTGTTTAAAATTAACAAAATGACAATAAAACTAAATTAATAAAACAAATCATAAAACAGTGATGTTTATTTTATCACAGAATATTCGTCATTCGAATACTTTTAATAATAACGTTTGTATATTAATACATTTTAGCTTAATATAAATTTACTAGAATCAAATATAAATTTGTTCTCTAAAAATAGTTGTTATCTTCAAAAATGTATTATTACTAAAAACAAACAATGAAAAAAAAGAGAATTAACGAATATTTTATCCTAATTGCAAGCAACACTAACGAAAAATGGGATATAACTGAGAAGCATTGTCAGCTTAGACATAAAACAGTACATTACTAAAGGTTTACAAAGCTAAAGTGTTTGTTAACAAATTTGTTAAGTTTTTACTACGAATTAGACTGTAAACGTTTAAAGTAAGATTACACAATTTACACGTAGAACTTCTATCTATGCACAATATATGTAATTTTACACTTAAAATGCGTACAATATTATAAACATTAAAATTATTACATTTTGCTTCCATTTTTGCAGATAGAAGTATGTAATCGATTTCGATAAACATTGTGTTTATATTGTGCAACTATACATGAAAACTTACCCATCTTAAAGTATACTAATCCACTCAGAATCACTTTCTCGATTCTGGCTGGCTGTCCATGTAAACTTTGTGTGAAAATTGCCTGAAATCGATCCTAGCTCCTATTGAAATGTCCACCCGAAATAGGACTTTGTCGGCAATAAATGTTTAATTTAAATACTTAGGTATCTACACAAATTTCGCTCCAAATAAGTTTTTTATAAGGACTGAGATCGAAAAAGTCTTAAACATACATAAATGAAAAAGAAACCACTAAACCTACAGTTTTGATTTTTTATATATGATTGAAATAATTATTACAACTAACAAAAAATATTATTTTCATAGTTTTAATCAATAGCGACGAAATTATTAATCTCTTACGGAAACCCTTCCATTAAGGTTTTTATAGAGCTTTCCGTCACTTTGTTCGAAGACGTAGTCCATCTCCGTTTAAAATCTCTTTTAACAAGAGCCCAATATCTCTCCAGTGGCCTTAGCACCAGGCAGTTTGGAGAATTTGTCTCTCTTGGTACAAATAGCACATTATCAATCTTGTACCACACAAGACCTTGCTTACCATAGTGACAGGATGCCAAATCAGGCCAAAAATATGTGGTCTTATGAATGCGAGCATCCTATTTCGTAAACATTCCTTGATGTAAATTTAGGCATTTATAGAGCCCTTTGTAACAAATGTTTGGCTTTTGAGTCCTAAACTTTTCTACAACATTCCCTCGAGCATCAGCAACATAAAAATATTGGCCTGGAAGCTGCGAAAAATTTTCCAGCTTCGCCATCCATTATGCAAGCAGGTATATTTTTTTAAACAATTTGACTTCAATTTCCGTGTTCTGTTTTTGGCCTCTAAATTTTTAGCATATTTCCTTTCAGGAACTTTTTGAGCCTTGTCTGTTTTAAACCTGCATTGGCTTTAACTTTTCGTACCAAATTGTCCGAGGAATGAGCTAACCGGACTGCTTTCCTACCGGATGTGTTTGAAATTACTTTCTATTTATTGGCTTCAGAAACAACATGGGGACCATTTCTTCTACCTAAACCAGGTTTTCTATCACGGACAAGTTCTCCCGATACTGTTTAATAACATTGGAATCAGTTTGATGGCAGTCCTTGGATTGTTTGGCCAAATTTTAGAATAATTAAAAATAATTTTAGTTTAAACACATATGAACATAATTGATATTAAACATAATAACTGACATATCTTTCAAAGGTAACTTAATTAAAAAATATAATATATTACTTGGGTTAAAAGTTTTAAGGATAAACGTGTGTTAAGGGTTTTGTGATCTCACTGCTTAATTGACCTAAAATGTTATGCATCAATAAATTTTCAACATTTTGACCGAATTGATCCATAAAAGGTAATTTTTTTGCACTAAAAACTGTTTCTCTCTCAGAAATATTTATCACTAGAAACTAAGGTATTCAATCGATTAACCGTTAATCGGTTAACCGATTAATTTTGGTCGGTTAACTGTTCGAATAATTTAAAATTGCCGATTTTCAAATAACAAATAAACCGATTAATTTGTGTCGATTAACCGATTAACCGAAATTTCTGTTTTTTTGTACTTTATATAGAAATATAGTTTTAAACACAGACATTTTATTTCTTAACTCATGAACATTCCCATCTAGCAATAGTTTTTTGAAGTATAGCTAGAAAACTGAAACTAAGAAATTTGGAAATGTCCTTTTGTCTAGAATGTTCCATGATGAACTTTGTACTAATGAGTCGGAAGAATAATGATAATATGATAATATGATGATAATATACGAAACTATTAAAAGCATTCCAAATCTAAAAAATCACAAAAGAATTTCATATGGTTAAAAAAAAAAACTGAACAAAGAACTGAGAAGACTTTCTCATGCCTTAATTTCGATTTCTTCAACATCTACAATAAGTGAGAGAGTTTTTTCCTAGTTAAGTTTTATTAAAACGAAAGAAAAATCATTTAAAAGGAAACCTTTTAAAATATATTCTTTTCTTAAAAAATTATTTAGGAAGATCTATATTAAATCCTAAAAAACTCACATATCTCAAATACCATTTTTTTTGCTATTATTTATTTTTTTTGTTGAAATGCTCAAAAAGCAAAACACATTTGTCGTTTTATTTTCAATTTAAAAATGAAATAGAAATTATTCGGTTAATCGAATAATTTAAAATTAACCGATTATTAACCGATTAAATCTAAACCCCGATTAATTATTTGCTCGATTAACCGATTAAACCAGAAACCCGATTAATTGAATAGAAACCCAATAAAAATATAAGTTTTTTCCGATTTTATTACTAAAGGTCATTAACCCTTTCGCTATATTGTATCCATATGGATACATATTAGATTTTTGCACATAACTTCGGTATTTATAACTAATATTAAAAAATTGTTTTTGAATCTATTTTAGGAATATATTTTGAGATATTTACAATTTATTTAATTGAATTATCGTTATTCGTGTTCGATTGATAGCAGTTTGAAAATGTGTGTAAATAGATTTTTGAATCCAAAAAATTTTTTTTCAAAAAGTGTCTTTAATTTTTTGCAAATAAAATTTGTAAGAACTCAAATTTTGTAATAAAAATTATTGAGAATGTTTAGAAACATATTTGGGAAATACAAAAATAAGAAAGATTGCAAAAAAAATTATTGGGAGCTTCAGGATAAGCTTCCAGGACTAAAAATTTAATTCGGTATAACGAATAGACCAGGACACGTAGGACTTTAATATTAATATCGGTCAATATTGATATCAATACGAACCATATGATATACTTTTAGGGTTAACTAAAAATAAATTTTCATAAAAAAAAAAATCATCAAAAAGTTTATTATGTTTTTCAAAAAAGTCTATCTTATTATAAGTTTTATGGACAATTTCTAACATAACTATTATAAATCTTTTTGTATCTTTTAATCAACATATTAAATTATATTTACACCCATCATCAAAAACTTTAATTGGTATATTGATTTTGTCATTCTTTTTTTAATTTAAGTATCGACATATTAGCTTTGAAATAAGTTATCTAAATATTGCAACAATCTACTCAGAATTTAATAACCAATTTTCAATCATTTCCAAATGCTGCTTGTTCATGAACTAACTGACATGTCCAGATCCTAGGAGGTGTTGAAGGGTGCTTTTATATTAAACTACAAAATAGTTAGGTCCCATTAGGATAATGATAAAGGGGTTTCCAAAATGTAGTACTTAACACATATCTAAATCAAACACAACTTAAAAAAACTTATCTCCTATGATAGACTCCACCTAAATGCAATTCATAAAAAGCAGACTGCAAAACAAGATTATTCCCATAAATATAAAACGTCTGACTAAAACTTACCAAAAAAAATTCCTTAAACCCACTTAAAAGTAAACAATTGTGTTAAGCCAAAATAAATATTTTGCCTAAATTTACATAACACACATCTCCGTTAACAATAAAATTTTATGACACACTGAGATTTTGTGTTTTCTTTATATGAAAATTAATTTAAATTCAATGTGCTTTTGTAATCCTTTCAATGCATAACACATTTTATTTACTTTTTTATTTGTATTCCATTGTTGTGTTCTGTATTTCTGCATTTAATTTAATAAGAAATTTTTCAATAACAATATACATGAAAAATAAGTAAATATGTACCCACAACAAACAAAAATACAAATGTTTAAGAAATCGCACTCGTTCATGAAAAAGTACCCATAAAATAAATTAAAACATGCAGACATACCGACATAATAAGCACAAGTACAAATAAAATAACGCAAATATTTGTGGAAGTTTTGTGACAAACACATGTTTGTAACGATTCTACAATATGGCTGGGTGTGTGCCACGCATGGTAAGTGTGTCTATATACATTAGAGTGGCTCCAAAAAAGCATTTAAGATGCATTTAATTTTTTCTAAGGAGTGAGATAGTAAAATTCACACGTTTTTTTTTGTCAAGTTACCTTTGTAAAACATGTCAGTTATTATGTTTATTGTCAATTATATTCATTTGTTGTTAATTAAGTGCGTACTAAAATTATTAAATATTTTCAACAAAACCCAACTTGGTCCTACAAAAAGTTGGCCAAGCATTCAAAGGTCTACCGTCAAACTGTTTCCAATATTATTAAACAGTACCGGGAGAACTTGTCCGTTGATAGAAAACCTGGTTCAGGTAGAAGGAAAGGTCCACATGATGTTTCTGAAGCATTTTCAAAAGAACAACACATCCGGTAGGAAAGCAGCCCGGTTAGCTCAGTGCTCGGACTATTTGGTACAAAAAGTTAAAGCCAATGCAGGTTTAAAACAGACAAGGCTCAAAAAGTTCCTGAAAGGAAATATGCTAAAAATTTAGAGGCCAAAAACAGAGCACGGAAATTTAAGTCAAGTTTTATAAAAAAAATATTCTACGTATGTTCTGGCAGATTTTTCGCAACTTCCTGTTCAAAAATTGTATGTTGCTGATGCTCGAGGGAATGTTGAAGAAAAGTTTAAGATCCAAAAGCAGACAAAATTTCCAAAAAGTTCGTGGTAGCAAGCAGTATGCAGTTGCGGCAAAAGAAATCAATCATTTGTTACAATGGGCTCTATAAATACCAAAATTTACATCAAGGAATGTTTACAAAAAAGGCTGCTTCCATTCATAAGACTTCATAATGTGTCCACTTATTTCTGGCCTGACTTGGCATCTTATCACTATGGTTAACAAGCCCTTGAGTGGTACAAGAACAATAATGTGGTATTTGTACCAAGAGAGGCAAATTTCAAATTTCATCATCATTAAAAGTATAAAAATATATTTTTTTTTATAAATTGCAATAATAATTTCTATCAAATAAAAACAAAATAAAAGTTTAGTGGTTTCGTTTTTATTAATATATATTTATGTATGTTAAGCATTTTTCGATCTCACTCCTTAAGATATCGCTTGTAAAAGTTACTGTTCTGGGTTTAGTATTTTGAGATTTGAATTAAGGCATAACAATATATTTGTTGAGGATTAAATGTTTACTTTTTCATAATTTTTTCAAAGGAATCATATGAAATATTGATATTATTGAATGACGCTTTCAATGACATATCTAAAATTGTTGTGCAAGTCAAAATTTAACAAAACTTTTATAATTTTTTACATATACTCATGCAAAATAAATATGTAATTTCACTGAAACAAGATTTTCCATTTTTCAAAATTCAATCAATTTCGAATTTTAAAATTGGTTGTATGACTTAAAAATGCGGGATTTACAATAAATGGTGTATTTGGTGAACGAGGTTTTTGTTTTTAATAACTTACAGTCATTTATTCCTACTTAGTTGTTAAACATAATAGTGTAAGCAGCAAAAGTTTTTTTTTTGCTTCGAAAATTCTTTAATTTTAAAAAACATGCCTCTGAAGCACATTGATGGCTTACCTGCTGGTGAATGCGTACTTTATGTTTCAGTGTGCGAGAGATGGTGTGTGCAATTCAGAAGTAGTGATGCTTGAACGCTATAAAAGAAACTAATTTTTGCACCGAATCAGTACTTGTGATGAAATATATAAGATATCGTATGTAAAGCTCGGTCAACCAGCCAAATCGACACCAAAGCGAAATATCGATTGCGCTTCGGTAAAGCTATATATTTTTTGGGAGCAAAAGTGTCCTATCTATTAAGCTACTAAAAAATGCCCCGAATATGCCAGACATGAAACCACGATATCTCATCACGACAATGCTCTGTAATCAATACAGAATCGATCAATATAGAATCCTCTCTCTCGGATACGCTTCCCTTTGGAACAGAAAATCCGACATTGGCTTGAGTCGTTCTTGGCCTTTAAAGATAAGCAGTTCTTTTGGTTCGGAATCCATATGTTGGCAGAAACATGAAAGAAGTTCATAGCTAACAATGACCAATACTTTGAATAAATTTATATTGTATAAATGTTTCAGTTTTGAAAAAAATTAAAATTTATAATTTTTGAAATCCTATTTTCTTGCAGATTTGTTGTTATCTATATATTCAAGACAAAAAATTTGTACCTAAAATATCTAAAACATCAAAAAACAATTATCATACTTTTTCATATATCTCATAAAATAAACAAAAATATTAAAAACTTTAATGACAAAGAAAGCATCACAAAATAAATGACCATCTGTTGTGTAAAATGTTGTAAGTATTTTATGAAATGAAATTATAGATACCCTTAACATTAGATCAGAGAGAAAATATGTTTTGAAAAACCTATATTGAATTTCAAAAAACGGATAAAACCACTTAGGGGAATTTATGTGATACTCATATGAGGGTTATAGCGTATTAAATTAAACTGATTACTTTAACTGATTCTATGTTGAAAATAAAAAAATATTTTCCCAAAAATTTAAAAACTTTTAATATTTTTGAACATGTACGAGAATTCAGATAAGGCATTAAAAGTGCATTTGAAAGGGCGTGCTTATGATATCAATATTTCATATGTTTTCATTGCGAGAAATATGAAAAAAAACCTTAAAAACGGAAATGTTTTTCCTCTGATCCAGCCACCAAATGCTGACGTTATGAGAAACATTTTGAAAAATGGTTAACTTTTATTTTAGTTGGAAACATCGACTCCTAATTTTGCTTCCATATAAACGCGGCCAACCTAATGTATGTATGAGTTTGTGTGTGCAGAAGGCAAAATATTTAGACTACAGTTAATGTGTTGATGTGATATGTACATATGGTAATATGCGTGTGTTTGTGTGTATGTGTGTAAGTATGCATGCGTATAAATATGTCGTTACCGCATAGGACTAAAACAACAATTTAGCAGTTGTCTTCAAAAAATATACAATTTGTGGAACCAAAAATATTTTATTGGGCCCTGCATTTTTTTAAAGTACTTTAAGTTTAGTTTTCTATGTGTAGCAGTTTGGAATTATTTTCTTTCCAGACTAATTAAAATTTTTTACAAGCATTGATAAAAAACTAAAAATCATGTGAATCATAAGTTAACCATATTATGGTTACCGGAATCATATATATAATTACTGTGACTACAACATTGTTAAAAAACTTGAATTGGTTTCAGTAAACATGTACAACTATATTTTTTCTCTTGGTATGAATATAAGAAGTTATTCAAATATTGTTCATACGTCCAGTAGTGCATGCAGAATGTTATGGGCTACAAGTGGTATGAGTGATATATAAATATTTCGCATGTATACGACCTTGGATGAAATTTCCGCACTTGTGATCGAATGAGCTTTAGTATCGGCGATTTCATTCACGATGTAAATGTTTGCAAAAATCAAGAAAATTTAAATGTAAATTAAATTACATACTCGTATATTGACTTCTGATGATAAATAATCTTAACCATGTTCGAAAAATCTTAAATCAAAATATTTCACATATCCAGGGCCTATATTCAAAACCCTCTATCTTAAAAAACACAACTTTTCAGGAAAGCCAAAAAACTGTTTTCTTCGAATGTTATTAAAGTTATTAAACTTCGGTATTCTACAATATTTTTTTAAAGCAACTACTGAATCTCACATATAATTGGTTTTTAAAATTTTGCATTATTGGGGACTTTATGATAGATAGAGGGTTTTTCTGCACAAAATATTCAGTATGTATTAGAGTGAAAATCAGTTGAATGGAAAAAAATTTGTGTTCGAATTTTGAAGGGTGCCGGGTAGAATATTGTGACACTAGGTCTAAAAGTTAAGTGCTGAAAATTTGAGGCAAATCGGACAACGATTTAGGGACGCGCATCGAGGTCAAAAGTCAGATATATGCAAAATTTTACCATTTATATGAAATAAGTTTGTGAAATCTTAACTATCTGCTGAAATATGTAGATTTATTTATATTAATGTTAATAACAGTAAAAAAATATTTATGAGATTAAACCTATATCTCCTTTGGGTCAAATTGACCCACAAACTGTATTATCGCTAAAATTCGGAAAAAATTAAAATTTTTCAGTTTTTGTGAAAATGTTGCTACTAAATAATTATTTTTGCAATCGAATGCAAAATAATCAAAATTGTCGTTCTAATTAGATATAAAAGATTTGGTTAAAAAATGTTAAAGTTATTAAAAATTCCCCAGACCATTATCGTATCTTAGGCCACTTGAACAAGAAATGTAGAAACAAAATTAACATGTTTTAAGAAATATTAAAAAAAAAGCTAATTTTTACTTAAAATATATCCGTATTTACATTTGTATGAGTCTTTGTAGGATACCGGTAACCTATTCGATGGGATGGCCAAACAAAATTATTTTTTTTAACGGCAGTTTCGAATCTCCATATTCAAATTTTTAAAAATTTTTTTAAAAAAATTTCAGAATTTTTTGATCATCACATTGGGATTTATTGAGATCATAATAGAGAATAAAAATATGAAAAAGTTATGTCAATACCTCTTACAGTTTTTCCGTACCTACGATTTAAATTTTGTGGTTTTCGGGAAAAAAATATTTTTTTGGCCATATTTTGGCGAATGAGAGCAATATCCGTACTGTTACGAATTTTAAGTAAAACCTATACAGAATCTTATAGTTCAGAAAATTTTAAATACACTCTGAAAGTTTTACTAAAATCGGACAACTTTAACCTTTAAATGGTAAAGGTCAAAGGTAAAATTTAGCAATATTTGGAATTTCTAAATGAAAGATAGCAAAATGTATTTTTGGGCCGATTTTAATGAAACTTGAGAAAAAATGTTTTTTTTAGACACTTTTAAAAGCAAACTTCATCTTTAACCATTTATTTGAATGCCATGGACATTATATTTTCCAAAAGCAAAAATGTAAAATATTTTCATGGTAATTCAATTCAGAATCGGTTAAATTCATGTTCAGCATGAAAAAATAGTAAGAAAACATAAATTGCAAGAAGAAATTATTCCAAAAAAAATATTTGAAAATTAATATTGAAAAGATAGAGGATTTTGCATTCGAAAATAATTAATTGTATAAGATAGAGAAATAACAAAAATGCAAATAAAACAGCAAAAAAAATATATGTTTGTTATGAAATTCACACCATAGATGAGGGCTGTTTTACTGAACATTTTACCATCGAAAAGTCATTTTCGTGAAAATCAAAGATAAAGGGTTTTGAATATAGGCCCTCGATATATAAACACTTTTTTCCATATAAAAGTTCAAAATTCATTTTCGAGAATTCGGAATTTTTTTTAATAATTAAAACAAATATGATAGAAAAAAGATTGTGAGTGCGAAATTTTAGGTCACAAATCTTAACCTCATAAAGTTATGATTAAGGGGTGGATTTTCATGGATTTATTATTGAAAAACATGCGCCTAAAATATGGTTAAAAAAATACAAAAAACTCAAATAAAATTTAACAGAAATGCGTTTCATATAGAAATAAATCAAGTGGTCTAATTTCATGACGATAAACTTACAGTTTTGATTTTTTTCTATTTGATTGATATTATTATTGCAATTTACAAAAAATATTACTTTTATAGATTTAATCAACAGTGATCAATTAATGAATCATTTTCTCTAACCCTTCCATTAAGGTTTTTATAGAGCATTCTGTCAATTTGTTCGAGTACGTAGTCTATCTACTACACATTTGGACACCTTTTTTGTGCTCTTCAATTCTCTTTTAACACGAGGCCAATATCTCTCCACTGGTCTTAGCTCCAGGCAGCTTGGAGGATTTGCCTTTTTTAGTACAAATACCACATTATTGTTCTTGTACCACTCAAGACCTTGCTTACCATAGAGACAGAATGCCAAATCAGGCCACAGAAGTCTTATGAATGGAAGCATCATCTTTTGTATATATTCCTTGATGTAAATTTCGGTATTTATAGAGCGCTTTGTAACAAATGTTTGGCTTCTTTTGCAGCAACTGCATATTACTTGCCATGCCAAGAACTTTTCGGGAAAATTTTCTGCTTTTGGGTCCTAAACTTTTCTATAACATTCCCTCGAGCAGCAGCAACATAAAAATATTGACCCGGAACCTGGGAAAAATTTTCGATACGTACATTTAGTCATCCAAAAGGGGTGCGATGATGAGTGAGGAGGCCATCGACCCCTTTTCTGGTATTTCCCATGTTAAATGCAAGATGGCTGTTCAGCAGAAACTATATGAGACTGCACAAAACAGGTGGACTAATGAATCTTCCTGTGCTAGAGCGAGGTTGACTTGGTCCGTATATGATGCCAGCAGGACGAATTTACTTATAGATTACCGTTGTGAGCAAATAAGGCTAATTGTCTCCTTTATTACAAGACACTGTTTAATCGGGACACATGCTAGAAGAATGGGCTTACGGTACAATGATTACTGTAGAAGCTGCCATAATGAAGAAGAGGAAGAGACTGTGTATCACCTTTTCTGCCAATATCCGGCTCTGACAAACCTGAGCGAACGCATCCTCGGATTTCCATTCCTATCATGTTTGGACGAGCTATCAAGGATGAATCTGAGACGAATCTATTCCTTCATCCGGGAATCTGGTTGGTTTAATTTGGAGTCAACGGAAGTACTGCAAATACCCTGATGACTACCCCTTGGGTATCACAATGGGATCAGATTTGAATGCACCCAAGTGAGCTGCTTGAGGAGCGGCTGCCCATGGAACCTAACCTAACCTACATTTAGTCATCCATTATGCAGCAGGTATATTTTTTGTATAAAATTTGATTTAAATTTCTGTGCTCTGTCTTTTGCCTCTAAATTTTAGCAGAGTTCCTGTCAGGAACATTTTGAGCATTGTCTGTTTTTAAGCCTGCATTGACTTTAACTTTTCGTACCAAGTAGTCCGAGAACTGTGCTAACCGGACTGCTTTACTACCGGATGTGTTAAGAGCTCTTTTGTAAATGCTTTCTATTTATTGGCTTTAGAAACATCATGTGGACAATTCCTTCTACCTGAACCAAGTTTTCTATCAACGGACAAGTTCTCCTGGTACTGTTTAATAACATTGGAACCAGTTTGACGACAGACCAACTTTTTGTAGGGTTTTATTGAAAATTGTTAATAGTTTAAGTACGCACTTTTTTCTCTTCACTCATTTCAATCAGATTAACAACGAATAACTGACATGCTTTACAAAGCTAACGTAAAAAAAATCTAAGAATTTTTCGATCTCAGTCCTTTTAGGCACACTTTCGAAAATCACTCACAAAAACATATATTGAAATTTAAAAAAAATTTGCTGATATACTCGGTGTAGGGTATTACATAGTCGGACTTTTTAAACACGTTACAGGAATTTAAATGTGTGTAAATAAACAAATGAGATTTACAACTTGTACAGCAAGAACTACAGCAACAAATAAACAACAATAAAAGAAAAGAAAAGAAAAGAACAACAAGAAAACAACATATTTAACAAGTGTAAATAAAATTAGAATTTATATTTCAAAGAAACAAAGGACTGTTGTACGAGAATTCCATACGTATGAAATATTTGCAGACATAATAAATGTGAACAATAAGTACGTATAAAATCTGTACTTGTTACCAGTATAAAAACAAATTAATAAAGACTTTATTTTATGAACAATTATGGTTAAAATAAATTGCTAAGAGCTACAGGTAAATTTGGGGAGTATACTTTTTATACTTAATAAATATATTGATAGCATTATGTTAGCTTAGAAGAGCCTCCAATTGGTTGAAATGTTCTGCCATAAATTTCTATGTAAAATTTCACCAAAGTTCAATAGTTAAATAACACCATCCTTTTTAGCTCCATATTTCAAGATTATTGTCTCATTAATGATTAGCACTACGTAATGCCATTACAAATTCAAGAATTTAAATTTAATAAATTATGAATTATAAATTTAATTGTTAAGAAAATATGAAACACAATTCTCTTTTATTTTACAAATACTCTAAATATTTAATTAAATCCCTTTAATGTAAAATGTAATAGTTGCTATTTTTCAACAGAACAACAACAAATAAAAGTGAATACTTAATTGAAGTGTAATAAATCACTATGTTTCAATTAATTTTGATTTCATTTCAAAGGGTCTTTTGGAATTTACAAAACTTATTTCTTCTTTTTTTCTAAAGAAACCTTAATTAATGAAACAAATTTTAATTTCGCCATAAGTTTTTCTGTTAACATGATGTCTTACAAATGCCGCGCTTTTTACTGCCTTCTACATATTGATGAGATGCGGGTGTACGGGAACAATGTTAAATCAGTTTGTTATACTGTTTGTAATTTCCACAATATTTAAAAAATATCTTGTGGATATAGGTGGCATTTACATTATGACTTAAAATCATGGGCTTACTTTTTTGTACTAGCAAATTGTAATTCGTTTGTTTTTTTTTCACACAGAATTTTGTTCATAATTTTTTTTCTTTACCATCAAAAACATTTTTGTTTTTATGCTTCGTACTCATATGATTCTGCCATTTAATCAGAACTACTGCACATTAGACTACACCAAAGGATATGCCTGGTGCAAAATATATAAAAATTACACATGTATATGTGGAAAACCATACACCAGACTAAACAATGTAAATTTTTCAATATCTCGTTATCGAAAAATTAACGCCTGACCCAGGGTATCATACGAACACATGCATGTTTACTGTAACCACTTCAAAGTTTTATTATAGTCACAGTAATTATTTATATGATCGTCGTAACCATAATATTGTTAACCTACGCAGTAGGTAAGTAAGTAAGTTTTTCATAACTTATATGTCATTTTGAAGCAAACATAACAGTCATTTATTCTTACTAGTTATTGAACATTATAAAGAGCAAAGCTTTTTTGCATCGCAGATGTCGAAAAAATGAATCATATACGGGAAATTTTGCTTTACTTCTTTAATTTAAAAATAAGTGCTCCTGAAGCAAACCGATTGCTCACCAAAGCTTATTGTGATTGTGTTCCATTGATTACAGTGTGCGAGAGATGGTTTGTATTGTTTATAAGTGGTAATTTTGACACGGAAAACAAGGATCGCCCAGAACAGCCAAGAGAGTTTGATGAGGAGACACTCAAGCAGCTACAAAAGCAGGAAAATTGGGTAACATTCGAACTGTAGCCAAGAGACCTTGATAATCGATTTTGCACGTTCGAAATGATGCTTTAACGCTATAAAAGAAAATCATTTTTGCACCGAATCATTACTTGCGATGAAAAATGGATCCATTACGATAACCCGAATCGTAAGATATCGTATGTGAAATTATTTTCAAAATGTTGTCTAAAACACACCATAAAATAAGAAAACAAGTAAGAGAGATATATTCGGCTGGGCCGAATCTTATATACCCTTCACCAAAATAAAAATTTTTAGGTAATTTTAGGTAAACAAAATTAATTTTTTTTTCCAGTTTTTTTTTAATTTTTTGGGAAAAAATATTTTTCGAATTTTTTTTTTAAGTTTTTATGTAAATTTTTTTTTTAATATTTAGCGAAAAAAACTTTTGGTGAAAATTTTTTTTTATTAAACATTTTTCCCGATTTTGACCCATTGTAGGTCCAACCTACTATGGTCTTATATACGTCGTTGCAAAGGTCTTTGAAATATCTATCATTTGATATCCATATTGTCTATATTAATGACTTAGTAATTCAGATATAGGTCAAAAAATAGGTAAAAAATCGAGGTTGTCCTGGTTTTTTCCTTATATCTCAGCCATTTGTGGACCGATTCTGCAGACAGGCTCTTTTAACAAGAGCCCAATATCTCTCCATTGGACTCAGCTCCAGGCAGTTTGGAGAAATTGCCTCTCTTGGTACAAATACCACATTACTGTTCTTGTACCACTCAAGACCTTTCTTACCATAGTGACAGATGCCAAATCAGGCCAAAAATAAGTGGACACATTAAGAAGTCTTATGAATTTAAACATTCTTTTTTGTAAACATTCCTTGATGTAAATTTCGATATTTATAGAGGCTTTGTAACAAATGTTTGGCTTTTTTGCCACAACTGCATCTTGCTTGGCATACCAAGAACTTTTTGGGAAATTTTGTCTGCTATTAAACTTTCAACATTCCCTCCAGCATCTGCAACATAAAAAAATTGAACCAGAAGCTGCGAAAAATTTTCCATACCTACATTTCGTCATCCATTATGCAGCAGGTGTATTTTTTGTATAAAATTTTACTTCAATTTCCGTGCTCTGTCTTTGGCCTCTAAATGTTTAGCAGAGTTCCTTTCAGGAACTTTGTAGGCTTTTAAACCTGCATTGGCTTTAAGTTTTCGTTCCAAATAGTCCGAGTACTGACCTAAACGGGCAGCTTTCCTACCGGAGGTGCTGGGAGCTCTTTTGAAAATGCTTTTTATTTTTTGGCTTTAGTAACATCATGTGGACAATTTCTTCTACCTGAACCAGGTCTTATATCAACGGACAAGTTCTCCCGGTACTGTTTAATTACATTGGAAACAGTTTGATACCAGACCTTTGATTGTTTGACCAACTTTTGTAGGATCAAGTTGAGTTTTGTTGAAAATATTTAATAATTTTAGTAAGCAGTTTTTTCTGGTCACTCATTGTAATCAGATTAACAACAAATGAACATAACTGACATTAAACATAATAACTGACATGCTTAACAAAGGTAACTTGATCAAAAATCAAATAATACTTGGGTTAAAAGTTTTAATGAAAAACGTGTTTTATTTTACAATTAAATTTTAAATTTTATTTATTATAAAATTATCCAAAAACTATTTTTATTTAAATATAACGTATTGTATAGGAAAAATATTTGGTTTAGTGTAAGAAATTAAAAGAAAGCATAACTCCTCTCACGATTCGCAAATTATCGTATATTTTTATATGTACCTCAAAATTATTTCCGTTTTATGTCACGTACGATATACTCTTATTTCGCTCGATATTTTGGACAACAATTCTTTTAAAATGTAGTGCCCTCTGAATGGAACATAAAGACCAAATTATTTTTCAGATACTCTTATTTGTGCAACATCTAGTTCACTCTATAGGCGTACAAATGTCACGTACGATGACATGGAATTGCCCATATAAGTACATATATCGATTTTTCAATGTGTATGGAAAATATTAAACTTGTTATAAAAATGCTATAAAAGCGATACTCATATGTTGGTAACTCGTAAAGAACTCGATTTGAAGTTTAATTGTCAAGAGATATGATCAATATTTTTAAAGAAAATGGAAGATTTTCAAAAGTTGATTAGAAAATGTCTTGTCTCCCACAATAAAGGCAACACCTTGAATAATTATTATAATAAATTATAAAAAAGTAATCCATACAATGAAATGTCTACATCTATTTGATTTCATGAAATTGAGTTCATAGATATTTTTGGGGTATCCATTTAAATCTCAAATATGTCTTCAGAAAATTGCTCAGTTTATTAAATGGTGCAGTACAATTAGAAGAATTTCATCAGTATCTATAATTAGTTATACCTTGACAATCCAGATATATTTTCTGGGGTTTAAGCCATGTAAAACTCTAGTCTATTCTCCGTTAAAACCACATAAAAAATTTTAGGAAACTATTTAAGAAAACAGTTTCATTCAAAATGAGATAAATTTATCATTTCAAAGCATTTCGTATTTTGAAGAAACATATTTTGTCTTTAAACAATTTAAAAGAATAATCAAGGATGTCTTTGATACTATACTCAAATCAAGTTATATTCTAGTCTCTTGTGTTGGCGCTATCACGCAGAAAATAAATATATTTGTGCATTGTTACTGTAACCATTTCAACATTTGTGCATGTTTACTGTAACCATTTAAACATTTTTAACAATTTTATAGTCACTGTAACTATATATATATACAAGGTGGCGCAAAAGTAATCTTCCTATCAGAAAATGCTATAAATTTTGCGATTGGCTCTAATGTCAGTTCTGTTTTGACATTTGTGTATTAAACACATGCGAAATTCACGTTAATAAACAATGTTACGCTACACTGTTCCAGAACGTGGAATATTGCTGACTATTTATTTGACCAATAATCGGTCGGTGACTTTGACACAACGTGAATTTCGTCGCAGATTTCCTGGCCGTCCAACGCCTACTGGTGAAACACTGCGACGTTTAGCCGCTCGCCTCGAAGAGACTGGTACAACACGAGATGCTGCCAGGCGTGGCAGACCCCGGAGTAGCCGTTCTGCAGAGAATATTGCTGCTGTAGCCGAGGATGTCATGGAAGCGCCGTCGACATCGACCAAACGACGTGCCACGCAAATGGGTATCAGTCGACGGTCTTTACAGTGAATTTTGGTACAAGATTTGAAGATGTTTCAGTACAAAGTCCAGACGGTGCATCAGCTGTTAGCTGCTGACCGCCAATCACGTCTAACATACGCTCAAGCCATCCTTAATCACCACCAAGAGGAAGATGATTTTTCATCAAAAATAATCATGAGTGATGAGGCCCATTTCCATCTTAGCGGGTACGTAAATAAGCAACATTTACGCTTCTGGGGCACTGAAAACCCGCGTGTAACCCACGAAGAGCCATTACACCCGCTCAAAGTCACTGTATGGTGTGCTGTTTTCGCTGGAGGAGTCATCGGACCTTTTTTCTTCGAAGACGTCGCGGGCCAAACGGTTACTGTGAATGGTGAGCGCTACAGAGCAATGATCAACGAGTTGTTTTTGCCGCAACTTGATGAATTGGGATTGGAAAACATGTGGTTCCAACAGGATGGTGCTACGGCACACACTGCACGTGCCACAACCATATTCTGAAGGATGCATTTCCCGGGCGCCTAATCTCCCGTTTTGGCGATTTGCACTGGCCAGCAAGATCGCCTGATTTGACCGCTCCAGACTTCTACGTCAACAAGCCTCAGACTCTTGCAGCTCTTAAAGACAATATCCGTCAAGAATGTGAGGAAATATCGCCGGAAGTTTTGGCCAAAGTGATGGAAAATGCCATAAAAAGGGCTCAAATGACAAGCAACTGTGACAAGCAACTGTAAAAGACCATATAAAAATAATCCACAAGAAGAATCAAAGTTTTTAATTATTTTTTTTTTATTACAGCCAAAAAACATCGGAAGTTTACTTTTGCGCCACCTTGTATATATAACTATATATATGTGGTAGCAATAATATGGTTAATTTACGATTCACATGATTGTATCAACCATATATATGATTACAGTAAACAAGTATATGTTTATGACAACCATTTATATGATGAATAATTTTATCATAATATGTTGTTTTTAGATTATGATATCCATAAGCCGAGAGCAACATAATATGGTAAGTCCTTCATCATATAAATGTTTGTCACAAACATATACATGTTTACTGTAACCATATATATGATTGCTACAATCATGTGAATCGTAAATTAACCATATTATTATTATAACAATCATATATATAGTTACTGTGACTATAATATTGTTAAAAATGTTAAAATGGTTACAGTACGCATGCACAAATGTTAAAATGGTTACAGTAACAATGCACAACTATATTTTTTTTTCTGTGTGATCAAAGTTATTATAATTCAATATTCTATTTAAGCCGAATTTAAACTACCAAACTTGACTCATAATTTCCACGGTCGTGTTTTTGATTTATAACATGGGATTGTATATCAGTATTCTTTGTGGTACATAATTTTAGAGAGAGCTGTTATTTTGTAGTGGTATAGAATATGATTGCACTAAGAATTTACAAAGATTTTAGTTTTTTAATGAATACTTTTTATTTCTCGAAATTTATGAACGTTTAAAATTTAAAGTTTATACTTCTGTTACTGAGTCGAACGAATAAACATGCAAATGGGAAATATAAAGTACCACTAAGTACTTTTAGTTTCTACTAATGCACAGTGGGGCAGAATCAAAATTTTTTGGAAATAAATCTGGCATTTTATAAAATCTTTTCCAAAAAAATATAAAAATCTTTGAAATCGGATGGGAATCAAAAAAATGGCACGTGTTTAAAAATTTTACATGTCAAAGGTACCCTACTGTAACCCCCCATAGCGCCGTACCTGGAGCATTCGTAGGGTCCATTTTAATAACTTAAACTTGAATACTCCTTAGCTACGCCAGTGTCAAATTTTATTCCGATAGGACCAGCCGTTTAGAAATGCCAGATTTATTTCACAAAAAATGTTGATTCTGCCCCACTGTGTAATGGTACTTTTTGATTTTTTTAAATTTCTGAATCAAGAAATAGGTAACACTCAAACTAAATTGGAAAATCTATAGTTTTCACAAAAATAATTAGTTTTTAAAGCATGATTTCATAATTTTATTTCTTTGCTTTGGTTAGGGACGTCGTGGGATGAACGCAAATTTATTCATATATACCTTACTTTTTTACTACAATTTCCTTTATAAGGTATACATTATTCGTATATACCTCGCAACAAGTTCTCTTGAAAAATCTTTAAAACAATTTACAACAGTTTTACATGAATATCTTATGAATTTGTAAAATATTTTGGATTTCTTTTATTAGTTAGAAAACATTTATTTTAGAAATAACTTGTACATTTTAATACATAATACAGTAACAACATACAAAACCAAGCAGAAACTTCTAAAATAATTCTTTTTTTGGAAACTTTTCTCAAAAGATTTAATTGAGACTGTAAGTGATAACAATGTTTCTGTAATTATGAACAATTGATTTAAAAGTTAGAAAACTCAAGACTAAGCAGCGAGAAACAAAAAAAGTTTAACATCACACCAGACCAGCTTTAAATCCATGTTTGAAGGGTGCGAAAATATATTAACAAATGAACATGTTTTTTTTTTTTTTGTTGTTGTATATTAAATACCCAACAAAGGATGAAATTTTATAAAAAATTTACAGAAAATTAATGTTTATGAGAAAATCAATGCCTACGGAAATATTAAATTAAGCCTGACACAAAACTTTTACTTTTTGTTTTGTTTGTTTTTGAAAAATGTGAAGACAAAAATACATTAGACATTTAGCAAAAGGGTTGAAAGTTGTTTTGTTAGAAATCTGTATGGTATAATATTTAAAGATATAATATGGCATAAGTTAAAGTTAGATAAATTAAAATTGCTCTTTAAAAAAAAGTTTAATAAATGAAAGACTTAGTGCAATATCATGATAAGCCACAAAAATAAAATATTAAAATATTAAAAACAATAGACTTCAAAGTTTTTAAAATGTATACAAATGGTTATGTGCATGAGTTTTACATGATAAGTATAAAAAAAAATTACAAAGTAGTTTCATTTCAAATTGCTTGACAACAAAGGAGCTTTTTAAAGTTTATTTTATTTTTAAATATTCCAAAAGGCGTTGCTACATTATGAGGAAGATTATAATACTCCGAGAAATGTTCAATGAAATTTGTGTAGTTAGAAACAAATGCTGATGTTTATCTTAATAATTAAAACAAATTTATATATGTAGAAGCTTTATTAATTTATAATGTGACAGTTAGTCACATTACCATTAAATTGAAAATGGCCCTTAATAAATATAACTTTTATGATAAAATATAGCAAAAATCAATGTCGGTGGGCCATTTATAGTTTACACGGATACCGAGCTCGGAATGATAGGCGATTTGAATCAGATGTAATAGCGATGGATGCAAAGTTGTTGACTCTAGCCACAAGTAGAGAGAATCAATTCGAAAACGATTGCGGCAAGTTTTCAATAATCATATGTTTTTTATAACAAATGCAGCTGCAGGGCAGTTTTTGTACGTTGGTGTTTCCCTTGCATTTTCCCTTCCTAAACCTAAGAAGACGACAAACTGTGATACCGTTTTGAAATTTGCACATACACGATATATCAACTTTTGTAGTTAGTGACATTACGCGAGACCAAGTAATCAATAACGCATTGTGAATGGACAGATCTAATTATTGTCAATGAATTTGCGTTTTCAAGAAAAACCTCCAGAAATCTCCAACAACATTTTTCATAATAATATTTGTTATTCTATTTATGTTGGTAAACTGATATGAATCAGCTCGTTCCAGTAATATGGAGTAGAAAACAAACAAAAGAAAATGGGAAAATGGTTGTGGTTTGAAAAGATGGACACTCTTTTATTGAAAATAGTATTTTTTCTCTCGCTATGCAAAACACAACCATTGAAATGTGGTTGTAGGTAGAACCTCGAAATAACCATAAGGTTCGATATTACTTTTTTGTAATATCTGTCATTTCTTTCACATCTACCTGTGATAAACATAAAATGCATAACAAGATTGACATTAAGAGAAAATTAAACCATGATTGGTTTAATTTTCTCTCTCACAAAAATATTTGAATTATTTGAAATTAGTTTTTAGTTTGGAATTATTTGAAATTATTTTTTTGTAAACAATAAAAAAGTCTTTGCCACATATGAAAAAAGGGAAATATCGTTTAAGAAATACTTAAGTTTAATGTGTAATTTATATTAAAAATTTGTTTCGGCTTCTTGCTTTTTGTGTTTTTTCTTTCTTGGAGTCTGTATAAGGGATAGTTTATAATTATTTCAAACACGAATTTCTTTAGTTACCATTTTTATACCCTTCACCTTCGTGAGAAGGGTATATATAAATTTGTCATTCCTTTTGTAATTTCCACAATATAATTTTCCGATCCTATAAAGTATATATATTCTGGATCCTTATAGATAGCGGAGTCGATTAAGCCATGTCCGTCTGTCTGTTGAAATCAATTTTCTGAAGACCCCAGATATCTTGGGGATCCAAATCTTCAATAATACTGTCAAACATGCTTTCGAGAAGTTTTCTATTTAAAATCAGCAAAATTCGTCCATAAATAATGGAGATATGAGCAAAAATCCGAGACAACCTCTGAAAATTTCATCAAAAAAAGACAATTTATTGCATGCTTTGACAAAAAAGCAACAAAACGTACATATGTTTGGATGTGAGTTGGTTTCATTGCTTTGCGTATTTTGTTTTTGTTTTGGTGTTTCGTTCCGTTTTGCGTTGTTGTTTTTACACTCTTCACCTTCGCGAGAAGGGTATATATAACATTGTTATTTCGTTTGTAACTTCTATAATATAATCTGTTCGTCAGCAATTAAATGTAAAGTTTTTAAAATTTTTCTTGATACAAGGACTGAGATTGTAAAATTCTTAACACACGTTTTTTATTAAAACTTTTAACCCAAGTATTATTTGATTTTTTTTTTTTATCAAGTTACCTTTGAAAAGTATGTCAGTTATTATGTTTAATGTCAATTATGTTCATTTGTTGTTAATCTGATAAAAATGTGTGACCAAAAAAAGTGCGTACTAAAATTATTAAATATTTTCAACAAAATCAACCTTGGCCAAACTATCAAAGGTCTGCCGTCAAACTGTTTCCAATGTTATTAAACAGTACCGGGAGAACTTGTCCGTTGATATAAAACCGGGTTCAGGTAGATTAAATCTTCAATGATGTTTCTAAAGCCAAAAAATAGAAAGCATTTTCAAAAGAGCTCCCAACACCTCCGGAAGGAAAGCTGCCCGGTAAGCACAGTTCCCGGACAATTTGGTACGAAAAGATAAAGACAATGCAGGCATAAAAATATATAATGCTCAATAAGTTCCTCACAGAAACTCTGCTAAAAATTTAGAGGCCAAAGACAGAGCACGGAAATTGAAGTCAAATTTTATACAAAAAATATACCTGCTGCATAATGGATGACGAAATGTACGTATGGAAAATTTTTCGCAGGTTCTGGGTCAATTTTTTTATGTTGCAGATGCTCGAGGGAATGTTAAAGAAAAGTTTTAGATCCAATAGCAGACAAAATTTCCAAAAAAGTTCTTGGTATGGCAAGCAATATGCAGTTGCGGCAAAAAAGCTAAACATTTGTTACAAAGGGCTCTATAAATACCGAAATTTACATCAAGGAATGTTAACAAAAAATAATGTTTCCATCCATAAGACTTCTTAGTGTGTCCACTTATTTTTTACCTGAGTTGGCATCTGTCACTATGGTAAGAAAGGTCTTGAGTGGTACAAGAACAATAATGTGGTATTTGTACCAAGAGAGGCAATTCTTCCAAACTGCCTGGAGCTGAGTATATTGGGCTCTTGTTAAAAGAGAATTGAAGAGCACAAAAAAAAGGTTCCAAAGGTGTGGTAGATTTTAAACGGAGATGGACAACCTGTTCGAACAAAGTGACTAAAGCACTATAAAAACCATAATGGAAGGGTTTTCGAAAAAGGTTCAAAACTTCATCATTAGTGATTAGAACTATAAAAATATATATATTTTTTTTTTTGTAAATTGTAACAATAATTTCAATAAAAAAAAAAGATTCAAAACTGTAAGTTTAGTTAAGAATTTTTCAATCTCAGTCCTTATTTAGAATGCTATACGCTGAAAATGGGCAATTAATGCATCCACAACAAAGTTGAAGGGTATATAAGTTTCGGTATAGCCGAATCTTTTTTTTATAAAATTTTTTGTTTGCTGTTTTATTTTTTTTTTTTACTTTTAAACAAATCAAAAATGGGATTTTAAGTATGAATACGGTAGCACGATTTTTCATAATTCCAGTAAACGTCAGAACGTTAATATGGCGACAAAAAGAGAAAGTAAGACTACCTTCTATTTTTGTATCATGAATTAAACTACATATCTTCTATCATAGAGAAATATACATAGAGCGGAAGAAGAGGGAAATATCAATTGAAAAAATTACGCTCTTTTCACATATACGGGTGATACAATAACAAAATACATGGCAATACATTCTCATGAATTAGGTTTTTGACAACAGCCTTAGTTTTTTCGCTCTTAGTTACCCGTCTAGTTATCATCTATGCCATAAGCAATAAAATTAACCCATTAAATAAATTCTAGGAATGTGGCCATGTCGTTTAAATTTTGTTTGATATAAGACCTTAAAATCTTTTAAATATTTTGATTTTTAATTATATAAATACAGTTTTTCCTTTACTAAATAATTAAATATTGTTTTTTCTTAGGGCCTGGCTCACTAAATGCGAACGAACATTTTCTTTCTTATTTTGTATTGAAAACAACAAATAAATTTGAATTTTTTTATTGTTTTCAATACAAAATAAGAAAGAAAATGTTCGTTCGCATTTAGTGAGCCAGGCCCTTAACATTCTAATACATTTGAATTTTATAAATTTATTAAATATACATGTACATTAGGGTGGGTAAATTTTGTTTCTAAGAAACTCTCCACCAATAAACCATAGGTCTAAAATCAAATCCTATCTTTCTTGGGAAAAGTTTCATAGAATTTTCCCTAGATTTCGTTTCTGCTATACGATTTTTAATCGTCCACACAATTCGATCCAGCCTAATGTACATATAAATATAAATATTTTATTCTTTGACTAAATCAAATATTTAAATTTAATAACTTTTGTTGACCAAACATGCGTAAAAATGTTAAGAAGCTTGTGGTTGCATCAAAAATTTCCAAAAATATATGTAGTCAATTATCAATTTGTAATATTTGCACTGCAGTTCATATGCATAATTAAATCTATGCAGGCATTTATACTAACAATTGGAAACATTGGACATTTGACCACAAATTTAATATTCATGCAACAATGAAATTGATTTTGTGCACACTTAAAATTTAATTCTTTCGGTAAATAAAATTGAAAAATCCATAAACAAACATATGCAGTCACACATCATTGAGGTAGCTGTAGCAGCGACACTACAACATATTTGTCAAATGTTTTCAATGGCAAATAAAAACATGAACAACAACAATAAAATACTAAACCAATTTATACATACGA
The DNA here is from genome assembly GCA_942486065.2 of Calliphora vomitoria. Taxonomy (NCBI): domain Eukaryota; kingdom Metazoa; phylum Arthropoda; class Insecta; order Diptera; family Calliphoridae; genus Calliphora; species Calliphora vomitoria. The sequence continues at coordinate 37,721,327 of OW818029.2, forward strand.
TTTCCATAGAAATATAGTCAATATTTGCATACTTATGTGGGTAAACTTACATGTGTTTGTTGCATGAATGCTTGTATGTGTCTATATGGATTTTAAAAATATTTTATCTACATACATATATCTATACGTGTACAATACAGTTGCGTTGGTGCATGTAACTCTAAGTGTATTTAGAAAATACATAAATACACTTGCAAATGCACAGAAATTCTTACGAGTACATATTCAAGGTAAATATTTGAAGTATGACATCAAAAAAAAAAAAGATATCAATTGAGTTTTCTATTCAATATAAATTTATTGATGTACATTGAGATCAAGAACATTCCCTTACATTCACCTGCACGTTATTAGGATGTCCGGATAGATAAACCATTTTTATAGTTTAAATACCACAAGATAAAAGAAATATGACAATAATTTTTTACAATATTACTCTTTCACTTGTTTGCCCTTTAATTTATAACAACTAAGTTCTGTGATAAAGACTAAACGACCAACATGGTATGAACCATCTTATTAACGAAATTCTAGGCTTTTGTAAATACTAACTATAAATCAACAATCATTTGAAAATTTTATATAGGCATTTCCACTATCGAAAACGCGACATTCGTATGTTTTGAAGTGAAAAAAATAATGTGACAAATTTAAGTTTTGTTGTTTACAATATATTAAGGATCAAGAAATCGCTGCATCTAGAAAAATTTTAAAATCTACGAATTAGAACCAGAGCACAGAGGTTTCCCCCTCAGGCCAAAAATCAAAAAAATTAATGTTTTTTTTTCTAAGCTTTATTGCACTAAATTTATTGATAGCACTTTAAATTTTATGAATGTAACAAATTTTGTTGTTTATTTTTTTTTTGCGAGATTTAATATTTGTGTGCGTTGAAAGTTGAGGTATGTTTATATTGCATATATTGTGGTTGCATAGTCATAAAAAAAAAACTTAAGTTTAAAAACTTATTCGCAATATTGTGGCAGAAGTCCCCAAAAATCCTACAAGCATTAAATTTTAACTTATTTTCTATCAAATTAAATAACAAAAGTTACAAGAATATGAGCCCATTAAAAAATGCATGAAGAATACTTTTTTGACCTTTTCAAAACACATGTTTTTAAAAACTACTTTTTCACGTAGACTTTTAGTTATTTGGCACAACTTCTTATACATCAAGCAACGGTTGAGTCATCCGTTGCTCTTATACAAAGTACAAGGTCCACAGGGACCTATTTCTATTTGTATGGAATTTTATATGAAAACGCATTTTTTTTAATTTTTTTTTTGTATTGATTTATTATTATTTACTAATTATACATGAATAATGAATGTTAGAAAAAAAATTAAGGAACACGTTTGTAATGTGTTCAAACAATAAAACAAGCCAAAAGACAGTGCATTTATTAACGATTTCTTGAAATTTCAGTACAAGGTCCCAGCGGACCTTTTCACACGTTCCCGTAGTAAACACATTTAAATCTCAATAGATACTAAACTATTGGTCGGATCGCTTTGATTTTTTTTAAACGATTCTAGATAAAATTTCCTTGGAATACATGTGGGAGGCGGGTATACCTCCCATGGACCATCAAGGAGTAATTTCAGTTTGAAAATGAAAAAGGTCCCAGCGGACCTTTTCACACGTTCCCGTACTAAACACATTTAAATATCAATAGAAACTAAACTATTGGTCAGATCGTTTTGATTTTTTTTAAGCGATTCTAGATAAAATTTCCTTGGAATACATGTGGGGGGTGGGTATACTTCTCATGGACCATCAAGGAGTAATTTCAGTTTGAAAATGAAAAAGGTCCCCAGAGACTTTCTCACCCGCCGCAGGGTTAAATAATAACAAAGTGGAACATCCAATGCTTTTTATTCTCAAAAGTTGAATTCTTACCAGAAAAAGTATACTGTCACCGAGAAAGAATATTATATCGAAATGATGGCATTTTCGATGGTTAATGACCTTCAAAGATGTAAGTGGAAGACTTGACAGGTGGTCTTTAAAACTACAAGATTGAACATAGAAAAGGTTTCGAAAATATTGTAGCTGACATGCTTTTTCGTTTGCCACAACAACATGATATGGAAGAAGTTCAAACAGAAGATTAATTGGATTTCAAAACCACAGAATTTGAATCGAAGAATATACAGATTTATTAGAACAAATTTCACAAAATAATCATAAATTACAGGATCTTAAAGTTGTGATCAAAATGTGGAAGATCAGTATCAATGGATGTTATGGATACCCCCAAATCTAACACAAACAATATTTGAAAAAGCGCACACAACAAAAGTTTCAGCTCATGGTGTAATGGCGAAAAGAATTGAAAAAGTCAAGAGACACTTTGATTGGCCGAAAATTACTGTTCAATCAAAGAGTTTATCAAAAAAGTGTACAACAGACCAAACCATAAAATATAAACTTAATGACAGAGATAGGTAAAGAAGTAGTAACTGAAAGGCCCTTTCAGAAATTGTATATTGATCCGAGATCCAAAAGTGGCAATAAGTAGTTATATATTTATAGTCATTGATAATTTCTCAAAATTTTCTTATTTAAAACAAGCGAATTTTCATATTGAAATACTTTATTTCAAAAATTCTTAATACAAATCTATAAGCTAGTTAACCCTTCAAAGATCGAATAATTACTGTGGCTACAGTTGTTAATATTTTTTTCTAAAAATTTGCAAACTTTAAGTTCTTTTAGCATGCTATGTGCTGACCCTAGTTTTTTCCAGTTTTGGAGATATTGATTTTTGACCGCTTGTCCATATAAAGAAAACCATTGTGAATCAAAATATTTTTTCTTCATTCAACTGAAAGGTTTGTTGTAGTAACTCGATAAGCCATAACATCAAAATGTTAAAATAAAACGATTTAAAATTTACTCAAAATATAATTTACATTCTTAAGGTCATTATTACAACTTTCCCTTATATTCGTAATGGTAAAAGGTAACTTTAAGTAATAGAAAAAGGTAGGTTTAAAGTTACCTTTTACTATTACGAAGATAAAGGCAAGTTGTAATAATGACCCTAAGAATGTTGTAATAATGGCCCTTAATGGAGTTTTATTTTCTATGCCATTTGCAATTATACCATTTATTAAAGGTTACACTAGGTTTTACTCATGCCCTCATAATATTTTACGATCACAAAAGAATAAAAATCATTGGCATTTTTGCGGTTTTCTTTTATGTACACGCAGAGAAAAAATGTAATTGTACATGTTTACCATAACCATTTCAAAATGTTTACCAGGTTTACAACTATATTATGGTCACTGTCATTATGTATATGATTGCGGTTACCATTCACATGATTGTATCAATAATTTTTATGATGTCACCGTATTGTGTTGTTCTCGGCTTATGGTTATCATACGATTATGAATATGATTGCTATAAAAAATATATTTATTTACTACAATCATATCTATGATTGCTACAATGATATGAATATTATGCTTACCCCAATCATATATATTGTTACAGTGACGATAATATCGTTAAAAAAAACTTGTAAAAATATTTAAATAGTTATGGTAAACATGTACAATTATATTTTTTCTCTGATTGTAGCATCTATATTTTCTATCACAATACTTTTTGCTTCCATTAGTGTAAATTTTAATCAAAAAATACAAAAAATATTTCATTATCACAAAAGAGTATATAATAAATACACACAGAGAAAATAGAATCGTGATAGCAACCGAATTTGTTGCCAATCGAATGATTCGGTTGTACACATAGAATTTGTCGGTTCCCCCAACAGAAAGTCAGTTGATAAAAAAGAATTTCAGTTGAAGCAACCAAACTTTTGTTACCCTATCAAAAATTTTGTAGTCACAATTGTAAAATTCGGTTACTGAGGTAGAATCATTCGATTGGCAACAAATTCGGTTGCTATCACGAATCTATTTTCTCTGTGCATAGAACGGAAAGAGAGAGAAATGTGTTCACACATATAGGTGATACAATAACAAAATATGTACATGGCAATACGTTCTCATGAATTAGGTTTTTGACAACTGACTTATGGCATTTCTTTTTTCTGGCATAAATAATGCCTTCGTTCTGCATTTCCCCTTCTTTGTGTACTTTTCAAAAAAAAAAAAAAAAAATTTAGTTTGATAAGCGAAAAACGTATTCTTTTCAAATAATGTTGCTACATGTTTCATACTCAAGTTTCTTAAAGGATTAAAAAGGCACCACTTTGTAAACACCCTTTGTTATTATGGTTTTTTAAGTTCGTTTGTGTTAATGTAATAGATCTTGTATTTTTCGCTTAAAAGTATTAAAATGGAAGCAAAATGTATAGTTTTAGAATATTTAGAAGCTAACTAAAAGAAAATTGCATAAATGGTAATGGTTTATGTTCTATTGCAATCGTTAAAAATTTAACACATTATGATGGTAACATTTTGTGTTAGAAAGGAAAACTCCATTAGGTTTTTGCCTCTCAGTGACCCATATAGTTGTCATCTATGCAAACCTCGGTTGGCAAACATGGTACAATTGTACCAAATTGTCATTTGGTACAATTTCAAAATAATCCATTTTGTACTTATAATGCCTCAGCAACTTCGTAAATTTTTTAATTTATTTATTCATTCAGTTAATAAATCTTAGACAATTGGCTTTAATTAGTTCCAATTATACTACTCAAAATTTGATTATACATAAAAAATAATACTACAGTTTCATTCAAAATACAATGAGTCGAAAATGATTCGAGGCAATAAAATAGTATTTATCTTTCCGAGATGATAGCGAGTGAATCAAGAAAGGGGAACCTGGTTACGATTCATTGTTTCGAATTCGAACTTTGGCCAACGGACTCAACAAGCGATTAGATTCCGTGCCAAAACATGCTCGACTTTGTATCGACGAGCAAATGCGACATCATCTTCGACAGTACATGCCAAACAAAACACACAAATGGGGAATCAAAGTATTCGTCTTATGCGATTCTTTCGGCTTTGCTTATCGGTTTGAAGTGTACAATGGTCCAGGCGATAACGTAGCCCCCGATCTTGGAGCAACTTCAAATGTTGTTGTGCGCTTGACACAAACAGTTACCAACTTTGTACACCACATTGATTATTTCGACAATTTCTACACGTCGCTTTCATGGTTGGTTAATTAGAGTGTAAGGGGAATATACGGTCTGGGTACGGTCCAAGTCAATGGTATTCAAAACTGCAAACTTTCATAGGATAATGCCGTCAAAAATGAACCATGAGGTTTCTCGTTAGCATGTTCGAGCAAAGACTTGTGTTAGGATGATCCGTCTTTTTACCATTTAATCGACATGGTAACTACGAACGCTTACATATTGTATCGATGCATTCACTCTGAAAATGTAACGATTCCAGCAATGTTTCGGCTGAAGACAAGCAGCTTCTTCAATTGCCTTAATTTCGAGAAGAAATTGCTGCTGCTCGAGAAGAAAACGTGCCTCTGGTCGTCCAGGAAGTGAGCCAAGAACACGAAGAACACCACGTACAGACACTCCATAAGAAGATCCACAGCCAGTAAATTCAAAAGTTGGCCAAAGGGATTAACATCCAGTTGATGACGTCCGTTATGATAATATCGACAACTTTCCAATCTGGTTACGCAAAAAAGGTGAATAAAGATGGTGCAAACTATGCAAAAAGTCGCAAACACAGTGTGTTTGCTCAAAATGCGATCTTCATTTATGCTGCTCAAATGTCAAAAATTGTATAGAAAGTATATTTTTTATTACTTTTTCAATAAAATCGTATCATAATTAATAGTTTACATCTTATTGTTGTTTACATCTAAACCGGCAACATTGCCCTAAGGCACTCTTCACCTTTTTTACCTGTCTCCTAAGCTTTTTTAGCTTTTTAAATTTGATAATGCAATCGGAGGATTCACAAATACATATTTCTATAAATGTTAACTTTTTGTTTTGACAAATATCCCGAAACTTCATAAAAAATAATGATATAAATAATTGTGATATATGTAATATCTTTCAGAAAATAATATGTTTTGCCTTCTAAATTGTTTTTTTTTTTTTTTTTTTTTTTTACTTGGACCAACACTCAGGGGATGACCCCTACTCATGCAATGCATTGTGTTAAATGCAATTGATATTATGGAAGCAATACTGTAGCTTATATTATAACTAGTAATAGTAAAAAATTACAGAAATGTTGAATGAGTCGCTTAAAAGCAATATATATTAAATCCATAATTATAATCGCAAAAGACTCAGTTACTTTATCGCCTCTTAGTTACATGTCTGTAATCTTTTACGGTAGTAGCTATAATAGAGGCATCGTATTCCGTTCATTTATTTTGCATCTGAATGAGAATAATTATTTGCTGGTATAACTTAACTTTTTTACTCCTTTAATTTCGTATATTAATGAACATGATTAAAAAAATACTTTTAGTTATGATGGAGTAACTTTTTAATTCTCTTATTAGTCAACTTAATTAATAAATATCAGCGCATATTGCTTTTAATTCGACGATGGACCTATTATTTCATCAAACATATTTTAGGCATAAGGAAGCATGGGAGAAGCATGCAAAATGCTAAAAATCTATGATATTCTATTCACACAAATTCCTACCAGATTTATTATATAACTCCTTCATATTTAAAAACAAATTTAACAACTTAAACATATTTAAGTACATTAAATATTTGAAATAACTAACAAATGATGCAGCATACATATTTCAAGTAGAACGAAATATTTTAAATAAACTTAAACAACAATTTCAATATTTGAATATCGAAAATTCTGACAATTTTTTTTTTTTTTCAACTTGTGGCAGCAAAATGTTAATATTGATACATACTTCTTTTTTACACTTACACAATATGCAACAGGAAAAATTTTAAATATTATAAGAAGAAGTGACTAGAAAAGAAAATGTGTTAGTTTGTTGGTATATTGTGTGGTATGTGGTAGATTGGAAACCCGAAAAAAGTTATATTATGTACTCGTTTCTCTACTTGAGGCAAATAAATAAACAAAATAAAAAGAATATTTTTGGAAAAGTACAAAACTAGTAACATTGTCAAGATTTATTTTAAAATTTTTTTTTTTAAGTTTTTCTTAAAAAAGAACAAAAAAAAAACAAACATGATTTTTTATAACATTATGTTTAGTACGTAATATTACAAAAGGATTTGTTCACAACTGATCATAACACTTGTACAAGGTCACTTTAATAAATAAATGTCGCTATCTAAAAGTTTTGCGTTTAATTTTGCTCTTTTTGTAACGATTAGAGGTTGCACATTATATTTAAAGTTTCGTGTTTTAAGTCAATTTTCAACAGGGCATCTGACCTTACCCGTCCCTAATTTATAATTTTTTTTATTTTGATTTGTTTTAAATTCGCATTGGTTTGCTTGTATTTTATCGCCGTTCAAAGTTCAAACTGTATATAAGAATGGTGCAAAATTGCTGAATTTCGATTGTATATAAATTTTTAACCGTCTCACTTTTCATTTTTTTTTTTTTTTTTTTTTTTTGAAAAATTCTTTCATGAACATCGATTTTCTTAATCTACTCTAAAATCCGATGGAAATGTGGACCCTATGGGTAAAATTGTAAAAAATAAAATTTTTGGGATTCTCTATCCAATTTTTAGAAATTGCGGGATTCCCTTTGACCTTTCGACAAGTTTTTTTACACTTTTTTATTTAGTTGGAAATATCATTGAGTTTGTTGAGCTTCTAAAAATAAAATTTGTATCAATATTATATTAGGATTGCAAATATAAGGAACAATTTGACCCACATTTATTCCGAACTATTTTTTATAATTTTTTTTTTTTTTTTTTTTGTCAAACAAAAAAATTCAAATCAACATCTCAATTAGATTCAGAAATATGCCACTTTAAACTCCGTTCTTTAAAAATATTGCACCTTTTAAAACGGACGCCATTTCGTCCAATAAAATATCAATAGTAATCTCTTCTTACTTTCCTAGCAATCTCTTCTTACTTTCCTACAGAATATAAAAATTTTGCCTCGTTAAATTTTTATATAAGAAAAGGTAAGCAAAAATTTAAAAAACAAGTTAGAGTGCTATATTCGGCTATGCCGAATCTTAAATACCCTCCACCTAAATTAGATGAAAATTATAGAAATTACATTGGTATAAACAGTATGATATCCATATTCAGTGTTTGTTATTGGGACTTAGCTCCGATTATATTTATATTTATTTAAAATTTTATCCAGATATAAACTTTTATAAGAGATTTATAAGTATTTAAGTATTTCGGAAATGGACCTTATATGGGAGCTATGGTCAAATATGAACCGATATTCACATAATCTAGTAGTATCATTTGTGAATTAATACTATCGATCTCTGTAAAATTTGAATTCGATAACGATATTTTTCCGATATTTATGAAAATTAATGTGTTTTTTGGAAGTGGTCCTTATATGGGAGCAATAATCAATTATGTGCCGATCTTCATGAAATTCCCTACAGCGATTTTCATGTGCATGGGAATTATGCAAGTCGAATTTCAACCTAATAGCGATATATATAAGATATTTAAGTGTATTTAAGTGATTTTCGGAAGTAAACTTTATATGGGGGCAATGGTCAAATAGTGCCCGATCCAAAAAAAAAATTGGTCCCGCGATTTCTGTTTGCACAAAACTTAGTTGTGCTTAATTTTGTATGGATACTGCAATTCTATGGGCATTTATATACCATAGCACCATATTTCGGGAAGAAATTTCTATGGAGGTTACGAGAAATTATGGACCGATTCTTTCCATTTTCAACAGAATTTGTCCTTTTATCATATAAATAATGAGTGAAAAATTTCATAGTATTCTCTGCAATGAATTACCCAAAGTCACAAAAATCATGTGAAAATTATCAAAATTTTTGGAGGTTGTCTTACATTTTGATCCGTAGCTCTGATTCTACAAATACGATTTTGCTGATTTTCAACACCAAACTGCTTAGAAAAATTATAAACATTTTGGTATACATTTCATTAATTGTGCTCATGTATTTTGGACGTGAGAGTGTTTTACACAGACAGACAGACGGACAGACAGACGGACATTGCTCAATCGTTGTTGGGTCTCAGATGAATATTTCTCAATGTTACACACGGAATGACAAACTTATATATACCCTCTTTCACCACTTGTGGTGGTGGAGGGTATAATAAATAACAATTTTAAAGAATGGAAAATTGTATTAAAACATATCTCTAATATCTTAAAGAAAATAAGAAAAGTCTAAAAGATAAATGTTACAAATACTAATTTCTAATTTCATTACATACAAACGTTATCTAAACTGCTTCAAACACTACAGCACAATATTTAATTTTAAACTTTATTGAAATATTACCTAGTACAAATAAGTCTCATTCTTTGCACTCGTGTATATACACTACAATGTTTAGCTTTTTTTTTTAATTTATCTTTCTCCTTTGTAATATCAACTTTTGTAAAAGTATCTCTAAACTATAAATTGTACAAGTACACAACAATACATATATATATACGGTATTTTATATTTTGTGCAGCAGTCCCTTAGGGCTTTGGCGTCAACAAAACCATTAAGTTTGTCGTACATTTTTGGCATTATTGAAAAAGGTGCACTTGTAGATTAAAAGTTTTTGAGAACAAAAGTTTATTATGATACTTGTATTTAGTGCATATTTCATGTAGAAAAGTTTTCACTAAATTGTAAAGAAAGCATTGATTGCACAGAAAAGATTGGGAAAAGAACGACTACAAAATAGCCTACGTCTACGTTATAATAACGCTACTTTTTCTAAATATAATACTATTGCAATGAAAAACTAAAACTGTTACTGTTTAAGATTTTTGGGATATGGCCGATTTCTCAAAATGTTTGTCCAGCAAAGACCAAACAAGTAATTTTTTAAGGTTTTAATGATTTTGTTTATATTTCAGGCAAAGGAAACATATAAAATATTGGTATGGTGTGAAAGAAAGGCGCTTCTGAATTTTCGTTATATCGAAAAATATTCGATATATTTTCTTTCAGATCTGCTATTATCTGTATGTTCAAGACAACCACAGTACGAATATCAAAAAAACCTCTTCAATGGTGTATAATCTATATACAAGGTGGCGCAAAAGTAAACTTCCGATGTTTTTTGGCTGTAATTAAAAAAAAAATATGAAAAACTTTGATTCTTCTTGTGGATTATTTTTATTTGGTCTTTTAATTTTTTTTACATCAAGTCGAGAATATGATGTCATGTAAATGGCTGCCACCACAGTTGATTGTCATTTGAGCCCTTTTTGAGGCATTCTCCATCTCTTTGGCCAAAACTTCCGGCGATAGGTCCTCACATTCTTGACGAATATTGTCTTTAAGAGCTGCAAGAGTCTGAGGCTTGTTTGCATAAACCCGAGACTTCAAAAATCCCCACAAAAAGAAGTCTGGAGCGGTCAAATCAGGCGATCTTGCTGGCCAGTACAAATCGCCAAAACGGGAGATTTTGCGCCCGGGAAATGCATCCTTCAGCATATCGGTTATGGCACGTGCAGTGTATGCCGTTACATCGTCCTGTTGGAACCACATGTTTTCCAATCCAAATTCATCAAGTTGCGGCAAAAAGAACTCGTTGATCATTGCTCTGTAGCGCTCACCATTCCCAGTAACCGTTTGGCCCGCGACGTCTTCGAAGAATAAAGGTCCGATGACTCCTCCAGCGAAAACAGCACACCATACAGTGGCTTTGAGCGGGTGTAATGGCTCTTCGTGGGTTACACGAGGATTTTCAGTGCCCCAGAAGCGTAAATTTTGCTTATTTACGTACCCGCTAAGATGGAAATGGGCCACATCACTCATTATTATTTTTGATGAAAAATCATCTTCCTCTTGGTGGTGATTAAGGATGGCTTGAGCGTATGTTAGACGCGATTGGCGATCAGCAGCTAACAGCTGATGCACCACCTGGACTTTGTACGGAAACATCTTCAAATCTTGTACCAAAATTCGCTGTAAAGACCGTCGACTGATACCCATTTGCGTGGCACGTCGTCTGGTCGATGTCGACGGTGCTTCCATGACATCCTCGGCTACAGTAGCAATATTCTCTGCAGAACGTCTACTCCGGGGTCTGCCACGCCTGGAAACATCTCGTGTTGTGCCAGTCTCTTCGAGGCGAGCGGCTAAACGTCGCAGTGTTTCACCAGTAGGCGTTGGACGGTCCGGAAATCTGCGCCGAAATTCACATTGTGCCAAAGTCACCGACCGATTTTTGGTCAAGTAAATAGTCAGCAATATTCCGCGTTCTAGAGCAGTGTAGCGTAACATTGTTTATTAACGTGTATTTCGCATGTGTTTACTACACAAATGTCAAAACAGAACTGACATTAGGGGCCAATCGCAAAATTTATAGCATTTTCTGATAGGAGGATTACTTTTGCCCCACCTTGTATATATAAAACACAAACAATGTTTCTTCCTATGACCGTTATAGACTCTGAAACTATCCAACCAATGAGCTCCAAACCGGTTTCATTAGAAAGGCAATTAGTGATGGTTTTAGACACCTAAAACAATACATTTGGCCCATTCGTGAACCGGATATTTCAATTTTCCCAAACAAAACTTTTTCCCAATTTTAAAATTAGTTTTTTCTTGAAATTTTGTATGTAAGCATCTCTCCCGATGTGTAAATCCACTAAGGGGTTAAAATTGGGTAAAAACGGGAAAAATCGGTATCACTATATCTCCGGAACTAATAATGCTAGCACCAAAAATCCAACTTAATCTAAATTGTGTGGTACGTTTTGTACTTTTAAGGGAATAAAATGGGCGAAAGCCGAGTTTTAGTACTTTTTTGTATCCCATATCCCAGAAATTAAATTTAAATGGAATTGGAGTTCTTCTTAAAAAAATTCAAATGGACTCTGGCACCTTTTATTATTTCCAAATTAAAAAGTTTCTAAGCAATTGTGTGTTGGAAATATATAATTAAACTAAAAAAAGCTCTTTTTAATATAACAGAAGGAAATACTGTCTCAAATGTATATAAATTAGGTTGGCCCTTACTTTACACTTTAGGGATTTTCGATGCTCCCAAGGTCAAAAAACCAGATTTTAAGTTTTAATTTTTTTAAGAATATCAATATTTTCCAAAACAAAATATTGGGTGTATGACTTAACCCTTTCACCACCGTTCTATAAGCAGCGATATTACATACATGTAGGTAATTTTTTTGTTTAAATTCAATAAGCAGAAGCAAAAAAAAAATATATATTTTTTTAATCCTACTATTCTTCAGCTGGAAGCTATATCCTGGGATAAAATGTCCCACTGGGTTGTTTACACGACATTGATTGGGACATTATATTCCATCGGTAGCAATTCTTTCAGAATAATAAAACATAGTTTATTATTGAACACCAATGGGACAATATATCCCATTTATGTGGCTTTAACAGAACAAGTGGGATCAATTATCCCAAATGGAAAACACCCAACATATATGAATATTAGAGTGACGGTGCCGGGTGGAATATTATGACACTAGATCTAAAAGATAAGTACTGAAAATTTGAGCCAAATTCGGGATGCGCATCGAGGTCAAAGGTGAGATATATGCAAAATTTTACTATTTATATGAAATAAATTTGTAAAACTCCTTAACTTTCTGCATTATATTACATAAATATGTAGGCTTATTTATATTAATGAAAATAACAAAAAAATATTTTTCAGATTAAACCTACATATATCTCCTTTGGGTCAAATTAACCCACAAACTGTATTATCGCTAAAAGTTGGAAAAAATGCAAATTTTTCAGTTTTTGTAAGAATTTTGCTACTAAATAATTATTTTTGCAATCGAATGGATAAGATTCGAAATGTGTACGTAATTGTAGTTTTAATGAAATATAAAAGATAAAAATTGGTTAAAAAATTTTAAAGTTATTAAAAATTCCCCAGACCATTAACGTGTCTCAGACCACTTGATCAAGAAATGTAGGAACAAAATTAACATATTTTAAGAAATATTAAAACAAAAGCTAAATTTTACTTAAAATATATCCGTATTTACATTCGTATGAGTTTTTGTCTTTGTAGAATACCGTTAACCTATTCGCAGGGATGGCCAAAAAAAATTATTTTTTTTAACGGCAGTTTCAAATCTCCATTTTCAAATTTTTAAAAATTTTTTTTAAACAAATTTCAGAATTTTTTGATCATCACATTGGGATTTATTGAGATCATAATAGAGAATAAAAATATGAAAAAATTATGTCAATACCTCTTACAGTTTTTTCGTACCTACGATTTAAATTTTTTGATCTTCGGGAAAAAATATTTTTTTGGCCATAATTTGGCGAATGAGAGCAATTTCCTACATGTTACGAATTTTAAGTAAAACCAATACAGAATCATTCTAAATATACTATGAAAGTTTTACTAAAAGCGGATAACTTTAACCCTTAAATGGTGAAGTTTAAGTTAAAATTTAGCAATATTTGGAATTTATAAATGAAAGATAGCGAAATATTATCCATTTTTTTCCATTTTTGCACTGTTTTTGTATATTTTAGACTTTATGTTATATTTTTCTCAAGTTTTATTAAAATCGGCCCAAAAATATATAACATTTCGGCATCTTTACATTAGAAATTTCAAATATTGAAAAATTTTGCCTTTGACCTTTACGGTTTAAGGGTTAAAGTTATTAAAAATTTAAATTTCCGAATTTTTGAATTTTTTCAAACTTCAAATCGAATTAAAAAAAGAAAATCATCCAAATCTCTCCAGCCGTTATATAATAGAATATATAGATATATAGAAGATAGATAGAATAAGATGTATTCAAAAGCACATATTTATTTGCAAATAAAATATTTAAATTTGTACTGCATACTTTACAAACCATCTTCTGAAAATTTCAAATCGAATAAAGATGACATTACATACATGGACCATTTCATTTTTATATATATAGATATATTGCAACTAAATCTAATGCAATCATACTATGGTTGTCTAAGCTACTACCAGGTAATGCAGAATTACCTAGTTTTTGCTGCCATACTATATTAATTTAATTTTATTACAAAAGCTAGTTTTATTGTTTTTAAAAAATGTTATAAAATTTCTTTTTACAGTCTTTATTTTACGTTTGTAATAAAATCCCATATTTTTAATTAAAAAGTTTTTCAAACGCAAAAAAAAAAATAAAAGCACGTAGAATATGTATTATTATTTAATCAAATGCAAATACAGTGCACAGGATGTGTTTTAATTTGAAATTAATAATATTTACAAACAGTCATCTATTTTTTTTTTTTTTTTTTTTTTTTTTTTTTTTTTGTTATAAATTCTATATAATACCATAGTAAATGTTTCAAACACTAAAAAAATTACAAAATAAAAGTATTTTAGCACGCAGTAATTATATGAGTGAAAAAAAACTCGTACCGTAATTAACTTTGCCATTATGGCATAAATTAAAGCTGACTGACACACAAATTCAGAAAAAAAAAATGGATTAATATTATTATTATTTTTGTTTTTCTTGTTTTAACACATTGTAGTAATATATAATTCAAACAATAAAATCATATTCTGAGAGCAGAGGTGTAATGATAACAGGGATTGTGTCTGGTTATGATATTTTATTTATGTGTTTGTTTTAAAATAAGGATTATTTATGTATTTCTTAAATTTCTCCATATAACTAGATATGTTTATATACATATACATACTAGGCGTATGATTGATATATCTAGCAACTTGATAACAATCATACGCCATAAGGCTTGTTAAAAGAACTCGTCGTAATGGTTTGGATAAACAAAACTACTAGTTATTATCATTTCCAAAAATAAAACTTTAAAAATGTTACTCAAAAATTTGTCTGCTTTAGCCAGATTTTCTTATTCACAAAATAGCCATAATATTGTAGTATTTTTTCCTTTAATTTAGAAAATGTTTAATAATTTTTGCCCACTTAATTTACCACCACTGGCTACTCTAACACCTTGTTATATGCTGTGTGCGTAGCGCCTAAAAAAAATTAAAGAACAAAACAAATGAAAATAAACTCAGCATGACACCCAACACCTGCTTGGCAGCTAAATAATATGCACACATTTCTCACCGGCTGCTATAACAGCAACAACAGACGAAAATAATGGAAGCAGCAAGCTCATGGAGTTAGACCAAAACAACTATACACTGCTAAAAATGTATTTATTTGCTCTATGAAAATCGAAAACAAAATATACATATTAACCCCTCCCAAGCTTGTTAATAACAAAAACTAAAAAACATGAACATGAATATGAAGGCCACAAAGTCATAAGCTGGCTGATTCAATGATATGGAAAAATAAATGGTTTTCTTTTCACTCCTCATAGTCATCATCATATTGCTAGTTAGAGTAAATAAAAAATTTTGCTGTAATGACTAGTGGTGAGCAGGATGTATTTTTTTACAACATGATTGCTACCGACAGAAATATTAAAGGTGCTAAAATGAGAACTACAGCATGACATTGACAAATTTTCTTATTGTTAAATTAGAAATGAGCTTTCTCTTTGTTTCAGTTAAATGTAAATAAATTTATGTTATTAATAATGCAAAAGCAAATTACTTTTAGCAAATGACACATATACATACTATAGTTTTTTGTTAAAATTCCAAAATTCATTAGCATATTTTCTTGTTTAAAATCTATTGCATTCTTTAAGGCTTTAAATATTATGCCTCATCTTAGCAAAAGTTTTCTGCTTGTAATATGAAAATGATTGCTCCATCGACTATAAAGATCAATTCGTTAAATTTTAATTGTTGTATATTTGTCACTGATTTGGTAGTTAGTGAACTTTGTTGGAAGAAAATATTACATGTGTCTGTCTCAGTTTTATAGAATCGTACCAAACTAATTGCGAATTCAATAGCAAATGTCTATACCAGTCAGTGTAATTTTACAAAATCCAATGCACGCTTGATTATGGTATTAAATCAGCGAAAGGCAAACTCACACCACTACAGTTTTTAAATATTGTAGTTGTATGAGTTGAGTAAAAAGTTGAGAAAAAAACAAAAACAAGCATAAAAAGCGAAAAGCGTAACACAACCTGCTTCCATCAATGCTCATGCGAGACTGACTGGTTTTGATTGTTTTTATACAATGTGTGTGCTTGCGTACATGTGAAAAAAAAAACAAGAGAGCTCATTTGAGAGCTCAATGCCTTTCGCTGTATTAAATACTGATTACGCGACGTTGTCACATACACTACAAGCTCGTTTGTGTGGCTTATGATCATGAACGGCTGGCAGCTGATTTGCTGCTATTTTACTAAAAAATAATCATACCTGTTGCCGCGCAGCACTTTTCTGCTGATTCACTTACAATCACAAATGTGAATTAAAGTTACTTACATGATCTGTCTAATAGTATATAAATATTTTTGAAATAGACACATACTGCCGATCAGTACGTGTGTATTTGATATTTTATTACACACCTATCAACCATCATTAAAAAAAAAAAAAAATTTAATTAAAATAAACATGCGTTTGAGAACAAAAAAAAATATTTTCTATTTTTCAGTAACTAAAACGTCAAATTTAAAAATTATATTTCATAAAAATGAAAAAATGTATACTATTGTTCATTTGAACAACTGTCAGCAGTATGCGTTCATTTCAAAATCAAAACCATAGAGAAACAACAAGAGCGGAAACTAGAAAAAAACTCAAACAAAAATGTTACTCAAAATAATCACACATACGAGTGTTGTTTTTGTTTTCACATAGTTTTTTTACTAATACATTCTCAGCACTTAGGTTTTTGACAACTGAGTTAGGTCTTTGACAGGAGAGTTTCCGCTCTATATATAATTATCTATGATCAAAACTATTTTGATTTTTCATACTGCATTGTCTGTGTGTCGCATACAAAGAATAACAAGAAGGGAAGTCTCTCATTTTTTCTACAACAACAACTTCTCTCTCTTCACACATACAGGTTGTATGTGAATTCAACACACTTGAGAGAGAAATTTAACTTCAAAACTTTTTCTAGAAATTTGCAATAAAATTGCAATTCTAACACACTATTTTACAAATACATAATATTTTTATATTTTTTTCCACATATTTAAACTATTAAAGTAACTGAAACATGTATATTTAGCACAAAAGAAAAATGACATTTAATTTTTGGGGGTTTAAATTAAAACTGAAAAAAACACATTTGTAAAATTTCGTATTGAAAATTAATAAAAAAAAAAATCAAATATATTAAATTTTTGCAGAAATTATGGAATAAAAAGCAGAAAAAACTATTTATAAAATCTTTCCTGGTCAAATATACATTAAATGATTTGAGAATTGTTTGAATTTTTAAATTTAAGTGTAATCAAATTTTGTTATAATTTTTAAGGTCGCTTTTTTATAGCAATGTTTGTTTGAGGAGTGTGGTAAAAGTGGTTTGAATACCAATACATATAAAGAAAACCAATACATTATTAAAGTTAGGTCTTTTTTACAACCGACTTAGGTTTTTTTTACAGCGTTTCACTTCTTGTTATTACCCAGCAGTTCTAGGAGACAGTCCCGAACTAGTGATTTTACCCATCAATTAGGGTGGGAACTAGTTACTTCAATAGCTACGTGACTAGTTATTTTAACACGTGCATGTCCTAAGCAGGGGGTCAATTGATCCTATTTGACTACAATGAGACTGTCTAATAGCTGGTCCAAAGTAGTCAACGCATTGGATTCACATACTGGTTAAATAACGTCAGTTACCTTACTATATACCTAACTGGTAACTTGATCAGCTAAATAACTATTTTTTAAACACCCGTACGTGTTTTAAAAATAGTTATGTAATTGATATCAAATAGTCAGCTAAAAGACATATCATAGGCATTCCAATAAACGATAGCTTGTAGACAAACCTTTCTTCTACAACTCTCCAATGGATTGCTTCTGGTGGGTAAAATAACTATTTTCTGCAATGCAGTGCAAAATAAACGCTTAAAGTGACTTCACTATAGGTTACCAAGAGACACTAAAGTTACTATTGACATCATGCTATGTTACATGGGATATTAGTATACTTAAGCAAAAATAAAAACTAACTGTATGAGAATTATATCAACACAATTTGTACAAAACCAGTTTGTCCAAATACTCACAAAACGTTTAAAGTGACGACACTTAAGTGACAATTATCTTCACGCTAGATTACCTGGGATATATAAAGTAACCAATTGTCTTATATCTGCAGTACAAAGAGCACATACGTGTCAAATGACAAAAATAAATAAATTGGAGTCAGCCAAGCGATAAGACATTTGTGACGATTACTGTCTATAAGGGATACATTGACTACTTGCTTAACTGCTGGGTATTCTTTGGTTACATACATAAACAAAAATTTCAAATTTACCAACACATGCTTATTGCATGACCATGAGCAGTATGTGTCTATGGATCGCTTAATGTTTTTCCTAATTGAAAAATATAGTCGACATTTATTGTGATAGTTTACACAGATATGAATCAGCTGGTTCCAGAAATATGACAATAGAAAACATACCAAAGAAAATGTCAAAATTGTTGTGGTTTGGAAAGAGGGACAAATATACATATATCACACTCCTTTTATATTGAATTTTTTTTTTCTCTCCTGCTCTGCAAAACACAACCATTGTTGTGGTAGTAGAACGTCAAAATAATCATACGGTTCTTTTTTTCGTGACAAACTTTAACAAATTGTAACACAGTCAAAAACAAAACTAAGAATTTGTTTATTAATACTTGGATATTGTTCCTTTCGTTTTCGCCCTGGAGATGATCTAATAAACTCGTCAGTCAGTGCATGTGTATGAGTGTCGTATACTCACAGCCATAGAGAATTATACATAGAGACGAGATACTCCGATTTGTGAAACAAAAATACAACAAATCATATGTTTGATACAAAAACAAAATACAATGACTAGCATGTATTTTTTTGTTGCAAGAGTTAGGTTTTTGACAACAGACTTAGGTTTTTGACAATTACGTCTCGTCTCTATGTTACCCTATGCTTACAGCTTTAAAGGAGACGTACAAATATACTCGTCCGTAACAGTAAACACAAAAATGAAATTTGATTGTCAATCACAAAAGGAGACAATCAAATAACCAGTCGACAAACAAAAATCAAAACTTTTTGATTTTAAGTTTTTCACATGACATCGATCAGTTCGGACCATATTTAGTATGCCATAGGCATATCACTGGCTTAACATGCAAAGGCTCTAAGTCGACATTTTAAAATTTTACTGGAGAGACATAAAACAATTTTTTTTTTTTTGCGCAAACATTTTTGAATATTGTAAACACAAGTTCTTTTATATTTTGCTTTGAAAAAATAAGATAAACGAAACTGTACTTTTTATAGGGTCTTACAGCTTTTTCTTGTGATAAATTGGACTAAGCGCTTTTGCTCATCAATGTATTTTTACTTATTGAATATTATTGCTTTAAAATCTCAGTTTATAAAAAAAGTGAACTTAGAGCCTTTGCATGTGAAACCAGCGATATGTACTTCCATACTATTTTATTAAATTTAATATTGTTTCTTGTTTACCCAATATTTATTTCGAAAAAATCTTAGTTCACGCCTTGACGGTAATTTCCTTTATTTCTATAATTTTATCAGTTTTCTTAGGGGGAGACGATGTCTAATAGAATATTGAATAGTTTGTTTAAATATGTATATCTTAAATTAAAATAAAGTTCATTTTAATTTTGTACACCTTTATGACTTTGGTAAAAGGTACAATAAAAATGGTAGTGTAAAATGCATAATTTTTTAAAATGTTTAGCTTCAATTTTGGAGCACTTGTACAATATAAATTTATTGAAAGTGTTGGCCATTGTCAGCTATGACCTTTTCTCATCTTTCTGGCAATATATGGATTTCGAGCCAAAAGATCTGCTCATTTTTTGAGGCTGTGAACGAGCGTATCCCAAATAGTAGTCGGACGGGCACGATTTAAACTATAAAGCGGGTGAGGCAAAACTTTCTAACCACTTCTGGCCGCATATTCTGAGCGTTTTTCGGCCGATGCACGCTTCAAACGAATCAGTTGCGTTCGGTACATGTTCCCTGTGATGGTCTGGTCTGATTTCAGCAGCTCATATATACAAATGTAAAATCGTATTTCAAGGTCTCTCAGTTTAAATTTCTGCTATTTCCCTGCTTTTGGATGAATCATGCTGCTAGCAGACATTTGGAAATTGCTTGCTTGTAATGATTTTGCAAGCTCTTGTTGAGTTTGACAACAACCTCTATGGAGTAATGCTTCCAATTCTTAATCTTCAAACCTTTTTCGCTGGCCTGGGCGATCTTTGTCTTCCGTGTCAAAACCACTTCTCTCGCACGTTGAAACCGATGGAACCCAATCACAATAAGTCTAAGTCGGTGTGATTCAGCGGTACTTTTTTAAAATTAAACAAGTAAAGCTAAACTTCCCGCTTATGACGCTTCGTTGGTATAAAAATCGATGTTTTCAAAGCAAAAAAAAAACTTTGTTGTTTACACTACAGTCATCAAAAACAAAGTAAGAATAAAAGACAGATATGTACCCTTCGAAATGACATAAGTTATTTAACACAAAAAACGGCGTTCAAAAGATGAGCCATCTATTGTAAATACCACATTTTTAAGTCATACACCCAATAGAAAAAAATATATTTCCGTTTTTTACTATTTAAAAGAAAGAAAAAAAGTAGTTTCTCTCTCTCATAAATGGGATATGAAATATGTTGGTATTGTGTAAATTTGTATCGTTATTTGATTTTCTCTCATCATTTCCTGAGTTAACTTATTTATTTTATTATTACATTAATGGCCACAATCATTCATAAAAATATAAATTTTCTATATAACTAAATGCATATACCTATAAATACTTACTACCTATATAAAATCTTATATTATATTGAATTTTCTTAACTATGATTGAATAGAAAGTTTATTTTATTACATTTATATGGTTAAATTAAATCAATTTTATTGACAGTATTATGATTACAGTTATAGCAAAATGGTGAAAAAAAAAACTACTAAAGTTTATTTTACAGTTTTATTACACGATTCTTGGAAAATATGTATAAAGAAGATAATTTCAATATAAGTAATAACAAATATGAGATTGGTATTTATATTTTTATGGTGTGTCAGTTAATATGTTCAACCACAAGTTACAAATTGTTGTTATATCTTTCCTAGCTAAAAGAGAGCATCTATTTTTAATTCATTTCAACTATACATTTCTTACCCCGAAGCTATTGCTCCTAAATCAAATCATTATTTAATTAAACAACAGTTTATAAACTTTACAGTTGTATGAACAAAATTCAAAGATGATGAACGAGCAGTTTCACACAGTCTCTGCCATGGAGAAAACAAACAAACAAAAAACAAAAAACTAAAAAGAAATCTAAGTAAATTAAATAGATGGTAAATGCCAACGTACTGCCACTTGACTAAGCTTAATATTGACTCCGGTTAACAGTTGTTGGTTGGCAAAATATGAAACGAATGCAATGCCAACCATTTTAATGGTCAGTATAAAACAGAAGTGGCGACCGTAGAGTTGGTAAATGGAATATTTACTAAATACTTAAGTGGAATAGTAAAACATGCTATGAAATGTATTGCTGCTGCTGCAGTAAAATTCCACATAAACGAGTATACCAGGAGTAAATTTTTTTTTTTTTTTACATACTTAGATTCATATTTTAGTTCTTTTTATAAATTACTGTGTACGTGAGATGAATAATAATTAAGTTTAAGGGTTGAATTTAAATATAATTTAAAGAAAGGTGTTTTTTAAAAGCACATGTTTTAAAGATTTAAAAAAATTATTCAAGCTAAGCATAGACTTAGATTTTATACCTATTGCTTTCAGGGAATAAAATGAAACAAATAGTTGACTATTCGAATTTTCAACTTTTTAGCTACTTATTTTTATGTTTTTTTCGACTATTATCGATTTTTTATCCTATTTTAACGTAAAATCAAATAAGAGAGCTATATTCGGCTGTGCCGAATCTTATATACCCTTCACCAAATTATACTTTAAAATAAAAATTTTAAATATTTTTAGGTAAACAAAATTTAGGGCCTGGCTCACAAAATGCGAACGAACATTTTCTTTCTTATTTTATATTGAAAACAATAACAAAAATTCAAATTTATTTGTTGTTTTCAATATAAAATAAGAAAGAAAATGTTCGTTCGCATTTAGTGAGCCAGGCCCTAAATATTTTTTTCAATATTTAAAAAAAAATTTTGTTTTTTCAAAATTGTTTTCAAATTTTTTTTTTTTTTAATTTTCTTCCAATATTTTTTTTTAGCTTTTTTCCAAATTTTTTAAAAAAATATTTTTCCCGATTTTGACCCATTGTAGGTCCAAATTACTATAGTCTTATATACATCGTTGCAATGGACTTTGAAATATCTATCATTAGATATCCATATTGTCTATATTAATGACTTAGTAATCCAGGTATAGATCAAGAATGAGCCAAAAATCAAGGTTGTCCCGCTGTTTTCCTTATATCTCAGCCATTTCCCGATATAGTGATGTATCAATTATCTTTGTTAGTTATTTGGTGGCTACGGAAAGTTGATTTCAACATACAGAAGGACAGACATACAGAAGGGCATGGCTATATCGACTTCGCAATCTATAATGATCCAGAATATATATACTTTGTGGGGTCGCAAATGAAAAATGTAGAAATTACAAACGGAATGACAAACTTATATATACCCTACCCAATCATGGTGAAGGGCATAACAAGAAAGAAAGTACAGTCGGTAAAGCTCGACCATTGGATACTCTTATAAATACTCTTATAAATAATTTTCTTTTAAAATTTGTATCGGAGCAATGACTAATGCTTTTGTATATAAAGTGGTGGCCAGCTGATAGAAAATATTTAGACCAAATTTCGTATCTTTGTCCATATATGTTGTACCGATTTTTCTAAACATTTTTGAGCAACTAACAATATTAATACTTAATTTCATACGCCGTCCTTTTGTTTTGGCACTATCGCACTTAAAATTCATTCGATAAAAAACTTCAAATGTTTGTCTTTAAATAACTCGCCGCCACTAGTTTAGTGGTTTGGATATCTATGTAACTAAGATATTTATGAGAGCTTCACTATTTTCAGATTTTCAGAGCAATCTAGTAGACCGATTCTAACCCAATTCAATAGGATTTGTCCTTGGGGCAATAGAAAAGCTTGTACCAAATTTTGTCGAATTATCTTTAAAATTGCGGCCTATAGTAGAAATTGGACTGTATAAAGATTTAAAATTGAAGTAAAATTTGGACTGTTTAAAGATTCAAAATTAAAATAGAAATTGTATTTATGATTGAAGTAAAATTGGACTGTATTAAGATCCACGATTAAAGCAGAAAATATACTGTATAAATATTTACAATTGAAGTAAAAATTGGACTGTATTAAAATCCATGATTAAAGTAGAAATTGGACTGTATAAAGATCCACAATGAAAGTAGAAATTGGATTTAAGTTTGAAGCAAAAATTCGACAACATAAATATCCATGATTGAAGTAAAAATTTAACAGTATAAAGATACATGTTTAGAGTAGAAATTGGACTGTATAAATATTTACAATTGAAGTAAAAATGGAACTGTATTATAATCCACGATTAAAGTATAAATTGGACTGTATAAAGATTCAATCTCTTCAATATTTTTCATCCAAATTTTCTAATAATAATAATAATCAGAATCAAAATTTTTCTAATAATACAAATAATAATGCTTCTTTTAAAAATTCCCAATCTTTTTATCAGGCAAATAGATTCAATTCTGGTCAAAATAATAATCAAAATTTTCAAGATAATCGTAAATATAATTTCAATAAGCAGAATAATATGGAAACATTTCAAAATGGTCAAGATAGTTTTCCGAATTCAAGTCAATATAGACAAAATACAACTTGGAATTATCCAAATCAACAGAATTATTTTTCAGATCCTCAAAATAGGCAACAAAACTCAGGACATTTTAGCAAAATTAGCGATGTTAGCAGATCTCAACAGACTAGTATAAATAACCCAAAACCAATGGAAGTAAATAATACACAAACTTCAAATTTTCATTTATTGGCCGAAGAGCTCTTCCCTGCATAGTTGTGAGGACAAAAACGACTCCAATAAAATTGTTAATAGACACTGGATCAGGAACTACATTAGTCAGAAAAGGTTTGTTTCATAGTTCTTTTAGAAGCGAACTTGAAAGACCAATAATATTAAACACAATTTGCTCAAAAACACTCACAGACTCGAAAGTTACTATTCCACTATTTAAAGAATTTAACCGCCCTAATTCTAAAATAGAAATGTTGGAAACTGACATTTTTAGCGAATTTGACGGCATTTTAGGCTGTAATTTATTGAAACCATTGGGAGCTAAAATTGATTTGAAGGAAAATATGTTAGTGACAAGTGAGGCGAAAATCCCTTTAATATTTGATGAACCTTCAATTGAAGATATAGATTTAGATACAATAATTGAAATAAATTTTAATGAACCAAAAATGGACTATTTAAAACGAAAACTAGAAAATCAAGAATCGAATGTTGAGGAAATTTCTGAACTTTTGAAAATAATAAAAGAATTTGAACACGTTTTTTATATTGAAGGAGATAATTTATCTTGCGTTTGCAAATATAAACACAAAATACCAACCAAAAATGAGATACCTGTATATTCACGGACATATCGTTTCCCGGAAATTCATAAGTAAGAAGTAGAGAAACAGGTTATGGAAATGTTAGAATCAGGAATAATAACGAAATCTAATAGCCCATATAATGCTCCTATCTGGGTTGTTCCTAAAAAAATGGACAATTCTGGACAACAAAAATGGAGAGTAGTAGTTGATTACAGGAAATTGAATGATGTTACGATTGAGGATAAATTTCCAATACCCAATATGGAAGATTTATTTTCGAAATTAGGAAATTCACAATATTTTAGCACAATAGATTTAGCAAAAGGGTTTCACCAAATTGAGATTTTAGTAGAAGATAGACATAAGACTGCTTTTTCAACGTCAAGAGGACATTACGAATTTACGAGAATGCCATTCGGGTTAAAAAATGCCCCTGCTTCGTTTCAACGTATGATGAATGAAGTGCTTCAAGACTATATAAATAATATATGCGTAGTTTATCTTGATGATATTTTGGTATTTTCCACATCCCTTACGGAACATATTTTGGCATTAAGAACAATCTTTAAGAGATTATCGGAATATAATCTTAAAGTTCAAGTTGATAAATGTACTTTTTTTAGACATGAATCGGAATATTTAGGACACATAATAACCCCTAATGGAATAGAACCAAACCCAGAAAAGATTAATATTATTGGAAAAATTTTAATACCAAAAACTATTAAGCAAATTAGATCATTTTTAGGCTTAACTGGATTTTATAGAAAATTCATAAAGAACTATAGCCAGATAGCCTTGCCTATGATTTCAAATCTTAAGAAAGGTTCAGTGATTAATATTAATGATCAAAGATACATTGATTTCTTTAATGAATTAAAGACAATTTTATGTAATACACCAGTCTTGGCATATCCATTATTTGACAAATTATTTGTTTTGATTACTGATGCCAGTAACGAAGCATTAGGTGCTGTATTGTCCCAAAATGGCCATCCAATTGCTTTTTCATCACGTACCTTAAATAAACATGAGAAAAATTATAGCGCTATTGAGAAGGAATTATTGGCAATTGTATGGGCTGTAAAATATTTCAGACCCTATTTATATGGGAGAAAATTCAAAATTCAGACAGATCATCGACCACTTGTATGGCTAAATTCATTAAAGGAACCAAATGTAAAATTACAAAGATGGAAGATACAGCTGAATGAATATGATTTTAAGGTTGAATATATTAAGGGTAAAACAAATAAAGTGGCTGATTATCTTAGCCGTCTAGATGTAAATACATTAACAGAGGAAGGACAAAATATAAAATCTGACGTAGCCACAATTCATAGTGGACAAGAGAATTTAAATGACCATATTTATATATCAGAATCTCCAGTCAATATATATAGAAACCAAATTATAATGAGTTTGGGAAATAATTATAAATACGAGAAACAAATTTTATACGGAAAGAAAACAAGACATAGGATTACTATAAAAGAATATTTTGAGGAAAAGGTAATCGAATTTTTGAAGCCAATTTTTCCTATAAAAGGAACCGTGGCAATTTTTTGTGATAATTTTGACATATTTAAGAATTTGCAAGAGACTTTGGTACACTATTTTTCGAATGCCCCAGAAATGAAATTTGTAGGATGTACAAAATTTATTAAGGATATTTTTAATAGTGAAAAACTTTTAGAAATAATTGACAAATATCATACTGATAAAAACCACAGAGGAATTGAGGAAACATATTTGGAATTAAAAAATATAATTTATTTTCCAAATTTAAAAATGGAAATTCATAAATTTATAAATAATTGCGTTATATGTAATATGTGTAAATATGACAGACAGCCTATCAGAACTAAATTATGTATAACAGAAACCCCAATAACATCGAATGAAATACTTCATATTGACATTTGGTTTTTGGACAAAAGTAGTACGTTTTTAACATGCATCGATAAGCTCACTAAACATGTATCAATTCATTATTTAAATGACAAAAAATTCACTAACTATCGTGGAAATGCTAAGAGAACGATTTGCTATTTTAGGTAAACCATGTAAAATAATAGCTGATAATGAGTTTAACACAGCATACATAAGACAATATTTGAATACGGAGAATATAGATTTTCATTTTACATCCCCTAATACCCATACAGGAAATTCGGACATAGAGCGGTTTCATCTGACGTTGAATGAACATATACGACTTTTTAAGCTAGAAAAGGAAAATAAGGATATTAGTGATAAAACGTTGGTATACAAGTCTGTGCAAATTTACAATGATTCGATACATAGTACTACAGGGTACAAACCAAATGATCTGCTACATAATAAGGTAGATAAAAATATATGGCAAACATTACATGATAGTGTTCACAATAAAAAGATTAAAAGAATTGCTAAAATTAACCAGAATAGAAAAGAATGTCATGATTATAAAGATAGGGAATTGGTGAAAAATCTAGGATTTCAAAATCTTAAACAAAAACCTAAATATATTTTAAAAGAAGTAAAGGAAAAGAATAATACCAATTTTATAGATGAAAAAGGTTGCAAACGTGATAGACAAATCGTAAAAAGAATTTTTAAATATCAAAATGAATTGCCAAATATAAAGTTTGAAAGAAAAGTTACTGGTAGAGATTATACTAAAAAGAATAAATAATTATAAATAAATAAAAAAATGAAAATAGTTTTAAATTATTGTAATCTTAAAAAAATAAGAAACCAACTAAACGTAATATATATATAAATGTTGTAAATAAGAACATGTTAATATGTAATATTGTATTTTGAATAAGTAAATTATTGTAAATTGATGTCTTATTTATCCAAATAAAATGCTCACATTCCAGGAGTAATGTTACATATTAATATATGTACGTGAATATCCTTATTTTATTACTTATTTATATATTGTTTTATTATTAGTTTTCTATTCAACATATTTTATTTAACTTTATCTTTATTTAATAATCATCAAATATTTTCTTTTACTATTTTTATTATCTTAGTTCTTAGTTTTATTATCGTTATTTCTTACATTCTCTAAAACCTGTCTTTACCGTTAATTTAAGTGATATTATTTTAAGTATATTGAATTTTGTATAAATTAATCATTACATATTTGTCTATTGAAAAGAGATGTTCATAAAATAAATAATATATAAAATCCTAAAAAAATCTACACACACAAAATTGTTTTAATCAGATTACTATTGGACGTTATGATTCGATTTGAGGACATGATTATCTAATGTAGAGGTGTTGTTCGAAATTGGTTTGTATAAAGATCCACAATTAACATAGAAATTTGACTGACGATTTAGGTAACCGTGTAAAGATCCACGATTAATGTAGAAATTGGATTGACGACTGAAGAAAAACGCAAACTGCATAATGATCCACAATTAAAGTATAAACTGGATTTACAATGGAAGTTAAAATTTAACTATATAAAGATCCACAATTAAAATAGAAATTGGACTATCTACAGATTAACGATTAAAGTGAAGATTTAATTGGAGTCTATAAATACCTACAATAGAAGTGAAAATTATGCTTTGCAAAGCTCTACGATTAAAGTAAAAATAATACTGTATAAAGATAAAATATTATGCAGTTGACTATGAATGTATAAAAATCTACCATTGAAGTAAAAATTGAACTGTATAAATGTTGTAACGTAGCATACGTTTCTTGTTGCTACACACCATAATACCCATAATATTGTCTCTTTGCGTTATACGTACTTATATATCACATATACACACATGTATATTACATGTCGATTGTTTGTTTTATTCATTGCAACAGGCCTACCTAAATAAAAGCGTAGGGCGGAACGTTTTCTTCCGCTTAGCTTTAACGCTGAAATGTCATACCTAAATAAGAGCAGCAACGCTACGTCAAACAACAAACACAAGGTTATCAAAAAAATAAATATAACACCTTCGGGTTGGCTGTTTCCTTAGTAGACTCCGGTCTAACTAATCCACTTTGTAACTTACGTAGCGGTTTTCGGACCGACTGCTCCCATCATTAACCTTTGGGTTGGCTGTTCTCTCAATAGCTTTCGGGCTAATTGTTGAAATATTGTAAAATACCTATTTTTAAGAAATATATATTGTAACTAGTATTGTAATATATATTTATAGAATTGATTAAATTAAACCGAAGAACCTGATTCTCTTCACGATTAATCGAACTAGCATATAGACAATCCGAGGATAAGCCAGTAGTAATACCAAAATAAAAACCGAATGATTGGTGCCTTTTCCGAAGCGTGTAAGCCAGTAGATCCCGAAGAAGTTCCTATTTAATTCAAACAATCTTTGATATTGTTATTTATGATATTTTGCTGTAATTGAATATTTTATTAATTTTGAATAAATAATTGAATTTTTTGAACCCCCAGAAAGGGTAAATAATTCGTGTTATCACTTAAGGTTCGTGGATCCCTATGTAGACCCTGGGCGCAACTTAGCTACTCCAGCCGACGACAAAACCACGTTACAGTGTCTATAATTGAAGTGAAAATAAAATTCTATAAATATCTACGAATGAAGTTAAAATGATACTACATAAAAACATAGGCGTAAAGTGAAATTGTATGCAAATGAACGATTGAAGTGAAAATTTGAGAGTATTAATGCCTAAGATTACAATTGTATAGTTTATGTACAAAGTTTTAAGCATAACTAAAGCTGTATAAAATTTACAATTTAAATTTAACATATACTGTATAAAGATATGAGATTAAAGCTTTACTAAGATCGTATAAATATCTAACATTAAAAATAAATTAAAAATTCAAATGTTCAGATCTACTTCTTCACAATTTCTGCTTAAAATTAATTATTTTTATTAGCAAATTTGAAGAAAAATTGTTGTTGGGAAAAACCAAAACTTTATTTTTTGTTCATCTAAAGGTATATAACATTTTATTGTCAACTAATAAGTAGAAGTGTCATTCATTACAAACTAAACAAATATTTGTTAACAGTTTTAATCAAAGCCAAATCTCAATATCGTTTCATCTTACAATCATTTAAAAATTTAACAATAAGTTTTAACTGACGGATATCCTGTTTGAAACTCTTTAGGTTTTATATTATTTTATAAGCATAGAAGAAAATAAACAATTATTTGCTTAAAGGATTTTCATTTCAATTCATTCAGTTCTTTGTGTACAAATTAACAACTCTTAAAAAATCTCTTTCCGCTGTTTTCGTTTTTTTCTTTTCTTGTCTTGATTTTTACCAAAGAGTTGAAGAGTTTGTTCTGTATTTTTTTTTTTTTTAATATCCGGTTAAATTGTAATGACAATATCCTCGCTGCTCTCTCAACTTTGTTGATTTGTAGTTGTTGTCTGTGATGTTTTTGACAAGACATTTGTATTAAGTTTTTGATTTCTTTTCTTTTCTTCTTTTATTATTAAGTATTTTATGTTGTTGATTTTGTTGTCGTTTATGTTGCCATTGCCGCTGTTGATGTGTGGATGTTGTTGCTGTATTAAAGTTTTAAACTTTAATGTTCATATCCATCTTGTTAGTTCAGAACTCTTTGATTTGTTGTCATTGTTTAAATAAAACAACAATGTTTAATTTCTTTTAGAGACACTTTTCTATAAGTATATTCATGCTGCAAATCTAGAATAGATGAAAATTTATAAAGTTTTTTAATATTAATTTTGACAGTAGATTTACGTATTTAGAAATATACATAAAAATATCCCTGTCGTCAGCCTAAAACCATATATCACTATGTCAGTAGATATACGTTAGAGACAACAGTTTAAGTGTATTTCTGATGACATTGCCAGCGAACCCGTCAACAGTTTAGTTTTTTTTTTATTATGCTGTGTAGCCAATAGGTATAGAAAATAACTACCTAGTCAGTAGTGATACAGTCTACTGGTGGATATTGCATGACAAGCTAATGTTAAATGTCAATAGAAGATTACATTGGCTGGGGTACATATGGTAGTAGTGCTACTGACAATGTCACTACTAAATCACTACAAATTTACTATTGGCATTCCCTGCAGGGATGCTATATACCATTTAAGTGTATTTATTACAAAAATAAATTATTTACAATGTTCAAATACATCACGTTTATCTAAAATAAAACACACTTTTATTGTTTTCACTTGACTTTATTACATATTTAATTTGTCATATAACCTGCGATTTTTTTTTAATAAAAACCATCAACTTGTGTGAAAGCTTAGACAAGTCTGACATATGATTAGAACTTTACGTCATATCACAATATTGTGTACATACTCCGTCAAAAGCATTTGTTATTCTGGTATGTAAATACAGTGCACTCGCGGTAACGTGAACTAATTAAAACCAAGGGAGTTCATGTTAGTGAAATTGTTCATGTTAGCGATTGTCGAATTTCACAGAAAAAAATATAGAATTTTATAATATAAACCTGTGTTTTACACGCGTGAACGTGAAATTCTTTTATTATTATTTTAATTATTAAAATATAAAACAAAAATTATTGATTAAAATGCATTACAAAGCAAAACGAGATCACGACATAAAATTACTCATTCGTTGCCATACAAAAAATATTAATTTAGAGGAAACAAACACATTTTTAATATAAGGGGATTCCCTAAACTTTAAAAATCGAATTTAATGTATGTATTTCAGTGTTGTCTACATGCTTAGAAAACAAATGCAGTGAAAAAATTGTTCACGTTATAGAGCTTTCTGAGTTTGTTCACGTTACAAAGTAGTCAATGTAAACAAAAGCTTGTTCACGTTAGACGATGTTCACGTTACCTAGAGTGCACTGCATTGTGATTTAAATGTAGAAATTCATGATTGTAAAAAAATTTAACATAAAATAAAGTTAGTTTTTGCCCGTGTTTACTTTTTATAAAAATTTTGTAATTTTGTTTTATTAAACTCCAATCTAATTGACTATAACTGCGTATTTAAGTATGAAGGAGGCATACGTCTTGTAACGCCGTGAGACAATTTTAATATTTTTTAATATCTAATATCTAATGATAGATATTTCAAAAGCCTTTCCAATGCCATAGTAAATCGGGGAAAATATTGTTTAAGCACAGTTTTTTTTACTAAAAAAAATTTACCATACAATTTTTTTCACCCATATTTTTTCATTAATAAAATTTTTTAGCGCAAAACATCTTTTTACACTTAAACTTGTTTTCACCAAAAAATATTTTGAATATTTATTTTAAATTTTACTGTGGTAAATGATTTATAAGATTCGGCACAGCTGAATTTATTATTTTCGAGATTCGTGCTACTTTTTGCAGACTTAGTCGAATATAGGGTTTTTAATTTCCCGACCTTTTTTGATTCCCGGAAATTTTTTTTTATTCCTTAATACATATTCCCGAAATACATAATGCTACTGTAAATTAGGAATACTATAGCCAAATTTTATATAAAAACTTTGCGTTATAATCATTATATATCAGAGCATCGTATTTATTTATTTCAATTTGAGCTTAATTCACTAAAATCTTAATCCGTAATTAAAAAATGTCAGCCTTTCATTCCATAAATCCTTTTCCAACATATAATTCTTTAAAAATTCTGTTTAAATTGAAATAATTTTGAAATTAATTAATAACAGAATTTATTCAAACTTTGAATGATTAAATTTATGTTAATTCAAATCTACTACAAATTGAGTTAAACGGTTTTTTCTACATTCAGTTTTGTTTAGCTTTTAATCATTTACATAATTAATTGAAAAAAATTGTCTTAGGCCTTTTCATTCAATACATTTTTATAGATAAGTATTCTGTTATGGATTTGAAGAAGAAATTTAAAGAAATGAATTTAATACATTTAACTGAATGTTGTTCTCAAAAATAGAATTAAGAAATAATTCTTTCGATCCTTTGTTATATATTAGGGTATTCAATCGATTAACCGTTAATCGGTTATCCGATTAATTTTTTTCTGTTAACTGTCCGAATAATTTATAATAGCCGATTTTCAAATAACAAATAAACCGGTTAATAACTTATTGATTTAATAACTCATTGCTAGTTAGGTCTCGCAAAAGACGTTTCAGTAAAAACAGAATAAGCATAAGCGCGACTTGAATGTCAGTCATTATAAAACAACTTCTATGTAATGCAGATGGTATGTAGTAGTCATAGAGATACGGATTTTTGTTTTTTTACTATCGAAACATAATCAAATGTGTTAATAGAGTGAAATATCGCTCATTTGCTGCAACAACGTCATAATTCAAAAAAAGTCGTTTCGAGAAAAACGGCTTTGAATGTTTTATGACATTTGACTATTTCTTAAATAAATGTCCAACAAATCATGAGATTTTAGAAATATAACCTGATTTGAATAGTAGATGTTAATATCCTTCTAATCTGTATTTAACCCAAATTTTTTCTTGTCAAATATACGAGAAAACATGAATTTTGATTTTGACGTTTACAACAAAAAAACACTCTCACGGGAAAAATTATTAACTTTTTTGAAAACTGATAAAACTATATGATAGAACGGCGCATATTTCGTATTACTCAGTTCAAAACACACGGATTTTGAATTATGTCGTTGTTGCAGCAAATGAGCGATATATCCTTGTGGTATCTAAAAAATTTTATAAAATTTTTCTTATTCAGATTACGAAAAAATTAATTTTACGTACGGTTTTTATACCCTATACCAGACCGTTATGTGTATTTGCATGATTTTTATTTGTGACCCCATAAAGAATACAAATATATATATACTCTGAAGTTTTGTAAATACGTTTTTAAGAACTATTGCTGCGTTTCCTTTCAAGGCCAAAATCAATTCTATAGCATTTTCTTCATTGTTCCAAAAGTTCAGCTCGGTATCTGTATCAAACTGGAACTTGAAAATACCAAATGTGTCCAATTCACTTATGTCGTAATTTTAATTAATGGTTTGATTTTGTTTCGTAAAATATGTTCGAAAAATATTTATGACATGCAATGATACAATGCTACGACATCGATTGTGAATTGGACAATGGTGTGCTGCCATCAAAAGTAGGAGCCTTTGTTCTACTAGAGCTTTCTGGAATACTTCACAACGCTCCATCTCGGCGTTGAATATTATTCACATTCATTTGCCTATGTCTTTTTAAATTTTCATTCAAAAAACCCCAAATAAATAATAATAATAAGCTGTCTATTATTGACAAGCGAAAAACTTTTGGGAAAAATAGAGTTCTAACTTGTTTTCTTTGTAGTTTAGTCAGTTTTTAATTTCCGGAATTCCCGACTAAAAATCCCGGGAATCGGGTAGTGAAAAATTGGCAAAATTCCCGGGAATTACCGGGCTAAAAACCCTAGTCGAATACCATAAGGCATAAAAATCAAGATAGAAAAAAATCCTTTACTATTCTTGTTATTCAGTAAAGCCAGCTGTACAACCTTCAACGTCAAATACTAAGACTCCATTTATTATGTCATTTAAACTTCTCCAACTATTTATTTCATATAAGGTCTGGAAATTACTTGTAATTTAATTTTTTGTAAAAAAAAAATTAAAATATAAAAGTAACTTAGTTAAAGACAATAATACGAGCGGCATATTTGCAATGATATCCTGCCCAAACAGATGACTGATATGAGGCCAACATTTGTGGTTGGTGTAATGAAGATCTTTGAGCCGACCTTCCCAAAAACACAAACAACATTGGTGTTTGGCGAGCCCCTTTTCAAAACTCAATTTTGAAGTCGGCCATTGATAATTGACACTGTAGGATACATTACCTATGTGAGGCTCTTCATTGATCTATCTATCTTTGAGGCTCTTCATTGATCTATTCATTTAAATCATAGGAGTGGCTTATGGTTTCGAAAAGTTTTTCCATATCTTCCGTGTAAGTGATGCCAGTTTGGTCATCCACTTTGAAACATGAGTCGAATGATTACTCTTTTCAACATTTTCGTGCTGATGTTACTCAAAAATGTTGGAAATCCAATCTACAATGTTGTTCTACCGATTCCAATATTTCTGCGTTTCTCTGCGTTTCATCCTCCAGCTCATATTGTGTACCGATCGAGAGTCGATACTAAGCGATTCCACACCAAAATCACATAGGGAATGTGTGTTAGTCTCCTGATATAGCTTTAGGATTTGACGTTGAACATAGTACAGCTGGCTTCACTGAACCTAAAGAATGCTCTATGGCCGAATTTCAAAAGTTGGTTCACTTGACATGAAATCCCCCATATAATAATGAATTTTAAATAAATTTTAAAAGCCTTTTTCGACGTTGAGGCGGTAAAGGCTATTGAATTAAAAATAAAAATAAATAAAATTAAAAAAAAAATCATTAATTTACTAAATTAATTACATAATTATTAAAGCATGAAATGAGAATATTAAAATTACATATGTTTTTGTTTTGTACCACTGACGTATGAGCAACATAATAAAATATGTGAATTTTATAGGACTCATACGCAACTGTTTCACTCAGATTTTTTCTGTAAAAACGACATAGAGAAACAACACACAGTGGGGCAGAATCAAAATTTTTTTGAAATAAATCTGGCATTTCTAAACGAATAGCCCGGTCGGGATAAAATTTGACGTGGGCGTAGTCAAGGAGTATTTGAGTTCAAGTTATTAAAATGGACCCTATAAATGCTCTAGGCACGGCTCTATGGGGGCTCAAATTAGGGTACCTTCGACATGTAAAATTGTTAAAGACGTGCTATTTTTTTGTCTCCCATCCGATTTCAAAGACTTAAAAATTTTTGGGAAGCGCTCGGCTAGATCTTGAAAAAATATGCTTGCGTATGCTATTTATCTCTTATAATTTCCGAGTTATAGGCATTTAAAAATTGAAATATTCAAATTTTGCCATACCTTGGTCCGCTTTATTAAAAATATAGGGCGTACTTTTGAACCGAATGGACTTAAATTTTGTTATTAGTTAGATAACTAGATTACCAATAAGATGCAAAAATTTCAGAGCAATATCTATTACGGATCCGAAAATAAACGATTTTCTATTTAAAAATTCAAAAAATAGTCGATTTTTGCTGTTTTTTGGGCAAAAAGGTGACTTAACTTTTTTTTATTAAAATAAAACTGTCTTTAAGAACATATAAAAGTTTTTTGTTTTTCTGTAAGACTTCTTTACGGAGAACATTTTCGTATATAAAACATGTCATATTTTTCGAATATGTCGCCCCTACGCCCTTCGGAGTTTGATCTATTTTTACAAAAATTTTAAATTTGGACCACATGTTCTAAAATCTCAAAGCTGGGATCAGAAAACGGAAAGCAGCTTTGGCAACCTTGATGTGATTCCTATTTATTTCCAAAGTATTTTCCCAGCCCCAAAGAAATGTAGAACCTGTAGGAAAAATTGTAAAAAAATCCCATTTTTGGGATTTTTGCTCCAATTTTTAGGAATTGCGGGATTCTCTTTGAACTTTTGACAAGCTTTTTACACATTATTATTTAAAATGAGAAATTAAAAAAACGTTGAAAATTTCGTTTAGTTTTGCTAATAAATAAAGATTTTATTACATATTAAATATTTATTGAGTTTGTAAAACTAAAATTTGTATCAAAATTTTGATATAATTGCAAATATTAGGAACAATTTGGTCCTAATTTTTCCCAAACTAACTTTTTTTGTTTAGATAAGTTAATTTTTGGTCTTACACAAAAAATTTAAGTCAATATCTCAATTATATTCAAAAATATGCCACTTTCAATCTAAGTGCTTTAAAAATATTACATTAAACAGTTATATGTTCTTAAAGAAATTTTTTTTTAATACAAAAAAGAGTTAAATCACCTTTTTGCCTAAAAAACCGCAAAAATCTACTATTTTTTGAATTTTTAAATTGAAAATCGTTTATTTTCAGATCCCTAATAGGAGTTGCTCTGAAATTTTTGCATATTATTGGTAATTTAGTTATCTAACTAATAAAAAAATTTGAGTCCATTCGGTTCAAAAGTACGCCCTATATTTTTAAAAAAGCGGACCAAGGTATGGCAAAATTTGAACATTTCAATTTTGAAATGCCTATAACTCGGAAATTTTAAGAGATAAATAGCACACGCAAGCATGTTTTTTCAAGATCTAGCCGAGCGCTTCCCAAACATTTAAAAATTTTACATGTCGAAGGTACCCTATTTTGAGCCCCCATAGTGTCGCGCCTGGAGTATTTGTAGGGTCAATTTTAATAACTTAAACTCGAATACTCCTTGGCTACGCCCACATCAAATTTTGTCTCTATCGGGCTATCCGTTTAGAAATGCCAGATTTATTTCCAAAAAATTTTGATTCTGCCCCACTGTGCAACGTTCACATCTGCAAAAATTTATTCCAAAAACGTTTGATTTCATTCACATATCAAAAGACTATTTACATTCAATAATTTTATATTTTAAAAATTATCATGAAATGGTTTCTGTTTTGTTATTGAATTTTTTTGTTTTAATATTTAAATATTTTACAATTTATTGCCTTCCTGTTTTATTGTAATTTACCTGTATTTTATTAACAAACCCATAACTTATTAAAGTTTTAGACAATTTACATAATTAATATTGAAAAAAATTCAAGTAATGAAGAAAATTTAAATGAAACCAATGGAATACAATTCTTAAAATTAATGTACAAAATTAGTTTTCTATATAAACAGAAAATATTCAAAATACTACTAATTTAAGTTTAAACCTCAATATTTTGTTAAATTTCAAACTAATTGCTGTCAAATTTGATTGTAATTTCATGCATTCTCAACAACTAATAAACACTTTCAGTCAACATATTGTTATTTATTTGATAACTGACTATAATTGATTTGTGTGGTAGAATTAAATTATAAAATATCACTACATTTTGCTGTAAATATAAAAATTCTAAATTAATATTCTACACATGCCTGCATACACATACATATTTCCATGCTTGTGTTAAATTAGCTATAAACTAATTTTAGAATATAATAAAAAAAAAAAATACAAAATAAATACGACAGAAGTAAACCGACATTTCATAACAAAAATGATATACATACATAGTTTTAATTAAATTTTTTACATAGACATACAACCACTACAATAAGCGTAACAGAATAAATCGCTCATTTGCTGCAACAACGGCATAACACAAAATCCGTGTTTTTTGAACTAAGTAATACAAAATATGCGCCGTTCTATAGTTTTAGCAGTTTTCAAAAAAGTAAATCATTTTTTGTGTGAGAGTGTTTTTTTGTTGTAAATATTTGACAAATAAAAATTTTGGGTTATATACAGATTAGAAAGATATTAACATCTACTATTTAAATCAGGTTTTGTTTCTGAAATCGCATGATTTGTTGAAAATTTATTTAAGAAATAGTAAAATGTCATAAAAAATTCCGTTTTTCTCGACACGAATTTTTTTGAATTATGACGTTGTTGCAGCAAATGAGCGATATAACGTAGACTGAGTGGGCCCAAAATTATATTCATAACAAAAATTAAAGTTTTCTTTGTTTCGAGATACAATTTCTCAACATTTTTTTTTATATAAAAATAGCAGTTGGTAAACTAGAACAAATACTGTACGATTTTTTACACATTTATTTTAGTTTTGTCTTGTTTCTATCAACAAATTTTAGAAATAGCATATATTTAAAGTAGTACCATCCTAATACACCTCTATATATTATTAATCACATTAATTTGTGAGATTTTGCGTTACCAAAATTGCAATTAAACCACTCGTATGCATATGTGTACAAATATTCGTATGTACGGGTGTAATTTTGAAATGCTTAAGGGCTTTTGTAATCAAGTACTTAAATACTAATACATATTATGTACAATAATAATGCACATACTAATACAAATCAAATATGTTGGAAAAGTTTTCACTAAAATATAATTGGATTATATTGGGTGTTTAGTAATGTATATGGACAATTCCACGATAATGACAACCACGACTGAAAAACAAAAACACTTGAAACTTTTTCTCAAGACGATTTGAATAGGAGAAAACACTAAAATGTTACTATGTGAAAGTATTTAGAGCTTACTACAACTGACTATATTTGTTTTTTTAATTTAATTGTTATGTTTTAGTCTAAAATTGCTTGCGAAAACTAAGCTTCCAATTAGCATGTAGTATGAAATGAATTTGACTCTGATGGTTTTTTTGCTATTATCAAATTGTTTATTGAAACCGAATATATATTTTCTATTATTTTTTTTAGTTTTTGTATACATATATTTACAGAATATATATTGTTCTACTATAAGAAAAAATCTGTCACGTACGATATTAAATTTTATTTATTGTAAAATCATCGAAAGTTTTTTTTTATTTAAATATGATGGATTGTAAAGGAACAATTTTTGGTTTAGTGTATGAAATTAAAAGAAACCATAACGCCTTTCACGATTCGCAAATGTTCACATATTTCTACATGTACCTCAAAATTACTTCCGTTTTATGTCACGTACGATATGCCTCTATTTCGTTTTATATTTTGGACAACAATGTTTCTAAAGAACTTATTATTTTTTTAAAATATAGTACCCTCTGAATGGAACATAAATACCAAATTACTTTTCAGATACTCTTATTTTTGCAAAATATATTCCACTTTATATGTGTACAAGTGTCACGTACGATGATATGGAATTGCCCATATGTCATTTTGAAGAGTACATATCTGTCATTTATTCTCAATTATTTATTTAAAATTATAGTGCCAGTAAGGTGTCATATGCTGGAAGTTTTGCTTTACTTCTTAAATTAGAAAAGTTCATCGATTGCTCACCAATGTAAATGGTGAATGTGTTTCATCTGTTTCAACGTGCGAGATATGGTTTGTGTGGATCAGAAGTGGTGATTTCGACACGGAAGACAAAGATAGCCCAGGCCAGCCAAAAAAGTTTAAAGACCATGAATTGGAGGCATTACTCCATGAAGATTGTTGACAAAACCAAAAAGAGCTTGCAAAATCATTGGAGGCTACTCAAGCAGCAATTTCAAATCGTTTCCGAGCAGCAGGGGAATTGTGTGTCATACGAATTGATGGTTAGAGACCATTTAAAGAAAATCATTTTTGAACCGAATAATTACTTGCGATTAAAAAAAACGGTACATTACGATATCTCGAAGCGTAGAAATTGTATGTAAAGCCTGGCCAACCAGCCGAATCGACACCAAAGCCAAGAGAGTTTTATCTACTAAGTCTAAGCTGCTAAAATCTGGTCAGACTATCACAGGAATCCCGTACCGAATGTAACAGATTCGTTTGAAGCGAGCATTGGCCGAAAAATTAACAGAATATGAGGCCAGACATGAAAACGTAATATTTCATCATGAAAACGCTCGGACACATGTTGTAATACCTGTTATTTAGAATGAAGTGGTCGGGAAGTTTTGCTTTACCCACTTCATAGACGATCGATGCAGAACCCTCTCTCTGGGATACGCTTCATTTCGGATAAGAGTATACGATATTGGTTTGATTCGCTCTTGTCCGCAAAA
Organism: Calliphora vomitoria; assembly: GCA_942486065.2. NCBI lineage: Eukaryota > Metazoa > Arthropoda > Insecta > Diptera > Calliphoridae > Calliphora > Calliphora vomitoria. Next base: position 37,761,663 of record OW818029.2, read on the forward strand.
GTTGATAATTCTTTTGCCCCGGAATCCATATGGTGCCAGAAAGATGGCCAATATTTTGAATAAATTTATATTGTACAAATGTTTTAAAATAAAAGCTAAAAAATCCATTATTTTTAAGTCATAGACCCAATATGTTACCAAGACAATACCGACCATTCATAAAACTTCTTAATGTGTCCACTTATTTTTGGCCTGATTTGGAATCCTGTCACTATTGTAAGCTCTTGAGTGGTACAAGAACAATAATGTGGTATTTGTACCAAGAGAGGCAAATCCTCCAAACGGCCTGGAGCTAAGGTCAGTAAGGATCGTGTTAAAAGAGAATTGAAGAGCATTAAAAAGGTGTTCAAAGCTGTAAAAGATTTTAAACGGAGAAAGACTACCTGTACAAACAATGTGACAGAAAGCACTATAAAAACCTTAATGGATGGGTTTCCGGAAAAGGTTCATAAATTGATTAAATCTATAAAAATTATATTTTTTGAAAGTTGTAATAATAGTTTCAATCAAAGAAAAAAAACCAATACTGTAAGTTAAGTGGTTTATTTTTTATTAACATTTATGTATGTTAAGATTTTTTCGATCTCATTCCTTAAAAAAATGTTTTTTGGTGGAGGTATCCAAGCCATATAGCAACAAAATTGAATAATAAAATCAGTGTGACAATATAAGGGTGATCAAAATAAGGGTGTGCCGATAGATTAGACCGTAGTGTGATGAACTATCAATCTGGGGATTGTGTGTTCGATTCCCGCCAGAGATTCTGGGAGTAGCAAAACGTTTCGCAGTTTGTTTTTGTTTAAAAAAAAGTTATGTAATTTTATCGAATATATTTTTGAAAATGTAAAATTTGGGATTTAAGATATCCATGAAACTATATTTTTGGTATCAAATTATGTACTATCGATGTCAGAAAATACTTTATATTTAAATTTCTATGGGTATATGAAATTTTTTGCTAACTTTTTTAAAAATTTGATCCAAAAATCGAAACTTGAAATAAAATATGTATGTAACCTCTAAAGGTTATCTGATTTGATTCAAATTTTCATTATTTGTTTTTTAGATGACGAAAAACTATTTTAGACATAGTGACCATCGTTAATCAAAATAATTACAAAATAAGTGCCACTCTAATATACATGCAATGCGCGTATGTAAACACAGTGCCACAATGAAAAAATAGTCGCAACGTACTCAATTGAGGTTGTAAATCTAGTTAAGTACTTTAGCACCCCATTTTGAACTAGTTTAAATAATATTAAATTGTTTTGTCATATATACTCAAGTTGTTAAAATAGTGTAATTGCATTAGCGTTAAATACGTCAGTTTAAGCTGACGTAATTTTAATTAAATTTCTACTTGCAATGCTAATAAAAATATTATTTTCAACATTTTAATTTATAGAAATTGATAACCATTTTAAATGACATTATTCCCACCGGCCAAAATATTGATATTAACAATTGAATTATGTATAATAAAATCCATTGTGATAAGTACTAATGAACAGTAGTGCGTATAATTAAACGAAAAGTTAAATTAAATTTTTATTAATTAGGTTGTCATCAATGTATGAATTGTCAGTGACTTTGTACAAGTTGTTGATTAATTGAGTTCAGTGTAATTATTTGAGTCTGATATGTACAAATATGAGTAGAAGCAGTAATTTTTAATATAGTAATATTTCATAAAGGTTTAAGAATAAATTTAATAACACATTTTGACCAAAATAAAAGGCTATATACAATTATGTCAGTCTTATATAAACTTTTATATGTGAACCTCGATAAAAGGCAAACCAAAGCAAATTTAAAATTTTTGAACAACATACAATTTTGATTATGACCTAAGAACCTGTGTAAGGTTTCCTCGTCGGAAACATTAGCTTTCTGTCGATAAACTATTTGACTATTTTAAAACATTTAAAACACAATTGCAAAAATATTGTTCAAGAACATCTGTAAAAAAAGTGTCAAATATCAAGGATTTCACTGTATTGTTCCTGTTTTAGCCAATGAATCCCGCGTCTCACAATTCCAGTTTTTTTTTTTTATATATAGTTGATTTTTTTAACATTAAGGTATTATTATATAGCAACAAGTAAGAGCATTATATTCGGCGGTGCCGAATCTTATATATTCACCGCAAATAAGAACTGATATCGAAAAAACCTTAACACATTTTTCATTAAAACTTTTAACCCAAGTATTATTTGATTTTTTTTTTTATCAATTATGTCAATTATGTTCATTTGTTGTTAATCTGATTAAAATTAGTGAGCAGAAAAAAATGCGTACTAAAATTATTAAAAATTTTCAACAAAATTCAAGTTGGTCCTACAAAAAGTTGGCCAAGCATTCAAAGGTCTGCCGTCAAACTGATTCCATTATTAAACAGTATCAAGAGAACTTGTCCGTTGATAGAAAACCTGGTTCATTTGCAAGGAATGATCCACATAATCTTTCTAAAGTCAATAAATAGAAAGCATTTTCAATAGAGCTTCCAACACGTCCGGTAGGAAAGCAGTCCAGTTAGCTCAGTACTCGGACTATTTGGTACGAAAAGTTAAAGTCAATGCAGGTTTAAAAACATATAAGACTCAAAATGTTCCTGATAGGAACTCTACGAAAAATTTAGAGGCCAAAGACAGAGCACGGAAATTGAAGTCAAATTTTATACAAAAAATATAACGGACGTGTGGAAAATTTTTCGCAGCTTCCGTATCAATATTCTTATGTTGCTGATGCAACATCAAGGAATCTTTACAAAAGAGGATGCTTCCACTCATAAGACTTTTTAATGAGTCCACTTATTTTTGGCCTGATTTGGCATCCTGTCACTATGATAAGCAAGGTCTTGAGTGGTACAAGAACAATAATGTGGTATTTGTACCAAGAGAAGCAAATTGTCCAAAATGCCTGCAGCTAAGGCCACTGGAGAGATATTGGGTTAAAAGAGAATTGAAGAGCACACAAAAGGTGTTCAAAACTGTGGTCGACTTTAAGCTGATGACAGAAAGCACAATAAAAACCCTAATGGAAGGGCTTCGGAAAAAGGTTCAAAATTCATCGCTATTAACTAGAACTATAAAAATAATATTTTTTTGTAAATTGTAATAAAACTTTCAATCAAATAAAAAGAAAATCAAAACTGTAAGTTTAGTGGTTTCATTTTTATTAACATATATGTATGTTAAGATTTTTTCGATCTCAGTCCTTAAAATACTGATGCCAATTTTTGTACATTTTGTAGAAAAAAATTATTTTTCAACATCAAATTTTGTATGAATACCACTTTTCTATAGACATTTATGTATCATAGAGCCATATTCCGGGATGATATTTGTATGAGAAATCATGAACCGATTTTTTGTCTGCAATATAAGGTTTGGAAAATACTTATAAACTTTTTGGAGGATGTCTCACATTTGGAGGATGTCCACACTATGGTTCTACTTGATCATTTTTTAATCAACAAAGAATATTTAGGGGAATCCTTTTCTGTTGGCCCTATTGTTTTTTCAACAGACAGATGTTGAATATTTCGATGTGTTAAAAACGGTATGACAAAATCAATACACCGCTCAAGTCATTTTCTAAAGAGGTACCTTGTATGGGGACTAGGAACAAATGTTGCCCGATTTGTCATACTTTACAGCATAATTTCAGAGTACTTAGAACTAATATGCACAATTTTATCAGAATTGCCGCATACTCAACATATATTGCTCATTTTCAATACTAAACAAACCTTATCAACAAAGAGTTTTTGTGTGACCTCCTTTAGATTGGCCATATCGTTATTTCAACGGACGGTCATACCAAGCTCGTCTTAGAATCCTTTCAATACCCAGAATATATGGGTCTGCGGCAAATATTTGTATGTGTTACAAACGGAATAACAAAATCGATATACCCCACCATTTTAAGGAAAAATCTACTATGAATCTTATTAAAAATTGATGTCTATGACGTCTGACATCCGCCATGTCAAACTACAGGTCGTAATTTTGGACCAAGGACGGTGAATAATTGTGTGTAGAAAATTTTTAATAATTAAAGCACTACTTAGTTGAAGAGAATATTAAATAATATTTCATCTACCCCAGACACAATTATTCACCGCTTTCTAAAATCAGTAAAAGCCTACAGGCAAGCTGATATGTATTTATTTTAAAATGTTGTGTATATAGGCAACATGGATGAACAAATAGTATTAAGATAACGGATTCACATTTATCATTTATATTATTCTCATGTCAAAAGTAAGTAGTTTTTCTGCAACTTTTTCACATGAACATTTTTTTTTTTTTTGCTCTTATAAAAAAATTATCTTAAGCAAATTTCTTTTTTTAACAAAATTGTTTAAATTTAGATTTCATTATGAACTAAATCTTTTTTGTCCACTTCTTATATAGTTAGTATACGACTATTTAACATTCTCTTTAAAACTTTTTAAATAAGTTACACATTAAAGCAAAGGAACGATTAAAAATCCATTTTATCTCCTAAAAATATGCTAATCCAAAAATCTGTAAACATTTTCCTTAACACTTCCTTGAACCGCAAATTTTTCTATATACTTTTGATGGGAAAAGTTTAATAGCTTAAAGAGATACAAAATAGCAAAACTTTTCTATATTGATTTTGAAGTTCTTTTTTTTATATGTACAGACAGACCATCAAAAAAGATGGGTGGCATATTAATTTTGTCATTTTGTTTGTAATACATCAAATGCACATATTAGTATATATAGTCTGGGTCGTTATAAGATTCTAAGAGGATCTAGCTATGTCCGTCCGTCTGTCTGTTGAAAACACTATAGCACCCAAACGAAAGGAGATAACCTTATCAACAGAGGGTATCTTTTGTGAATAAAATCAAAAATTGTGGACAGATTTTAATCATTTAAAGCATGTTTTGTTTGTAACTTTGTTTTCCATGGGCGTTGAATTAACAGCGCAGCTGCATTTTCCAATTTTTTATGCCGTTTTAAAAAACAAAAATTTTGAAATTTAGCTAAAAAAATGATTTTATGTATATTTGTAATGCTACTGCGTAGATTAAAAGAATTTTACTTAAAGGTAATTTTATTGCAGAATTTCGGGTTTTTAGATAATTCAATAAAACAAACCGTTTTTGAGTTACGCGAATATATGTTTTGCAACCTCCTTCATTTTCGAAATAACGGTATATCTCGAAAGCAAGAGCTAACCTAGAAAAATGGTTTGGTTACCCCCCAGGTGCCCCGCTTGACAGGTTTTCAAACATTTTTCACAGTGTAATTGAGCCTATCCCACATATAACCCCTGTATCAGAAAACTATTTTATTATGACATATTGATGGTGGGGTATACAAGATTCGGCATAGCCGAATATAACACTCTTACTTGTTTTTGTTGAGTATCGTAAGTAGAAGAAAAACAAACATTAAAAGTTATAAACATACAAAGCGACAGCCAGCCGAACAGATGGAGCGGGAGTCAGTGGGTTACCTACACCAAACAAAACATCATTGTTATTGTTACAAATATAAATACTAAATGTTACCATGACTACTTAAATCCAACAACTAACTAGTAAGTATTCAATAGTGGTAGTGGTAACAATAAGAACAAGTAAAGTGTCCTAATGGCCTTAATTTTCCATTTATCTAATGCGTGATTATTTTCAAAAATAGCTACTTGAATGCTATAGCAAGCGAAATGAATGAAATATACAGCAGTTCAGCTCAGAACAATGCTAACGCTTTATTCATACAAATGCGGAAAAGACAAATAAACAAAAAAAAAAAAAAAAGAGTGGCAATAAAAAGAAAGCAATTCCAATAAGAAATAAATAGATTTTCTTGTCTACTCCACTATTTCTCAGTAATGTTTTCTTTTTTCTTTTCACTCTTAAAGAAAAACAAACATATTTTTTCTATTATCAAAACATGATGATGATAATATTTTTATGTTTATTCATAGAATTCTTTTCTTTCATTTTATTAACGAGTATGAGACAAGTATTTACAAAAGTAAAGATTATTTTTATTACTTTAGTTCAAAATAAGACAAACAAACAAAAAATATCTAAAAAAGAGACTCAAAACACATTTACTTTCACCATCTTGACTATTAAATGAAAAGAAAGATGTTTTCATTTATTCTATAAAATCATTAATAATTAAATTAAAAAACTTTTGTTTTCATTTCACAGTTTGTTATTTTTTCTCTATTTTTTTTTTTTTTTTTTCAAAACTATTTCAATGTTTTTCTTTCATTTAAATAATGCTTGTTAACTTTTTATACTGTACTCCAACAAATATAAAAACAATAGAAAAAGTTTGTGAAATATTGTTAACAACTACTCATGCTGGTGCTATGGAGAAGAGTGGCATAGAATTAAGTTAAATTTATACACAGAAAAATTTAAATCAACATTGAAGATAAAATATGGGAATGCAATAAATATGGAGAATTAATATTTCATTGGCGTTTTAATATCAATTAGTTTGTTAGATTTCAACTAGAATTCAAAAACAAGTTCATTAAACATTTAAGTTCTTAAAAACTAAACAGTGAAATTGGTTTATTAATCACTACGCAGCACCTGGACAAAAGTTTTACATTAAAAAAAAAACTAACTATATATATTTTCAAAGTTGCTCTTGTATTTTGCCAACATTCAGTAAACAGATAAATATATATATATAGCTGAAGAGTATTCCAAATTTAGTTTCTACACAAAATTCAAAAGTATTAAATCTCAGTAAACAGTTTTACAAAATTCACAAACAATCAAACATTTATGTCTTTAACCCCCATACATTTTATTCCCCATACATCAAACCAATTTTAAATTATATACAATAGGGTGGGCCTTGTATTGAATTTTTTTATTTTTAGTGCTCCCATGGTCACTTTAAAGTTATTTTCAAAAACAGTAAAAAAAACTTAAGGTTGATAAGAATTCCAATTAAAAATAGTTTTTTACACTTTATAAAACCATAGATGTTTAAATATAAACTAACTTGATTATTACACGGTGCTACGATGGAAAAAAAAACGATCCAGCGCACAGTGGTTCAAATGCTCAATCGAGCCGGAAAAAAGTCATAACTCGCTTTTGGAAAGCCGTACCGACATGAAACTTGCTAGGTTTATAGACTTCATCAATATAAACAAGCTGAGAAAAAAAATTTTTTTTTTTGTGCATGAATGTATGTTTTTGTATGTACATTTTTATACCCTACACCACCATAGTGGGGAGGGTATAATGGATTTTTGCAGATGTTTGTAACGCCCAAAAATAATAGTCTAACACCCACCTTAAAGTATACCGATCGACTCAGAATTGCTGAGTCGATTAAATTTTAAAGATATTTCAATAAAATTTGGTACATATCATTTTTCTGCCCAAGGACCAAGCCTATTGAAACTGGCTGAAATCGGTTCATTATTTCACCTAGCCTCCATACAAATATCCTCCCGAAATTGGACATTATCGGTCATAAATGCTTAGTTTATATAGGTATCTACACAAGATTTTGTTCAAATGAGTTTTCTATATACGGAATTCATGTAACCAAATTCTATTATGATCGGTCCATAATTAGTCATAGCTCCCATATAAGGCCTACTTCCGATAATCACTTTATCGAGCATAAATCTACTAAAAATGTTGGTGTACACATAAATATAGACATTAATTCCACCACCTAATTTCATGGTGATCGGTCCATAATTTGTCATGCTCCCATATAAGGCCCACTTCCGAAAGCAAAAAATATTCCGTTATGTACTATGGACACTTGTTAACATATTACCATTAAAAAAATTACTTTTTTCCGGCTAGATTGAGCATTTGGACCACTGTGCAGTGTGAGTTATAGGTATTGCTGAGTACATTACAAATTGTGTCTAAAAATTTCAGAAACACTCTCAAACTCAGAAGTTACTCTAAAAAACCATTTTTAAATGATGTTCGTCAACTTATCGGCCTGTAACTCAGTCAGTTTTTGTCCGTCTTTAAATTCTTTAACGGATTTGAAAAGAAAACTGCTTACGCTTTAAACTGACCTGCATTTTTTGATTCATTTGTAAGTTATAAGTATTATTTTTGTTATGAATATCTAAGAAAAAATTGAGTCACTTTTAATTGATTATTTTGATATGAAAGCTTATAAAAAATTTATACCAATGTACAAATAAAATTTAGTTCTTAACAAAACATGGTTTTAATTATTCAAATCGGATGAAAACTGTAAAAGTTATTCAACTTTTCATTAACATCTTTTTTAGTATTTTCTTCCCCAGCGCACAGTAGGGCAGAATCAACATTTTTTGGAAATAAATCTGGCATTTATAAACGGCTGGTTCGATCGGGATGGGTGAAGCCAAGGAGTATTCGAGTTTAAGTTATTAAAATGAACCATACAAATGCTCCAGGGGCGGCGCTATAGGGGCTCAAATTAGGGTACCTTCGACATGTAAAATTTGTAAACACGTGCCATTTTTTGTTTCCCATCTGATTTCAAAGATTATAATATCTCTGGAAAGCGCTCGGCTAGGTCATGCTTGCGTGTGCTATTTATCTCTTATAAGTTCCGAGTTATAGGCATTTCAAAATTGAACTTTTAAAATTTTGCCATAACTTGGTCCGCTTTTTTTTAAAATATAGGGCTTACTTTTGAACCGAATGGACTCGAATTTCTTTTGTTAGTTAGACAACTAAATTACCAATAACATACAAAAAAATAGTAAATTTTTGCAGTTTTTTGGACGAAAAGGTGACTTAACTCTTTGTTTATTAAAAAAAAAGCTTTCTTTAAGAACATATAACAATTTTATATATCCGTAAGGTATCTTTACGGAAAACATTTTGGTATAAAAGACATGTCTTGTTTTTCAAATATGTCGGCCCCACGTCCTTCGGAATTTGACCTATTTTTTATGAAAATTTCAAATTTGGGCCACATGTTCTAAAATCCCAAAGCTGGGATCAGAAAACGGAAAGCAGATTTGGAAACCTTGATGTGATCCCTATTCATTTCCAAAGTATTCTCCCAACCCCAAAAGAAATGTGGACCCTATGGGCAAAATTGTAAAAAATATTATTTTTGGGATTTTAAAGAATTTCGGGATGCCCTTTGACTTTTTGGCAAGTTTTTTTACACTTTATTATTTAGAATGACAAGTTTAAAAAACGTTGAAAATTTCATTGAGTTTTGTCAATAAATAAAGATTTGATTGCATATTACATATTTACTAGTTTCTAAAACTAAAAATTGTATCAACATTTTAATAAGATTGCAAATATTAGGAACAATTTGATCCACATTTATTCCGAACTACCTTTTTTGTTTAGACAAGTTAAGTTTTGGTCTTACAAAAAAATTCAAGTCAATATCTCTATTAGATTCAAAAATATCCCACTTTAAAACTCCGTTCTTCAAAAATTTTTAAAAATTGAATCGAAAATCCCAAAAATTATATTTTTTACAATTTTGCCAATAGTGTCCATATTTCTTTTGGGGCTGGGAAAATACTTTGGAAATAAATAGGGATCACATCAAGGTTTCCAAATCTGCTTTCCGTTTTCTGATCCCAGCTTTGGGATTTTAGACCACCTTCGTGGATCAACAAGTCTGTGCATTTTTTAATCAAACACTGGTTTTTGTATAAAAAAAATAGATTTATTTTTCATCATATGTAGTCTCCTTTGAGCTATATGCACTTTGTCCACATTTCTCCAATCCCTTACAAAAATTAAGATTTGTTTTTGTGATATGATTTCATCGTTGGAGTCAAATCTCTTTCTGACGAGATATTTCTTCAGGTTTGGAAACAAGAAATAGGCACTCGGGGCTAAATCCGGGGAGTATTTCGTAGCATCATTCATGGATTTTTTCCCTGGTAAATGCACATGTGTGTATCCTTTTGTGCACCCGATTGTGAGCAAACCCGACCGCCATCTTGCGGATCATTCAAAATTTAAACCACTGACCCACGTGAGATGCCTATGGCTACCATGAACTCTCGCACTTTCTGTATCCGATCGGCTAACACCATATCGTACTTTTTCAATAGTTTCCGGTGTAGAGCCCTCAACTCGGCGACCAGAACGTTCAGCAACGAACTTCAGTTAACCGCTTTTTATACCCTACACCACCATAGTGGGGAGGGTATAATGGATTTGTGCAGATGTTTGTAATGCCCAAAAATATTAGTCTAACACCCACTTTCTGAGTCGATTAAACGATGTCCGTCCGTCCGTCCGTCTGGCTGGCTGGCTGGTTGGCTGTCCATGTAAACCTTGTGCGCAGAGTACAGGTCGCAATCTTGAAGATATTTCGAAAAAATTTGTTACATATAATTTTTTCTGCCCAAGGACCAAGCCTATTGAAACTAGCTGAAATCGGTTCATTATTTCACCTAGCCCCCATACGAATGTCCTCCCGAAATTGGACTTTATCGGTCATAAATGTTTAATTTATATATGTATCTACACAAGTTTTTCTCCAAATAAGTTTTATATATACAGAATTCATGTCACCAAATTTTGTTATGATCGGTCCATAATTAGTCATAGCTCCCATATAAGGCGTGCTTCCGATAATCACTTTAACGAGCATAAATCTCCTAAAAATGTTGGTATACACATAAAATGCAACATAAATAACTTTCATATAGACATTAATCACATGACCAAATCGCTCACGAAAATAAATTATTGAAATTTTGAAAGAAAAATGTTTTTGTTCATTTACTTAGTGTAGGGTATTATATGGTCGGGCTTGACCGACCATACTTTCTTACTTGTTTACCATTGACATTGATGGTGCACAGTTCCCATAGTATTTATCAAGCATTTCTCCACAAGTCACGAGGTAGTCTGCTATCAATGGCTGTCAAACACAAACTATATGACACAGCTTGTTTAAATTTTGACAGGAGCAGTGTTACTCTTAAGAGGCGTGAAAATCAAAAAGTCATGAATGAATTTATCATGAACCAAAAGTTATTAAATGCATTCAGTTTGCTCAAAATTGATTTCACTGTGTGTAATTTTTTTTGATCTTGAAGATGAAGTTTTTTCGATTTTATATGTTCACAATTTTTGTTTTATATGACAAGATCTGCAACTTTGCTCATCACTTTTTTGCAAAAATTTTACTCATAACAAGTTAGAATGCTATATTCGGCTATGCCGAATCTTAAATACCCTCCACCTAAATTAGATGAAAATTATAGAAATTACATTGGTATAAACACTCTTATATCCATATTCAGTGTTTGTTATTGAGATTTAGCTCCGATTATAAAGATTGGTAGAATGTTAATGTAATACAGTAGTTTTCGCTTATAGTCTACAAATACAGTTGCACAATTTTTGTGGACTATAAGCGAATTAGGACTATAACCGAATTTATTTCTAAGCCACTTTATGGTTTATAGATGAATCCTGATATAATACACATTTTGGACTATATACAAATTATGTACATTCTTCAATAAAACCACTTCTATTAAACAAACTAAAAGTTTATTTAAAATACAGTAGTATAGTAGTATTTTATATATTGTTAGAAAAACTAGTTTACGCAGAAGATATTTTATTTCAAATGCATGATGTAATAAGTAAGGTGAGAGCGTTTCGACAACAAACACAATATTTCTTGCTGACAAGAGCATAGGTTTTGTCAAAATTGAATTTGTCAAATAAAAAATAAACAAATTTTATTTTGGAATATTAACTAAAATACGGCCGTTAAATTTAAATTATATTTGAAAAAGAACAACGGTTTAATAGTGCTTTATCCAAATTTCATTATATGAAATCTTTTTATTCACATTTTCATTAGAGTTGTGTAGCTCATGAAAGACATAGTTCAATTGAACTATTCACTTAACTGAGCGAAGTGAATCATTCATCATACTGAGCGTTTTCAGCTCAGCACTGAGCGTTTTCAACTGAGCGCTGAGCGTTTCCAACTGAGCGATGAGCGCTGAGCTCAGAGCGTTTTCAACTGAGCTGTTTTGTAGTATGCACATATTTCTTTCTGTACTCATGAAAGAGCTGCACAAGCATATTCATTTTGTTTCAATGTTTCATTCGCTCACTGACATTGAAATGTGAGCATTGTCTACAACAAAAATAAAACGTTCGTTTTCAATTCACTACAAGCAATTCACAAGATGAAATGGTCATTATACATCATACTGAACTAATGGGCTAAAAGAGCGACCTAGTTCACTTGAGTGAGCTGAGTTGAAAAGAGCGGTCACTTCACTGAGCTAATAAACCCAACTCTAATTTTCATTCATGTTTTTTGATTTAAAAATTTTTTTCTTTGAAAATAAAATGTATTATTTTTTCAAAATAAATTCAGTTTGACAAAACCCAAGCATTTTCAAAATAGATAAATAAAAATCAGCTGTGTTGTTGGTTTCACCTTACTTAGTGCATCCTGTTCAAATGTATAAAAATGTACAATTCAGCAATTTATAATTGAAATACCATTTCCAACAGAGTCTATAATTTTATAATAGGAATAAAATGTACTATTTAACAATTTATATACTTAGTAATTGGTTAACATTACCGATTAGCTCAACATTTTCCTTATTCACCACAAGTGAAGTAAAATAGTATAAAAAAGGGTAAACAAATATGTTTACTCAAACTTCAAAAGTATATTTTTGTTCTGTTCTAATGAATTTTCCGGATGTGAGCCTTATATATAATTATGAACCCATAGTCACCAAATCTACTTGAAACTTATATCTGTTGCATTTTTTACCGATATGAGTGTATTTTTTGGATGTGCGACTTATTTGGAAGATATAATTAAATATTTTAAAGTGATTTCTATGTATTTGAGGTCTTTTTTGCTTGATATTTTTCTCCATAACATTATTTACACGTTTTATGGGTATTATTGTGATTATCGGAAATGGAGCTAATATGGGTGCCATGGTCAAATATGGACCGATATTCATAAAACCCAGTAGTATAATGTTTGAATACAATCTATTGATATGTATACAATTTTAGTTCGATATCCATATATTTAAATTATTTATAGAGATTAATGTGGTTTTCGGAAGTGGTCCTTATATGGAGCAATGACCAATCATCGGCCGATCTTCATAAAATTCAACACATTGATTTTCGTATATAATGCAAATATTTATTTGAAATTTTAACCGGATAGAAGCTTTTATAAGAGATTTATTAGCATTTAAGTAATTTTCGGAAATGGACCTTTTGTGGGAGCTATGGTCAAATATGAACCGATATTCACACAATCCAGTAGTATCATTTGTGAATTAATACAACCGATCTGTGTAAAATTTTAATTCGATAACGATATTTTTCAGATATTTATGAAAATTAATGTGGTTTTTAGAAGTGGTCCTTATATGGGAGCTATAACCAATTATGGGCCGATCTTCATGAAATTCCCTACAGCAATTTTCATGTGCATGGGGATTATGCAAGTTGAATTTCAATCTGATACCGATATATATAAGATAATTTAAGTGTATTTAAATGATTTTCGGAAGTAAACTTTATATGGGGGCTAGGGTCAAATAGTGCCCGATCCAAAAAAAAAATTGGTTTCGCGGTTTCTGTTTGTACGAAACATAGTTGTGCTGAATTTTGTATGGATACTGCAATTCTATGGGCATTTATATACCATAGCACCATATTTCGGGAAGAAATTTAACAGAATTTTTAACAGAACTTTTACTTTTATCATATCAATAATGAGTGCAAAATTTCATGGTATTCTCTGCAATGAATTTACCCAAAGTCACAAAAAATCATGTGAAAATTATCAAAATTTTTGGAGGTAGTCCTACATTTTGATACATAGCCCTGGTTCTACCAATTCGATTTGGTGATTTTCAATACCAAACTGCTTAGAAAAATTATAAACATTTTGGTATACATTTCATTAATTTTGGTTACGTATTTTGGACGTGAGAGTGTTTTACACAGACAGACAGACAGACAGACGGACAGACGGACAGACAGACGGACATTGCTCAATCAACTTAGAATTTGATAAGGATCAATAATATATATACTTTGTTGGGTCTCAGATGAATATTTCTCAATGTTACACACGGAATGACAAACGTATATATACCCTCTTTCACCACTTGTGGTGGTGGAGGGTATAAAAAGAAGTGCATGACTTGGGGCAAAACTGAGAGACACGGTTATATTTTTCGGTGTTGCACTGTGTTATTATCGAGGATTTGTTTTTAATTTTTTAAAATTTCATTTAAAACAATTTTTTAAAATGTAAAACTTGGAATATGAGAACTTTAACTCAAACCTCGAAATTTCAAAATTTATAAAATTTTTGTAAATTTTTCAACATTTGGTTTTTAGATGGCGCAGAATATTTAGATTTTTGGGAGCACCAAAAATCGAAACAGTCAATTATAAAGGCCACCCTTATGAAAACCCAAAACCGAGAACACTGTTCAAGTTGTTGTTTTAATACTACATACCAAAAGGAATGTCCTTTAGATTTTAATGAAAAAAACAAAAACCGTACATGAACTTTGTACAATTGGAGACAAAAAACAAATGTCATTATTTTTATAATACCCAACATATCTATACAAAAAAAAAACATGCATGTTGTACTAACTTATACTCGTTGGTAATGTTGAGATGTAAGTATTTGCAAACAGTAATTCTCTAGAGAAATCTTATATGTCATGTTAAAAATGTCAATGTTTTTACCTTTCAAACATATTTACTGAATTAAATTTGTATGGATATTTATACAAAAGGTACCTATGTATTTGTGTGTATTGTGGTACATAGAAAAACAAAAGAATAAAAATAATATTACAAAACAAAACCCCAATTTAAATGACCAAATAGTATGGTTCAGTAAGTCAAATGGATTTTATTCTTCATCACACAATTCTACAATATATTGTATGTAGTTTTAAAATATAATAAATACTTTAAACGAATACGAAAAGATTAGTTTAGAATTATTTTTATTATTTTTTACTCTATTTAATACCCAACACCATAAGTATATTATTTTTAACATGTCGATTGTAGCATTTCAAATATTTTATTTAAAGAATTTTAAATTAGAAACAATGAAAGGATAAATGTTTAAAGGTAATTCAGAGTTCACAGTTATAACAACATTTTGGCACATATTTATATAAGTAATAATAAAAATTATTTGGAAAATTTAAATTATATACATATATATTTCTATGTATACATATGTGTTAATTGTATTTAGTAGCATTTAATAGAAATAACTATTTTATTTAGTAAGTCTTAAGTATTCACAGATTTAAAATCAAATATTTTCTTTATTGGTATTTGTTATAAATTCAATCTATTTCATAAAATTTAATTTATATTGTAGACAGTAATAAATAAATATTTTATAAGATTATTGCAATAAATTTTCATCAATAATAGAATCTCAATTATTTAGCAATTCAATTACAATCTCATAAATATAAAACATGTAATAATAAAGATACTTACAGTATGTTGTAATAAAAATATTCTTTAGTGATATTTAAAAATTTTTAATTTTCAAGCAGCTTGAAATTGTTTTTTGGTTGGACCGATTGTACCCATTTTCAACACCAAACATATCTTATCAACAAGAATATATGGGGAAAAATTCATACTTCTGAGTCCTTCCAATTGGGCAATATCATGCATTCAACACACAGTGGTTTAGGGATGTTTTGTTTTGCTATATATGAAAAAACGTTAACATTGAAGAGTCTCAGAATTTAATATTTATAAATTACTAATATAATAAATCTAGTAAATTGTGGTACAAAAGTAGCTGCTTATGTTACAGCAAATAACATGGACAGTGCAACCAGTTATACAATTTACAGATTTTTTTAAATTTTTCAGCTTTTATACCCTTCAGCATGAGTGTTAAGTGGCAAGGGTATACATATATTCTGGATCGTTATAGATAGCAAAGTCGATATAGCCATGTCCGTCTGTCCGTCTGTATGTTGAAATCAATGTTCCGTAGCCCCCATATAACTTGCATACATGATTCATACATCAATATTGTTACGAATGTGCAATAGCGATTTGAATTTAACGGTCCGGTCTGCCTGCAACATTCATCATGTTTATAAACACGCCCATCAGTAGAAGCTTCTACTTATCAATAATGTTGATAGCATGCGGTTAATTAGCATTGTTTGTAAGTATGGCAGCACCCGAGAGATGGCAGTGCGTGTATAAATAGTGGCAGAGGCTGCAGTCGTGAGTTGAGTTGATCATAGGCGCTGTTAGAGTAAACATCAACTGTCTTGTACGTGTATACTTGTACATTATAAAGTGTGTGTATGTGTATTTCTGCGAATTGATATACGTGTATAAAGACACTGAGTAACTATTTAATTCTGTTGTTATTGTACATTTTAAATAAATAAAGAGTTGTTACAATTTTAAACCACTAAAACTGCTTTTATTTGGAATCAAAAGTATCCGGTTTATTTAAAGGAAATAAACCCACGTTTTTAAAAGGTAAAAACATAACAATATATTCGGAATTCTCCTGGCTCGAGACAATCGGCCTACAAATAGCTAAGATATAAGGAAAAAAAACAGGGCAACCTTGATTTTTTACCAATTTTTGATCATATATGGATATCCAATAATAGATATTTCCAGGATCTTTGCAACTGCTTATATAAGGCCAAAGTAAGTCAGACCTACAATTGTTCAAAATCGAAAAATTTTTTTCACCCAGAATTTTTTTTCACAAAATCTTTTAATCTTTAAATCTTTTTAATATAAAAATAATTCAAAAATAAAATAAAAAAAAAAAAAATAATTTTTAAAATGTTTTTCGCATTAAATTAAAAAAAATAATTTATTTTTAATTTTGTTTACCCTAAAATATTTTAAATTATAATTTGGTGAAGGGTATATAAGATTCGGCACAGTCGAATATTGCTCCTTAGTTATTTTAATTTTGATGGTATAGAAATTTGCAACAGTTTATGTTATATGTTGTTTTTTACGAATTTTTTAATAATATGATACGCGTTTTGAGTTCCTTTAAAATTATGTTTCGCCGATTTTAATATTTGTATTCAATACTTTCACATTCGAGATACATATAATGTAAAATATTTTAGGATAGTTTTTGAGGTTATAAAAGTATATTTTGGTTGAAAAGAGTTCCCATAATATTTTGACACCCACAGGATTTTTTGGAATATAAATCAAACTTTTAAAAAATTACCGCAAAATCTTGGAAAATGTTCATTAACATATATCTTTATAATTTCGATCAAAGTTTTGTAATTTTTTTAAAATTTTACGAAATTTTAAAACTTTTTCCTTACTTTTTTTAAAAGAGTCGTGTTAGTGAACATCGTAAATAACTGTTAAAAATCGTTCTGATAGATAAAATTTATATCATGAATATCATTTCTATCATTTCTGGTCAGTACAGCAACATTTATCTCGGAACACATTTCGAAATGAAAGCTTTCATTTTGCTTAATACCAAAAAATCCTGTGGGTGTTAAAATATTATGCAAACTCTTTTCAACCAAAATATACTTTTATAACCTCAAAAAATATCCTAAAATATTTTACATTATATCTTGAATGTGAAAGTATTGAATACAAATATTAAAATCGGCGAAACATATTATTAAAAAATTCGTAAAAAATAAAATTAAAATTTTAAGCACTTAAAAATTATTTTAAAACACATACATAGTTCCTAGATATTTCTATGAATTGGTATCAATTTCATTTGAGAAAAATCAGTATTTTTAAGAATTGTTTTTAAATTTTTATTATTATTTTTTTTTTTTTTTTTTTTTTGGAAATAATTCGGTATATCGGGAACTATTTGAGATATTTCACGTGATTAGAGCTAAGGTGTTTTCGAGTTGATTTGCAGTCGTTCAGCTTCCTAGTGCTAATGGTGGCTAGTGCGTTGCCCCTCAAAGTTGATCACCTCGGGTCTAAATTTCTTTTAAAAACCGGCAAAAATTCATTTATGATCCGAATGAACTGAAATTTAAAATATAAATAGTACTTAAGAAGATCTATAAAAAATATGCTTACATATGTAGGTTATCTCTATTAGTTGAAGAGATATTTAGGTTTATTTCTTTATTTTTTTTAATTTTGCTCGATCTTTTTATGGTTTTTTAGATGTGGCGGGCCTGCGGAGGGTCGAATTTTGTTTCAAAAATATCACCTAGATAAAATTCTAAATAAAACAAAAAAACTTGCTTATCTTGTCCGTATAAAAAGTTAAACGCATCCAAAGTTGGAACATGTAAAAAGTGACGTACTTTTCAAGTTTTTTCCCAAAAAGAACCATATATTTTTTCTTTCACAGAAAAAAATTACGACAAATTAATTGTGATATTAATTACTAAATTCGTCAATACAATTAATTTTTTAATTAAAAAGGCACCAACAATCATTTTTGTAAATACAAAAAATATATTTGTTAATTTGTTAACACCCAACAATTTTTTTAACAATGAGTTTGTAATATTGAATAAAAAAGTTGCTAACAATCAACATATTATATCTTAACAATGATTTCGTCATATTGAACAATTATATTGTTATCAGTTAATACTTTTTCTGTAAATTTTCTGCCCTTAAATGCTAAATTAATGCAATTAACATTTTGTTTTAAAAGCTTTATTTAGAGTTATACAACGATATACACTAAACATATAACGGCATAAATAGGTGTGCATTGCGGACAATGGCTTTTTAGGAATAATCTCGTTCAGCTCAGTTTTTGAGAATCGCCAGCAGCAGTTATCTATATTTTGAAATATATGTGCAATTTGTTACTTCAGATGCAATTGTTTTATTGTTGGGTCAGTGCATCTACTTCAAGACCTTGTGTAAATTGAACAAACATTTAAAAAATCGATTCTTGAATCCATTCAGCATCAGTGACCTGTTGAAAAAAATTTTGTTATATAGATCTATGTCCAAATTGTATTCGATATACATATGTATTATATTTACTTACCGTGCCTTATATATTGCTTTAATTCTATAGACATTGATAACAATTTATTTCTTTTTGAATTCAAAATAATGCATTTTTATAAACAAATTTTATTTAAATTAATTTTTTTGACACATATTTTTATGTATTTTTTTCAACTAAGAAAAATTGTAAATATGATAATTTAAAAACATATTAACAACAAAAATTGTTACAAATTTTGATCGAGTATCAAACATTTTTTTTAATTACTTAATAACTGATGTGTTTTTTTTCTGTGTTTGTAGAAAAAAAATTTTTATATGATCCGAAAAAAGAATTTAATGCAAAAGCGTTTAAAGAAAATTTTGGCTCACTTAAATAAAAAATAGATTTGAGTAAAAATTTCAAAAAAGTCAAAGCATGCTCGAAAAAACTTCATATTTTTATAACCCTATATGCTTCTTAAATATCTACAAAGTTGTTTTACTATCGCAAGGTAAATAACGTCACAATTGTCACTTTTCTAAAAAAAAACCAGTTTTTGGTACACATTTTCCCCGGTTTAGGAATTTCGGTATTTGAAAATAAAAAATTTTGTTCTGATATCTTTAACCGTTAAAATTTTACATTAATTCAAATTTTATATTTTTCTTCATGAAAAATAAACATATTATAATTTTTTAAGTTTTTAAAGTAAAAATTTATAAAATTTTTTAATTTTTCTAAAATATTAATCTTCATGACCTAAGGTTTTCACCAATAGCAAATACTTAAATAAAAGCCTTTATTTACACCTCAGAAGTTCCACAAACCTTGTCTCCTTTGAAAAATATGTACGTTTGTTTTTTCATACATTTTCATGTATTTCGACCCTCCACATCTAAAAAACCATAAAAAGATCGAGCAAAATTAAAAAAAAATAAATAAAACTAAATATCTCTTCAACTAATACACATGTATGCGTATTTTTTTTAGATCTTCTTAAGTACTATTTATATTTTAAATTTCAGCTCATTCGGATCATAAATTAATTTTTGGCGATTTTTTTTTTTAAAAATTTGAGACCTGAGGTGATCAATTTTGAGGGGCAACACACTAGCCTCCATTAGCGCTAGGAAGCTGAACAACTCGAAAACACCTTGGCTCCAACCACGTGAAATTTCGTAACAACATCTCAAATAGTTCCCGATATACCGAATTATTTCCAAAAAAAAAAAAAAAAAAAACACTTGCAAAATTACTTTTGCTCGAAACGGGTCAAATTATTAAAGCAAACAGTTTTATCATGCTTAATTATCAGATTATACAACTGCAAAATGACGTCGGAGTTAAATTCTCTAAAATGTTTGATTTTCCTCATATATTAGAATTTTTATTTCGCCCTTTTTGTATTTTCGATTCTCTAAAAACAAATGCTGAAAATTTGAGCAAAATCGCACATTTTATTTGAAATTTCAAGTTTTGGGCCTAAGTTAAAAAAAAAAAAATTTGAAAAAAATCCAATTTCAAATGTATTTTTTGTATTTTATTTACCTATTGTTTTAACATAAACATGTCATGCCATCGTTAACCCCTTATAACCTAAAAAAATTCATAAAATTTCATGAATATCTAAAAACCCAAATTTAACATTTTCAAACATTTCATATATTTTATATGTATTTTTAATAGGTTTTGTCTAGAATACACCAAATTAATTCAAATGAAGGCTAATGCCACAAATGTGTGAATATAAATATCTCGATATGTGTATATAAAATTAACTAAATATTTAAGATTCAATTTATTTCCCTTCCTAAACATGTACACAAAATGCCAATTTAAATATTATCCTATTAAGAACACAACAGGCAGACATCCTATCAAAAAGATGCTCAGCAATTTCCCCACAACAAGTCAATCATAAATAAGAAAAGTTATAACGAAACACAGACGCAAACAACTGACCGAATCAAATACAAATTTCAATCCAATAACAAACCAATATAAAAAAAAACAATCCCAAAATAGTAAACGAAATGATCAACTTAATACTATTAGATGTCATAAAAAATTCTCTAAAATCCTAAATAAATATAAGAAAATTCCAATTGCTACAAATTTGTATACAATAATTTATATACATACATATATGTCTCAAAGACATATGTATATGTTTAATGTAATAAATTTAATAATGACGTAATAAGAAAATTTAATAAAAAGAATATATTTTAAATTCTTAAACATATGCTAGAGAAAAAAGACTATACAGAAGATTTCAACTATTCTAAAACATAATACCAATATAAAAATGCTTAGTTAGTAAATCCAAAACTATTTTCAACGATAAAATTAATAAAAAATAATGCTGACATGAAAAGATGAATTTAATAAAAGAGAATGAATTTGTAGCAAAAAAACTATATACTCGTAATAATAAGACCTGCTTCCTGTTTAATATTTTATGCAATTTACGAGTTGTTGCAATCAGTCTAAAATACAGAAAATAGCTTTATTTTATTACCATTTTCACAAGGCAACAACTACAGTGTCATAAAACATTTTTTTTTTTATTATTATTATTTGACTCACCAGCTTGCTTCTCTTTCTCTTCTCCATCGTTGTGACCATTCTGATGTTCTAGCAAAAAACGGCACAAACGTTTATTGTTTCGACAGATGCACATGTGCAAGCATCAGGATGAAAGAAACTCAAAAAAAATAATAAAAAATATAACAACAAAAACAGAGAAATTGGCCAAAAACAAGTAGTGAACAAAACGAGCGATAATATCAGGAACAAGTAATGTTAATTAAAAGCGCAATCAAGCATATCTAAAGGACGACCTCCATGTACTTATAACGGGTGTTCCATTGAGTGGCGCTAGTTCATTCTGGCAACAACTGCACCATTTTTTTTATCCGACTACTTCCTTATTAGATCCGCGGGTCCTCGTTAGATTAAAAAAAACTCTAGTAGAATAGTGACTAATGTTTTAAAAGTGTCGATAGTAAAAAGTCTCGACGAGATACTGTTCTAGACCAAAGTGTTCGGATGAGACACTATTATAAAATAAAGTGTCTGGATGGGTCAATAATACATAGAAAAGTCACTGAATGAGACACTGTTCTATAGAAAAGTGTTTGGATAAGACTCTATTCATATGAAAAGTGTCAGGGTAAAACACTATTCTACAGAAAAGTATCTGGAAGATACAGTATTCTAGAGAAATGGTATAGATAATACACTATGCTATAAACAAGTGTCTGGATGAGACACTCTTCTAAAGGCAAGTGTAACAACAAGCTTATCATTCGAGTAATCGTGGGATAAAATATATTTTTTTATTCGAATGAAAAAGAGTTTTCAATTTAGAATAACAAATTATTCGATTAATAATTGTCGATTAAACGAATACTCGATTTTTGTTTCAAGTAAAAATTAAAAAAAACTATTTATAAAAATTTTTAGAAAAATATCTCAAAGAAACAAGACCAACAGTTTATAATAATATTGCAAGTGGTCACTTTCTTCATTCATTTTCAAATCAACTTTGCATTAACACACCAATATCAAAACATTATAAAACTTAACTTAAAAACTCATACCATGTTATTTCTAAAGATCTAGGTAATGTTAAAGTATCCGCAATAGAGTTAGACTTATTTTTCAAATAATAATAAAAAATATGGATATAATTTAAGATCGCCATAAAAATTTAGTGAAAGTCTTAAAGGAATGTATTAATACTTTCGAATCTAAAAGGTTTTATTCATAATAAATTTTTAAATTTATCAAAGTTTTATAAAATTAATTTTGATTTCAAGATTTTATATACATTTATTTATTGCATAAAATATACACAGTGTATTAGCGACTATCCATTATAGCGACGATCCGGTTATCGCGACGGCTTATTTTTTAACAATGCAGGTTCTATAATTGCGACAGTTTACGAAAAACAGATTCTATTTTCGCGACTTTTATCTGTTTAAATTTGATTCTTTGCATATTTTTTTCCGGGCGCTGTTTTTTCATTACATGTGACAAGAGTGTGATTTGGAAGCATCCTATAATATAAACCAGATTCGTCGGCATTGTAGATTTGGTGAAGAGTCAACCCATGCTCATAAATATAATCCTTAAACTCTTTTACAAATGGATCAATAAGTTGAGGTTTCGAAGACAATTTCTCGCTCGTAATTTTTAAAATCTAATTGCATGTCCACGCTTAAATTTCTTCTGGCATTTAAACCTGAATTAATTTACTGGCATTTAAACCTGAATTAATTTGTTTGATAAATTTTTGAAAACAAATGACTGGCTTTTGTTCGTAAAATCGCTGCTGATATTGGAACATTTTTTTCTCTTTGTTTTAGAAACCATTTTTTCAATTCTTGGGTACTCAGCTTCCATTAAGATGCAACGATTGCCAGGGCCACTTCCTGTTGTACGTATGAACCTTTTTATTGAATTTTCTTGCTTTATAGTGCGGTTAACCGAAGACTTATATAACTTGTAATTCACGCAATCTGATTTAATGAAATCTCTACTTTTAATTTTTTTTTAAAATCTCTAATTTTTGAGAAATCGTTGGTTTTAAATTTCAGAGCAATATCAATTACGAATCCGATAATAAACGATTTTCAATTTAAAAATTCAAACATTTGTAGATTTTTGCTGTTTTTTTGGGTGAAAAGGTGACTTAAATCTTTTTTTATTAAAATAAAACTTTCTTTAAGAACATATCACAGTTTTATGTTTTTCTGTAAGATTTCTTTACGGAGAATATTTTGGTATAAAAAACATGTCATATTTCTCGAATATGTAGCCCCTACCCCCTTCGGAATTTGACCTATTTTTTATCAAAATTTTAATTTTGGACCACATGTTCTAAAATCCCAAAGCTGGGATCAGAAAACAGAAAGCAGTCTTGGAAACCTTGATGTGATCCCTATTTATTTCCAAAGTATTTTCCCAGCCCCAAAGAAAATGTGGACCCTATGGTCAAAATAGTTAAAAATATCATTATTGAGATTTTCGTAACAGTTTTTAGGAATTGCGGTGTTCCCTTTGACCTTTTGACAAGTTTTTTTACATTTTGTTATTTAGAATGAGAAATTTAAAAAATCCTGCAAATTTCGTTTAGTTTTGTTGATAAATAAAGATTTTATTACATATTACCTATTTATTGAGCTCTAAAACTAAAATGTTTATCACAATTTTGATAGGATTGCAAATATTAGGAACAATTTGGTCCACATTTTTTCCGAACTAATTTTTTTGTTTAGATAAGTTAATTTCTGATATTACAAAACAATTTCAAGTCAATATCTCAATTATATTCAAAAATATGCCACTTTAAAATTCCGTCCTTCAAAAATATTGCAAGGTTTCCAAGACTGCTTTCCGTTTTCTGATTCCAGCTTTAAGATTTTAGAACATGCGGTCCAAAGTTAAAATTTTCCTAAAAAAAAATAGGTCAAATTCCGAAGGGCGTAGGGGCGACATATTCGAGAAATATGACATTATTTTTATACCAAAATATTTTCCGTAAAGATATCTTACAGAAAAACGAAAAACTTTTATATATTCTTAAAGAAAGTTTTATTTTAATAAAAAAAAGAGTTAAGTCACCTTTTCACCCAAAAAACAGCAAAAATCTAAAAATTTTTGAATTTTTAAATTGAAAATCGTTTATTATAGGATTTGTAATTGATATTGTTCTTTTTCATATTATTGGTAATTTAGTTATCTAACTAATGAAAAAAATTCGAGACCATTCCGGTCAAAAGTACGCCCTATATTTTTAAAAAAGCGGACCAAGGTATGGCAAAATTTAAAAATTTCAATTTTGAAATGCTTATAACTCGGAAATTATAAGAGATAAATAGCACACGCAAGCATGTTTTTTCAAGACCTAGCCGAGCACGTGTTTAAAAATTTTACATGTCGAAGGTACCCTACTTTGAGCCCCCATAGCGCCGCGCTTGGAGCATTTGTAGGGTCCATTTTAATAACTAGAACTCAGATACTCCTTGGTTACCCCCAGGTAAAATTTTATCCCAATCGGGCCATCCGTTTAGAAATGCCATATTTATATCCAAAAAATTTTGTTTCTGCCCCATTGTGCAATAGAGAACGACATTTGTACATGAAATTTTTTTATTAAGACCAACTGGACAACTTTAATCCATACTAGATCCTCAGAAATACTATTCAAATCAATTGCGAATACTTGTAAATAAGAATATTGATACTGTGAAATTAGTTCATATAGATATAAATCACATGACCTAATTTCATGAGGATCTGTACATAATTGCTCATATGTAGCTCTATATATGGCTCTCTTCCGAAAATTACTCACACGAAAATAAATTATTGAAATTTTAAAAGAAAAATGTTTTTGCTCATTTCCTCAGTGTAGGATATTATATGGTCAATATTGACCGATCATACTTTCTTATTTGTTTTAAAATATTTCTACTTTGATCCAAAACTCGAAACTTGAAATAAATTTTGCTATATCTAATAGTTATCCTATATTTCTCAAATTTGAGTGCTCTAATATATCTTGCTACAATACTGTCCTCGTACCAAATGCATTGTAATGTCTAGTTGACAACAGTGTTACAATTGTAACACATTTATGTAGATGTACTTACTACGTATGTAACTGAGTATGTGTGTTTCTGTGTCACTGTTACATTTTCACTTTGTCACCAAAAAGTTTAATTCGTTCATACTTGTTTTTGTTGTAGCAGTTTTATTGCTCTTTCTGTCTTCATGTTCAGTGCTGTACGTTGTATTCACATTGTGTGGGTGTGGACAATGAAGAAAAAGAATGTCAAAATATAATTATTACAAGCAGCTGGGTAAGGGAAAGAAAATAAAATCGAATAAAAAAGGATTCATAGAAAACTATTGCTGTAAGTGATATTTGACAAAATTGAAGTCTGAAAAAAAATAATAATACAAAATAGTTTTACGAGTATAATTATGAGGCAACAAAAACAGTTATTGAGTAGAAAAAGAAATTGTATAAAATGAGAAAAGTTAGCAATTTAATAAAATAATTTTGGGTAATATATTCTCTATGATTTATACGACAAAAAAAGTAACGATGAAGGATGTTTCTTTTTGTTAATAAGTGCTTAAGTTATTTGATTATTTGTGTATACTTGTTGAAGCAAATCTTTTGCAAAATGTTGTTATGAAAATTTTAATTTTTGTAATTAAAAGAATTGAGATATTTGTGAATTGTCATTTATTTAATATTCATATTGATACAAAATATTTGCTATAAATCTTAAAAACAAAAAAAAATATATATTTGTTTATTATTTTAAGAGTTAAGAATCCTATCAAAGCAGAAGTCTAAAAAACTTGATATTTGCGGGTAACCTAGCAACGCACATTGGAGTCTATCGGAAAAAAATTCTAAAATACTGATCTGATTGCAAAATGATGCACATTAGCACATTAACTTTCATAAAAAAACCATGCTGACCACCCTTTTAGAACACAAGGTAAGATACATTTTGTCATTCTATTGTCATATCAAAGTATTAGTCGTAGAAGCAAATAGTATACATATCCTGGGTCCTCATAAGATGCTGATACATTGTAGATATGTTCGTATTTGTACAAGTTACGAATTGTACAAAGTTTTTTTAACCAGAGGTATCTTACATCTTAATCTAACAGGGTATTCCAAAATTTAATTTTCTTATAGCCTATGTTCTCCTCCACGATTCGTTCATACATTACTTTGCATATTGGACAAGTAGTTTAGAATAGAGTTTCGTGTTCGGTTTTAACCCAATTAGAAGAAACAAATAGTACTAATTCTTGTCTCTAGTTTCATGCGCATTCGAAATGTATTACACTGTACAACAAAATCAAATTTTTTCCAAAATTACAAGGTCCTGCCTATAAATTTTGTATTCAGGGACTTATAGTAAAATTTCACGGATAATATTTTTGTGAAACAGTTTAACCCCTTAAATCCTGTTTGAAAGGTGTTTTTTTTTTTAAAAAAAGACACGTGTATCGGCGTTTTGAAAGTTTACATTTGAATTTCATTTGATCTTGGGTTAAAGTTTCCCATCTCTGGCACATTCTTATTGTTAATCGGCATAAGAAACCATGTGATCCTTACATTTTAGATATAAAATGTGTTCAGAAAATTTATGTAAAATGTTACGAAGAATATTTTTTTAGAATATGAAAACCCTCTAACTACTCAAGGTATGTATCTTTTTTATCCATCTTTTAAAAAAGAGCAAAAAACACCCTTAGAACAGGGATTTAAGGGGTTAAAATGTTCCGCAAAAATATTATCCGTAAAATTTTACTATAAGTTCCTGAATACACCAAAACGAAAAATCAACCAGAAAGTCAGAAATAAGACGCAACAAAAGAGAGCTTAGGGTTAATTTCTCATTTATTAAGAATTTTATTTTAAAGTACCCCAAAAATGTCCAATTGTTTGGAAACATTTGATTTGCTTTGCTATGTCTGCGGTAAACATATTATACATGAATACAAAGTTAGTTTTTTCAATAGTAGAAAACATCTGTAAAAGGTTTCCTATCCCAAGTACATAGAAAGCATCCGTACTTAGCGTATCCGGCCTGCATACCTGAAAGGAAACTAACGACTTCTAAGTCAGAACAGATCAACCACTTATGGTCTTCATATTTTCGGAGTCCGGCATTAATTTTATTACAGAATCATAGCTTTATTGAATGTTCATTCTATAGGTAATTGGAATAGGATTTATGGTATTATCGTAATACAGAACTACAGCTTTTAGACTCTTCTTAGATGAATCAATAAATATACCCTAGACCTAGTGGTTATACTCAAAAATCATTACATTCATTATTCCTTTAATATTGTTGCAATAAGCAAACGTGTTATCATCGTTTACCGAAAAGAACGGCAGAAAGCTGTCTTGATGCTTACGAAAACTGGTAACATTGACACCAGGTTCAAGTAAATGAAGACTTGAACCTGCAGCTAAAATTTCTGATTTGTTTTTAGACAGCTCTTGCGACATTAATCACTACCTGCAGAATAAAAGGTTCTTGTTTCAGCGATTGTTCCATCAACAAAATGACTAGGACTTCGAAGTTGTAGCACAGGTACTGGGAGTTCGTCAGAATGCGTAACTGGGATCATGGCTGATGGTACAGCTTTATATACAAAACTATTTCGGCTATATCTATTCAACTTTAATATTGGACTATTTTGGCTCACGTAGCGTCATTATGTTCACTTAAATCAGATATAGCAAAACAAATGAAATTTCCCAAATAATTGGACATTTTTGGGGTATTTTAAAATAAAATTCTTAATAAATGCGAAATTAACCCTAAACTCTCTTTTGTTGTGTCTTATTTCTGCCATTCTGGTTGAATTTTTCGTTTTGCTGTATTCAGGGACTTATTTTTGTGAAACATTTTAACCCCTTAAATCCTGTTTGAAAGGTGTTATTTTAAAAAAAAAAAAGAAGGACAATACAGACTCATACCTTGAGTAGTTAGAGGGTTAACATATTCTATAAAAATGTTCTCCGTAATACGCTACATAAATTTGCCGAACACATTTTATACTTAAAATGTAAGGGTCACATGGTTTCTTATGCCGATTAACAATAAGAATGTGCTAGAAATGGGAAACTTTAACCCCCCTTGAAATGAAATTCAGATGTAAACTTTAAAAAGGCCGATACACGTGTCTTTTTTTATTGTCTCCTCTATCAAAATGTACTACTCAGCATCATGAATGTCTAATTTCATATTTATGTGTCCATTATTATAGAAAATACAAAAGAAATGCACCACTAAAATTACCTTTTTTGAATTCAAACTCATTCAGTATCACGTGTGCCTAATTTAAAATTTGTAGGTTTATTATTATAAAATATTCAAAAAGTACAATTACAATGAAGAATTTCGTGTTTCTACGTCCATCGTTATAAAATATTCAAAAAGTACCAATAGATGGTAAAGTACCCTTTTTATACCCTACACCACCATAGTGGGGAGAGTATTATGCGTTCGTGCAGATGTTTATAAGACCCAAAAATATTAGTATAACACCCACCTTAAAGTATAGCGATCAAACAGCGATCCTGGCTGGTTGGCTGTTTGGCTGGCTGGCTGGCTGTCCATGTAAACCTTGTGCGCAGAGTACAGGTCGCAATTAGTTTTTATCATTTTTTCTGCCCAAGGACCAAGCATATTCACCTAGCCCCCATACAAATGTCCTCCCGAAATTGGACTTTATCGGTCATAAATGTTTAATTTATATATGTATCTACACAAGTTTTTCTCCAAATGAGTTTTATATATACGGAATTCATGTCACCAAATTTTATTATGATCGGTCCATAATTGGTCATAGCTCCCATATAAGGCCCACTTCCGAAAATCTCTCACGAATATAAATTATTGAAATTTTGAAAGAAAAATGTTTTTGCTCATTTACTTAGTGTGACCGACCATACTTTCTTACTTGTTATATTCTAACTCAGTCAGGATAATGTGTGTTTAATTTCCGCTTATAGGTTCATTTTTATAGAAATTTCAAAAAAAAAAAAACATTTTTAGAACGAATAAATAATAAAAGTTTTTGTTACCTCAATATTATTAAGCTCTCTATCCTTGATTCTTTCTTTACTCGGAAGAATATCAGCCAACTATTATGTGTATAAGTAAAATAATTTAATATAATAAAAAGTACCAAAAAGTATCCACACTTAAACCATCGTCATGTTTGAAATTTCAAAGTAATTTCCTGATTCTAGGTTCAATATTATAGAAAATTCAAAACTTACCATTTTGAAGAACGAAAAGGTACTCCTTAATTTGATTTAATTCTCCTTTTTTGGTGTCATAATACCGTTGAACCCCCCTTTCTTAATTATTTCTTTACTGCATATTAGCCAACTTTAATATATATAAGCTAACTAATATAATATATTAAAAAGGCACCATTTAATGAAAAAGTACCAATTTTCCTTTATCCTCTTGATCACCCATCAAGTTAGAACTTTAAATTTGTATAGCATTTCCTATATTATCAACTGATTTTGTTTCTACAACACTTAGGTCCGTCTTCTCATTGTATCGACAAACTGCCTGTTATTAAAACTCGACATAAATTTATTACGCCGATAAACTGTCCGTTAACAATTTCGGTTTTCTCATTATACCGACAAAAAACATTATTTTCAGTTGGCAATATCTCTCAAAATAGATATGAAAGTTGAGAACTCTGCCTTCAAGTGACAACATGTTTACATAAATCAGCTGTTTACGACAGCCCCAATCTTTTGAAAAATTCATTATCCTCCAGATAGTTAGGCCTGACTTGGAACTCATGTTTTTCGAGTTCATCCTTCAACAAATTTATGTTAATTCCTCTATTAAACTATTTGTTTTATAAAATCGACTTAATTTCGTTTACAAAAACACAAACACATAAAAACTATGAACAGCAGTAAGTTGATTAAATTTATCTGTGCGATTGGTAGATGAGGTCGGGTTAGCTTTGCGGCAGAATAAAAGCAAATGAGACATTGAGAAAACCAAATTTATTTAATCTGCAGTTTTTCGATGGTCATATATACACCTAATGAGAAAATGGCCTTTAGTATTTAATAAATTATCATAAAACGGCAAAAAAACAGAAACCGGTCGGTTTTCAATTATTTTTTTTTTTTAATTCTTCGGTTTTATAGAAACATTAGTTTAGAAGATACAGATTTATTACCAATTTTTTCGAAACGACCATATTGGCAAACGTGTAAGAGTTATTGAAATGCAAATGGTGAATGTATCGTGAAGGTAGCGTGAGTTGATAACATACTTTTTGATCAATTGGTGGATATTTTCATATAATCCTCTATTTGGGGGGTTTAGAAGCAAATGTTGCAAAGTCCATTTGTTTCTTGAACTTATTTAATAAAGCCATCATATTACATTTAATGAATGCTCTCAATGTCTATTTTTTGGTTAAAGTAAATACAGCAATCTACAAATTTCTTATTGCATTTGCCCGAAAACCTCCATATTTATTCAGTTAGTTTAAACTGTCTTCATATTTTTATTTCATTTTACAATACTGAGTTACAAAATATATATGATCAATTCACAAGGTCTCTTATCATGTCATATTGTCATAATTTTTTTTTTTTTTTTTTCAATTTAATTTTTTATTTATTGTATCTTCATTACTTAATGAACTAACAACAAGTATTTCAAAACTTATATCTAATAATTATAATTAATTAGTCCAGCCAGTGCCGGACGAAAAATTGTTTATTGATTGTTGCTTTTATTAAATAGGCATTCTTCCTTCTAGTCTTAGGTCAGCTGTGTCCCTCCTTCTTAATCGAGTGTGGCCACGGTTATCTAATATGTTGCGGGCCAGTGGGTTTGGGTGAATTTCAAGTTTTTTTAAATATCTTTCCACATTTTTCGTGATCTCAGTTTTTACAAGGGGCACGTTTAGATCTTTGTGTATATTCGCAATGCAATGGCTTTCTTTACTAGGACTTTTTAGTATATTAACCAATTCACAATATTGATGCATACCAAGTCTGCTATATGTAGTAAAGAAATTTTGTAGAAGATTTTTCTAATTTCCCAGACATTTAAGTAAATAGCCTTTCCTGTAAATAAAACAAATTGTACGTTTCTGGAAATAAAATAAAAATATATACTTTAAAAGTTTTAAATTATTGTCTAAATTAAAGAAAATTACAATATTATTCCCCTTTACAAAGTTTTGTTATAAACCTTCACAATATGGAATAAAATCATAATGAAATACAGAAATTGAATTAAATGCAAATAGAAAATCAACAAAGTAAAAACCAATTCCTACACACAGGCAATCGCATTAAATGCTCTCGATAGAGTTTATTGAAACATTTTCTCTGACCGTCTCAATCCAGTGCTAAATGTTTTTATTTCTATCTTTTTATTTTCTTTTGGGAAATGATTATCATCTTTTTTTTTCTGTATTTTTTTTGTGTTTTAATAATGTAGTTTATTTATTTAGTACATGGATACTGAGAAAACAATTTAAATCAATTCATGATTCTTAGTTTTTTTTTGTACAATACTTTGAGAAGTAAGTGTAGGGATGAACTAGAAAAGGGTATTTGGATAACAATAATTAAGGGAAATATTGAGTTTGCTTGGTAACCATTTATGAATTTAAATTACTTGATTATTGAGAGGATTTCTGCTTATTTTATTTAGTCTATTAATGGATCTTAATTTCAAGCTTAGAATTTAAGAGAAAGTCAAAAAGATAATAAATGTAATACATGAAATGAATTACAGTAAATGGGGGTTATAGAAGCATAAACTGCAATGTGGTAATATTTATTATATTATTGGTCAATTCACAAGGTCTCTTATCAGCCATATTGTCATAATGTCCTAATATATCACGACTCGGCGGCTCGGCTTAACCGACTCTTAGGCATTCGGTGTTGGTCTCTGCTGGTTCGGTACGATAACACAATAAACATAGCATGGAAAGTAGTATTATTTTATGACATTCTTTGCTTGAAAAGCAATAAAAACCATTGCGAAATATTAGGACATTATGACAATATGGCTGATAAGAGACCTTGTGAATTGACCAATAATATAATAAATATTACCACATTGCAGTTTATGCTTCTATAACCCCCATTTACTGTAATTCATTTCATGTATTACATTTATTATCTTTTTGACTTTCTCTTAAATTCTAAGCTTGAAATTCGAATAAATGGATATGTAATATATGATACCAAAGATCCCAGAGGTAGATCATGCGGAGGCTCGGCAATTTTAATAAAAGCTCGAATCAAACACTACTTAATGTGTGATCTTTGCGAAGATTATCTTCAAGCTACTACTATCTGTCTTGAAGATTTTCATCGAAACTTAGTGATTTCATCGATATACTCACCCCCTAGATTTTCAATTACAGAAAGTCAATATAATAGATTTTTTAAATCACTAGGCCCCCGTTTCCTGGCAGCTGGCGATTATAATGCTAAGCACACATTCTGGGGATCACGACTGATTACCCCTAAAGGTCGTGTTTTGTTTGATACAATTTCTAAAATGGGTTTGAATGTGATTTCGAGCGGCCAACCTACTTACTGGCCTACTGACGCGCGAAAAATACCGGATGTTATTGATTTTAGCGTGATGAAAAATATCCCTGGAGAATGATTCAAGTTGAATCCTCGCTGGAACTATCTTCAGATCACTCACCCACTATTGTTACTTTATTGAGCCCCCGAGAAATTGTATCCCCGACTGGTAATTTAGCGATGACAGGCACAAGAATTAATTGGCTCAAATATAAAAAATACCTTAGTACACATTGCTCGGAAAACATACCGCTAAGAACACCAGAAAACATCGATCACTCTCTTATCAATTTCGATAAAAATCTCAAACTGGCTGCTCAACATGCTACCCAAACCCCCCGACAAATCAGATATAATAGAATTTATTCTGCAGATGTCGAACGGCTCTTAAATGAAAAAAGAAGAGTTCGAAGAGAGTGGCAATTGCACAGATCCCCCCAACTCAAATCGAAGCTTAAAGATTGTATAAAAAGACTTAAAAAGCTCTTGGAATTTCGAAAAATGGAATCATTGAATAAATATCTAGAAAGCCTGGACGCAACCCCGCAATCAGATTACTCATTATGGCGAGCCACAAAAAGTCTTAAAAGACCTGTCATATGTAAGCCCCCCTTGCGAAATTCAAGTGGCGGTTGAAAAAGGGAATCTGTTTGTTAATCATTTGAAGCAAGTATTTACCCCGAACACATCAAATGAAACTATTGAGTTGCCACCTGTTGTACCCCATTTTGGAGCAGCCGTACCCCTACGTTTTGAGATTCGAGAGATCGAAAAGGCTATTGTTGATTTAAACTCCAAGAAAGCACCTGGTATTGACAAAATTAGTAACAAGATGCTTATGGAGCTACCCCGGATAGCAATAAAAATAATTCTTTTTATTTTTAATGCTATATTACGCCTTGAATATTATCCTCCTGAATGGAAGGTTTCACTGGTTACCATGATACCTAAGCCGGGAAAAGATCACACAAAAGTAGAATCATATAGACCAATCAGCCTATTGTCTAATATATCAAAGCTATTTGAGAAGATACTCATGAACAAGTTGTACCCGATGTTAATTGAAAACAATTGTATACCGAATCATCAATTTGGATTTAGAAGAAAACACAGTACTATCGAACAAACCCATAGACTTGTAAATATTGTAAGAAAAGCGTTTGAGGAAAAGAAATATTGTTCCGCTCTCTTTATCGACATTTCTCAAGCGTTTGATAAAGTATGGCATGATGGTTTAATATACAAACTGAGTCAAAATTTACCCGCAAACACACATAAGCTATTGAAAAGCTATTTAACTGGTCGAACATTTAAGGTTAAAGAAGGAGACTTTTTAAGTAGTCCCCAACCCATTGAAGCTGGAGTTCCCCAATGCAGTATCCTGGGACCCTTTTTATATTTGATATATTCGTCTGATATGCCAACTAACAATCGCACGCATACATCAACATTTGCAGATGATACTGCTATTCTAAGCATTCATGAAAACCCTGAAGAAGCGTCTCGTTACTTACAAAATCACATATTTGAATTAGAAAAATGGTTAAAACAATGGAAAATTAAAGTCAACGAGCAAAAATGTACACATATAACATTTACATTACGTAGAGAATCATGCCCCCCCATTCATATCAATAACCAAACAATAATCCAACAATCGGAAGTTAAATACCTCGGAATACATCTCGATCGTCGTCTTACATGGAAAAGTCATATAGATGCAAAATTGACTCAAATGAAATTGAAATCAATTCAAATTAATTGGCTCATTGGCAGAAACTCTACGCTTAGTCTAGATTGCAAACTTCTACTTTATAACATGATCATAAAACCGATATGGTGTTATGGCATACAGCTATGGGGCACGGCCTCAGCGTCAAATGTAGAAAAGATCCAAAGACGCCAAAACAAGTTTTTAAGAATGATTACAGATGCCCCCTGGTATATCAAAAATTTTTTTTGTACAAGAAATTTAATTAAATCTTGTAAATAGAATTGAATAAAAAAAAATGATAATAATAGTTTGTGAAATACTTAAAAATACACAAATAAAGGGTTTTCCAACAAGAGGTGTTATTTTGAATCACCCGATGTTGCGGTAGCTTTTGAAGCTTTTATTGTTTGACATTTGACATGTAGAAACTACGCCATTACTAAAAATGGAACAAAGCATTGAAATTATTAAATTTCACAACAAAAATGGTGAACATTTTGCAGTCACAGTTCGCAAAAGTAAAGCAATAAAGAAATTGGTTGGAAAATTCGAGCTGTTGGGACAAGTTAGTGATGTGAAGAATAAAGCCAGTGCACGTCGCTCAAGATCAACTGAGAATATTGCTGCTGTAGCCCAAAGTATTGAAGAAAATCCAGGTTTGTCCATTCCTCGTCTGTCTTTGGAATTGTGCATTCCACAAACGTCATTATACCCTATTGTGGATGATATTGATCTGGACAACGTTTGCTTTCAACAAGACGGCGCTACGTGCCACACAAGCAACGAAACCATTGCTCTTTTACGGAAAAAGTTTCCGGACCGTGTTATCTCTTGAAGAGGTGATCTCAATTGGCCACCGAGATCTTGTGATTTAACACTTTGCGACTTCTTCCTTTGGGGCCACGTGAAAGATAATTTATAATTTATAATTTATCTCAAAAAATTCCATTTTTCTTTGAATACCAAAATAACACCTCTTGTTGGAAAACCCTTTATAATTAGTCAATATATGCAAGTTGACTCATCAACGATTATATCTAGAAAACAGTTAAATCTAGTTTTTGCTCAAATATTGAATTATCTTTAAAGAACAGTGAAAACGGGGAAACATTATGTTTGGAATCGTCTGGCAATGCTTGTTTACCCTATTTTTTTTTTCTTTCTTAACATTGAAGTCAAATCTCTTTCCGCCGAGCCATTTTTTCGGGCTTGGAAACTAGAAATAGTCTCTAAAAGGTGCTAAATCCGGAGAATATGGCGGATATGGTAACTATTCCTAGCCTAACTCATGGATTTTGGCCTTATTAAATTGACCCAATAAGTAGCCATAATATTCACCATAGATTGGTTTACCCTTTCGAAGGTAGTCAATGTGAATTACAGCGCGTACATCCCAAAAAACGATCGCCATGACGAGCGCACCTTGGCTTTCATTGTAGCCGATTCTGCGTTTGTGGTCGAAACGCGGCACCCATCTTGCCGAAAGCTTTCCTATACACAAAAGATCATTCACAATGGAATTCATTGAGCCATGTGAGATGCCTATGGCTGCCACAAACTCCCGCACTATCAATCTCCGATCGACCAACCATATCGTGAATTTTGTTTAATATTTTCGGGCTTCCAAATCGATAAAAAAAATCAGCCAAATCACTCCAGTCGTTCTCACGTGATGCCATTACATACATGGACCATTTCATTTTTATATATGGAGCATTTCATATCAAGTGAACCAACTTTTGAAATCAATGTCTTTCGATTGGGATCAAATTTGCACCATGGTTGTCTGAATTACTATCCAATAGAACTGGATAGTAATTCAGACACAATTTTTCAACAACATCGGTCTAGAACTTTTTGAGTTCGAGGGGATTAAAATTTTACATTTCGGCCAAGCAGGTGTTTTTTCTCATCCATGAAACTTATTACCTATTGTTCTTAGCAAAATGTGTCCCAAATAGTTTAGATAGTTATTTCTTCAATCTTCGGGAAAAAAAAAAATAAAAAAAAAAATTTTAATTTTTTTTTCCAAAATCAAAAACTTTTTAGACTTTTTTTCAAAATGGGCCCTTTTTTCTCAAAAGAAAGCTCTGATATTTTCCTTGAATACCTATTTGGTCGCTTAGTGGGATGCAAGTGGGATATCTATCAAAGTAAATATTTTGTAACTCAAAACATAAAAATTTTGACTTTTTTTTTGCAAAATCAAAAAATTTGTTGACATTTTTTCAAAAAGGGCCCTTTTTTTTATTTTTTTTTTTTGCTAAAAAGAAAGCTTATGTCTATTGCTTTAAAAGGCTTTTGGTCTCTTAGTGGGATGCGAGTTGGATATCTACCAAAATAAATATTTTGTTACCCAAGTCATACAGTTTTTTTTTTTTTGCAAAATCGAACTTTTTTTCCTAAATTTTTAACACAAAAATTGTATGTCTGGAGTTACAAAATAAATAAAATAACATATATCCCACTCGCATCCCACTAAGCGATCAAAAACCCCTTAAAGGAATGGACTTTCTTTTGAGCAAAAAAAAATTAAAACAAGTAAGAGAGCTATATTTGGCTGTGCCAAATCTTATATACCATTACCAAATTCTACTTTAAAATAAATTATACTTTAAAAAAAATTAAAAAAATTTTTTTTGTTTTTAATTTTTAAATTTTTTTTAAATATTTTTCCCAACTTTCTATAGTCTTATATACATCGTTGCAATGGACTTTAAAATATCTATAATTAGGTATCCATATTGTCTATATTTATGACTTATTAATCGAGATATAGATCAAACATTGAGGTTGTCTCGAATTTTTGCTCATATCTTCGTTATTTATGGACGGATTTTGCTGATTTTAAATAGGAAACTACTCGAAAGCATGTCTGACAGAATTATTGAAGATTTGGATCCCGAAGATATCTGGGGTCTTCAGAAAATTGATTTCAACAGACAGACGGACAGACAGACAGACAGACAGACAGACAGACAGACAGACAGACAGACAGACAGACAGACAGACAGACAGACAGACAGACAGACAGACAGACAGACAGACAGACAGACAGACAGACAGACAGACAGACAGACAGACAGACAGACAGACAGACAGACAGACAGACAGACAGACAGACAGACAGACAGACAGACAGACAGACAGACAGACAGACAGACAGACAGACAGACAGACAGACAGACAGACAGACAGACAGACAGGCCAAATCGACTCCTCTATGTATAAGGATCCAGAATATATATACTTTATATGGTCGGAAAATTATATTGTGAAAATTACAAACGGAATGACAAATTTGTATATACCCTTCTCACGAAGGTGAAGGGCCCATTTTGAAAAAAAATAGTCAACAAGGATTTTGAATTTGCAAAAAAAGTAAAAAATTGTATGCGACCAAATATGTATTCATGGAAAATACCAAAGCTTTCTTTTGAGAAAAAAAGGCCCATTTCGAAAAAAAAAGTCTAAAAAGTTTTTGATTTTTGAAAAAAAAATTACAAAACTTTTTTATTTTTAATTTTTTTTCCAAAAGATTGAAGAAATAGCTATTTAAACTATTTGGGATACATTTTGCTAAGAACAATAGGTAATAAGTTACATGGATGAGAAAAAACACCTGCTTGGCCAAAATGTAAAATTTTGACACCCTCTAACTCAGAAAGGTGTCGACCGATCTTGTTGAAAAATTGTGACTGAATTACTATCGAATAGAACTAACTATGGTGCAAATTTCATCCCAATCGAAAGACATCGATTTCAAAAGATGGTTCACTTGACATGAAATGCCCCACATATACAGTATCGGCCATGACTAAAGCACCCCCTCAGTAAATTTTTTTCATATTATATTTTTTTTATAAAAGCAAAGTTTTAAATTTTTATTATATTTTATTTTCAATTGTTAATATATTTACTATTGATAAACAAATACTTTAAAAGTTAATCTTTCTATAAGAGGTTACTTTAAATCAAAAAATATTTAAAGCTAAAAAATAAAACGGACAAAACTACCCTACATGGATATAATATAAAAAAAAATTTAATTTATATTTGGTTGCAAATCCTTTGTTTTAGATGACACAAGCACTTCCCTTAGGCATAGAAGATATTTAGTTTTTTTTTTTTTTTGTGTCTTGCGATATTTTTTTCGCAGGCTATAATAACGCCTCGAAATTAATCGTGAAAATTGACGATCCTTATTTCTGAAATTTTCACGATTTATTTTCATATTATCAATCTCCCACAAGTTCTCAATAGGATTGAGATCGGGAGATTGAGCAGGCCAGTGAAGAACTTGAATCTTATTGCTCTGTAGCCAAGTCTTACAAACTTTGGAGGTATGCTTAGGATCTTTATCCTGTTGGAACCTCCTTTTAAGTGGCATCTCTTCACTGGCATAAGGTAACAATACATCTTTCAATATATCACGGTACATGAACCGATCCATAATCCCATTAACTTTATGAATTGGCCCAATTCCTTGACCAAAAACCCCCAGACCATTATATTGTTCCCTCCATGTTTAATTGTTCCTTTACAATACATAGGATTCAGTCTTTATAATTTTCGTCTGCTTATACGGCTTATTCCATCGGAACTTTTTAATTTGTATTTGGATTCGTCAGAGAACAGTACTGTCTTCCATTTTTGGACACTCCAGTCGATGTGGGCTTTGGCAAACTCCAGTCTCGCTTTTTTGTTCTTAGCTGATATAAACGCTTATTTTGCTGGTCCTCGGCTGAATAATCGTCCTTCTAATGCTCTTCTACGGATTGTTCTTTCGCTAACGCATAATCTTAAACATATTCCTACTTGACTAGCTGATGCTGTAGGATCTTTTTGCATTGCTTCTTTGATCAAGAAATCATCATATAATATGGTTTTACGCGCACATCCTTCAGAATGCCCCGTTGATATACGACTAGTCTGCAAAAATTTTGAAATCAGCCGGGAAATAACTGATCTGTTAATTGAATATTGTTTACTAAATTCATGCTGGAAGCCGGGCTTCCAGTTTTCAATAAATTTAATT
The DNA here is from genome assembly GCA_942486065.2 of Calliphora vomitoria. Lineage (NCBI taxonomy): Eukaryota > Metazoa > Arthropoda > Insecta > Diptera > Calliphoridae > Calliphora > Calliphora vomitoria. Next base: position 37,801,586 of record OW818029.2, read on the forward strand.
TTAAATTCACTGTAGTACTTGTTATACATACTACGCCTTCTCTTATTATTATCTTCTGGAATTTCTAAATGCACCCGTTAACTGGCATTGCAAATATGCAGTAGCATTGTTAAATTTTGAAACATCTTATAAGGGGGTGTTTTTATTTTGTCCGTCGCGTTTTGTGTTTTTGTATGTTTTATCATTTTAAATTAATGGTTCATAAAATTATACTTTCCTAAAATGAACACTATATGAACATTAACAATATAAGTTAATAAAATATACACAAAATACATCTCAAAAAAACCTATTTTATCCAAAAAATTATGATAAGAAAAAATCCATTGAGGGGATGCTTTAGTTATGGCCAATACTGTATATAGATTAAGGAATTTGCATTTGCCGACCTTGCATTATGCACAATTTAATGTATGTAAATATTAGTTTTAATTTAACCTCTAGTAAATATTGCCACAACAAATGTCAATAGCAGCATCGTGTTGAACGTGTTATTATTATTACATAAATCCTCATATCAATACTTAGAAATATAAACAATTAATAAACATGTTCCTGCAAACAACATGTACTAGGGTGTGGTGTGTTTGAGGACGCGGCTGTGAGGGAATATTATAAATATACAAATAGTGTAGAATAGTGGTAGTGGCGGTTATGAAGACGTGCTTGGCATAACGCTTTTCAAATGTCAAATATCATATGCAATTATTTTTGTAAATACACTTTGAGAAAAAAGTTATTTAAAAGTGAAAAATGGGAAAACATTGGATAAAAAACATTGCAAAGCTGTGTTCAAAGCTGATATGTTAAATTTAATACAAACGGTAATTAAATAAGAAACTTATTTCGTTCAGTGCAAAATTGCACACGTACTAGCCATATAATAAGTAAATGTCTGTTTATTATACCCTACACCACCATAGTGGGGAGGGTATATTGGATTTGTGCAGATGTTTGTAACGCACAAAAATATTAGTCTAACACCCACCTTAAATTATACCGATCGACTCAGAATCACTTTCTGAGTCGATTAAACGATGTCCGTCCGTCCGTCCGTCCGTCCGTCTGGCTGGCTGGCTGGTTGTCCATGTAAACCTTGTGCGCAGAGTACAGGTCGAAATTTTGAAGATATTTCGATAAAATTTAGTACATATCATTTTTTCTACCCAAAGACCAAGCCTATTGAAACTGGCTGAAATCGGTCCATTATTTGACCTAGCCCCCATACAAATGTCCTCCCGAAAGTGGATTTTATCCGTCACAAATGTTTAATTTATATAGGTATCTACACAAGTTTTTGTCCAAATAAGTTTTATATATAGGGAATTCATGTCACCAAATTTTATTATGATCGGTCCATAATTAGTCATAGCTCCCATATAAGGCCTGGTTCCGATAATCGCTTTAACGAGCATAAATCTCTTAAAAATGGTGGTATATACATAAAATGCAACATAAATAACTTTCATATAGACATTAATCACATGACCAAATTTCATGGTGATCGGTCCACAATTTTTCATAGCTCCCATATAAGGCCAACTTCCTAAAATCACTCACGAATATAAATTATTGAAATTTTGAAAGAAAAATGTGCTCATTTACTTAGTGTAGGGTATTATAAGGTCGGGCTTGACCGACCATACTTTCTTACTTGTTTTTATTTATGTTTGTATGTTTGGGTAGGTGTTTAAACATACACACACACACATACACTCATTACAATAACGTTGAAAATATTAACAACAATAACAACAACAACAACGGTGTAACATGGAATAACTTTGGTGTTGTTTTCCATTCATTCCAATATTTCATGAACATAATTATATTAGTTATTAAGTTGATGTTGTTTGTTATTGTTTGTGTTGCCTGGTATTGTTGTTCCTGTTTACAGCTGTTGGGTATTGTTATTATTGTTGCTTTTTCTTCTTCTACGGCTGTTGTTGATGTTGTTATTATTGCTGAATATTACTTGCCAACATAACACGTACATGGCTGGCAATTAGTGGTGAGCATATAATATAATAAAAGAGAAAGAGATTCTTTAGTAAACTCGTTAAAAGCATAAGTTTTTAAGATGATTATTAAAAACGTATCGTAAGTAGTTTGTGCCAGACATGCTATTGTGCAAGAGCACACATATACACATTAGTACATGCATAGTACATATGTATGTATGTACATTAGGGTCGCCCATATTTTGCACTTTTTAGATTTTCTATACTCCCAAGGTCTAAAATTGATGTCCGTCATCTAAAGGCCAAATGACAATATATAAAAAAAATAAATGTTTTAAAAAATCACGCTACTAGCTACAAAACTGTAAAATTTCAGAGCCCAAGTCCAATTGAAAAAAAAAATATATATTGAAAAATCTACTGATATGCTAAGAAGGTTAGGTTAGGTTTCCAGGCAGCCGCGAAGTTGAAGAGTACAAGAACAGCACACATGGGTCCAAGCAATGATCCCTTTGTGTTACCTGAAATTAGAAGTTAGAAATGAAAGGAAAGAAGTAGAAGAAGATTGAGTAGTTAAGAAGAAGAAGATGTTCAAGGAAGAGAGAAGGAGATTTACAACAGTTGCATATCAATAAGATAGCGGCTATTAGGTTACCCTCGAGAGGTTCCCATATCTGGTCCTTTTAACCAATTACTACTCCTTATAAAGGCGTTAATGCCCTCAAGCCTTATATTCGAGAGCTCAGAAAGACTATTTATGGAACGGTGTCCCAGAAACCTTAAGCGTAGATCACCTGCAATGCCGGATAGTGACAAAGAAGATGAAAAATGGTTTCATGCTCCTCTTCGTTTTGACAACTTCTACAGAAGTCGTTGCAGGGCAAGCCAAGTCTCCTCGCGTCGTTGCCAAGATATGCTAAGAAAAAAAATCATAAAAAAAATTGACCAAATTAGAACAATATTGAGTTTTTGCTCATATATCAAATCCCAAATTCTACATTTTCATAATTTTTAAACGAAATTTTAAAAAATTAAAAAAATTGTTTTCGATTATAATAATAGTGTGAAGAAAGATTAGAAATTGCCAGATTCCGAGAAAAATTATTTGTTGGTTACAAATTTGTTTAAAACTATTTTAAACAAGTAAGAAAGTATGGTCGGGCTTGACCCTACACTAAGTAAATGATCAAAATCATTTTGCTTTTAGAATTTCAATAATTTATTTTCGTGAATGATTTTTGGAAGAGTTCCTTATATGGGAGCACCGATAATCATAAAATTAGATGACATGATTTCCGTATATACAAAACTTATTTGGAGCGAAATTTATGAAATTAGGTGGTGTTATTTATGTCTATATGAGAGTTGTTTGTGTTGAAATTTATGTGTATTCCATAATTTTTAAGAGACTTATGCTCGTTAAACTGATTTTCGGAAGCGGCCCTTATATGGGAGCTATAACTGATTATGCACCGATTATCACAAAATTAGGTGATATGATTTCCGTATATACAAAACTTATTTGGAGCAAAACTTATGTAGATATCTATATGAATTAAACATTATGACTGATAACGACCAATTTCGGCAGGACATTTGTATGGCGGCTAGGTGAAATAATGAACCGATTTCAGCCAGTTTCAATAAACTTTGTCCATGCGCCGAAATAATTATATGTAACAAATTTTATCGAAATATCTTCAAAATTGCGACATGTACTTTGCGCACAAGGTTTGCATGGACAGACGGGCAGACGGACAACGTTTAATCGACTCTGATCGGTATACTTTAAGGTGGATGTTAGACTATAATAATATTCTCCCCACTATGGTGGTGTTGGGTATAAAAAAAAACATTTCGTACCCAGCTTTCTAAGGAGTGAGATCGAAAAAACCTTAACACACATTTTTCCTTAAAACTTTTAACCCAAGTATTATTTGATTTTTGTTTTTTATCAAGTTACCTTTGACTATTTGGTACGAAAACTGGCTTAAACGCATACAAGGCTCAAAAAGTTCCTGACAGCAACTGTGCTAAAAATTTAGAGGCCAAAGACAAAGAACGGAAATTGAAGTCATATTTTATAAAAAAAAAATATACCTGCTGCATAATGTATGATGAATCGTATGTTCTGGAAAATTTTTCGAAGCTTCCGGGTCAATATTTTTATGTTGCTGATGCACGAGGAAATGTGGTAGAACATTTTAGGACACATAAGCAGAAAATTTTCCCAAAAAGTTCTTGGTATGGCAAGCAATATGCAGTTGCGGCAAAAGATGCCAAACATTTGTTACAAAGGGCTATACATTCATAAGACTTCTTAATGTGTCCACTTATTTTTGCCCTGATTTGCCATACTGTCTCTATTGTAAGCAATAGGTTGAGTGGTACAAGAACAATAATATGGTATTTGTACCAAGAGAGGCAAATCCTCCAAACTGCCTGGAGCTACGGCCAGTGAAGAGATATTGGGCTCTTGTTGAAAGAGAATTTAAGAGCACAAAAAAGGTGTCCAAAAGTGTGGTAGATTTTAAATGGAAATGAACAAAGTTCGAACAAAGTGACAGAAAGCTCAATAAAAACCTAAATGGAAGGGATTCGGGAAAAGGTTCATTAATTCATCACTATTGATTGGAACTATAAAAATAATATTTTTTGTAAATTGTAATAATAATTTCAATCAATTAAAAAAAATCAAGACTATAAGTTTAGTGGTTTCTTTTTTGTTCATATTTATGTAAATTCAGATTGTTTTGAATTATAAATTTCTACAATAATGTTGTTGGATTTTTAGACAGCTGCACTAAATATATTAAAAATATAAAATAGATACAATTTTTTTTTTTTTTTTTTGTTGATATGAAGTTTTGTTTTATATTGAATCGAGTGAGTTACCCAATGTTTAAATATTGCATAATTATATGATTATTACCAAATTAAATAACAAAACTAGTAGTACATAAATATTCCAATAAATATTGTTAATGGTATAATTGATATCCGAATTGTTACCGTTACCCCTAAAATACCGTTACCGATATAATTGTAAAAACTGTTAAGTAAATTATTTGATTATAAAAATACTTATTTTTTGCTTTATTGAAATCTACTAAATTTAATATATAATGAAAATCGCATTTGTGAACTAAAATTTTTGTAAATTTTTTCATTAAAGAATAGTTATCGTTAAAACTCATGTTTACTGTAACCATTTCAACTTTTTTACAAGGTATTGAACAATATGATGGGTACAGTAAATAAGTATATTATGATGAAGGATTTACAAAATGATGTTGTTCTCGGCTTATGGATATCATAATCTAAGAACAATATATCTGTGGACTTTTGACAGAACAACTTAAGTGTAATTTTAAAAATGTTCAGGAGTGCTCAAAAACTATTGAATTGACCGATAATTATTTTATTATTTGTCCTTGAAGAACTTTATTATTTGCCGCAAAGAATTATACGAAGCTCTCGAAATTAATTAGGGTCAAATAATTAAATAATTATCGATTTATTCAACAGTTTTTGCGCACTCCTGAAAAATTTTAAAATTACACATAAGTTGTTTTGTCAAAAGTCCACAGATATTATGATTTAATGAATCATCATGAACATGATTACCATAATCATATTTTTTATATACTACAATCTTATATATAATTGCGAAAATCATGAGAATAATGGGTGACAAGTAGATAGGTAACTGAGAGACAAAACCCTAACCCTGTTGTCGTAATCCCACTTCATGTGCATGTATTGTATTATGTTATTGTGTCACCTAAAAGAGTAATATTGTTTAAATTTTTTCGTTGGCGAGAAAAAAAGTTGATAATCTCAACTTTAACAAATTATGGTTATCACAATCATATAAATAACTAGCTGAAGCCGGTCCGCGTTGCTGGCCCTTAGAAAACATCTGTTTTATATTGCATCTCGATCTCGATTTTAATATACAGTGTCGGACAAAGTCGGTGATTCAACCTTCAATGTTAATATATGTGGTGGCAGTCAATATTTGCTTATTGAGCTTGTTAACATCATAATTTGTTGGTGCCAAAATTCCAGGCAATCCGAATTTTTGTAGTTGTAAGACTTGGGAATACCTTGTCGACAACGGCTAGTATATTCATTTGCATTTGGCAGAAGATCGTGAACGAAATCTAATTTGTTGCGGGATCAATTGGAATTTTTCCATTTGAGCTCAGGCGGCTCAATAACTGGTGGCAGAATAACTTTACCGTTCGAACAGCACATTCCCAGGGATTCCTTAGGGAACTTCAGCAATGTTTGTTCATTGCGCCAATCAGTACTTCCTTGGGATTCCTGGTGTCATCATACTTATTGTAATAAAATGCCGGTTCCCATTCGGGAGCGAATGACTTCTAGTCTTTCGATATGCTGTTGAGGTGTCTCTGCAGCACTTGATGAAGATGCACTGCGACGCATTTGCTAAAGCCGTAATTCTCGTTCTCTTCCCGTTTCTGCGGCCCTAGACGTAGATGCCCTTTCGAAAACAAATTTTATTTGTATAAAACCGTTATTTTTTTTATTAAAAGTGGAATGCGGAGAGTTATTCAAAATAATACTTTTTTTAATAGATTTCGTATGAAAATTTCTTATTCATGCACCTAATATGCAAGAGTAAACAAAATTGTTTATCATCGATTGATAATATAAAATAACTTTAATAGTACCGGACATGTGTTGGAATGTATACCTTTCTTCGCTTACACCAAATCATTCACTTCAGAGTGTACACCACTGTGAATTAAAATTTTTAGTCTGATGTTAAGCACCGAAATGAAAATTGTCATTGTTTGAATGTTGGGAATAAAAAAAATATTTCTTTCTCCAATTGAAAAAAAAAAAAATGAATTTTTGGTAGACAAATTTTTTTTGTTGAGAAAAAATTAATTTTTTAAAACGTTTTTCTGCAGATTCCCTGAAAATTTCATAAAAATCGGTCCAGCCGTTTTTTATATATATTGATGGTATTAGCGGTATAATGTAAAACTTTTATTTTGCCACGCCCCTCCGCCCACATACCGAAAATCAAAAATCTGACTCTACAGTGCTACCCTATTCTACAGATTCCCTGAAAATTTCATCAAAATCGGTCCAATCGTTTTTGAGTTCATTCGTAACATACATACAAACATCCATTTTTATGTATATACAAGGTGGCGCAAAAGTAATCCTCCTATCAGAAAATGCTATAAATTTTGCGATTGGCCTCTAATGTCAGTTCTGTTTTGACATTTGTGTAGTAGACACATGCGAAATACACGTTAATAAACCATATTACGCTACACTGCTCCAGCACGCGGAATATTGCTGACTATTTATTTGACCAATAATCGGCAAAATTTATAGCATTTTCTGATAGGAGGACTACTTTTGCGCCACCTTGTAGATTACTGTGATTATAATATTGTTAAAAAAACTTGTATATTTTTTTCTCTGGATGTTCTTCATAATATTTAGTTTAGAGGTCCAACTTTGCTGTCTAGAAATTTAAAATTCAAAACACGTAAATAAGCAATCAAATTAAACATACGAAAATATATTTCAAAATTTCCTCGAAATTTCAAATCAATTCTTACGCTAACCCATATTTCCATTTTTAATCCTTGTTTAGCAATCTATATATATAAAAGTCAATGTGTGTTTGTATGTATATTTGTTTGTTTGGACTTTATAGACGGCTAAACGGCTGAACCGATTTTCATGAAATCTTCACAATGTCTTCCCGTATCTCTGGAAGGAACTATAGGCTACTTTTTATTTTGAAATTTTACGTGGGCGATGTACCACGCCCATTTATACAACATTACCTCCTATTTCAAGTCAAAAACAAAATGCGTATATTTCAAAAAGTATATCAGCTAGAGTTCCCAAATTTTGTACAAGGAACTTTAGTTTCAATATAAATATTTTGGACAAAAATGGGCAGACCAGCAATAGTGGGCGTGGCACCTCCCATAATAAGTAAATACTAAAATCTGAATGTCAGGAAAACTATAACACCTAGAGTTCCTAATTTTTGTACAAGTAACTTTAGTTTCAATATAAATGTTTTGGACAAAAGTGGGCGGACCAACTGAAGTGGGCGTGGTACCTCCCATATGAAGTAAATACTAAAATCTGAATGTCAGGAAAACTATAACACCAAGAGTTCCCAAATTTTGTACAAGTAACTTTAGTTTCAATATGAATGTTATGAACAAAAAATGGGCGGAACAGCAAAAGTGGGCGTGGGACCTTCTATATGAAGTAAATACTAAAATCTGAATGTGAAGTAAACTATATGAGCTAGAGTTCCCAAATTTTGTACAAGTAACTTTAGTATCAATATGAATATTTTGAACGAAAATGGGTGGACCACCGAAAGTGGATGTGGCACCCCCCATACGTAGTAAAAACTAAAATCTGAAATTCTAAGAAACTATAACAGCTAAAATTACCAAATTAAATACAAGTAACTTTAACTTCAATACAAATGTTTTTAACAAAAATGGGCGGACCAACTAAAGTGGGCGTGGTACCTCCCATATGAAGTAAATACTAAATGTGATGTAAACTATAAGAGCTAGAGTTCCTAAATTTTGTACAAGTAACTTTAGTTTCAATATGAATATTTTGGATAAAAACGGGCGGTTCAGCAATAGTGGGCGTGACACCACCCATATGAAGTAAATACTAATATCCTAATATCTGGGAAACTATAACAGCTAAAATACCCAAATTTAGAACAAGTAACTTTAGATTTAATGTAAATATTTTGGACAAAAATGGGTGGACCTGCAAAAGTGGGCGTGGTGCCTTCCATATGAACTAAATACCAAAATTTGCAAATCATGGAAACTATAAAAGCTAGAGTTTCCAAATTTTCCACAAGTTACATTAGTTTCAACATGAATATTTTGGCCAAAAATGGGTGGACCAGCAAAAGTGGGCGGGTCACCTCCCATATGTAGTAAATACTAAAATCTGCGTACCAAGGAAACAGCTAGAGTTTCCAATTTTTTTACAAGTAATTTTAGTTTCACTTGAAATATTTTGGACTAAAATGGGCGGACCAGCAAAAGAGGGAGTGGTGCCTCCTATATGAATTAAATACTAAAATTTTAATGTTACCATTTTATTACGATAAGTTTAACAAGTAAGAAATAAATAGTTCATTAATTTATTATTTTTAAATTGTATATATAGACTGAATATATTGTACAACAAAAAAATAGAATAAGAAATAATATTAAAGAAACAATGTATATTTTAATTACTAAATAAATATTTTTTTTAAACCTTTACTTAATATGCATTTTACTTCGAGGGGGTAGCGAAGCGCACCGGGTATTAGCTAGTTACTAATATAGAGAAAAAAAAATTATTTTTTTTAAATTTCATTAAAAATTGTTTTGGAAAATGCTTTAGCATTTTGTGCTGTAGGTTATCGACGTCATAATAATTGTATATATGCTTTATTTATTCATTAATAATCGAATAGCCTACATTGGCCAAAAACTATTACACAGATTATATAATGTGCATATGTAAATTAGTAAGAAATAGATGTTTCATAAATGAAACACAAAAACTACTTGATTTTATTTTGATTCTAAACTAATTTTCAGCATTTTATTTTTAGAACCTTGGAAGCATGGAAGAGCCATATAAGGGCGACCCTAATGTACATATATATATATATATATATATGTATATATATATATATATATATATATATTCCCAGCGCATAGTTCGGGGACATTTTTTCGATCTACCGTATACTTTGAGGACATTTGCATACTTTGAGGACAGTCCTCAAAATGATCGTATATCTTGAGCATAGTTTGGGGACACGTTACTTTGAGGACACTTTTAGACACTTTTTTTTTCTTATTGATTTATACTCCGCAATGCTTTTTTTAATATATTCAATAAACATTTTATTGATATACTCATTGTAAATATCCGCATTTTCTATTTTAAAAAAAATTTTTCCTATCTAATGTTGCCACACATTCACAACATATTTCATATTCGACCGTTAAATTTGAATTCCAACGGCGTCAAAATAATAATATATGCACGCCTTTGGGATTCTCTTTTCTATGCGCCAATTACCTAGCGCCATTTTAACTGTCAAAATTGTTTGTCCATCTTAACACGTCGTACTGTCAAACTCCTATATATAAAAAGTTTACATGGCTTGTTGTACAACTGTTATCATCATATTTAATTCACTTCGATGGTATACTACGCAGGGTTGTATTTCATTTAGATCCAATATTTCTTTTAAAATACACGTAACTTCGGTCACATAAAATTGTATAATTTTTAATCCTTCTAATGGTTTATTTTGGATTATTTATAATATAGGTCATAAATGTTAAAGGGGATTTGTTGGTACTTTTTCGCCCTTCCAATGGAACTTTTTGCATTTTTTATAATACTGAACCTAAAAATATGAAATTTGGGATATAGGGTCCTTTGTAAACGCTAACACTTTTTGCATTATTTATAATATTGATCCTAAAAACATGAAATTTGGGATACAGGGTCCTTAGTATACGCGAAAATAATTAAGGAGATTTTTTGGTACTTTTTCGTCGTTCTAATGGTACTTTTTGTATTTTTTATAATATTGATCTTAAAAATATGAAATTTGGGATACAGGGTCTTTAGTAAACGCGAAAATTTTTAAGGGGATTTTTGGTACTTTTTCGTCCTTCCAATGGTACTTTTTGCATTTTTTATAATATTGATCCTAAAAATATGAAATTTGGGATACAGGTTCCTTAGTATACGCGAAAATGTTACTTTTTGCATTTTTCATAATATTGATCCTAAAAATATGAAATTTGAGATACAGGGTCCTTAGTAAACTCGAAAATATTTAAGGGAATCTTTTGGTACTTTTTCGTCCTTCCAGTGGTACTTTTGGGGTTTTTAAAAATATTGATCCTAAAAATATGAAATTTGAGATACAGGGTCCTTAGTAAACGCGAAAACATTTAAATGAATACGATAATATACAAGGGAACTTTTTAATATTTTTCGATTTTCATATATGTACATAAAAACTTAAGCTAAAATTTACTTTTTGGATTTGCTATAGGTACCATTGAACCAAGAAAACTTTTTGCGTTCTTCAATATTATAGAAAACCAATAAGAAAAAACCCGATGCTGTATTTTATGTTACTAGATTCAATATTGAATAAAATACATAAAGTACTATCAGATACCACAGGAACTTGTATTATTTAATTTTCCATTTATTTCAAACCTAAAAAGTTATTATTGGTATTAATATCTAAATTTTCCATGCCTAATTCAAATAGGGATTTGTGCAAGCTTAAAAAAATATATGTACATAGTATGTATGTATATTTATTGTTAAATTTCTGACGTTTAACAACACTATAAATAAAAAAACTAATAATTTTATTAAGAGAATTGAAAAAAATTGTGATTTCGAAAAGCAAAACATGCAATACACACAAAAAGACGTTTGTTGGAGGTAAGTTTACTAACATAATTAATATTCTTTAATTTAATAATCAAACATAAATTTCTAGATAAAATTGCCGAGAATAAATTAAGCTGCCACTAGGAATAAATAAAATATTTTATTCAAAACAGCGTAAAGTTTTCTATGGATAAAACTTACTGACTACCTCAACCTACTAAAAAGTAAGTTTTCCTTCATAAAATTTTTTGTGCAAAAAAAGTTTCTTTAGAAAATGCATGTGTCAATTTGTGAAGCGATTCTTTCTATAGAAAACGTTTCTGGTAGAGACATTTTTTATCGCAAATGTCCCATGCACAGAAATAATTTTTCTATAGAAAACGTCTCTAGTACGTTTTCCCTTTTCTATAACAAAATCGCCTCGCACAAAGACATTTTTACTACAGAATACTTCACTTGTACAGAGGAACTTTTTCTATTTTTGTATAAAAAAATATTTTACAGACAATTTTTACTATCTAATTTTCTAAAGAAAAAGCTTTAAAGAGACTTTATCAATACAAAAAGTCTGTTTTACAGAGACAAATTTATTTGTAGAAATTCTATTATAAATTCAAGTCCAATTTCTATTATAAATGTAATTCTTTTTTATTTTTCATGTTTTTACATATTTATTCTTAAAATATTAAAATTTGGATTTTCCATGTCTGATTAAAATACTAACTTTCGCAAAAGATGTTAGTTGAATTTTGAAACGTTTAACAACACTGTAGATAAAAACGGTACTTTATTTTTTTTGTTAACGAAAAAAACAAGCGTCACTACAGAAGAAAAGAGTTGCTTGTACAGATTATTCATATTATTTGGCTACTTTCATTTTAAAATTAATAAATGTTGACTGCCTCAAATATTTAAATATATAAAATAATACTATATGGACGAAAAAAGTAAAAAAATTCAAAAATTTTGTTATTTTAAACAAAAGTGTCTCTGTCATGGGACTTTTCTATAGAAAGTGTGTATAGAAAAGAGGGTCTGTGTAAAATAAACTTTTTCTTTAATATCCATTATATTGTCATATTTTTATCAAATGTGTTTTCCTATATTCTATTCAGCTGCCCACTTCAAAAAATAAAAAAGTTTCTGGAGTATTGGATCAGACTTTTAAATAACTTGGCAATAAACAAAAGCTGCCATTTGGAACAATTTCCAAAAAAATATTCAAAGACATACAGTATTGGGAAGTAACTAACCGACACCACCTACTAAAAAGTAAGTTTTCAAAAGTTTTATAATTATTAATTTAAAGAAAAGTGTCTCTGTACAAGAAGCCAGAGAATTTTTCTATTGAAAAAGTGTCTCTGTACAAGAGACTTTTTCTATTGAAAAAGTATCTATTTTTAGAGACTATTTTTATAAAAAAGAAGTGTCTAGTTACCAGAGACTTTTTCTATTGAAAAAGTGTCTCTGTACCAATAGACATTTTTATAGAAAAAGTGTCTCGTTTCCAGAGACTTTTTCTATTGAAAAAGTGTCTCTGTACCAGGAGACTTTTTTATAGAAAAAGTGCCTCTATACAAGAAACTTTTCTATAACAAAAGTGTCTCTGTACAAGAGGCTTTTTCTATAGAAAAGTGTTTCGGTACAAGAGACTTTTTCTATTGAAAAAGTGTCTCTGTACCAAGGACTTTTATATAGAAAAAGTGTCTAGGTACTAGATACTCTTTCTATAGAAAAAATGTCTCTGTACAAGAGGCTTTTTCTATAGAAAAGGTGTCTCGGTACCAGACACTTTTTCTATTGCAAAAGTTTTTCGGAACCAAATACTTTTTCTATTGAAGAAGTGTCTCGGTACCAGATATTTTTTCTATTGAAAAAGTCTCTCGGTACCAGAGACATTTTCTATTGAAAAAGTGTCTCTGTACAAGAGGCTGTTCCTATTGAAAAAGTGTCTCGGTACAAGAGACTTTTTCTATAGAAAAAGTATCCCTGTCAAGAGGCTTATTCTATTGAAAAAGTGTATCGGTACCATCGACTTTTTCTATTGAAAAAGTTTCTCTTTACAAGAGGCTTTTTCTATTGCAAAAGTATTTCGGTACCAGATACTTTTTCTATAGAAAAAGTATCTCGGTACAAGAGGCTTTATCTATTTAAAAAGTGTCTCGGCACCAGAGACTTTTTCTATTTAAAAAGTTTCTCGGCTCTTTCTATAGAAAAAGTTTATCGGTACAAGAGGCTTTTTTCAATTGAAAAAGTTTCTCGATACCAGAGACTTTTTATATAGAAAGGTGTCTCGGTACCAGATACTTTTTCTATTAAAAATGTGTCTCGGTACCAGATACTTTTTCTATTGAAAAGTGTGTCTGTACAAGAGGCTTTTTCTATTGAAAAACTGCATCGGTACCAAGTGGCTTTTTTCTTTATGTACTTTTAATATGAATATCCAATAACTTGTCATATTTTTGATCTGAAACGTTTTCTATTATCTCCACAGTTGTTCACTTACGAAGAGACAAACATTTTTATTTAATAATCGAGCAGAATATTTTTCGGATTAAATTGCAATAGAGAAAAACTACAATTTGGAATAGTTGGAAAGTTACACACCGCCACCACCCCATAAAAAGTAAGTTTTAAAAAATTTCATTACTTTAACCAAATTAATCTGCACAAACGACTTTTTAAAGAAAAAGTGTATCTGTATAGGAGACTCTTTTTGAATTGCAAGAGTCTCTGCATAAGAGACTTTTTTATAGAAAAAGTTTCTCTGCACATGAGACTTATTTTATAGAAAAATGTATCCGAACAAGAGAAGTTTTCTATAACAAATGTGTCTCCGTACAAGAAACTTTTTCTATAGAAAAGTGTCTCTGTAAAAGAAGACTTTTTTGTAGAAAAAGTGTCCTGTATAAGAGACTTTTTTATAGAAAAATGTCTCCCAGCAAGAGACTTTTCCTATATCAAGAGTACAAGAAGCTTTTTCTATAGAAAAAGTGTCTCGGTACAAGAGACTTTTTCTATAGAAAAAATGTTTCGGTACAAGAGACTTTTTCTGTAGAAAAAGTGTTTCGGTACAAGAGACTCTTTCTATAGAAAAAGTGTCTCGGTACAAGAGACTCTTTCTATAGAAAAAGTGTATCGGTACAAGAGACTTTTTCTATAGAAAAAGTGTTTCGGTACAAGAGACTTTTTCTATAGAAAAAGTGTCTCGGTACAAGAGACTTTTTCTATAGAAAAAGTGTCTCGGTACAAGAGACTTTTTCTATAGAAAAAGTGTCTCGGTACAAGAGACTTTTTCTATAGAAAAAGTGTCTCGGTACAAGAGACTTTTTCTATAGAAAAAGTGTCTCGGTACAAGAGACTTTTTCTATAGAAAAAGTGTCTCGGTACAAGAGACTTTTTCTATAGAAAAAGTGTCTCGGTACAAGAGACTTTTTCTATAGAAAAAGTGTCTCGGTACAAGAGACTTTTTCTATAGAAAAAGTGTCTCGGTACAAGAGACTTTTTCTATAGAAAAAGTGTCTCGGTACAAGAGACTTTTTCTATAGAAAAAGTGTCTCGGTACAAGAGACTTTTTCTATATAAAAAAGTATCTCGGTACAAGAGACTTTTCTTTAGAAATTTTTCTTTAGAAAAATGTCTCTGGAAAAGAAACGTTTGCTATAGAAAAATGTCTCTGTACAAGAGACTTTTTCTAAGGAAAAAACTGTCTCTGTATAAAAAAAGTATCTATGAATGTATAAAAGACTTTTGAATTGTACTTGCACAAGAGACTTGATCAATAGAAAATGTTTATTTTACAGATACACTCTATAGAAATTCTATTATAAATTTAAGTCTAAATCATAATTTTGAACTACTAATTTATAAAATTAATTTCTGAAATTTCAAAATCCGAATTTTCCATGCCTGACTTAAATACTAACTTTTGCAAAAGATGTTAGTTGAATTTTGAAACGTTTAACAACACTGTAGATAAAAACGGTACTTTATTTTTTTTGTTAACGAAAAAACAAGCGTCACTATACAAGAATCAGTTTAACTAGAAAAGCGTTGCTTGTACAGATTCACATTATTTGGCTAATTTTATTTTAAATTTAAGTAGTGTTGACTGCCTCAAATATTTAAATATATAAAATAATAATATATGGACGAAAAAGTAAAAATTTTGTTATTTTAAACAAAAGTGTCTCTGTACATGAGACTTTTCTATAAAAAGTGTCTTTATTCAAAAAACAAGATACTATTTCTATAGAAAAAAGGGTCTGTGTAAAATAAACTTTTTCTTTAATATCCACTATAATGTCATATTATTATCAAATGTGTTTTCCTATATTCTACTCAGCTGCCCACTTCAAAAGATCAAAAAGTTTCTGGAGTATTGGATCAGACTTTTAAATAACTTGGCAATAAACAAAAGCTGCCATTTGGAACAATTTCCAAAAAAATATTCAAAGACATACAGTATTGGGAAGTAACTAACCGACACCACCTACTAAAAAGTAAGTTTTCAAAAGTTTTATAATTATTAATTTAAAGAAAAGTGTCTCTGTACAAGAAGCCAGAGAATTTTTCTATTGAAAAAGTGTCTCTGTACAAGAGACTTTTTCTATTGAAAAAGTATCTATTTTTAGAGACTATTTTTATAAAAAAGAAGTGTCTAGTTACCAGAGACTTTTTCTATTGAAAAAGTGTCTCTGTACCAATAGACATTTTTATAGAAAAAGTGTCTCGTTTCCAGAGTCTTTTTCTATTGAAAGAGTGTCTCTGTACCAGGAGACTTTTTTATAGAAAAAGTGCCTCTATACAAGAAACTTTTCTATAACAAAAGTGTCTCTGTACAAGAGGCTTTTTCTATAGAAAAGTGTTTCGGTACAAGAGACTTTTTCTATTGAAAAAGTGTCTCTGTACCAAGAGACTTTTATATAGAAAAAGTGTCTAGGTACTAGATACTCTTTCTATAGAAAAAATGTCTCTGTACAAGAGGCTTTTTCTATAGAAAAGGTGTCTCGGTACCAGACACTTTTTCTATTGCAAAAGTTTTTCGGAACCAAATACTTTTTCTATTGAAGAAGTGTCTCGGTACCAGATATTTTTTCTATTGAAAAAGTCTCTCGGTACCAGAGACATTTTCTATTGAAAAAGTGTCTCTGTACAAGAGGCTGTTCCTATTGAAAAAGTGTCTCGGTACAAGAGACTTTTTCTATAGAAAAAGTATCCCTGTCAAGAGGCTTATTCTATTGAAAAAGTGTATCGGTACCATCGACTTTTTCTATTGAAAAAGTTTCTCTTTACAAGAGGCTTTTTCTATTGCAAAAGTATTTCGGTACCAGATACTTTTTCTATAGAAAAAGTATCTCGGTACAAGAGGCTTTATCTATTTAAAAAGTGTCTCGGCACCAGAGACTTTTTCTATTTAAAAAGTTTCTCGGTAAAGAGGCTCTTTCTATAGAAAAAGTTTATCGGTACAAGAGGCTTTTTTCAATTGAAAAAGTTTCTCGATACCAGAGACTTTTTATATAGAAAAGTGTCTCGGTACCAGATACTTTTTCTATTAAAAATGTGTCTCGGTACCAGATACTTTTTCTATTGAAAAGTGTGTCTGTACAAGAGGCTTTTTCTATTGAAAAACTGCATCGGTACCAAGTGGCTTTTTTCTTTATGTACTTTTAATATGAATATCCAATAACTTGTCATATTTTTGATCTGAAACGTTTTCTATTATCTCCACAGTTGTTCACTTACGAAGAGACAAACATTTTTATTTAATAATCGAGCAGAATATTTTTCGGATTAAATTGCAATAGAGAAAAACTACAATTTGGAATAGTTGGAAAGTTACACACCGCCACCACCCCATAAAAAGTAAGTTTTAAAAAATTTCATTATTTTAACCAAATTAATCTGCACAAACGACTTTTTAAAGAAAAAGTGTATCTGTATAGGAGACTCTTTTTGAATTGCAAGAGTCTCTGTATAAGAGACTTTTTTATAGAAAAAGTTTCTCTGCACATGAGACTTATTTTATAGAAAAATGTATCCGAACAAGAGAAGTTTTCTATAACAAATGTGTCTCCGTACAAGAAACTTTTTCTATAGAAAAGTGTCTCTGTAAAAGAAGACTTTTTTGTAGAAAAAGTGTCCTGTATAAGAGACTTTTTTATAGAAAAATGTCTCCGAGCAAGAGACTTTTCCTATATCAAGAGTACAAGAAGCTTTTTCTATAGAAAAAGTGTCTCGGTACAAGAGACTTTTTCTATAGAAAAAATGTCTCGGTACAAGAGACATTTTCTGTAGAAAAAGTGTTTCGGTACAAGAGACTTTTTATATAGAAAAAGTGTCTCGGTACAAGAGACTTTTTCTATAGAAAAAGTGTCTCGGTACAAGAGACTTTTTCTATAGAAAAAGTGTCTCGGTACAAGAGACTTTTTCTATAGAAAAAGTGTCTCGGTACAAGAGACTTTTTCTATAGAAAAAGTGTCTCGGTACAAGAGACTTTTTCTATAGAAAAAGTGTCTCGGTACAAGAGACTTTTTCTATAGAAAAAGTGTCTCGGTACAAGAGACTTTTTCTATAGAAAAAGTGTTCGGTACAAGAGACTTTTTCTATAGAAAAAGTGTCTCGGTACAAGAGACTTTTTCTATAGAAAAAGTGTCTCGGTACAAGAGACTTTTTCTATAGAAAAAGTGTCTCGGTACAAGAGGCTTTTTCTATAGAAAAATTGTCTCGGTAAAGAGGCTCTTTCTATAGAAAAAGTTTCTCGGTACCAGATACTTTTTCTATAGAAAAAGTGCTTTTTATATAGAAAGAGGCTTTTTCTATTAAAAAAGTGTCTCGGTGCCAGATATTATTTCTATAGAAAACGTGTCTCTACAAGAGGCTTTTTCTATTTTAAAAGTATCTCGGTACCAAGTGACTTTTATATAGAAAAAGTGTCTCGGTATAAAAGACTTTTTCTTTAATGTATTTTTAATACTAATATCCATTATCTTGTCATATTTTTGATCTATAACGTTTTCTATAATCTCCACAGTTGTTCACTTACGAAGAGACAAACATGTTTATATAATAATCGAGCAGAATATTTTTCTGATTAAATTGCAATAGAGAAAAACTACAATTTGGAATAGAGAAAAACTACAATTTGGAATAGTTGGAAAGTTACACACCGCCACCACTCCTTAGAAAGTAAGTTTTAAAAAATTGCATTATTTATATTATATATTTTAAACAAAATTATCTGCACAAAAGTCTTTTTAAAGAAAAAACGTATCTGTACAGGATACTCTCTTTGTAGAACAAGTGTCTCTATACAATAGACTTTGTTATAACAAAAGAGTCTCTGTTCAAGAGACTTTTTCTATATAGAAAAAGTGTCTCGGTACAAGAGGCTTTTTCTATAGAAAAAGTGTTTCTGTGTCAAGAGACTTTTTTCTAGAAAAGTGTATCTGTATAAGAGATTTTTTTATAGAGAAATGTCTCCGATCAAGAGAATTTTCCTATAACAAAAGTGTACAAGAAGCTTTTTCTATAGAGAAAGTGTCTTGTTAAAGAGGCTTTTTCTATAGAAAAAGATGCTCGGTACAATAAGTTTTTTCTATTGAAAAATTATCTAGGTACCAGAGACTTTTTCTATTGAAAAAGTGTCTCTGTACAAGAGACTTTTTCTATAACAAAAGTGTCTTGGTACCAGAAGGTTTTTCTATAGAAAAACTGTTTCTGTACCAGAGACGTTTTCTTTTGAAAAAGTGTCTCAGTACCAGACTTTTTTGTAGAAAAAGTGTCTGTACAAAAGACTTTTTCTTAGACTTTTCTATAATAAAAGAGGCTTTTTCTATAGAAACCGAGAGGTTCAGGATTATTTTGTTATTGATAAAGTGTCTCTGTTCAGGAGGCTTTTTCTATTGAAAAACTGTCTCGGTACCAGAGACTTTTTCTATTGAAAAAGTGTCTCGGTACCAGATACGTTTTTTGTAGAAAAGGTGTTTCTGTACCAAGAGACTTTTCTAATTCTTTTTCAGAAATTACTAATTTTATTATAGAAATTTTTAGTTGCATTTCAGAAATTTCTATTTGTATTTCAAAAATTTCTATTTGAATTTCAGAAATTGTACATGAAAATTCTATAAAAAATTTCTGAAATGCAATTAGAGAATTCTGCAATGCAAATGGAAATTTCTGAAACACAATTAGAAATTTCTGAAATACAATTTAAATTTTAGGAAATACAATGGGAATTTACATTTAAATTAGATTTAAATTTTCTGAATTATAATTGAAATTTTCTGCTATACAAATGAAAAATTCTAAAATACAAATGGAAATTTCTGAAATACAATTGGAAATTTCTGAAATATGGTTAGAAATTTCTGAAAAACAATTAGAAAATTCTGAAATATAATTGAAAATTTCTCAAATATAATTAGATATTTCTGAAAAATAATTAGAATTTTCTGAAATATAATTTAAAATTTCTGAAATGTAATTAGAATTTTCTGAAATATAACTAGAAATTTTTGAAATACAATTGGAATTGCTGTAGACTGAAGACTAGAATATTTATCTAAACCTAAAAATAGATTTTTTAACAAAATGTATTTTACATTATATAACATTTATTTTTTTTATTTTAAAATTTACGATATATTTTTAGATGTTTTCATTAGTAAAATTTGACAATGACAAGCTTTCAATTGTGAATTCAAAAAAGGTGGATAAAATAATTAAAGGGACATGCGTCGTAAAATACAATGGTGGAAAATATGCGGCGCTACTTGTTGCTCAAAATGGTATGTACAGACTTTTAATGTTTTTTTATGTTAAGGCATGTATAATGCAAATAATTTATATGTATGATATACTTAAGTACTATATATGTATAAGTTACTCTATCCACAATCACATGGCAAACATGAAACATCAGATACTAAATCTATAATTGCAAAACGTAATTTAAATAGCCATATTATCTTTATTTTATTTAGATGAAAAATCATACCTCCTAGATTTAAAAATAAAAAAGGAAAGTATTTCAAAACCTATACTCCAATCAAAAATCAAACATGAAGGAGTACAACCGTCCCATAATATTTCGACATCTTCCAATTTGAATTCATCTCCATCGCCAAAAAATACTTCTCCGAAAAACGATAATTTAAAATGTAAAGTAAATGACAAATTAACTCTTGTGTTGGAACACAATAAAAATATGTACCCTTCCGAGACATTAAATATTGTAACGGAAGCATGCCGCGATAAAAAGTCTTTAGATGAATTCAACGCCATTCAAACGCCTCAAAAAGAAAATTTTACACCACCTGTATATATTTCGCCAAAAAATTCTAATTTAAAATTATGCAAAAATAATAACAAAGTAGTACTTTTATTTGACCGAAATGAAAATTTTTTTAAGTCCGATTCATTAAATATCGATGAAAATCAAAATTCTTCGGAGACATTCAATGCGAAAAATGAACTATCTTCAAAAAAAGCTTCTGTAACACTTAACATAGTAATGTCGCCTACAAAATCTACGAATTTAAATCAAACTAATGGCCCTAAGTCACCGGAAAAATATAAATTAGAATTAGACAAAAACGAAGTATCCATTTCATCTGATAACGATCAAAATACCTCTGAAAAAACAAAGTCCCCAACTGAAACACCCCATAAATTAACGTCTAATGAAAGTTTAATAATGCCTTTTTCAACTGTTAACAAATATAATAGTACCAGCTTATTTGACATCACATTAAAATCGGAAAGTTCTGATTCAAATTCCATTTTCAACAAAGAAATATGCACCACATCTGACCACGATTTAAATACCTCTACAGATATACTTAAAGCAAATACAAATTCTTCTACTGAATTCTCCACCCATAAAGTAACTCCTAAAGAAAGTTTTGTAATGTCTCTTGATTCTACTGCTCACAGCTTATCTGACATAACATTAATACCGGAATGTTCTTCTTACTCAAGTTCCATTTGCAACATGGAAACATGTACCATATCTGATCACGACCCAAATACCTCTGAAACGTCTCATAAAGAAACTCACGAAGAAAGCTTTATATTTAATCTGGATAAAACTACTAACAAACATAATAGCACCAGCTTATCTGACATACCGTTAAAACTTAAATGTTCTTACTCAAGTTCTATTTTAAATAAGAAAATATGTAATACATCTGACCATGACTTCAATGTCACCGCAAATACAAAGTCTTCTACTGAAACGTCTCATGAAAAATCTTTATTAACACCCAATGAAAGTTTTTTAATGCCTGTTGATCCAATAGTTAACAAACATAAAAGTACCAGCTTATCTGACACCACATCAAAACCAGAAAGTTCTGCTTACACAAGTTCAATTTATATTGAAGAGAGTTCATTTTCAGAATATTTACCAGAAACTTCAACCGATGTAAGTAAAGAGCCATTAAAGAACTGTAAAAACATTTCAGAGAATAATACATCTGTAGATGTAATTGATATGCCCATAAATGCAGAAAAAGTCGAAGTTCCACATTCTACAAATAGGTCTAAAAAACATTTTTGTATATTTTGTAAAACGTTACAGTCAAAAATTAGTAGACATATATTTTTGAGGCATAAGGATGAAAAAGAAGTCAAAAAAGCTTCAATATTACCCAAAAAAAGTATGGAACGTTTAAAAATAATTAATGAATTAAGAAAAAAAGGTGATTTTTTACATAACACATCCTCGAATTTCAACAGCGGAATTTTAATTGTTAGTCGGCAACAACAGCGTAATATCAAAAATAAAGCTGATGATTATGTCTGCTGCACAAATTGTAAGGCTTATTTTTCTAAGAGAACGCTTCGAATTCACACTAAAAAATGCCTCCCCAATAAAAACAAACGCACAAATTTTATTGAAAGTCGAAGGTCAACGCAGTATATGCATTCGGTAGCCAATAAGGTTTTAAAATTAAAAATTTTTCCTGTTTTGCGCGATGATACAATATCAAGGTCTGTGCGGTATGACGAACTCATTTTAAAATTTGGTAACAAACTGACCGAGAAATATTCATCCGAGCATCAGCATGACATGATACGTGCAAACTTAAGATTACTTGGACGTTTTAAAATCGAGTTAAAACAATTAGATCCGGATATAAATGAGCTAAAAGATATTTTTAAGCCACATTTATTTGATAAATGTGTTAAAGCCCTACGAACAGTGGCTCAATGGGATGAAGATTTAATGTGGTTCAAAACGCCCGCCGTAGCTCAAAACCTAACATCCTTGATAAAAAAATGTGGCAAAAAACAACGAGCTGAGTTTATTAAAGAAGAACGTGAAGACCTGAAAATTGATTTAGAGAATTTTCTTTTGCTTTGGGAAGAAGAAATTCCAACATTGATAAATAAAAAAGCGGTAGAAGACCAAAATAACAAAAGACGAGACAAGAAAGTTGTGTTACCTTCGAGAGAAGATATTAAAAAACTACATACTTATTTAAAAGAACATATTATGAATGCTATGGAAACTCTTATGAATGGGTTTAGAATGTCAAGTTGGATGCAATTAGTTCAGACTACTTTAATTTTTATTCAAATATTTAATCGCAGAAGAGCTGGAGAAATCGAAAGATTAACTATAGATAATTTTGGAAACAAAGAAAAAATTACTGATAACATTGATAAAGACAGTTTAAAAAACTTATCACAAGATTCAATAAAATTCGCAAAGCAGTTTGTAAGAATAACACTAAGGGGAAAACTTGGTAGAACCGTCAGTGTTTTATTATGCCCGATGTGTGTAAAAGCTATTGAACTTATTATAAACTTTAGAGGTGAGGCTGGAATAGCTGATGGAAATAAATACATTTTCTGCAAACCATCCAGTTCAACGTTATCAAAAAAGTATCACAGAGCTTGCCCTTTATTAGCAAAATTTTCTGAAGAATGCGGTGCAAAAATTCCTGAAAGCCTTAGGGGTACTACACTACGTAAGCATATAGCTACATATACCTCATTACTTAATGTTGAAGAGGCATCGGTCGATAGGCTGGCGAATTTTATGGGTCACCACAAAGATATACACAAAACAATATACCGAATGTCCGTTCCAGTGGCAGAAATTACTTGTGTATCCAAACTCTTAATGGCAGCTGTAGGCGATGAAGATGAAATGGAAGATGAATATGGGGATGATGATAACGTTGAGGAGGAGGAGGAAGAGGGTGAAGTTGTAGTTAACGATAGTATAGATAAAGATAATTCGGAAATTTCATTAGAAAACAGTCACACATCGAAATCGTCATCGAGCAAAAAACGTAGAAGCAGTAAGTATACTTTCGACATAACTACGAGCGTCGTTATTATAACAAAAACATAAGTATTTTATTCAATTAGAAATGAAAACAATTTCAATACTACAAAATTTACTTTTACGCCATTATTTGTACAATTAGAAATTTCTGAAATTGAATTATAACATTTTCACTTGTATTTCAAAAGTTTCTAATTGTATTTCAGAAATCTATATCTAATTCATTTGTATTTCAAAAATTTCCAATAACATTTCAAATATTTCGAAATATAATAGAAATTTTAAAATGTTTGTAGATTTTAATAGTATTTCAGAAGATTTTAATTTAAATTCCAAATTACCAATTATATTAACGAAATTTTACTGTTCTGTTCTGTAAATCGAATCGGTTTCAAAACTAAGAATTCGATTTTAAACAACCAATTTACTAGGATTCGGTTTACAGAACAGACCGGATAATTTAAAATCTTTTAATTTTATTATATTGTATTAATTTGGGCAATGAAGAGTACATCCGATATATATATTTTTTCTTAATTAGCATCACCTTTCGGCAAAACCAAAAGAACCAGGTGGAACTCGGAGGAAAAAGATGCAATATATTCAATATTTGGAGATTTAAAAGATTTTGAAAGACTACCAAATCTTAAGGAATGCTTAAAAGCCATTCAGACATCGTCAGCACTTAAGAATAGAACGCCACAACAAATAAAAACTTGGATAGACAATCAAAGGCGGTACAAAATGGACTAACGTAAGTTTAATGTCCCTATTACGGTTATCAACTCGACGTAGTTTTGTTGAAATTGAAACAACTTAAATTTTTTTTGGTATTAGGGATTACAACTAATTCCAGTTCAAATTGTATTTCTGTTCCGTAAATTCATTTGAAATCGATTATAAATAAATTAAACAATTTAGAAATTTACGCTTTTCATTTCTTTCCTAATAATTTATACAAAACAAGTGTTGTAATTTTTTGACAAAAATTTGTAATAATCTAAATATTGTTAGATGTAATCAAGTAGATTTAATAGTTTCGGCTTTTGAACCAACCAATTAATATATTTGGGACCTTGAATTTTTAAAGAAACTATTCTTTTGATTTTTATTTCTTTTTTTGGCAAAAATATAAAAATTAAATATAGCAATTACTTTGTACAAAAAACAGCAAGAAATAATAATTGATTTTGATAAAATAACTAAAAATCAAGAGATGGATAGTAATTTCTGACAAAAATAAAAATCCGAAATTAATTTTTTTTTTAATTTTTAATACAATAATCATAACAGTTACGATCCCTGGTTGTAATAGTGACATGAAAGCAATAAATTGACATTTCGCTGTGGGCTATTATGAACAAAGTTAATATTTCTGGGAGGGGAAGACATTGTTCTATATAATCTAATAATCCAATACAGCTTTTGAAAATTTTAAAACAAAATAAAACATAAATTTATACACATGTATTTATTAAGTTAACTAATTTATCTTTTATTATATTTTCAGTTACAATTAAAGAAATTCTACGATGACTGGCGATATTTTTGAAGGAAAACTAAATTCCTATATGATTTGTCTAGTGTACCATGGATCCTAATCGCTATATTTGTCGAAATTTAATACAAAATTTATATAACAAAAATATAAAAGAATAAAGTGTGAACACTTTTATAGAAAATGTAAATTTATACGATGTTTCAGTTTTTGTGGTTTTAGGAATTTTTTTTAAAGAAAATTTATAAAGAATCACTCGAATAGAGAGTTTTCCGTTATTTTTAATAAATTTTCTAAAAGTATCATTTGAAGAACAAAAGGTATCAAAACTGCCTTTTTATAAATTATCATTTAATTAGGATTTAGATAAATTATCATTTAGTTTAGTTAGTTTAATGTTTCTATGTTCAAAATTACAGATAATCCAAAAAATTTCCTTATAGATTTTCATCACTACCCTACATGTTAAATGTATATTAAGGACCCTGTTAAATATTATAAAAATTCAAAATAAAAAAAAACCTAAAAGTTCCCACATTTAGATTCTAATTCAATATTAAAAATGACAAAATGAGTTTGCTACTCAATTAATGTTATATGTTTTGATTCCATATTATGGAAAATTCAAAAATTATCATTTGAGGAACAAAAAAGTATATACAAATTTTTAAATTTTATTAAATTAAAGACCCCAAAGCTCTTTCTTAACCATTACGATGAGAAAATAGTCCCAATAATATTTCAGACATATTTTTCACCTTTAGTAGCATTTTCTTTTAATGGATTTTATTATTTTAAAGGCTAATATTTGTTGGAATAATAATTATCTTGAAAAATACAAATATAAAAAGATAGTGATCCGTAAGAGGCAAATTTTCGATTTCCTATAATAGGATATATTCCAATAACTTTTGAGTTGACATTCTGAAGTGTTCAAAATTTTTAATCTAAATCAATTTTAGTATATCGAACTCAATTTAAATGAAAAAATGTTTAATCCTAATATCCTAATATATATTATAAATTTGTCTGTAAGTCTGTTTGTTTGTTAGCCAACAACGCCTAAACGGCTGGACCAATTTTCTTGGAATATAGATAGATTTGGAATATAGATAGATCTTTTATCTGAGCAGGTTTTAGGCTATAAATCTTTTTAAAGTTTGGACCGGAAGGACCGGATAATGGGAATAATGGGAGAAAAAACGGGCAAAAATAGTACTTAAATAGTAAAGGTTGTATTTTGTGTGTTATAAAGCTAAACTTATTATGAGATAGCTTGGTTAAGTTTTGAAAATACATATTGGAGGTTTTTCGTTCCCAAAGTTGTACCAAAACGGGATAAAAAGGGGGAAAGGGACTAAAAAACGGGCAAAATATGTACCTTTATACTTATAACTGTTTCTCTTAGTTATTGGAATATACATAAATCTTTTATCTGCGTATGTTATAGGCAATACGTTTTTCCCAAAATTTGGATCAAAAGGGGATAAAATAGGGATAGTGGGAGAAAAAAATTGGCGAATTAGTACTTTTTTGCGTTAATACTATATTTTGTCTGTTCTAAATCTGAACTTATTACGATTTAGCTTAGTTAAGTTTCCAAAATATATATTTGATGTGCACTGTTGTCAAAGTTGTACCAAAAGGGGACAAAAATGGGGGAAGTACGAAAAAACGGGCAAAATTGGTACTTTTATCCCAAGAAGTGTTTTTGACAGTTATTGGAATATAGATGAATATTTAATCTGAGGAGTTTATAGGCAATACACTTTTTCAAAATTTTGGACCAAAAGAGGACAAAAACCCGGGCAGCGCCGGGTATGAAAAGCTAGTACTTTAATAAATTGTCAATATATTCAGTTAGGTGATAGATATAATTTTTCAGCCGATAAGTGGAGGAAAAAGAATAAATTTAAGAAATGTGATTTTCGGATATAGACTTTATATGAGAGTTAGGACCAATAATTGACTTATCATCACAAGGCACATATTTGCAAATGCATATTAAACAGGGTGATAAATCAACCACCGGTTTTTGATATGTATACATAAGTGATTGGTATCATTGAAAAGATAAAATTCTATAGATTTCATATTTTTAGGATCAATATTAGAAAGAACGCAAAAAGTACTATTGGAACGACGAAAAAGTACCAAAAAGTACCTTTAATTATTTTCGCTTTTACTAAGGACCATGTATCCCAAATTTCATATTTTTACGATCAATATAATAAAAAACGCAAAAAGTACCATTGGAACGAAGAAAAAGTACAAAAAATCCCTTAAATATTCTTGCGTTTACTAAGGACCCTGTATACCAAATTTCATATTGTTACGATCAATATTATAAAAAACGCAAAAATTATCATTGGAACAACGAAAAAGTACCAAAAAATTCCCTTAAATATGTTCGGTTTTACTAAGGACCCTGTATCCAAAATTTCATGTTTTTAGGATCAATATTATAAATAATGCAAAAAGTACCATTGGAAGGACGAAAAAGTACCAAAAAATCCCCTTAAATGTGTTCGCGTTTACTAAGGACCCTGTATCCCAAGTTTCATATTTTTAGAATCAATATTATAAAAAATGCAAAAAGTATCCGTTTACTAAGGACCCTGTATCATAAATGTCATATTTTTAGGATTAATATTATAAAAAACGCAAAAAGTACCATTGGAAGGTCGAAAAAGTACCAAAAAATCCCCTTAAATATTTTCGTGTATATTAAGGACCCTGTATCCCAAATTTTATATTTTTAGGATCAATGTTATAAAAAACTCAAAAAGTACCTCAGGAAGGACAAAAAAGTACCAAAAAATCCCTTAAATATTTTCTCGTCTACTAAGGACCTTGTATCCCAAATATCATGTTTTTAAGTTCAATATTATAAAAAATGCAAAAAGTACCATTGGAAGGACGAAAAAAGTACCAAAAAATCCCTTTAAATCTTCGCGTTTACTAAGGACCCTGTATCCCAAATTTCATATTTTTAGGATCAATATTATTAAAAACCCAAAAGTATAACTGGATGGACGAAAAAGTACCAAAAAATTCCCTTAAATATTTGCGAGTTTACTAAGGACCCCTTATCCCAAATTTCATATTTTTAGGATCAATATTATAAAAAATGCAAAAAGTACCATTGGAAGGACGAAAGAGCACAAAAAAATCCCTTAAAATATTTTTGCGTTTACTAAGGACCCTGTATCCCAAATTTCATACTTTTAAGTTCAATATTATAAAAATTGCAAAAAGTACCATTGGAAGGACGAAAAGCTACCAAAAAATCCGTTTAAATATTTTCGCGTTTACTAAGGACCCTGTATCCTAAATTTCATATTTTTAGCATCAATATTATTAAAAACCCAAAAAGTACCACTGGAAGGACGAAAAACTACCAAAAAATTCCATTAAATATTTTCGAGTTTACTTAGGACCCTGTTTCCCAAATTTCATATTCTTAGGATAAATATTATAAAAAAGGCAAAAAGTACCATTGGATGGGCGAAAAAGTACCAAAAAATTCCCTTAAATATTTTGGCGTTTACTAAGGACCCTGTATCCCAAATTTCATATTCTTAGGGCCAATATTATTAAAAACGCAAAAAGTACCAATTAAAGAATGAAAAAGTACCAAAAAATCCCCTTAGATATATTTGAAAAGTCGACTTTTAACTTTTAATAAAATTAAATTGTTGAAAAGGGGACTTTCAAAAAAAACTTAAAGTTGACTGTTTATTTAAAATAACTGCCTTTTGCGAGTTGTTCTTAGGCGACATGTAAAAAATACAACGCCGTCAAAATATATTGAAAAGTATAAATTAATATGGCAACACAAAATATGTTATATGTTGCGCATATTTTGAGGACATGTCTTTAAAATATGCCCTACGTATATGAAAGACTTCAAAATATGCGCAACACATAAGAAGTTATACAATGACCGATTTTGAAGTTTATATGATAAAATTTCGGGATCAAATTAAGAAGATATGGGATAATATCAGAATTTAAGTGTAAAAAGAATTTAAGTTATTATGAAAGTAATATAAGTCAAGAATTCTAAAAAAAATCTTTCTTACATCTTTACATGTTTTGTAGTGAGAAAAACTCATGTTCATTACACTGAGTTTCTTAAATTTTAAAAAGCCAAACTAATAATAAGGGAACTCATTTAAACGCTTATGTTTCTTATTAGTATAAATATGCAGTTTTGGGACCCACCATTTTATATACTAAGCAATTTTAAATTCAAAATTTTATAAATTTAATTTCCAAAAATTTCTAATGAACGCGAAATCTTTGCAACAAACGCTGGTAAACATGAAGCTTGAAAGATTTTGCTTATGTTCGTGTTGTTGAATAACATTTCGATTCACAATGCAATTTACTAATCAGTCTCATCCAGTCACACAATTTTCACATGTATTTCTATTTTAATTAATTTTTATTTCTTATAAATAATAATAACCAAAAATCAGCTGCTTTGATTTTTTCAATACGCAAGAATTCTGTTCAAGTTTTCGGGTCTAAATTGTCGCCAAAACTTATGAACTGTCAAACATTTTATGAAAATGATAGATTCTAAATTGGACAATAAAGAAAAAAAAACAAAAACAATTTTCTATTTTGTTAGAAAAATATGTTACAATTGATTGCTATGCAAACCTTTAAATATACGGTGCTACAGTAGAGTTGTGTAGCTCATGAAAGACCTAGTTCAATTGAACTATTCACTCAACTGAGTGAAATGAATCATTCATCATACTGAGCGTTTTCAACTGAGCTGTTTTGTAGTATGCACATATTTCTTTCAGTACTCATGAAAGAGCTGCACAAGCATATTCATTTTGTTTTAATGTTTCACTTCACTCGTCAAAGCTGTAACTTTCATTCGCTCTTTGACATTGAAAAGTGAGAATTGTGTACAACAAAAATAAAACGATCGTTTTATTTTTGTGAGTTTTTTTTTTTCTTGGACCAGCACTCAGGGGATGACCCCTACTCATGCAAAGCATTGTGTTGGAACTAGGAAAATAGGTTATGGGAGGGAGGATAGAGAGAGTAGTGTTTGTGGACATTTGATTTGAATTTTCCTACATTGAAAGTGACAGGAAAGACTTCAGGAGGATGCAAATTCCACATACGGACAGTACGGCTAAAGAACTAATTTTCCCTATAATGTGTTGTGCGATCCACTGTCCAGTCGACAACAAATTGATGAGCCAGTCGACAACAAATTGTCACAAGATCTTGGTTAAGCGTATCATTCATGTTTTGCCTCATTGCCCCAATCTCCGACAGGCTTGGTCTATAATTGAATGCATATGAATGGCAAATGTTGCTGTCATCTGCAAAAGAGTAGATAGGGATGGAAGTTTGACGTAGAAGGTCGTTTATAAAGATAAGAAATAGAGTAGGAGAAACGACGAAGCCTTGCGGTACCCCTGAATTGATCTTGAACTCGTTTGATGAGATTCCATCTATGCGATCTCTGAGAAAGCTTGATATAAATCAGGAGAAGTTATTATCGACACCAAAAGCAATAAGTTTGAAACAAAAATAAAAATTTTTGAATTTACAAGGTAAATTTTTTCGAACTTTTATCGTAAAAGTTTAATAACTATATAAACCGATTTTAACAAGTAATATCTTGTTTTTTATCTATATAAAATGATATTTAAAACACAAAAATAACTCAAAATTTTGAGGGTCCTTCAAAATCTTTGAAAATGGTTTTACTATGTCCTCACCTAAGTATACAACCCCCATTAGGTAGCTTTTCAAGTTCTAACAAAAAGTGTTATTTTGTAGCAGAGTGATATTAATCTGAAAAGAAAATATTATGACTTACAACATTATCGTAATAAATTTCTGTCTCATATCATGTTAATCTGTCTGGGTTAATGTTTCATAATATTGATGAATAAAACACTGATGGTGGTAAAAATAATTTCTTATGAATTAATTTTTAATTAAAGTACCCGTTAATTTTAGTGGCTTACCTGTGTTAAAAAAAAGAAAAATTATATTTTACAGCTAACAATATTAAAAAAATTATTTCTTCAAATAACCTTGGTCATTATAAATACTTATTTTAAAGGCTGAGAGTGTAAACAACAAAAAAATATGGCTTCTGCATATTTACTCAATACCACACCAGGTACAACATTGCGTATGAATGTTCTTATTGATTGATTAAATATTACTTAACCGCACACATGCATATACAGTGGTGGCCATGAGGTTAGCACACTAGCTACTTGCTATTTTTAAACGCAAATATTTCCTATATTTCTTAATTTTTTTATGATATCTTTTGCATGCGTGTTACTTGTCCTTCTAAGATCACGTCCCATCATGTCCAGCATTATTCCTTTATATATATTTTGCGTTTTTCTATCCAGAATAGAATAACCTCAAAAAAACACTGGACAGTATTTTAGCACAAAATAAAAAATTTTATTCATATTAAAAAAGTAACAAAACAAAAAAACTTATTTCACTAAAAACTTAGTACTTAGTTGGATACCCTTTATTTTTGATCACAGCTGCTAGTCTCCTTGGCATACTTTCTACAAGGCCCATACAGCGATCCACTGAAATATCATTCCAAGCTTTTTCTACTTCTTTCCATAAATCGGCCAAATTTTTAGGCTTTTCTCTCATTACATGCTGCTCCACATCATTCCAAAGGTTCTCAATAGGATTGAGATCCGGAGATTGGGCTGGCCATTTTAACATGTCGATATTGTTCGATTCCAAGCAACACCTCTCTAAGCGTGAGGTGTGTTTTGGATCATTATCTTGCATAAATCGCCACCTAAGTGGCATGTTGTCCTCTGCATAAGGTATCATTGTATTTAGAAGTATATTCTGGTATACATACTGGTCCATACGAGTATCAATCTTTTTTATAGGACCAACCCCATACCCAGAAAATGCTGCCCACACCATCACATTACCCCCACCGTGTTTTATTGTTTTACTGGTGTACTTTGGATTATGTTGCATGTTCGGAGGACGCCATACATACCTCTTACCATCCGATCCGAATCTACAAAATTTAGATTCATCACTCCAAAGGACATTTTTCCAAAAAATTAACGGCTTTTCCAAATGCTCACGAGCAAAGGACAACCGAGCTTGTATGTTCTTTTTTGAAACATGTGGCTTATGCTGAGAAATGCATCCACGTAAATTTTTTTCATTAAGTCTCCTTCTTATCGTTCTGCTGGACACGTTGATACCATATTTTCCTGAAATTTCTCTCTGGATTACGGTGGAGCTCTTAAAAGGATCTTCGACAGAGGCTCTGTATATTAAAGAGTCCTCTTTACGTGAAGTTTTTCTGGGCCGAGGAGCCTGTGTAACATTTTTAGATGTTTTATATTTCTGAATATGCCTTAATGCATTATAAACCATCTTCCTGGAGCATTCCAAAGTATAAGCAATCTCACTTATACTTGTTCCTCTCGAGTTCATTTGTTGAATAATCTTTCGTTGTTCCTCTGTACACCACTTTTTTTTAGCCATATCTAAATAATGTTTATTAAGTCAGTTTGTCTTCCTCATTGATTAAATAATACCTAAACTTACCAATTAATATTTATACCCTCAAAAAACTTTTAAAAAATTTAATTATACTTATATGTGCTAAAATTGTGTCCAGCTTATTTTACATATTACTGCACTAAAATGCAAATTTGAAAGAGAATAGCGATAGAATGCAAAAAAAAAGTAACGGGACTTATTGATCACACCATAAACAACACTAATTACCAAAAACTTTAGTTTATAATTGCAATGAAATGAAATAATTTACTTTAGAAAACAGCAAGTATGAAGTGTGCTAACCTCATGGCCACCACTGTATGTATACAGACGGCATGTACACATGCATGAGTAAGCATGACTAGCGCTTGAAAATGATGATGACTTTTGAAGTTGCTGGCTGACAGCTAAAATGCTGATATAATCAAACAAGTAAAGATTTTTTATTTATATTTTTTTTAACTGCTTAATATAAAACGGTATTCATACATGATTTAGATTAAACTAGAGGAAACAATTTTTTGACGGATTCTTATAAAAATCAATACAATTGAGATTGAGAAACATTGTAAAAGTCTGGTTTAAAGCGATTTTTAATTGAAATAAATACAGTGAAAATATATCTACTTCAAACATTTCTTAATGTTAGTTGTAAGCAGTGTTACTAAGGGTAAAAATCCTAAGGGCCATTATTATAACTTGCCTTTACGTTCATAATAGTAAAAGTTTACTTTAAGGGTACATTTTTATATTGCTTAAAGTTAACTTTTACTATTTCAAACATAAAGGCAAGTTGTAATAATGGCCCTAAGTCTGTTATCAAAACCTAACACGTGCAATAAAACACTTTACGTAAAACAACGTATTTTGCTGTTGAGTCAACCAAATTTGTGAAAGAGTAATAATATTGCAATTAACTCTTATCTTTTATACCTCTGTGGTGTAAAGTAAAATTTTTGAATTTTAAAGATTTTTTAATAAAAATGTAATAAATTATTTTATATTATGATCATGATGCTATGTACTATACGATTTGAACGCTTAAATGTTATGTTATTTATTTTAAAAAAAAAACAAAGTGGTAGCTCAAATATATATAAATACGAGTCTGTACCGAGTTGGTTTATGATATTTTCACTTTTTCTGGGCTTTTTCGCATGCTTATTTTTAAATGTTGTATGCATATTTAAACTAGCTCTGATAATAAAAATACAGACTATTAGTAAACTGAAGCTTTGTAGTAAAACTTTTTGAACAACCGCATAAATTTCATACAACAACTTTAAACAAGATGCCGCTTGAATTTCTTACTTTAAGATAATAGACATAGAGACTAACATAACCAATTTTATCAAGATTCTCATGAATGTTTAAATAAAACAATCATATTGAATCTTGAAAAAGTTTGAATATTTTTCAGGATAACTTTTTGTAAAAATATAACTTAAAAACATCACATTGAATTAATCAACTGCTGCGATGTAAAAAGTGTTTTAAATGCTAAATTATCTTACTTTTATAATCTCACAAATCATATTTATAAATTTCGTTGAATTTCATTATACAGATTCAGAATCTGATTCTGATATTATTATTGATTAAAATCGGGTAAGAACCTTAAAATATATTCAACCGACTTAATTTTACTTTCCCTATCAACGCCTAAAAGTATGTTATGAAATAAAATAGGAAATCAAGAATTTTTTGAAATTAAAAAAGTATGATAAGTTTTTTTAAAAACTTTAATAACTTTTAAGATTTTAACAAAATTAGACTTATTTTATTCAAAATATAATATTCTTTTAGAATCTTTAAACAAATATACTTATCTTAAAAAAAATCAAATTCGAATGTTGCTAATTTCCCATGTACTTTTCGACAGTCTACTTAATATTGTTTTGAACTTTCTAAATTTTCAAATTCTATAGTTCTTGTCTTAATACTATGAAAACATAACTCAAAAGTTATAACCAAAAATTGACTGCCAAGCTATAGTGAAAAAAATTTGGGATGAAATTTAAAAAAAAAAATGTTTTTTGTTGAGATTATTATGATAGGAATTGAAGTAGAAGGCATTCCAGCAAACGATTTGGGGATACATTCAATGAAAGCTGTTATCACTTTATATATCGACCAATAATATTTGAATTACTAATCAAAAATTACATAATTTGTTGGACCTTATGCAATATGCAACAGTTACATATTGGACGAAAACCTAAAGAAAACGTAAGTCTTTTTAAATTATGGGAAACTAGTGCACACAAATAACAAAAATAAATCAAATAAATTTTATGATATGAAAGTTAAAAATCCTTCTAGAAGACATACCGAAAGCATGTGTATCCCAATTTTTAATTCAATTCTTCGGAGAACTAAATAGTTATAATGACAATTAAAATAATAATATATATATGTTGACCTTAAGTAATGAGTTAAAAGATTACTTACTCTCCAATAGATTTCTTCTGGTGGGTGAACAAAGTACAGTTAAAAATAAACTTTTAAAGTGACTACACTCTAGATTACTTAAAGACACTAATATGACAATTGACTTAATGCTTGACTACATGAGATGTAAGTATACGTAAGTAAAAAGAAAATAAACTGTATGAGAATTCATATAGTCAACACAATTTGTATAATAACACTTTGTATCACTCAAAAAATGTGCAGTACAAAAAAAATTTTAATATGACTATTCTATAGATTACTTAGTAACACTAGAGTGACAATTGACTTTACGTTAGATTACCTGGAATGTCTAATGTAACCATTTGACTTCTTAAGAGATACTTAAGGTATACATTGACGTTAAACTGCTGGGATATGTTATTACATATATATATATTTTTTTTTTTGAAATAATGTTCAAAATTTCACGGACAAATTTTTGGCTTTTACAACAATTTTCATGTATGTAGGATAAATTTTCTTATTCTTATGGTATGTATTAGGGTATTTAATTAATAGGGTTTCTGGTTGAATCGGTTAATCGAGCGAATAATTAATCGAAGTTTAGATTTAATCGGATAATAATCGGATAATTTTAAATTATTCGATTAACCGAATAATTTCTATTTTCATTTTAAATTGAAAATAAAACCACGAATTTTGTGTACTTATTTAAGCATTTCAACAAAAAATAAATAATTGCAAAAAATATAGTATTTGAGATCCCATTTATATACAGGATTTTAGTGAGAACTTCTGAAATAATCTTTAAAGAAAAGAATGTAATTTAAAATTTTTCCTTTTAAACGATTTTTCGTTAGTTGTAATAAAATTTGTCTTGGAAAAAACTCTCTCACTAATTGTAAATGTTAGAGAAATCGAAAGTAAGTCATCAAAAACACAATTTAATTTTTTATTTCTTTGTTCAGTTTTTTTTTAACAAAAGCCTCAACTATACCTTGGAGTCCTTTTTGGATTTTTTCGATTTTGACTCGTTTCAGTAATCTCTTCAGTTTCGTCTTCTTCCGATTCATTAGGACAAATCTCATCATGGAACATTCTAGAAAAAATATCATTTCGAAATTCACTTTTGCACTTTTCTGATCTCCTATTTGAGTTTCATGGTCTTATTTTTCTCGATTTTTATTTTAAATATCCTACAAAAACTATTCTATTTAAAAAGGTCCAAAAACTCTAAAATTATTTTTAATTTAAAAAAATTTTGAAATTTTTTCACTTTAGAAAGTCTGGAATTTGAAGGGTGTTGGAAAACACCATAATCATCAGGGCGTGGCAATTGAATGATGGAACAGTTAAGAAGAACTTTTTTTTTAATAATCTCTGATGTTTCTTTTTATGAAATGATTAATTTTGTGTACACATTTCATAATATATTAATTAGAATTGATGGTCAATTCCGCATACGTTACTAATGAATGTAATAGTCAAGTGTTGTACGGAATGTGCCAATTGGCCACCTGCAATGACATCCCCATGCTTAATTCACTATTAGTAGTTCTCAGTGGCTAGCTAATTCGACGTGGCGGAACTACTTCAATGAACTGCTGGGATATTACACATTTACAAAGATTTACAAAAATGTAGTATAAATTTAATCCCTAATATTTATAAAAAGCAACAAAATGCATCCTGAAGCACTAATATGATAAATACTTTAACTCTTAAACTGAGAAAATATTTAAAAACAAAAAAAAATTGTATTAACACCTTTAACGCCTTTTATTATTCCAGAGGATATTTTATTCTAGTGAAATTTATGAAACTATGAGTGTTTTTATTCATTTATTTAAAAATGCTGAAGTTTTTTTTTTATACATATAATCGCATTACTATAATTCCATTATTATTGATAAAATTCAATACTTTATATACGCTAACGACCATACAATATGCAATTAGTACAACAATGATGCAACATAATGAAAACCCAACACTGAAATCATTTGTTTTAATTGATGAATTCAAGTTTAAAAACTGGCAACTGGCTAAAAAACTGCAATTCATTCATGCCTCTTCTTGCTATTTGTTGGCCTCATAAATGATTATTTAAAGAATTGTTTTTGCTGATGATGAATTTAAATGTTTTCGGCGATTTTCTTAGACAACTGTATACACCTTTGTTACGTGTTTTGAATTTTAAATAAATTTTTTCTTTAACTTAGAACTTTTTTAAGTATACATTTGTAAATATTCGTTTTTGTAGATACTATGTGCATATTTATTTAAATGCCTAATAAAAAGTAACAGTAAAAATTAATTATTGAATTTTTTATTTAGGCATTACACTGTATTATTTGTTACTTTCCATAGGAAAAAAGTTTGTTTTTGTTTCTGTAAAATGTTTTAAACATTTTTTTTTTAATTTTTTTTTTACAATAGCTTTGTTGTAATTTTATGTTAAGGGATGATCATTTAAATAATGTATAATTGTTTATATGTTTAAATGTATACTAAATATTTTATTTGAATTTATGTGTTTATATTATTATTTTTATACACACTAATACCGTTGTTGGAAAACCATTGCTGACAGTCATCGTTTGGGGATTTAAAATTGTTGCAACAATAAAAATAATTTGTTAAACTTTTCTCTTTGAATTATTTCTGGCGCGGAGAGTTTTTATATAATTGAAAGTTGTCAAAAAGTTTAATCTAGACAAATGAATAGACATTGTCTGTTGTATTTGCTGAAGCATGGAACCTTTTTATGAATTTTATTTTATTTTACTAGCGAATACTGATTTAGAGTGTGATTTTTTGAATATGTTAAAAACAAAATACATATACAATTTTCACTTATAATACTAAGTATTAAGTATGTGATATATAAACAGCTAGTAAATATTAGAGATGAGCGAGATTTCCATACCTGTGATTTAATCACCGTGATTGAAAAATCACTGGTGACAACTGTTACTGAATATAGCAAGTAACAGGTACATTTAAGTCGTTCTTTCATATTTTTCTACATAATGTTAAATGTGTTCTTTTATATTTTTCAATATTCACTGGGAACAATTGTTACTGAATTTGTATCGTTCTTTCACATTTTTTAACATACTGTTAATACATAGTTATATGAGTGTCTCTCTCACACATCGTATAAAGTGAAATGTTAGTAACATATCAGTTCTCTTACAATTTCTTAGTTTCCTATGTTTTTATTAATAGAAGTTTTTAATGTCGTCCTTCTATATTTTTCAACAACTATTAAATGTCGTTCTTTTACATTTTTTAACATTCACTGGTAACAACTGTTGCTAAATATGTATCGTTCTTTCACATTTTTTAACATACTGTTAATACATTGTTATATGAGTGTCTCTTCCACAGACTGTATAAATTTGTTTGGCTTTGTTTAATTATTTTCCTATGTTTTTATTAACAGAAAACCGTGATCACGGCCACTGTTCCAAAGAACATTGATTTATAAATCACGTTCACTGAGAATGACGTTCTTCAAAAATCACGGGATCGCTCATCTCTAGTAAATATATTTCGATAATTAATTAACATAAAATGGTATGCCACTTTGACAATTTTGAGTTAAGGAAGCCACCTTAGGTTTTCGAACCCAAGTTTTTCAAATCTGCAACCCGATTTCGGCTTTCTCGTCTCGTTGCTGAGATAAATCGTGTCCATTTTGCTCTATTTTGCAATCAATACGTGCAATCAATATTGTGGAATGATAATATTTTTCAATATATTTTTCTGTTATAAAGAAGTTCTTCCTAGAATACTGTTGTAAAGCATAATTTCTCTTACAACCAAAACTAAATGGGCGTTGCATTATACTGTATAGTAAATAATTTTTCACTGTTAACGTATTTTCAGTCAACGCAATGCTTGGAGCAGTAATTCTGGTTTAGTTGTTACTCCATAGCGTTCATTTGCCCATTTACATGGAGCAATAACCGTCCAACCCAGTTTCGGAAAGATTTTATAGAGATAAATTCAACCAAAATTTTAATTTTTGTCCTTTACAAAGCCTACAAAAGACCAATGTGATCCTTGCGTACAATTTTCAATAAAAAATAATCCAACGTAGGATGAAATTGAAGAATTAATATTTACAGAAATGAAATGAATGACCTTAAAGGGGAACCTGACGTATATCACCGGAAACAAGACCCGTTTTCTGTTGTTCTATGTTTTGATTTGCAAATTGTTTTCAACCTTCCTAAGGTTTTGCATTGTCTTTTTTTTTAAACGCAAAATGAATATTGACAATATGACCGCTACAATTATTTTTCCCAATAAAAAAAAATTTACTTATTGTTTCGTTTGGGACTTATTTTATAACAGTCGTTGGTGGTAACGAAATAAGTAGTTGTATATAAGTACTAAATACTCTGATGATAGAACATTCAACTTTTCAAAATATGTGTAATTATGTGGAGTGATTCGTGCGTTGCTCAAAATAAAAACCAAATGATGTCCACAGCAATTTTAAAATTTTGTCAGGTCAAATATATTATCCAGAAATTTTCTGAGCCTGTCCATTCACAAATCCAAGAAATCGATTGGGTTCATAATGCTTTAGACAAATACATGAAACGTTTAGAAATTCATAGTATTTTGTCACTCGTTACTTTTGGTTTTTTGTAAATAAATAGATTTTTTTACTGTTATTTCTAAGTGGAGGAAGGAAATATGCCTAAGATGGGGTATAGAGCAAACAGGATTTTTATTACCGTTAGAAAATATACCGTTGTATATGCGACCGGGAGATACAAATTTTTCATCAGAATCATCTTTTTACAACAACTAACTATATGGTATAAAAATCTCAAAATCCTATCGAGTACTTTCATAGAAAAATTATGTTAAAAGTCCACATCGATTTACTCAAAATACATTTTTTTTTTTTTTTTTTTTTTTTTACAAGCACTTAAACCCCCGGACGATGATAATTCGACTCTTTTTATTCCCACCACCAAAATTCTGTGGGTTATATTGATGTTGTCATTCCGTTTGTTACCAGGGACCAAAACAGTTATAAGTGATATAAAAATGTTATTATACAGGGTTTTCTAACAAGACGTGTTATTTTTGTATTCAAAGAAAAATTGGATTTTTGAGATAAATGGTCGGATGTTTATTTCATAATAAAGACATCAGCCAAATGGCCACCATGACCACGCTTACAGGACCATATCCTTTTCATGAAATTTTCCATAAACAAATCGCCTCGATAGCCTCACGAACTCTATCTTTGAGGTCTTGAATCGACGCTGGACTGTTGGCGTAGACCTTATCTTTCACGTGGCCCCAAAGGAAGAAGTCGCAAGGTTTTAAATCACAAGATCTCTGTGGCCAATTGTGATCACCTCTTCGAGAGATATCACGGTCCGGAAACTTTTCCCGTTTCGTTGCTTGTGTGGCACGTAGCACTGTCTTGTTAAAAGTAAATGTTGTACAGATCAATATCATCCACAATACGGTGTAATGACGTTTGTGAAATGCCCAATTCCAAAGAACGACGAGGAATAGACACGTTGGGCAACAGCAGCAATATTCTCAGTTGTTCTTCACATCACTAACTTGTTCCAACAGCTTGAATTTTTCCACCAATTTCTGTATTGCGGTCCGACAAGGTGCTTCACGACGACATCACGAATGCTTTAGTTTTGCGAACTGTGACTGCAAGATTTTCACCATTTTTCTAGTGAAATTTAATAATTTCAATACGTTGTTGAAGCGTGTATCGTTCCATTTTTAGTAATGGCGCAGTTTATAATTGTCAAATGTTAAAGAATAAAAGCTTCAAATGTGACAGCTACCGAAATACCGGGTTGGAAACTCCTTTTTAACAGTTATTTTGTGACCTTAAAAATAAAAATCCATCTAAAACAGATATTTTTCAATGTAAAAATAAAAATTCGCATGGAACTCATAAAAATTATGTTTATAAATGCATAAATCTAGCAATGTTAAAAAATTAACCAAATCGTGTGAACCAAATAAGTGTTTTTAAACAAACTGCACAACAATCGGTTGCCGTATTATATTGGTGGAGGGTATATAAGATTCTTATCATGAATATAATAACTCAAATTTTGTGTAATGACCCTCTAGTCGTATATTTCTCGTTCGAATGGAAGACTCATTGCTAGTAAATAGTTTTGAATTTTTTATTACTTATAACGTAAATGCTACAGAGCTTTAGCTTTGATTCTGAAAATTTAAAAGCTCACTAATAGGTGTATGAATTTAATAAATAACATTTTAAAAGCTTTTATTATATTTTGAAATACACAAACATGCTATAAAAACCGCAGCATTATAGCAAACATGCTATAAAAACAGCAGCATTTTTTGTTCAATCGACTTCTTATGTTTGTTTCAAAAGCACACGACCAGCACGTTAACGCATTCATTTTGTAACTTTTCTTACCAACATATTTACACAGTTTTATTTCCTTTTTAGATATTTGCACGTTTTTTATAAATATAAAATATATTCTTTATTTTTGATACAAAAATGGTCGCATCCAAAGTCGGAACATTATAACATATTTTTGAGTTTGTTCATGTCTAATAGAAAAAAAAATTTTTCGGTCTCGCATATATTTTGTATATGTTTCTGAAAGGAAACTTATCGCTAATTCGTGTAAAATTTAAATTTGCAGATTTATGTAGGAAAAATTTCAAAATTATCTAAAATTTTCTGAAAATGCAAAGACCAGATTATAAAACTAATATTATTTTTGAAATGTTATTAAGATATCACACGGTAAATAACGGCCTCTCTTATGAAAAAACTAAACTTATAGAACATACAATATTTTTCCCGCTTTACGAATTTCGGTATTTAAGTGTAAATAATGGCAAAACTTATCAATCTGTTGATTGAAAGACCTTTCGATCTATATAAGTTTAAAAATTTTACTACGATATCTTAATCATTTGAATTTTGCAATTATTCATATTATTCGAATAAATTTAGAATGAAAAATTATTCGATATTAAAATTTTTCTGGAAATTTTAAAAATTAATCCATCAATCGAATAATAAAAAACGTATAAACATTCATTTGATTAAAATAAAACTAGAATAAGTTATTTTATGTGTATATCAATATTGACTAATGTGACGTATGATCATTATATAAATATTCATATAACCATAATACTCATACGTCCATTAAATTGAATCGCATTGTTCTAAACTAAAGGTGGTATCAGACTACATGTGTACTGTCAAATTTTCCATCTGTAAAAGTTGTACACATCGTCTGATACATATGAAAAATTGCATGTGTAAAAAACGGAAATACATATAAATTTTTTCCAATAGAGCATGCTCTATTTTCCTGTGACAAACATAAACAAATCAGCTGTTTTGTTTTGAAATAAAATTGTTCGAACAAAATAAATTGCAAACAAAATTAAAAAAAATTAATAAATAAATTTTTTTTTTTTTAACGCTTTATTAATTTACTGAATCTGCCTTTTATAGGCCTAACAATAAGTATTTAAATCTTATAACTTAAATTAGAACTAGTTGCTCTCCAACAAGAAGTATAAATATCATGAAAATAATAAATAACAGGAAAAATGTTTATTATATTTATTGCAGTTAGATTGGCCGAAACATA
This sequence comes from Calliphora vomitoria, assembly GCA_942486065.2. Classification (NCBI taxonomy): domain Eukaryota; kingdom Metazoa; phylum Arthropoda; class Insecta; order Diptera; family Calliphoridae; genus Calliphora; species Calliphora vomitoria. Next base: position 37,844,456 of record OW818029.2, read on the forward strand.
ATATAACTATTACAAGGTAGAATCAGTAGAAAAGTAAGTTCTCAATTTTTCATGCCTTGAATTGTCAGACAAATACATATACAAAATAAAAAATAAAATATTAAAAAATAAAAAAAGTTTTTAAGAATTTTTGTGAAGAAATCAATTTAACATTAAGCCATATAACAAGAAATATGAGTGTGAAATGTGCTGTGTTCATTTGAACAAAAGGATATAAGATTTTTAAAATGTCCTGAACAAAAAATGGAGTACAGCTTGCGGCATTGAGTTTTAAATTTTCTTTATTTTTATTCATATATTTTTTTCTCATTTTCTCATATTTGACATAACAAGGCATACAATTTTAAACTCTCCCTACTGATTCTACCTGGTTATTGTTGTATCATGGGCCGAAAGAAGCTATACTTGAAATGATTGGTTTGTGGCAAACTTTTGTTTCTTTTTTATATTTAGCGCAGATATTATTGAAATAATGCTGGACACTAGAATTATATTATCAGCGGTTGTTACATGCACTTTGCTTTTAATAACTTTATAATATGAGCAGCTTTATAATTTTAACAATTTATACACATTAAAAAGGCAGCTGTTGTTTACATTTATAGGTTATGTCATACGGAAAAACATAGGCAGGTGTGATATCAAAAATTATAAATCGCATGTAAAATGACAATTTTGACACGCATACGGAATTGCATATGGATAAAGAAAAGTGACAGTACATATGTAAAATACATGCAGTTTGATACCACCTTAAACTGTAACATTCTTATGATGACCATTGCTTAGAGTAGAGTTTCGTGTTCGGGTTTTCAAAGCCTAAAACCGAAATCGATTTTTACTTTTAAAATATTTTCATTAGAAAATTTTAAATTTTAAAAATGAAAAAAAAAATTTTCATCCAATGATTCATCCAGTTTCTTTAAAACAAATCTTTATAAAAATATTTTTAGATTTCCTTAAATACGTTTAATTGTATTACAATTAAACGTATTTAAAGAATGACTCACAAACTAATTAAAATATATTGATCATACGAATATTTTCCGACAATTAAACTTCAAATGACTGTTTATTTATGTAATTTTTAAGAAAATAATGCAACATTTTTGCAACAAAGTCTAAGTTGCAAAGTCTTCGTCCAATAAAGATATGGAATATTAGTTTAGTAGCAATTGTCCAAACTTGAAACCCCGACAAGTTGGAAATTTCAAAGTAATTTCCTGATTTTAGGTACTGGTATCATAATTCCATTGAGCCCCCTAATCTTGATTATATCTTCACTGAGAATCATAAACTCACTAGTTTAATATATTAAAAAAGTACCATTAAAAGAAAACGTACCAATTTCCCTATATCCTCTTGACGGGTGTTCGTCAAGTTTGTTTAAATTTTTATAGCATTTCCAATATTATGAACTGATTTTGTTCTATAACACTTAATATTTAATACCACTATACGAAAAGTTATATCGGTAAAAAAAAGTTATATAGTAGCGGCGAAGAAAAATAAACCGATAGATTTTAAATTTTTTAAACCCCAAACCGCAGTTTTGAAATTCTTCAAGATATAGGGTCTTAAAATACGACAAATTCAAAAAAACATGTTTCCAGATTAAGTGAAAAATTTTGTTTTTGAAAAAACCGGTTTCAGTTTTTCTCATTCTAAAAAAATTATAAAAATTTTTAACACATAATTTTACGTTTTTTTTTTTTTATTTTTCAGAATAATGAAATAAATAATAGCAATAAATCGACTTTTTGTCCATTTGTAATAACTTTCCCATCACAAAAGCCATTAATTTGATTTCTAATTCGCATTTGGAACAAACGACCTTTTTTTGGCTTTTCTCTCCACCCAAACAAGAAAATTATCGTTAGTATCGAACCGAACATCAGCAACTTGATGAGCAGCTCTTTTCGCAACACCTGATATGCCAGGCTGTAGTGATAAAGGCTCACCGAGATTTGGTACAGATGGTAGTCCTACATACCGTATATTTTTGAAGAAAACAAGTCCAGCAGCTATTTGCTCAGGCAAACCTACAATTTTTAAAAGCAGTTCTTTTATCGGTCACATTGTTGGAAGCATTGAATTCATCGGCGTGCAGACGTTTGTATAAAATGAATGCGTTTGTAGAGACCATGTCCACAAAATGGTAGAACAACCTAATATTGCGATTCAAATATGGAATCGACCCATGCAATCATTATATTCGAGAATAATTTGAGGGCAGTTGATTTCGATGGATTTTTTCACCAGGATTGGTTCTTTTGAAACGTTTAATGCCTATATATGTTTATGAAGGGCGGAAACATATGTTATCCTTCCATAATACAGTATTCACATCGACTCCATCGATTGAGGTCATGAATTCTATGCAAAATCAACTCTGCTCTTTGTTAATTTCGCAGCTTATACAAAAGCAAATCATGATCAACAAAAAAAATATGAGGAAAAAAAATAGTACCTCTCATTGTACCCAAACCATAAATTCCTCTGGCTCGTAAATAGACTAACAGCGGCTTCGACTTGAAAAATTTATCAAAATACAGAATGTGATGCATGAAATTAGGAATCTCCAAACATGTCCAATGTCCGGTGTAACAGGTAATTTAACGGTAGGCAAAAAAACCGTTTGAATCACAAAGCACGAACTGATTTTATCCCCCTTTTATGCGGCTTATTGGGCAAGTATTTTCGGAGATGGTGTTTCGTCTTTGAAACACTGTCATTATTATCAATGAACTCAAGAAATTGTTCATCAAACATTTGCTGCAAATTGATATTTTTCTTATAAGGACGTAAAAGGATGCAAATAATAGAACCATAAGCAAACAATATTGTTTTATGAACAAAATATGAAAATACCAATGAAAGAGAGTAGGACATTTCTGTACACACACACCGGCAAGACCGCCTTGAGAAGGCCTTCACTATTTCGTTTTTAAATCAAACTTTTAATTTTATTTCACTTCAAATGCATTACAAAACTCAAATATAAAATCTTATCTACTTACCGTAAAATCTTGAAGTCGATCATTTTATTCTAAATGTTATTTTTTATACTCTTCACCTTCGTGAGAAGGGTATCTATAAGTTTGTCATTCCATTTGTAATTTCTACAATATAATTTTCCGACCCTATAAAGTATATATTTTCTGGATCATTATAGATAGCGGAGTCGATTAAGCCATGTCCGTCTGTCTGTCCCAAATAACTTACAAACTTGATTCATACATCAATATATCGCGAATTCTTCCGGCTTAATTTCTATTTAAAATCGAGAAAATCGGCCCACAAATGGCAAAGATATAAGGAAAAAACCGGGCCAACCTCGATTTTTGGCCTATTTTTATCTATATCTGGATTACTAAGTCATTAATATAGACAATATGGATATCTTGATAGATATTTCAAAGTCCATTGCAACGATCTATATAAGGCTATAGTAGTTTGGACCTACAATGGGTCAAAATCGGAAAAATATTTTTTAATCCGAATTTTTTTTTTAACAAAAAAATTTTTTTGTCACAAATTTTTTTTTCACTAGTTAATTTAAAAACAAAAAAATTTGTTTGAAAAAAATTAAAAAAAAAAAATAATTCGAAAAAAAAAATTTTGGAAACAATTTTGAAAAAAATTATTATTTTTTAAATTTAAAACAATTTTGAAAAAAAAAAAAATAAAATTAATTTTGTCATTTTGCAGTTTAAAATTGTAACCACTCTTTATTTATTTAAAATCTACAACAGTTCAAATAGTCACTCAGTGTCTTTATGCACGTTTATCAATTCGCAGAAATGCACACACACTTTATAATGTACAAACTTAAATGTACAAGACAGCGGATGTTAACTCTAACAGCGCCTATGATAAACTCACCCACGACTGCAAGCTCTGCCACTATTTATACACACCCCATCTTTCGAGAGTCTTCTACAATGCTCTTAACGGACAGACTAGTACATTCGAATTCTAGAGCTTTCGATGTAAATGTTAGCAGCTTAAACATTTAGTGTTGCCCTGATAAGTAGAAGCTTCTACTGATGGACGTGTTTATAAACATGATAAATGTTGCAGCCAGTCATTACATACCGTCAAATTCAAATCGCTATTGCACATTCGTAACAATATTTAAAATTTTTATTTTAAAGTATAATTTGGTGAAGGGTATATAAGATTCGGCACATTCGAATATAGCTCCCTTACTTGTTAAAAGTTAAATTTGCGCAATAATTTTCGCTGCTAGTTTGCTGACTTTTTGCCTTGATTGATCATTGCTGACATACGACTTGTCAGAATATATTGGGAAGTATAACAAATGTAATAAAGCGAACCAATTTTTAATACAGCACTGGGGTCCAAAACTCGAAGACCGTCTTGAGATGGTCTTACCGGTTAGAGTGTGTCTAACATTATGAAATCATTTTATATATTTTACGAGATATTGCAAAATTTTACAATTTTCTGTAAAATAAATCAATATTTTAAAAAATATTATCAATGTTTTTCAAAAATATGTTCAAATAAGCTTAACAAAGTATTACGTCAAAACAGGCTAACCGTCTTAAAAACCCGGTTGACAGCCAATCAAAAAAAACGTAAAGTCATGTTTATAAAGACATATTTTAGATACTCTATTATTGATAAAAACTTGGTATTGAGTACATGTTACATACTCGGAACCATAGACAAATAAACATAGATAGGAAACTCTCATGTCAAAGACCTAACTCTATTGTAAAAAAACCTAAGTGGTGAGAATGCATTAGTAAAAATATCTATGTAAAAACAAAAACAACACTCGTTGTGTAACTAGTTTAATTATTTTTTTTTTTTTTAGTTTCTGTTCTATGTGCATTTCTGTATGATCAAAAAAAACTTTGGAAAACAACTGTAAAAACTGTTAAAAACTTATGTTAATATCTTTTATTTTATTGAAAAGTATTGTATATACTGAGTGATATTGTACATAATATTTCTAAAATAGTACTTAATAATAAAATGCATTTAAACAAATTTAAAATAATTGCGCAAACAAAACCACATTAATGCAATTAAGACGAAAAACGCTTAATGCCTATAACATCTCCACACTACTTAACAGTATAATTTAAATACTTATTAACAAAATTTGTATCTTTGTTTACACATGTATTAAAAACAAATCCCACAAAATGAAAACAATAAGTAGACTTAATAAATATGCATGTATTTGCATTAAAATAAACAAACAAATATGAAAACAAAGAGAAAACAATTGAAAATTTGCTTTTAAAATCGTGACTAATTAAACAAAATGGAAAATATGCGGTGACAATATACTATAATCTATATTAAATCCCTTTTTGTTTAAAATAAACAATAAATATTGTAGTAGATCTTTATATATATTTCCTATTACTATTATAAACTTTGTTTCTTTTAATTTAATACTCATTGAAATTATGAATTTTGTTAATTATTTATTTGTCATATAAATATGTAAAATTTTCATTTCGAAACTAATATCTCAAACATATAACATTAAAATATTATTTCTAAAAATTTAAATATTAATTCTAATTATTTAATATAAAATAATATAACCCACAATTGGCGATCCTGCTCTTTAAGAATATAAAAGATTTGAATAAGAAACAAACTACTGTTACTGGGTTTAGCTCATCAATTCTCTTCATATCAAAATATATACATATATTAAAAAAGAAATCATCATCCTGAAATCATCATTCTGAAATCATCATCCTGAATATTTCATCAATCAATATCATAAAATATTTTGTTCGTCAAGATAAGCAGTAAGCACGAATTTTTAAAAGCAATTTTGAAGAAGAAAAAGTCAAGATCCAGAAACAAATTGTCCTGCCTTATTTAAACTGAATATCCTTTAGAAAATCAAATATTTATCATCAAACGAAAATTTATCAAAATAAGTATACTTTCCATTTCATAATTTCCTTAACATCATTATTAATATAAACTCATTATTAAAAAAAAAACTCACAAATTTGAATAGCTTAGTATATTGTTTATTGTTACTTGTTTGTTTATTGTTATTATTTGTAAACTTTTTCTTCGGAAATCATGTTAGTACACTCACCAAATTCATCTCGTCATAATTCTACAACACAACCCGACATAGAAAATAATAATTTTGATAATGCTAATACTGAAACTAGGACACCATCTGAAGTGAACAATCGTTCTTTTTCGACTTGTCCTCAATCTAACGTTGAAGTTTGTGCAACCACTATTAAACTTCCCCAATTTTGGACAAATTGTCCAGAAGCGTGGTTTGTTCACGCGGAAATGCAATTTGCAACTAAAAGAGTAACACAAGATACAACAAAATACGAATACATTATTACTGCGTTACCTCAGGATGTTATCATAACTGTACTTGATATAATTCAAAATCCTCCTTCAGGTGACCGTTACGAACATTTAAAGAAAATTCTTATTGATCGTCATTCCATGAGCGAAACTAGAAAATTAGATAAAATCTTATCTGATTCTGAGATTGGAGACCGTAAGCCATCTGAATTCTATCGATCTTTAGCCTTACTTGCTAATTCAAATTTTAGTTCAGACGTTCTAAAGAAACTGTGGTTAAGAAAATTGCCAAAAAGTTTAAATGTTGCCTTGACTGGTTCGAATTTGACAGATATTAACGAATTAACACGTTTAGCTGATAATATATGGGAAGTATTGCATGGTAATGAAATTGCTTGTGTTAGGGACGCTGCTCCAACACAATCCAATTCATCGAACATAGAAAAAGTAGTTGAGAATCTGGTACAAGCTACTGCCAATATTTGTAATAGCTTCAATAATCTTTCATTAGATATCGCTTCAATTAAAAACAGGTTAGATGGACAACAGTATAGACATTCAAATACACGTTTTAGTAGAAGTAGAAGTCGATCTCGTTCTAGATCTAGTAACAAAGACTGGGTTTGTAGATTTCATTATAGATACGGAAGTGAAGCAAGGAAGTGTGAACAACCTTGCTCTTACTTCAAACAAAAAGATGATTCAACAAACTAATTAGTCCCATTATCGGAGCGACAGATAATGGGAATTTGGACTTATCAACACGTCGCCTATTTGTTTACGACAAAAGCAATAAAATAAAATTTTTAATCGACAGTGGAGCTGATATATCTGTTCTCCCATATTCAAAATTTAAAAACCAAAAGACAGTTTCTGACATTATACTAACGGCAGCTAATGGTTCAAACATATCAACTTACGGTAAGAAAATGTTGAATGTAAATTTAGGATTACGTCGCGAGTTTCCATTTGTTTTTATTATCGCTAATATTGAGAAACCTATAATTGGTGCGGACTTTTTACACAAATATGGACTTTTAATAGACATAAAGAACAAAACATTAATTGATCCATTAACAAAATTGTCTATTAACGCATTGTCACATTACTGCAAAATTTCTTTACCAAAAATTTTTACTGTCGATGATCAGTACACTAATTTACTTAAACAATACCCTTCATTAATATCTGAACCTGATTACACAAAACCAGTTAAACACTCAACAGTACATAGGTTGACAACTAATGGTCCGCTACCATATACCAAACCAAGACGTTTAGATCCTATCAAATATAAAGTAGCTAAAACCGAATTTGATTTTCTGGTAAAATCTGGCATCTGTCGACCTTCTAACTCATGTGTAGCATCTGCATTGCATTTAGTTCCCAAAAAAGACCCCAATGATTGGCGACCTTGTGGTGACTTCAGACGATTAAATTGTATTACGGTTCCTGACAGATACCCATTACCACACATACATGACCTCAATATAAACATGATTAATAAAAACATTTTTTCAAAAATTGATTTAGTACGAGCTTACCATCAGATTCCGATGGCGGATGAAGATATTTTCAAAACCGCAATTACAACTCCATTTGGCTTATTTGAATTTATAAGGATGCCATTTGGTTTAAGGAACTCAGCTCAAACTTTCCAGAGATTTATCAATGAAGTTTTTAATGGACTCGACTTTGTTTTCGTTTATATTGACGATGTACTGATCGCTAGCGAAAACGAAGATGAACATATAGATCATTTAAAATTAGTTTTCGATCGTTTAGACGAATATGGTTTAAATATTAAACCGGGAAAGTGTATTTTCGGGGCACCAAATTTAGATTTTCTTGGTCACAATATATCTAGAGAAGGGGTTAAACCATCAGAAGAAAAAATATCTGCAATACGCAATTTTGAACGACCAAAGACTGTTAAACAAATGCAAAAGTTTATAGGAATGGTAAATTATTATCATAGATATATTCCAAAGTTAGCAGAACTATCTAGTCCAATCCACACAATGATTACACATGCATTAAAAAATAAAAATAAATTAGTAAAATGGGACAATGAGAGTTGTAAGGCTTTTGAAAGCATTAAAGATCAATTCGCTTCAAGTATTTTATTAAATCATTTTAATAACGAAGCTAAATTGACTTTAACGGTTGATGCTTCTAATATAGCAATTGGTGGTGTTCTACAACAAATCCATAATGGAATTCCAAAACCATTATCTTTCTTTTCGAAGAAATTATCTCCACCCGAGACTAAATATAGCACTTTCGATCGTGAACTCTTAGCAATTTATTTGAATATTAAACATTTTAGACATATCTTAGAAGGAAGGTCATTTACAGTTTACACAGACCACAAACCACTAGTTTTTGCTCTAAATTCGAAAACAGAAAGAAGTCCAAGACAAACAAGACACTTGGAATATATTTCACAATTTACAAATGACATTAAACATATAAAAGGAGATGCGAATATAGTAGCAGATACATTGTCTAGAGCTTTTGAGTTAGATGCATTTCAACATTCAGATATAAATATTAAACTTTTACATACCGAACAACAGAAAGATGCTGAACTTAAGGAGATTTTAGAAGACAATGACAAACATCTTAATTTGAAACTTGTGAATATTTCATTATTTAATTGTAATTTGTGGTGTGAAATTTCTCAGGAGAGACCTAGACCTTTCTTACCTAATATTCTACGAAAAATAATTTTTGAGAAATTGCATTCAATTGCTCATCCAGGCAGTAGAGCTACTCGTAGACTGATTTCACATCGTTATTTTTGGCCCAATATGAATAAAGATATCAATCTGTGGTCTAAACAATGTGTCAGTTGTCAAAAATCTAAAGTACATAGATATACCAAATCACCTACTATGAAAATAAACATTCCTAAAGGTAGATTCGAACACATACACCTTGATATAATTGGTCCATTACCTCCGTCCCGTAATCATCGATATATTTTGACAATTATTGATCGTTTTACACGTTGGCCTGAAGCTTATCCTCTTAAAGATATCTCTGCACTAACAATAGCACAAACATTTTTTACAAATTATATAAGCCGTTTCGGAATACCACTTAAGATAACTAGTGATCAAGGTACTCAGTTTACTTCGAGAATATTTACAGAACTAACTAAGATATTAGGAAGTCATAAAATCACCACTACACCTTATCACCCACAATCGAACGGTATAGTAGAAAGATTTCATAGACAGTTAAAGGCAACAATTATGGCTAATGAAAATTCTGAGAATTGGTATGATATTCTTCCGGTGGCTTTGCTCGGTCTTAGATCAGTTTTCAAAGAGGATTTAAAAGCAACATCCGCCGAAATGGTGTACGGTCAAAACATAAGATTACCTGGAGAAGTTGTAGTTTCGAACATGGAAGAAACATCATTTAAGTTTTTAAATAATTTAAAAGAATATTTTAGAAATGTTCGTTCTAATTTATCACATCACAAAAACAATAATTCAGATGTTTATATCCCGAAAGATCTCTTAACTTGTAAATATGTATTTGTACGCGTAGACCAAAAAAGATCCTTACAGCAACCATTTGAAGGACCGTACAAAGTAATTGAAAAAGATAAAAAAAATTTCAAGTTAGATATGGACGGAAAAATCAGAACGATTTCTATCGATAAACTGAAACCTGCTTACATTGAAAACCCAAATACAGAACAGACTTTAAATAGAACTAAAAAGAGAGTAACATTTAATTTATTAAACATTAATCTTTCCGAAGGGGGAGTATTGTAGTAGATCTTTATATATATTTCCTATTACTAAACTTTGTTTCTTTTAATTTAATACTCATTGAAATTATGAATTTTGTTAATTATTTATTTGTCATATAAATATGTAAAATTTTCATTTCGAAACTAATATCTCAAACATATAACATTAAAATATTATTTATAAAAATTTAAATATTAATTCTAATTATTTAATATAAAATAATATAACCCACAAATATATAGGTATATAGAATGTTGAAAATTGTTTGCCAAAAACGTGTTGCACTTTATATGTGAAATATTGTGCATATATGTACATATTTCCAGAAAAGTATAATAACTCTAAATTTTACATTTGTTTTGTTTTCCAAAAATATAATAAAAAGAAAGCCATTATTTATTTAAATGCCGCAAATAAGTGGCGTTAAAATAAATGCCTAAAACAGTTTTTCAAATTCATTTAACATTTTACCTTAAAGAAATAAATAAATAAATAAATAAACATTTTGTTTATTTTTTTTCACCACAACACAGTTCTTGTTTGTCTTATTAGCATAGCAGAAAAATGTACTAAATCAAAATAAAAATAAAAATACTGCAAAATATTTATTAACAACAACTAGTCAAAACAAAAATACAATTGGTTTTCATAACAATAGCATTTTTTGCCATCACTGAAATATTCGTTTATTTGAAATTTTTATTTGTATTGAAAAGCTGGTGAATTCATGAAAAATATTTTATAAACATTATTTTGATTGAAATTCGCTGTCAAAGTGTCACTTTTGCATGTTGTTTAATTAAAAAGACATTTTTCACTATTTAAGTGAATAAAACAACACTTGCTGTGCTCTGTTAAAAATTTAATTATTATATTTTTTTTTTTGCTTTTATTTTCATATTTTTTTTTTTTTTTTTTTTGAGAATTCGAAGCAAATTTATATATGTACATACATTGTATGTATTTTTTGTTGAAGCCAATTTTTAAAAGATTTGCAGTTTGCAATTGTGTTAGGCAATAAGAACTTTTTATTGGGTGTATGACTTAAAAATGCGGGATTTACAGCAGATGGCGTATCTTTAGAACGCGATGTCGTATCTCACTAAAGCACACCGATTGCTCACTAAAGCGTTTCATGGGTTTCAGAAATGGTGATTTGGACGCAAAACACAAATATCGCCCAGACCAGCCAAAAATGTTTGAAAACCAAGAACTGAATACACTACTTCATGAAAATTATTGTAAAACTCAATAAGAGTTTGCAAAATCTTTGGAAGCTACTCAAGCACCAATTTCAAAATGTTTGCTAGCAGCAGAATTCATCCAAATGCAGGAGAATTGGGTAACATACGATTTGAAGCAGAGAGACCTTAAAAGACGATTTGATGCTTGAACGCCATAAAAAAAATAATTTTTGCACCGAATCATTACTTGCGATAAAAAAGGGATCCATTACAATAACCCCAAGCGTAAGGGGTAGTATCTGAAGCCCGTATACACAGCGCTGAGGTAATGCTCTGCATTTGATGAGACCAAAGGGTCCTATCTAATATGAGCTGCTGAAATCTAACAAGATCATCACAGGGAACCTGTACCAAAAGCAACTGATTCGTTTTAAGAGAGCATTAGCCGAAAACGCTCAGAATATGCGGAAAGACATGAAACCGTAATATTTCATCATGAAAACGCTCGACTGCATGTTGCAATATCTGCGTAAAAGTATTTAGAATGAAGTGGTTGGATGTTTGGCCTAGCCCACTTTTTAGTCCAGACCGTGCCAATTTATTTAATATATTTTTATACCTACTATTAAAATAGTTGGAGGTATATTGACTTTGTCACTCCTTTTAAAACATATCAAAATATTTGTCACATACCCATATTAGTATATACACCTATCCCTCGATTTACACAATAGATGGTTCCTGAAAAAATGTTTGTATAAGAAATCGCGTAATTTGAAAAAATACCCAAACACAAATAAATTTATAATTTTGTTTAGAAAATTATCAGGAGTGTACGAATTGGCAGCAATAGTTTCAGAAAATTTTTCGGGATATTCTTTAGACACATCTACAGTTAGGGACAAAATTGTTCACAAAACAACCAATGTTAACTATAAATAACTTGCTTTATTTTAATTGAAATTTTTTAAATTGATTTTAATCTTTACATTATGCTTTAATAAAAAAAAGATAAAACTAACAAAAAATATTAAATTCACTCTTTAAATTTAAAAAGGTTTCACATGCTAGCTGTGACCCTTGACGAAAATCCTTACGTTTTTGGCTATTAATATTTCTTGCAGTTTTAACAGCTTTTATTCGTTTTGGCATACTATTTACAAGATTTATTAGCACCTGTGGGTTAATATTTACCCACGCCTCGATAGAACGCTCCCAAAGTTCATTGATGGTTTTCGATGGGTCTTTTTTAGCCAATATTTTTCCTTTCAATGTTGACCAAAGGTGTTTAATCGGATTTAAATCCGGAGACTGGGGTGGCCAATCTAAAAGTTTAATACCATTTTCTTCAAACCACTTTTAATAATTCCGGCAGTGTAGTTCAGGTCGTTGTCTTGCATGAAGATGTTATCCTGACCCGGCTCTAAACCAAATATATCCACATTTGGCATGTATGAGTCTTCAAGGATTGTAATGTAACCTTTGGCACACATTCTGCCAGTTATTCGGCGTAGTACACCCAACAGGTTTCAACGAAAACAGCCCCAAGCCATCAAAGATCTACCTTCAAATTTCATTGTGCTTGTAATATTTTGATATTGGACTCCAATTATTTTATCAACCCATGTCCATTGGCGCCCATCAGACCCAATACGGTTGATTTTTATCTCATCTGACCAAGTTACCTTCATCCAGTCGTCTATAGCAAAATGTTCGTACTTTTTTGCAAAAGACAACCGCTTTTTTCGATTTTGTTCGCTTAAATAAAGTTTTTTAAGTTTTGTTCTTGGCGCTAGGTCGCTGGATTTTAAACATCTTCGGACGGTTTTGGAACTTATGTTTAAACTATACTCTTAGTTGAGTATTTGTGTGACCTCAACAGCTGTATTAGCCTCACCAGACACAATCAATCGACGAGCTTCTCGAGCATCGGCAAGCGAAAGTTTTTTTGGACTACCATATTTATTTCCCGTGGAGTTTAAACTATTCTGATTCTTTATTTTATTCACTCTGATATATTGATATATTATATTTTTTAGCGATTTCGCGATATGGGATACCTTTCATTATGTCTTTTGCCACATTTTGTTTCAATAGGGGATTCTTAGCTTTTCCTATTATAAAAGGCTAAATAAATTATTTAAAAGAGTATTATTTTATTTAAATAACTTCTGGGTTCTCATAAGATTCTATGATCTAGCTATGTCCGTCCATCCGACCATCCATTTGTCCATTGAGCAGTCATTATGCGGCAATACTGACAAAATTTTGCACAAATTAGTTCTAAGTACTCTGGAATTGTAAAGTATGGCGATAATGGGGCAACATCTTTCCTTAGTCACATTACAAGGTCCCTCTCAGACAATTTCTTGAACATTAATAAATGTCTTATAATAACACTGTCCAACAAATTGAGACTTTTTAATTGGAACAGAACAGCGACCCTATAATTCTGAAAGGCCATGTTAGTTATTTTTTTTTTAAGAATAAACTTACAGTCCAGGAGGCGTGCATTTTTTTTACAGTGGGTCAAAGTTTTTAATTTTTTGATCGAAGGGAGCATTATACTAACATTACTATTTTTTAATTCTGCTCGATCTTTTTTTGTTTTTTAGATATGGGTTTTAGAAGAGGGTCGAATTTTTTTTTAAATATCAGCTATTTTTGCTATAAAATTCTAAACTAAGTCAAAACAAATTGCTAATAGTTATCTCGTACCTATAAAAAGTTACATGCATCAAAAGTTGGAACATGTAAAAGTGGCCGTATTTTTTATGTTTTTTCCCAAAAAAGTCCCTATATTTTTTCTTTTGTAGACAAAATTTTTCTTTGGGACTATAGAAAATTTTTATATGATCCGAAAAGAGAACCTAATGCAAAGGCGTGTAAAGTAAAACTTGGCTCACTTAAGCGGACCCAGTCGCCCTCACACCTATCCAAACTTTCCTAATTTAAAAAAAAAATAGGTTTGAGTAAAAAATTCTAAAAAGGAAAAGCACCGATCCTCGAAAAAGCTACCTGCTTATATAGAACTATATCTTATTTAAATATGTACAAAAGATATTTTACTATTACACGGTAAATAACGTAACAATAGGCACTTTTTTAAAAAAAACTCAGTTTTTGAAACACATTCCTCTTTTTAGGAGTTTTGGTATTTGAAAATAAAAAAATATCAAAAATTATAATTCATTTGGATCTACAGTATTTATACATTTTGTTATATCTATTATAAAATTAATAAAATTATTTAATTTCACTAAACTGTTAATCATGAGAGGGAAAATATCTAATAGTATTTTCACACCTAAACTTAAAACCTGGTTTTAACGTTAAAACCATAATTTGCTGATTTTGCGTTCACACCATAAGTTTTCATAAATCTGGTTTTAACATTTATTGTTCTAACTCTTTTTTTCTCCCACATTTCAATAAAACCTTTTCGTTGTGTTCTGTTCAAAAGCTTATTTTTCTCTTGCATTTTTTTATAGTTGCTGTTGCGTTCGTTATTTAATTTTTTTATGTTTTACTCTTTGTCAACGGCTTTCATCGTTTCTATATTTGTTTTGTTTTCTTTTATCAGCTGTTTTCAACATTTTCATGTTGGTAGCACTGTATTTAGTACATAGAAAACAATGTTGTATTTCATAAAACCTACTTAAAACCAATTCAAAAAAGGTTTTAAGATGGTTTTATCATAATAGTTTTGTATGGTAAAACCAGGTTTTAATAATGGTTTTAACGATAAAACCAACTTTTGCATTAAAAGCACTCAGTGTGAAAACACTATAAGTCATAAACCTAAGTCGTGAGAATGTATTAGTTCGTAGTTTTGAGGTTGTGTTTATGCCTTTTTAATTTTTACCAGACATGGAGAGTTCTATAAAAATGTTTATATATTAATTTATTTAAACTATTTTCAATGCCAAAAATGTAAACTCTGTTCTATAAATTAAATCCTACCACAAATAAAATTAAGTGTCAAAAATTAATAAAAAATTATTTTTTCTTTTTCGTGTGAGCCAAATTAACGTGTGCTGCAAAGTATTCAAAAAATTTGCCAAATATTGTGTAGAAGTATAACAAAGTGGTTCGGTCTCTATTTATTTCGAAAGTCAGAATTAAAACTTCAAGTATTTTGATGTGTTTAATTCTCTGACAAATATGTTGAATTGAATTGAAGAGAGTAATTATTGTTACTCTCAGCATACTCAGTTGCTCATCTAGTTGTACCCTATGCTGTTAATCTTCAAGTCCAAGAAAAATTTCAACTTTTTTTTTATATATGGGGCATTTCATGTCAAGTGAACCAACTTTTGAAATTTACACCATCGTTAATTCTATTGGATAGTAATTCAGACACAATTTTTCAACAAGATCGGTCGAGAACTTTCGGAGTTAGAGAGGGTCAACATTTTGCTGTTTTTTTTTTCATCCATGTAACTTATTACCTATTGTTCTAAGCAAAATGTGTCCCAGATACTTTAGATTTTTTATTTTTGCTAAATCTAACTGTTTATCCAAAATGGGCCATTTTTTGCTAAATAGAAAGCTTGTTCTATTCCTTTAAGAGGTTTTTGGTCTCTTAGTGGGATACGAGTGGGATATATGTATATCAAAATAAATGTTTTGTAACTCAAAACATACCGACCCATCTTGTTGAAAAATTGTGCCTGAATTACTATTCAATAGAACTAACCATAACTAACCAAATTTCATACCAATCGGAAGATATCGACTTAAAAGTTGGTTAACTTGACATGAAATCCCCTATATCTTATATTTTCCCATACTCAAATTTATGGATTCAAAATCAACAACACACGGAAAATTTACAGAATCATTGTTACTGGAGAATTTATGTCCAGTAAAAAATATTTATATATAGAAACATATGTTTAAAATATTTTCAAATGTAAACAAAAGAAATTAAATTTAAAATACACAGATATTGTAATTGTTCAAATAACTAAATTTAAAATAATATTAAACAAACATTTATAATTATATTTATTTTGCAACTAACAGATTTAAAGACAATAAATATATGATTTTTAATGAGTTTTTTTTAATGAAAATTTAGTAATGCAATGTCAACTTAGCGTTTTTATACCTGTCTTTTAATGGTTTTGCAAGCAATTTACTTCTTTTTATATATTTGTTTATAATTTCTAGTTTTAAAGCAAAGATGTTGTATTAATTACTATTAAGGGCACTGCTACACGTTCAATATACATATATTGTGATATTTGGATCGAATGTAGCGAATGCTACGTTGATAAGAAAACCATTGGGTAGTAATGGAAATATAAAAACCGCGATAAATCCAAAAAGCGAGCTTGACTGGAAAAAAATAAGTATAACACAGCAATGAATGTTCATCAAGTCGTACAAACGTGTATTGTTGTACGACTTAATAGATATTTTAGGTAGAAACTTTGAGTCTTGAAAAAATTGGTTTAGAAAAATTCAAAAAAATTCCGAACTAAAAAGCAAATAAAAAATATATATTCGATTTCAAAGCCAAATTCATTTCATACCACATACTAACTGGGTGCTTAGTTTTCAACGCCACATTAGCCAAATACATAATAATTAAATTCAAAAATCAAAGATAGTCAGTTTAAACTACACGCAGAAAAAAAATATAGTTGGTCATTGTTACTGTAATCATTTCAAAATTTGTGCATTGTTACTGTAACCATTTCAAAATTTTTAACAATATCACAGTAACTATATATATGATTTTGGTAACAATAATATGGTTAATTTACGATTCACATGAATATTTCAACCATATATATGTTTACAGTAAACATATATGTATATGCTTGTGACAACCATTTATATGATGAAGGATTTATCATATTATGTTGCTCTTATATCATAATCTGAGAACAACATATTATGATAAAATTATTCATCATATAAATGGTTGTCACAAACATATATATGTTTACTGTAACCATATATATGGTTGAAATATTCATGTGAATCGTAAATTCGCATCGCTCAAATACCTTTCATATGAAACCAATATTTCACATGTTTTCCTTGCGCGAAATATGTCACCAGTCACCAGTGACTAAATATTGACGCCAAGACAACAATTTTGAGAATTTGGGAACATCTGCAACTTTTTTTTATGCCACCCTAATATACACATGTGGACAATAAAACATTTTTTAAAAAAGCAATATAAATTGTAAAAATTTACTTCAATAAGGAATATTTTGAATTTTTTATTAAGGAAAACTTTTCCAAAATGAAAATCAAGGATTTCCACTAGCGGAAAGATATCCTGTGAAAAATTCTATTTTTTTTTAATTTAAATTTATTTCAGAGTTGTACAATAAAATAGGTGTATTAAGAAAACTTCAAATTCAAACAAGGATTTGTCGAAGTCGGTTATTTTTTTATATAAATAATAATTCGGACTGTTAATAGCCGGTATATCCTCCATTACTTTTGTCAATAACTGTTGTTATCCTCAGGAAGGACGAAAATACATTACGATAGGTGTTTACCAGGTAAATACACCAAAATTTCGGAAAATTTTTGAAAAATTCCTTGTCATTACTACAGAAAAGCTTAGAAATGTTTTTATTTAATTTGTCTTATAGTTTTTCTATTGAATTTAGGTCGGAAGATTAACTTGGCTACTAAAAAATTACGAAGGTCTTCATCCAAAACCACGCACTCCCCAAATTCGATGAGTCCTTAGAGTCATTATTTTGTTGAAGTCTACATTATGGAGGCATATTTTTTTCTCACAATGTGGTAGCATAACTGTTTTCAATAAATCCTTGCACACATAAACATCCATTGTGTTTTTAATATTCTATTCAAACTAAACCAGCTCCATAACATGAGATTTTTTTTTGGAGAAATTGCAGAATGAACTCTTATTCTTTCGGTGATTTTTTGCCTTTTTTGTCGTCTTCTTGTCTACACTATGCTTCAATCGCTAAGCCAAACTATTACCTTATATTATATTCCAATCGATAATTTTGCTTCGAGAAATCATTTTTGGGCCATTAGGAATGATATTACCTTGCTAGTTACACTTAAAATCCTTGCTATGTCCTCATTTAGTTAAAGGACTTTACGATTATCAGCAGCTGGAGAGGTGTTTTTATTTTCTCCACATCTCCTAAAGTTCTGTTTTAGTTAAAAAGTTTTCTTACCATTCAAGGGATTTAGTAATAATATTTTAGGTTTTTTCTTATTCCCAGTGCTGCAGAACTAGTTGCCGATCCTAGCCACTAAAAAGATGACCACGTCTCCTACAAAAAAGTTTTTAATAAATTTTAATGTGAAATTTATTCGTGATTAGTATGATTTTAATGAAAATCATACTTTTTCTACAAAAAATTTTAGTTTTCCCACCTTAAACAAAAGCACACCTATTTTATTGTCCAAGACTCAATAAAATTTAAATAAAAAAAATTCTAGAATTTTTCACAGGATATCTTTCCGCTAGTGGAAATCCTTGATTTTCATTTTGGAAAAGTTTTCCTTAATAAAAAATGCAAAATATTCCTTATTGAAGTAAATTTTTACAATTTATATAGCTTTTTTTAAAAAAAAGTAATGCACACACCTATTTTATTGTCCACATATCGTTACCTTAATATAGAAAGGCGCCAACTCGTTTTTCATAAGTCAAGATTTTTTGGCTAAATATGATATATGAGCGGACCATTTATCGAAACAAACGAAAATCTGGGCTTACAAAAAAACACAAGCTAGGATCTTTTAATATTAAGGTAACGATACGTACATATGTATCTAAGTACATTTTTAAACAACTTAAGTTATTTTAGAATTCTAACAAGAAATTCTTTTTGATGATTCAATTAAAAAAAAATAATAACAACAAAATGAAAAATCTAGTGAGACTTGCTAATTGTGACCAAACTCAAAAACAAAATATGAATTTGTAATATAAATATTTAACTAAATTTAAAATATATTTTGGCAGCTTTTTTAAATGCTATTAAATTCATTTTATATATTTTTAAATGAAGACATTTCATTACAGTTTTATTCATAAAATACTTGTACGAAATTAATGTTATTTTAAAAATTATATGGTTAACAGATGTGAAATAAAAATATTGTACTCTTTGTTTATTTAATTATATTCTTATGATTTTCTTGTTATTTGCTATTTTACACAATCACTTGAACATGTCTTGTCTTGTATTGAACAAATGATTTAGCTAATTTAAATTGTAAAATTGTGTGTGAAAATTAGACACTACTACTTACTATATTTTATTAATATGTATACAAACATTCCTACACACATAGATATTATCAATGAACACATATACATACATACACTCGAACTTAGACATGTGTTAAGAAAACAAGTATCTACAAGTGATTAACAGATAAACACACACTATAGCCCAATTAGTTTACAATTTAAAAATATAAATTTAGTTTATATTTTCTTTTTTTTTTATTTTTATTTTTGTTTTATATTTTTGGCAGAAGTTTGTCGGTCGAACGGTCAATGTTAGGTTGTTTTATTTTACTCGGCTGTTTAATATAATCACATATATGTGTTTTTAAATACATGCAAGCAAATGCGATCAATATCTGTGTTTATATCTACATACATACACACACACATATATACATACATCTTTGTTTTATATTTTAAAATGTTTGGTTTTGTTTTCCCAAGAGAGATTCGTCTTTACTTAATATTTGAAGAAAATAAAAAAAAAAAAAGCAAAGAGCCAAACTGACTAACTGACAGCTACTCATATCATCCATGCAATCACACATAGACATACATAAATAAAATACTTAATAAAATAAAAAAATAAACTACAACTTGTAGTTTTACTTTTGATAATATCACACACACTTATTCTCAGATTTAAATTGCCAAAAAAGTTGTTTCTACTATAAACTAAATGTCTGGTTTGCAATGGTAAACTTTCTTTTTAGCTACACCCTAGACTAATTAAAATTTTAATTTACGTTCCTACAAAGCAACGGTTTCCAAACGGTTTACTGTGGTCCTCAAAGAGGTTCGAAGGAATAATGCTTAGAATTAGCAAAATAGTTGTTAATATTAAGTAATATCAATGAAATTTTCAAAGAAATTTTCTAGATGTACAAGAAAATATGACTAAACCTTAAAGTAATCCATCCATCCAGGTGGCAATTTTGGAGATATTTTGATAAAATATGGTACATATATGCATCTCTTTGGTCCAAATTGGCTGAAATCAGTCATTATTTCATCCAGCCTCCCTACAAATGTCCTACCGACATCGATCATAAATATCTAATTTACGAATTTAATCACAAATTTATTTTATATAAAAAGAAATCACATCAACAAATTTTGAGCGGATCGGTCAATAATTGATATATATATTGATATATGTCCACTTCCAAAAAACACTAAAACGAGAATAAATGTCTTTAAAATTTTGGTATCCAAATAAAATTCAACATAAACAAGACTCATACATATACAAATCACACCATATAATTCTATAACGATCCGTCCATAATTAGTCGTAGCTCCCATTAGAGCCCACTTTCGAAAATCACTTCAACGAGCATAAATATCTTAAAACTGTTGGTATTCAAATTAAATTCAGCACAAAAAAGTTTATATATACAGAAGATATGCCACCTAATTTTATGGCGATTGCTTCATAATAAGTCATATTTATTGACGATCGGTTCATAATGGGTCGCAGTTCCCATATATTTTTTATACCCTACACCACCATAGTAGGAAGGGTATATTGGGTTAGTGGTGATGTTTGTAACGTGCTAAAATAATGCCCCAACACCCACCAAAAAACATACCAATCTGCTCAGGATCACTGTCTGAGTAAATTAAGCGATGTCCGTCCTATTCGCCAAACGTAACCTTGAACAACATTTTAATTACTAATGAAAACTGTGTGTGCTCATAAATTTGATATATCAATTAAATAGTCGGTCTTAACCCTTTTTTTTCGTCTGCAAAATTTTATAATGTATATGATGAACTTGTCACCGTCATTCAAAATTTTTTCTACTCTACTTTTATGAGGTAATACAAACATGAAAAAGAAGCTAAGTGACATTTAATTTATTGTTGCTGCGACCCTATAAAGTAAAGGGTTTTCCGATAAGTGGTGTTTCGGTAGCTGCCACTTTTGAAGCTGTTATTATTTGACATTTGACTAGTAGAAACTACGCCATTACTAAAAATAGAACGATACACGCTTAAAGATTAAAACCCATGCAAGTCGCTCAAGAACAACTGAGAATATTGCTGCTGTAGCCCAAAGTGTTGAAAAAACCCAGGATTGTCCATTCCTCGTCGTTCTTTGGAATTGGTAAATGTATTTCGCTATCGAGAGATGATTAATGATTTCTCGCCCGGATCAATGTCATCCATAGCTACAGCTATCTAACTTGTTTTGTTACACATCGGTTTTTTATGAGTTTTCTGATGAAAATGTGTATCTAAAGGGTTTTCCAATAAGATGGGAATATTGCTACTGTAGCCCAAAGTTTTGAAGAAAACCCAGGTTTGTCCATTCCTCGTCGTTCTTTGGAATTGGGAATTCCACAAACGTCATTACACCGTATTTTTCATAAAGACTTGGGTCTTAAGGCTTCTAAAGTTCAGTTAACACAAGAACTCAAGCCGGTCGATCATCAACAACGTCTGATTGGGTCCTTGAAATGCATGAAAATGATATCCCTCGAAGAGGTGATCACAATTGGCCACCGAGATCTTGTGATTTAACACCTTGCGATTTCTTCCTTTGGAGCCACGTGAAAGATAAGGTCTACGCCAACAGCCCAGCATCGATTCAAGACTTCAACGATAGAATTCGTGAGGCTATCGAGGACATAGGGCAGCCACTTTGCGATTTTGTTATGGAAAATTTCATGAAAAGGATATGGTCCTGTAAGCGTGGTCGTGGTGGCCATTTGACTGATGTTAATTTTCATTATTAACGGCATACCTTCTTGTCCATTATGAAATAAACATCCGATCATTTATCTCAGAAAAAGCCATTTTTCTTTGAATACCAAAATAACACCTCTTGTTGGAAAACCCTGTATATATATATGGGGCATTTCATGTCAAATGAACCAACTTTTGAAATCGCTGTCGTCCTATTGGGATGAAATTTGCACCAATGATGGTTCTATTGGATAGTAATTCAGACACAATTTTCCAACAAGATCGGTAAAGCACTTCCGGAGTTAGAGGTGGTCAAAATTTGACAAGTCAAAAATTTTATGTTTTGAGTTACAAAACATTTATTTTGATAGAAATCCCACTCGTATTCCACTAAGCGACAAAATAGAGTTTCAAGAAATATATATAAGCTTTCTTTTGATAAAAAAAGGGCCATCATTTTGAAAAAAAGTCAAAAAAGTTTTTGATTTCGACAAAAAATTAAAAAAATTCTATATTTTTTTTCGAAAGATTGAAGAAAAAGATATCTAAACTATTTGGCACAAATTTTGCTAAGAACAATAGGTAATACGTTACATGGATAAGAAAAAACACCTGCATGGGCAAAATGTCAGTTCTCGACCGATCGTGTTGAAAAATTGTGTCTGAATTACTATCCAATAGAACTAAACTTTGTGCAAATTTCATCCCAATCGGAAGACATCGATTTCAAAAGTTGGTTCACTTGACATGAAATCCCACATATATGTATATACCGCATCCTTAGAGAAAGCGATGTAACAATGCCGGTCTATACTTATTTTTATAGTGCCCAGATACCCTACGGACCCGTGTATGGTAATAACATTTCAAAATTTTAGTAAAATTAGCTAAGTTGGTTTTTAAATTTTTTTATACATTATTATCTTTATATCGAACCCCAGTAAAAATTCTACATCATTTTGGAAACATTCCATTTTCCTGCTCTTCAAAAGAGGTGCTTTGAATTTTCCTGCATTGAATGTAACAAGAAAAGAAAAATGTTTTTGCTCATTTACTCACTGTAGGGTCGGGCTTGGCCGACCAAACTTTCTTATTTGTTTACTGCTTCTAGGTATTCGAATTAAATAATATTTTTGCTTTTTATTCTAAATAATTAAATGATAACTACTATACCATTTTGAATACACAGAGTGAAATGATTTCAATATAATTTTATTTTATCAAATACAACGAAAATTCAAAAATAATTGGGGGATTCACACGGTCATATTATCATAATCTCCTAATATATTAAGATAGTTTAAACAAATTGTTGTTGTGTTTCAAACAAAACAATAGACATGGTTAAAAAAGTCTTATTAGTTTAGAACCATTTTGTCTGAAACACAACAAAAATTTGTTTAAACTATCATAATATATTAGGACATTATGACAATATGACCTAACAACAGACAGTGTGAATCCCCCAAATAAATAATATTTACAATATACAGCTACTTGAAACAAATGCATGAAAATCTCTGTCTTTGACCACCTGATAATTTGTGGTTTAAATATCGCTAAATATTTAAAAAGAAATGAATATGGGACATTTCATGTCAAGTGAACCAACTTTTGAAATCGATGTCTTCCGATTGGGATGAAATTTGTACCATAGTTAGTTATATTGGATAGTAATTCAGACACAATTTTCCAACAACATCGGTAGAGAACTTTCTGAGTTAGAGGGGGTCAAAATTTGACATTTTGGCCTAGCAGGTGTTTTTTCTCATCCTTGTAACTTATTACCTATTGTTCTTAGCAAAATGTGTCCCAAATAGTTTAGATAGCTATTTATTAAATCTTTCGGAAAAAAATTAAAAATAAAAAAAATTTTTGTAATTTTTTTTCCAAAATCAAAAATTTTTTTGTTTTCTTTTTTTTCAAAATGGGCCCTTTTTATTTTTTTTTTCTCAAAAGAAAGCTTAGATATTTTCCTTGAAGACATATTTGGTCTCTTAGTGGGATGCGAGTGGGATATCTATCAAAATCAAATGACCCTAACTCAGCCAATTTCTAGCCGATTTTCCCAAAAGTCTCCTCTATAAATAAACAACTTTAAAAGTTAGTTCAAACCAACATGATTTTTTGAAGTTGCAACTTTAAGAATATCGTTATTTCACCATACATATTTTCTTTTCGCTATATTGCTACATGAAAACCCCCAAATATGTTTGGTGTAGCATAATGTTAAAATGTTCAAAACTTTTTAGAAATCTTAAATTTCTTTCATGAATTCATAAAATGTAAATTAAAATTCTTAAGTTAACAACAATTTGTTTTGTATATTAAACTTCCTCTGCAAAAAAAAAAAAAAAAAAACTCTTTTTATTTAACGGATCCTCTTGATAATTCGCTTTGATCATTAATTTCCATCCTACTTTGTTAAACACACAAATAGTTTTATTTTAATTAATTTGTATAAATTTTATACGAGAAAACTAACATATTCATATGACCTGTTGTTTTGACCATGTCCAATAACAGAAAATGAAAACCGTTAATGAGTCGTGTGACTTGTTATATCTTTTATCGCTTCTTCATGTAAGTGAGATAAAAGAAAGAAAGAAAAAAAAAACAAAAAAAAAAAAAAATATTGTTGCGCGGTGTGCAAATTTTGACAATACAAGCAAACAAACAAACATACACACGCAAATAATTACACACACATCTACATGGATCAGGTTGGACACACATCCAAACGGTCGTAGATACATTTAGACATGTGAGCATTTTCGAACATTTGCCAAATTGATTTTTATAGTAGATCAGACAGTGGATTTTTTTTTTGTTTGTTATTTTTATCATACAGTGAAGGTACCTTAATTTATGAACAAATTAATTTTAAATATTTTTTGTTTTAATTATGCCGGATCTTTTAGAAATATTTTCTCAATTTAGCTACATATTTTTAAATTGAAAATTAGGTGGAAAACAAAAAAATTTTTAAATCCAACTAAAATTGCATTCTTTTCTACGGTATTTTAAAAATAAGACTTTTTAGATTTAATATCACATCAATCGACCTCAAAATCTGAATATGTACATATAATTATAATGTGTGTTTGATTTTATATGTTGTTTTTGTATTTCTTTTTAATTTTTTTTTATTATTTATTTTTTTTTAATACTCTTTAATGTACATAAATATGATTTCTTTTTAATTTGGCAAAATAAAATCAGTTCATTTTATACTTTAAAATAACACAAATATGTCAGCACAACGATTGATATACAAATAAACAAACAAACAAACGAACACTAGAGAATAATACAAATTATAAATATAATTAATAAACATAAAAAAACAAAATAGAACGAAACGAAAAGAACAGTGACATTGTCACAAATTATAATTTCATCAAGCGTATTGAACCATTTCCCACACCAACGCTAAATAGACGATGAGGGAGGGAGTTGACTTGCTCTTGTCCGCGTACAAGGTAGATAGAACAATAATCATATGCAAACAGCTCAATTTCTTTGTTATTATTATTTTTTTTTTTTTCAGTCTACTGTGGAATATAGAAAAAGAAATTTAGGCAAAATTTAACACCCACATAATTATATATAGACAGATACAAATTCTTGTTCTTTTTTACATACATATAAACGACAATAAATTGTATATACTACACTGTTTCAGTTTGTACTACATAAAACTATTTATCAATCCATTCATTTCTTTTTCAATAGTTTTACTATTATCCTATATTATAACGAGTGTTTCTTATAGAGTGACACAAGTTTAAGTCTCATATACAAGGTGGCGCAAAAGTAAACTTCCGATATTTTTTGGCTGTGATTAAAAAAAAAATGAAAAACTTTGATTCTTCTTGTGGATTATTTTTATTTGATCTTTTAATTTTTTTTACATCAAGTCGAGAATATGATATCATGTAAATGGCCGCCGCCACAGTTGATTGTCATTTGAGCCCTTTTTATGGCATTTTCCATCACTTTGGCCAAAACTTCCGGCGATAAGTCCTCACATTCTTGACGCATATTGTCTTTAAGAGCTGCAAGAGTCTGAGGCTTGTTGACATAAACCCGCGACTTCAAAAAGCCCCACAAAAAGAAGTCTGGAGCGGTCAAATCAGGCGATCTTGCTGGCCAGTGCAAATCGCCAAAAAGGGAGATTAGGCGCCCGGGAAATGCATCCTTCAGCATATCGGTTGTGGCACGTGCAGTGTGTGCCGTTGCACCGTCCTGTTGGAACCACATGTTTTCCATTCCCAATTCATCAAGTTGCAGCAAAAAGAACTCGTTGATCATTGCTCTGTAGCGCTCACCATTCACAGTAACCGTTTGGGCCGCGACGTCTTCGAAGAAAAAAGGTCCGATGACTCCTCCAGCGAAAACAGCACACCATACAGTGACTTTGAGCGGGTGTGAATTTTCAGTGCCCCAGAAGCGTAAATTTTGCTTATTTACGTATCCGCTAAGATGGAAATGGGCCTCATCACTCATGATTATTTTTGATGAAAAATCATCTTCCTCTTGGTGGTGATTAAGGATGGCTTGAGCGTATGTTAGACGCGATTGGCGGTCAACAGCTAACAGCTGACGCACCGTCTGGACTTTGTACGGAAACATCTTCAAATCTTGTACCAAAATTCGCTGTAAAGACCGTCAACTGATACCCATTTGCGTGGCACGTCGTCTGGTCGTGTTGAGCCAGTCTCTTCGAGGCGAGCGGCTAAACGTCGCAGTGTTTCACCAGTAGGCGTTGGACGGCCAGGAAATCTGCGACGAAATTCACGTTGTGCCAACGTCACCGACCGATTATTGGTCAAATAAATAGTCAGCAATATTCCGCGTTCTGGAGCAGTGTAGCGTAACATTGTTTATTAACGTGTATTTTGCATGTGTTTACTACACAAATGTCAAAACAGAACTGACATTAGGGGCCAATCGCAAAATTTATAGCATTTTCTGATAGAAGGATTACTTTTGCGCCACCTTGTATAAATAGGCCACACGTTTTTTTGTGGTACACTTTTAAGTATGTTATTGTCCACTATTGATGAAACATATATGTTTTAAATGGTTATTTTCTCTAGACATGCACAATATAAACAATTGTTTCAAAATTCTTTCCATAAAAACGGTAAAAGGCTTTTTAAAAGTGGTCGAATTTCGACCACCGGGCGATCCTAGTAATAATAAAACAAGGAAATATATTTTTAATATCAATGAAACGGACCTTATTGGAAAGAAGATTTTATGAAATTAATGTTAAAAAATTATTTCTGCCATGTGGCCGCCACGGCTGGCGCGTAGAAGGCGCAATCTGGAACACCAATTTTCAACAACTTTTCGCAGCATTTGCGACCGTAATTCGCCGATAACTCTTCAAATGTTGATTTCCAGGTGTTCAATTGTTTGTGGTTTATCGACGTAGACAAGTGACTTAACATAAATCCAAAGAAAATTATCCAATTGGGTTAAATCACACGATATTGGAATTAATAGGGCCATTACGAGAAATTACATATCAGCAAGATTAATGCCACGTAATTGAGGTACGAAAAAATATCGAATCATGTTCCAATACCATTCACCATTTGAAGACATATGGGCCAATGATTCCGCCAGTCCATAAAGCGCACCAAACTGTAATCTTCTGTGGATGTAATGGTGTTTCGACAAAATCTTGTGGATTCTCCTCACTCCAAATGTGACAATTCTGCTTATTTACGTACCCATTCAACCAAAACTCTGTAACTTTTGAACCGTTAGAGATATTTTAGAATTTTTTTTATGGACAGATATCTTCTTGAATTTTTCTCCAGTTTTAATTTCATTAAAATCGGTTCAGCAGTTGTTGAGAAATTTAAGTTTAAAGTTGAACTTTTAATTTTTGTACAGCATTTAGTATGAAAATGCGAATTTTTGGTTTTTTAAATCAGTTTTACTTATTAAAAAAGTTATCAGCTGACAAAAAACATTTTAATAATACCCTGGATTATTTTGAGAACAGGTTTCCACTTTATCAATTCTATAACAGGTTCCACTAAAACCGGTTTTTAAAGAACCGGTTTCAATAGAATCGGTTGTTTTTGGAAAAAAAAAAATACGATTTTTAAAAGTTTATTTTGTTTTTTATTTCAATAACATTAAGAACAAATATTTTTATTTTTTTGTAATAACAAAAATTTGTTAATGTTTATTTTATTTTTTACTTAAGTAACAATAAAAGAAACTTATAACAATTATTCATTCGATTGGAAAATAGCCTTTAACAGCCCTTTTGCTTCTTCATCTAAGTCCCGATGTTCTACTTCCAATTGACTTCGAATGCTAGTGATGAGCGGAACTGACGTTGCCAGAAATATATTAAATACTAGCTTGACCCGGTGCGCTTCGCTACCCCTGTCGTAGTAAAAATCGGTTCAGCCGTTTAGTAATTATTGTTTAAGAACTAAAGGTACCAATTTTACCAGTTTTTCCCCCTGTTTATCCCTTTCTGGTAAAAGTATTGACAAAAGTTATAGCCTATTGACGCTTCCAAGTAAGGATCTATATACGTTCCAAATTTTAATAAAATCGATTTAGCCGTTTAGGCGTGATGCTCAAACAAACAAACAAGCAAACAAACTTACAAAGACATTTATATATTTATATGGATATCTTCATATGTAGAATTTCGTGATGTTTTTCTGGTATTGTGCTATAAAACCTGCAATCCTTATACCTTTTTTCCTGGGCTTCCTCTGATATATCTCCAAGTGGTACTAAATGATGTTTAATGACATCTTCTCCATGAAAAAGGATTTTGTGAACAGTTGCAGACATATTTCTCCATGGATATTTGGTTAAATATATTCGTGCAGTTTCCTTCGCATAATTACCAAATTTTCTTGCATCAATTTGTTCCTTGACACAAGTACATCGATTATTGTTTTATATCTTGAAATAAGATTTATATCACCACCTGTTATTTTAGATGCTATTTCGGGATCTGAAAAGAACCTTCTTGCTGTGTTCCCATCATCCGTATTACCTGATCCTTATTTTGGTTGATCTATTATCAACACATATTTAAGAAATTCGTCCTGAACATGTTTCTTTTTAAACTTCTTAACTCCTTATTGGTGTCGTTGTTCTTTATTGACCCTGTAGGTCCAAAATCCAAATCATAACTGATTTTTAGTATGTGTTCCATGAATCATATTCTTGTACTTATGTAGCGGTGATAATCCAAATTCATATGCATCAGTATTATCTAATGATTTTTTAACAAAAAGTTGGACTTTTGGGCGATGAAATTGAGATCTGAGCCACAGTGCTGCGCATACGATGGTCGTTTGGCTTTAATTCCTGAAATCCCGATCACTCTGTTTTAGTAATATAACGGTATTTTTTAAAGGTAGGGTCACACATGGCAAATATTTGACCAAAAAGACGTAACCACTAAATAAAATATATGGGCAATTCCATGTCATCGTACGTATGCCTATAGAGTGGAATAGATTTTCCAAAAATAAGAGTATCTGAAAAATAATTTGTGTTTTATGTTCCATTCAGAGGGTACTATATTTTAAAAAAAATAATAAGTTCTTTCAAAACATTGTTGTCCAAAATATCGAGCGAAATAAGGGTATATCGTACGTGACATAAAACGGAACTAATTTTGAGGTACATATGCTAAAATTTGCAAATCGTATGAGGCGTTATGCTTTCTTTTAATTTCTTACACTAAAGCAAATATGTTTCCTTTATTATTAATCATATTTAAATAAAAACAATCTTTGGATAATTTTATATTAAATAAAATTTAATATCGTAAGTGACATACCGTACGTGACAGATTTTTCTCTTATAATAAAACAATATATATTCTGTATTCTGTACATATAAAAACTAAAAAAATAAATAGATAATAGCAAAAACACCATCAGAGTCAAATTCATTTCATACTACATTCTAATTGGGAACTTAGTTTTCGCCGCAATTTCAGCCTAAAACATACTAATTAAATTTAGTCAGTTTAAACTATTATTTTTGCCCTTTAAATGTTGTAATAAGCTCTAAATACTTTCACATAATAAAATTTCAGTGAATTCTCCGATTCAAATCATCTTGAAAAAAAGTTTTAAGGGTTTTCCTTTTTTCAGTCGTGGTTGTCCTTCTCGTGGAATTGCCCATATTTTATTGTAATTCTTTTATTTCATAAACTCCTTTTACTTAGGACAGTTCAAAACAAATAATTAGTTTTATTTTATCTGATGCTGTTTGATCTTACAAATCACTTGTAAGAGCAAACAGCGTCAAACAAATTTGTGCTAAAAAAGTGGTTACGATTTTTTGAGTAAATATTTGCCACTTAAGTTACAATTTCAAAACATCATAAGAGTATTCTTTTGATACCAATTTTAAAATAGCTTATTTTTCTTGATAGATATGCTGTTAGCTTTTAAACAAAAAAAAAATTATAAAAAGCGGTTGAAAAATGGCTGAATTACTGTGGTTTTAAGTCGAAATCGCGGTTTTTCAAGGCCTAAAACCGAAACCGACTATTATAATTCGGTATTTACTTTTAATCCATTTTCAGTAGAAAAATTCAAAATTTAGAAATGAAAAGCAAACTTTATCACACAATTATTCATCCAATTTTTATAACCTTCACCATGAGTGGCAAGTGTTAATATAAGTTTGTCATTCCGTTTGTAATTTCTACATTTTTCATTTGCGACCCCACAAAGTATATATATTCTGGATCGTTGTAGATAGCGAAGTCGATATAGCCATGCGGTCCGTCCGTCTGTATGTTGAAATCAACTTTTCGTAGCCCCCAAATTACTTACAAACATAATTGATACATCAATATATCGGGAATTCTTCCGGCTCGGTCGATATTTAAAATCGAGAAAATGGCCCAGATATGAGATATAAGAAAAAACCGGGACAACCTCGATTTTTTGCCTATTTTTGATCTATATCTGGATTACTAAGTCATTAATATAGACAATGTGGATATCTAATGATAGATATTTCAAAGTCTATTGCAACGTGTAGTAATTTGGACCTATAATGGGTCAAAAACGGGAAAAATATTTTTTAACCTGAATTTTTACCAAAAATTTTTTTTGCTTCACTAATTGGAAAAAATTAAAAAAAAAATTTTTTAAAACTATTTTTTTTTTTTAATTTTAAAAAACTATTTTTAAAAAAAAAATAATTTTGTTTACCTAAAAATATTTAAAATTTTTATTTTAAAGTATAAATTGGTGAAGGGTATATAAGATTCGGCACAGCCGAATATAGCGAACATAGTAATGAACGAAGAACAATTTTTGAATTTATTGGAACCAGCCAGAATTCCACTACCAGTATTAACGTTGAAGGTAAAATATAATGCTTCTCCGCAACTTAAACGCGTCAAAATTGTGCAACGGAACAAAATTTACCATAAAAAAATGTTCACTAAATTTAATTGAGGCAACAATCATCGGTGGCAGATTCAAAGGCGAAGACGTACTTATTCCACGCATACCGATGATATCCATGAATTACCATTTGAATTCAAGCGGCTTCAGTTCCCTTTTCGTCTTGTCTTTCCTATAACCATTAACAAAGCTCAAGGCCAATCGTTGACTATTGCTGGCATTGGATTTATGTATTTTTACTCCAAATAAAAAAACAAAAAACCTTGTATATCCTCTGGCCTTTAAGGGCATAGCATGTCACTGTATTTATAGATATCTGCTACATCTTTGTCATATGACCACCAGAGATCAGCAATGAATAATGAAAAAGTGAGTAGAGTTGTTGAGACTCATATCCACTCTTAAAGTTTGAGGAAATCATCATACTCATACTTAACAATATTTATGACGTTGTTGATTTCGACTCTACTTAACTCAATTTGTATAGACGATGCAAAATAAGTATGATTCGAATACGATCATTAAAATTCTCTGTTTCAGTGTTGCCGAATTCTGTATAATTACACAAAAATATGACAAAATAAAATTTAATTTGCCCAAAATGTTTCTGTGTAAACTTACAATTTTAAGCTTTTGTACTGTTTAATAATTAAACTTTTAAAAATACATAGATGAGTTGAATTTATATTTTTCTTTATTTTGAAGAGTTTAAAAAATATATATATGGTAACACTGTTTGCAAACTGTCTAAATCACAGAGAAACAAAAAGAA
This sequence comes from Calliphora vomitoria, assembly GCA_942486065.2. NCBI lineage: Eukaryota > Metazoa > Arthropoda > Insecta > Diptera > Calliphoridae > Calliphora > Calliphora vomitoria. The sequence continues at coordinate 37,876,897 of OW818029.2, forward strand.
CGGAAACCAGAAAAAACTCAAACTAAAATTTTACTCAAAATAATTACACATACGAGTGTTGTTTTTGTTTGCACATAGTTTTATTTATAGAGAATAGACATAGAACGGAAAACCTCCTGTCAAAGACCTAACTCGGTTGTCAAAAACCTAAGTGGTGAGAATGTATTAGTTAAAAAAAACTATGTGAAAACAAAAACAACACTCGTATGTGTAACTTTTTTGAATAATTTTTATGTTTGAGTTTTTTTCTAGTTTCCGCTCTAAGTTTCTCTACGGTTTTATTTACTAAAACATGCTCACCACTGTATATTAAAATCAAGATCGAGATGCAATATAAAACAGATGTCTTCTAAGGGCCAGCAACGCGAACCGGGTTCAGCTACTTAGTTGCTAATAAAACAAGTAAGAGTGATATGTTCGGCTATACCGAATCTTATAAACTCACCATCAATAAGAGGGTAGGGACAATTATGGATCGATCATCCCAAAGGTTGGTAGAAAGATTTAGGTTCACATAACACTTGTTTATATCCAATTTCATCACGACAATAATTATTATTAAACAATTATTAATGTTGAAGGTGAACCATTTATGGAAACTAGTTTCAGAGTACTTAGAACTAATTTGTGCAAAATTTTATTAGGATTGCCGCATAATCAACATATTTATGACTGCTCAAACAGTATTCCGGAGGGCCATTTGTATGGGAACTAGGTGAAATCATGCACCGATATTGTCCATTTTTCCAATATTAAACAATCCTTATCAACAGAGAGCATTTGTGGAAAATTTCAGCCAGCTAGCTGCTTTCGTTTGGACCCTACCATATTTTCAACATACAGACTTCCGGAAGGACATAGATACATCATCTAAGAATCTTATAGGACCCAGAATATATATACTTTTCTGGGTCTGCGATAACTATTTCTATGTGTTACAAACGGAATAACGAAATCAATATACCTTCATATTTTTTTAATGTTGGGTATAAAAAAGTACTAAACGAAGTGATCGAGAAAAACTATAAGTATTTCCGAACTCATATTTTTCATCTCTTAAAATTTGTAGTAATGGCACAACATGAGTTTCATGATTTAAAAGCATCGGTATATATAAATAAATTCAGATCATAATTGGTCAAAGCTCTCAGCTATTTTCCAAAAATATACGTATATACATATATTTTTATTAAACATATAACTCACTCTTGATTACTTAAATGCCTAAGAGTCAAAGAGTCTTAATTAACAGTAATCCTTTAATTTTTTTTTTATAATACTATATGAATGTATATGGGCAAAAACACAATAAATGTCAAATCGCTGAAACACACTAAATTTTTCATTATTTCTAAAATAATGTCATAAATCGTTTAAAGCTTTCTATTCAGGAAATAGTGTACGTATGTATATACATATGTATGTATATATTCAATTTTCAAAATACAATAAAATTGAGAATTTATTTCATTACAACACTGATCATGGTCAATGTTAAAGAGAAGATATTATAGCAAATAATTATAATTAATATTTTAACAATGTTATTAAATAAATTTATTTAAATTAAAAATTTTAAACAAAACATTCATTCAAAACATTTTAAAAATAATTAATTCAATTTTCACAACAACTACAACAACAAAACACATACATATCGAAACGAATGAAAATTTTCATTCAAGCTTCTCTCATTTTCGGAGAGAATTTCATCAAAATTAATTACAGTTGAAAATCAAAACATTAACAGCAACAACAAAAACCCCGAAAGAGCCGAAAATCTTTTTATTCGTATACAATTCAAGGGCAACGAAATGTTGAACATTTTCTTTTCGTTTGTTGGCATAATGCGAGTGAGCAGTGTTGTCTCAATATTCTTTCAGATTTTTTTCTAATTTCTTTGCGAAAATTTAACGCACCACGGTATTTGTTCAAACACAAACCGCGAGTCGTTGACGAGTTGCGTGCGTGTTGAAAACAAGCGAAAAATTCAAAATTTTCTACAAAAATTAAAACTAATGAGTGAAATTAAAAAAGCAAAAAAAAAAAAATATATATTTTTTCTGAATAAAAATAAAATTTTATAAAGTGAAACCAAAATACAAGCAAAATAAAAAAAAGTATAAATCAGGTGGAAACAGCAACAAATACATATTTGTAAAGTAAATTAAACAAGCAGCTAAAACATAAGAAAAAAGTTCAAGTTCAATATCATAAAAATTATAACAAAAGAATTGTTTTGAAAATAAAATCTTCAAAATTTTAGTGGGTGCAATTTAAAATAACAAATATACACATTTATATAAATAAATAAATTCAAAATTTTTAAAATAAAAAAATAAAAAAAAATTTGTCTGTGTTTAAAAATAAACTGAAAATACTATTCGATCTTTTTTGTTTTCGTTTTGACTGACATAAACTGTCAATTATGTGTAAAAAAGGCTTCAACAGCTATTGTTTGCCACAACCATAAATAGATAGATTAGATAAATTATCAAAAGACCAGAAAATCATTGTGACAACACCTCATAAGTATTCATTCGAAACTGAGGATGATAAATTCGACAAAAACAAAAGAAAAACATTATATTTAATAAGAATTATTGTGAAAAATGCTTAATTAATTGTTTGCTGTAAAATCTAAATCACTTTGTGTACAAAACACTTTTAAAATTAAGCACGAACAAATACATACATTAACAAATATGTTATGTAAAACAATTTAATAGAAATTAAAATAAACAATTAAAATTTTAAATATCACACAAATATTGTAATGAAAATGTTAAAAGTGAAATTAAGTGTTTTTTTAAAAATTGTGTTCAAATTTAATTAATGAATATTATACAAAAATCTTTATTAAAAATTAAAATTTTGTATGGCAAATACATAATACATTCAGTAACAATAAGATGAAAACTATATAAATTTTACAGATCCTAGAAAATATTAAATTTAGATCTATATAAATTAAATCAATCTAGATAAAAAAGCCTAAAATCTATAATCGTGCCAATCTATAAAGCAGTTTGTCTTTTTTTAGAATCTGATAGAATATACCATAATTATGGGAGGATCGTTCTATAATTGACTAAGTATATCTCTCGTTCAAAAATCAAAACAAAACTATAAAATTTAATGTACAGAGAAAACAGATTCGTGATAGCAACCGAATTTGTTGACAATCGAATGATTCGGTTGCACACATAGAATTTTTCGGTTATATCAACTGAAATTCAGTTGACAAAAAATAATTTCGGTTAAAGCAACCAAACTTTTGTTACCACTTTTAAAATTTAGTAGCCACAACTGTAAAATTCGGTCACTAAGGTAGAATCATTCGATTGGTAACAAATTCGGTTGCTATCACAAATCTGTTTCCTCTGTGTACAAATACGTTTCTATATTAAGAGAAATAACAGCATAAAATGCTGTGAGCATCAGATCCAAAAAAGGTTTCCTAATGAAATGCACTAGACTCATTCTAGTTTTGCATGGAAAGATATCTCTTTGTTTTGTCTCAAAATCATGCTACTTATGTCTTGATATGTCTTTTATATCTTTCCATAGTGATTTCAATTTGTTTTAATATATTAAAAATTATTTGATCTCTGGGTGTGTGGTCATCGAATTCCCATTCGTTTGATCAGTGATATTTAGAAAGTTGGCTCAACTATTCAGAGCTAATCGCTCATCAATAAAAAGTCTACTTAATTATCATTTGATCCTCTTTATTATCAATATCCTGATCTCTAGCATTCAATTTCTAGCTCTATTTTATGAATGACCCTCTTAATCTTGGAGTATTATTTCTGCACAGACAAAATGTTGTGCAGCTTAAGATTCATTGCGATTTGTTGCCAATCGAATCATTCGATTGTTTCCACACATTTTTTCGATACAAACAACATGAAATCAGTGTATATAGATTCAGTTAATAAATAACTGAATTTTTTAAACCTCAACAAAAACCTTCAGATTAAACCATTTGATTAGCCATAAAACCGGTTATCACTACAAAAACAGTTTCATATTTCATAATTAATTACGATTTTTTTTTAATTTTTTTCATTTTTATCAGCGCGCTGCAGCGTAAGAGAAAACCAATTAAGAGAGCCGTATTCGGCTGGGCCGAATCTTATATACCCTTCACCAAATTATACTTTAAAATAAAAATTTTAAATATTTTTAAGTAAACAAAATTTATTTTTTTTTTCAAAATTGCTTTTCAAAATTTTAAAAAAAATTTTTTTTCAAAATTGTTTTTTAAATTTTTTTTTTTTCGAAATAGGTTTTTAAATTTTTTTTTAAATTTTTTTTTTTAAATTCATTAGTGAAAAATAATTTATGACAAACAAATTTTTTTTTAAAAAAAATTCGGGTTAAAAAATATTTTTCCCGATTTTGACCCATTGTGGGTCCATCGTTGCAATGGACTTTGAAATATCTATCATTAGATATCCATATTGTCTATACTTATTAATCCAGATATAGATAAAAAATAGGCCAAAAATCGAGATTGTCCCGGTTTTTTCCTTATATATCTGCCCTTTGTGAGCTGATTTTCTCGATTTTAAATATCGACCGAACCGGATGAGTTCCCGATGTAGTGATGTATTAATTATGTTTGTAAGTTATTTGGGGGCTACGGAAAGTTGATTTTTACATACAGACGGACATGGCTATATCGACTTTGCTATCTATAACGATCCAGAATATATATACTTTATATAAATGTAGAAATTACAAACGGAATGACTAACTTATTGCCACTCTTGATAAAGGGTATAATAACAAGCAGGCAATGCTAATACAGGGTGGGCAAATTCAGTTTTATTTATACCTATGTAAAGTAGAAATATAGGAATTAATAATGGAATATGAAGTCGGACAACTGTCCATCTCTCTAACGTCCACAGACGTCCACTCTTTACACAGAACTATGAACCATAACGAAAGATCGCTGGTGTGAACATCACTCTTGAAAATGGGCCTCATCACTAAATATTATCGTTCAGTTTTTCAAAAATCCAACACACAAACTTACCATGCGTTCAATGTGTTACACGGTTAAAATTTTCCAAATTTATACAAAATAAATTTCAAAGGATGGCAGCTAAATTCTTGACATTTCATCACTTTACTTTCTAACCTCAAATTTGCCCATGCTTTTTTTTCTTAATAATAAAAACCGGTTTTAATTTTTGTTTTTCAAACAGAAAAATACCAATTAACTAGCTTCCGGTATAGCTTTTGGATTATAATAGTCAAGACGGCTGATAGCTACTGAAAATATTGTATATTTTATGGTCTGTGTAACATGGTGTGCCATCCTGCTGAAATATGGTTTTAGAGCGTTATGGATTGCTCCCCACCAGCAAGACACGCTTGCTTTTGGTGAAATGTTTGATATGTTTTTCTTGCTATTGGTTAGAATGATTATAAGATGAGAATAAGGCTGATAATGCAGCTCATTGTGATGCTACTAAGCAAATAGATTATGGGTTTAATGTTTGTAAATATTAAATTTAAAATGTTCTACATTAGGAGTGACTGGGCAAATGACAACAATTGGGTTAACACTTTTAGAAGAATATATATTACGTATCGGCAAGTAGTTTCATAATTTTAACAGAAGTATTAATATAAAAATTAAATATATCACACATTGATCAATTTATCCACTGGAAGATCATTCGATTTATCAAATTCACTCTCTACTGTACGCAGTCTAAAAGATTCCAACTACACTTTGACTGTGAAATATCCTGATCCGTTTTAAGAAATGACAATCCTTTTTTTGATACAAATATTATTGAACATGTGTTTAGTCCGTAGGACATCACATTGAATTTTCATGTCCAGAATACCAAGCACATCTGATTTCTCTATGTTTTTAGCAAACGTTTTTATATTTGCTTTAAAACTCATTCAGAGATTGACAATATATCACGTTAAAGCATATAATTGTTGCCTCTGACTCAGCCTCATTGCCCTAATCTTTAACATGCTTTGAATTAAAATAGTCGTTAAGAAGCTGTCTGTTGATTCACACATTAAAAGATCGCCTGGGTGATCCGTGTCACAAACCATCTCTCAGAAGTAAAGTAAAGAAGTAAAGCTAAACTTCCCGCACATGACGCTTTGTTTTTTTTTTTTTCAATATTTGTCAATACAAAAAGAAACAAAAATCACTATCAGTAACTGTTGTGATTAATATAGAGTACACATGATATTCAAATTAAAGTTCGAAGTACTCTATTGCCGACCACTGCTTTAGTGTAATACCTCATGTTTTCGTTTTTTATATATGTCTGAATTGGCTTTGAACTCATTTGATAACATAAAATCTACATCAACTCACTATAAAAAAAAGAAAAATGAAACGAAAACCTCTAAATTACGAAGGATTATAAAATCGATAATTAAACTCCATTAGAATAGTTACAAATCACTCTTAGTCAATAATAATATTCTTTGCTAATTTTTGTTTAGAATTACGAAGGATTATAAATAAAACCGATTTCATAGGTTGTTACTAAAAATTTTGACGATAGAAACCAATTCATTCAAAAAACATGTATAAATATTGATACAAAAATTATTTATGATGACAGGAAAATACATATATTAAACGATTTTAGTGAGAATTTTGTTACTTTTCTAATTCTGTTGTGAAAAATATTTGTTTATACAAATCAATTAAATTAACCGACACAAATACAATAATTAATTCCAAGAAAATTTGGTAAAATTTAAGAATTTAAATGTTAAAAATAATATTTCTCTAATTGAGCACAGAAAATCAACAACAACAATGATTATTTACAATCTGGTTTAAAGATATTTAAATAGTTTACACTAAAACAGAGACAATAAAACCAAAACATTAATAGATAATTGAAAGAATATATATAAAAAACAATTAAGAAATTATAGTCAGTTATGGCCGACCACTGAGTATATCATTATAAATAGTTATCTTTTAAACTTTATATGGGAGCTATTTGTATTGAATTTTATTTGGATACCAACATTTTTAAGAAATCTATATTCGTTAAAATGATTTTCGGAAATAATTACTGACCGATCATTATAAAATTAGGTGTCATGACTTAATATATGGGGGATTTCATGTCAAGTGAACCAACTGAAATCAATTTGCACCTAGGTTAGTCCTATTGGATTTTTCATCAAGGTCGGTCAAGAACTCTTTGAGTTACAGGGGATCAAAATTTGACATTTTGATCAAACAGGTATTTTTTCTCATCAGTGTAAGTTATTACCTATTGTTGTTAGCAAAATGTTTACCAAATAGTGCCCCAATAGACAGCTATTTCTTCAATCTTTCGAAAAAAAATTTTTTTTTTTAAATTTAAAATTTTTTAAATTTTTTTCCAAAATCAAAAACTTTGTTGACTTTTTTTCTAAATTGGACCTGTTTTCCCACAAAAGAAAGTTTAGGTCTTTGCCTTGAAGAGCTTTTTGGTCGTTTAGTGGGATGCGAGTTGGATATCTATCAAAATAAATGTTTTGTAACTCAACACCAGTAAGTAGTAAGCATTTAATTTGTGTGCATGTATGCTTAAAAAATAAGATATATGCAACAACCCAGCAGTTCTAGGAGACAGTCCAGACTAGTGATTTTACACATCATTTAGGATGGGAACTAGATACTTTAATAGCTACGTAACTAGTTATTTTAACACGGGCATGTCCTAAGCAGGGGGTCAATTGAACCTTTTTGACTTCAATGAGACTGTCTAATAGCCGGTCCAAAGTAGTCAACGCTTTGGATTCACATACTGGTTAAATAGCGTCAGTTACTTTACTAGCTACCTAACTGGTAACTTGATCAGTTACATAACTAGTTATTTTAACATATACGGGTGCTAATTGACCTCAAAAATTCAGCTAAAAAGACATATCATAGGCAGTAGAATAAGCGACTGCATGTAAACAAACCTTTCTTCGACGACTCTCCAATGGATTGCTTCTGGTGTGTAAAATAAGTACTTTCTAAAGTGCAGTACAAAATAAACGTTTAAAGTGACTTCACTATAGAATACTAAGAGACACTTAAGTGACTATTGACTTCATGCATGTTACATGGGATATCAAAATAAAAATGATCTGTATGAGAATTATATTAACACGATTTGTATAAAACCAGTTTGAACGAATTACTCACAAAACGTTTAAAGTGACTACACTCCAGATTACTTAGAGACACTTAAGTGACAATTGTCTTCACGCTAGATTACCTGCGATGTATAAAGTAACCAATTGTCTTCTATCTGCACTACAAACAGCACATGTACATGTCAAATGACAAAAATATATAAATTGGAGTCAACCAAGTGACAAGACATTTGTGACGATTACTGTCTATAAGCGATGCATTGACTACTTGCTTAACTGCTGGGAACTTCAAGCAACTAAATGAAATATTTGTATTTTTACGCTCTATTGTTTACTTTCGGGTTGTGTATGTGTAAATTGACGAAAATCTTCGTAACCTGAACAACATGAACGCCTACCAATGCTCAAGTCATAAAATTTTTTATTTTTTATTTTTTTGCAAAATCAAAAACTTTGTTGACTTTTTTTTCAAAATGGCCGATTTTTTATCTGCTCAATTGAAAGCTTAGGTTGCAGAATGGGCTGCGAGAGGGATATCTATCAAAATAAATGCTTTGTAACTCAGGACGTACAATTTTTGACTTTTTTGTGCATAATTTGGTTTGGATATCTATATAATTATGAAATTTATGAGAACTTAACTATTTTAAGATAGATCTTTAGTTTGATTTACATGGACGAACGGACGGACGTCGCTTAATAGACTCAGAAAGTGATGCTAAGCAGATTGGTATACTTTAAGGTGTAACATGCACAATATACTCTCCCCACTATGGTGGTGTAGGGTATATAAATAATCAAAAGAATTTTAAAAGAGAGAAACCTAAAATGTAAACTACCAGTGAAAAAATATATATTATTTATAAAAATAATAACAAGTTTGATTTTAGAATATAACAACAATTTAATGAAAATTTAAAACATAAAAGAAATAAAAACAAAACAAATTAAATAAAATATACCCACTTCAACAAAAGCCCATAAATTATGTTATTTAAAAAAAATAAAATATTAAAAAATAGTCTTCATATTTCATAAAAAATTATATATAATCCATTGTCATACTTTTAGCAAAAAACAACAAAATATTGTAAAAGAAAGAAAAAAAACAAAAACAATTGGAAAAGTATATATTAAAACAAGAAAAAGAAATTCTTCTATACAATTAAAACAAAAAAAAAATTCTGAGAAAATAAATCTTTTAAAATCAACAGCAAACAACAAAATTAAAAAATATAAAAAAAATATATACCAACACACAAAAAAACAAAATTTAATATTTAAAAATATTTAAAAGATATTTTTAAAAATGTCTTCGTCGCGAAATTCAATAAAAAGATCTCCCTCTACATCAACAACGACATCGCCCTCATCTGGTTCCATCGAAACAAATTCATCGTCTTCCTCGTCGCCGACCATGTCCGGAAATAAACAAAAGTGTAAATACACAAATACCAAGGATCGTGTTGTTTCTGGTAAACAAAATTCTATTATATTCTAACTATTTATACTATTCATACAGATTTACATACATACAGACACATACATATCTATTCATACTACTACTCACACTCGTCTGTTTTAACAAATCTATCTATCTGTCTATCTATCTACATACTTAGTATCGTTTCATACAATGCATCTAACAATTTTTCATTTCAAATGCAAATAAATGACCGAGTTTATTATAATTTATGTTTTGTTCTAAATCATTGTCAAAATCTGTTTGTTTTTCTTTTCAAAATCACTTTAGTTTCAATGTTTGTGGTCGATTAGCACATACATAAATACTTAATAATCTGTATAAGTATTTTAGCAGTAAACATATTTACTATATACACTTAATAGACATAAATCAAAATAACAAGTGGTTTCTTTTAATTACTTTTTACAAAATTTTAAAAAGTAAAGCTATATGAAAACTATGTATGTCCGATTATGCCGAATTTCGGCAACATCTCTGCAAAAAATATGTGTATATAGTTGAAATAATAAATTCGACTTTATAGTGCTTAAAATATGAATTCTTCATAAAACACTATCACAACAAACATTCAAAATGTTTGAAAATAATAACAATTCCATTTGATGTCAAACGTTGTTCCCAAAGATTTTTCAAACATTAAATTTTACATTTAGTTTCAATTTTAAAATCAAATGGTATTCTGACACCAAAAATAAATTGATACTTGAAATTTAAAATAATGAATAATAATTTATGTTTCACATTTTTAATTTATCATCCACATTTGGAATACGTTTGAGAACAAAACTATTTCTCAAATACTCACAAATTATCAAGATCCAAGTGAAACTAAAATAACTACAAACTTTTTAAATGCAAAAACAATTCTACTCTGTTGAACCATGACCATTATAATAACAAAATGAATATTTGTTTACTTGGAAAGCTTTAATCCAATAATGGGGAATATTTAAGAAATTGTAGTGAAAATTGGGGAATATTTGACTTTCATAATGAAATCCGGGGCCTCGAAAATCACTTATGCGGTATGGTTTATTCGGCAAAGTTTCTCGGGATGACCCATTGAACAAGAATCTCGATGCGCTCTTGTATTTGATAAAAAAAAACAAGTCAGAGAGCTATATTCGGCTGTGCCGAATCTTATATACCCTTCACACATTTTTAGGTAAACAAAATTAATTTTTTTTTTCAAAATTAAAAAAAATATTTTTTTTAATTTTTATAAATTTAAAAAAAAAATTAAATTTTTTATAAAAAAAAATATCTGACAAAAAACTTTTTTGCTAAAAAAAAATTCGGGTTAAAAAATATTTTTCCCGATTTTGACCCATTGTATGTCCAAATGAATATAGCCTTATATACATCGTTGCAATGGACTTTGATATATCTAACATTAGATATCCATATTGTCTTATTAATCACTTAGTAATCCAGATATAGATAAAACAAGTAAGATTGCTATATTCGGCTATGCCGAATCTTTTATACCCTTCACCTTTGTTGTGGATGCATTAATTGCAGCGTATAGCATCCTAAATATATCAAGAAAACTTTTAAAAATTTTATATTTAATTGCTGACGAACAGATTATTTTGTAGAAGTTGCAAACGAAATGACAATCTTATATATACCCTTCTCATGAAGGTAAAGGGTATAAAAACAACAACGCCAAACGAAACAGCAACAAACAAAATACGCAAAGCAATGAAACCAACACACATCCAAAAATACGTTTTGTTGAGTAAATTGTTTGTTTTTGATGAAATTTCAGAGATTTTGCTCATATATCCGTTATTTATGGACGGATTTTAAATAGGAAACTTCCCGAAAGCATATCTGACAGAATTAAGGACTGAGATTGAAAAATTTTTAACATACATATATGTTAATAAAAGTGAAACCACTAAACTTACAGTTTTGACTCTTTTTTTATTTGATTGAAAATATTGTTACAATTTACAAAATGATATATATATTTTTACAGTTCTAATCACTAATGATGAAATTTTGAACCTTTTTCGAAAACCCTTCCATTATGGTTTTTATAGTGCTTTATGTCACTTTGTTCGAACAAGTTCTCCATCTCCGTTTAAAATCTACCACATTTTTTGACACCTTTTTTATGCTCTTCAATTCTCTTTTAACAAGAGCCCAATATCTATCCACTGGACTCAGCTTCAGGAAGTTTGGAGGAATGGCCTCTCTTGGTACAAATACCACATTATTGTTCTTGTACCACTAAATACCTTTCTTACCTAGTGACAGATGCCAAATCAAAAATACGTGGGCACATTAAGAAATTTTGTTGGCTTTAAAAACATCATGTGGACCATTCCTTCTACCTGAACCACGTTTTATATCAACGGACAAGTTCTCCGGTACTGTTTAATAATATTGGAAAAAGTTTGGTAGCAGACCTTTGATTGTTTGGCCAACATTTTGTAGGACCAAGTTGGGTTTTGTTGAAAATATTTCATAATTTTAGTACGCACTTTTTTCTGGACACTCATTTTAATCAGATTAAAAACAAATGAACATAATTGACATTAAACATAATAACTGACATACTTTACAAAGGTAACTTGATAAAAATCAAATAATACTTGGGTTAAAAGTTTTATTGAAAAACGTGTGTCAAGAATTTTACGATCTCAGCCCTTATTAAAGATTTAGATCCCGAAGATATCTGGGGTCTTCCGAAAATTGATTTCAACAGGCAGACGGACATGGCTTAATCGTCTCCGCTATCTATATAGATCCAGAATATATATACTTTATTGTGGAAATTACAAACGGAATGAAAAACTTATACTTAAATACTCTTCTAACGAAGCTGAAGGGTATAAAAATACGCAAAAATTCGAGGTTGTCCCGGTTTTTTCCTTATATCTCAGCCATTTGTGGGCCGATTTTGTCGATTTCAAATAGCAACCGAATTTGAAGAATTCCCGATATATTGATGTAGTAATCATGTTTGTAAATTTTTTAGGGGATTTGGAAAGTTGATTTCAACCGACAGCCGGACAAACGGACATCTACATAGAAAATTTAGAAATTACAAACCCAATGACGAACTTATATGGGGCATTTCACGTCAAGTGAACCAACTTTTGAAATCGATGTCTCGGGATGAAATTTGCACCAATGTTAGTTCTATTGGATAGTAATTCGGACACAATTTTTCAACAAGATCGGTCAAGAACTCTCTGAGTTATAGGAGGTCAAAATTTTACATTTTGGCCAAGCAGGTGTTTTTTCTTATACATATAACTTATTACCTATTGTTCTTAGCAAAATGTGTCCCAAATAGTTTAGATAGCTATTTATGCAATCTTTGGAAAAAAAAATTAAAAAAAATAAATAAAATATTTTAGACTTTTTTTTTAAAAGTCAAAAACATTTTTGACTTTTTTTTCAAAATGGGCCCTTTTTATTTTTTTTTTATTTTTTTTAAGAAAGCTCAGGTCTTTTCCTAAGCGGGATGCGAGTGGGATATCTATCAAAAAAAATATTTTGTAATTCAAGATATAACATTTTTGACTTTTTTTTTGCAAAATCAAAAACTTTGATGACTTTTTTAAAAAAAATGGACCCATTTTTTAATTTTTTTTTTTTTTGCTCAGAAGAAAGCTTATGTGTTTTCCTTTAACATCTTTTTTGTCGCTTAGTGGGATGCGAGTGGGATATCTATCAAAAAAATATTTTGTAACTCAAGACATAAAATTTTTTGCTTTTTTTTTCCAAAATCAAAAATTTGTTTAACTTTTTTTCCAAAATGGACCTTTTTTTATTTAATTTTTTTTTCTCAAATGAAAGCTTAGGTTTTTTCCTTTAAGAGGTTTTTGATCGCTTAGTGGGATGCGAGTGGGATATCTATCAAAATAAATGTTTTGTAACTCAAGACAAAGGCTTTTAAATTTTTAGCATATGCACTATTTTGATTTTTTTCATATTTGTGTGTAAACCTTAAAAATTGAACTTACGCAGAGAAAGTAGACACATTAGCCTTTCCGATGGTATGTAACATACCTAACTAAAATTTCATAGCCTCGATACTGTAATACCCATAATATGTTAACCTTAGGAATAAAAATCACTTATTATACCCTACACCACCATAGTGTCGAGGGTATATTGGATTTGTGTAGATGTTTGTAACGCCCAAAAATATTAGTCTAGCACCCATCTTAAAGTATACCGATCGACTCAGAATCACTTTCTGAGTCGACTAAACGATGTCCGTCCGTCCGTCTGGCTGGCTGGTTGTCCATGTAAACCTTGTGCGCAGAGTACAGGTCGCAGTTTTGAAGATATTTCGATAAAATTTGGTACATATAATTTGTTCGTCCCAAGGACCAAGCCTATTGAAACTGGCTGAAATCGGTTTATTATTTCACCTATCCCCCATACAAATGTCCTCCCGACAGTGGACTTTATCGGTCACAAATGTTTAATTTATATAGGTATCTACACAAGTTTTTCTCCAAATAAGTTTTATATATACGGAATTCATGTCACCAAAGTTTATTATGATCCGTCCGTAATTAGTCATAGGTCCCATATAATGCCTGCTTCCGATAATCACTTTAACAAGCATAAATCTCCTAAAAATTTTGGTATACACATCAAATGCAACATAAATAACTTTCATATAGACATTAATCACACCACCTAATTTCATGGTGATCGGTCCATAATTTGACATAGCTCCCATATAAGGCCCCCTTCCAAAAATCAATCACGAATATAAATTATTGCGCTGAAAACTACCTATAGTATTAACTAAAAAAGCCGCAAGATACAAAACTCCGACAAATTTTGGGGGTGGAAAATTAATAGCGGTCGGCCTCACATTCCACCCCTCCAGTGGCTATTATCGGTCAGTTGTGGTGGTTTTTATTTTTAATTTTTTAGAAACACTTACTCACAAATATGAAAAAAATCAATTTAAAAACCTTTGTCTTGAGTTACAAAACATTTATTTTGGTAGATATCCCACTCGCATCCCACTAAGCGACCAAAAAGGTTTTAAAGGAAAAGACCTAGGCTTTCATTTGAGAGAAAAAAATTAAATAAAAAAAGGGTCTATTTCGGAAAAAAAAAGTCAAACAAATTTTTGATTTTGCAAAAAAAGCAAAAAATTTTATGTCTTGAGTTACAAAACATTTTTTTGATAGATATCCCACTCGCATCCCACTAAGCGACAAAAAAGATGTTAAAGGAAAACACATAAGCTTTCTTCTGAGCAAAAAAAAAAATTAAAAAATGGGTCCATTTTTTTTAAAAAAGTCATCAAAGTTTTTGATTTTGCAAAAAAAAGTCAAAAATGTTTTTGACTTTAAAAAAAAAAAGTCTAAAATATTTTATTTATTTTTTTTAATTTTTTTTTTTCCAAAGATTGCATAAATAGCTATCTAAACTATTTGGGACACATTTTGCTAAGAACAATAGGTAATAAGTTATATGTATAAGAAAAAACACCTAACTCAGAGAGTTCTTGACCGATCTTGTTGAAAAATTGTGTCCGAATTACTATCCAATAGAACTAACATTGGTGCAAATTTCATCCCGAGACATCGATTTTAAAAGTTGGTTCACTTGACGTGAAATGCCCCATATATATACCCTTGCCACAATGGTGAAGGGTATACAAATTAACAAATATGTAATTTTATGAGATTCTATTATCAAGCCTTTAACCGGAAATACTAGTGTTTCGTATAGTCAGAGAGTTATTTATTGTATTATAGTGTGAAATTGCAATATCATGCTACTACAATAAAATATATTTATTTTGTAAAAAAAAGTACCAAAAGGTGGGATAAATTTGACCCTTATACATAAAAATTTCAGGAAAGTGCCAAAATCCGTTTGACATTTTTTAGAAGTACTACAAATCAAAAAGTCAAAAAAGGCTTAACCGACTCTTAGGCATTCGGCGTTGGTCTCTGCTGGTTCGTTACGATAACACAATAAACATAGCATAGAAAGTAGTTTTATTTTAGGACATTTTTTGCTTGAAAAGCAATAATAACCATTGTGAAATATTAGGACATTATGACATGAATTGACCAATTGTTTATAAATATAACAATATTAACTGTTAAAACTGCTAATATTAAAATTAAATCTGTTATACTTATAAACAATGTTAATAACAGTTTGTTATCAACATTGTTGATAAGCAGAACATTCGAGCATTAGATAGGTGGATATCTCCCATGACTGGACAAAACTGCTCCCATTGTCCGTGTCCGCCTAAGTGAGTTTTCAGTGTAATAGGATGTTTAACATATCGCTATTAAATTTTTCTACGTACTTAGACTTTGTAATCCTAAATAGTAAATTAATAAAAATGTTAATATTTTGCGGAAAAAGTATCTTAGAATTCCCAAAAAAATATTAAAAATCCCAAAAATTTTAATTTTAGCATTTTTGCTGACTGGGATCACATTCGGTCCGAGGCTAGTAAAAGGCTTAGATGGCATATTAAAAACATACTAAGTTATACAAAGCTATATTCCGTATGGGATTATGTTCTATGGATTAAATTTGAAAAGAACCTGTGAAGGTTCTGTAGTAATATTAATAAGAAACTTATTTAAACATATTGTTACCTTTTTACCTTTTAAAACGTTGGGTTTATTTCCTTTAAATAACCCGGATACTTTTGATTGCAAATAAAGAGTAGTTTTAGTAGTTTAAACTTGTAACAACTCTTTATTCATTTTAAATCTACAACGACAACAGTTGAAATAGTCACTCAGTGTCTTTATACACGTTCATCAATTCGCAGAAATGCACACACACTTTATAATGTACAAACTTAAATGTACAAAACAGTTGATGTTAACTCTAACAGCGCCTATGATCAACTCAACTCATGACTGCAATCTCTGCCACTATTTATACACAAGTCATATTTCGGGAATCTTCTACAATGCTCTTAACGGACAAACTAGTATGTTCGAATTTTAGAGCTTTCGATGTCAATGTTAGCAGCTTAAACATTTAGTGTTGCCATACTTATAAGTAAACAAAGCTAATAACCGCATGCTCTGAACATAAAATAAAAAATAAATCATGGTATCCAAAACTGTAAACCATTTTGAAATACCAGCTTTGGTATTTTATATCACTTAGCCTAAACTAAAAATTTCGATATAAAAAAGGTAAATTCGAAAGTGCCTAGGGAAACAGTTTTTTAAATAGATTATTTAAATTTTCATAGAAAACTAATTGTTTTTCCAATGTGAAATAATGATGTCATCTTAATAGTTTGGCATCATTATCACAAGCTCGAATAAAATTAGTTACGTGATGTCAGCACGTGACCATTGATATACTTATGTATATAATTATAATAAATTCAAACTATAAAATCTCAGTGGAAAAACAATATTTTTAATTTTCTTTTCACATTTATATAAATAGCCAAACACGTGATTGTTTATTTGTGTTAATTTTCTAACTATTGCCTAAATATCCGCCAAATATGGCACCTGACATACCAGCATACATATATCAAAAGATAAGTCGTCACATGTCTGACAGATTTTCTGGCAGCAATGAAATATTTTCGTTAATCAATAAGTATTTTCCAAACACATTTTCAACCTACATTTTATAATCCACTTTATTTTAATGCTCTCATTTATCTGGCAGACAAATACGATTCTAATTTTAAACTTAAGTAAATACAAACAAATACTATTTAAAAATAAATTAATTATAAACTTAAGTATTATTTATTTTTTGTTATAGGGTACTGCTGATTAATTGAAAGAACACAAAGAAAGTGGGGTAAAAGAAACATGTGTATTATACACAGTCAAGGAAATACTTAAAGACACATAAAAATCTACTTGTATGATTGTGTTTCTATATATATATATATATATATATAACACTAATCTATTTAAATATTTCAGGTTTTATAATAAAAATCACTTTCACTTCCCACAAGATTATATGGAATTATATTAATTGTTGACCAAGGGTTTTCAGATTTTGTTAAAATCTAGCTCATTTATGAAGCTTTATTGGGAAACCGGGTTTTAAAAATGAAAGATTTAAATATATTTCTAATAAACTTTTAGTGCTTTCCATACAATAGCCATAATATAGGCCTTAAGAATATTAACCATTTTTAAAGAGTTACCCCCATATGCATAAACAGTTTATAAATTTATCAAAGGTTTATAAAACAAATTTTGTATGGAAATATTGTTTGATAAACCTTTGATAAATTTATTAACTGTTTATGCATATGGGGGTTAGTAATTTTTGAATTTAAAAGATTCTGAATATTTATTAAATCAGGTAAAGAAAACTTGTACTAAAATTGTACAGTTATAAGCACTAAACCAAACCACATTATAAATTTAATAGTTCATTCATATCAGTATACACAATTTCATATAAAAACAAGTAAGCGAGCTATATTCGGCTGTGCCGAATCTTATATACCCTTCACCAAATTATACTTTAAAATAAAAATTTTAAATATTTTTAGGTAAACAAATTTAATATTTAAAAAAAAAAATTTCAAATTGTTTTAAATTTTTTCGAAATTTTTTTTTTAATTTTTTCCAATTTTTTTTTATTTTTTTTCCAAATTTTTTTTTTAAATTTTTTAAAAAATTTTTTTTTTAATTTATTAGTGAAAAAAAAATTATAAAAAAAAATTGTTTGTGGTAAAAAAAAAATTCGGGTTAAAAAATTATTTTCCCGATTTTGACTCATTGTAGGTCCAATTTACTATAGCCTTATATAAATCTTTGCAATATTGTCTATATTAATGACTTAGTAATCCAGATATAGATCAAAAATAGGCCAAAAATCGAGGTTGTCCCGGTTTTTTCCTTATATCTCAGCCATTTGTTGGTAGATTTTCTCGATTTTCTCAGCGACCGAGCCGTAAGAATTCCCGATATATTGATGTATCAATTATGTTTGTAAGTTATTTGGGGACTACGGAAAGTTGATTTCTACATACAGACGGACATGGCTATATCCAGAATATATATACTTTGTGGGGTCGCAAATGAAAAATGTAGACATTTTTCAAAATTGTTTTCAATTTTTTTTTAATTTATTTTCCATTTTTTTCCAAATTTTTTAAAAAAAATTTTTTCCAAATTTGTTAAAAAAAAATTTTAAATTTATTAGTGAAAAAAAATGTTTGTGTTAAAAAAAAAATATTCGGGCTAAAAAATAATTTTCTCGATTTTGACCCATTGTAGGTCCAAACTACTATAGCCTTATATAAATCGTTGCAATGGACTTTGAAATATCTATCATTATAAATCCATATTGTCTATATTAATGACTTTTTTTTCTCGATTTTAAATAGCGACCGAGCCGTAAGAATTCCCGTTATTTTGATGTATCAATTATGTTTGTAAGTTATTTGGGGGCTACGGCAAGTTGATTTCAACATAAAGACGGACAGACGGACATGGATATATCGAATTCGCTATATATAACGATCCAGAATATATATTCTTTGTGGGCCGCAAATGAAAAATGTAGAAATTACAAACGGAATGACAAACTAATGTATACCCTTGCCACTAATGGTGAGGGGTATAACAAGTAAGAAAGTTCAAACATTTGATACCCTACACCGAGTAAATGAGCAAACAAATTATTATTTTAAAAATTAAATAATTTGTTTTCGTGAGTGATTTTCAGAACTGGAACTTATATGGGAGTTATGACCAATAGTGGACCGATCGTCATAAAATTAGGTAGTGTGATTTACGTCTTTGTGAAACTTACTTTTGAGGATGTTTGGGAGATTTATTCCCGTTAAAGTGATTTTCGGAATTGTATGGGACCTACGGACCGATCGTCATAAACATAAGTCGTGTGATTTATTTGTATATCAAACATATTTATATTGAATTTTCTAAGAAATATATGCTCGTTAAAGTGATTTTCGAAAGTGGGTCTTATGATTCTGCGTCGATCGATGGATGTTCAACTAATATTTGTGAATATTACAAACATCAGCACAAACGTAATATAGCCTCACCACTAAGGTGCTGTAGGGTATAAATATTATGAATGAAATTATTCTATTTATTTGTGGTCATGTGATTGTAAAAGAAAACAATTTCTAAATACAAATACGTTTATTTATCAAAGTTCATTATTATAATCATACATAACTTTAAAATTCTATATATTTCAATATTCTCTATTATTTTGCTATAAATTTCTTTAAATATAAAAATACACATGTAAATAAAAGTAACTTAACAATTTATTTATTCTAGAGGTTCCCCTACCACCGTCCCACAAACTAACCATGGACGAAGTATACGATCCAAAAACTAAAAAGCCCAACTATGAAGTTTTAAGACAACATTTCCTCAAAGAAGGTCGCATCGAAGAAGAGCCCGCTCTAAGGATAATCAATGAGGGTGCTGCTATTTTACGCAGTGAAAAAAATATGATCGATGTGGAGGCTCCCATAACAGTGTGCGGTGATATACATGGCCAGTTTTTCGATTTAGTGAAATTATTTGAAGTTGGTGGACCACCAGAGACAACAAATTATTTGTTTTTGGGTGACTATGTGGATCGTGGTTACTTTAGTATTGAGGTAAGTTTCGTTTTGATATACCGGATATTTATATACTTATGATCATGATTGAATGCTTAAATATTTTTGTTCGTTTTAGTGTGTTTTATATCTGTGGTCTTTGAAAATCTGCTTTCCCGACACACTACATTTACTGCGTGGCAATCATGAATGTCGCCACTTAACGGAATATTTCACATTTAAACAAGAGTGTAAGTTTGAATTTTATATTTATAAATTTTGTGTGTCCCTTGAAACCATCAAAAAATACCATAAAAAAAAGTCCACTTATTTTTGACATAAATTCAGATTAATTTGGATTTTTGTTGCTAGCTTTATTAGTTTCGGAGATGTATTGGCCTATTAGATGGTTTTTAATTAAAGTTAGTGAAAATGAGTAATGCAAATGAAGTTAAGGTATGTATAAGTATGTAGTGAAACGGTGTATTCACTACAGTGAAGAGGCATTCACGGAGTGAAGTTTGTAACATATTTAATGATATTAAAGACAACGATGAAGTTATCAAAAACTTCGTTTATTATACTCGTTGTAAAAACGTGTTTCAATTTAATGAAGTGTCTCTGAATCTTTCGCGGCATAATTGCTACAAAAAATATAAATCTTCGAAAAATGTTCCAATGGAACAAATTCAACTGCCCAACGATTTGAAGAAAAAGTGTAGGCCATTTATTACTGCTTTTATTGCGTAACTTCACAGAAACAAGTTTTAACTTAAATAAAATGAATTGATTTCATTGATTTCAATTCATAACATTTTAAATATGTAGTATGATTTTTTCCCTATTTTTTATTTTCAAATAAAATCAAGGAGGTTTGAAAAAAATTATTTAAATTTTCATCCATATTTTTATGTTAACTATTAAAACATGTTTGAAATTTTTCTTGGAAAATATTTAATTTTGTTTATGATTTTCAGCATATGGGTGAAATTTACTGCATTTTTTTAAGAAGATAAGATGCTCTAATGTTAATAGATGTTTAATTATATTATTTGCGTTTCAGACTTTTCGATACATCTAGAAATATTGGCCAATATTGGGATATTGTACAAAAATATTTGAACTACATAAATGATTAGGTAATGCAATTTATTATAAAATAGCAACAAATTTGTGTAAAAAAAGCAATAATTTCCTTCATGTACAATTTTATAATATTTATGAACATGTTCTTATTCTGAATGGAAAAAGTTTGGAAAAAAAAGTCATATTCGATTAATAATATTTATTAAAAAATTCATTCCAATTATGAATTTCTTTTTTCTGTGTTACACTTTATTATTTATATTTTTTAAAAATCCTTTATTATTTGTTCTAAATATTAAAAAAAAAATTAATGCTATATAATAATAGTTCTCAGATTTTCACTGTTCTGCAGTTGTGTACAATTTCATTCTGCTTTGCAATTTTATTCTGCCTAACAATGCACAGTGGGGCATTTCTTGAATTTTTTTGTAAGACTAAAAATTAACTTGTCTAAAAAAAATATTTGTTCGGAATAAATGTGGATCAAATGGTTTCTAATATTTGCAATCATATTAAAATTTTGATACAATTTTTAGTTTTAGAAACTCAGTAAATATGTAATAAAATCTTTATTTATTGACATAACTCAATGAAATTTTCAACGTTTTTTAAATTTATCATTCTAAATAACAAAGTGTAAAAAAACTTGTCAAAAGGTCAAAGGACATCCCGCAATTTCTAAAAATTGGAGCGAAAATCCAAAAAAAGGTATTTTTTAAAATTTTCCTTCGTGGCTAAGAAAACACTTTGGGAATAAATAGGGATCACATCAAAGTTTCCAAATCTGCTTCCCGTTTTCTGATCCCGGCTTTGGGATTTTAGAACATGTGGTCCAAATTTGAAATTTTGATAAAAAAAATAGGTCAAATTCCGAAGGGCGTAGGGCCGACATATTTGAAAAACAAGACATTTCTTTTATCCTGAAATGTTCTCCGTAAAGATACCTTATGGAAACATGTAAAATTGTTATATGTTCTTAAACAAAGTTTTATTTTAATAAAAAAAGAGTTAAGTCACCTTTTCGCCCAAAAAACAGAAAAAATCTACAAATTTTTTAATTTTTAAATTGAAAATCGTTTATTTTCGGATCCGTATTCGATATTGCTCTGCAATTTTTTGCATATTATTGGTAATTTAGTTATCTAACTAATGGAAAAAGCTTTAGTCCATTCGGTCCAAAAGTAAGCCCTATATTTAAAAAAAAAACGGTCCAAGGTATGGCAAAAGCATGTTTTTTCAAGATCTAGCCGAGCGCTTCCCAAAAGTTTAAAAATCTTTGAAATCGGATGGGAAACAAAAAAATGGCACGTGTTTAAAAATTTTATATGTCGAAGGTACCCTAATTTGAGCCCCCATAGCGCCGCGCCTGGAGCATTTGAAGGTCCATTTTAATAACTTGAACTCATATGCTCCTTGGTTACCTCCACGTAAAATTTTGTCCCGATCGGGCCATCCGTTTAGAAATGCCAGATTTATTTCCAAAAAATTTTGATTCTGCCCCACTGTGTCCTGGTGGTTCAAGGCACCTAAAGACGCAGATTTTGAGCTCTTTTTTCAGAATATATTGCAAATCTGATTTCATCAGTCGATTCTGCAGCAAAAATTAATACTATTGACGTTTTTTGAACTCTTAAAAAAAGTTTAGATGGGAGAGTTCCCGCCATATTGGTTCCGCCATTTTGAATCTGAAAAATTTTACATCAGATTCGAAATAAGCATCCTTGAAAACCCCCGCATACGGATTTTCATCCTTGTTTAGTGATTCCTTATAGTTTTGGCCACAAATTACTTATAGTGCACTGTCCAGAACTTCGGCCTGTGGAAGGGTATAGGTTTTTTCTGACTCACTCTTTATTCAGAACATGAACTATATCTTGCTCTAATAGAATTGAAATTGAAATTTTCAGAATTTTGGTCTAAAGAGTGCATCGATATAAAAGTTATAGCTAGATAAACAGGGAGAATTGGGTGATAATCTAGCAAAATCTTCTTCGCGTTTTTGTCTTTAAATTAGATCTTTATTAAACGATGTGACTGCTTTTGAAACATATTTCTTAAGGTAGAGTCACACATGGCAAATATTTACTCAAATAAGCGCAACCACTATTTTTAGCACAAACCTATTTGACGTTGTTTATTCTTACAAGTGTTTTGCAAGATCAAACACCATCAAATAAAACTAAATATTTGTTTTGAATTGCACTAAGTTAAAGCCGTTTTTTTAATAAAATATTTAAAATATATCTTATTTAATGGTTATTTTTTGCTAAATATTTGCTATTCATATAAACAACCATTTAAATTTTTATTCGAATTGCAATTTGAAAAACCAATCGGTTTTAAAAATTCAAATAAGTATTAAGTATGCCAAATTTGCAGAAGAAGTTATTATGAAAAATGTGTTACCATATCTTTAAACCGCAATTTTTAAATACATTTCTGTCAAATACATAGTCAATCAAAGAAAATTCTCCGAGTATGAAATCACTAAAATATAGTATTTAATTACAAATATAATTTACAAATTTTAATACAATTTTACCTCTTTAATTTGTGGGTGGAATTTAAATTGTTCAATACTTATACATACATAAATATTTAAACAGAAATATGCATATAAAGTGTAAAATTCATTTGTATATTTACTTTAAAATGAATGAATTAATTATTTGTTTATTATTTTAACATTTCGTTTTAGGTCAAATAAAATATTCCGAACGAGTCTATGATGCCAGTATGGAGGCATTCGATTGTCTGCCATTGGCTGCGCTATTAAATCAACAATTTCTCTGTATACACGGTGGTTTATCACCGGAAATTTTCACACTCGACGATATCAAAAAGGTGTTTATATATCTATCTATTTATTTATTTATATAAATTATTACCTTTATTATTTATTTAGTAAACATTATCAAGTCACATACAAACAAACAAACAAACAAACAAACAAACAAACAAACATTCAAACTAAACTAAAACAATTTATCAACAGCTTAATAGATTCCGTGAACCGCCTGCCTTTGGTCCAATGTGCGATTTGCTGTGGTCGGATCCTTTGGAAGATTTTGGCAATGAAAAAAATAATGATTATTTCTCACACAACTCAGTGCGTGGCTGTTCGTATTTTTTCAGGTATGTAGTACATGTATATATAGTATTTTAGTTTAGACAGTCATACATACATTTGTATATATAGCCATAATTAGCATTTGACTAATTTAAATTTAGAAAATATATATGTGCTTTTATTTATATTTATTTAAACGAAATTATTGTTTTTTTTTTGTGAATTTCAGTTATTCCGCCTGCTGTGAATTTCTACAAAAGAACAATCTTTTGTCTATTGTTAGAGCTCATGAGGCTCAAGATGCGGGGTAGGTGGCCTTTTTATTAATAAATACATAATTTATTTTTGGAATATTGAATTTAATTTTGACATTTTGTTATTGCAGGTATCGCATGTATCGTAAAAATCAAGTTACTGGTTTTCCTTCTTTAATTACGATATTTTCGGCTCCCAACTATTTGGATGTTTATAATAATAAGGTACTTAATCAGGAAAACTGCTTTGGCAAAGTCTAATATTTTGCAATACCTAAAAGATAGAATAAGCGAATCTAATTGTAAACTAATTACAAGTGACTTTTTTATCCTATTCTATACAAAACATTATGACACTTCTTCGTAATTATTATGCATTTATGTTGATGTTCGTAAGGCCCAAAAATATTAGTATAACATTCAGCTTTACTTTACTTTTACTTTAAACGATGTCCGTCTGGCTGGCTGTCCATGTAAACCTTGTGCGCCTGTACTTCGCAAATTTGAAAATATTTTATCCAAATTTGCCAGACGCATGAATCCTATTGAAACTGGCTGAAATCGGACATTATTTCACCTAGTCCCCTTACAAATATCCTCCTGACATTATTGAAATTAAAAAAAAAAAAAGTTTTAGCTCATTTACCTACTCAGTGTAGGGTATTTATGGTCGGGCTTTACCGTCTATACTTTCTTACTTGTTTTGCTTTAAAATCAGAGGGACAAAATCAGCTTGATGTCAACAACTGCACTATAGGCTCAGTGAAAGGTTTTTGAGGCAATAAATCACAGGAAGTAGCTACAACTAACTATAAGACCTACTTGTAGCGGAATCATATAGTGAACTAAGGGAAAAATATCACAAAATGAAATAGAGTATAGTTTAAAATTTTTTTATTGGTGTCTATAATGATTTTTAAAATGTTTGGTAACAATTTTAACACTGAGCCCACTTTAAGCGTGTCGGTGGTTCAGAAACGTTTTTATACCCTTCATCTTCGTGAGAAGGGTATATATAAGTTTGTCATTCCGTTTGTAATTACCACAATATAATTTTCCCACTCTATAAAGTATATATATTCTGGATCCTTATAGATAGCGAAGTCGATTAAGCCATATCCGTCTGTCTGTCCGTTTGTGTGTCTGTTGAAATCAATTTTCTGAAGACCCCAAATAACTTACAATATATCGGGAATTCAGGCTCGGTTGCTATTTAAAATCGAGAAAATCGACTCACAAATGGCTGAGATATAAGGAAAAAACCGGACCAACCTCGATTTTTGGCCTATTTTTTATCTATATCTGGATTACTAAGTCATTTATATAGACCATATGGAAATCTAATGATAGATATTTCAAAGTCCATTGCAACGATCTATATAAGGCTATAGTAATTTGGACCTACAATGGGTCAAAATCTGCAAAAATATTTTTCAACCCGAATTTTTTTTTAATAAATTTTTTTTCACTAGTAAATTTAAAAAAATTTAAAAATTAAAAACAATTTAAAAAAAAATTATTATTTTTTAAATTTTGAAAAAAAATTTTTTTTTTTAATTTTGAGAAAAAAAATTATTTTTGTTTACCTAAAAATATTTAAAATTTTTATTTTAAAAGTATAATTTGGTGAAGTGTATATAAGATTCGGCACAACCGAATATAGTTCTCTTATTTGTTTATAATATAATTCGGTATCGCGGGAGAAGTCTCACAAGGTTGGAGCTGAGGTGTTTTCAAGTTGATTTACAGATGTTGAGCTTCCTAGGGCTAATGGGGACCAGTGTAACCCCTCAGTTTTTGGAACACATTTTAGGAATTCGGATTTGAAAATAAAAAATGTCAAAAATTATAACGCCATTGAATTAAGGACATCTTGATAAGTTTCCGACCCTATAAAGTAAATATATTCTGGATCCTTATAGATAGCGGAGTTGATTTAGACATGTCTGTCTGTCTGCCTGTCTGTTGAAATCAATTATCTGAAGACCCCAGATTTCTTCGGGATCCAAATCTTCAATAGTTCTGTCAGACATGCTTTCGAGAAGTTTTCTATTTAAAATCACCAAAATCCGCCCATAAATAATGGAGATATGAGCAAAAATCCGATACAACCTCTATTTTTTGGCCTATTTTTGATCTATATCTCGATTCTAAGTCATAAATATAGACTGTATGGATATCTAATCATAGATATTTCAAAGATATTTCCATTGCAACGATATATATAAGGCTATAGTAAGTTGGACCTGCAATGGGTCAAAATCGGGAAAATATTTTTTAACCCGCATATTTTTCACAAAAAACCTTTTTTTTCTTAAATTTTTTCACTAATAAATTAAGAAAAAAATTAAAAAAAATTGGAAAAAACTTTTAAAAAATAATAAAAAAAAAAAAAATTGGAAAAATTTTTTAAAAAAATTAAAAAAAACAAATTTTTTTAAAATTTAATTTTAAAGTATAATTTGGTGAAGGGTATATAAGATTCGGCACAGCCGAATATAGCTCTCTTACTTGCTTTAGTTTATAAGGTAAATGACTTCGAAAAAAATTCATAGAATTATTTCATTTTACCAAAATATCAATCTTCAAGTCATAAGGTTTTCAAAAATATGAAATACTTATATAAAAAGCTTATACTTACTCTTCAGAAGCTCCACAAACCTTGCCACTTTTCAAAAATTTCATTTTTTTTTTAAGTTTTTTATGCCGGAATTGCTTAGGGTCGTTGAAGATCAAGCCATAGAAGTTGGAGAAAATAAATATTTTTTAATAATTTTTAGTAGTAAAAAAAATGTTTTTTTTTTTTAATTTTCAAAATTTTTTTTATGTGTCAATACAAGAGTATTTTAAACCCATGAAGCGATAGAAGGTAACATATATAATACGGTAATTTCAAACACATTCTCTAAGATCAACTTTGAATATCTCTGAACAAAAAGGTAGTAAAGATATAAGCTATATATATGTTTGATACATGATAATTAGATTGTTTATTACAAACTGTGGAAAAATCAGGTAGATCAGAAGAAGAATGCAGCTCTTAAGCCACTGTGCGATGTCTGACTGGCTATTTTAAAAATATTGGTATCCAAATAAAATATTGCTACAAAATTAGTCATAGACCCCATATAGGTCCCACTTCTGAAAATTATATAAATAGTTTAAATTAGTGATATCGAGTTAAAATTTAACTCAAATAAAATACTAACAAAAATTATGAGAAAGTCAAGAAGTTTTTGTTTATGAATTGTATCATTATAAATAGTTAAATTTCAAATCAAATATTTAAGAATAAAATAAAAAATTAATTTACCTTGACATTATAAATTTTATACTTATACTTTGATTTGAAAACAAACTTGTTCTTTGTTGAATTCTATTTCTAGGTGTGCGTTATTCTTAAATATTTATTATAAAAACCATTAATTATTTTTATATTTATATTTGTTTCTTTTTTATCTGCATATTTCACCTCCGGACAACATGAAAAAAAATTAAATAAATAAATAAATTATTGTCATTTGACAAAAGGCAGCTGTACTTAAATATGAGAATAATGTTATGAATATACGACAATTTAATTGTTCACCACATCCATACTGGTTGCCAAATTTTATGGATGTATTTACGTGGTCATTACCATTTGTTGGTGAGAAGGTAAGTTCAAAGATTTCCAACAAAATATAATAGAAATTATTAAAGGATTTTTATGTAAATGAATAATAAATATATATTTTTTTTTAAATTTAACCATAAAAAGGCAAAAAAATTTACATTTGTTCCCTCATTTTATTTTTATCTTTATCAATTACTATTTTTAATTAATTTTTCTTTAGGTTACAGACGTGCTTGTTAATATTCTTAATATCTGCTCGGATGAAGAATTAGAGGGTGGTCCCGATGATGAGCTGGAAGAAGGTTAGTAGCATAATAAAACAAGTTATTAATACACAATTTTATTATTATTTATATAAACATTTAGGAAATACAACAAAATTATTTAGATCAAAGACAAATAAGAAAATAAACAAACATTTTTTTTAAATATGTACATACATAATTTTGCCATTAAAATTAAACAAAACTAAACAAAATTGTATTTATAATTCGTGTCTTTATTAATGTCAATTTCTAAAATTTCCAAAAAAAAAAAAAATATATAAAAAAAATTCAAACTATAAACATTTCAATATTGTGAAAATATTTATGTAGATTTTGTTGTCTTTGTTTTTATTATTGTATTTTAATGTTGTAAAACAAGCCAATTTACCCAACTATACAAACCAAAAAGATTAAGACTAAATTTATTTATCTTTCCAATGATTTATTTTATTTATTAATGTGTCGATGAGTATAAATGTTTTCTACTTGTAATTTATCGATTGATTTATGTAAATATTTCTCTGTATCTTGTATTGTTGCATGTGATGTATTTATTTATTTATTTGTATGTATCTTCTCTCAACTCAGAACTCCGTAAGAAAATTGTTATTGTACCCATGAATTCGAATGCTAATAATGCCCAATCGACAAAAGGTAAGAAGAATCTAACTACAAATCTAATTAAATGAAAGGCCTTGTAAATTCAGCTAAGCAAAGAAATAATTATTTTAGTTGCCGCTGCGCTCGTAAATAAATGCTTCATTCTATATGTGTAAATCTTAATATTAAGGTGTTATTAAAATTAAAAAAATTTATTATTTTCCAAAATCTTTTGGTACAATAACGCTGTGCTATATCTACTTGCTGAGGGACTATGTTTAAGTTATAGGTCCGGTTAAGGCCTATTGTTTTATACTCACCACAAAAAAGATGAGGGGTATATCGGTCGTAGACCTACATACATATACATTAGGGTGGCCCCGTTTGTATGGAGAAAAAATAAGGTATCGATGTTTCCGCCTAAAATGAAAATTTGATTCATTCTAAGACTACCTTTTGAAATTTTTTCGTCCTTGAGTCAATATTTGGCGAGCTGGATCAAAGGATAAAAAGGTCCTTTTTCGAGGTTTTTTACATTTTCTCCATATTTCTTCCAAAGGAAGTATATGTAAATTTGATATCATATAAAAGGTCTTTAAAAGACGCATTCAATAGGTTATTAGAATCTTAAAAAAAAAAAATTAAAATTCAAAAACTTTAAAAACTTTAAAAATTTTCGACAAAATTTTAGTTTTTTTTTAATTTTTTCATAGAATTTATTCAAATAAATATATGAAATTCTTGATCATAAACATAATGTAATTTCACCGAAATGGTGAAAGCTTATAAAATTTGAGTTATTTTGATGCCCATTACATATACTAAGAATTGAGTATACAGAGATTGTCAGATAGGGATGAAATTAGGTTTAAACAAATTTGAATAAACATCGAACTGGACTGAATTTTAAAAAACGAGAAAAACCGTTTCGGTGAAATTACATTATGTTTATGATCAAGAAATTTCATCTATATATTTGAACAAATTCTATGAACAAATTAAAAAAAACTAAAATTTTGTCGAAAATTTTTAAAATTTTTAAATAAATTTTTTTTTTTTTAAATTTTTAATAACCAATTGAATGCGTCTCTCAAAGACCTTTCACATGATACCAAATTTACATATACTTCCTTTGGAAGAAATATGGAGAAAATGTAAAAAACCTCAAAAAAGGACCTTTTTATCCTTTGATCCAGCTCGCCAAATATTGATCTCAGGACGAAAAAATTTCAAAACGTAGTCTTAAAATGAATCAAATTTTAATTTTAGTCGGGAACATCCGCAACTTTAATTTTGGGGCCACCCTAATATACATACGATCTAGCTATTTAGTGGGGTTAAATAAACCCCAAATGTGAAAAATGAGGTTGAAGCGATAAACATGTTTGGATCAAAATACATACATATATGAAAAACTTTGCTCAGACTTATGAATCTAGCAAAGTAAATTTTGTCACTAACATTGTCTAACAATAGTAAATATAAAATTAACGAAATCGGGCCAACCAGATAAAAGTTTTTATAAAAAATGCACAAAAATCGGTGGCCGTTATATATATGTAGTGGATATCTAAGATTCAGTACAAAATCATGAAATATCAAACCATGATTCATTTTATAACAAACTTAAAATCACCTATTTCTAGAATTTTGATCAAAATGTATGTACAGTATTGGCCATAACTAATAATTTTATGGATAAAAAAGGTTTTTTTGGGATGTATTTTGTGTATATTTTATTAACTTATATTGTTAATGTTCATATAGTGTTCATTTAGGAAAGGATAATTTTATGAACAACTAATTTAAAATGATAAAACATACAAAAACAAAAAACGCGACGGACAAAACAAAAGCTTATAAGATGTTTAAAAATTTGACTATGCTACTGCATATTTGCAATGTCTGTTAACGGGACTCACAACGGATGCATTTAAAAATTCCAGAAGATAAAAATAAAGGAAGGCGTAGTCTGTATAATTTAAGTTCTATACAGTTCATTGTGAAAAAACAATGGATGGCAAGGAACAAGTACTCCAGTGAATTTAAAATTAAATTTATTGAAGACTGGAAGCCGGGCTTATCACGGCATGAATTGAGTAAACAATATTTAATTAACAGATCAGTTATTTCCCGGCTAATTCCAAAGTTTTTGCAGACTGGTCGTATATCACCGGGGCATTCTGGAGGACGTCCTCATAAAGCCACACGATATGATGATTCCTTGATCAAAGTAGCAATGCAAAAAGATCCAACATCATCTGCTAGTCAAGTAAGAACAAGTTTATGATTATGCGTTAGCGAAAGAACAATCCGTAGAAGAGCAGTAGAAGCACGATTATTCAGCCGATGACCAGCAAAAAAACCGTTTATATCAGCTAAGAACAAGAAAGCTAGACTTGAGTTTGCCAAAGCCCACACCGACTGGAGTGTCCAAAAATGGAAGACAGTACAGTTCTCTGACGAATCCAAATACAAATTAAAAAGATCTTATGGAACAAGATGTGTACGCAGACGAAAAGTAGAAAGACTGAATCCTAAGTATTGTAAAGGAACAATTAAACATGGAGGAGGCAATGTAATGGTCTGGGGTTGCTTTTCTGGTCAAGGAATTGGGCCAATTCATAAAGTTAATGGGATTATGGATCAGTTCATGTACCGTGATATATGGAAAGATGTAATGTTGCCTTATGCCAGTGAAGAGATTCCACTTATAGGGAGGTTCCAACAGGATAACGATCCTAAGCACACCTCCAAAGTGTGTAAGATTTGGCTACAGAGCAATAATATTCAAGTTCTTCATTGGCCTGCACAATCTCCCGATCTCAATCCTATTGAGAACTCTTGACAGATTGAAAATAAATCGTGAAAATTGCAGAAATAAGGATCGGCAGTTTTCACGATTAATTTCAAGGCGTTATTATATCCTGGGAAGGAATATCTCAAAACACCATAAAAAACTTAATATCTTCTATGCCTAAGAGATGTGCTTGTGTCATCCAAAACAAAGGATTTGCAACAAAATATAAATTAAAAAATTGTTTATATTATATCCATGAAGGGGTGCTTTAGTTTTGTCCGTTTTATTTTCCAGCTTAAAATATCTTTTGATTTAATGATACCTCTTATAGAAAGATAAACTTTAAAAGTATTTGTTTATCAATAGTAAATATATTAACAATTGAAAATAATACATAATAAAAATTTAAAACTTAGTTTTTATACAAAAAAATGTAATATGAAAAAAATTCACTGAGGGGGTGCTTTAGTTATGGCCAATACTGTACATATTTGTATTTTTATATCATAAATTAGTTCTACAATTTATGAGTTTATTTCAAAAAAAAGCTGTGGAACTTTAATAAAATAAAGTGATTTTAATCGATTATATGCCAAACTGTATCTTTCCCTACTAAGCAAATATTCCATACATAACTTATGTATTTCACGATCTGTTTAAATAAAAGATAGCAATTTAAAGTCTAAATAAAATTCAAAAAAAAATTTCAGCTGGTTTCAGAAATATGGAAATAGAAAAATAACAAAATAATATGGGCAATTCCACCAGAATGACAACCACAACTGAAAAAACAAAAACCCTTGGAACTTTTTTCAAGATGATTTGAATAGGAGAAAACACTAAAATGTTACTATGTGAAAGTATTTAGAGTTTATTACTACATTTTAAGTGCAAAAATAATAGTTTAAACTGACTTTATTTAATTCTTCAATTTAATTGGTATGTTTTAGGTTAAAATTGCGGCGAAAACTAAGCTCCCAATTAGCATATAGTATGAAATGAATTTGATTCTGATTGTTTTTTTGCTATCATCAAATTGTTTATTGAAACCGAATATATATTTTCTATTTATTGTTTTACTATGAGAGAAAAATCTATCACGTACGGTATGTCACGTACGATATTAAATTTTAATTATTATAAAATCATCCAAAGTTGTTTTCATTTAAATGTGACGGATTGTAAAGGAAAAATATTTGGTTTAGTGTAAGAAATTAAAAGAAAGCATGACGCCTCTCACGATTCGCAAATTATCGCATATTTCTACATGTACCTCAAAATTACTTCCGTTTTATGTCACGTACGATATACCCTTATTTCGCTCCACAACAATGTTTCGAAAGGACATATTATTTTTATGTGAAACACACAAAAAATAATATTGTGTCTCTAACAACAGATTTTTGGGATATTTTCAAAATTACGGCTACGTGATTTTAAATTCAGGCTTAAAATATTCACTAATTAATTCACTTGGTAAATATATTAATTTGTTGATTTCATAAATTTCATTAATCATACGCCACATTGCTCTTTTACGAAGACCCGTTTCACATTAGGCAATTTAGTTGCGCAAGTCTCTTGCCCAACAACAAAATAACATGCAATATATACTTCTCCTTAACCCGACCTTACCTCTGACATCAACAAGCTCAAGAGACTTGAGCAACTAAATTGCCTAATGTGTAAAAGAGCAATGTGGCGTATGATTATTGAAATTTATAAAAAAATTTTGTGTCTCTAACAACAGATTTTTGTAATATTTTCAAAATTTCAGTTACGTGTTGTTAAATTCAGGCTTACAATATTCACTAATTAATTCACTTGGTGAATATATTAATTTATATATTTCATAAATTTCATTAATCATATCAACAACAAAATAACATGCAATATATTATTCACCTTAACCCGACCTTACCTCTGACATCAACAAGCTCAAGAGACTTGCGCAACTAAATTGCCTAATGTGAAACGGGTCTAAGATTGTGTACAGTGAATGTATGATTATTATTATTGGGACAAAACGAAAACTGGATCAAACTTGAAGTTTGCAATTTTTTTTTTTTTTTCAAAATTATATTTGAACTGCATGCATTAAGTGTACCATGCATACACTATAGTCAATTAATTATGACTGGAACAAAACTATATATTCTTAATATGGACCAAAAAATATGTTAATGTTAAAAAAACATATTGAATCTTCAATTAAGAAACTTTGCCCAGGGAATCATACCCCTAAAATGAGTTCTGATGCTCCTTATTTTGATCCAAAGGTCAAATTTTGAAAAATCCCACTTTGGCCCATTTCTAAATGTATGACCGACCCCCACTAACTTTGGAGGGACTAACCTACCAACCAACCAACCAACTAACCAACCTACACATGCTAGTGGCACACCCCACGGAACCCCCCCTGGGCGGTCCCCATACAAAAATTTCAAGCGGGTGACCCGATAGACTTCACGATAGTGTGCTGGACTATCAATCTGGGGTTCGATTCCCGCCAGAGACTCTGGGTGTATCTGCAGACAAGCAAAACGCTTCGCAGTTTGTTTTAAAAAAAAAGATCACCATATTTGGCACTTT
Organism: Calliphora vomitoria; assembly: GCA_942486065.2. Taxonomy (NCBI): domain Eukaryota; kingdom Metazoa; phylum Arthropoda; class Insecta; order Diptera; family Calliphoridae; genus Calliphora; species Calliphora vomitoria. The sequence continues at coordinate 37,911,361 of OW818029.2, forward strand.
ACATGATGTATGTATTGTGTATAAATTTTGTTTATAGAGCCTATGATAAATATATGTAAATGCGATGTAGGTAGTAAATAATATTAATCATTCGTCTATGAGAATCAGCATAGCTTTATTTTTAAGTTTTTGTTTAAACTATATACTATACATATATTGGAATACTAGATTATCAGAATGAATCTAGAAAATGGTTAATGGTTTGCGAAAATGAACGTAAAGTTAATATTGGAAATTATATGCTATAGATATATTCAAATAATTTCTGAACACTTATGATTAGTGTTTGGGGTACGGAAATTTCCCCTAAAATTATTGTTGGGTATTCCCGGGAATTGAAAAAGAAAACCCTCAACCTTTAAAATCAACTGCTGAACGTCGTTTTAAGAGGGAATTAACTTTATTTGAAGCAAGTAGCAATCAGACAAACAATTTAGATTATCTTTATAATGCTTTGCTGATGATAAAGCCAACACCTATGTGAAGCTAAAGAGTTTTCTCCCTGGCTGAAAATTTTGCCACTAAGTAAAATAAGAAATCGGATGGCAAATGACTTATTGAATGCATTAGTTATTTTGAAAACTCATTTAAAAAAAAAAAATTGTTTCTATAACGAACATACAACATTATTTCTATGAAATAATACTTACTTTTATAGTAACAAATGATCTCCAAATATTCTACCCAATTCTTTGTTTGTATTTTGTTAGTACAATGACTCAATTTTATAAAATAATTTTCTTTTTTACTTATTTTTGTAGTTGTAAATAAAAAATTAAATTTTTCATTTCCGTACTCAGAAAAAAAATATAGTTGTGCATGTTTACTGTAACCATTTCAACATTTTTAACAATATGATAGTCACGGTAACTATTTACATGATTGTGGTAACCATAATATGGTTAACTTACGATTCACATGATTGTATCAACCATATATATGGTTACAGTAAACAAGTATATGTTTGTGACAACCATTGCTATGATGAATCCTTGTATCATAATATGTTGTTCTCAGATTATGATATCCACAAGCCGAGAGCAACATAATATGGTAAAACCTTAATCGATAAATAAATGGTTGTCACAAACAAATACTTGTTTACTGTAACCATATATATGGTTGATACAATCATATGAATCGTAAGTTATGGTTACCACAATCATGTAAATAGTTACTGTGACTATAATATTGCTAAAAAAAATTTAAAAATGTTGAAATGGTTACTGTAAACATGTACAACTATTTTTTTTTTCTCTGCGTGCGGAAAATAAAATTATACGGGAAACCACAAACCCTACTTATGATATACAGTGGTGTTCAAAATATTTGCAACTGAAATCACATTTTGCCTTATTCTTTATTTTTTTAACAAAGACTTTCAGCATAAGGTTTTTTATTTACTTTTTATAAAATTCAGTTATTGCATATTATTTTACAAAAACAAAAAAATGTTTCATAAATTTACAACAATAAAAAAATAGAGTTTAACAAAATTAGTCTAAATACAAGTGTTCAAAACATTTGCAACTCTTAAAGAAAATATTATACAAATCCAAAAATCGATTTCATTATTCAGTATTTTGTAGCATAGCCGTTATTTATTATTACCTCGGAACATGTTTTAGGCATTGAGGCTATTAGCTTTTTAATATAATCTTGGGGAATTTCATTCCACTGCTTTTCCAACTCTGCAAAAAGTTCATCACGATTTCGGAATACTTTATTACCAATATTCCGTTTTGCAATCATCCACATGTTCTCAATCAGGTTGAGATCGGGAGATTGTGACGGCCACGACATGACACTAATATTATTTTCCTCCAACCATACTTTTACAACACCTGCCGTATGTTTAGGGTCTTTATCGTGCTGGAATGTCCATGAAAGTGTCATTTCCCATTCTCCATATGGATGCGTAACTGAGCTTAGAAGGTCTTTATATATTGTGGCCGTCATTGTATTAGTAATCCGGAGAACTGGGCCAATCCCATTTCCCTAAAAACACCCCCACACCATAATGTTTCCACCTCCGTATTTCACTGTGGCGGTTGTGTATCTGGGATTAAACTTTTCGCCTCCTGGTCGTCGAATGTAGGCTCTTCCATCTGAACCCCAGAGATTGAATTTGGACTCATCGGACCATAGTATGTTTTTCCATTGCAGTTGAGTCCAATTTAAATGGTTGCGGGCAAATTCAAGCCGAGATTTTATATTTTTTCCGACACAACGGGTTTTTAGTGCATCTAAAACTTTTAAGACCATATTCTCGGGCTCTTTTTTTAATTGTGGAAAGACTGGCATCTATGGAAAGTTCGGTTTTAACTTTTCTAGGAACTGCTTTACGATATTTCGTTAAAAAATTCTTAATTTTTCTGTCTTCTCTTACAGTAGAAATACGGGGTCTTCCTCCTTTGTGAGTTGTATGGATGTTACCACTATTAACATTGCAACAAATTGTTGATTTTGGAAGGGAATATTTTAAGGAAATGTCTTTTTGAAAAAGTCCACTTTTAAAGTCATTTAAAAATTCGACCTTGAAATCGGAATTGTATTTGTTTCCTGCCATTTTTCACAAAAGTAATTCTTACGATGTTAATGCTTCCAATATCTTATTAAAACTCTTATAGTAAAATAATTATGATGAGTTTTTAATAAAATGCAAAAATCGAAATCACGAATTAATAAAACAAATGCGATTACCGTTATTTCTCAGCATTTGTTAGTGAGTAAGAGTAATAAGAGTTGCAAATGTTTTGAACAGCTGCATTTTGAATACATCTTTTAAAATTAATTTTTTGTTGTTTTACTTTAACGGAATTTGTTTTTTTTTATATTTTTAACAAAAACAATGTATGATGACATGAAAAAAATAAATGTTTGTATCGAAATGTGATTTGGAGAAAATTGGTCAATGAAAAATTAAAATGCGATCTCAGTTGCAAATGTTTTGACCACTACTGTATAATAAGCGAGATAAGTGCACGAAACAAATTTTAAAATTATTTTGAAAAAAAAACAGTTGTGTGCTCATTTTGAGCAAATGCCCTTTTCTTTATATTTCAATAATTGTTTGTACATAAATTGCTAGTAGCGCGATAAGATAATTTTTTATGGAACAAATTTTTTAATGATGTAGCATATTCAGGAAAATAAACATATAGCTGGTTTTGTATGTGCAGCGACGATAATTGCAAACAAATACTTATGAACTTTAGTTGCTGATATCTCGAACAGAGGGCATGCGATTTCAGATAAATTCTCTATGTACAAAACTTAGTATGCGTAATACAGCTAAAATATTTCTAAATTTAAAGCCAACTCCAATCAAAAGTAGGCGTCGCCGATAAATAATTTATTTGTGTACTCACATTTAAAGACATTATAAAAAGAAAATTTTAAATTTTCTTTTGGAATAAGTAGCAAAGTATGTAACGAAAATATTTTAAAAGTATTTAAAAAGTCTAAGAAAAGTTATAAATATCATAATTTATATATTTAATACTAACATTTCTTTAGGTGTATTATAAAGCTTTTAGCAAAAAACACAACCAAAGCCAAATTAACTATGTATGTATGTGAAGAAAGCTTTTTAAAATAAGCTTTTAACTAAATGTAAACATTAACAGCATCAAGTTTACTTACGTATTAAATATTACCCATGCATACAGCTTTTTAGAAAACTTTTTTTCAAATTAAAATGTTAGCAAATAAGTATTCATTAACTTTTGAATTTTTCTCTTTTTCAGCTTCTACTGTATCGGCTTTACGTAAAGAAGTAATCAGAAACAAAATCAGAGCTATTGGTAAAATGTCTAGGGTATTCTCAGTATTAAGGTAATTTAACACACAACAACTAAAAAATATTACTAACAACCAATTTGTGGCAATAGTTTTAAACATCTGAAGTCTTAAATTATAGTTTTGTTTTATGAGTAAATGGAAAAAGAATTCAAATTAAATTGTTTGCTTATAGCCATGATATCACATTAATTCGAAATAGTTTTTTCAAGCAATTAAATAAAAATTAACAAATAAAGCTTAATTTCGAAGAAATATACAAAAATACTTAATTTAGGTTAAGATATTGTGCGTTATTGACACAAAAAATATATGTGTAAGTACTTTATTTACATACTTACTGTAATTTATTTGTATCTTGCAGAGAAGAATCGGAATCTGTTTTACAATTAAAGGGGCTTACTCCAACTGGTTCATTACCAGTGGGTGCTTTGTCTGGAGGCAAAGATTCACTAATCAGTGGTATGTATTTGTAAATAATTTAAGTTTTGCTCTATTCTAAAACTATTAACACATTAACATAGCCGGCAACAATAAGTTAGCAAATAAACTGTTAATTAAAATCAACATGCAATTGTTTATAAAAAATATTTTTTATAGGTTTAGTGTTACACGTGCTTTTTTCATGTAATCTCGTGATTAGTTATTTTTAACATGAATTCTTTATTTTAGCTTTACAGGGTCTTGGCGCCACACCACAAATTACTTCATTTGCTGAAGCCAAAGGTCTTGATGCCGTCAACGAACGTATGCCTCCCAGACGTCCCCTGTTATTGGGCAACAACAATAACAACTCCACGACCCCTAATAATAATACTACCCATGACAGCAGTAGTTTGACCTCTGCAAAGAATAACGGTAGCACCCCCGTTGCTTTGCCCAGACGTTCTAGCACTAGCAAATATTCATAGTTTTAGTTTTCTTTTTTTTTTTTTAATCTAATTAAATTTATTTTTCTATAATTTGAATTTTTTTTCTTAATTATTTAGTTAAACAACCAACCAATGACTTTTTTAGAGAATTTAATAATTTTTTTTATTTAATTAGCGCTCATGAACCAATTGTTAAATAAAGCAAATAAATTAAAACCACAAATAAAAATTTTCATCTTTTTTCCCTGAAATATTAAATAAAGAATTGGAATTAGTTTATGAAGGTATGTAGCTTATCAGAGATTTAAAATAAATATTGTTGAGTATGTCGAAATTAAAATGTTCTTTTATTATAGATATATGAATGGAATTAGACAGAAATATTTTTTGTTGGCCGATTTTCCATCGTGACCAAAAAATTAAAAATTTACCAAAATTACGTTCCGACTTGTATTACTTATTAAAGAAAAATATGTATAAAGTAGTTTAAGTTATAGATCACAAAAACTAAGTGGTGAGAATATATTAGTAAAAAAAACTATATGAAAACAAAAATAACACTTCTAAGTTACACATACGAGTGTTGTTTTTGTTTTCACATCCCAGCAGTTAAGCATGTAGTCAATGTATCCCTTATATACAGTAATCGTCACAAATGTCTTATCACTTGGCTGACTCCAATTTATATATTTTGCTCATTTGACATGTATGTGCTCTTTGTAGGGGAGAGATAAGACAATTGGTTACTTTATACATCCCAGCTAATCTAGCGTGAAGACAATTGTCACTTAAGTGTCTCTAAGTAATCTAGAGTGTAGTCACTTTAAACGTGTTGTGTGATAATTCGTTCAAACTGGTTTTATACAAATTGTGTTGATATAATTCTCGTACAGTTCATTTTTATTTTTGCTTAAGTATACTGATATCCCATGTAACATAGCATGAAGTCAATAATCACTTTAGTGTCTCTTAGTAACCTATAGTGAAGTCACTTTAAACGTTTATTTTGTACTGCACTTTAGAAAATTATTTTACCCACCAGAAGCAATCCTTTGGATAGTTTTCGAAGAAAGGTTTGTTTACAATCTATCGTTTATTGGACTGCCTATGATATGTATTTTAGCTGATTTATTTGAGGTCAATTAGCACACGTACATGTTAAAATAACTAGTTATGTAGCTGATCAAGTAGGGTAACTTACGTTAATTAACCCCGTGCTTAGGACATGCACGTGTTAAAATAACTAGTCACGTAGCTATTGATATAACTAGTTCCCACCCTAAATGATGGGTAAAATCACTAGTTCGGGACTGTCTCCTAGAACTGCTGGGATAGTTTTCCTTACTCATACATTCTCACCACTTAGGTTTTTGGTCTTTGACAGGAGAGTTTCCGTTCTGTGTATATTTTTTCTTTATGGTTTAAGCTTTGATATTTTTACAAAAAAATCTTAAGTCTGTAACTCTCATTCACTCTATAGCAGAGTTGCGCAAATAAAATATCCGCAAAATCAAGCATCTGAATTAAATTTTTGTGTTTTCTGTTTACATTCGGGTTGTGTACGTGTAAATTTACGAAAATCTTCGTAACCTGAACAATATGAACGCGCAGAACTGCTCTATAGTCATATTTGTATAATATCTTTAGCTTTTCTAAAGCATTTTGGGATAAGGTTTTTTCATGATCTGGCCTAAGCAAACAGTGAAATAGGAACTAGCTTATCCCCCAAGAATAAATTTCTGTGAATTATCAATAATTAAATTGGGAATTTTGCACATAAAAACTAAATTCTACTAAAAAATAAATTTTGTATTCCCAACAATAACTTTTTAATGAAAAAACTAAAATTTTATTAAAGTCCCTGGCTTATATTTGTCCCCATGATGATCAAATGACTGCAAAGTTGCAATCATGTTTTTATACTCTTCGACAGGAGTCTCAAGGGTATATATATGTTTGTCAAAAAATTTAATTAATTTTTATTTTTTTGTGCAGAGAAGGGGTTAAGGATTAAATTTGTATAATAGCAAATACTAAGGCTTAAATGTGTCTGAGTTAAAAACACAAATTGAAATTAACAAATATTTGCTTTAGAATTGACTTATTTTAATTTCTAAATATAGACCAAAATTAATCTTTTCAACACTAAATATATTTTTCGTATTAAAAAAACTGTTGAAATGTTAAATTTGTATAATGGTACATGCTAAGGCTTAAATGTGTCTGAGTTAAAAACAATTATGAAATTAACAAATATTTGATTATTATAATTTCTAAATTGAGACCAACATTATAAATACGTATAATATATGTATTTGACCTTTGGATCAAAATAGGGAATTTTAGAGGTATTGTTTCTTGTGCAATGTTTCTTATTTTGATCCCAAGAATACGATTTTCCTTGTTACTTGGGCGATTTTTTTGCGTCCCTACATCCGCCCTACGTCGTATATTCTTTTGAACACTAAACATTTCTTAGAAACTTCATTGGTGCAAATTCAATTTCATATACTTAACCTTATAAAATTTCGAAATTTGATTTATGGCATAAATTATGCCTTTATTCTGCCTTTTACCAATCTTTGTGTTCTTTTCTGAAAACGATTTTGTTTGACGAGCGTATAACGCTGGTGCAGATATAGGAATTTTCCCCCTAAAACCAAAAAGTTAATTTTAATTAACACAACCGCCCTCCACAAAGAGTTGACCTGGATCCGCACCTGCAATAACGTGTTCTTTTCAAATAATGCACAGTGGTTTAGAAACTTTTTTTTTTTTTGTAATAATTCAGTATCTCGGGAACTATTAAACAACTCAGTTTTTGGAACACATTTTACCCGGTTTAGGAATTTCGGTATTTCAAAAAATAAAAAATGTCAAAAATAATTTTACCGATCATAAATGGATTTTTGTCGATTTTTTTTAAAAATTTTGAAACCCGAGGTGACCAACTTTCATGAGCCACGCACTGGCACCCATAAGCGCTAGGAAGCTGAACATATGCAACATGAAAAACTGGAAAGCACCTCAGCTCCAACCATGTGAAAACAATATATGTAACAATATCTCCAATAGTTTCCAATATACCCGAGAGACGTTTCTAAACCACTATATGCTACATTTATCAAATGGCAGGATTTTTTAAACAGCTTTTCTTGTTATTGTTATACTCTTCACCTTCGTGAGAAGGGTATATATAAGTTTGTCATTCCATTTGTAATTTCCACAATATAATTTTCCGACCCTATAAAGTATATATATTCTAGATCGTTATAGATAGCGAAGTCGATATAGCCATGTCCGTCTGTATGTTGAAATCAACTTTCTGTAGCCCCCAAATAACTTACAAACATAATTGATATCAATATATCGGGAATTCTTCCGGCTCGGTCGCTATTGAAAATCGGACCACAAATGGCTGAGATATAAGGAAAAAACCGGGACAACCTCGATATTTAGCTTATTTTTGATCTATATCTGGATTACTAAGTCATTAATATAGACAATAATGATAGATATTTCAAAGTCCATTCCAACAATCTATATAAGGCTATAGTAATTTGGACCTACAATGGGTCAATATCGGAAAAAATATTTTTTAACCCAATTTTTTTTTACCAAAAAAAATTTTTTGTCATAAATTTTTTTCACTAGTAAATTTAAAAAATTAAAAATTAAAAAACAACTATTTCAAAAACAAACATTTTTTTTGAAAACTATTTTGAAAAAAAAAATTTTTTAAATTTGAAGGAAATATATTTGTTTACCTAAAAATATTTAAAATTTTTATTTTAAAGTATAATTTGGTGAAGGGTATATAAGATTCGGCACAGCCGAATATAGCTCTCTTACTTGTTTTTGAAGTTCGTTTGTGTTAATGAAATAGTTTTGTATTAAAATGGAAGCAAAAAGTATAGTTTTAGAATATTTAGGAGCTAAATAAAAAGAAAATTGCATAAATGGTAATGAGTTTTGTTCTATTGCGATCGTTAAAAATGTAACACATTATAAGGGTAACCTTAAAAATGGTGCAAAACATTTTGTGTCGGAATATATTAACAGCAATTTATTCTAAATAGACTGTTTTAAAAAGCATATTTGTTTTTATTCGTACATGCTTATTGGTTTTCTAATTAAACTGTTCATTTTAACATTTTTGTTAATATAAACTAATTAAATTTAAAAAAAGTTTTGATATGTCTACGAAAAAAAAATCGAACAATTACAGGGATTAGAGTACAAAAATACTTTTTGGCTCTTTTGAATCCTAGAATTAAAACCAATAAAAATAAAATATCAAACATTTTGAATAATCAAATGTTTAAATAAATCTCATTATAAATCAACACAGTACAGTCACATATGGGCAATTCCATGTCATCGTACGTGACATTTGTACGCCTATAGAGTGGAATAGATTTTCCAAAAATAAGAGTATCTGAAAAATAATTTGGTATGTATGTTTCATTCAGAGGGAGCTATATTTTAAAAGAAATAATAAGTTCTTTCGAAACATTGTTATCCAAAATATCGAGCGAAATAAGGGTATATCGTACGAGATATAAAACGGAAGTAATTTTTAAGTACATGTAGAAATATGTGAAAATTTGCGAATCGTGAGAGGAGTTATGTTTTCTTTTAATTTCTTACACTAAACGAAATATTTTTCCTTTACAATCCGTCATATTTAAATAAAAACAATCTTTGGATGATTTTATAATAAATAAAATTTAATATCGTACGTGACATACCGTACTTGACAGATTTTTCTCTTATAATAAAACAATATATATTCTGTAAATATATATATACAAAAACTAAAAAAATGTATAGAAAATATACATTCGGTTTCAATAAACAATTTGATAATAGCAAATAAACAATCAGAGTCAAATTCATTTCACACTATATGCTAATTGGGAGCTTAGTTTTGACCGCAATTTTAGCCCAAAACACGCCAATTAAATTAAAAAATTAAATATAGTCAGTTTAAACTATTATTTTTGCTCTTAAAATGTTGTAATTAGCTCTAAATACTGACACATAGTAATATTTTAGTGTTTTCGCCAATTCAAATCATCTTGAAAAAAAGATTCAAGGGTTTTTGGGTTTTCACTCGTGGTAGTCATTCTCTATTTCGTGGTTATATCTTTTTCGTCAAATATTTTTTATGTGTGAACCTACCTTAAGACATTTGACGAGAATTAACTAATGCCACAGTGAAAATAAAATAATAAACAATACACGTCAACTATAAACTAAAATTAAATAAAAATATGAAAACTGATATGTTACTAGCCAGCACTAGTCATTTGTTAATTCTTGTCTGTCAAAATTAAATGCATGAACCTGTATTATTTACACAGATCACTTGAGGAAATAAAAACTATGCGAGTGTAAATATTTTCTAAACAAAACAATTAGCAAAATTTTCCTAAAAATAAATCCAGAAATTTGTACTAAGCACGAGATGATGAAATGAGGGTAACTTTTATAATCCTCAATAAAAACTACATATAAAAAATAAGTTTTGTTTTTAGAATTACGTGTACATTTATTATACAACATAATAACCGTGCTTGCTATAAAAAAAACGAAAGAAAACATATTCTTAATCTTAAATATTATTGTTCATTAAGTTTATTATTTTTTTTTTGCAAGCAAAAAAGAGAAGCTCACGTGTTTATCACGCTCTACACTTTATCGTGATAAATAAAATGATAAAAAAAAATAAGTAATTGTTCTTTTTAAATACTAATTATGGCATATACACGCAAATTAATTTCGATAAAAACAATTGCTAAGCTAAATTATAGCATTTGCAGTAGGGGTATAAAATTAAGTTTATTATTGTGCGCTATTATAAATCTTATGGTAAACTTTAATAAAATGTCGATAAATTTACAGTTTTAATTATACAATATAATAATATAAAAAAAACATGTCTTAAATTCGAATTTAGTTTTGGAAAGTCTATAAAACACTGAGCTTAAACCTCATTAATAATAAAGTCTTTAGCCATAAATTAACTTAAAATTTCACCATATTTTTGCTACCACTAACTAGTAGTTAAATTTAACCACACAATTTATTTTGCTTAAATTTTAAATTTAGAATTTTATAAAATAAATACCTATAATTAGAGCTAACTTCAGGTTAGGTTTTTAATGGTAATGGTGGTAAATTGTTTGTAAAGAGCTTCGAATTCGCCTTTACTGCCTTTTTTACGTTTACTAGCCTCATTATAAAGTTGTTGTCAAAGAGCAGGTTTGTGAATTTTTTTCTTAAATTATTCATTGTAAAATGAGTGTCAATTTTCAAATCATAAAGATAGTAAATCTGTTAAATGTAATTGTGAGCAAACAAATAGCAGTTTATTTACTTAGTTATACTATTTTAAAATCATTCTGTAAAATGTTGCAGATTTCATACATAACTTTAAATGAAATTGTGTTGTTTTGGCCGTACAAGTATATCGACGGCTTAATATAGAAAGGTCGTATCTCAACTTTTAGTTACTTTAAAGGAGAAGGAAAAAACTGAATAAAATCTGAAAGTAAAAGTGAAAAATAAACAACTAAAAATTTGTAATATATCGAAATATACTTTTAGAAAAGTTGTTTGTTTTAATATAAACCAAAAAATATGCATTAAACATTAAATGAGTTAGCGCTTTTTCTTTCAAACTATTATTGAAATGAGTTAGGGTTTTTTTTTAATTACTGTAAATCTGTTATTCGTCAACATAGAAAACTGAATTTTTTAGGAGAGTACACCTCTCCTAAAAAACCTGAGTTTTGTCTACCAGAATATGTGAAAAACGTGATACGACCTTTCTATATTAAGCCATCGATATGTCCTATTGAGTCAAAATGTCGACAAATAACTCTACTATACAAATTTATTTTTTTTGGAAAATGGCTCCTCGTGCAAAACAACTTTTTTATATTAGGTTGGCACGCGGAACACAAATCTGGACAAAATTTAAAAATCGTATGGAAAAAATAAATTTTTTTAGCAGTTTCACCTCAAGAATATATAATGTTACGTTATTAAATGTTTTAAAAGCTATTTTGGATTCAACGGAAATTAATGTCTTAGTTGGGTACCATAGCTTATTTTAATATTTAAGGATGTTTGATTATATACATCACTTTTTTATAATATCAACAGGAAATTTGACTTTTCACGTACACGCACAGTGTCAGATTTGTGTAATCTAGAGGGACTAAAGTCTGAATTTTCAAAACACAGTTTTCCTATGGTTAGATAAATTTTTGGAAAAAAAATTGAGGTAGTCGTGGCAATATTTCGCCTACCTCCCATACAAATGTTAAAATCAAAATTTTAATATTTATACCCTACACCACTATAGTGAGGAGGGTATAGTGGGTTATGTTTGCTGATGTTTATGATGTACAAAAATATTGTTCCAACACCCTCCTTAAAGTATACCAATCTGCTCAGGATCACTTTCTGAGTCGATTAAGCAATGTCCGTCCTTCCGTCTGTCCGTCCATGTAAACTTTGTAATCAAACTACAGATCGCAATTTCAAAGATAATAATACAAAATTAAGTACAAGCCTTTCCAATGCCCCCAATGTCGATGCCTATTGAATTTGGTTAGAATCGGTCCAGTATTTCTCCTAGCCCCCATACGATTGCTTTCTTCCACTTCACGTTTGTTTCGTAACAAAACTTTTTTACAAAATTGTTTAACATTGAAAAGTCTACAATTTTGTCACTTCCAGTACTAATATTTTACATATAAAATCAAAAACACGTTCATGTCTTTCATTTTACTTTGTTGAAAGCCAAATTTCGAAAATTTCACTACGAAACATTTGTTTGACCATGATGCTTTTATAGGTCAAAAATTTCCGGGAGTCAATTGGGGTGGATTTTCTTTTTTGTTTCTATAAATAGGAAGTTTGGTAAACAGTATAGTAAAAAAAATTTCACTGAACTCAACTGAACTCTGTAACTTTTTTTCTATTGAAAATTTTAAATTTACGAAAAAATCTTACCTAATGTTTTGAATATCACTCATAAACAAATTTAGCAGGCCTTATTTTGAAATATAATGAAACTCTTATTTAGTTTAAATATTGTATTTTACTATTCAAAAACAATTTAAAAAATATCAAAAAACAAAAAATTCAACGGATCCATACATTGATTACTTTTAGCAAGAACTATTAAAAAATTTTAATGTCAATTAAACATCTCACTCTTTGATAACGTTATATTTTTGTTGTTTACATATTTTGTTTTAAAACTTGTTTTTGTAAATAGCTGGGTTGTTGTTTATTGTTGGTGTTTTTTAAAGGGTTTTTTTTAATTAAATCCCGCTAAAACAATGAAATCTGACACTGTGACACACAGCGAAAAAATATAGTTGTGCATGTTTACAGTAACCATTTCTACATTTTTAAAAGTTTTTTTAACAATATTATAGTCACAGTAACTATGTATATGATTGTGCTAACCATAATATGGTTAACTTATGATTCACATGATTGTATCGTAATTTGGACCTACAACGGGTCAAAATCGGGAAAAATTTTTTTAACCCGAATATTTTTTTTATAATTTTTTTCACTAATAAATTTAAAAATTTTTTTTTGGAAAAATTTAAAAAAAAAAAATTTAAAAAATTTTGAAAAAAAAAAATTTTTTTTTTTTAATTTTGAACAATTTAAAAAAAAAATTTTAAATTTTGAAAAACAATTTCGAAAAAAAAAATTAATTTTGTTTACCTTAAAAATATTTAAAACTTTTATTTTAGAGTATAATTTGGTACAGCCTTGTTTTTTAATCACGTTATCTTACATAAATATGTCACATATTATTTGTAAAACAATACCACACCATTTATAATACAATAGTCTGCTATTTTTAAACTCACAACTGTTCGATTATGTGCATTAAATAACTATTACTTATTTGTAAAGTGATTTAATTTTATTTTATATTTGAATTGTTTAAAGATATTTTTAAAACTTAATTATGCTTGTAAAGTATTTTTATTAAACATTAACAACAATACATTTTATATTATCAAACAAGACCTTGCAGTTTGTAATAATGATAAGAGACTTCTAAACTATACAAATAAATTCTAAAGAATTGATGTAACTTTAATCTGTTAACATTTTTAAAATTTGTGCAAAGATATTATAATTATTTCGTTTTAAATACGAGTATTTATAATTTGCATAAAACACATGCATTTGCTTTCTCAAATTCTGTTGATTCCATTGAACTGACTTTCTTTCAAATTCAGATACATTCACATTTCAATTAATTTCACGATGCTGGTACTTAGTACTTACCAGCTACTTGCTTTTGGTTTTAAATGAATGTGTGCAAATGTTATTTACACAAATATAATAATATACATACATATATATAAGTAAATCTGGATGTTTTTAAGCAACTGTATACCACCACAAGTTTTCTATCGAATCTGATTCACGTTGTTAATAGATTAAAGGTGATTTGAACCAAACTTCATAATTTCAAACACAAATTTATCATAGAGAAACATAGAGCGGAAACTAGAAAAAAACTCAAACAAAAAAATTACTCAAAATAATCACACATACGAGTGTTGTTTTTGTTTTCACATGGTTTTTTCTACTAATACATTCTCAGCACTTAGGTTTTTGACAACTGAGTTAGGTCTTTGACAGGTGAGTTGCCGATCTATGTGTATTTATCTATGCAAATTTATTAAGTATTACAATCGTCATAAAACTAATTTAAACCAATTTTTTTTTTCGGTTTCACAGTAATTTAAAAAAAAAAAAAAAAAAACTGAGAAATATTAAAAACAATTAATGTCAAAATTTTGCCATTTTCCAAACTCTTTTCAAAATTTTGACTTTGATTATTTTTCAGGTGGATTGAGAAATTTATTAGAAACAAGAGGATATTTTTATAAAGATATTGGCGAAAAACATAATAAAGTCAAAGTAAAAACTTAAAAGTTCAAAATTTAATCTTAAATGTATTTTAAACTAGTAAAGATTAAAAATTTCAGTCAGTGAAATCTGTCCATATTTGTATAAGTTACAAGCTGTACAAAGTTTTCCTAATCAGAGGTGGACGACTTTGATACCCTGTATCTCACCTTGTATTCTAACGTGGTGGTCACATATTTCATGTTCTTAAAGCCTATGTCCTCCCGTACGATTCGTTCATACATCATTTTGCAATCGTACGAGTTGTTTAGAAGATTCTGATTTATTACCAAATTTTTTTTAATCGAGTCCCATGGGTAACAACTCTTAAGAAAAATATGAGCTATGAAAGGATTTTCAGCAGTGGGCTTTATTGTATTGAGACTAGGGTTTATTACGGCAACATATCCTGATGATACGTGGATGGGTCAATAAGTCCACGACTTACTGAAAGGGCTACACTGCTCCTGTCAACAGGCATCGGCCAGTTGACTCCTGTCAAAATTTGAATAAGCTGCAGACCATAGAGAAAATATACATAGAGCGGAAACTTTCCTGTCAAATACCTAACTCAGTTGACAAAAACCTAAGTGGTGAAAATGTATTAGTAAAAAAAACTATGTGAAAACAACACTCGTGTGTGTAACTTTTTTGAGCAATTTTTTTTTTTTTTGAGTTTTCTCTATGCTGCAGACTGACTACCTCGTGACTTGAGGATAAATTGGAAAAAATTTAATTTCGTCTGCTCATTAAGCATTATTTTTGCGGAAACAAACCAGCACTCAAATAAAGGCTAAACTTAATAAAGAGTGAGTCAAAAAAACTTATACACACTATACCAGGCAAATCTTATCCTTGTTCCAACAATTAGTATTTTTGTCAAAATGGTCACCGAAAAATAGTACGTGAAAAAATATATAAAACATTCCAAAAAAATCCAATATGGACTTTCAA
This sequence comes from Calliphora vomitoria, assembly GCA_942486065.2. NCBI lineage: Eukaryota > Metazoa > Arthropoda > Insecta > Diptera > Calliphoridae > Calliphora > Calliphora vomitoria. The sequence continues at coordinate 37,926,954 of OW818029.2, forward strand.
AAAAATAGCAAAAGATCTGAAGATTCATCGTTATACTGTTTTCAAACCCATTAAACAGTTTAAGGAAGACCTGAACAACTCTTTCGAAGAGCACAGAACACTTCTATCAGAAAAGAAACTATTAAAGTTAAATAATGCCCTGATTCTTATAAAGTTCAGAAATTTCCAGATCGCAATGCGGTAAAGAACTTAGATGCAAAAGAACGAGCGAAAAATGTGGTACATGTGGAAAGGTCCTTTGTAAAAAAAGATTTAAAAATCATAGGAAAGGTATCCCAGGTAATGCCCGATTTTAAGCGTAAGTGGACCTCCTCATCCAAAAAGTTAATGTGGAAGCTACTATAAAATCTTTGAACATTGACCCGGAAGATGTGAAAAGTCAGCCAGTGCATAAGTTTCATCACACAACAGGTGTATTTTTTATAAAATTGTACCTTAATTTTTATACTCGATCTTTTGCTATCTGGATCTGGATCTTTCTGAACTTTATACGACATTAGCTTTTGCCTTTCCAATATCTGACCATTTTTTCTTTCAATGTTTATGTCTTCATTATACTGTTTAATGACTTTCGAAACAGTGTGACGATGAAGCTTCAAATCTTTTGATTTTTTTGAAAGTTTGAATTATATGTTCAGGTACTTATTTTTCGGTGACCATTTTCACAGAAATAACAGTTGTAATTATTTAGAAAAGATAATATCTGACACATTTTTAAAAGCTAAAATAATAATTTGTTGGACCAAGGTTAAGTTTTGGCTGGAACAGTATGTATAAGTTTTTTCTGACTCACTCTTCAATTACAACCAACATTCTATCTATTTTAATAAATATTTGTAATAAGTACCGATTTCCGACCGACCTTTTTTCTGTATGCAATCAAACATTTATTTTTTGTACCTTCAAAAACTTGGCGAATCCTAATGGAGAATGGCTGCTTTCTCTAAGTAGGGAAATTAAAATTTTCCTGATAATTGAAGTTGAGTGGTTGGTTATTGTGGTAGTTCATTACGAGCAAACAGTCAAATAGTGAGAAGGGATCTCGATTTGACAAGATCACAACATTCATCAGATGTAATGTTCCTTAGATTATAATGGATGCTAATAGGGAAGGTAATAAATCTAAAATGTAGCCATGATATATCTCAGTAGGTCACCAGAGTTAGTAAGAGTGTCATTTCCTAGGAATCTGCATGTTTTTACAGTTAGTGCTTGGTAAAGAAGGTGGAAACCTGTACATCGTTTCTGTAACTCTCGCATCGAGAAATTTCTCGCATGAAACATTGAAATTGAATATAAAACAACGTGAATTGAAACACGATTTCATATCTCACATGTAAGTGTTTCTGTAATTTCATTTTGTGAGAACTATCTGTCATTTAAGTTTTTTGACGTAACTTATTGGAAATTTGTGAGTCAAAGTGTTTCTGTAAGAAAATTTTGTGAAAAGTTTCTCACATGAACTGTCAAAACAACTCACATTTAAAAACGGTGCGAAAACTAATTTTTTCAAAAAATATAATGTAAATACAAAAAATAAAGAAAAGGTAAGATTTTATTTTTAATTAAAACTTAAATTAATGTTAATTATTTTCCTTGCTTAACCTATAGAGGTCTTTAAAACGTTGCTACGGAATAGTAAATGGATCAGTTGTATTCCTTAATTTTTGGCGATAAATTCGCAACATATTTCTACGATCATGTTGCTCTGCCTCTATTAATAAATTAGTATACATTTCTGATCACTTTTTACTTTTTAATCTTTTTTTTTTTAAATATAAATTGATTTGTTTATTTTTATTTTCTTCTTTATGTTTTTGACAGCTTGATTGGAAATTTCCAATAAAAACGTAATTAGTGCTGGCTCTTCTCACTTTAAGTAACAGAAACACTTTTTTCTCCCAAATCGAGAAACGATGGAATTTTTTGTTTCACACTTCTCGATGTGAGAACTTCTCACAAATAGTTACAGAAACGGGGTACTGTTTTTCTTTTTGCTCCCAACTGCGACAATGGTTGTTGAAGAGGAGTCCGAGTAGACACTAGTGTTTATAAAACGGTTAATCGAAAAACCGGGTTTTCTTCTCGATTTTGTTGTTACAACCATATACCTGTTTACTCTAGCCATATATATGATTGATACAATCATGTAAATCATAAGTTAACCATATTATGGTTACCACAATCATGTAAATAGTTATTGTGACCATAATATTATTAAAAAAAACTTTAAAAAATGTTGAAATGTAAACCTGCATAATTCTCTAATTCTCTGCATGTAAACGCTTCGTCAAAATCTTCGAAATTGTGAAATTTTTAGCATGTTCTTATTAAGTTATGTGGATCTCTTAATTATGTGATATTTATGATTACTCTAATGTTTGTTTATAAGGAAACTTATAGGTAAATGTATTTATAGAACAAAGAAACTTTAAATTAAGATTTGCTTTCGGTTGTTTAAAGATTAAATAGCTCCAATTAAGTTTTAATTTTGTAATGTGTTTTTCCCCATCACTTTAAACATTTTATATTTTAGGTGACGTTATGTAAATGTTAAGATTAAGATGTACATATCAGGAAAATGTAAAAATCTTAACTTGTGCTAAAATTTGTTTAGTCACACCCATTTTACAACAATAGCATGACTGTTAAGCTTAAAGTTTGAAACTTTTTTCATTCTAAGAGGCCAAATATTCCTAATGATAAAAAACAATTAACAATCTTTATTTATCTAATTAGATTACATTATTTAAGATAAATTATTTAAAAAAAAAACACATATCCAGAAAAAGATATTTAATTTATATTTTACAAGCGAATAAACAAATTAATAATAAATTTAAAAACAATTGTCATTGTAATTAGCTTACCTGGTTAAACACGCTTGTTGAAAAAAGCTAGTGTTAATTGTGGCATTAAATTTCGATTTAATTTGTCAAGACCACAAATCACACATTTAAAACTAAAACATTTCCAAATTAAAACAGCTGAGATTAATTTGCAATTAAAAAAAGCAAAATACATACATACATACAACAACCTAAGGCAAATCTTAATTTAAAGTTTTTTGGTTCTATAAATACCTTTAACTGTAAGTTTCCTTACAAAAAAAAAAAAAGATTAGCGATGATCATAAATATCACATAATTAACAGATGCACATCACTTAACAAAAAAATGCTAAAAATGTATGTCTATCATGAGAATGTTGAAAAACACTCTCTCTCAAAATGTCTGTAATATCTTAATATCTGTAATATCTTAATATCTACAGATATGTACTCAACGTACAACAAGTTGAATGAGTGACATATGTATGAATATCTCGTTTTTCGTGCATTCTTTCATATACAAGTAAGTAAAAGTATCTGAGAAATATATGTATGTACAAGTACAATGAACATATGTATGTATATACATACATAAGTACTCGTAAGCATGTACGTATTCATATATATGCGAGTATGAAGGCGAATGAATTTAACGTGTTGAAGTAGTACTAAATATAAATCGTCATAAGCAGTCAACTAACTAAATGTTGTTGCTGTTGTTGTTGTTTTTGTTGTGCTTTTTTATTATATTATTGTTATTATTTTATTATTATTATTATAATTGTAAATATACAAACTACAAGTCGGTTGTAGAGGTATTGTCATTTAGAAGTTTAGCTAAAGTATTAATATAACGGCGCTGTAAAATTAAGATCGTAGTCGTAGCAGCAGATCCATTAGATACACAACATTCGGGTGTTGTATCTTTTGAATAAAATAATTTTGCAACAAGTTCTACTTGAACAGTCAGTCAGTTAGTTTTTTGAGCGTAAAACGGAAAAAAATTTCGACGACATTTAAAAAATTATTTTTCGTGTTTTAATGAATTAATTAATGTGTGTTTAAGTGTAGAATTATTATTAACTGTGATATTATTATTTTCGTATTACTTAAACTCGACATAATGTTGAATTTCAAATTTGTGTGCATTTTTCACGCTATTTTCTCGGTATTATCGTGTGTATATGGTGCGGTAACTACTAATTTACCTCCCACAGCTATACGCACGTTAAATGCCTCCGATGTGGGTCCGGAATTTGTTAATGTGCAGCAACCTTCGGCCAGAGCAAATACAGATTACGATAATAACAAGGATATTGAGGGTAAGAAAATTTTCAATTTCAATTATCTCAGTTAACTTTTAAACAAATAAAAAATACTAAATATTTTGAAAATATGTAGTGAAATTACAATGTGAAATACTATTACTAAATTCTAAACAGTGTTAAAGATAATTTAGTTTATTTTGAAATGGTTCTTGAAAACCATGAAAATAGTATCGCAACTAATTGACTAAAAATGGTTCGTGGCAACATATTGCATCAGAAAATATAATTATTCAAAAATATATGAGAATAAAACCAGTTATCAATAGCTTAAACCGTTTGTAGAATTACAAAGTTGTGGTATTTTATCTAAATAGGAAAATTTGGAAAACGTGTATGTGAGTGTGATACAAATTTTTGATAAAAACATATCAAATATGTGGATAAGATTCTATTTATAAAAGATATAATGTTAGGATTTCTCTTAATGTTAAAATCGAAACTGGCAAAAAGATTTTTACAAATCAATTACTAATTGGAATTCCTAGGAACAATTTCTAGCAAAAATTGGATTTCTTAACTTGCCCAGAAAAAGTTAATCGGAATCACTTGTTGAGCATTACCTTTTAAAAATGTTAATTCGGCAGAATATTACAATTAAATTACTTGACAGTTGAATTACCGCACCCTGTATATTATGAGCTTAAGGTGATCAATATTTATAATTAATAAGAGTTTATTATAAAAACTTAATTACATAGATATATAGCTGAAGTTCAACATATTGTTTTCAGTTACATATTAATAATTCTTTTCTGTCACGTTTTTTTTTTTTTTTAATAAATGCAAACTTTAGCATTAATTTATTTATAGTATAAAGCTTAGGGGAATAACTTTGTAGTTTTGAATATTTTGAATATTTGATTGGGATGACAAACGGAAAATCCCGATAAAAGTATTCGGGGTTGTCATAGAATCCATTCATTGTCGGAATCGGTTATGAAAATGACAAACAAGATACATTTGACTTATGAAATCCGATGTAATTTTTTGTTTAATCGAGAAGGAACTTAATTCTAGATCGAATATAAAACCGATAACTTTCTATTTCACGAGACAAATGTACTTTTTCTGTCGTTTTCAAAACCGATTCCGACAATGATTTGATTCTATGGCACCGATTTAGTGAATTTTTTAAATAAAACAATAAAAACTTAAAATATATCTCGGCTCGGCTACATCCCTATCGAGATCCTTAAGTGTGAGCCAAAAAAAAACGTATACTTGTATTAAGTTAAATAAAACTTAAACCGTTCAAAATAAAAATTCTGAAAAATACTTAAATTTATTCAAATATTGTACAAATTCATTAAGCATTTTCCGAAAATCCTCCCCTTAATGATTTTATAGTTACTTCCGTTACCTTTTTGGACGAGGTGGTCCACTTACGCTTAAAATTGGACATGTACTGATATACCTTTCCTGTGTTCTTTAATTCTTTTTTTACAAGAACTCAATACTTTTCTACAGGCAGAATTTCTGGACAGTTGGGTGGATTTTCCTCCCGTGGTACAAAATTTACATTATTGTTTGAATACCAGTTAAGGGACTTGTTTCCATAGTGGCATGATGCCAAATCAGGTCAGAAATATGAAGGCACTCTGTGCTGTTAACCCTAGAAAGATAATCATATTCTGAAATACATAAATTGTGGCATTTTGTTGATTAATTTAAAATGAACTAATGGTGATTTGATATTTATTATCAGAAAAAACAAAAGAACAACTTCAGTAATTAACAAAACTTTTTTGAAAAAGCATGAGTAAATTCTACTCAGATTATCTTTCTAACCCTAGAAAGGTAAAAGCCGTTTTTGTAGACACTCCGTAATATACTTGGTCAATTCACTAGATCCTTTATCATGTCTTATTTTCCTAATATTTCACAATGGTTTTTATTGCTTTTCAAGCCTAAAATAATACTACTTTCTATGCTATGTTTATTGTGTTATTGTAACCAACCAGCGGAGACCAACGCCGAATGTCTAAGAGTCGGTTAAGCCGAGCCGCCGAGCCGCCGAGTCGTGATATATTAGGACATTATGACAATATGACTGATAAGAGACCTTGTGAATTGACCAACTGTGTTTATCGTGACTGATGGCTTCTTTTGCCATAACTCCAATGAGCTTGCCACACAATTAACTTCTTGGGCAATTTTGTCTGTTTTTTTTGTCCTGTATAGTTCTTAAAAATTACTTCGTCCATTAGCTACATAAAAATCTTGACCCTGAAGTTGTGAAAAGTCTGCCAGTACATAAGTTCCCATCACACAACAAACGTATTTTTATACATAGTTTTACCTCATTAAGTTCTTTACCGCTCTGCGATCTGGAACTTTCTGAACATTATACGACTTCAACCCAGCATTTAACTTTACCATCTGCTTTTCTAATAGAAGTATTTAGTGATCTTCGAAAGAGTTGTTCGACACACAAAGTATACAGAGGTGTCAAATTTGACGTTTCAAAAACTCAAAATCAGATGAAAGGGCAGTTCTCCTAAAAAAGGATAGCAAATATTTTGTACTACAATATCAGTGATGTGTTAAAGCAAAACGCTATATACAACGCGAATATGGTAGACAAAGTAATGTAATCAAAACAAACAAATAACCAAAACAAAACAATGAAAAAGGCAGTTTATAAAGAAAGAGACGAATAGAAAACGAGATTATTTTCTGTCTCGTGACGCCTCTGTATACTCTGTGGTTCGACATTATTTTGCCTTTGCAATAACTGTTAGACCTTTTTTCTTCCTGATCCAGGTTTCCTTTCAATGTGCAAGTCTTTCTTATACTGTTTAATAATGGCTTTGTAAACAGTGTGAAGATGAACCTTCAGATCTTTTGCTAATTTTTTTTTTTTTTTAAAAAAAGCCCAATGTTTTAACTATTATTACATGGGCTTTTTTTCGGAGTTTATTTTGACTGAAATAACAGTTGAAAATTAATGAATTAGAAAATATAATATCTGACATATTTTTAAAAGCTAACGTGATCAAGTGTAAGTATTTGCTGTGAAGCGAAAGTGAATCGAAAAAAACTTATTCACACTATTCGTATAAGTTTTTTTTCGATTCACTTTTTTGTATAAAGTTTATATTTTATATGTCTGCTTTTACACAGGGCAAGTTATCTTGCCGCAAGTCTGAGTTTATAGAAGAGAGAGGCAAGAAGAAAGAAGATGGGTACACACTTGCTTGTAATGGCAAGTCTCTTAAATTCTCTTTTGTTTTCTCATTTTCACTATGGCGTCTATTAAGATATACAAAATTGAACACAGACTTGCTGTGTGTAAAGTTTACACACACAGATTACACTGTAAACAGAATAGCAAGTTTAAAATGGAATCGAAGAGACTTGCTTCAAGTAAACTTGCTGTGTGTAAAATCAGACTATGCAAGCAAAAATGCAAAAAAAAAAAGAAACATTGGAAAATAAAAATGAAATGATCTTCTCAATCTAACGTTTTGTATTTAAATCTCAATTAGAAACTAAAAGTATTAAATATTAAAGGCAAATATTTGTTTTTGCAGTAAAACCTTTTTACAAAACCTAAAAAAATTCAACACAAATTACAGGTAACAAAATGTTTATAAAACTTTGACATAAATATTTATACAACTGGCATTGACAAAAAAAAATTATAAAGTTTTTTTATATGTCTGCTATTGAAATATTTATTTAATTTTATTATAAATATTTTTTGACTTAAAGGAAATGTATAATACAAATAAAAGTATTTAATCTGAACTGTAGAAAATATATATTATCAGGACTGTCACACATTTTGTTCGGAATGGTTTCAAATCCTTAGTTTTTTTATTCGGATAGATTTCGTTTTAGGTTCATCAGATTCCGTGTAATTTATTAATTCCAAAAATATTTAATAATTCTGTATTTCTGATTTTAATTTGACAGCAAAATTGAAATCTTTGTTATAGAAATTGATTAAAAATTTTAGAAAACTAATAATTACAATGAAATATCAAAGAAATTGGTTTCATTACGAAAGAAATTTTCGTTTTACTATTTCTGAAGAAACGAAATACTGATCGAAATGGAATTCTGTGGCAGGCCTGTATATGAAATTAAAAAAAAAAAAAAAAATAGTAACAAAGAAACATTTGTTTTGTTTTCTGTTGATGGAAAACATAAAAAATTGTAGTCAATTTATAAAATCTGTTATCTTTTTATTTATTTATTTATTTACCTGTTCTGTGCAGACTACTTAGTAGATATTTTAAGATAGGTAGACGACAAAAGATACTATTTTTCCATCACACGCTCAACATTATGCCAAAATTCACGTTTCCTTTTATCTTTGTTTGCTCGGTCAAGGTTGTTTTAATTGTTTAATTCCTTTTAATTAATTTCTATTTAATTTTACGCAGTATTATCTATCTACTTACCTAAAAAGCAGTATTTCTTCATTAGCAGAGAAATGTAAATAAAAAAAAATATGTGATTACATCATGTTACTCATATATAAGAAAATATAATACATATATGGGGCGATACACCTCCAAAATTTAGGAGGGTAAATATAGTCAAGGTTGCCAGACATCCTTAAAAGTTCATAAAATATTTCCAGGAACTGATTTTAATTTGGTAAAAATTTATATCCAAAATAATCATTCCATTTAAAACTCTGCTCTGGATTTTTTTAATCCTCTGATAATTATGGTGAAAAGTATTGGTTTGTTTTTTATCTTAAAATAATTTTCCATACATATTTAGATAATATTCTAAAAACGTTCTAAATGTATGAGCAAAAACAATAAGAAACTTAAGAACAAATTGATCAAAATGTTTTCGGCAATAGATTTGACAGTCTGAATCAAATTTCAAACTATTACAAATCTAAAAATTGTTTCATCTTCATATGCTAAAACTAATGGTAACTTCTATTTGGCAAAAATGTTGCTCTTTTTCTGCACTTTGCCTCTTTTGTGATCTTATCTGAAAAAAGCCAAAATTTCGAAGAAATTTCTTTTCATTTTAAAAGATTTTATCATGGGGTTAATTAATTTGAAAAAAATATATAGAATTTTTGTTTTGCAATGATATTATTAAAGAAAAATATTCCGAACTAGTTTTTTTATTAAAAATTGCGATTAATACCGGCTTCTGGCAAGACTTAATGTATTTACATCTAAATAAAATAAAAACATTAGCTTAGGAGAAATTTTTCTTTTTAAAGCCCCCTAGATCGGCATATGTGCAATTCCATTTCATCGTACGTGACATTTTTACGCCTGTAGAGTGAAATAGATTTTGCACAAATAAGAGTATCTGAAAAATAATTTTGTCTTTATGTTCCATTCAGAGGGTACTTAGAGAGGGTAATTTAAAAAAATAATAAGTCCTTTCGAAACATTGTTGTCCAAAATATCGAGCGAAATAAGGGTATATCGTACGTGACATAAAATGGAAGAAATTTTGAGGTACATGTAGAAATATGCTATAATTTGCGAATCGTGAGAGGCATTATGCTTTCTTTTAATTTTTTACACTAAACCAAATATTTTTCCTTTACAATCCGTCATATTTAAATAAAAATAATTTTTGGATGATTTTATAATAAATAAAATTTAATATCGTACGTGACAGATTTTTCTCTTATAGTAAAACAATGTGTATTCTGTAAATATATGTATACAAAAACTAAAAAAATAAATAGAAAATATATATTCGGTTTTAATAAACAATATGACAATAGCAAAAAAAACAATCAGAATCAAATTCATTTCATACTACATGTTTTCGCCACAATTTTAGCCTAAAACATACCATTTAAGTAAAAAAATTAAATATAGTCACTTTAAACTATTATTTTTGCACTTAAAATGTTGTAATAAGCTCTAAGTACTTTCACATACTAACATTTTTGTGTTTTCTCCTTTTCAAATCATCTTGAAAAAAAGTTTCAAAGGTTTTTGTTTTTTCAGTCGTGGTAGCCATTCTCGTGGAATTGCCCATATAGAACTAACATAAACGATTTAAAATAAATATTTTATACACAAATGTCTTAGGACAAGAATTAAGCATTTACTTACCAGTAATAGCGCATATGCACTTTTTAGTATTTCATAGTGATCTTTCTTAACCTAGCCACCCTGAAGTTTAAATATTATCTTTGAACTTGACAAATAAAAAGTTATAACTTTAAGGAAGGTGGTTTCTTTTTAACAGCACATCATTTTTGTCTGGCTGATTATTTTGCTACCAAAAAAAAAAAAAACTAAAATTTGTTTACTACATTCTTACGTATATTTGGGGGAATTTGTTTTATTTGCATATTATTTTAAAATTTAAAAGTATGTGTTAACATTTCAGCCATTAGTTTGTAACATATATTTAAAGACATAAATTTGTACGGTATATTACAGAGAATTTTTTCTCCAGGTATCTATAGTATTTTTAAATAATATCAATTGATCCCTAATGTCAACGCCCTATTATAGAGACAAATCCTGTTCATACATATTGTTACGTTTTTACATTTTAATGTTAACTTGATGTTAACTCTAACAGCGCCAATGATAAACTCAACTCACGACTGCTGCCTCTGCCACCATTTATACACACGCCATCTCTCGGGAATCTTCTACAATGCTCTTAACGGACAAAACTCGTATGTTCGAATTCTAGAGCCTTCGATGTCATTGCCAGCACCCCAAACATTTAGTGTTGCCATACTTACAAACAATGCCAATAACCGCATGCTACTGATGGACGTGCCTTCAAACATGATGAATTCTGCAGGCAGTCGTTACAGACCTTTAAATGCAAATCGTCATTGCACATTCGTAACAATATGTTAAAACTAGAACCGATACCTAACAGCCAGGAACCAATCACGTATATATTTTTTTCTGTCAAAGGTTTTAAATAATTACTAAAAGTCACCAAAAGTCTTATTATTGAGGGTCAGAGATTATAAAAAATGTATTCTTTGTATGCATATCGCTTAACAATAGATTTGAGATTTGTTAAAAAGTACCTATATGATGTTGACCCACTTGACCATCTCCAATGGCAATGTGTTATTACTAGAACTGGTCACTATTACTAGCAACCTATTAGGGCCTAAAATGTATAGAGTGCAATTGTTTATAGTAGGATTAAGATTATACGTGAACCAATTCTAATAACTATAGTTAGCGAGTACATAGTGGATATATAACGAATAGTCTTGATGCGACATATACTATTTCAAATATAAAATCGATAATTATTTTTATTATGGTTCCAATACCGATATTCTGTGAATAAAATAAAAACACAAATGTAGTGTTCGTAACAAAATGTGTTAAATTGTGGTTTAATTCTCACCAATTTCCGTATAAAATTGACATATAAAGTGTATTGACCGAATTAAAAAAGTGTGTTAATTTCGTTAAGAGCGGGAATTCCCGGAATGGTTACCTTATTATTTATCATTAAAATCTTAATCGTTGTCACAACAAGCAAATGGAGAAAAAAATTTAAGTGCGCTTGACTGATTATAGAGTTAATGAACTTTTCTTTTTATATGCTTACATATATACAAATATTTTATAAAAGCTCGTTCGCCAAATATTAAATGTGTTTTAAATAGGTTATAAAAGTACTACAAAAGTACTACAAATTTCTCTTTAAAAAGAAAACAAGTCAAAATTCCTAAGGTATCTAAACATATATGTAAATGTATATGATTAAATAAAAAAAAAATAAAAATCACATCAATGAAACTGACTTATACAGTAATTAATTTCTAAAAAGGTCGTTGGGTTAAAACTAATTGCGTTCAAAAGTTATGACCAAAAATTTTGAAATAAATATTTTTCCCGATTACGACCCATTGTAGGTCCAAACTACTATGACGTTACATTGGAAAAGTCTTTGAAATATCTATCTATCCATATTGTCTATATTAATCCAGATATAGTAGTTCAAAAATTGAGGTATTCGTGGTTTTTTGATTATATCTCAGATATTTTTGGTACGATTTTCTTGATTTTAAAAAGCAACCAAACAGGAACGATAGCCTATATATTGATTTATTAATCATGTATGTAAGTTATTTGGGGTCTACGGAAATGGAATGACAAACTTACATATGGGCAATTCCATATCATCGTACGTGACATTTCTACGCCTATAGGGTGGAATAGATTTTGCAAAAACAAGAGAATCTGAAAAATAATTTGGTCTTTATGTTCCATTCAGAGTGTACTATATTTTAAACAAATAATAAGTTCTTTCGAAACATTGTTGTACAAAACATAGAGCGAAATAAGGGCATACCGTACGTGACATAAAACGGAAGTAATTTTGAGGTACATGTGCGAAATATGCCAAAATTTACGAATCGTGAGAGGAGTTATGTTTTCTTTTAATTTCTTTCACTAAACCAAATATTTTTCCTTTATAATCCGTCATATTTAAATAAAAATAATCTTTGGATGATTTTATAATAAATACAATTTAATATCGTACGTGACAGATTTTTCTCATATAGTAAAACAATATATATTCTGTAAATATATGTATACAAAAACTAAAAAAAATAATAAACCAGAAAAGCCACAGAGTTCTTTTGTTCTTTAAAATTTGTATTTGATATCCATATTTAATCACTCAGGAGAAACTGTTAAAAAATTGAGTATGTTAAAAACAGTAAAAAAATAAAAGTATTACGCTAAATAAGAAGGTCCTGAATAGTCTAAATTTTTCCGCCAATAAGGCCCTATTGCAGGTAATAGTAAGCATTAGTCCGAAACGAAAATGCAAATTTCTTATATTTCAATGACAAAAAGAATTCAGTTTTTTATATTGAAATAGAATAGAGCTTCTTTATGTCTGTCTTAACCGACAAAACAATTTTTGTAAATACATAAACCCAAATGCAGCTAGCTTCAACGTAATATATAAATGTACCTAAGTATATACAAATTTTTTCACAAGGTCGGTACTTTTTTTTTTTGTCAACTTGTAAAACTTAAGTAGGTATTTATGATTTATTGTTATTTTTTGTATTTCAAGCAATGAACTTAAACCACAAAACATTCACGTGATTTGTATACTAATATTGTGCTCGCTTTCAGAAGTATTGAATGAGGGGGGTTTCTAACTGATTAATTCACTGTAATTGTTTAGATATGATTGATCTGAAAATGAATTTTAATTTAAATTGTTTAACAACACATTAACAGTTGAAAAATCTACTAACAGATGAAATGTTAATAGCTTGTTTTATCTTGTATGGATTAAATAAAAAAAAAAGTCCCTTAGTAAAAGTTTAATTACTGTTTATTTGTTTAGACTTTTTTTCTATAATGGCCAATTAATTTATTTGTGTTTTATTAATAAAATTGTGTTGGTTTTTTTGTTAAATATTTATATATTTCAAATAGACGAAACGTGACTTTTACATTTTCCTCAAATACTTAAATATGTTGTTTTATTTTTATTCCAGTTATTTAAAGGTTTATTTAATTACGTTGTAGAATATTTTTAAGCCTAAATTAATGGCTAAATGTTAAAAGTTGTTCAAATTATTAACTGAATTTGCATTGCAATTTATGGGTTTTAAAAAAATATTCAAATTTTTGTTTGAATATTTTTAAAATGAACAGAATTAAAAATGATTTACTGACACGTGTTTCTCATTTTATTATTATTCCTAAAATCTTGCAACGTCCAAATTTATGCACAATAAGTGTTTCAAAAACAAATTACGTTCAGTAAATCGTGTGATTTCAAAAACGAGATTTTCAGAAACAAATAGTCGAATAGTCTTTAAATCGCACAATTTTGTACATTGAAACAGGTTTGTTTACTCGAATGCAAAACAAAAATAATGCAAAATAAAAACACCAAGATATACATATCGAGGGCCTATATTCAAAAACAACTATCTTAAAAAACACAACTTTTGTCTAAGAAATATTTAATTTTAATGTGTAATTTATATTAAAAATTTTGTGATTTTTCTTTCTTGGAGTCTGTATAAGGGATAGTTTATAGATATTTCAAAAACGAATTTCTTTAGTTAACATTTTTTTATTGAATTTTTTGATTTTAAGAATGAATACGGTATCATGATTTTTAATAATTCCAATAAACGTCAGAACGTTAATATGGCGACAAAAAGAGAAAGTGAGACTACCTTCTATTTTTGTATCATGGTTAAATCGTTTTTTTGAAACCTGTGTTGTAAACTTTTCCGACTAAATTTAACAGAAAATTTAAAATTCAAAATCGTTTTAAAAAATATATACCTATGTGTTTTATACAAATAAGTAACAGATTTTTTAAACCTGTAAAGATTAATAATACGATTTTTGGTGGCTTTTACTAATTTTTGGGGCCTTATGTTATAATAATACCACAATAATAGAATAATGGAGAACTGACACAAAACTAAACACGTGATTCGTTCGTTCCCCACAGGTTATTCACTTTAACGTGGTGTTGTCATAGCTATTTAAATACTTTTTGACAAGTTTCAGATCTAGTCTGAATGCACATGTTTAACGTGGTTTATTGTTGTACAGGCCCTAATCCTAGGCCCTCCTAAGACCCTTTTAAGACCCCTTTCACATTAGGCAATTTAGTTGAGTAAGTCTGTGCTTTATTTTCAAAAAAAGAATGTAAGAACAAATCAATTTACTGAAATTGAATTCCTAAAATGCTAAACATGTTCCGGTACTTTTTTGCCGACAATAACTTTTTGCAAAAAGTACCGAAACATGTTTAGCATTTTTGGAATTTAATTTTTTATATAATTTTTTAATAGAATTTGGTATCTTTATTAAAATTCGATACACTTTTCATACAAATTTACCACGAACAACAATATCTTTTAAATGGTTAAAGCTAAATTCACAATGCTTTCATATTCACAGTTTTGTTGTTTCTTAAAATAATGTAATATTCTGAAAAGTTTAAAAAAAAATAGAAACGGAACATGTTTTGCATCACATTAATTTTATGTTATTTCAAAACAGAGTCTTTATCAGGAAAACCGGAAATAAGCTCTACAAAAAAGTGTTTTTAAAAACAAAATCTAAATAATTTTTAAAGCTAAACAATTATTTTTATTATAAAAACAATATAATTTCTTTAATAACAAAATTAACTTTAACTTGTTTAAGAAATTAAGTCGCAATATAAGTATGCTAATATATAGCCTTTAAAATGTCAAAATATCGATTCCAAATCGATTCCAAAATTATTATAAAATTCTGTAACTGATAAATACCTTCTGCAAGTCTATATAGGACGAACAGGAAAAAACTTACATGAATCCGGTTTCCTGGTCATTATTAATAAACTCTGTAAAAATTTTGTATTATTTCAAAACACATTGTTGGGTTAGAGAAAAAGATTTCGCCATCAAACTATTAGGGGTATTTTTAAAAGCCTAAACAAATGACTAACATTTTTAGTTAGTTTCATATATCCACTAAACTAAATAACTATAAATCTCTAATAATGTTATATCTCTCCAATAAATCTGTCATAACTAACAATTGCAACATTCATTTAAAAATTTCAGATGCCCAATTCTGGTATAATACAGCTTTCAAGCAGCTGGGTAAAATCATTAAGAATGCCAAAAAGAATCAGGAAAATGCTTACAAACGTAAAGCCAAAAATATTATAGTATTTGTGGGTGATGGCATGGGCTTGACCACAATTACAGCTGGACGAATATATAAAGGACAATATTTAAAACATGGCAATGGTGAAGAAGAAATGTTATCCTTCGATGAATTCCCCTATACTGCTTTAGCAAAGGTATGTAAAGAAATTGAAAATTAATATTTATTCCAGCAACATTGTTACTAATTACTGCTAATTTTTATAGACCTATAATGTGGATAAACAAGTGCCCGATTCGGCCGGCACAGCTACAGCCATGTTTTGTGGTAGTAAATCTGACTATGGAGCAATTGGCATGGATACCACCCGATCGAAAACTGATGGCCAACAAGGGCGCTTAACCTCAATTATGGACTGGGCTCAAGCTGAAAATAAACGTACTGGCATTGTTACTACCACTCGTATTACACACGCTACACCATCAGCTACTTATGCCAAGATCTATCACCGTGATTGGGAGTGTGACAACAAAGTACCAGATGAATCAAAACTTCACTATATAGATATTGCAAGACAGCTTGTTGAAAGAAGTCCTGGCAATAAGTTTAATGTTATCATGGGTGGTGGTCTTAAACCACTTGGCGCTATGAACCCCAATGAAGTTCGTAAAGTACAATTTGAGGGTGATACTGAAGAAATTTGTGCACGTACAGATGGCTTAAATTTGCCCCAGAAATGGTTGGACTATGGCAGATCCATTAATGATAGCAGAGTGTTTGTGAAAAATATAAAAGAACTGAAAGAAGTCGATTTGAAAGAGGTCAATAGCATTATGGGTTTATTCCGTAATAATCACATCACTTACTCCATAGCCAGAGAGGAGGGTGAACCTTCATTGCAGGAAATGACAGAAGCTGCTATTGAAGTTTTGGAACGTGGAACAAATTCGAATGTAAGTAGTACAAAAACTAAAATCATCTTCAAAAATATATGTATGTATGTATATTAAATCTATTATTTATTTTCTTACCTTATCCTAGGGCTATGTTTTGCTTGTTGAAGGTGGTCGTATCGATCAAGCCCATCATCAAAATTATGCTCATGCAGCTCTCCACGAACTCTATGAATTTGACAAAGCCATTGCAGCTGCTGTAGAAAAGACCAATTCAGATGATACTCTCATTCTTGTAACAGCCGATCATTCACATTCAGTTACCCTCAACGGTTATCCAAAGCGCGGTGCTGATATTTTAGGATTTGCCAGCAAATCATCTGATCCCATTGCCTACGAAACTATTATGTATGCCAACGGTCCTGGATTCTACGAACATTTGTCCAATGGTACTGTTAATACAAACTCATCAACAGATATTTGGCGATCACTGACTCAGTTAACTGAAGATCAACGTAATTCTCCCACTTATCGTCACATGGCTACTGTACCTTTAAAAGATGAAAGTCATGGTGGTGAAGATGTTATCGTTTTTGCTCATGGCCCCGGTTCCAGTTTGGTGCGTGGAGTATTTGAGCAAAACTATTTAGCATTTGTTATGAGTTATGCCGGTTGCATGGGTCCGGCAAAAACATTCGATGACACATGTAAAAGTGGAGCAGTGACAGTCACTATTCCAGTCTTTTTGCTCTTGGCTGTGTGTTTAATGCACTTTATTAATAAATTTTAGTATTAATTGTTTTGTTGCTATATAAATAAAATTAGGTCAACCTTATAAAGTTTAAGTTAAAAACAATCATTTCAAAAATATTTAAATAATTTAAGAGTAATGATAAAAGTAGTAGTATTAATAATAACTAAATAAAAGAAAATTATTTTGTTTAAAACGAAATTGACGATTTTTGAATATAAAATTAAGAAATCATAATTCGTCAATAACTCTTCAAATAAGCATTTAACAACGACAAACAGATTGATCTACTCTATAGTCCAAGAGGATCAGTGATCCTTCATAAATCTGACCAAAAATCGATTTCTATATTAAAATCTTCATACATTTTCACTCATCAACACGAAAAAAAATAACCATATACGGGAACCACTACGTGATAAAAGACCAAAAAAAAAAGACACGTGTCTCCCAGTTTTGCCCAAAGTCGTGCACTTTGTTTATGGGCCCCCAAAGATTTGGAACCTCGGTGTCATTTTTGCAAAAAAGTGATTATTATCTCAGACTCATATCTTGCAAACAGTTCGGAATTTTGATTTACTCTCTGAGGCAAAGTTGTAGCCCTTGTCATAACAAAAATTGTGAACATATAAAAGCAAAAAATCTTCATCTTTAAGATCAAAATAGCAAAAAAACTTTAAAAAATTCGATTCTTTTACCTTTTTTCCCCTGTTCAGGTCCATAGGTAGCAAACCGTTTAAAATTCATGGAAACAATCAACTACAAAAATGTACCTAAGATCTCAATAAACAACTTTCTAGAACATATGAACTTCCTAGGAATGATTCTTAACACCGTTTAGGTAGGTCAATATAAGTTAGTAAGAAAAACCAAAGGAATTAAGTGTTTTGGGCCATAAACTACTAAATTATTATAAACTAAAGCATACTTTAAGGCAGCTTAAAAAAAATTAATTTCGAATTTATTAAAGTTTTTTGCGATTTTGATCTTGAATATAAAGTTTTTTTGATTTTATATGTTCACAATTTTTGTTCTTTATGACAAGGGCTACAACTTTACCTCAGAGAGTAAATCAAAATCCCGTACTGTTTGCTAGATATAAGCCTTAGAAAATTATCACTTTTTTGCAAAAAAAATCTTTGGGGGCTCAAAAAAAAAAGTACATGACTTTGGGCAAAACTGAGAGACACGGGTCTTTTTTATACCCTTCACCTTCGTGAGAAGGGTATATATAAATTTGTCATTCCGTTTGTAATTTCCACAATATAATTTTCCGACCATATAAAGTATATATATTCTGGATCCTTATAGATAGCGAAGTCGATTTAGCCATGTCCGTCTGTCTGTATTTTGAAATCAATTTTCTGCAGACCCCAGATATCTTCGGGATCCAAATCTTCAATAATTCTGTCAGACATGCTTTCGAGAAGTTTCCTATTTAAAATCAGCAAAATCCGTCCATAAATAACGGAGATATGAGCAAAAATCCGAGACAACCTCTATTTTTTTGCCTATTTTTGATTTATATCTCGATTACTAAGTCATAAATATAGACAATATGGATATCTAATGATAGATATTTCAAAGTCCATTGCAACGATGTATATATATATATATATATATATATATATAGCCTTATATACATCGTATATATAGTAAGTTGAACCTACAATGGGTCAAAATCGGGAAAAATATTTTTTAACTCGAATTTTTATCACAAAAAACTCTTCTTTCACTAATAAATTAAAAAAAATAAACTTTTAAATTAAAAAAAAATTTAAAAAAAAAAATTGGAAAAATTTTTTTTAAAAAAATAAGAATTTTTTAAATTTTGTTTTAAAGTATAATTTGGTGAAGGCTATATAAAATTTGTTATTTTTTTTTTTGGTCTTTTATCACGTAGTTATTCTTCCAATCCTCCATATCTTTGTAAATAAAATGTATATTTTTGTGAATAAAAATAAACAAATAAGCGTGTAATTAAGAAAAGTAGCTCGATCTGTGATCATTCATTTTTCTTGCCAAAAATCGATTTGTATATAAAAGTGTTCAATCTTCAATATCTTTTTTTCAAGAAAATGAGATCAATCTGTGATATTTCTGTACAAAAATTGATTTTTATATAAAAAATCTTCAATCCTCAATATATTTCGATCTGTGATCCCTCATACATATTTCTGTAAAAAATCGATTTTTGTATAAAAATCTTTAATCCTCAATATCTTTGAAAATAAGCGTTTAATGAAGAAAAAGATTTCGATATGTGATCAACTATATTTCAGACCAAAAATCGATTTTTGTATAAAATTTTTCAATCCTCAATATCTTTGTAAATATGCATTTAATAAGGAAACGGAGCTACAACTGTTATCACTCCCATTATGACCAATAGCTCTGTGAATAAGCGTTTAATCGAGAAAAAGAACACGATGTGTTTTCACCCATATTTCTGACCAAAAATCGATTTCAATGGGCAATAACAATAGCATTTGAAAAAAAAAAATAAACTCGTTCTGTGATCACTCATATTTCTTACCAAAATTGATTTTTGTATAAAAATCTTCAACCCTCAATATATCTTTGTAAATACGCGTTTAATCAAGAAAATGATCGCGATCTGTGATTACTCATATTTCTGTCCAAAAATTTATTTTTATATAAAAATCGTCAATTCTCAACATATTTGTAAATAAGCGTTTAATCTAGAAAAGTGCTTCGATCTGTGATCACCTATATTTCTGAACAAAATTCAATTTTTGTATAAAATTGTTCAATCCTCAATATATTTGTAAATAATCGAGAAAAGGAACTCGATCTTGATACTCATATTTCTGATAAAAAATCGATTTTTGTACAAAAATCTTCAATCCTCAATATTTTTATAAAAAGAGTTTAATCTAGAGTTTCCAATTCGGTTTTAACCGAAACCGAAACCGCGGTTTTTCAAAGCCTAAAACCGAAACCGACAATTATTCTTCGGTTTTCACTTTTAATCTATTTTCACTAGAAAAATTCAAAATTTAGAAATGAGAAACAAACTTTTTTTATTCAATTATTCATCCAATATCTCTAAACACAGATCGGTAAAAATATCTTAAGATTTGTTTAAATTTTTTAAATTGTATTACAATAAATGCTTCAGATGATGCAGCAGCCTACTTTTCGCAGGCTAAATAATGCAAAATTTTTGTAACAAACTCTTAGTTATTTTCAAATATCCGATAAAAGTATGGAGTACTAGCTGACCGGTGCGCTTCGCCACCTCAATTGTGTTTAATATCCTGCTTATAAGTTCATTATTATAGAAATTGCAATAATAGTTTCTGTTACATCAATATCATTATGCCCTCTATCCTTGATTCTTTCTTTACTCAGAAGCATATCAGCCAACTATTATGTATATACAATAAGTAAAATAATTTATTATAATAAAAAGTAGCATTAGAAGAAAAAGTCAAAATTTTCCATGCTTACACCACTGTCAAGTTTGAAATTTCAAAGTAATTTCCTGATTCTAGGTTCAGTATTATAGAAAATTCATTTTGAAGAACGAAAAAGTACTTCTTAGTTTGGTTTAGTTCTCCATTTTTGGTATCATAATTAAATTTTACAATATATTAATTTTCAGCTGACAGATAAAAATATTCACGGAGGATCTCATTTTTAAAAGCGAATTTTTTTCAAACTTAAGAAATTTGTAAAAAAAAGTGCTGCGAAATGTTTTTCATAAAATTGTCAAATGTTTGCCGTTACGATTTATAAAATGAGCACCTCTATATAAAAGAGTTATAATACTCTCTTCAAAAATGTGATTTTAATCCGTAATTATAGCGTATGTGGGTCATTTGCTATAGTTCCCAAAAATGCAGATCGATTATTAAAAAATCGATTATTGGGTTCGATTAATCGACTGTAAAAATCGAAATGAAAATGGTTGATCGAAAAGTCGAAAATCGATTTTTAGCTTTTCATACCATTCACAAATACCAAATATAAAACACTAAATTTAAAGGAAAAGTATGATATTTTACAAAGTCGAAAAGTTATATGTTCCCTATTCTATTTATGATTAAAAAAATAAGGAGAAGATAAAATAATTTATTTCGAATACATATGGACCCGGCAAATACAGTCCGCACAACTCGATAATTCGACAGAGCCTAAAACTATATGTGTCCAAAAATTTATTTTTATATAAGTCTTCAATGCTCACTATATTTGTAAATATGCGTTTAATCAAGAAAAAGATTTCGATATGTGATCACTTATATTTTGTTTGATTACTCATATATCTGGCCAAAAATCTATTTTTATATATGATCAATATATTTATAAATAATCGTTAAATCAAGAAAAGGTGCTCGATCTGTGATACTCATATTTCTGGACAAAAATCGATTATTGTATAAAAATGTTCAATCCTCACTATAACAAGAGTTTAATCAAGAAAATGAGCTCAATATGTGATCATTCATATTTCTGACCAAAAGTGAATAACTTTGTAAATAAGGATTTAAACAAAAAAAAATGAAGCTTGATCTTTGATCACTGTTTAAGCTAGCAACTAATAGGCCGATTTTTATCAAATTCAAGTTATTTTAAAAATTGTCTAAATCTATACAAATTATTCATATCTACATTTTACAAACATTTGTTCATCTTCGAAATTAAACACACAATACCATAATGTATATTTAAATTAGTTTCCTTTTTTTAATGAAACTTCACTTTACAAGTTACACTTTCATAAATTTCATCATTCACTTTTATGTTTATCGACATTTTCATTTTAAATACACTTGCAGCAGAAAATTAGGATAATGACAAAATTAAACGGAAAACAACTAAAGACTGCCACAGAATATGGTAAAAATTAAAGAGGTAATTTTTATTAAACTATAAGAGGACTAAAAGACATCTATAGTCCGTTGAAACACCCATTATGAAAAAGAGCAGAGTCTTTACACATTCGTAAAACGTTTAGGGAATCTTTTCAAATGGTTATGCTGCTTTAGCGGGTTTTGCGGCAGCCGGTGCTTCGGCAGCATCTAGTTTCTTAATGCGATTCAAATTAACACAGTTACGGAAAGCAGTTACTTCCTCGGCACATTTAAGAGTCTCGCCGGGATGAGCACGATAGCAGGCAATAACTTGTGCTTTTAGATCCTGGCATGGTGGCAGTTGATGGATAGGTGAAGCTGTGGCAAAACGTTTGCGAACATCTTCGACCGCCGAGGAATATTCAGTTTCCATAATGGCATTGGTCTTTTTAAGAGTCTGTTCCAATTGTGCCATACGTTGGCGCCACATGGCGTCGTTCTGTTGAAGTTCAATTTCTTTCTGACGGTGAACATCAATGGCGCTTACTGTGTGGCCACCGGGAGCAGCATAAACTACAGGTGGAGGATTTTTATAAACAACTGCAGGTTGTCTAACTGGTGCAGCTGCAGGAGCAGGTGCTGCTTTTGATGGAACTTCTTTTTTGGGTGAGGCGGCTTCAGCTTTAGCATTCTCTTTAGCTGAAAGAAAAATTCAATAGTTTAATTTTCAAAATAAACAAATACATACGTAATTTTAATGTTGAGCTTAAAATATTTAAATGTCTTTATGATGTCATTTTTTTTAAATTTTCAGTTTAATATCTCTAACAAAAATCCATTAATAATTTGGGTAAATAAATAATTTTTGCATTTTGTCTTGTATATGGTTGCATAATCATGAAAAAAACTAACAAAATGTTGACGACACTTTTCAAAATGCCTTAAATTGTTTAACAAATTCCTATCGATTTTGTTCACGGCTTCATAAACTCTAGTTTGTATGCTTCATTGAAAACGTACCTTGTTTGGTAATGCCTTGCTTTAAACGGTTCACTACATCATCGGATATATCAATAACACCAGCCGGTGTTGGATTATCCATAGATACGGACCTGGGTTCTGATGAGTGTGCTGCTCCCATTTTCTTTGTTTATCGTTTACTAAAGTTTAAGAGACGAAATAAGAAGAACATTTAATGCTAAAGTTGTATTTAGTTACTTGTTTATGTTAAAATTTATTAAATATACCAAACAACCTTTGGAAGTTCAGCAAAATTTCATCCGTTCTGCAAAATTTAACAAAAAAAAACCATCAAACGTGTTACGTCAAAGTAACTGTATTATTCATTTTGACAGTTTTCGAAAACAAAACATTACAGGGTGGTTCATGTATTATTTTTTTTATTTGTTGTGCAGCATTGCCAGGTAGTTGTTATTACTTAATGTGATTTGTGGTAAATAAAAATAATGGCGGTCTCTTTTTTTGGGAAATTTTTACTCCTTAAGGAAAAATGGTTGAATATAACGCAAATCTGATTTTGCCTGTCGATTCTGCAGCAAAATTTAATACAATGCAATATTATTTTATCAACAAAACAGTATTAACTCAAAATAAAACCAACTTTAAATAAAATAGTTTGATTATTTTTAACTTGAATAAAGGCTCAAATCAAAACAATAATTTTTTATGAAAACATAGATGCATTTCTATTCAAACTTTTGTATTAACTCAAAATAATACCTTTTTGTTGGTATAAAGGTAGTCAGTCACTACATTATCACGATAATGGACTCAAATGTGATTTTCGAGATGAAAGAGTAATAATACGTTGACACTTTACAGTAGATAGATATTGATATTACTAGATGATTTCATGCAAAAAGTGAAATTTTAAAAATGTTGAGTAATACCCTTTTGATCAAGTGCGATGTATTAGAAGCTGTATTTTATAAAGGCTATGTACAGACAAAATTGTTTGGCAAATATCAGCATATAACGAAACAGTCGGATATGCTATTGGAAGATTATAAACTTGTTTTAAGGCTTTATTTTGCTTTCTTTGGAGTGATTTCAAGTCATTGCATTTCTTACAACCATATAAAATGGATAATAATTCAAGTGAGTTTGGATTATAGCATTATAAATTAAAAGTTTTGTTTCCTTTCATTCTTAGAGATTATACAGCTATGGACATATAAATGGCACATTTTTTCAAAAGTTCTTTCTTATGGTACAATATCGTAAATACTATTAACAATAACAACATTTTTGGTTTTTTGCAAAGGTTTATTACTTATTTACAATATTAATATAAACTAAAATTGAAATTCATTAATTAAAAGAAAAAATCATTATTAAAAAAAAACACCACTGAAATCAGCTAGACACACAATGGCACAATCTTTAAAAAAGAGAAAAAAATCATTTTAATATTGCATTGTTGGTTTCAAGGCGAATTTATAGAAGGTGACCTCACAAGAACAGCTGATTATTTTTTATATTCAGTTGTTTAGACAAGTGAACTGTCAATTCACTTGTGGTTGTTGTGGCGAAAAATACAACAAACCCAAAAGCAAAAACAACAACAGGCAACTTTGACAGTTCACTTATCTTTTTACAAAAACAAAGTACCTGTTGTTTTTGTACATGTTGTATTTGTTGTAGTTCTGTCGTCACCTTCTATAAATTCGCCTTGGTTGGTTTTTTGGTATGTAAAAATATTTTACTATTATTTAGTGCTCTAGCGTTTATTTTGGATAACAGCTTCACATCTGCGACCCATGCATTCCACTAGTTTTTTGCACTTTGTTTTGGGTATGACATATTTTTATATTTTTGTTATATCAACTTTTACTTCGTTCCAAAGGTTCTCTATAGGATTTAAGTCAGGGCTCTGGACTGGTCAATCCAAAACTTCGATCTTCTATGCACAAAACCAATATTTTACTAGTTTTGACGAGTGTTTCTGATCATTATATTGCATGAATTTCCACTTTATTGGCATGAAATCGAAGGCATATGGCTCCATATGGGCAATTCCATGTCATCGTACGTGACATTTGTACGCCTATAGAGTGGAATAGATTTTCCAAAAATAAGAGTATCTGAAAAATAATTTGTTCTGTATGTTTCATTCAGAGGGTGCTATATTTTAAAAAAATAATAAGTCCTTTCGAAACATTGCTGTCCAAAATATCGAGCGAAATAAGGGTATATCGTACGTGACATAAAACGGAAGTCATTTTGAGGTACATGTAGAAATATGCGAAAATTTGCGAATCGTGAGAGGCGTTATGTTTTCTTTTAATTTCTTACACTAAACGAAATATTTTTCCTTTACAATCCGTCATATTAAAATAAACAATCATTGGATGATTTTATAATAAATGAAATTTAATATCGTACGTGACATACCGTACGTGACAGATTTTTCTCATATAGTAAAACAATATATATTCTGTAAATATATGTATACAAAAACTAAAAAAATGAATAGAAAATATACATCCAGTTTCAATAAACAATTTTATAATAGCAAATAAACAATCACAGTCAAATTCATTTCACACTATATGCTAATTGGGAGCTTAGTTTTAACCGCAATTTTAGCCTAAAACACGCCAATTAAATTAAAAAATTAAATATAGTCAGTTTAAACTATTATTTTTGCCAATAAAATGTTATAATAAGCTTTAAATACTGACATATAGTAATATTTTAGTGTTTTCTCCTATTCAAATCATCTTGAAAAAAAGTTTCAAGGGTTTTTGGGTTTTCAGTCGTGGTAGTCATTCTCGTGGAATTGCCCATATGGTTTTTCAAAATATCTAAGTACTGAAACTCATCTATTTTGCCATTTATTTGTATAAGGGGACCTAAGCCATACCAAGAAAATACACATAGGGTACATAAAACTTTTGTCAAAAACCTAACTGTTGCAACAACAAAATACATGCTAGTTAATGTATTTTGTTGTTATATCAGACATATGAATTTTTGTATTTTTGTTTGATAAATCGGAATGTCTCGTCTCTATGTATAATTCTCTGTGATAGGACATTTAACCCATTTTGTTTGGCCATAATTAATTACAGACAAGCGGCTGATCCTATTCAAATGATTTTTTTTGATTTAACTTTGGATGACTCTTTTATCATTTCACCTAGACTAACTCTATAAAATAACAGAATACAGATTTTTGGCAAAATTGCGACCAAGTTTTAAATTAGTAAAGCCAAGCTGCGTTTCACTTTATATTATTGAAGTTTTGTCTGACCGAATTCAATAGTCTTCAAGCTGCTACATATAACTCTTATGCCATTTTATAATCATATTTGATCAACGAATATGATTAATCCTCTAAATATTATTAATCTATTTAACAGACGAGTTCACAAACATATCAGTTTACATTAATAAAGTACTCTCATTCTACATTATTTACCATTCTTTAAATTTTGGACACTCCAAATCCAAATCAATTAAGAAAACGCAAAACTATTTGAAAATTGTGTTTCATTTTATTATTACCATTTATCGTTTTATTTCATTTGTTCTTTTCTTGGTAGTATTTTTTTTTCGTGTCTGCTTGTATTTTATTTAGTTCTGTATTGTAGATATCTTTGATTTGGTAATTGTTGGTGTCTGTATTGATTTTGTATAATATTATGTGTTTCCTTTGTTTTGAATTATTTATTTATTACACTGAAATATAATTGTATCACTGCGATTAATATTAAGGCATTAACAGTTTGTTTTACATGTAAAAAAAATGTTGATAACATAGGTAAGGTTTCCATACTCGGGAGCATACTTTTAGGAGTACGAAGGAAATCGTTTTTATGAGTCTTATTCAGGGACCGAAAATAATAATTATTCTTGAAATTTCAAAGGAAAGAAGCCATCACTAGAAAATATCGGAGAGTGAAGTCAGGCATACCATTTTGATCGTTTTCAACTATATTTTCATAAATTAACATGATTTTTAAATTCTTGATTTTTATTTTTTTTTGTCAAAAATAATTGTTATTTTTTGATTTTTATTTTTTTTTGTTAGAAATATTTGTCAAACTTTGATTTTTATTTTTTTTTTGTCAGAAATAATTGTTATTTTTTTTATCATACATATTTGTCACACTATGATTTTTATTTATATACTCTGACAAATATGTATTACAAAAAAATAACAATTATTTCTGACAAAAAAAAATAAAAATCAAAGTCTGACAAATATTCCTGACAAAAAAAATAAAAATCAAAGTTTGACAAATATTTCTTAAAAAAAAATAAAAATCAAAGTTTGACAATTATTTTTGACAAAAAAAAATAAAAATCAGAAAATAACAATTATGTTGTGATTTTTATTATAAATGTCATAATTGTTACGGTCCCTGGTCTTATTTACTAAATTGTGGAGCCAAGTGATAATTTTATATGGAAAACAAAAACAAAATATCAAACATTTCAAGAATTTGTTTTTGTTTTCATGAAAATTCTGTTGTTTTTGAAATGCAAATCAACTCATACAAATTCTGGCGTTTATTTAATTTTGTTTCTTACTTAATACGTCCTAAGCTGAAATGCTACAAAATATATTTTTTATAATGAAATAAAATAAACAAAACTTTATTTTGGTAGAATGAAAAGACATTATTTAGAGAACACGATTTTCCTATCAAACAATCGATCGTTCGGTTATCTTAATATCAATAGTATTTGCAATGTGAATTAAGCTACGTACACACGGTTGTCAGATTGTTAGAAACATGCTCAGAAAATGGTTAACACAACCATGAGAACTTATGTTAAAACATATGGTAGTTAACCATTTATTGAACATTTTCTGACAACATTGTAAGAATATGACAATCGTGTGTACGTAGCTTTAAGCTCCTCGGAACTGCAATGGGGTTATATTGTAAGATTTTTCATTTTAATTTCATTTAAAAGATACCTATGAAATTTAGAAAATCCAAATTAATATTGAGAAAATACAAATTGAAATCGAGAAATCTAAATTACTGTTGAGAAATAACGAATTGAACTTCAGAATAGCATATGTGTTGAGAAAAATCAATTGAAATTGAGAAATCTTAATTAATATTGAGAATATACGAATTGAAGTTCTGAATAGCGAATTAATATTGAGAAATTGAAATTCATATTAAGAAAATTCCAATTGAAATTTTGTTTAAATATTAGATTCGTATGAAATAC
This sequence comes from Calliphora vomitoria, assembly GCA_942486065.2. Lineage (NCBI taxonomy): Eukaryota > Metazoa > Arthropoda > Insecta > Diptera > Calliphoridae > Calliphora > Calliphora vomitoria. Next base: position 37,955,383 of record OW818029.2, read on the forward strand.
ATACAACGTGTACGAATTTTAAACCTAAAAGAAATTTATTATTTCTCAATATCAATTTAAGTTTTCTGAATTTCAATTTTTATTTTCTGAATATTAATTTCGATTTCTCAATATCAAATTGGATTTTTCAATTTCAATTTGTTATTTCTCAACATTATTTTGGATTTCTTGTTTCAATTTGTATTTTCTCAATATCAATTGGTGTTTTCTCAATTTCAACATGAATTGGTGTAGACTTAATTTTTAGTAGAAAAATCCACAATGTTTTTTGGCGCCATCATAATCTAAAAATGTATTTAAAAGTATGTTTTACAATTGGGAAAACAACCTGCTAAAACCTTAATAAAATTTGAAATTTTCCGGCTTTTGTTTTTAAATGTTTTTTAGTTTTCTTTTTTTTTATTGGAGATTAATGGTTCTTGGTAATTTTACTTAATATTCTAATTGTTTTTGTTTGTCGATTTCTCATAATTAGTTTTATTTTTGTGATACATATAAATTATTATTAAATATTATTTTTGTTTCCTTTTTTTATTTTACACATAAGAGAAGCCTTAAAAATTAAAAAAAATAAAAATATTTCATTTAATTTATATACCATCTATATTTATTATTAATGCCGACTTAAATAAATAAATATAAATTTTATTTATTATGTAGTTGTTTCTTGTTTTATTAATATCTAAATTGGTTTTAAATTTCATGGACTCTAAAATATTTTGTTGAGTTTAATAAATCATTTGTTTCTGCCGACTAAATTTGTAACTGCGTTCGTTCGGTCAATGTATGTATGTTTGTTGTATAGAGATGTTTATTTTTAATATTTTACGCTAAATTGTTTGCTTTCTTTAATATTTTTATCACGGTTATAAATTTATTAATTATGCCATTTAAAATTGTTTTTTTTTTTATAAATTTACACAATAATTAATTATTTTTCTCATTCGAATATTTACACTACACTTTTTATTCTATATTTTGAATGTATATGCATATAATTTTATATTAAATTTAGTTTTTGTTAGTACATAATTTATAAACATTAAATAAAGTTTGTAAAGTTTAAAAAATAATGCAACAACTATGAATTATTAAAAAATGTTTTATTTTTTTTTTTGTAATGATCCAAGCAAAATATACATAAATATCTTAAAACACAATTATGATTAAAATTTAATAAATAAAATTACACATTATACAAAGATAAGTAAAACTACTCTAAAATGAACATGTCGGCTATTATCAGCATTAAACATGTCTAACTTAATCATTTTTAAAATTTCTATTCACTTAACTTTCCAATCCTTGCCGTAACGTAAAAAATTTGAAAACAGATTGAAAACAAATTCGTAATGGCAATACAATAACTGAACAGGGAAAGTGTTTCCAATAATTCAATTTGTAATTAATAATTTTGTTCCATAAACTTATTTAAAAACAAGTAAGAGAGCTATATTCAGCTGTGCCGAATCTTATATACCCTTCACCAAATTATACCTTAAAATAAAATTAAAAAAATTTTTTTTTTAATTTTTTTTTTTCAAAATAGTTTTGTAAAAGCTTTTTCCAATTAAAAAAAAAAAAAATTTTTAATTTATTAGTGGAAAAAATTTATGACAAAAGAAAGTTTTTTGTCATAAAAAATTCGGGTTAAAAAATATGTTTCCCGATTTTGACCCATTGTAGGTCCAACTTTGTATAGCCTTATATACATCGTTGCATTGGACTTTGAAATATCTATCATTAGATATCCATATTGTCTATATTTATGACTTAGTAATCGAGATATAGATAAAAAAAATAGGCCAAAAATAGAGGTTGTGTCGGAATTTTGCTCATAAATCCGTTATTTATGGACGGATTTTGCTGATTTTAAATAGGAAACTTTTCGAAAGCATGTCTGACAGAATTATTGAGGATTTGGATCCCGAAAATATCTGGGGTCTTCAGAAAATTGATTTCAACAGACAGACAGACAGACGGACATGGCTAAATCGACTCCGCTATCTATAAGGATTCAGAATATATATACTTTATAGGGTCGAAAAATTATACATATTGCGGAAATTACAAACGGAATGACAAATTTATATATTTCCTTCTCACGAAGGTGAAGGGTATAAAAAGCTTTCAACTAATTACTTCAATTTGAGCTTAAAATTTTATTCAGATTTAACCACAAATTTCTGGTTGACAATTTGGCAATAGAAAATGATAGCTACCTGTAATAACATGAAAATGATAGTCATCTGTAATACCATTTAGGAAATATACCCATTTAGACAAAATCCAATACCTTTAAAGTGCTAATTATGTATATATGAATGCCTTTGTGGAATGGTTAAGAGATAAAATTTAATTTGAAAATTGTAATTCTTTCGAACTGCTGCTCCCAAAAGAACTAATTCAGTAACTAATATATTTATTATCGAATTACATTGAACGTTTGAATGATTAAATTATTGGTGTATTCGATTATATTACATTAAATTTTTAATTTTTTACATTCAATTTGTAATAAATAATTGTATAATTTTCATTAAAAAAAATAACAATTTTTAAATTATTGTTCCTTCAAAAGAAAATAGTAATCTGTATCTGTATATAATGCTACAAATACCGAATTTAATGTTCTATTAAAATATCCTTGAAAAAGCTCCGATATCTTCCACTAGAACTATTTGATATAAAATACTCGTCAAAGATATATAGATCTGTAGAATTCATCACACAAGAAGCTAAAATTATACAAATATTTAATCAAAATCGATAAATATGTCACCCCTGCTCAATAAACCGAATTCGATTAATGTTTTTTCTTTTAAAAACGAACTCTTATATGTTGATCTATTGCAACTCGTTTTTCCTTCGATTAAACAGAGCTGTTTGAATATTCAAAATCGTGCGATTTTCAAAACATCAATTTGTTAATTATTAGTTTTTGAAATCACATGATTTACATACCAGAGATACGAGGGTGGGTCAAAAAATCCGTGCCTTTTTGAATGAAACATAGTTTTTTTTTTACAAAGTCTCTTTGAGCTCTATGCTCTCTAGGGTGGAAGAGGGATTATTTCGTACTCTAATTAATGGATTTTTGCCATGAAAACTGCACATGTGTGTGCAGGCTTGCCAGTCTTGGAGATTTGTCCCCAAAGATGGGGATTTTGTAAGATTTTTGGGGACAGACAATTTCGTTTGGGGACTGGGAATTTTATTGGGGATATTTGAGAATATTTCGGGGATTTTATGGAGATAAAGTAATTAGGTTAAGGTTGTTTTATTATGATAATAGCAATAAGTTACCAATAAGTGAACTTTTTTCATGTTCTGTGAATAGAAAATAGAGATGCTTTATGCTATTGAATGTACAAGGTGGGGCAAAAGTAATCACCCAATGTTCTCTTGCTGTATTTATTTTTTTTTTTTTTTTTGAATGAGTGAAAAAAGTTTTTCATAAAAAAAAATTTTATGACTTCGAATTGAATTTACAATTGATTATTCTCAGGTGTGTTTATTCAAAATGTTTGGTTAAAAAAGATAACACTACTTATTTTATATAAGATTTGAAACGATGTGTTACGAGATGCAGTGGAACAAACATTTTCAACCAATTTGTATGAATATTTTCAAAAGAAACTTTTTCAAATTCATAAGAATTTTGGTTTCAAGGAACCTTCTTAATGTTATAACTATTAATTCAAACAGTTATTGGCCGATTTATTTAATATGTAGTTTATTTTTCGTGAAAATTTCAAGAAAAAATTTTGGTTGGGGACAGCGATTAAAAGTACCTGGCATCCCTGTGTGTGTGTGTACCCTTTTGTGCACCCGATTATTAGCAAACGAGGCAGCCATCTTGCTTTCTCATACCCAAGTGATCCACCAAACCATGTGAGATTTCCATGGCTTCTACAATCAATCTCCGATCGCCCAATACCATATTGTGATTTTTACAATTGTTTCGAGTGTAGATACCTCAACTTCGGCATCTCCCGTGCTTGTACGGCCACAACGAAATTCTCTAAGCCACTTGTTTACCATTGAATTTGATGATGCAGAGTTCCCATAGTATTTCTCAAGTTTAGCCTTTATTTAATGAGCAGACGAAATTCACTTTTTTCCAATTTCTCCTCAAGTCACAAACTAAATGATGCATTTTGTTCAAATTTTGACAGGAGTCAACTGACAAATGCCTGTTGACAGGTGCAGTATTGCCCATTTAGTTGAGAGCCGAGAAATTCAAAAAGACGCGGACTTATTGTCCCATCCTCGTATTTCAAAAAACACAAACATAGAGCGGAAACTCTGCTGTCAAACCCTTACTCAGTTGTCAGAAACTTAAGTGGTGAGAATGTATTAGTAGAAAAAACTATGTAAAAACAAAAACAGCACACGTATGTGTGATTATTTTGAGTAATATTTTTGTTTGAGTTTTTTTTCCGCTCTATGTTTCTCTATGATTCAAACCAAAGAAAGTTTCTTCGTAAGGAAATTGAGCTCATTCGCCAAAATATGGCCAAATAATAATTTCTATTCTTTTAAATTAAATTGCAAAAGTAATTTTTTGCATTTTTCCCCTTGGGCTTGCGGCACGGCACGTCTTAACTCCAATCGTTTTCCCTAAAATTTTTTCAGGATTTTTTCAAAATTGTTTTTTAAAAGTTTTTTCCAAGTTTAAAAAAAAAATTTTTTTAATTTATTTGTGAAAAAAATTTATGACAAAAGAATGTTTTCTGTAAAAAAATTCGGGTTAAAAATTATTTTTCCCGATTTTGACCCATTGTAGGTCCAACTTTGTATAGCCTTATATACATCGCTGGAATGGACTTTGAAATATCTATCATTAGATATCCATATTGTCTATATTTATGACTTATATAGATAAAAAAAATGGGCCAAAAATAGAGCTTGTCTCTGATTTTTGCTCATATCTCCGTTATTTATGGACGGATTTTGCTGATTTTAAATAGGAAACTTTTCGAAAGCATGTCTGACAGAATTATTGAGGATTTGGATCCCGAAGATATCAGGGGTCTTCAGAAAATTGATTTCAACAGACAGACAGACGGACGCTAGGTTAAATAAGGTTAATGTTTCGAAAAAGTTCGTGTTTTTGCCACGACCTCAACAAGTATTACTAATAATTTTGTTTGAAGATGAATTTAACCCTTAGATGTCATTAGATATGGGACACAATTTTCTGCAACAACTTTTTGTTTTATTTAAGAACGTTTTGTTGGAATTTGACTTGAATGCAAATATAATTTAGTTTAAACTTAAAAAATATTTCAAAAGATTATATATTTTTCAAACAAAAAACATGTGGTTTGAATACCTTTTTACTGCTATTGTATAAAGGACTTGAATAACACTTGATTTCAACTTGAATTCCAGTTGAGAAGTATTAAAAAATTTGTATTTATTTCAATATTCACCCTTATTCTGCATTTCGATTTGAATCGTAATTTTCTAAAAGCTTTTAATTTTTTTTTGGTTTTTAACAAAAGTGAAATTTAAAAAATGTAAGTATGTCCAGTGAAATACTAAAAGATACTCAACCTTACAAAATGGATACTTCTGCTCGCTCAGAAGTCCTCGCCGATGGAGCTACCACTTCAAGGAGACGTCAGCAGTAGAGTGCAAAAGTTTTTTCCAACGGAATACCTTTTTTTGGATTTGTGCGTAGCTGAATGCGGGAACGTAATCGAAGTGCATAAGAAGTGTGACTATATTACTTTCAAAACTGGCAATATTATATTAAAACAAACGATTTTCTGGAAATCTCATGATTTTGTACACTGAGATAGGTTTATTTACTAGAAAATAAGGCGAGTAAATCATGTAGATTCGATTTATAGAACATCAAAATGTGAATTCGTTTTAAAGATGAAATCGTAACTCGTTATTCGATTTACAGAACAAAGGGGTAAAATATGCCCTATCATTTATAGATGCTTAACCGCTATATCTGCACAGATAAAACAGATTCGTTTCATCTGTGCAGTTCAAATAACCTAATTTTTGTCACACCAACTGAAAAATTCGGTCATTTAGACTGAATCATTTGATTAGCAATATATTTGGTTAGCACAACTAAAACTTTTTTCTCTGTGTGACAAAAACAGAAAAATTAAAATTTCTAATGGCATTAAAACATCTAAGGATATTCAAAATGTGTTTATATACATAAATATATTCTGATTTAATAAAGTTCTCTTTCCAGATTTAAGGAACGTTCACAATGAATGTTTATTTGATCTTATATAACTACTGTAAGAGCAAACGACGTCTAAAAACATAATAATCACCCTTATCGTGGTTGGCGTAAACGTCATACGCCTACGACAGTTTCGTACTAGATTAAAGAAACAGTTTGCATTTTATCTTTAATCTAGTACGAAACAGTCGTAGGCGTAAGACGTTTACGCCAACCACGATAAGGGTGAATATCTAAACTGAAGTTTGTGATTGAACAAATTTTTTTATTATATTTCTCGTACAGAACCTTCAAGTTAGCAAAGATATTACAAAATTAGGGGTGCATTCGTAAATGAAGTAACATAACATCAGTGCAGTATAAAAAATGTTAAGCATTCGAAAATTTATTGATGGTTTTTAATGCAAATTATTGGCAGCGATGCCGCAAATTTAAGCAACCAGCGCATCATTTAGTTTACTGTTGCTAAAGTTTGCAGGGGGGTTACTCCCTAATTCGATTCGAAAGGAAATCTTTTCGAATTGCAATGTATTTAGCACACATTTTCGAACATTTCCGTTTTCGGATTGAGTTACGCGGTAACCCCCCAGGTCATTGCATCAGTGATGCACAAATTTACGAATGCATCCAAAATGTATTTGTTGTGGTCTAGTGAGATTCGAGTCGTTGCGGAACGTAGTAGATTCAATTGTTGTGAAAACAAATATCAAAATAATTTCATATTGGTTCAACAAAAGAAATCGTTTTCTTCTAATTTTGCTCTGTGAAAAAAAAATAATCATTTTGCAAGATGTGATTTCCGTCACAGTTTTAAATGATTGAATTTAAGCCATGTAAAATTTGAGATGGATGTAATGGAACAAATATCTTGCAAATAAATAAAGGAATTTATATTCAGTTTTAATTTTATCCTTATTGTATTACCTACATGTTGGTGTGACTTTTATATTTATTAAAAGAAAAATGTTATTATAAAAAAACAAATTAAAATATGTATAATAAAACACTGGCAAAATTTAATAAAAAAAAAAACATAAGAATTTGTTTTTATATATAGAATTGTATATTTAGGTATTAAGTTTATTTTTATGGTTTATTATTATTTTAATATTAATATTTTACAGTGTTTTCTTTGTTTTTAGTTTATTATTAATTAAAGTGTGGGTTTATTTTTTATTTTATTATATAAAGGGTATTTTCAAATAAGTTTACTTATTTTCTTTTATTTTAATTTAATGTTTGTTTGTTCATACATATTTTTTTGTAGGTTTGTTTTTAAATATTAAATATTCATTTAAAACTAATATTTTAAAAGGGGTGAAATTAATATAATTTTTTTTTTTTTTTAAATTACTAATTGCCAATGAATATGATAAACATCTAAAAATATTATGAAAAATAAATATTTTATATAATATTAAAAAGGGAGAAAAATAAAAATAATAATTCAATTTAATAATTTAAATGCTAGCCAGCAGGAATTGGGGGGATAAGGGGGAGCAAGAGTTGGTAAGAGAGGTTAGAAAATTGAAAAAAAGCCTAGAGTTTTTAAAAAAAAAAACTTAAATAATTTTTATTATTTCATATGCATATTATAACTACATATTTATTTATTATTTATATTTAGTTTTTCTTTTAGTGAATAAAACTTGTTTGTTGGTTTGTAGGTATCCTTATAAAATATTCAAAATTAAAAGAAAACATTTTTTAACTTAAAAAATTAATGAGTTCATTTCTATATATATCTAAATATATATAAAATATACAAAGAAAACAAATAATAATAATGATAAAAATAAATTGTAATTATGCAAAATTTATAAACGTTTTTTTTAAAGAATTAAGTTTAAAGCAAACTAAATTAATATTTAGAAGATTTTTCTGAAGAAAAATTTCAAATAATTATTTTAGGTTTAAGTCTATAATGAAATATATTTATTATTTTGTTTTCTTTTTCATATTTGTTTGTTTGTTATAATTAAATATATAAGCTTTATATAAAGAAATTAGAAATATTGTTTTTATTTTACTTTTCTTTTGTTTGTTTTACTCTAACTATAATATAGTTTTGTTTAACTTATGCTAATTTTTTTTATTTATTTTTTTTTTTTTTGTTTGTTTTTGAATTTGATGAATTCATTTCCATTTTTAAATTTCTTATTTTCTTTTTGTTATAGTAAATTTGTGAATTGTTGCATTACTAAATTTTTTGTTTTTACTTTGCAAATATTGCATACATATATAGTTTTTTTTTGTTTGTTTGTTTTTAGTGTATTTTGTTTTAAATAAAATCACTTTTGTTAAACAGTTGTAAAATTTAGTTTCTCTTTTTTGTTATAGTCCACAAAAAATATAAAAATATGTTCAAAAGAAAAACTTTATAGTGACTTTTCAATGGTTTCGAAAACAATAATGTAGAGTAAGACAATATTAAAGTTATTCAAGTTATATTTGAAGCCTTGCAAATTTTCAAACTTGCCCTTTTTAACCCTTGTGAAATTCAATCACTATTCAGACTTAGTTTTTTAACACCAAAGTTTCTGTTCTGTGATTATATATTCTGTTTATTTATATTTAGTCAGGTTCTTTGAAAATGTTAAACTTCTTTCAACCTCAGCTGAATTACGAATATTGGTAAAAACTTCAGGGGGGTTACTCCCTAATTCGATTCTAAAGGAAATCTTTTCGAATTACAATATATTTAGCACACATTGAGTTACGCAGTTACCTCCCAGAAGTTTGAAAACAATATGAAATAACTGCAGGCTACTTGCTATTCCATTAAAAATATATTGGTAAAAACTTCAGGGGGGTTACTCCCTAATTCGATTCTAAAGGAAATCTTTTCGAATTACAATATATTTAGCACACATTGAGTTACGCAGTTACCTCCCAGAAGTTTGAAAACAATATGAAATAACTGCAGGCTACTTGCTATTCCATTAAAAATTTTAGAATTGTTATGAATAATGGTTGCGTTTGTAAATATAGTAAATTTGTGCATCTCTGATGCAATGACCTGCAAACTTTTGCAACAGTAAACTAAATGATGCGGTGTTTTCAAAATTTTGCCAGCAATACGCATTAAAGAACGTTTGACGTAATGAAATTATGGCAAATGTGCATTTTCGAACGCTAAACTTTAGATATGCTTTATTCTTGTTCAAATATATTCAAGCCATATTAAATTTTCATTGTCGAATCATTATTATTAAAGACAGAAATCACTGTTCGTAGTATGTTTGCAACAGTAGCAATAAGTATGATATAGTGTTGTGCTTAAAAGTCTTTTCAATAATATTACAGAAAGTGAATTTTTTGTTTGCATTTTCACAGAGCTACATCATTTAAAAGGGGATTTACACTACAATACTTTTGTATTAATACAAATCGAATATTCATACTAAAAACTGAAGATCTTAGTGTATTAAAATATATTGAAAAACCGAATTATGAAATAGTTACACAAACAAAATAAAATTTGTTCATTCGAATCGAAATATACAATTGATATTTTATAAATTTACGTAGTGTGTACTTGAAATATTTGAATTTCTATGCTAAATACAATGTAATTTGAAAGTATTTCCTTTCGAATCTAATTGCGGAGTAATCCTACTGATTTTGTCAAGCTAGCATTTTAACAAATGCACTTAAAGACAGATTTTAGGAATAATCTATTATTCGGTTTGGAAATAGATCAAAGTTTAATAAGTTTCCATTCGAATTATGTCGAATTGTGGGGATTGGGTTGAAAATCCAACTGATTTCCTACTTAACTCAATTTGAAAATGTATGCTAAATATATTGCAATTCGAAAGTATTTCCTATTGAATACAAATTTGGATTAACCGCTAGAATTCGTGGTACGCAACTTGACACAGATTATGAAACTATTTTAGATTCATTTCAATATCTTCAAATTTCTGATGTTTAAGAATTGTTTATTTATATTTTTTTAAATATTCTAGATTTTTTTTTTCTATTTCAGAAATCTGTATTTGTAAGAAGCAAAAACTAAATATTGAATTACCGTTTTTTATATTTTAAGTCACTATTAAGTGTTTTCTTTTGTGTTTTTGCTATTTGTGTATTAGGAAATTTATAATTAGTTTTTGTTAATATTATACACAAACTTAAACGAACAACATAATTTGTTACTTCTGATTAAAGTTTCTTAGTTTTTTGTTTGCTTTTTTTTTTTTTTTTTTGTTTTTGTTATTTTGATTTTTGTTATTCTATATACTAAGAAGAGTTGTTAATTATTATTAATTATTTATAGGGCATTATCCTGTTAGTATGTACGATTTACATCTATAGATTTATTTAATTAAAAACAAATTTTATGAAAAATATGTCTGCTTGTTAGAAAAAAAAAAAAAAAACAAACGAATTTTTTGTCATGAAATGTTGATACACTAGAAGAATTTGTATTTGAAAGATGTTAAAAGAAATTTAAAATTCTTTGATTCGAAAAATTAAAACAAATTTCCTGTGTATGTAATGAGTTCTAGATTCTGCGAAGTTCTAAAATCACCTGAAAATAATATTTGATACGAAATTAAATTTGTTTGTTTCTGTTTTTTCTTCGCTTAAGCTGTGAATGCAGAATCTTAAACATATACAATGAGAAGCATTCAAATTGATCCAAGAAGAAATAATGCTTGGCAGTGAGAATAATTAACGATTTCCACAACACAAGCCAGTAAGTTGAGTGAAAATTTAATGTGTGTTTGTTAGTGTAACAAAAGCAAAAGACATGTTAAAATTACACTTGTGTTATAGAAACTGCTAGTAAATATAGATTTAAAAACTTAATTTTTAACTTTTTCTATTCTAGGCCTTTAAAACAGAAATGTAATTTGAGATCTGCTTTTGAAAGAAATTCAAACACTTTTTTAAATTTCGCATTGATTATATTAAAATGTTAACAAAATAAAAAAAAAATGTTAATTTAAGTTAATTATATATTATGAAAACAAGTTTAAAAATAAACGTTGTTTGAGTCACAATATATAACTGTAATAAGAAGATAATTCAAAACATTTTATCATTATTAATTTGTGTACGAAAAATTGCGAATTTGATATCAAAGATTTTTTTCAAATTAGATGTTTACATGTATGGCCAGTTTTTAAAACAGCAATTACAAATTTAAAATGTTCGATGGTGTTGCAAACATAGAATTGAAACTGGAAATTTTTTGAAATGTTTGCTTATAAAGTGAACAATTTTATTTACATTTTAATAAAATGCAGTTTGCAGTTCTCTTTTAAATACAGCTGCTGTGTGTATCAACATTTGTCTCCTAAAGAAGACCAAACCAATGTTATATGAAATGCTTCTATAATGTACAATTTCATTTGTTTTTATTAAAAATTTTTTCTTAAAATTTCTCTTTTAGAGAATTTATTAGCGGTTGGGTTAAATAAAATTTATTTGCTTGTATTATTTTTTGTCAAATTGAAAGTCAGAACGAGAGAGAGAGAGAGAGAAGATAGCGTTTTTTTGTTTTTGTTTATAATTAAACTTCATTTATTTGTATAAAATTACAATAATCATAAGGTAAGTTATATGTGGTATATATTATATTTCTGTTCATTTCAAAATAAAGCATAACATTTAATTTATATTCGTTTTTTGTTAAGGAAAAAAAAATTTAGTTTTTTGTTTTTTTTTTTTTTTTGTTTATGTTTAACAGAAGATATTTTATTAATATTAGTAAGAGAAGAGAAAGCAAAAGAAAAAATCAACTTGCCTAGATTCTTACTCCCTTTTCAGTTGTATTGTTAGAAATTACAAATTCTTAGAGTAGACGTCATATTAAAAGCAAGCCACACTTTTTCTCCGGGTTTCTATAATTGTTTTTCTTCATCTTCTTCTTTAAATAAAAATAATTATTTTTAATAATCAAAAACAAAATGGTTCTATTCCTAAATATTGATTTAATGGTTTTTTCATATTCTTCTCTCTACAAAAAAATTAAATCTTCATCTCATTATTTAACAAAAAATAATTCTTATAAATTCTGACGATGGTTGCTGGTGATGATGAGAAATTATGAAACGAATTTTTTTTTCTTCTTTAAATTCTAAGAAAAAAAAAGGCAAACTTATAATTGCATTTTGTTATAATAATGAAATTAAAAAAAAAACATCTAAAAAAATATACAAGTTCCTACAAACTAGGGCGACGACATACACACACAGACACACAAGCGCGTGCTTTTTGTTTCCAAATCAGTGTGTTTTCTTTTCTAAACATAGAGACGCAAGTAAAAAAGAAAAACATATACGATAGAGTGATAGCAAGAAAGAAATAATCTAAAAGATAAGATATTATTTTGCATTTCTTATGTCGGTGACAACGCCGCCCGGCTGTACACCACCACCAGGGCGCATGCGAATCGAGGGACGACGTTCAGGTGTATCGTAGGGAGGACGAGATGAATTCGTGGCTGCCATTGAGTCATCCATAGTGAGGCCGCCGTTGCCACCAGTGCCTCCGCCTACCAGCATTTGGGAGCCTGCACCCATCATGCCAGCACTACTGCTTACCAGTGTCTGACCGCCTGCACCACCGCTGCTCATCAGCTGTTGAGTGCCACTGGCGCCCACGGTCGCCACGGTACTGCTGATTTGATTTTGACTGTGCTGATGCTGTTGCTGGGTCGTCTGTTGCTGCTGCGGCTGTTGGCCGTTGCCATCCTGTTGCTGTTGTCCATTATTGCCCTCCTGAGCCTGTTGTATGGCCTGAGGATTGCGGGGTCCACCGAACTTCAGTAGGTTCCAATCGAAGACATAGTCGTATGTGAAACCCAAACGATGAAACAGATTGCGGAACAGTTTGCGCAAATAACAGTAGTCGGGACGCTGTTCGAAATGCAATTGGCGGCAGAAATTCAAATAGTTTATGAACTCACTAGGGAAGCCCTTACACAGGGAAATGATCGTAGTGGATAGTTTCTTCTCCGAAATACGCTCATACTTTTGTCGTTTATTGGCGGCTTTCAGTCCCTGCCAGGGCAGTGCTCCCAAATTAAAATACATGAGCACATAGCCCAGCGACTCCAAGTCATCACGTCTTGACTGTTCAATGCCCAAATGTGTGTTGATCGAGGCGTATCTTGCGGTACCCGTAAGATTTTTGTTCTCTCGATACGGTATGTGTTTCATGGTTCTTGAATCACGGAACTTTTTCGCCAGACCAAAGTCAATTATGTATACGAGATTGCCTTTCTTTCCCAAGCCCATTAGGAAGTTGTCCGGTTTTATATCTCGATGTATAAAATCACGCGAATGTATGAAATCGATGCGTGATATCATTTGATCGGCCAATAGCAGCACGGTTTTCAGTGTGAAGCGGCGATTGCAAAAATTGAATAAATCTTCCAATGAGGGACCCAATAATTCCATAACCATAACATTGTAATCTCCCTCGCTGCCACACCAAATTATGCGCGGTATCCCTATGCCGCCACGCATTATTTTATAGAATTTTGATTCAATGTGCAACTGTGGGTGTTTGGTGCGTATACATTCTAATTTAATGGCCACCTCTTCGCCTGTGTTAATTGTTGTGCCCAGATAGATATCGCCAAATGAACCAGAGCCTATTTTGCGACCAAGGCGATATTTATTACCGACACGTAACTCCATTGTGTCTGTGTGTGTGTTTTGTTTGTTTTTGCAAAGGGAAGGAGGAGTACGAGGCGTGATTCTGAAATCAACACAAATAAAAATAAAAAAAAATTCAATGATGCATTTATAATTCTTTTCAATTATTTCATTTGCGAAATACTTACCTTTTTTCTATTCTCCAAGTGTGTTTTAGTTTTCTACGGTTTTTTTGTTTTTATAACAACTTTATGTTGTTTGTTAATTTTTTAGAGATTTTCCTTCTACTATTTATTTCTGTTATGTGTAGTATTTGATCAAAGCGATGATGGCGACGACGACGGAGGAGATGTTGTGGGGTTGATTATATGATTTCCTTTATTGATTTTGTAATCTGTAAATAATAAAAATAGATGGAACATTAATATTTAGTTGAAAGGTTTGCACGTACAAAAAAAGAAATATCTTTATTAAAATGGCAAAATAATAGGAGGTGTTGTTTATTAAAATGTCGAATTCGAATATGTTTTGTTTCTGCTTAATATTATAATTTAATTATAATTTGATCATTCCATTTATAAAATACTTCTATGACGTATTTTAAGTATCATTATCCTTTAAAAATAAGCCCACAATTTTAGAGCTCTATGGGCCACAACATTTTTTTGCGTAATCTTTTCAATAAAACGTCAATATTGGAATTTAGGCAGCTGTCAGTAATATTTACTGCTTAGAAACTGAGAGTTTTTTTTATAAATAAGAGTGTCCTACGAAATGGCGAAAAGGAATTTTTTATCGGATACTGAGTTAGAAAAAATACTCAGTACAAGTACAGAAAGTGATGATGAATGTGCAGATTTCAGTTTTGATGAGGAACTTGCAGACAACATAGAAACAATTCTTGAAACTCCAGCACTATTGTGTGATATGGTTTGAGAGAATAAAAGACACATATGTCCGACACGGCGTAAACCACATAGTCCAGTGTCACACATATGTGTCCGACGTGGCAGTCAATGTGTTAACATCAATATAATTTTTAATATACATTGTATATACTTTAATGCATTGAAAATCAAATAGAGAAATTTAATTTTTAAAATATTCGCAACAACATCAAGCAACTGAATGAAATATTTGTATTTATACGCTCCATAGTTTACATTCGGGTTGTGTACGTGTAAATTGACGAAAATCTTCGTAACCTGAACACTATTCAGCACTATTGAAATTTACAATTTTTTATGGTTTTAGAAGTTTGGAGTCATTTTAACCCCAAGTGCTATTAAGGGTTAATTTTAATTGTTCTTTTGTTTTTTTAAGTACTAGGGTTTGTGTTATATTTTTCTTAACATTCATCAAAATCGGCCCAATCGGCTATCTTTCCATGTGAAATTCCAAATATTGAGAAATTTGACCTTCTCGATTTAAAGGTTTACGTTTTCCAATTTCAGACTATATTTATAATTACATTGACTATAATATTCTGAATAGGTTTTACTTAAAATTCATAACAAAAAATTAGTTTTTCTCGAAAATCGCAAAATTTAAATCGCAGGTACCGACAAACTAAAGGAGATATTTTCATACTTTTTCCATATTTTTGTTCCCTATTATGTTCTCAATAAATCCCAATTTTAAAGTCAAAAAATTCGGAAATTTGTTTAACAAAATTTTTCAAAATTTGAAATTGTAGTTTTGAAACTGCAGTTAAAAAAAATCAATTTTTTTGGTCATACCTGGGAATAGGTTAACGGTATCCTATGAAGACAAAAACTCATATACAAGTAAATATGGATAAATTTTAAGTAAAAATAAGCTTTTATTTTAATATTTCACAGAATATGTTCATTTTGTTTCAACATTTCTTGTTCTAGGGGCCTGAGATTTTGGCGATTTTTTAATAACTTTAAAATTTTTTAACCAATTTTTGTCTTTTATATCTTATTAGAACGACAATTACGTACGCATTTCGATTTTTTTTACACTAAATTGCAAAAATAATTACTTAATGGCAAAATTTTTACAAAAACTGAAAAAATTGAATTTTTTCCCCTTGTAAATGCACTTCACAACTTGAGCGTCGTTGCGGCACCAGTTAACGTTATACTACCATCTTAATATTTTACACAACGTATTTCCACAATATATAGAACAATTCTAGAGGGGGGACGGCCTGTACCTAGAAACATTTTTTCGTACATACAATCTTGGAGCAGTCTCAATTGAATATTATGAATTGGGCTATGATTGGTGCCTCATCCGCCATATTCTCCGAATTTAGCCCCTAGTGACTACTTCCTACTTCCTATTTCCAAACCTAAAGAAACGGCTCGGTGGAAAGGGATTCAGCTCCAACAATGAAATTATTGACGAAGCAAATGCCTATTTTAAGGACCTCGAAAAAATATATTTTTTGGAAAGGATACAAAAACTGGAGAAACGTTGGACTAAGTGTATAAAGTTAAAAGGAGATTATGTTGAAAAATAAATTTTTGTTTTACAAAAAAAAAACTGAGTTTCATTCAAAAAGTCACGGACTTATTTATTCGCCCTCGTAAAAAAAAAAAAAAAAAAAAACATTAAAATCAGGTGAGTAGCTGTGGGATTGAATCCTCAAAAATCCAATTAATGACCAAAATAACTTCAATTTTTTGTTTTTTTGTTTTTTATTAAAGTTCTCATTGTTGTATTTTTTGGCGAGAGGCTCTTACCTAGGGTTTCTAAGCAGAAAAAAAATTCCGGGAATTCCCGGGAAATATTTTTTTGTAAATCCCGGGAAATTTTCTTCGGGAAATTTCGGGAATTTGAAATAATTTGTTTGTAGTCTTTACTTTTTATTACAAAGCTGACTTTTGTTTTGATACCTAAAAATACAACTCCATGAACCATATTTTTGACATTTGTGTAGTAGTAAACAATATTAAAAACATATTTTTCAAGAAAGTTCACGCATTAATCTTGGAAGTCATGGAGCGAACGGGTAAAGCATGGAAATATTTCACTAAAACTACAGATTATGCGCAATGTTTGGCCAAAAAGACTGATATACAAAGGTGGAAGCACAACTGGGTTACTGCGCCACTTGCGACAAGTGCACAATGTTACTTTGGAATCTGACGTAGAAGAAATATGTTCAACCTATGCAATCTTTAGAGGAAATATTGTCAAGATTAGCTCCTGTAGACGGATTTTCTTTCCATGCGATAATTGAAAACTGCTTCATAAGACAGTCACTTAAACAATTGGGCCTAGATTTGCCAAAAAATTCAACTACAGTCAAAAACTTAATACTAAATTTTATGGAAAAAATTAATAAGCTAATAATTTTAGATATAGAATCTATTGTGAAAAAAATGGTAGATTTTCTGTTGTTTTTGATGAGTGGTCCAGTATTAAACAATAACGTTCCAATAACGAAATGTTAAACTAGGGCTTAATATACATTCCAGGCAGATGTGACGCAATTAAAATAAAGAATATAATTGAAAACCATTTAAAGACATACAATATAGACTTCAAACAACATATTGTATGCACAATTTCCGACGGCCCTAATGTCATGAAATCATTTGTGAAATCCCGGGAATTCCCGGGAATATAAAAATTGTATTTTTCATTTCCCGGGAGGCGAGAAAGTCCGGGAAATTAGAAACTCTACTCTCACCTGATTTCTTTGATTTCTATTCATAACATTTATAACTAATTTCTCAAATAGTATGGTTTTTTTTAAATATTTTTTGTTTATTATGGTAAAAAAAGCAAAAATTATTCTACACCACCATAGTGGGGAGGGTATTATGCGTTTGAGCAGATGTTTGTAACGCCGAAAAATATTAGTCTAACACCCACCTTAAAGTATACCGATCGACTAAGAATCACTTTCTGAGTCGATTAAACGATGTCCGTCCATCCGTCTGTCCATGTAAACCTTGTGCGCAAAGTACATGCTGCAATATTGAAGATATTTCGATAAAATTAGGTACATACAATTATCATAAATGTTTAATTCATATAGGTATCTACACAAATTTCGCTCCAAATAAGTTTTATATATACGGAAATCATTTGAACTAATTTTATGATGATCGTTCCATAATTATTCATAGCTCCCATATAAGGCACTCTTCCGAAAATCATTCACGAAAATAAATTATTAAAATGATTTTGCTCATTTACTTAGTGTAGCCTATTTTTTTAACACTTGGTTATAGTTTGTTAAAAATGCAAGAAAAATTATATTTTTCCACTTTTACATTTTTAATAATATTTTAAAAAAAAAATTCATTCTAATTATTTTTTCTAAAATGGTACTGTGAAAAAAATAATTTAAATTATTTTCATTTTAATGCTAATGAAATCGTAACTTTTATTAGTCCATATAATTAAATACTTCGTATGCCATTTTATGTTCTTAAGTGTTGTCAACCATGATACTGATTAGAAAAGGTGAACTTTCGAAAAAATTACGCATTTTTTTATTTAGGCTTAATCTCATATCATTACATTTTCGCCTTGATGGTTTATAATCTTTAAAGTGTACTTTATTGTATATTTAGCATACAATTCTAAGAACACTTTCTGGAAAAAACTTTTGCCACTACTAAGAATAAAATCAATATTCCTATTTCAAACTAAACTTTTTTCATTAATAAAAATATAACTTTTATTTGAAAAACATTTTGTAGTTATATTTTTCGAAAAGATTTTTTACCTGTATTCAAAATTGTTCTAAGTAAGCTTCATATGTGTTATTGATTTCTTTACAATGCCACTCGAACGTGTTGAACTTTATCAATAACAAAGTTCTTTCACTTTTAAGACAACCCTTTTTCCTTGTGTGCGAAAGCAAATGATTCAATTAAATTAACGATAAAAAATTAAAACATTTTGGTGGAAGATGTATACAAATTTTAGCATATAAAATTTTTTGTTTAACATTTTTTCTGACTTCATCCAATGTTACAAATAAATTCCGAAAAAAAAAAAAAAAAAAAAAAAATCAGGCAAACTTAACTAAAGTTAACCTCCTTTAATTGTGTAAACAATAAAAACAAAAACAACAATTACTAAAGTTTAACATTAACCATAGCAGGCTTTGAGGTCAATTGAGTTGAAGCAACAAAAACAACAGTACACTATCAACAAATAAAAAACATATACATATATACTTATAGTCTACGTACAATATTGTAAATGAAACTACAAAAAAAAAAAAAAAACAGCTGTGTTCAAAATAATACTGAGTATGTGAATGTTGTACATGAATGATTCTAGCAGACGTCAGCCATCCATATTTTTGAAATACTTTAAAAACAGACAAAAAAGCTTTAGATCATTTAAGGTTTTTATAACACATCACATACAATGCAAATGAACAGTATACATATAAGAAATAAGAAAAAAAAGTTTAGGTAGGCTATATCCGACCCATATGACACCCCACAAAAGTAAAAGTGTATTGTAATAATTTATTAAACAAAATAGATTTTACAAAATTATGACTCTTTTAAAAAATTTTATACCACTTCAATTGTACCACAAAATTATACCACTACAATATAGGTAAATCAAAAATCTGAGAAACACAAAGAATAAACAACCGTATGTTTTAAGCTATAATTGTAAATCAATTAACTATTTATAGTATTAATAATACATTTTAAAGTCAAAAAATCAAATCGGTAAGTTTCAATACATATCGTGATTCTTTCTAAACCCACCACCAGAGAGATGGGTTTATATTGATTTTGCCAATCGGTTTGTAAAACATCAAAATAATGGTCATAGACTCACAAAAGTATAAAGGCACGGGAAAAGGACATAGGTGATGAAATTTCACCCAAATGCATACTACCTGTTGATCAAAAACTAAATTATTGACATCCAAAATTTATATTTATTTAATTATTTTATTTAAATTATTTATAGAATACCGGTAACAGTAGCTTAGCGGTAACAGTTGTTCGGCTTGCATATGTATTTCAAAAAAACCTATTTGAAAATCTGGACGTAAGAAGTGTAATTTTTGGAAGGAAATACACCAATTATTCATAAGATGTAGGGCCGTTTTCTCATTAGGTGATTATATTTTTTTCCCAACGAAAAACTGCAGATTAAAGAAATATGGTTTTCACAATGTCTCATTTGCTTCTATTCTGTCGCAAAGCTAACCCGACCTCGTCTGCCAATTATTTATTTATCATACAGATAAATTCAATCAGCTGAATGCTGTTCACAGTTTTTATGTGTTTTTTTAAACGAAATTAAATTAATTTTATAAAAAAAAGTTTAATAGAGGAATTAACATTAATTTGATGGAGGATGAACTCGAAGAACAGTTCCAAGTGAATGCTGAAAGCGTTTATCATGCCAGGCCCAACTACCTTGCAGACATGGAGGATAATGAATTTTTCAAAAGATGCCGGCTGTCGATGGCCACTTTAAACAGCTGATTTATGTAAACATGTTACCACTTAAAGGCGGGGTTCCCAACTTTCACATCTATTTTGAGAGGTATGTATTGCTAACTGAAAATAATGTTTTTTGTCGGTATATTGAGAAAACCAAAATTGTTAACGGACAGTTTATCGGCCTAATAAATCTATGTGGACATTTAGTAACGGCAGTTTGTCGATACAATAAGAAAACGCGCCGTAGAGATGTAGAGTATAAAAAAAGTAAAAAAAATACATCCGCATATGTTATATAAATTTGGTAAAAAATGGTCCAACCAAAAAGAAATTTAAAACAAAATGTCTGTCTGTCCTTCCGTCCGATAGGACCTAATCGGAAAGACCAAGAAAACTAAAATTTTACTCGAATAGTTTTTCTAATAAAGTTATCTATTGTGTGTCCAAAAATTAACAATATAGGTTGAACAGACATTGGTCGAACTTAAAACTATAAATTGTTCCCGATAACATTTAAATGCATGCATGGAGTAATGTTAAATTTACCACTGATATTTTCTAGTAGTAATATAAAATTAACCAAGTTAAATCGGTTCACTGATAAAATAAATGTTTTTATACAAAATATATTGGGGATTTTTTCAAATGTTAAGTTTTAATTTTGAAACATTTGTACAATATAAATTTATTCAAAGTATTCATTCGGATGTGGCAAAACATCCCAACCACTTCTTTCTAAATAGTTTTTAACAGGTATTGCAACATGTGGCCGAGCATTGTCAAGATGGAATATAATGGTTACATATATGGTCGCATAATTTAGGCGTTTTTCGTTTTGCATTCGGTACATGTTCCCTGTGATGGTCTGACCAGATTTCAGCAGCTTATATTAGATTGGACCCTTTTGTTCCCACCAAATACAGAGCATAATTTAGCGCCATGTGTATTTGGATTTGGTGTCGATTCGGCTGGTTGACCAGGCTTCACACACGTTCTCTTAAGCTTCGGGTTATCGCAAGTAATGATTCGGTGCCAAAATTATTTTTTTTTTTTAAACAAACACAAACTGCGAAGCGTTTTGCTTGTCTGCAGATACACCCAGAGTCTCCGGCAGGAATCGAACCGCCAGATTGATAGTCCAGCACACTATCGTGTAGATTATCGGGGCACCCCTTAGCATTCAAGCAGCATTTCGGACATGCAAAATCGTCTTTCCCTGGTATTGGATGAATCCTGCTACTCGCATAAGTTTTGAAATTGCTGCTTGAGTAGATCCCAATGATTTTGAAATATCTTGTTGAGTTTGATAACGATCTTCATGGAGTAATGCCGATGGAACACATTCACCATAAGCTTCGATGAGCAATCGGTAAGCTTCAGTAGCTTACGCTTTTTTGGAACAAAATTCGACATTTTCGATATATCAACTGCTTTATTAGGTAGCATACACACAAAAAATACATTCACGCTTTCATATAGAAAATAATGTTTCACAAATGTTGCAATATTGTCTTCCTAGAGGAAAGTACAAGATTGTCTGACTAAACAAGTTGTAAGACATTTACCGAAAAGCTCAATAGTGTGAAACGTCTTTAAAGTTAAAATCAAAGCGAATTCAATGGCAAATTCATTTTGATCTTTAAATATTTAATTTTTTGTCATTTAAGCAAGCAGGATATGATAGACTCTTACTGTCTATCCTATCCTTTAGTTTTGGAAATTTTACCTAAATGCTATTGTCATTTAAATTACCAACTTTGAACTCCCTATAAAATGGTCATTATTTCTTGATAATTGATGACAATAAATTAATGCTTAAGAATATGTATATTAAAATAACTATTTCTTTCATATTTAAAACATTTTATTAACTGTTATTTTAAAATACTTATTCCTAATTGTGTGTGTACTACAAATATTTCCAAAAAGGATTTATAATTATGTCAAAGTTCTAAAAATGAACTCTAATATTCTATACCTATTGGTGTTTGTTAAACAACAGCCAAATAATATCTTATTTTTATAATATATCATAAATCTTTTATAATCTATATTGATATGCAAAAATGTTTACAAAACAACGATGATAAATGGTCGTCGTGCAACACACAATTGAATGAATATATGTTAGCGATAGGTACGAACTACGCATGTTTTTAAAATAATAAAACCGAAAGTAATATGCATTAAAGCAATACATTTTTAGCGTATTGTAGGTCCCAGTAAAATTTTCTAAAGTAAAAATAAACATTTTTATTATTAGATCATCTTGAATAGGCGATGCGGTAATATTACAGGCTTGTTGTAGTACACCAGCGAAAAATTGTATTTTATTTGTTTTATTTCATCACCATTAACCTAGTCTATCTTAGAACATAATCAAGTACAATGTCACATTTATTATAAAGTATGTTATTATTTGATATCAAAGGTTTCTCAAATGTTTTTTTAAATCTTCTAATAGAGTTTGATAACAAATCATTCACACATCTGTAGCTGGAATTAGAGATCTAAAATGTGGGTAGTTTTGACTACTCGATCTTATACTCAAAAAATTATTTCTGATACTCGATACTACTTAATAATTTTCAAAACTGAATGTAAAATTTAAAAATTATTATTTCACAAACACAGTTGTACATTTTCACTAAAACACATTTCTGTTTTCCTTGTTGTACTGAAATATACAGTACTAGCTGAATTCGGTCCCCGTTGCTGGCCCTTATATTGCACCTCGATCTCGATTTTAATATACAGTGTCCAACAAAACTAAAGCACGGACTCTCCCGACCTGACTTCGCAGATATCTACAGTGGCGTGCTATGCCCTTATTATATTTATGAATTCATCTTAAGGCCTTGGGATATACAATGTTTGTTTTTATTTGGAGTAAAAATATATAAATGTGAAAAACATGAATTTTATAAATGTAAGCGAGCAATAATCAACGATTGGCATTGTGCTTTCCTAATGGTTATATCAAAGGCAAGACTTAACGGGAACTGGAGTCGCTTGAATTCAAATGATAAGTTGTTGAAAATCATCTTTATGCGTGGAATCAGTGCGTCTTCGTCTATGAATTTAGTAAACATTTGTTGTTGGTCAATCTTGTTCCGTTGCATAATTTTGGAGCGTTTAAGTTTCGGAGAAGCATTATTGAGCTTGTTGACATCATAATTTTTTAGTGACAAAATTGCATATTCCCACAGCCAATCCGAATTTTTGTAGTTGGTTGTAAGACTTGGGAAGACCTTGTCGTCAATGGCTTGAATATTCATTTGCAATTGGCAGAAGTTCGGCGGGAACGAAATCTCATTTGTGACGGAATAAATTGGAATTTTCCATTTCCAATGTCCAACAATTGTTATGAGAATGTTTCGGGAGAAGGGTCTTGCAGCAAATGCACACGCATGTTCATCGATAGCGTTCTGCATCTGTAGCATTATTTCAAGTAAAATAAATTTGAAGGAACTTCGCATCATCATTGGATTCAATATCTGTGATACATTTTGCCTTGAACTTTAAAGGTGGGCAAGAAGCTGACGTTGTTTACGATATTAGTTCCCCCGAAGGACGTCATTTGAAAGCATGAGTTGTACTTTCGGATATTTTGAAAGAAGTGCTTGGAAATCGAAGTGGCAACGAAATGTAACATAGAAGCGGCTCAATAATTGGTGGCAGAACAACTTTACCGTTCGAACATTCCCGGGAATTCCTTAAGGATCTTCAAAACGCTGCAATGTAAGGACAGTTTGTTCATTGCGCCAATCAGTACGTCCTTGTATTCATCATCCTTATTGTAATGAAATGCTGGCAACTTTAAATCGATTCTTTCTCTTGATCGAACCATTGGATAGCGATTGGCTCTCGATGAAGATGCACTGCGACGCATTTGCTGAAGCCGTGATTCGCGTTCTCTTTCCGGTTCTACGGCTTAGACGTACTTAGATGCCCTTTTGTGATTATCCTCAAGACTTGATTCTATTTCTGTTTATGCGTCTCTAGATGTATTTTCCGATTTTCCTGAAGACGTGGTTCGCGTTCCGCAGCTGTTTCAGTTGCTCTTCACTTAAAATAATTTGTAAAAACACAAAACTGCAATTACTAAATGAAGCATTTATTTCTCGAATGAACATTTTTTTTCGAAAAATATTTTGAGAAAATATTTTTTTGATATCATTACCGGTATAGCGTACCACCACCCCTCCGCACACAGACCGAATATCAAAAATCTGACATTAGGTAATTTTGAAGATTCTCAGAAAATCGGTCCAGCCGTTTTTGAGTCCATACGGAACATACACATCTATTATAATGCATATAGATTGAATACTGAGTACCCAAATACTCAATACTTTCACATATCTAGCTGGGACTACAATAACTTTAATTTTTTACTGCACACAAAGATTTATAGAACATCACCTGTATTTTATTTTAATAATTTAGAACTATTAAAATTTTTAATTAACTATTTTCAAACAAAGACTAAAATTTCTTTAAAAAATTGGGTTAATCCTAAAGTACGTAGAATATACAAACTAAAGCCAACACAGAGTATCATAATAAACTGACAGGTGATGACCAAATACCAAGAATAAGAGAAAGGAGAAAAAATAAACTCTTTTAATGGGTTCGACGAAAAAAGATTTCATATAAACACAATAAAAAAGTATGTAGAGATAAAAAAATTTGTTAAAAATAAAAAGTGTAGAGAATGATAATGAAAAATAGATTGAACGAAAAACACTAGGGTGAGGACGAATTTTAAGGAGTGCGAGTAAACAAATTGTTGCACATTTTTATTTTAGGTCTGGCATGTCATTTGCAATTGTGGTCGAAGAAACCGTTATTTTATTAACACTGGTCTTACCGGTTATAGTCTTTTTACAGATCTATTTAGAGTCAACCAGATATTAGGTATCGGTTTATTTTAGTATTCGGGCAAAATTTTACCAAATTCCAAAACTTTTTTAAAGAAACAACATAGATTATTGGTCAAATATTTGACAAAAAAGCATAATCATTAAAAAATCGATATTCATCTATCCATTGAACCAATATTTATTTTAATAAACAAGCTTCAGTTTATAAAATATCACAATGAAGGATCATTATTATATAATTTGACATTATTAGCTTTTATAAAGTAATCTAATATCAAATAAACATGTGTTGAATATATTTAATCAATCAACCTTAAGAAAACTAAAAAACCTAAAAAGGTTTCAGAAAAACTTTTCTCTTCAAATGAAGATACGATGAATGGAGTAAACAATGGAAAGTGGGTCCTACAGGGAAACTAAAAATGAGCTGAAACAAGTTCTGAAAGAAATAATTAAATTATTTGGAAAATTTGTAGTTTCGGATTAGGTCGAACAATGATTTTTTAGTATAAATCTGAATAATAAAACTTTAACAAAAAATCAATTAAATAGCTTAATATAGTTGTATGAAAAATTCCAAGGATCATCCTTCTCAAAGAGTAACCATTGCATTTATTGGATGAACGGTACACTATTTTTGCAGAATCTTTGGTTCTACAGTAATGAAGACCTCATATTTCTATCTTCCAAAACATAAATTTGGCAAAAAAATTCAACAAAACAGAAAACGCTATATTTTGTTCTAACGTTAAACCAATTAATATATAAAACATATATAATTGTATTAATTTAATGTAAGCACAAATGGATTAATTTAAAAACATTGGAACATATTTTTAGAGGGCTGGACGTAACAGTTGGATTCTCAAACAGTTAAGAAGAACATTCATTTTAATATGCTACATGTTTAGCTTTAAATTTTATCAAATGGTTAGAAAAGTCAGCACTTTTTAAACAGCTGTTCTTGTTATTGTTTTTGAAGTTCGTTTCTGTTTATGAAATAGTTTTTGTATTTTTTGATTAAACGTGTTAAAATGGAAACAAAAATTATAGTTTTACCCCCATATTCATAGAGAATTATACATAGCGACGAGACACTCCGATGTGTTAAACAAAAATAAAACAAATCATATGTTTGATACAACTTCAAAATACATTGAATAGCATGTATTTTGTTGTTGCAAGAGTTAGGTTATTGAAAACAGTTTTAGGTTTTTGACAATTATGTACGTCTCATCTCTATGTTACTTTTGCCCATAGTCATAAACAATTTTTAAATTTATCAAAGGTTTATAAAACAAAATTTTCATACAAAATTTGATTTTGAGCATGTTGTAATATGTATCAAATGAACGTTATCCAGGTTGACTCAAAGACCTCTTCTTTATTCAATTTAGTTGTTTGACAGGGAAATAGTATTTCAAATCCCCATTTCAAAACTTCAATTTCCAATGCTTCGCAGAAAAATTAACTCAACATTAAACATAATAAATCAAAGTAGAGTTTTAAAAGGGATAAAATAATGCTCTCAAAAAATATGCCAAAAATATGTTTTATAATGAAAACTAAATGTAATAAACATGAAATGAAATACAATTTTCACTTAGCAAAATATACGATTAAGAATAAAAAAGTAAAAATTACAAACAAAAACAACACTTTTACAGTTCTATTCGTTCTTTTAGTTATTTTTCAGGTTAATAACGTGTTGTGGTTTTATGAGTAGTTTTAGCCATTAAAGCCAACAAACACTTATATTTATTATGTTTTCTTTTTCATTTTCATCGTCATCGACGTTGTTTCTGTGGCTGATGATGGCAATAACAACAATAACAAAGCAAACTACCAAAGAACTAAACAAATCAAATCAACCAGTTGGATTTTTTGGTGGTAGTAAAATTATGAAGAATAGAAACAGCGCACAAAGATCACGTAGTGGTTTAATAAAGAAAATACTGATAAAGTGTAAGAGAAAGGAAAATAGAGAATCTTAAATTTTTTTATATAGTATTTTTTCGAAAAACAACAAAACCGATTAAGAAACATAAGAGCAATAAAGAAGCAAAAAAATAAACGCAGGCGCAACAGTTTCTAGCAGCAGTAGAATTTATTTATTATAATCCTCCTGTATACTGCTGGTCAAAAATAAAAGAACAAAAACTGAAAAAAGCTCACATACACATGATAACAAATGGTAATCATTGTGTATCTATGTGTTTGTCTCTGAACACGTATGTGTGTTTGTCTGCACATGCAGCTTAAAAACTCTCAATACTTCCGTGACTGGTGAAAAAAATTAAAAAAACAAATATAAATAAAAGAGTATGATGATTAATACTTTTTGTTAATAGGGTTTCTTTTTATATAACTGAAATCTGTTGCCGGTTTTATTACTTATGTATATTGTTTAACTTTTTGACAAATAGCCATTTTCGATATAAAGTTTATTAGAAAAGTGATGAATAAGTAATATGATAATGTATGTATATTGAGGGTTAAATTTGTTATTCTCACTTAATCTTCTTTTCTTTTCTTTATTTCACAATGGAACCAATATAAGTTTTTAAAAATCTTTCCAAACTAATATTTTGCATTCATCGCGATCAGATAACTTGAGTTTTCTTTAAGAACAAACAAAGAGAAGTGGTCTTTTCCTACTTGTCCTTATCTTTCAAAAACTGAGACAATTTACCATATTAGTTCAGCCATCAAGGTGAAAGAACATAATACTAAATTTGTGTCACTAGATGTTTAGTACGACAACTAAAAAACATTGAAGTCGTTAAGTCCAGCATGATCGAAGACTGACAAGCTAATCGTCTTTTGCAGTACATACCAAATCCAGTACATACCAAATCCTAAGGTCACTCTTTAGGGATTCCAAAATTGGGAGACGAGAAGTGCAGACAATGCTCTGTTTAATTTAATTTAATCTAAAGGATTCAGATTTAAGCTTCAGTTCCGCAGCAAGTATATGCCCGTTATGTCTCTTGAAAGACCTACAAGACCTACCAGTGTCTTCAAACTATTTGACGGCACGATACACAACAAGTAAGAGTGCTATATTCGACTATGCCGAATCTTATATACCCTTCACCTTTGTTGTGGATGCATTAATTGCCACTTTCAGCGTATAACATCCTAAATATATCAAGAAAACTTTTAAAAATTTTACATATAATTGCTGACGAACAGATTATAATGTAGAAGTTATAAACGATATGGCAATCTTATATATACCATTCTCACGAAGGTGAAGGGTATAAAAAAAACAACGCCAAACGAAAGGAAACACAAAAGCAAAATACGCAAAGCAATGAAACCAACACACTTCCAAACATACGTTTTGTTGCTTTTTTGTCAAAGCATGCTATAAATTGTCTTTTTTTATGAAATTTTCAGAGGTTGTCTCGGGTTTTTGCTCATATCTCCGTTATTTATGGACGGATTTTGCTGATTTTAAATAGGAAACTTCTCGAAAGCATGTCTGACAGAATTATTGAAGATTTGGATCCCGAAGATATTTGGGGTCTTCAAAAAATTGATTTCAACAGAAAATTATTTGCAGATTAGCAATCCGCTTAAAAGCATTGTTCACATAAAATCCGGTAGCATAAATGTTTTATCCCTTTGACGACCATAAGACTAATTTTTGAACAATTCTTGAACACAGTACCAATAAAACTGACAATTTTCAAAGACAGTAGAAAATAAAAGCTGTAACCGAACTTGTTTTAATCTAAACACATTAATAAGAGACACGTTTACGAACTAATTTAAATTAAAATGGAACCCATTATTTTTGTCGTTATTTAGTTATTCAATATTTTTGTGTTGTGACACCGGTGTCTCCGTGGTCGTCAAAGGGTTAATATTTATGTAACAACAAAAAAAAGAAGCGATTGAATGCTTTTGAACGACATTTATTAATATTTAAGAAAAGCTAAATAAAGATACTAAAATTAAATGACTCTTATAAAAATCCGTATTTTGGTTTTGATGGATAGCATTAACTGTTGCTTAATATTTCGATCCACCGGCTTTGTATTCTTATTCTGAATTGCAAACACTTGTTTATGTTCAAGAACTACACTCCGTTTTAATTTTCCTTTGACAATAGCCCAAAATTGTGCAATTGGCCGAAGCTGGATACAATTATGGGGTTTCAAATATTTTTCTATTACGTCGAACAGGGGACGAATTACTGCATTCGTGATCGAGTAGAATTTCGTATAGAATAAAATTTCTTCACGTATCGAATGGATGGATTACTGCATTAGATAGCTGACGTATCGAAGTTTTTACAAAATTTACCAGATTTATTTTGGAATACAATCAAAATATATGTCACATTATTATTGGAAAACAAACATTGTTAAAGGCTTATTAAATAATTTTTGTAAAATAAAATATTGTGGAAATATAAATTTAGTTATAAAAAAACAATGTCTACATTCCTTTTGATGTGCTTATCATCTTCTAATTCTGTAGACGATTATAAATAATACAGTACGTATTAGAAAATAAATGCGGGAAAAAAGTGATCCAATGTCATTGCCGGCAAATGCGTAAGTAAATTGCATTATTCAGTTGTATTTTAATAAAATTATTTATCTTATTTTAATTTAATAAGCGCTTTAGGCTTTCAAAAGAGGCCTATAATTTTTTTCTTTCCGAGCTAAGTTACAAAGGACATATGTCTACCGCATTACCACCAAAGCTGCAACAGGCTGTAGCGCTAACCCTTCTTGCTAGTGGAGATTTCCAATATACAGATGGAAATGACTACTTAATGGGGATGTGCTTATCATCTTCTAATTCTGAAGACGATTATAAATAGTACAGTACGTATTAGAAAAGAAATGCGGGATAAAAGTCATCCAATGTCATTGCCGGCAAATGCGTAAGTAAAATCATTTAGTTGTATTTTAATAAAATTAGTTATCTTATTTTAATTTAATGAAAAGAGGCCTATAATTTTCTTCTTTTCGAGCTAAGTTTCAAAGGACATATGTCTACCTCATTACCATTAAAGCTGCAACTTGGTGTAGCGTTATCCCTTCTAGCTAGTGGAGGTTTCCAACATACCGTTGGAATTGACTACTTAATGGTGATGTCCCAAAGCGCAGTTTTCAAAACAGTAAAGCAAATTATAAATGAAATTGAAGACTACTTTGATTTTCCATTCGTAGAAATTGATCTGGCAACTTCGTAATGAATAGATAAATTTTTTCATTGCTGGCTAAAATAATTTTCACAAAATTACCAAAAAATAACAAAACAAATATTGTTAATATTATTACTACTGCCAGTTTTCGCTAACATAAAATTATATTATTTGCAAAATAACAATTTATGAATTGCGTGTGTTATTATTAATAATAAGAAGAAGTACAAAAATCTTAAATTCCGTCTGGACATCATAACCTCATTCTTTTTGTAATTTTGGTTGCTGCTGCTGTTGTTGTTCGCTATTTATTCATTATGCCTTCTACTGAAAGCCTCTCCTGTTCTCTGCAGTCTTGTGGTAAAAACATCACCAAGTCACAAGGTAGCATTTCCTGCATCCTTTGTCTTAACTGGTTTCATGCCAATTGTGTTGGTATCAGTACGGATCAGCTGGCGGCACTCGCTAAAGGTAAAGGTGCTCTTAACTACATGTGTGATTCCTGCAAGGCCACCCGTGTAGATTCTGAATCATACTCATTTC
The DNA here is from genome assembly GCA_942486065.2 of Calliphora vomitoria. NCBI lineage: Eukaryota > Metazoa > Arthropoda > Insecta > Diptera > Calliphoridae > Calliphora > Calliphora vomitoria. Next base: position 37,986,228 of record OW818029.2, read on the forward strand.
GTGAAGATTTAAGAAAGGGTCTTGCTGATATTCAAACAAAATTTGATGTTATATTGTCTGAAGTTAAACAGGAATTAAACTCTAAATTTACCGAACTCAAAAATGATATTGATAACTGCAACAAAATGATTAAATCCGTGGATATATCAACGGCAAATAAAATTATATTTCTGGAAGATCAAAATGAAGTTTTACAGAAGCGTCTTAATAGAGCAGATATACTAATAAATGGACTGCCCAAGTTTCAAGACAACATCAATGATCTTGTAATTAAAATTTTTGAAGAACTTAATGTGAATATGGATCCAAATGGTATAAACAACTGCTATTTTATAAATAATGGTAATACCGTCCTTGTCAAGTTAAATAATATATATAAACGTGATCTTATAATGCGAAATTATTTTAAAACAAGGAATTTATACCTTTCATCATTGATAGAAACGGATATAAATAAAAGAATATTTTTAAATGACCATGTAACGCCGAAAGTTGGAAAACTTCTTTTTCAATGTCGTAAACTGCGCAGAGAAAATAAAATCTCAAAATATCGTTTGATAAACTCAGACAAGCCTAGAATCAAAATAACATTAAAGGATGATAGCATCAAAATTCTTGATTCATCTGAATTTTTCCCATACTTCAAAATAAACAATGACGTTTTGTGATTTAGTTCCACACTCGAATTACATACAAACTTTGGTCGTATTGCTGAATCTCACTTTTTGAATCTTTTTATTTTATGTTTTTCTTTATAAATTTAATTTATTTTTATGCAAAAGAAACTATATTTTTTTATGGGGCTTTCACACTACTCTACAAGTTATTATAGAATACTTTAATACATAAATCTTTTTACAGTAGGCAATGTTCAAACCCCATAAATATGTATTTTTGTAGTATTGGTTACCTTTTGATTTGTATTTTATATTTCAATGAGCATTATAATTTAGTTACTGATCTCTTTTTTTTTATAAATCCTAGTTATACTTTACTTGGTAAAGTATAATCTAGGACTTTTTATTCCCAAGTTTTTGATTGTTATCAATCAAAAGCAGTTCATTTTTAACTATGTACTACATAGTTTAAAAATGAACTTGGGATTGTATACATATTTTTCGTAATACTCAAACCTACTTATTTTCTTTAATCTGGTATATTTTGTGAATTATTTAGCCAAGTGCCTAATATCAATAAGTTTTATTGTTTTTGTTATTAATAGTATTATAGAATGAATTCTAATAATCCTTTATTGGAAAATTTAGGTCCTATTGTTAGTGATAACAGCGTTTTAAGGGAAAATTTTTTTAAATATAGTAATTGTTTTAATGTTGCTCATATTAATATACAAAGTCTTAATCCTTCTTTAAAAAATTCTAAATTCGATGAATTTAAATGTATTCTTGAAAATTCGTCAACAGATATACTAGCGGTATCTGAAACTTGGTTAAAACCACATATTTTAGATAATTCAATTCAGATACAAAACTACTACATTATAAGAAATGATCGTGAAGATATGAGGGGTGGAGGTGTTGCTTTTTACATTCGCAATGGAATATCGGTGAGAGTTATACTTGAAATTTCTGATCCGTTGAGCATAGAATGTCTCTTTATTGATGTTGACGGCTACAATTCTAAAATCCTAATGGGTGTGGTTTATGCACCCCATGGCAATATTCAGTCATTGGAGCATATATTAGGGGATATATGTTGTCGTTATAAGAATATTATTATTTTAGGAGATTTCAATAATAATCTATATGTTGAGTCTAAGGCTAATTTAGTTAGGAGCTTGTGTAGTGCTAACAATCTGTCGTATATACATAATTTTATGCCCACCCATTTTGATATTCAACATTCTTCTACTTCCTTAATAGATTTAGCTTTTGTAAGTGATATTAATTTAGTTAAAAATTCAGGCCAATTCTTAGTACCTTCACTTTCGCATCACACTTTCATTTTTGTATGTTTTGACGTTCCTTTCGTAATTACTGATAAAGTAAGAGAATATAAAGATTATAATAATATCAATTGGGCCAGAGTACAGAACATTATTTCACTTAATTCTTGGGATGGAATCTTTTACACTACTAATGTGGAGGAACAAATGAATATATTATACCAACTTCTTAATTCTTTGCATGAAGCAGTTCCAATGAAAAAATCACGAACATTTAATAATTTAAATTTTTGTAATATTTTGGAAGTGAAAGTGGCTAGAAACGTGAGGGATTTGGCGTTTAAAGCATACAAGGAGAATTTGAGTCGTGCCAATTGGGTAGTCTATTGCAAGTATCGAAATAAGGTTAAACGTTTATTGAGAAAGCAGAAGATGATCTATTGGAGATCGAGATTTGAGAATTGTGGTAATAATAATTTGTGGACAATTGTCAATAGAAACAATACTTATACAAATCCTTTTGAACAGCATGACCCTGATACATTCAATGAGTATTTCACTTCATCACAGACTCGCTCTGATGATGTTCAACCGAATTTTGCCGATTTGCCTCAAGTAGGGTTTGGGTTCAGGAGTATTGATAAGAATGAGCTTTTCCATGCCATTTCTAAAATTAGATCCAATGCTATAGGATTTGATGGGCTACCGCATAAATTCATTAAAGCTATATACCCGCATATTGAAAATTACCTCCTGCATATATTTAATACCATTATTGTTACCTCCACCTTCCCTAGTGTATGGAAGACGTCAAGAATATTGCCTATAAAGAAGAAAGGAAAGAGTGTTTGTCTCGATAACTATAGACCTATAAGTATTTTAAGCAGTTTGTCTAAAACATTGGAAATAATTTTAAAGGACCAAATGTTGGAGCATATTAATTCAAGGAGTTTGCTAAGTAGCTCACATTTCGGATTTATATCTGGGGGTAGTACTGCTTCTTTGCTTCTGAATCTTACAGAAAATATACGTCAAAACATCAATTCTAATAAAATTTCTACTATGGTATCACTTGATTTAAGTAAAGCGTTTGATACAGTTAATTATTGTGTTTTAATTGAGAAATTGGCCTCTAAATTTAATTTTTCGAAATCTTCGTGTAAATTATTATTTTCCTACATAGGTAACCGTAAACAGTTTGTTGGCACTGTGCTAACACGATCTAAAATATCTGAGTGTCGAAGTGGCGTTCCTCAAGGATCAGTCCTTGGCCCTCTGCTCTTTTTAATCTACATTAACGACTTCGAGGATTTTATTGGTTCTCACTGCACAAGTTACTTATTTGCTGATGATATGAACTTACTTTTTTCTACTGAAATTCAATTTCTCGATTGCCATGAGGTCACTATAAATTATACATTATTACAAGCTGCAGAATGGGCATTTTATAATAGGCTGAAGTTTAATCCTTCTAAAACAAAGGCAATATGTTTTGGGGCATACAATAATAACTCAATTAACTCTATGAATATTATATTTGGCGGTGTGCGCATACCTTTTGTTGACTCAATTATTTGTCTAGGATTAACACTCGATAGAAGCCTGACTTTTGAGAAACATATATCCAATGTAAGTGCTAAAGTAAGTCTAGTGTTGAGATCATTATACACTTTAGATTATTACTTACCTATATACATAAAAAAACAACTTTCTCATGCTCTTCTCATGACCCATATACGCTACTGTCTAGATATTTACAGTGGTACTTCAATATTAAATTTGAAACGTATAAAACTAATTTTTAACCGGATTATACGATATATTTATGGCCTTAGAATCTCTGATCATGTGTCTGATTATTCTTTAAATTTCTTAAACTGTTCTTTCATGTCATTCCTCAAAATTGGAATTTTATCTACTTTTTATCAAAGTATTGTTACTCAATCATCTTCATATATACTAAATCTCTTTAATTTTTCTCGATCTGCACGGAATCCGACATTATTGTTGCCTAGAATTACTAACTCCACATTTGAAAAATCATTTTTGGTAAGAGTGTGTAGGCTTTGGAATTCTTTGCCTCCTAATTTAAAGAGGTTTGATTTTTCAAAGAGTACATTTAAACAGAATCTACTAGAATTTTTTGAGAGCTAAACTATATTACTAGCATACTATTGAGAAATGGATTAAGTAATTGCTCAACTAACTATCTTTGTATAATAATAGTAATTGCTATATATGTTTCCTTTTTTTTTTTTTTCAATAAAGGCTTATTTTTTAAGTTTTAGTTATTTTTAGTCTTAGTCTTACTATTAGTACTTTTATTCATTATTTAATTGTAAAAATATTGTATTAATCGTATATGGCCCAATGGGCTCGATTATTTAAATAAAGAATGAAATGAAATGAAAAATGAAATATATTCCGACTGAAAAAAATGTTATGATAGAATAACACTAACTACAGTGCACTCGCGGTAACGTGAACACCGCCTAACGTGAACAACCTTTTGCTTACATTGACTACTCTGTAACGTGAACAAACTCAGAAAGCTTTATAACGTGAACAATTTTTTTTCACTGCATTTGTTTTCTAATCATGTAGACAACACTTCAATACATACATTAAATTCAATTTTTAAAGTTTTGACAATCCCCTTATAAAAAAATGTGTTTGTATCCTCTAAATTAATTTTTTTAGTGGCAACGAAAGAGTAATTTTATTTGCTATGTAATTTTATTTCAATTTATAGTTTTTCGTGATCTCGTTTTGTTTTGTAATGCATTTTAATCAATAATTTTGATTTATTTCACGTTCAAGCGTGTAAAACACAGGTTTATATTATAAAATTTTATATTTTTTCCATGAAATTCGACAATCGCTAACGTGAACAATTTCACTAACATGAACTCCCTTGGTTTTAATTAGTTCACGTTACCGCGAATGCACTGTATATTTAAAAAAATCACTAAAAACAAGTAAGAGAGATATATTCGGCTGGGCCGAATCTTAAATACCCTCCACCTAAATTAGATGAAAATTATAGAAATTGTATTGGTATAAACTCTCTAATATCCATATTCAGAGTTTATTATTGGAACTTAGATCCGATTAGAATGTTAATGTAATACAGTAGTTTTCGCTTATAGTCTACAAATACAGTTGCACAATTTTTGTGAACTATAAGCGAATTAGGACTATAACCGAATTTCTTTTAAGGCCATTTTATGGATTATAGATGAATCCTGAAATAATACACATTTTGGACTATATAAAAGCTTATTTAAAGTATGGTAGTATTTTATATATTGTTAGAAAATCTTGTTTACGCAGAAGATATTTTATTTCAAATGTATAAAAATGTTATCTAATTCAGCAATTTATAATTGAAATAACTACATATTCCTACCATTTCCAACAGTTTTTTGTGAGCATTATATATATAATTATGAACCCATAGTCACCAATCTACTTGAAACTTATTTCTCTTACATTTTTTACCGATATGAGTGTATATATGCGTTAATGTATTTTTCGGATATGCGACTTATTTGGGAGATATAATTAAATATTTTAACGTGATTTCTATGTGAGGTCTTTTTTGCTTGATATTTTTCTCCATAATATTATTTACAAGAGTTTTATGGGTATTATTGTGATTATCGGAAATGGAGCTAATATGGGTGCTATGGTAAAATATGGACCGATATTCACAAAACCCAGTAGTATAATGTTTGGATACAAAGAAATGATCTGTATACAATTTTAGTTCGATATCGATATATTTAAAATATTTATGGAGGTTAATGTGTTTTTCGGAAGTGGTCCTTATATGGGAGCTATGACCAATTATCGGCCGATCTTCATAAAATTCAACACATCGATTTTCGTATATATGGGAAATATTTATTTGAAATTTTAACCAGATAGAAGCTTTTATAAGAGATTTATTAGTATTTAAGTAATTTCCGGACATGGTCCTTATATGGGAGCTATGGTCAAATATGAACCGATATTCACACAATCTAGTAGTATCATTTGTGAATTAATACTACCGATCTCTGTAAAATTTTAATTTGATAACGATATTTTTCAGATATTTATGAAAATTAATGTGTATTTTTTGAAGTGGTCCTTATATGGGAGCTATAACCAATTATGGGCCGATCTTCATGAAATTCCCTACTGCGATTTTTATGTGCATTGTGATTATGCAAGTCGAATTTCAACCTAATACCAATATATATATAAGACATTTAAGTGTATTTAAGTGATTTTCGGAAGTAAACTTTATATGGGGGCTACGGCCAAATAGTGCCCGATCCAAAAAAAAAAATTGATCTCGCGATTTCTCTTTGCACGAAACTTAGTTGTGTTGAATTTTGTATGGATACTGCAATTCTATGAGCATTTATATACCATAGCACCATATTTCGGGAAGAAATTTGTATGGGGGCTACGAGAAATTATGAACCGATTCTTTCCATTTTCAACAGAATTTGTTATTTTATCATATAATGAGTGCAAAATTTCATGGCATTCTCTGCAATGAATTTACCCAAAGTCACAAAAATCATGTGGAAATTATCAAAATTTTTGGAGGTTGTCTTACATTTTGATCCATAGGCCTGGTTCTACCAATTCGATTTTGCTGATTTTCAATACCAAAATGCTTAAAAAAATTATAAACATTTTGGTATACAGTTCATTAATTTTGCTTATGTATTTTGGACGTGAGAGTGTTTTACACAGACAGACAGACGGACAGACAGACGGACATTGCTCAATCGACTTAGAATTTCATAAGGATCAATAATATATCATGAATTCCACAGAAAAGTCATCCGTATGGGTAAAAAATCAAAATGTAAAGAGATAAGAGAAATTATTTTAAATATAATCTCTCGATTATAAACATCATTTGTAAAGTTGAATTTTTAAAAATAACGGTTGTTTTCCTTCGTTCTCCTATACTTTTGCGTGGTGAATAAGTTAGGCTGAAGTTTTGCAGTCTTTTTTCGCATAATTTGCGTAAGTGCGTCCGTTGGTTATTACAGAAAGTGAAAGAAAACTTTTTGCTTAAAATTCGTTTATAAATTACTTATATTTATATATAATACATAGAAATAAATATCAACGATATACTAAGGTAAATGAAGTTTTATAGAATAAGAAATAATGTAACATGTGCGTTACGAAATTGATATATGTTTCAATGCAGTCTCTGATATTAGAATTTCTTTCCCGAAAATGGTATTATTTGTGGCTTTTGAGATAGAAAATCCGATTGGAAACATTTTGATATTATATATCCATTGAAAAAAAATTCACGCGTTTCGCACATGTTACACCTTTTTACTTCACTACATAATAAATTTAATAAGAGTGCGTATTTTTTTAACAATGTACTTTTTTCATACATTTTTGATTTTTGTAAAGACAAATGGATGGAAAAGATCGTAGGAAACATTATCGGGAAAAAATTATGCAAAATGAAATACAGTGGGAAGAACACAAAGAAAAAATCGTCAAATAATGAAAAATTATCGAAATAAAATAAAAAATAATCCAACCAAGAACATAAAGAAGGAAACTAGTAGAGTAACTGATCATCCAGAGGCTAGTTCTTTACCTTATAGACATTACAGTCATTTTATGGAGCCGTGAGTCGGGTGCGCAAACATTTGCCTGAGCGGTTAGACAGAAAACAAATGGTTCTTAAACCAGTAAATTAAAGAATATCAAAATATTTTATAAAAATAAGGAAGCCATAACGGTTACTCGCGTTGAAATTAGTCCAATATGGGAACAATCTTCTTTGCCCGGAATTAAAAAGCTTCAATAAAAACACTTCGTGGAGGCTTCCGGAAGTCGCATTATTTCACGCTTTAGACTATTTAATAATAGAATACTTGATTTATATAGACAATAACTGAATCAGTTATTATTAAGTAACATGGCCACTTCACAAAACGTAATATAAGTTGTATGTCGTACAACATTTTGTGAATTGTCCATAAATATTTTTTATTTTTGTTTCTTGAATTATTTTATTTTCATTTTCAATAAAAGATATACATATGTAGAAATAAAAATAAGAAAATAATTTAGTATTGCATTTTATTATTAGTATGAAACAAGCAAGTATGTATTATAAAAGTTCGTTGTAATTGTGCGTGACAAATGTAACATGTGCATGACGATGTTAAAAGTTTAAAAATATTAATATAAATATATTTTTTCCAGATATCATAATTATTTATATAATCTAGGATAGCTTCTTATAGCTGTAAAAAAATATGAAAATTCTATCTGAAGTAAATTCGCAGAAATTTTTGTTAGAAACTGACATTCAATTTTAAAAAGATAAATTTTGTAGCGCGTGCGTACGATACATTTTGTTTTATACCAACGAAACTAGAAAACCGATTAATAAATCCTTTACACATTTGGAAAAGAGTATAAAATTGAATAATAAAAATGACAAATCTGCTTTAAAAAAAAATGTTTTCTTAACAAAATCAGTTGCAATTATTCGCACGCTGTAACAGTGCGTGACATGGAATTCATGATATATACTTTGTTGGGTCACAGATGAATATTTCTCAATGTTACACACGGAATGACAAACTTATATATACCCTCTTTCACCACTTGTGGTGGTGGAGGGTATAAAAAAGGAAAATGTTGAAAGCAGATTTTTAAAAAGAGCTATAGTGTGGTGTGGCCTGATTTTATGTGAACAAGGCTTTAAATAAAATAAATAACCTTTAATTTACGATATTATTCTCATAAATGGAAATATTCATTTAGAAGTTATAATCAGTTTAATAATACCACATTTACCACGATTTGCTTGAAATCAATTTCTAAAAACAATTAGGATGATTGGACATGGTTAACCATGTTGCTTCGGCCTATAAGTTTGCAAGGAAAACTTGGTGTATTTTGGTTCAATTTCTGAGAAAATCAGTTGATATTCGAATAAGTTATAAATGCATTCAAATACGAAAACACCTTTTTTATCCGTAACTCAAGAGTGTAATTTAATTCAGAATGAAATTTGGAAGAAATTTTGTAAATGCACAATCATTTTTAATTAGGCCACATATTAAACACAGTTTCTGATGACATTTACGAACACTTTATTATTGGCGAATTTAGTATTTCTTTTGCAATGTAGTTTATAATGCAAACAAATCTTGAAACATTCATTCAAATTAAGTCTATACACATATTAAATAATTGAACGAAATTCTATAAATTGAATTTTTTAATATTTCATTGCTTGTTTTATGTTATATTACATAGAATTCATAGATTAAAGTAGCTGGTTATTTTTAATCCCTGACTTTAACTTTATTTTTCAGCTACCTTTTAATATTTTGTTTATTTTTTTATACATATTTCTTATTTCAAATACGTAAATTATTTTCTTTGTAATAAAAAATATGTATGTTCATTTGTTCGTGGTGACCAACCATTGTATGTTTTGCTTTACACATTTGAAATCAAAATAAATGGTCTAACCTGCGTGCAACGTGACAATTCATTGAGGACGCCTAATGAAAATGTGGAACTGTAACGTGATTGATGATGGATATAAGTAAATGCGTGCGTGTATATTATTCACACGGGTGATTGAACTAAGTAAAGAGACACTTATTTTAAGAAACAAAAAAAAATTGAAACGGACAGCACACAAAAGAATCAAACTAAACGGTATTTTGAATACTAAACAACAGCTGATCGCTGAGTAGGTCTGTTGGCAACAAAACAACGGAAAATTTATTAAAACAAAAAAGAAAACTAGCCCTTTTTTAAGGTTATTTGTGTTTAACTGTTTTCTTGTTAATGTGGAAATTTAAGTCATTAAAAAATAATAAAATGTTAATGTACAATCTTCAAAACTTTTTCTATCTTAATTAAATAAACAACAGAGCAAAGTAGGTGTGTTTCTGTGTAATTGTCAGGAAAATTTATATCGAATTTTTTTTAGGTAATAACGCGAATTTGAAATATTGTACATATTGATAGATTTTGGAGGGTTTTCAATATATTTCTTAGGCAACAAGTTGAAAAAGAAGTATATTGGGAGATCCTACTAGCGACTTTTTAACACATGTGTAGTGTTGTGTAGTGTCTTGCAAATTCTCATAACATATGTAATTGCTATATTAATTCCATTACAAGGAGTGCTAAAAATATTATTCACCCTTTCATTTTTTTTATACGATTCTCTGATTTTACAAAATTTGTTGGTTTAAGCTAATGTTTCGTTGTTATAATACCTTTTTTATACAACATTTTCTTGTACTTAATTTCAAACATTACATATGTATTTAACAATATTGCAATTGAAATATATAAAATGTTTAATCAGCATTTAACTAATGTCCCTGAAAACTTTTGGCTTTCATATGACAAAAAGCCCTTCTTCGATTAGAAAGACATCAAATTAAATGTGTAACAAATGAAACATACTAATTGCCTTGTTAATAAAATCGATTTTTGCAAAATGGATTCGATTTGTTTACAAAATAAAAGCAAAAACAAAGTAGGACGTTCAATATTTTTATCTTGGTTATTGAAAAGTTTATATAAGAACAAATGTTGTTATATACACACATATAATATTAATTACTAATTTCTATAGCTACAAAAGGGGATGGTTACGAATGACACCTATAAAACCATAGCAATAATAATTTCTTGAGAAGAATAGCTAAGTAATATATAAAAAACATATTATGTTATTTATACTTAGAAAATCTAACTAACTATTTCTTATAACTTTTAATTATAACAATCATTTAAATAAAATCAAAAAAACAATGGTATAAACAAGGTCTATTTATAAGGTCTGTGCAGCTAATCAGGTTATCGTTTTTTTACCCCTTTGTGTTTACATACTGCGCTAGTCAAAATTTTTGTATTCTCAACATTTTGGTATTCTAAACAAAAAAAAAAAAAAAAACTAGAAAATTTGACAGTCAGAAAAAAATACACTACTATTTCCCGCATAATAAGCTGCGTTAAAAATTCAATAAAAATTGGAAGTGGCTTTCTTTTCTCTACTTCAAAGTTCTTTATTTACTTTTTAAAAAAAAAAAAATTGAAAATTTCTTTATTAGTTTTCTTTTTAAAGTTTCATTCAAGATGTATTAACCAGGTCGCAGCGTAACTACAACAATTACAACAATATAAGAACAACAGTGTGTAAAACATTCTATACTGCCAAAAAATAAATTCACAAAACGCACTTTATAAAACGAAATAGTTTCTTTTAGCACTTTCAAATATTTTACGCACATAAAGCGATAACTAAAACTCACTTTTATAAATATAAAATAATCTTTTTACTCTTATAACAGATTTAAAAATGTTTGTAAACACGATTTTGACATTTCATAAGGTGCAATATAAGTATAGAAAAAATAGTCAGCTGGCGTTACGCTGCCACCTGCCAAAACAAATTTTTGATTTGTTGCACACGGAATGATTCGATAATATTCATAGAGTTAGTTGTTCGATTCTAGCTAAAAAGTTCGGTAATGAATCTAAACATTTTCTCTGTCCGTCAAAAATTTAAGAACAACATAACATAACTTCATAATTTAATTTTGTTCAGGTAATGCCTATATTAATTAAATATTTTGTGATATTTGGATCATGATACATTTTAATGGATTGATGGCTCGCGCAAGTATGCTAGATGTTCAATATTTATCCCGCCAGTATTTACATTATTTTTGAGCTGTGCTTGTCGGTCATTGGTTAAAAAATTAAAAATACCAAAAGAGTGCCTTAAGGGCACTACAACAAGTTCAAAGTACATAGGTATATATTGTGATATTTAGATTGCGGTCCATTTTAATGGATAGAGCGCTTATGCTACATGATCAATAATTATCGTGTCAGTATTTACATTATTTTTCTGCTGTAAAGATCGGTCGTTGATTAGAAAGCTAACATATAACAAACGTATCGCGAGTTGTTATCACGAAATATGCTAAACCTTCAATATTTATCGCGTAATCCGCGATACGTATTTCAAAATAATGTACTTGTGGCTGTGCCATAATAGAGAGTGGCCAAATATTTTAACGCTTTTATGTTTATAATTAAACAATTTTCAACACCAAAAATAATATTAAAATTTAAGCTGTCATTTTCATCATTTGAAATTAAGCAAAATTATAATTTACACATCCCATACCTGTATAATTAAAAAAAAAAGTGGCAACACTTAAACCAAAATAACAATAGGCAATTAGAATGTCGTGATAAACAAAAATATAAAGGAAACTTCGAAAAATTTATTTCAATAAAAAACCGTTATAAATAATAAAACATTAGAAAGACACAAAATGTATGCAAACTATGATGAAATCAAATTCAAATTATAAAAGAACACATATTTCCTGCAGTGGAATTGTTGAAACAAAATTAGAAATATATAAAAACGTAATATTAACAACTTTATAATATTGAAAATTGTGTTTATTAAGGAAATAAAATTTACAAATGGTGGGGGGTGCAACAATCAATATAGATATTTTATTTATTTCAAGTCATTAAACTTAAGGAAACAAAGACAAGGGGTAAATAATGTGTTGGCCATTGTAAAAAGAAATTATTAAAAATAAACAACACCAAAAATATGGATTTTAATTTTCCAAGAAAAACATAAAAACTAAAACAATTTCACAAGAACATGAGGAATGATCAAGATGAAATACATAATTGGTTGATTTTTATGAAGAAAAAAAAAAAAATCAATTCTAAATAAATTGACAGCTCACCATATTTTTCTTTTTGTTTTATTTGGTTTTTTTAACTTTTTGTAATATGTATTTATCTTTTTGGTCAAAGTACTAAGACACACAACAACAACACACGCTATGACAACAACTTAAATTAAAAACATAAAACGTTTAACATTATTTTTTTATATAATTTTATATCGACTTTCTTTGTTAGTGTCAAGTGTTTTGAAAGAAAATCTTTTTTTATTTTGATATTTTCGTCGGTTTTCTCGATATTTTTTGTTCTTTTTTATATTTTGTATGTCAAAACATTTTTGTTGATTCCATATGTCTCTTTTTCGTTCTGTATGTATGTATGGATGTATGTTTGTGACGTTTACTGTTCGTTTAGCAGCACGCAGTTTTATATATTTTCCACATGTTTTTACTTTTTACGCAACATTTTTGCGTACAATAATATAATTTCTCTTTTCTTTCTACATTTTATTTATACACAATTTTCTTTTCAATTATTTATTAACAAAAACTTATAAGTTTTTGCATTTTGTCATAAAAGTAACAACAGCAAAAAAAAAACAATAAGACAACAGAACTAAACTCACTTACTTACACGCACACATACATACTTAAGCAACAACAAAAATTTTAAGAAAATAATTCGAAATCACCTCGTCTTGTTCGACACTCAAGACGATTGTTTGTCCGTCCGGAAGTTTCGTTTTTATTTTTTGGAAATCAAAAATGTGATTTTTTGTAACACACACTCTATAGTTGTCTCTTTTTCACTCACATAACAGCTGTAAGAAGTTATTGTCAATCAGACTATTTAACACTAGCAGAAATTTCTTCTTTTTGTACAAAGAAAAAATTTATAAAATCATTTTCGAACTTTGTTGACGAAGTCATTTAAAATTAAATTTATATTTACAAATTTTTGGTTTTATTTCATTATATGCAATATATATTTTGCAGCTTTTCTTTTGTAACTTTTCTCGTTTTTATTCATTTGTCTCACCTTCACCTTTTATTGCTTTTTTTACTTATTCAAGAGCTACAATCATTATTTTTTTTTTCATTTTCATATTACACTTTTGCATTTTCGTTGGCACTTACTATTTTTGTGTAGTTTTCTTTCTTATTTTTTTGGTATTTAATATGTATTGGTTTTAATTGCAAAAATTGGTTTAAGAATTTTGTTAAAATAAAAAAAAACTAGATTTTTTCTTTTAATTTCCGTGTGCTATGAATTTTACGTTCGCCATTTTGCTCTGTCGTGTGAAAAAATTGTGTGGAATTTCGAAATACGAATTTTCGTTTGACATATTTTCGCACTTGGCCACTTGTAAGCAGAGTTGCATGAAAATGTATTAAACTAATAATACGGTATTGCCAGTCCAAATAACAATAATAAATAAATAGTAGTATATGCAAATTATTATTCAAAGAAAAGGGCATGCAACAAAGCAATTAATCAATATTAAATATAATATACATTTGATCGAACTTAATTGAATTCTTCTAGTTTTTAGAAATATTTCACATTATTTTGTTAAATATAACATTTATAACTAAAACAAACTACAATCTATAAAGATATTCCAATAGCTGGCAGTAGATGGCGCATATTAATTTCGAATTTGTTATAAATTACACGTAGAAAAATATATTGTTGACCGTCAAAGGTTTGTGGGAAAATTTGTATGAGTGTTTGTAATAAACGTAAATTTTGGAAAGGTGGATGATAAAAAAATAGCTTAATAGATAATCTCTTTTAAAGATTTTTTAATTGTTATGTAGGTATCACAGATTTATATATTGAGCTATTATCACCTTTATGTTATAAGTTCTTTAGTACCTCGTTTCTTTATTGTATAACGATGATCCTAGGTCTCCACGTAGCATTATTATTGCCGCAATTGTCAAATTTTATTGCGTCCATAAAATTCGCCATATGTCGCAATCCATAATTACTAAACAATAAGCTGTTAGTTTAGTTGTCATTAATGTATAATATCTTCCTTCTATGAATCGGTGTGATTAACCTAGCGTTTACACATGCAAGTAACAGTTCGAAAAACACAATACGTTCACACACGCAGCCACCTGCAGCTCACTGTCTAGTAAATTTAGGTGGACAGTGATTTTTTGACACTTTCTGCAATGAAGTGTCAAAATAACAAACAGAGTTGCCCAATAAAAAACTTTAACAAATTTAATGGATTGTGGTAAAATAATTACTATATTTTTAACTTATTTCATGTATATTTGAAAAAGAAAATAGTACAAATGGCAATTAATGCGTATCATTTTCGTAAAAAAACCCATTTCATAAGTTTTTATAAACAAAATTGTTAACACAAACATTTTCCCCAGAAATGTTTGTATTTGAAAATTATGGTAACACTTTATTGTATTTAATTAAAATAACAAAATTTGGTTTCAAACCGCAAATGGACTTAAAAATAGCAAATGCTGATAGTACAAACGTTTATTTATTTAATTCCCTGTAATTTTCTTATATTTGTGGCTTTTTGGCAACATCATTTTCCTTTGCTAACGTTTGTAAAATGAACTTTTACTTGCATGTGTAAACACTCAAGCAACTTGTAAACAATTCGATGTATTTTTCGAAATTTTCGATAATAATATGTATACTCAACTTTCATCAATCTACTTGCATGTGTAAACGCAGGGTAGCGCATATACATTTAATTTTTTAAAAATACACCTCAGTTTTTCATAGAACTTCTCGCGTTGAAAATTTTGCATATGTGACGAATGTTTTCTCTACCTAATCCTGCGTTTAATTGCCGTTTGTACTATTTTCTTTTTTCAAAAATACATAAAATGAGTTAAAAATTTAGTAATTATTTTACCATAATCCATTAAATTTGCTAACATTTTTTACTGGGCAACTCTGTTTGTTTTTTTGACACTTCATTTCAAAAAGTGTCAAAAAATCACTGTCCACTTAAATTCACTAGATAGTGAGCTGCAGGTGGCTGCGTGTGTGATTGTGTTAGTGCAAAAGTGTGAATGTATTGTGCAAGGCGAATTCATACAAGGTGGTGGCAGTTCTACAAAAACAACAATTGGTCTTAACTAATGTCAAAAAACAAAAATTAAAAATTATACAAATATGTATTATAACTTAATATAGTGTAGATAATTGAATAGTGAGGGCTTCACTTATTTATGTAAAAATATTTTGTTAATAAGCTTTGAATGTGTAGATATTGAAATATAAAAACAAGCCTTGACAACTGTTAGAACCAAAATACGAAAAAAAAGTTATCAGCTGATTGACTGACTCCACCTTGTATAAATTCGCCTTGGTATTGTGTTTTTTGAACTGTTACTTGGATGTGTAAACGCTAGGTTACACTGTGTCTACAACTGGCATGAAATGTTTAATATTAACACTAACATGATGTTATCAATTTTCTTATGTTTTAACACGGTTGTTACACCATATGCTTTAACAACTCTTTTATAACATCATGTTTTAACAGCATTTCATGTCTGTTGTAGACACACTGTAAAACAATCAGCAATCGCTGTGCTTATGTTCTGCCGACGTTTTTGCTGGTGTTTAGCAATAATAATTGCTACGTGGAGACCTAGGGTCATAGGGCAACATAGAGACGAGACGTAATTGTCAAAAACCTAACTCTTGCAAAACAAAAAAATACTTTAATATAAATAATATAAAAAATATTAATATTAGGATATTTTGTCGAACGCTTGATTATTATATTAATAAATGATTCAGGCTCTAGTTCATTGAATTGTTTTCCTTAGAAATACAATTTTATTTATTAAATTCGATAATTTTAAACAATACAGAAAAGGTTATATTTAGACACACGGCAGATATAAAATATTAGTTATACGTATCAGAACATACATCGAGCTTTATAAAAACGATTTCTTCTTTTTTACCATTAAAGGGTTAACTTATGAAAAAAGCATTTATATACAATATATATTGCTTTATTTTTGACTTCTGCATATTTTGAAATTAAAACAAACAAATTTTGAACGGATTTAATAGAATTTTGGTCGTAAAGTGCTTATGTTCGTTCCACATACTCATGTTTATGGACTACATATCAATGAACGGAACATGAATAATGATTTTATAACTTTTTATAACAAAAATGCACTTAATAGGTCTAATATATATCCCAATATAAAATTTAAAAAATCAGTTTTACACTTAAAAAGACTTGGGCACAATTCTTGAACACAGTACCAAAATAAAACTGTAAATTTTCAAAGATAATAAAAAATAAATGCTATAACCGCACTTGTTTTAATCTAAACACATTAATAAGGGAGACGTTTACGAACTAATTAAAATTAAAATGACACCCATTCAATTTTTCGTTATTTAGTTATTCAATATTTTTGTGTTGGGACATTGGTGTCCCTGTGGTCGTCAAAGGGTTAAGTAAAAGAGAATAAAAAAATCGATATCCATGGATCTAAAATATAAGCAATTAAAGAGGATGTCGTAGTGTGACTAAAATAGTAGTCAGTTTTTTAATTTTTTACAAAAACGAAAAACTGCGAATTGATTTTTAATAATATTTAAGCAATTATTAGATTATTTTAAAATTAAATCATATAGATAGAACCTAGAGGTCGAATGCTGTAAAACTGCCTACTTAGTTTTTCAATTCTATATCTTATCTAGTTTTTAATAAAGTTAAAATAATAATAATTTAAATATTTTTTCACATTATATTATGACAATATGAGTATCAAATTAAAGAAGATGAACTCTAGGAATGAAATAAATTTCGATTTGATTGTAAAATAGTTATTTGAAACATTGAGAATTAAAAAATTATACATATCGAAGAAGCATATGATGGCAAAGTAATTAGCAAATAGGGCAGTATTTTCAGCTAGCTAGCTGCTTTCGTTTGCGCCATATCGTGTTTTGAACAGACAGACAAACGGATTTTTTTTTTTTTTGATGGTGGTCAATGTGTGTGAAGAGACTTTCACTGTGTGTACTATCTTCAAGAGAGTAACAATTATTTGAGGCTATCAGTGCAAAAGTGGTGTAACTCCAAACTATTTATTTAGTGATATATTCAACTTACACCACTTTTGCTACATTACTTTGTTATATTATGATCTCCATCAGCTTTTGTGTACCAAAAGGTACGTTCTTTTGCATTTTAAGTGAGGATATATTTGAATAGAGTTCATGTTTAATTTTGAAAATAACTTAAAACATGTATGGTAATGATTTGATCTTTGTTATCCGAATGATAAATATATTGTGAAAATAATTGATAATCTTCAGAAAGGCATATCGCAAAATTACATTCTTATCTATTAATTTGTATGTTTGTTTTAAGGCATTCAAGTTTCTATTTCAATATTTTGTTTCGACAATTTTATAGGTGCGCCAGACTTTAATTAAAACTTTATAACGTCCGCTAACTTTTGTTGCACAAACCATATTTAGAACTATATAATCTTTAAGTACTTTAATATAAATTTTAACAAAATAAAATAAATAATAAAGTTTTCTAATTTAAGTTTTTTTATTTCACCCCTTAAATAAATATTGAAAATGTTGTTTGTTACCCTATTTAAACATCAAAAATCTTACATATATACATATGTATTTCAACTATAAAGATAAATTTCGTCTACGATTCATTTTGATTACCTTCTGTATTCATATAAAATTATTATATCTACTCAAACGTAAAACTTGTAGCATTTTGATTTTCTAATGCAATTTTCATTATCATACATAAATATGTACATACTTTTAACTACATGTATAAATATATATATACATACGTAGTATTTTTATATATTTTTACTGATTTTCTTATCTACCCCTGCATGTGAATTTTAATGGAATTGTATTACAAATTGTGAAATGTATTCAAAATTATTTCTATATTCTTAGTGCGCGTAAGTTTTCGTACATGTATTTAAGTTCAAGTTTTAATAATGACAAAGGGAAGGAAATCGTACTAAATGTCTGTCTGTATGACTGACTGATATCAAGGAGAGAGGAATATGGAATGTTTTTTTTAGCAACTCAAATATGTGTTTATTAGATAAGAAAGTTATAACGAAGACACCCCAAAATTTTAGTTTTTTACTACAACCACCTGGATAAGGAAAAGAAATACTTGATATCAATAAAAATAAATAAAATATATGACATAATATTTAATTATGATGACAAATTTAGGGCACAGCTGAACTGTGTACTTTATAAAGATCTAAATCATATTAGAGACATTTTATCCTGATGATTAAAAGTTAAGATTTTCTTAGAATTGTTGTGGTAAATCACAACATTTCGAGTCCCCCAATGACCTTTAATATGATATCAATAAAGTCATATTATTTCTCTAGAACAAGTGGAAAAACTTAAAAAAAAAAAATCAAATGAATTACCTGCAGGTTTTTTGCTAAAAAGAACCAAACATTAGGTCTGTTTATTTACTTTCCCAGTAAATACTTGCAACGAAAGAATAAAATCAAAATTTACAAAATTACTCTCTTAAATTCTCAAAAATAGTAAAAAGTAAATGAACGCTTTTCCAGTAACAATTGGATCCAATTTGGTCCCAATATCTTACAAATCTTGGATCCTAAATTTATACACACAATTTTCTTATTTTATTCCTTTCTCACATTTTCTTCAATTTTATTGAAAATTCTTTTTTTTTAATGTTTTACCAAAAAAATAAAATTGTAAATAAATAAACAATAACACAAAACATATGAAATATAAGCTGCTGCTAACTATTACGAGTTCAAAATAGAACTTGTAATAGTTTGCAACGAGAGAACACTCTCTAAGGTTTATAGGCTCTTGATTTTTTCTCTACTTGCAAGCTTTTTGCGTTAATGAACACTTTTCCAGTAACAATTGTTACTAACTAGTAACAACTTTTAGTTATTGAATAGAGCTATTATTTTTAGGGGCCGAACGCAATCGAATATGTACACAATACGAATGTTAGCGAAACTAGTCAAAATTGCCAAAGAGAATCAAAAACAAAAAACTCGTTTTATGCGACATTACAATACATTTACTAATTCAGTATGATCTGTTTGTGCCGGCCACTGTTCTATACTCACTTACCCCTCGGTCTAAAGTACATCCATGTCTATGTAAAACTTTAATTGGTTTTTATAAAACTATATAATCTGTAAAATTTTGTCAAACATTGTAACTTCAAGTATTTACACTAATATTTTCATTAATGTTTGTCTGCTCTAAAAATATTCCAAGATATGATATGATTTCCTATCAAAGACCCTCCAACAAATACATACATGTACATAAATAGTTAAATAATAAGCGCCATAAAATAAAATTATACACGTGTGTATTTATTTAATGTGCATTAAAGTTTAATAAAATTTTTACAAAGGGGAGATCAGCAGGTTTTATTCAATGTTATATGTCATCAGGGCTGTGATTTTTATGTTATTGCATACTTTCTCGAACCACATGATATACTTATATATTGATTTTGTTATTACGTTTGTAACACATCAAAATACTTGTCGCAAACCCGCATATATTTTGGGTCCTCATAAGATTCTAAGACGATCTAGCTATGTCCGCCCGTTTGTCTGTTGAAAACATGTTATGGAGCTAGCTGTCTGAATTTTCACAAATACTCTTTGCTGACAAGGTTTGTTTGGTATTGAAAATGGGGAATATCGGTCCATTATTTCACCTAGCCTTCATACAAATGTCCCCCGGAATACTGTTTATTATACAATTAATATTGTTACGTTTTTACCTTTTAAAAACGTGTGTTTATTTCCTTTAAATAAACCGGATACTTTTGATTGCAAATAAAAAGCAGTTTTACGGCCATTTTCACAATGTACGATTATTTCATTTTTAACAGAAAATTAACTAACTTTCGGTTTGTTTAACGGGGACCATTTAACCAACGGTTACCGATTTACGTTTCACCATCATTTGATTACTTAACAAAAGCATTCAGTAGAAAGTATGGCAATACTGCATACATTTGTTTACGAAAAACAGTGTAATGAAAGATTGAAATATAAATAATTTCTAAAAAGGCGGCATCAAAAAATAATAATTTGTATTTTATTAGTTGTATAATAAAAAAAAAAAACTTATAAAACTCAAAAATATTAAGGTACCTAACTATATTGCGCATTTATACCAAGAAACATACTGAACAATAAATATTGAAAACCAACAAGGAAAAGTGCACATTTGTTGTTTGGTTTGTATTTTTTTCTGAAGTGCAATATCCGGGTGGTATCTGGATCACGCCGTGCAAAATTTCCTTTTCTGCGCTTTGCATTTTTAAAAATTATAAATATTATAAAAATATAAATGTTTTTCCATGTTCTTTTATTATATTTCTTACAATTAAGATGCTAACCGGCGAAGTTTGTTCGGTTATATTTAACAGCAACTTTGTTGTTAAATAGTGTCAGTTAGAAATTAATCGTACATTGTGAAATTCAGATTAGCTTAACTTGCGGTTAAAATTCACGTTAACTTTTAATTGTACATTGTGAAAATGGCCGTTAGTAGTTTAAAATTGTAACAACTCTTTATTTATTTAGAATGTACAACAACAACAGAATTAAATAGTCACTCAGTGTCTTTATACACGTTTATCAATTCGCAGAAATGCACACACACTCTATTACGTACAACCTTAAATGCACAAGACAGTTGATGTTAACTCTAACAGCGCCAATGATAAACTCAACTCACAACTGCAGCCTCTGCCACTATTTACACACGCACTGCCATTTTCATCCGAGTAGTCGAGATTGTTCTTAACGGTCAACTAGTATGTTCGATTTCTAGAGCTTTCGATGTCATTGCCAGCAGCCCAAACATACAGTGCTGCCATACTTACAAACAATGCTAATCAACCGCATGCTATCAACATTATTGATAAGTAGAAGCTTCTACTGATGGACGTGTTTATAAACATGATGAATGTTTGCAGGCAGTAGTTACAGACCGTTAAATTCAAATCGTTTTTTTGCAAATTCGTAACAATATGTTGATTATGCGGCAATCTTGAACATGTTAGTTCTAAGTACTGGTTCCCCATAAAATTCTAAGACGGTCTAGTTATTTCCGTCCGTCTGCTTGCTGAAAGCTCGATTATATTTAGACGAATGTCCTAGGGGTATATTATCTGTTGATTAGATATATTTGTTATTGAAAATGGGCAAATTTGGTCCAACCAAATAACCAGGTTGAACCAATTAGCAGTTTTAGATCATCGGGAGTGGCGAAAAAAATAAATGTTCCCACCTAAATTGAAAATTAAGCCAGAGCATTTCTCAAAATTTTTGTTCTGGTGTCAATATTTGGTGAACTGGCTCAATGGATAAAAAGGTACTTTTGGAAGGTTTTTAAGTTTCTGTATTTAATGGCATAGAAATCCGGGCCGACAATTTACGGAAAAATTATTTTTCCCAAACATTTCTCTTTTTACAACAAATATTTTGTTTACCAACAATTTTTTTCACGAATTTTTATTTTATTACATTCTTAAAGTATACTTTCGTGAATGGTACAGCATATTCACCACATTATATGTATATATGTATTTTCGATTTTATAGTGCATTAAAATATCAGCTCTGGTTATAATATTTACTATTTAAAATTCAAAAATTTATTTTCAACTGTTACCTAATTAACAAAAGGTCAATTTCAATCACTTTGAAGCTATAAAAAGTTGTTGTTACACTCAAGAAAAAATTAGTTTTATTTAAGCTATGTTTCTACTTTATAATATCCATATGCCTTTTTTCCTAACGAACCGGCAGTTTAGAAGTATGTTGTATATTCCAATTCAAAGTAGTACTGGTCGGAACAATGTGACTGACTGCTGATTTAAAACAGAAACTCTGAAAATTCAAATCGGGTAAAGCCATGGCAAATCGGCTTTCAAGTTTGAAAATTCGATTACAAAGAACAAAAATACAGTTGGTTTTGATACAAGAAAAAAGCCGTATTTGAAAGCTATGTACAATTATGAACAAATCGTTAAAAAATCAATATTTTTAAACTTGAAGCTCTGACCATTTATGGATCCAGAATTTCTGTAAAGAAACGTCTGTTTATACAAATCTTTTCTTCTACAATTTTGTTGAATAATCTATATATATCTAAAACATATTTAAACTGAATTGTATCTCGACAATATCAACAACAGATTTATGAACCCTAAAGTAACTTTTGGGAATTAGGGTAAATTCAAGGTCAGTATGATTTCTGAAATTTTGCGATTTAATTATTGAGTGCTTAAAACTGAGTTATTTTTAATTTAATCATAGCATATTTAACATTTGAATTTAAACGGTTTTAACACGTTCCACATCCACCAGCTTTTGTATACATGGTAGCACAGTGCTGCCAATATTAAGGCCGCAGAAAGCTCTAGAAGTGGAACATTCTAGTTTTGTCCATTAAATAGATAACTAGAAGACGGCACTGGTATATACATAAATGATGGCAGAAGATTTCAGTGAGTGAGTTTTTCATAGGCGCTATTAGAGTAAACATCAACTGTATTAACAGTGTATTCTTGTACATTATAAAGCGTGTAATTTAAGTGTGTGTATTAGGGTGACAGCCAATTTTTTTTTTTAAATTTCAAAGAGTGCCGGGTGGAATATTGTGACACTAGGTCTAAAAGATAAGTACTGAAAATTTGAGCCAAATCGGACAACGATTTCGGGACGCGCATCGAGGTCAAAGGTCAGATATATGTAAAATTTTACTATCTATATGAAATAAATTTGTAAAACTCCTTAACTTTCTGCATTATGTTACATAAATATGTAGATTTATTTATGAAAATTACAGTAAAAAAAAATTTTTTGAGATTAAACCTGTATCTCCTTTGGGTCAAATTGACCCACAAACTGTATTATCGATAAAATTCGGAAAAATGCAAATTTTTTCAGTTTTTGTAAAAATTTTGCTACTAAATAATTATTTTTGCAATCGAGTGCATAAGAATTGAAATGTGTACGTAATTGTCGTTCTAATAAGATATAGAAGATAAAACTTGGTTAAAAACTTTTAAAGTTATTAAAAATTCCCCAGACCATTAACGTGTCTCAGACCACTTGAACAAGAACTGTAGGAACAAAATTAACATATTTTAAGAAATATTAATATAAAAGCTTATTTTTACCTAAAACATATCCATATTAACATTTGTATGAGTTTTTGTCTTTGTAGGATACCGTTAACCTATTCGCAGGGATGGCCAAAAAATTTATTTTATTTCACGGCAGTTTTCAAATTTTCAAATTTTCAAATTTTTAAAAATTTTGTTAAAAAACTTTCAGAATTTTTTGATCATCACAATAGGATTTGTTGAGATCATAATAGAGAATAAAAATATGAAAAAATTATGTCAATACCTCTTAGAGTTTTTCCGTACCTACGATTTAAATCTTGTGATTTTCGGGAAAAAATATTTTTTTGGTCATAATTTGGCGAATGAAAGCAATTTCCTTACTGTTACAAATTTTAAGTAAAACCTATACAGAATCTTATAACTCAGATAATTTCAGATACACTATGAAAGTTTTACTAAAATCGGAAAACGTTAACCCTTAAACCGTGAAGGTCAAATGTAAAATTTTTCAATATTTGGAATTTCTAATGTGAAGATGCCGAAATGTTATATATTTTTGGGCCGATTTTAATGAAACTTGAGAAAAATATAACATGAAGTCTATAATATACAATAACAGTGCAAAAATTTAAATTAACCCTTAATATAATTTGAGGTCCAAACTTTTAAAAACGCGAAAACCACAGTCAAACATAGAGTCATTTTGACCCCAAGTGCTTTTAAGGGTTAATTTCCATTTTTGCACTGTTATTGTATATTTAAGACCTAAAGGTATATTTTTCGCAAGTTTCCTTAAAATTTGTTTAAAAATGAATAATATTTCGCTATCTTAAATTTAGAAATTCTAAATATTTCTAAATTTTACCTTTGACCTTCACGGTTTAAGGGTTAAGGTTGTCCGATTTCAGTAAAACTTTCAGAGTATATTTAAAATGATCTTAACTATAAGATTCTGTATAGGTTTTACTTAAAATTCGTAACAGTAAGGAAATTGCTCTCATTCGCCAAAATATGGCCAACAAAATATTTTTTCCCGAAAATCAAAAAATTTAAATCGTAGGTACGGAAAAACTGTATGAGGTATTGACATAATTTTTTCATATTTTTATTCTCTATTATGATCTCAATAAATCCCAATGTGATGATCAAAAAATTCTGAAATTTGTTTAAGAAAATTTTTAAAAATTTGAAAATGGAGATTTGAAACTGCCGTTAAAAAAAATTAATTTTTTTGACCATCCCTGCGAATAGGTTAACGGTATTCTACAAAGACAAAAACTCATACGAATGTAAATACGGATATATTTTAAGTAAAAATTAGGTTTTATTTTAATATTTCTTAAAATATGTTAATTTTGTTCCTAGATTTCTTGTTCAAGTGGCCTGAGACACGTTAATGGTCTGGGGAATTTTTTATAACTTTAAAATTTTTTAACCAATTTTTATATTTTATATCTCATTAGAACGACAATTACGTACACATTTCGGTTCTTATTCATTCGATTGCAAAAATAATTATTTAGTAGCAAAATTTTTACAAAAACTGAAAAATTTGCATTTTTTCCGAATTTTAACGATAATACAGTTTGTGGGTCAATTTGACTCAAAGGAGATATAGGTTTAATCTGAAAAATATTTTTTTGACTGTAATTTTCATAAATATAAATATTCTGTAACATAATGCAGAAAGTTAAGGAGTTTTACAAATTTATTTCATATAGATAGTAAAATTTTACATATATCTGACCTTTGACCTCGATGCGCGTCCCGAAATCGTTGTCCGATTTGGCTCAAATTTTCAGTACTTATCTTTTAGAGCTAGTGTCACAATATTCCACCCGGCACTCTTCAAAAATCGAACTCAAATTTTTTTCCATACAACTGATTGTCACTCTAGTGTGTATTAAAAACACATAGTGACCCAGCGGCGAAAAGAAGTAGTAAGCAGGCCTTCTGGAAGGCCTTATTTATCAGACACAAGGCCTTATTGCCCCATTCCATACTCATACATTTTTTACACACGATGTCCTAGCCAGCCAAGGCCTTCTGCTTTACCTTCTTCAACAGGCCTGGTAGTAGGCCTTCTTTAACAGGCCTGTCAGTAGGCCTTCTTCATCATGCCTGGTTAGACGCCTTCTTTAGCAGGCCTGTTTAGAGACCTTCTTCGACAGGCCTGGTATCAGACCATCTTTGGTAAATTATTTGAATATCTGTCACAATTTTTTTTTTTAATAATTCCCAAAAAAATAGTAAAAAAAAAACATGAAATTGACAAAATATTTAGTATTGAACACTTATTTTTAAAACGATTTTAAGTTTGTTTATAAATTTTCATTAGAATTTTTTCTTTTTCTATTTTTTTTAAACGTCTAAGTGATCTTTTATTCATTTTAATTTTTTTGTAATAAAAACAATAACTACAACGTAAAAAAATTATAGAATGCACAACCGCTTTGTCACAGAATTTAAGTAAAACTACTTTAAGTTTACTTCTTTTTTTCTTTTCACATTTTGCATTTTTATTAATAGTTTTTGTATTTGTTTTTTTGTCTTTGGAATGTGATTTTGTAACGGGACATTAACGTAAGTATGTATACATACACATAATAAAAAAACCTAGAATGGAGTAGGTAGGCCTTCCATAAGGCCTTCCTAAGAAGGCAAGCGAGCATGAGTACTGGATCTAAAAAAAGGTCTAGGAAGGTCTTACAGAAGGCCTTATAGCTGAAGGCTTCAAAAATTTCGCCGCTGGGGACTATTTAAACTGTTGTTGTTGTACATTTGAATAAATAAAGAGTTGTTACAATTTTAAACTACTAAACTGCTTTTATTTGCAATCAAAAGTACTATTTCAAGAAAATAAAGCACAGTTTTTAAAATTTAAAAACGTAACAATGAGCTTTCAAACCTATTACTGAAAGGATATGTATTTTTGTGGGACTAGATGAAGTCATGGACTGAACATACACGACATTTGTCAAATTCAAAATTGCTAACTGCAGTTTGAAGTGTCCAAAATCTATAACGTATGGAAAACGACTCAGAAAATGATTCTGAGTCGTACTTGTTGGTGTAATTTCCATAATTATTTTTTTGAAACACTTTTCTAAAGATTAATATAAATATCATTTAAAAAATAATCAAATTCACGCCATTTTATAACTACAACTAGACATATTTGCTAATTAATGCATATTTATGTCAAGCCATTATATATTTATCGCAGACAAACAGCAAAGTAACAAGTTTTAAAAGCTATGTAAAAGAAATCATACAGATATATTTGCTCAGGCGGCTAAATATCACCAATATACTCTCTAATTATAACATTTTATGGATTTTATTTATGGTCTGTTAGAAATACACAAATTCACACAAATTTCAATAACTTTTCACAAAACTTACTTCAAAATTAAGGTTTCAAATATACAAATTAAATCTTTAACCATTCAAATAATACTTAATAATAAAAAATAAAAAACAAAATCATGGGAAAATATTTCAGTGTTCCATTAGCACTACGATAAAAATGACAACAAAGCCAACGATAACAACAAAAAATAACAGAAAATATCATAGAATAACAACAACAAAATATTAACTAGAAATGGCCAATATACTGATAGATTTTATTTGTAAATAAATAATTTACAAATGAGAAAAAAATATACATATAAAAGTAAATATTTTTCGCTTTGATATTTGCGTATCATTGACGAATGTATTGAAATATAATATTCCAATACCAATGTAAATAAATATGCTTGTAAATATGCATAAGTATGCATGCAAACCCATAAATAAAATAAACGATCTCGTATGGACGAGTAACAACTTGGAATTAAGTAGTTTGCCAATGGGGAAGGTAACCCAACACAAATTTAGACATTAATTACTTGTCTTTAAATATAATGCAAAGTAAGTGGATCACGTTTTCAAACATCCGTAGGAATCACTAGATCTCTATATCCGCACAAAACCATGACACGAGGTAACTGCAAATAATCATGATTTTGTTCAAACCGTAGCCGGGGTAAAAAATTTTTCCCGATTTTGCCCATATGTAGGTCCGACTTACTTTGGGCTTTGGCAAAAAATTTTTTTTGGGAAATTGAATTTAAAGTTTCAACGATTTATATAAAAAAATTGAGTCGAAAAAAGTGGTTCGATATTTCTGTATGATGTATGAAATTCTACATTGAATAGTGTAAAAATATCGAAAGTCATGGAGGAAATTTTTCAAGTTATAAGCATTTGTAGCTCCAAAAAAATTTGTCATTTTGTTGTATACGCCACTTTTTATACCCTTCACCTTCGTGAGAAGGGTATATATAAATTTGTCATTCCGTTTGTAATTTCCACAATATAATTTTCCGACCCTATAAAGTATATATTATTCTGAATCCTTATAGATAGCGGAATCGATTTAGCCATGTCCGTCTGTCTGTCTGTTCGTCTGTCTGTCTGTTGAAATCAATTTTCTGAAGACCCCAGATATCTTCGGGATCCAAATCCTCAATAGTTCTGTCAGACATGCTTTCGAAAAGTTTCCTATTTAAAATCAGAAAAATCGGTCCATAAATAACGGAGATATGAGCAAAAATCCGAGACAACCTCTATTTTTGTCCTATTTTTTTTAACTATATCTCGATTACTAAGTCATAAATATAGACAATATGAATATCTAATGATAGATATTTCAAAGTCCATTGCAACGATGTATATAAGGCTATACAAAGTTGGACCTACAATGGGTCAAAATCGGGAAAAATATTTTGTAACCCGATTTTTTTTTCACAAAAAACTTTCTTTTGTCATAAATTTTTTTCACTAATAAATTAAAAAAAAAGTTTTGTAAAAAAAATTGAAAAAACTTTTAAAAAACAATTTTGAAAAAAAAAAAATTTTTTAAATTTTTTTTAAATTTTATTTTAAGGTATAATTTGGTGAAGGGTATATAAGATTCGGCAGAGCCGAATATAGCTCTCTTACTTGTTTTTAAATAATTAGTATGTCTGGTTTCCTTGAGATTTTGTATAAAAGTTTTCATATAAAAAAGAAGAAAAAAAGAAAAATGTTGAACAAATGTTGATGTGCTAAGTCCTATACGTACACTCACAAGTCTTATACAATATATTCAAAAGATCAGTGATAAATTTCATAATTTAAATGCATTAAAGTTTTGCATATATTTTGATACAAAACATTTGAGCGGTTGGAGCTATTTTTATTAATTTTGGACAAGTTTGCTATTAGCAATAACTATTTCTGCAGTTTGCTAGGTCTTCTCGTTTAGGTCCTATTGAGTTTTAATTGTCTTGAAACATCGGACGGATTAATAGAGAATATTTGAGGAGAATTTCATCCATCCTCCATATATGTATGTTGGTTGTGGTGGGTATAAAAACAGTGTTTTCTATTTAATCCAATTCATATTGGTCCAAAAATATATGTTACCCTAATTTTCCTAGAATTGAAATTGTATACAATAATACCGGCTGTGAATTAGATACTATGCGTATGTAAACCGTGGGTAACATTCCCACTAAGTAAGGAGAAACTTAAATATGTAAACGTTTATTTTATATCGTGTGATCTGTTGTACACAGCATCAGCGGCTTCTGCTTTTTCTGTTAGTTATTCGCTACTTACTTAAAGGGTGCTAATTGATTTCGTTTAACAAATGTCGCACATAACATTTATACAATTAATTAGTTAAGTCAAACCATTTGGAAGTATGGGGGCCACACATGTTGGCTATCTTTATTTGGCATAAATTAATTTAAATTTAGATTTAGACAGTAAAGTTTCTACACTGAAATAAGTAATTGAAGCAAAAGTGTTCGATATATGTATGTTTGTCATTTGGGCACCAGGTTGGAGATAACTGCTTCACGATCTGTAATATTAGCGAAGTAAATACCTTTAAACTGAAACTAAACAATATACGAGTAAAAAAACGATCGACGATGTTGTTGTACGAATTAGTTTCATTTGAATTTTTGTACTCGCATCAGTATTAAGAATACAACAACAATGTTATTGTTGTTCGTAATATGATCGTGTATTTGTGTCATTTTCATACCAGTGTATTTTCTTTTGTTTTCAACACACTGTGATGGATTGACCAATCAACGACGTGTAAAGGCGGTACCCTACTAAAATATACTTAATAAATTTATGTGATAATAAAACAACCAATCACAATTACGAGTGTGAAATGAAAAAAGATTAACTTGCATTTAGTTAATCTATAGTTTTAGTATACGTATGTACCATTATAGTACCTACCATTAATAAAAATCTATAAAATGACAATAAATAAACTAGGATGACCCATATTTTGGACTTTAAAAATCAGATAAGCTTTTAGAGTTTCAACATTTTATTTGAAGTTTCGAATATTAGGACAAATAAAAAAATTTCCAACAAATTAAATAATAATTTTCTGTTATAATTTGATATTGAAAAAAATACAATTCTTAGACGATCTACCTATGTTCGTCAGTCTATCAAAGGCATGATCGGCACTACAGAAACGAACTTTTCCGGAAAATTTTCTATGATGATCAGAATTGTTTGGTGCTGAAACTGGCAACAAATGATTGGAGCAAAATGTCCTAGAAAACCGAAATTGCCCTTAAGTAGTTGTTGCTAATAGCTAACTTACGTATCAAAAGAAAGGTTGAATCAGAAAAAGGTTTTGGATTGAAATATATTTTATTACCAATCTGTAGTGCGATTCACTAACTTTAATAACGATAATCGTATCGTTAAAATAAATATAACGAACATTTATCGAATTTGCTATTCAGTAACCTTTTTAACGATATTCGCTGTCGGTTGAAGTAAGCTTTTAGGCCCAACTATAATATGCATAAGCTAGCTTAAGGTAATGTCAAAACCGAACGAAAAGTCAGTCAAATGCTTAAGCAAATCCGAAGAAACTTTTAGGTGGCTATAATGTACTTACATGCATTCAAAACAAATTAGCCCCATTTGTCCATTTATGTTCAATGTGTAATTAAAAAAATACGTATTTCTTATTATTTTAGCAAAATAAATTCATTTTCTTCTTCCTTTTCATTTTTTTCTTTATTTTCTTTGTATAAAAATAACAAACAGCTGATTCCATACGGAATGTGCGACCAGCTTCGCTCTTTGCTTAAGCAATTAAAATTTTACGAAACTTGACGAAACTTTCTTAAGTACATTACACCCCGTCTACAACTGGCATGAAATACTTAACATTAACACTAACATGATGTTAGTGTTAGGTATAGACCCATCATGATAGCGTTTTACTCATGTTTTAACACTGTTGTTAAACCGTGTGTTTTAACAACTCTTTTATACATGAAATGACGTTTAAGCTTGACAGCAGTCATTTTGTGGCTTTTTTCATTTACAACACTACAACAATACACTAAAATCACAAAGAAATAAAACACACATACGATTTTTTAGAATTTCCTTCGCTGATAATCAAAAAATAATGATATATCTTAACATTAACATGAGTACTATACTCCACCATTAACATATTAAAAACTTAACATGATGTTTTAACATCATGTTTTAACAGCATTTCATGGCAGTTATAGACGGGATGTTAAGCTTGTCACATACGTTTTATATGTATTCGCACAGTTGCTTAAGTTGAGTTAAGCTAGTGTATGCATATTATAGTTTGGCCTTTTGTTGTTAGCTAAACGATTATCGACAAAACCAAACGTCAACTATTTTTGTATTGTTTACAAAATCGAAAATTGTCAGCTGAGATGCATCTTCTTTGGCAACTTATGTATCATTAATGAGCAATATATGAAGACATTTATGCATGTATGCATTAATAATAATGTTCCAATCATTTACACATTTTATTTTACTTTTATTATGTAAAATTTAAGAAATAAAGTGTTTGACTTGCACAAATTCATTTGTTTTTTTCTATTCCTCTTTGTGTTTTTCGCTTTTTTTTTTGACAGAGATGCCACTTAATATCAATATGATATGAAGTTTTGTTTAAAAGAAGTTAGGGAATCACATAAACGCTACTGCAAACAACAAAAATTGTCGACGAATATTGCGATTCTCGGATCGTTAAAAGTTAGTGAATCGCATCACTGATTAAAATCATTTAATGATGTCAGCGAATATTTAATTGGATAATTTTTAATATTGCTACTTTGATCGAAAACTCGAAACTTAAAATAAAATGTGTAACCACTAAACGTTATTCGATATTGCTCAAATTATCTGCCTTTTAGACCTTGGGAACATCGAAAAAGTCAAGTCAATAAGGGCCACCTTAGTAAATATTTATGCTTATTTGCCATTATTTATAAGCACGCTTACACAATTTAAGCATCTATCATTGTCAATTTGTGACAGTTGTATTTTTTTGAATAAATAAACAAATATTCTTAATAGTATTTGCATTATTATTTTGTCTTTTCTTAAAAAATGTTGGCATTTAAATTATGCAAATTGATAATACAAAATTACATATTTTTTACCATGAACAAAAAAATACGATATTCTAACAGATTGTTGTTGGTCCCACACCAATTTTAGTCAAATCAACTCAAAATAATAAAATGAATGAATTTTAAAATTTCTCTATGTGAAAATCATATAATGAGACTATGTTGCAATTTTGAAGAGAATTCAATAATACTGTTCACATAACCTTCTTTGAGGTCAATTCACTAACTCTTTTACAATCTGTTCATGATTTCACCATTTGCCCACTTGAGAGGGAAGAAATATTTGCGTTTATTTTTCATAATGATCATGGATTCATCTTTATTTTTGACTTTATAGATGACTGAGAGTTAAAAACCTAAGTCTGTTGTCAAATTTCTAATTCATGTAAATGTATTGATATGTATTTTGTTACTCAGCATAGACAGTAATTGTCACAAATGTCTGATCTCTTGGCTGACTCCAATTTATATATTTTGGGTCATTTGACACGTATGTGCAGAGAGGAGTCAATTGGTAACCTAGCGTGCAGACAATTGTCACTTAAGTGTCTCTATGTAATCTAGACTGTAGTCACTTTAAACATTTATTTTGCTGTGCACTTTTTTTGTGTAATTCGTACAAATTGTGTTAAAATAATTCTCATACAGTTTATTATCTTTTTACTTAATTATACTGACATCCCATGTAACCTAGCGTAAAGTCAATTGTCACTTTATTGTGTCCAAGTAACCTAGATTGTAGTCAATTTAAACGTTGATTTTTTACTGCACTATAGAATGTAGGTTTTTACCCACCAGAAGTAATCTATTGGAGAGTTGTCGGATATCCATTAACACCCATACATGTGAAAATAACTAGTTATGTAACTGACCACGTAACCAGGTATGTAGCTGGTAAGGTAACTGACTCTATGTAAACGGTATGTGAATCCAATGAGTTGACTACTTTGGACCAGCTATCAGACAGTCTAATTGTAATCCAAAAGAGTCATGCACTTGTTAAAATAACTAGTCACGTAGCTAGTTATATAACTAGTTGTCACCCTAAAGGATAGGTAAAATCACTAGTTCGGGGCAGTCTCCTAGAACTGCTGGGTTATTGTACCACATATATATCGAACCGTATGGTTTTTTTGATTTTATACTACCACTTTTCAATGGTTGTGGTTTACAGAACGAGATAAAGCATACAATTATCAATAGGCAACGAGTGTGATATATATTTGTCCCTGTTTTCAAATCACAAACATTTTGACATTTTATTTTTGTTTGTTTTCTATTGCCATATAACTGAAACCAGCTGATTCATATCTCTATAATCTGTGATTTTTATTCTATGTCTGACTGTATTTTTATGTATATTTTTCTCTCTTCATAAAAATATAAGAATATTTTCTAAAAAGAATACATCCTCAAATTTATCAAATATTACATACATATATCACATATTCATATCATAAAATCAAATATTCTCAACATAAATACCATTTGGTTTCATTTATAAACATAATTTATGAAAAATTAAAAAAAAAAAATATATAAAACTTGATGATCCAATTTCACATGCAAAACAAATACTCGTGGAGTATAAAAATGTATCTACGACTTGTAGATTTTCGTATGCAATTTAATCGCCACCAATACAATTT
Organism: Calliphora vomitoria; assembly: GCA_942486065.2. Lineage (NCBI taxonomy): Eukaryota > Metazoa > Arthropoda > Insecta > Diptera > Calliphoridae > Calliphora > Calliphora vomitoria. Next base: position 38,020,208 of record OW818029.2, read on the forward strand.
CCGAGAGCCAAGAAAGCGCCAACTGCTACAAATGTGTATGTGCGAGAGTGTGTTGATAATGCGGCTTAGATCAAATAGCAATATTTTGTGATTTCATGGCAAGTCGCAAATTGTCTGTAAGTCTATATGTCTGTCGGTATTTCAGGCTAAATTTTTTTTTTCTTTTTTCATACTTAATTTTAATATGTTTATTGTGCAGCTAATTCACTTGCTCTGTCCATATGACTGGCAATATTTCCGTTTTACTCAAACTAAAATTTATTTATATTTAATACATATTTGCGCTGAAGGAGTTGAATGTAGGTTTTAGTGTGGCCATAAAAGAATAAAATGATTTTAAAATTTATTTATGAAGTTATCATAAAATCCCATGATAAATATATATGTATATAAAAGTTGTAGGAACATATGTGCAGAATTTTCTAATTCATTGTGAGGAAGTTGAGTAAATCAATAAAAAAATTGGTTATTGCTAAAGAATGATTTATGTATATTGAAAATAAGTTTCGCATAATGTATTATTGATGAAATTGAAAAGGAAAATGTCTATATACATATGTATTATGTTAATATTTCTTTGGACTTTCCGTTTTGCAGTGCAGATCGAATGAAACTGACCCTTGATAGACCTTTAACGCCGATTATTTAAGCCAAATCAGGAATCTCATTTTTGTTCCCACAACCAACATATCCTTACAATATTCAAAGACAATCTAACTATGATCGTCCGTCTATCTGTTGGTGGTACGATAGGTCCTAAAGGAAATGACCTAGGGGGTTAAATTTGTCGTAAATATTCTATGTTGATCACAAATGTTTTGAATAGACAAAAATGGTTTAAAAAAAAAAAAACTTTCACAAATAGTTAAGATTTATATATAACGTCATAATCTAAAAAAGTTTCGAGAAAAACGGTTTTGAATGTATTATCACATTTTACTATTTCTTAAATAAATGTTCAACAAATCATGGGATTTCATAAATAAGACCTGATTTAAATAGTAGATGCTAATATTTAACTTACATTTTTACTTGTCAAATAAACGAGAAAACATGAATTTTAATGTTCACAAAAAAAAAAAAAAAAAACACTCTCACACAAAAAATAATTGACTTTTTTGAAAAATGATAAAACTATATGAAATACTATAGAACGGCGCATATTTTGTATTACTCAGTTCAAAAAACACGGATTTTAAGTTATAACGTTGTTGCAGCAAATGAGCGATATATATTTCCAAGCACTTCTGTCAAAATATCCAAAAGTGCAACTCATGCTTTCAAATGACGTCGGCTTCATGCCTACCTTTAAAGTTCAAGGCCAAATGTACCACAGAATTGGATCATAGATCCTTCAAAGTTATTTCTCTGAACTTCTATCAAATGCAAATGAATATTCAAGCCGTTGTCGACAAGGTATTCCCAAGTCCTACATTGGCATCGGAATGGCTGTGGGAATATGCAATTTTGGCACCAACAAATTATGATGTTAACAAGCTCAATAAGCAAATACAATTGAAACTGCCTGGCGAAATAATAAAATACAAATCGATTGACACAGTAATGAACGAAGAACAAGCCGTCGATTATCCTACTGAATTTTTGAATTCATTGGAACCAGCTGGACTACCACCACATGTATTAACATTGAAGGTTGGATCACCGACTTTGTCCGACACTGTATACTAAGAGCCAGCAACGCGGACCGGGATCAGCTAGAATATTTATATATATTATTGGAGAACTACGGTTAAATATGGTTCAGTTTTCACCAAACTTTACAGCATGATTGCTGAGTATACAAAACTGATCCTTGCTGTATAATTAACACTTTTATGAGTGCAATTCGCAGGGGAATTTGTATGGGGGCTATGCGAATTCATAGACCGATTTCAAACAAAATCAGTTGGGTTCGTCCTTTGACCTAATTAATCCTAAAAAAGCCAGCCTTTAACTAAAAAAAATACTTCTACTAATTTTGGCCAGGTTTTCTGGTATAATTCTGCTCTGTATGCCGGTTCAAAGTTTCAAAGTCATGTTGAATTATACAATATTTAGTCTGGGGGTTCTGCTAGATCAAGTCCAAGAAATTGTGCCACTTCTACTGGGTGGGTCCATAAATCCACTGGATGTAGTGAAGTAGGGTTGGCTGGACAGTTGAAAATGTGGAGGGTGTCATGGGGACCCTGACCACATGCTGGGCATAAGTTAAGGACGGCACGGTCTATGCGGGACCAGAAGGCATTAAGCCTGTTGCTCCATCCTGATCTTAGTTGTGTCAGAATGACTCTTGTTTTGCACGGTAGAATCTTCACGACGTCTGCTATCGGTGGTGGGTGACCTCCAAGTACAACATTCATACGGTATCCTGCTAACTCGGAGTTGATGGCGTCTCTATGAATGTCGTTGAAAGCTGTCATATATGTGCTGCGATCAAATGGATCCTGCACATACCTCTGTATGCTCTCCCCGTATTTTCTAAGGTCCTGTCTGACATGCCTCGGGGGAGACTCCAACTGTGTGATGTTGAAGTTCGGATGACTTCTCCGGTGACATCCCAGAAGGAACTGTTGCGTCAGCATGACGTTATGGTCCCTGACCGGTAGAACCTTAGTTTCCTCATGCAGGTGCTGTTCGGAGGTGATTTTGGAGGCAACCTGTGATGGTCCTTAAGGCTGCATTTTGACAGCTTTAAATATTTCTCCACTGAGTATCACTTAACGAAGGCGACCACACTGGAGCTGCATAGTTAAACACTGACCGGCCAATCGTGTTGTAGGTTGCTAACAAGGTTTCTTTGTTCATACCCCAAGTGCTGCCGGCTAATGCCTTGAGGACCTTGTTCCTATTTCGCAGTTTATGCGTGATTGCAGTTGCGTGTGCTGAGGAGGTAAAAAGGGTATCAAAAGTGACACCCAAGATTTTCGGGTGGTTCACTGTCGGAATTTGTTCGCCGTTGACCATGATGCCTAAGTTGAGTTTTACCTCCTTCGTCCAGGTGGTGATGAGTGTTGGCGATGACTTCGTTGGTGATAGCTGCAGGTTACATGCAGTGAAGAAATTGTGGTTACATTTATCTACGAACCCGTGGATCATCGTGCTGGATTTCAGTTATGTATTTGATTATTTATAACGTAGCATTCTATAACGCAAATTTTAAAGTAATATTGATTTTAATTCCTCCGCTTGACGTTTAATTTGGTTGCTTCTTAATGAAATGTGCATGCATATCTTGTGTTTTATTTGTTAAGATGAATTTTTAAAATTTCAATAAAATCAATAAAAATTAATTTTTCTAAAATTCACATCTTATTTAAACACACCCTGTGCTGTGTGAACTATAATTTTCGGTAAAATGTTTTAAAAAAATTGCATACGGAAAGTACTATTTGATGTTTTCCGTCCCTTTTGATAATACCAGTCATGTGCTACTTGTTGCATTAGTCTGTTGCATAATTAATGCAAATTTTGCTAAAGTTGAGTGAAAAAATAGCAGCAACAACAACAGCAACAACAACACCAACAGTAACAACAAAGTCGCTTAACATTAGAAAAAAATAAATAAACTGAAAATTGCATTAAATTTTCATGATGTTTTTTTAGAATATTTTTTCAATCTTCTGTTTTCTTCTTGTGCGATTTTGGCTTGAAGTTCAAATAACTTTAATGGACTCAAGGGAAATTTGTCATTGTTGGGTATGAGGCTACTATTGATGTTGTTGCTGTTGGATTGTTGTTATAGCTGTAGCTGTTAAAGGCGGTTTTATATAAAAGAAAAATATAAAATATACATGTCAATATAAACAAACAAAAACAAAAAAAAAAAAAAAAAAAAAACACAATTTAAATTTATTGAATTTTTATGGGTCTCAGTAAAGCATTTAATTTTATATTGTACATATTTTTGCCACTGATTTTCCTCTACAAAATCTCACATATTTCCATGAATTTTGTTATCAGTAAAAAACAAAAAATAATATTGTGTAAAAAAAAACATGAATTATTTTTGGTATGTTTTACATGTATTACATGCTACAAACCACAACAGTCCATATTTTTATGATGTTATTTTTACGCTCTCACTCTTTAAATACTTTGTAGTAATTGGTGTCAAATTTTCATTATAATTGAGTTGTAAAAGCCAACATACCCTATATCATATAGAAGCAAATTGTCCAAAAATAAAAAAAACTTGTATCCACAAGAGTATAATAAAAAATGAACTCCAAAAGAACAAATTTAATAAAATTAAGAAAAACAAGTAAGAGAGATATATTCGGCTGAGCCGAATCTAATATACCCTTCACCAAATAAAAATTTTAAATATTTTTAGGCAAACAAAATTAATTTTTTTCCAGTTGTTTTTTTTTAAATTTTTTGAAAAAAAATTTTTTTTTCGATTTTTTTTTTTAATTTTTTTTAAATTTAAAAAACTTTTTTTTTAAATTTAAATTTTTTTTTTTAATATTTAGCCAAAAAAACTTTTGGTGAAAAAAAATTCGGGTTCAAAATTTTTTCCCGATTTTGACCCATTGTAGGTCCAACTTACTATGGTCTTATATACGTCGTTGCAAAGGTCTTTGAAATATCTATCATTAGATATCCATATTGTCTATATCAATGACTTAGTAATCCAGATATAGGTAAAAAAATAGGTAAAAAATCGAGGTTGTCCTGGTTTTTTCCTTATATCTCAGCCATTTGTGGACCGATTTTGCTGATTTTAAATAGCAAACTTCTCGAAAGCATGTCTGACAGAATTATTCAAGATTTGGATCCCCAAGATATCTGGGGTCTTCAGAAAATTGATTTCAACAGACAGACGGACAGACAGACAGACAGACAGACAGACAGACAGACAGACAGACAGACAGACAGACAGACAGACAGATAGACATACAGACAGACAGACAGACAGACAGACAGACAGACAGACAGACAGACAGACAGACAGACAGACAGACAGACAGACAGACAGACGGACATGGCTAAATCGACTCCGCTATCTATAAGGATCCAGAATATATATACTTTATAGGGTCGGAAAATTATATTGTAGAAATTACAAACGAAATGACAAATTTATATATACCCTTCTCACGAAGGTGAAGGGTATAAAAACAGAAAATAAACAAAATTTGTTATGGAAATTTGCTGTTGTGCTGTGACGTAAATACTGACATACGTTTACGTGGATGTATGATATTTGATTTTTAAACCTTTCTCAAATTATATTTGATTAATTAAGTTTTTCTTTGGGTGTGGGGACAATGATTTTCATTTCAATAAACAGAGGTTTATTTTAACTGTTACCTTGGCAGGGTAGAAAATGCATTCCAATTTGCCGATTCTCTAAATTACTGTACAATGTTATTCTTTGAACTTGAGTCAAATTAAATTTACTTTCAAATTGTAACATTTTAAAATGAAGAGAAGTAGAGTCTAACCCCATACTTATTCATAAACAGTGTTTAAATTTATCAAAAGTTTATAAAATAATTTTTATTTGAACATTTTGTTTAATACTCCTTTTATAAATTTAACATTTTTTGTGAATATGGCGGTAAGAGTATATATTAGGGTGGCCCTTATTTGGCACTACTTAGATTTTTTTAATGTCCCAGGTCCTATAATTGTTGTCCCAGGTCCTAATAATTTACTAAAATCGGACAAAGTTTGGGTTAATACAAGGTGGCGCAAAAGTAATCCTCCTATCAGAAAATGCTATAAATTTTGCGATTGGCCCTAATGTCAGTTCTGTTTTGACATTTGTGTAGTAAACACATGCGAAATACACGTTAATAAACAATGAAGCTACACTGCTCCAGAACGCGGAATATTGCTGACTATTTATTTAACCAATAATCGGTCGGTGACTTTGGCACAACGTGAATTTCGTCGCAGATTTCCTGGCCGTCCAACGCCTACTGGTGAAACACTGCGACATTTAGCCGCTCGCCTCGAAGAGACTGGCACAACACGAGATTCTGCGTGGCAGACCCCGGAGTAGACGTTCTGCAGAGAATATTGCTGCTGTAGCCGAGGATGTCATGGAAGCGCCGTCGACATCGACCAGACGACGTGCCACGCAAATGGGTATCAGTCGAAGGTCTGTACAGCGAATTTTGGTACAAGATTTAAAGATGTTTCCGTACAAAGTCCAGACGGTGCATCAGCTGTTAGCTGCTGACCGCCAATTGCGTCTAACATACGCTCAAGGCATCCTTAATCACCACCAAGAGGAAGATGATTTTTCATCAAAAATAATCATGAGTGATGAGGCCCATTTCCATCTTAGCAGGTACGTAAATAAGCAAAATTTACGCTTCTGGGGCACTGAAAATCCGCGTGTAACCCACGAAGAGCCATTACACCCGCTCAAAGTCACTGTATGGTGTTGGAGGAGTCATCGGACCTTTTTTCTTCGAAGACGTCGCGGGCCAAACGGTTACTGTGAATGGTGAGCGCTACAGAGCAATGGTCAACGAGTTATTTTTGCCGCAACTTGATGAATTGGGATTGGAAAACATGTGGTTCCAACAGGATGGTGCAACGGCACACACTGCACGTGCCACAACCGATATGCTGAAGGATGCATTTCCCGGGCGCCTAATCTCCCGTTTTGGCGATTTGCACTGGCCAGCAAGATCGCCTGATTTGACCGCTCCAGACTTCTTTTTGTGGGGCTTTTTGAAGTCGCGGGTTTATGTCAACAAGCCTTAGACTCTTGCAGCTCTTAAAGACAATATCCTTCAAGAATATGAGGACCTATCGCCGGAAGTTTTGGCCAAAGTGATGGAAAATGCCATAAAAAGGGCTCAAATGACAATCAACTGTGGCGGCGGCCATTTACATGACATCATATTCTCGACTTGATGTAAAAAAGATTAAAAGACCAAGTAAAAATAATCCACAAGAAGAATCAAAGTTTTAATTTTTTTTTTTTAATTACAGACAAAAAATGTCGGAAGTTTACTTTTGCGCCACCTTGTATTTTGTAATGTTCAAAAAAATCCAAATAAAAAATGTTTTTGTAAAGGGTGTTTTTTTTATAGAGTTACAAAGTTGGCAACACTATTTTACAGCTGACAAAATGGCCGCCAATTTTGTCAGCTGTTTAGTTTGGTCTGGCATTTCAACATGAATAGACTGACGCCTGAACAATGCTTCTAAACATGGTTCTGTTCGTAATACTTAAGCGAATTTTGTGTAGCGATTATGCTCACTTTTGTTTGAATAAATATCAATAAACAAAACTGCCGTATTTGGATTGATGATAATCCTCAAGTGTTTGTTGAGACACCGTTACATCCAGAACAATTTACTGTTTGGTGTGCTTTATGGGCTGGTGGAATCATTGATCCATACTTCTCCAAAAACGATGCTGGTCAGAACGTTACAGTCAATGATGACCGCTATAGAGAATTGATCACTGACTTTTTCGTTCATCAATTGAACAACCATGATGTGCAAGGAGCTGTGGTTTCAACAAGACTGCGTAATATGTTACACAGCTCGTGCCACAATTGATTTAAGCGAAAGTTTGGTAACCGCATAGTTTCACGTTTCGGACCCGTGAATTGGCCTCTAAGATCGTGAGATCTAATGCTGCTAGACTATTTTCTGTAGGGATAAGGAAGTCGAGTTCTATACCTCTATAAAAACACCTTTTTTTTTCATTTAACCACAGCTGTTTAATGGCCGTTAGTTCAACACATATGAAGATATCTACGGTGTAAAATACCCAGCAGATAAATTTAACTTAATGGTAACATGACATTGATTTCGAATCAATGTCTAAGTACTGGGCGGTTACTTCCTAATTCGATTCGAAAGCAAATCTTTTCGAATCACAATGTATTTAGCACACATATTCGAACATTTTCGTTTTGGGATTGAGTTACGCAGTAACCGCCCTGATAGATAAATGTAAAATTTATCTGACATCGTTAATCCTTTATAACTTGCAATAAAAAAACAATAAGAAAATTCTAATCCCATTTTCTTTAAACTAAATTTTAGAAAGTTCAAAAATTTGTTACCGATTCTTATAAACTCTATATGAAATCTTAACAGTTATACTTATTATGGGTTAGAATGGGTGGGAACCGATTTAAAATTGGCGGATTTAAAGGAAGTTTAATTTTTGGTTATAAATTTGATAAAATTACACAGAGAAAAGAGATTTGAGTTCATAACCGAATTTGCCGCCAATCGAATTCTGACGGTTCCAACTACTATCACATAATTCGAATATATGGTACACTCATAAATAAATTACTGAATTTATGGTACTTGGAAATGTTATTAAAAATTAATTCGATGAAAGGGATTAATTAAACATTTATTTATTTGTCATTTACATTAGAGTTTCCAGTTCGGTTTTAATGAAAACCGAAAACGAGGTTTTTCTAGGCCTATAACCGAAACCGACAATTATAAAGAATGACACAAACTCATTTAAAAATATTGATCTACGTGTATTTCCTGACAATTAAACTTCAAATGACTGTTTATTTATTTAATTAAAAATTTTTGTCAAAGACTTAGTTATTTTCAAATATCCGATAATTATTAAGCCTCCCTCTGTGAATTAATACTAATTCAGGATAACATGTCTCTAGTTTCATGTTTATTGATTCATTGTAATGTGGATTCTAGCTCATTCAAAACATACTATTAGAATAATGATTCTGTGTCCATTATTATAGAAAATGCTAAAGAAAGGTACCACTAAAGTCACCTTTTGTTAATTCTACCTCATTCAGAATCATGTGTGCCTAATTTTTAGGTTTATTATTATAAAATAGTCAAAAAGTATTATTAGTTGGAAAAAGTACCTGTGAGTCCCTTTTTTAGTATCTAACTCGGCCAGGATCATATGAGTTTAAATTTCTGCTTATAGGTTAATTATTATAGAAATTTCTAAAAATAACATTCGAGGAATGAAAAAATACTAATAGTTTTTGTTACCTCAATGTCATATAGATAGCTTAATGACTTTCTTTTTTTACTCAAAAGCATATCAGCCAACTATTATGTATACATATAAGTAAAATAATTTAATATAATAACAAGTAAGAGAGCTATATTCGGCTGTACCGAATCTTATATACCGTTCACCAAATTATACTTAAAATAAAAATTTTAAATATTTTTAGGTAAACAAAATTAAAATTTTTTTTTTTTTAAATTTAAAATTTTTTTTTTTTGAAAATTCTTTTTTTTAATTTTTTTCCAAAAATTTTTTTTTTATTTTTTTTTAATTTAAAAAAAACCTTTTAAATTATTAGTGAAAAAAATGTATGACAAAAAAATTTTTTTGGTAAAAAAAAAATTGGAGTTAAAAAATATTTTTCCCGATTTTGACCCATTGTAGGTCCAAATTACTATAGCCTCATATACATCGTTGCAATGGACTTTAAAATATCTATCATTAGATATCCATGTTGTCTATATTAATGACTTAGTAATCCTGATATAGATCAAAAATAGGGCAATAATCGAGGTTGTCTTGGTTTTTTCTTTATATCTCAATATACAGACGGACATACGGACATATATAACGATCCAGAATATATGTACTTTGTGGGGTCGCAAATGAAAAATGTAGAAATTACAAACGGAATGACAAACATATACAGTATTGGCCATAACTAAAGCACCCCCTCAGTGGATTTTATCATATCATAATTTTTTGGATAAAAGCGGGTTTTTTGGGATGTATTTTGTGTATATTTTTTTAACTTATATTGTTAATGTTCATATTGTGTTCATTTAGGAAAGGATAATTTCATGAACAATTAAATAAAAGTGATGAAACATACCAAAACACAAAACACGACGGACAAAACAAGCACCCCCTTATAAGATGTTTAAAAATTTGACTATGCTACTGCATATTTGCAATATCAGTTACCGGGACTCGCAACGGATGCATTTTAAAATACCAGAAGATAAAAATAAAGGAAGGCGTAGCCTATATGATTTAAGTTCTATACAGTTTATTGTGAAAAAACAATGGATGGCAAGGAACAAGTACTCCAGTGAATTTAAAATTAAAGTTATTGAAGACTGGAATCCGGGCTTATCACGGCATGAATTGAGTAAACAATATTCAATTAACAGATCAGTTATTTCCTTGCTGATTCCAAAGTTTTTGCAGAATGGTCGTATATCACCGGGGCATTCTGGAGGACTTCCGCGTAAAACCACTCGATATGATGATTCCTTGATCAAAGGAGCAATGCAAAACGATCCTACAGATTATGCGTTAGCGAAAGAACAATCCGTAGAAGAACAGTAGAAGCACGATTATTCAGCCGACGACCAGCAAAAAAACCGTTTATATCAGCTAAGAACAAGAAAGCTAAACTGGTGTTTGCCAAAGCCCACATAGACTGGAGTGTCCAAAAATGGAAGACAGTACTGTTCTCTGACGAATCCAAATACAAATTAAAATGTTCCGATGGAACAATTTAATACTGAGTCACAAGTATTGCAAAGGAACAATTAAACATGGATGGGGCAATATAATGGTCTGGGGTTGCTTTTCTGGTCAAGGAATTGGGCCAATTCATAAAGATAATGGGATTATGGATCGGATCATGTACCGTGATATATTGAAAGGTGTAATGTTGCCTAATGCCAGTGAAGTGATTCCACTTATAGGGAGGTTCCAACAGGATAACGATCCTAAGCACGCCTCCAAAGTTTGTAAGACTTGGCAATAGATCAATAAGATTGAAGTTCTTCGTTGGCCTGCTCAATCTCCCGATCTTAATCCTATTGAGAACTTGTGGGAGATTGATAATATGAAAACAAATCGTGAAAATTGCAGAAATAAGGATCGGCAATTTTCACGATTAATTTCAAGGCGTTATTATAGCCTGGGAAGGAATATCGCAAGAGACCATAAAAATCTTAATATCTTCTATGCCTAAGAGATGTGCTTGTGTCATCCAAAACAAAGGATTTGCAACAAAATATAAATTAAAAAATTTATATTATATCCATGAAGGGGTGCTTTAGTTTTGTCCGTTTTCTTTTCCAGCTTTAAATATCTTTTGATTTAATGTTATCTCTTATAGAAAGACTAACTTTAAAAGTATTTGTTTATCAATAGTAAATATATTAACAATCTATATCTATATAAATATATAAATGTCTTTGTAAGTTTGTTTGTTTGTTTATTTGTTTGTTTATTTGTTTGTTTGTTTGTTTGTTTGTTTGAGCATCACGCCTAAACGGCTGAACCGATTTTATTGAAATTTGGAACGTAGATAAATCCTTACTTGGAAGCGTCAATAGGCTATAAATTTTTTCAATACTTGGACCAGAAAGGGATAAAAAGGGGGAAAACGGGTAAAATTGGTACCTTTAGTTTTTAAACAATAATTACTAAACGGCTGAACCGATTTTTACATCGACAGGGGTAGCGAAGCGCACCGGGTCAATCTAGTAAATATATAAATGTCTTTGTAAGTTTGTTTGTTTGTTTGTTTATTTGTTTGTTTGTTTGTGTGTTTGAGCATCACGCCTAAACGGCTGAACCGATTTTATTGAAATTTGGAACGTAGATAGATCCTTACTTGGAAGCGTCAATAGGCTATAAATTTTTTCAATACTTGGACTAGAAAGGGATAAAAAGGGGGAAAACGGGTAAAATTGGTACCTTTAGTTTTTAAACAATAATTACTAAACGGCTGAACCGATTTTTACATCGACAGGGGTAGCGAAGCGCACCGGGTCAAGCTAGTTATAAATAATACATAATACAAATTTAAAACTTTGTTTTTGTACAAAAAAATATAATATGAAAAAAATTCACTGAGGGGGTGCTTTAGTTATGGCCGATACTGTATATACCCTTGCCACTCATGGTGAAGGGTATAAAAAATATCATTAGAAGAAAAAGTACAAATTTTCTACACTTGAACCCCCCGTCAAGTTTGAAATCAATGTAATTTCCTGATATTGGGTTCAATATTATAGAAAATTCAAAAAGTACCATTTTGATGAACGAAAAAGTACTCCTTAGTTTTGTTTAGTTCTCCTTTTTTTTTGGTATCATAATACCATTGAGCCCCCTATTCTTGATTATTTCTTTACTGAAAAGCATATTAGCAAACTTTAACGTATTATAAAATATGACCATTAAAATAAAGTTTCCTTATTCCTCTTGAACACTCGTCAAGTTTGAATTTTATATATACATTTTTTTTAAGAATATGGGGGTTGATATTTAACAAATTATCACAAAACCGAAAAAAGAACGAAACCGAAACCGCGGTTTTGAAATTCTTCGGTTTTTTTGGAAACTCTACTTACATATACATATATTACACATTTTTTATTTAATTTATCAAAACTCTCATATTAACGTGCATATAAATAAAATACAAAAATATATACATATATTTAAAATTGGATTTGTGTGATAGGATGGCATTGATTTATTAATGCTATCATATTTACAATCGTCCATAACTGTAGAAGCCATAGAGAATTATATATAGAGACTAGACACTCCGATTTGTCAAACAAAAATACAACAAATCATATGTTGATACAACAACAAAACACATTGACTTGCATGCAGTTGTGGTTGAAAGAGTTAGGTTTTTGAAAACAGACTTAGGATTTTGACAATTACGTCTCTTCTCTATGTTACCCTATGGTAGCAACCAATCGTTATTCTGTTGAAATACTTAGTTTCTTAGGCTATCCTCTGAACTTCCTGATTAACCAGTAGTTTTTCAGCGAAAAGTAAAGGTATTATATGTGGAAACGTACTACATATCTTGATAGAGCCCAAGAACGGATGTGATCTAGAAGTATTTGATTTCTGTAAAATGATTTCATCATTTGTTTTCAATCAAACAAAAGAAAAATAGAGAAAATCGGGAAATATTTGAATCCGCTGTTATCAAAAAACTTGAGTAGGGTGGGTAAAAAAGTTGAAAATTTAATTTTAAAATGCGAATATCTCCTAAGCTTTATGAGATAATTGCTAGCTACAACGAGGGTTTTTGTAGTGCAAACGAAGAAATAGGATCGATTTAAAAATGTAACATAAATATTATTTTTAATTTCTTTTTTAAATATTGAAACTTTGTCCCAGTACTCGAAACTTCAAATGATAAGTGCAACATCTAAACGTTATTCGATTTTACGCATTTGGTTTTTAGATGACGGAGAATAATATTAGACATTGGACAAAACATCGAAATAGTCCATTATGACATAGAGAAAACAGATACGTGATGATTCGGTTGCACACATAGAATTTGTCGGTTCTATCAACAGAAAGTCAGTTGGTAAAAAAGAATTACGGTTGAAGCAACCAAGATTTTGTTACCCCTTCGAAAATTTTGTAGCCACAACTGTAAAATTCGTTTACTAAGGTAAAATCATTCGATTGGCAACAAATTCGGTTGCTTTCACGAATCTGTTTTCTGTGTGTAGGATCACACTAATAAACATACATATATGTAAATCTAATATAGTTTTTTATAGTCAACATTTTTGCACAATTATTTAAATACTTTCCCAAAATTTTACTTATATTTTTATTTTCAAATATTATTTTAACATATTATTGTACATTAATTCCGTGTAATAAAAAGTCATCAAAAAAAATCTTTCCCAATCCAATAAAAAAGTTTTTAAATTACTTTTCATTTCATTTCTCTTTAACGTTCACAAGTTCAACAGTAGTTGCTATAAATTATAATGAAATATGAACAAATAGACAACTTAGAGTGTTATGGTTGGTTGTGCCGAATAAAATATGCCCTATAGCTTTTAATTTTAATGTTTTAAAGTATTCATAACAATAAATTTGTTTGGTTTGATTCATAAGTACACTGATTATCGGATTTAATGTTTATAAACCCGTTTTTTGATTAAATAGAACTATCATTTTCTTTGCTCGAATCTTAGCTTTTTGTGAACCGATATTACTGATTTTTAATAGCAAAATGCCCGAACATACAACATATATTGTGGCAATATCTGAGTCCTCCGAAAATTTGATTTCAACTAAGATTCGGATATCATTATATTAACTTCTCAACCTATAAGTATCTAGAATATATCATTTTATTGAATCGAAAACATACATATGTATATGTATTTTAGAAATTACAAAGAATATGACAAACTGAAGTACTATATATGAAGGGTGCAAAAAGAAAAGAAATAAAATTAACAAAATATCGAACGACAAAAACATCTATAAATCTTAATGATGCATAAAAGATCAAAGGCTACAATTGCAATCATATAAAAAATTATATATGTTTTATGTTTGTTTGTTTGTTTTTATTATTATTATTATTGTTGTTGTTTGTTTTAATGTTTGTACGAACATTTTAACGTGAAGCATGTGTGTCGCTGTTAATTTTTTTTCAAACACAACAATAGCCAAGAGCAACAAGTGTTTATCGGTGTGAGGGAGTGCGTGAGTGAGTGAGTGAGTGTGCAATGATGTTGGATACATTTTCTCCAAAGTATTTTCTGGATGTTGGCATTAATAACAGAACTAATGAAAACATTATACATCTTACATTCAGCCATAGAATGAAAGAAATTTTAAATTTGGTACCTTTTGTTGTTAATGGTCATGAGGGAAACTCATTTGCATTAAAATTAATTGCCCAAATAAATACGAGTAAAAGCTGTTGGAGAAACACATAATTTTTGAATGGCTTGAGATATGGGGGGTTGGATTTACTTGCTGATTTATTTTGAGTACTTTTTGTATGTTGCTGTATTCTGAAAATATTTATATGTGCTCTACCATGGCACAATCTTGTAATTAAACTATAATTACTTACTTAGTAACTTTTAAAAGGCTACTACGGCATTCCGATTTTTTGCATTTCTTGGAAGTAGTCGAATAATGATTAATTATATGATTCTTACTTAGAATCATTGGGTATATGACTTAAAAATTCTGAATTTTTTAAAATTTGTAGCTTTAATTTTGAAACATTTTTTCAATATAAATTTATCCAAAGTATTGGTCATTGTTAGCTATGACCTTCTGAACTTTTTTCTGGCAACATACGGATTGCGAGCCAAAAGAACTGCTCATCTTTTGAGTCCAAGAACAAATCAAGCCAATTTTAGATATTCAGTTCCAAAGTGAAGCGTATCCCAGACAAGGCGCTCTGCATCGATGGAAACAAATAGCAGTCGGACGGGGAAAGGTCAGAATTATAAAGCGGTTGTGGCAAAACTTCCCAACCACTTCATTCTAAATACTTAACATGTCATGATAGAATATTACGGTTTCATGCCTGGCCACAAAGTCGTCTTTCAATAAATTTCGGAAGAATGATTTTCACTTACTGATCGTTAAATCGATGGTGATTATAATAGAGTTTCGTGTTCGGTTTTAACCAAAACCGAAAGCGCTGTTTTTCAAGGCTTAAAACCGACAATTATTCTTTGGTTTTTACTTTTAAACTATTTTCAGTAAAAAAATTCAAAATTTAGAAATGAAAAACAAACTTTTTCATCCAATTTCTCTAAAAACAAATCGAGTATATGTATCTTTAGAATTCTTTAAATTTTTTACATTAGGTCTGTTCATTTACTTTACCAGTAAATACTTGCAACGAGAGAATAAAATCCAAATTTACAAAATTACTCTCTTAAATTCTCAAAAATAGTAAAAAGTAAATGAACGCTTTTCCAGTAACAATTGTTACTAACTAGTAACAACTTTTAGTTATTGAACAGATCTATTATATTACAATAATTGCTTCAGATGATGTAGCAGGCTACCTTTCATTGTGTCATTAATAAAGAATGACACAAACTCATTTAAAAATATTGATCATATAAGTATTTGCTGACAATTAAACATCAAATGACTGTTTATTTATTTAATTTAACAAAAAAAAAAAAAAAAAAATGCAGAATGTCTTAGCCATTTCCAAGCATAACTATTAAAACTTTAAATCTTCATTTGTGAATTTTTACTCATTCAGGATGACATGTCTCTTGTTTCATGTTTATTGGTTCATTGTAATGTAGATTCTAGTTCATTCGAAACATAAGGACTGAGATCGAAAAATTTGTAACATACATATATGTTAATAAAAATGAAACCACTAAACTTACAGTTTTTAATCTTTTTTTATTTGATTGAAATTATTGCTGCAATTTACAAAAAAAATATTTTTATTGTTCTAATCACTAATGATGAAATTTCGAACATTTTTCGAAAACCCTTCCATTATGGTTTTTATAGTGCTTTATGCCACTTTGTTCGAAGAGGTTGTCCATCTCCGTTTAAAATCTACCACACTTTTGGACACTTTTTTTGTGCTCCTCAATTCTCTTTTAACAAGAGCCAATATCTCTCCACTGGACTCAGCTCCAGACAGTTTGGAGGAATTGCCTCTCTTGGTACAAATACCAAATTATTGGTCTTGCCATAGTGACAGATGCCAAATCAGGCCAAAAATAAGTGGACACATTAAGAAGTCTTATAAATGGAAACATCCTATTTTGTAAACATTCCTTGATGTAAATTTCGGTATTTATAGAGCCATTTGTAACAAATGTTTGGCTTTTTTGCCGCAACTGCATATTGCTTGCCATACCAAGAACTTTTTGGG
Organism: Calliphora vomitoria; assembly: GCA_942486065.2. Taxonomy (NCBI): domain Eukaryota; kingdom Metazoa; phylum Arthropoda; class Insecta; order Diptera; family Calliphoridae; genus Calliphora; species Calliphora vomitoria. The sequence goes on from OW818029.2 coordinate 38,036,842, forward strand.
AAATTTTGTCTGTTTTTGGGTCTTAAACTTTTCTTCAACATTCCCTCGAGCATCAGCAACATACAATTTTTGACCAGGAAGTTGCGAAAAATCAGCCAGAACATACGTTTTGTCATCCATTTTGCAGCAGGAATATTTTTTTTTTATAAATTTAGACTTCAATTTACGTGTTCTGTTTTTGGTCTCTAAATTTTTAGCAGCGTTCCTGTCAGGAACTTTTTGAGCCTTGTATGCTTTTAAACCTGCATTGGCTTTAACTTTTCGTACCAAATAGTCCGAGTACTGACATAACCGGGCTGCTTTCCTACCGGATGTGTTGGGAGCTCTTTTGAAAATACTTTCTATTTTTTTGGCTTTAGAAACATCATGTGGATCATTCCTTTTACCTGAACCAGGTTTTATATTAACGGACAAGTTCTCCCGGTACTGTTTAATAACATTGGAAACAGTTATATAGCAGACCTTTGATTGTTTGGCCAACTTTTTGTAGGACCAAGTTGGATTTTGTTGAAAATATGTAATAATTTTAGTACGCACTTTTTTCTGGTCACTCATTTTAATCCGAATAACAACAAATGAATATAATTGACATTAAACATAATAACTGACATGTTTTACAAAGGTAACTTGATAAAAAAAAAACGTGTGTTAAGAATTTTACGATCTCACTCCTTATGATTAGAATAAAAAAAGTACCATAAATACCCACATGTTGTATTCCCACTCAGCATCTTGAATGTATTATTTCATATTTACGGGCCCATTATTATACAAAGTCCAAAAGAATTGTACCACTAAAGTCAACTTTTGTAAATTCTAACTCAATCAGAATCATGTGTGCTTAAAATATTCAAAAAGTACCTTTACAATAAAGAAATAGTACTATTAATTATCTCTTTTGCGTACGCATTCACTAAACCATAAATGTTTTATTTCGTGTTTCTAGGTCCATCGTTATAAAATATTCGAAAAGTACTATTAGTTGGAAAAAGGTACCTGTAAGTACCTTTTTTAGATTCAAACTCATTCAGGGTCATGTGTGTTTAATTTCCTGTTTATATGTTCATTATAGAAATTTCAAAAAATACCATTTGAAGAACGAAAAATACTTTTTATCCTTGATTCTTTCTTTATTCAGAAGCATATCAGCCAACTAATGTACACAGTCTTACAAAAGTTTACATACGTTTGAAATTTTTCTATTTTTTTTTTTTTTTTGGAAAAATATATAATTTTATTAAGAGTTGTAACTACGTTTTTGTTTAATGCACTTAAAAAATATATTTCCATCATATTTTATAATCTTTTGTTGGAATTTTAAATAAATAACAATAAAACACGAGTAATTGTTATCCTTTTAATGTTACATAAGTTTACATACTCTGCAAAAAAAAAAAATGTTGTACCGTTAAAATTTCCGCTACAATTTTCATGATACTTTGTGTAAAATCAGTGGTAGAAAGTTTACTTTCTTTAAAGGTAATCACACTGGCAAAATAAAATCAAAATGTATTTTTAGTGGAAGAAAATGGGCAAAGGCAAAGAAATTTCTGAGCCAATTCGAAAAACCAACATTAAGTTGAGAAGTGATGGCAAATCTTTTAATGAAATTGGAATTTTATTAAATCTAAGTAAAAGCAAAGTCCAAACAATAATAAAAAATTTCAAAGAAAATGGAAATTATGAAAGCAAAGCTCATAGTGGGCTTCCCCGCATTCTCTACAAACGAACAGAATGGTAAGCTAAGTGCCGTCGAACTAAACCGGAAAATGAGAACAAATCTAGAAATTACCGTTTCTGATCAGACTGTTCGCCGATGTATCAAGAGAAATGGGTACAATAGCAGAGTTGCCAGAAAAAAACCATTACTTAGATCTGTGAATATCCAGAAGCGCTTAGAATATGCCCAAAAGTACGAAAATGCTCATGTAAATGGGAGAGGGTTATATTCACAGATGAATGTTAATTTATGGTTTTTGGAGGTGATGGACGAACAAAAGTTTGGCGAAACGTTAATGCAGAGTTATTACCACAAAATGTTAATTGCACCGTAAAACATCTAGGCGGGTCAGTCATGGTCTGGGGATGTATGGCGGCAAATGGTGTCGGTAAGCTCAGGTTCATCGATGGCACTATGAATAAGGCCATGTATATCGATATTTTAAAGGATAGCTACCTTCCCAGCTTCAAACTTCTAGATCTGGAGGACAACGCAATATTTCTCCAGGACAACGATCCGAAGCATTCATCAAAGTTAGTTAAGGAATGGCTTCTATATAACATTAAAAACAAATTGGAACATCCTCCGCAGTCCCCCGATCTTAATGTTATTGAACATTTATGGGATATTTTAAAACGAGGTCTAAAAAATCGACAAGTAACTTCAGTTCCAGCACTCAAAGAAGCGTTAATGGAAGAATGGAGCAAAATTACTCCAGAAATAACAAAAAAAAAAATTGGCTTTGTCCATGCCAAATATATTATCTGCTGTAATTAAAGCCAAAGGAGGCCACACAAAATATTAATTTAATTTTGTTTTTAAGTTTTCTTTTTTTTTTTATCTCGTATGTAAACTTATGTAAATTAGCTTTATGCCAAAACATTAATTATTTTAAGTTTTTTAGTTGAATTTAATGAAAATAAATTAGTTTTGTGTTTATTTTATCTCAATAAATCCGAAATAGCATAAAAAAAGTAATTAAAGAATTTTTCACTAAATATTTAGTAATAAAGATGAAATATATAAGGGGTATGTAAAACTGTGTATATACAACAAGTAAAATAATTTAATAGAATAAAAAAGTACCATTAGAAGAAAAATAACAAATTTTCCACAGTTGAACCCTCATCAAGTTTGATATTTCAAAGTAATTTCCTGATTCTAGGTTCAATATTTTAGAAAATTCAAAAAACACCATTTTATGAACGAATAAGTACTTCTTAGTTTGATTTAGTTCTCCTTTTTTGAAATCATAATAACATTCAGTCCCCTATACTTGATTATTTATTTATTGAGAATAATAATGTATATTACATTACTAAATTAATATATTAAAAAAGTACCGTTAAATGAAAACGTACCAATTTTTCTTTATCCTCTCGAACACCGGTATTTTCAATTTTAATAGCATTTTCTATACTAACAACTGATTTTGTTTCTATAACACTTACAAGCAAACCTAAATTAAAGCGGAAAGCGTTTTCTAGTTGTCAAAAATTCTCATGCCCACACAATTTGTATGCAGCATACCGAAATAAAGCGGCGGCAACGCTTTGGAATTGGAAAATCCGATTTTGAAAGCGCATTTAATAGTGAAGTTAGTTGCAAAACACAATAAATGTAAACACATACATACACAAGGAGAAACAAATATGGGCAATTCCATGAGAATGACTATCTCGACTGAAAACCAAAAACCCTTGAATCTTTTTTTCAAGATGATTTGAATAGGAGAAAACACTAAAATATTACTATGTGTCAGTATTTAGAGCTTAATACTACTGACTATATTTAATTTTTTAATTTAATTGCCGTGTTTTGGGCTAAAATTGCTGTCAAAACTAAGCTCCCAATTAGCATATAGTGTGAAATGAATTTGACTCTGATTGTTTATTTGCTATTATAAAATTCTTTATTGAAACCGAATGTATATTTTCTATTCATTTTTTTACTTTTTGTATACATATATTTACGGAATATACATTGTTTTACTATAAGAGAAAAATCTGTCAGGTACGGTATGTCACGTACGATATTAAAATTTATTTATTATAAAATCATCCAATGATTGTTTTTATTTAAATATGACGGATTGTAAAGGAAAAATATTTGGTTTAGTGTAAGAAATTAAAAGAAAACATAACGCCTCTCACGATTCGCAAATTTTCGCATATTTCTACATGTACCTCAAAATGACTTCCGTATTATGCCACGTACGACATATCCATATTTCACTCGATATTTTGGATAACAATGTTTCGAAAGAACTTATTATTTTTTTAAAACATAAATACCAAATTATTTTTCAGATACTCTTATTTTTGCAAAATCTATTCCACTCTATAGGCGTAAAAATGTCACGTACGATGACATGGAATTGCCCATATGCAAGAAACTCACTTTTTTAACTATAATATTTTTTTTTTTGTAAAATTTAGTTTACAAATCACAAAACAAAAATCAAAAACTCCAATATTGTAATGTACTTTATTGTTTAAATAATCCGGGTTGTTATATTTATTTTGTTGATAACTTTGTTTTTATTGTTTGACGTAGCGTTGCCGTTCTTATTTAGGTATGATATTTCAGCGGAAAAAAACGTTCCACCTTCCGTTTTTATTTAGATAGGCCTGTAAATATTTAATTTTTTAAAACCGAAACTGTGGTTTTGAAATTCTTCGGTTTTTTGGAAACTCTCGATTATATGATGAAGGAATATAAAAATTACAATTTTCAACTACCTTGTAATACTTGTAAAACATACCATAATTTAATGAAAAATAATTAAACATTTTGAATTTTATAATCTCTTGATTTGTTGGTCACAAAAAATTAATAATAAAACATAATTTTGTTCTGCATTAAATAAATTATGAAAAAAAAAAAATAATGTTAAAATTAAAGAAATTGCCTTCAGAATTACAACCGCTGAAATATTTTTATTTTTGTGTGTGTTTAACGATTTTATTTTAATATATTGTATTCAGTAGATGAATAATATCTCATACTAAGTAATTTATCAAAAGTTCATAACCTTTTACCCATTAACCAAATCCACAGCTGTCATGTGATTGTCAAAAATACAATACAAATTAAAAAGTTTATAAATTTGTACACCAAATATTATTATTATTATTTTTTTGTAATTTTTTTTTTGCAAAGAAGAAAAGAAACAACATCAACACAATGTATATTTATTATTGTTGTTAATGTTGTTGGTTTAAGGAGAAAGATAAAGAAATAAAAACACAATTTTTAACAAGTTGCTACTGAAACCACTACTACACACACTGAAAAGTACACACATTCAATTCTCAGGCAAATATTTCGATACGAAGGCGATTACAAAAGTCTTTTGAAAATCTGAAAAATTGAATTTTATTTCAAATTGGTAGCCTCCAAAAAAAAAAAGTTGTAAATGTTCCCAACTAATATGAAAGCATAATTCATTCTATGATACTGTTTCTCAAAATGTTTGGTGAGCTGGATCAAAGGATAAAATGGCTCCTTTGTTTTCTTTTCTGGCATAAATGATGGCTTTATTTTGCATTTTAGCCTTCTTTGTGTTCTTTTCTGAAAAAAATGTAGATTGGTAAGCGTATAACGTGTTATTTTCAAATAATGTTACCCTAAAACCCAGTTTCACCCTCAATTTTATCAAAGGGTTAAAAATGCACCACTTTTTAAATAGCTATCTTTGTTATTGTTTGACGGCAGGACTAACAATTTGTGAAAAGGTTTCCTCAAACAGACTAACATTTCATTTTAGTTGGGAATTTTTCCTCCATACAAACGGGGCCTATTGTATATATTTCAGATTGACTGTTTTTAAGCATCGAAGAGGGTTAAGGTGAATCTGTACTACATTCAGAAGAGTTTTAAATATTCACATCAATAGAGACAGAAAAAGGTTTAATATACTCGAATGACAACTGATCGTCATATTATTGTAATAGAGTTAGAACTACCCGACTATATTATCCTGTTCTATATTGTTTTTCAGCCTGCCCTCGTTCGAACAGTTATACTCGTATCTAAAATACACACTAATGCAAGTCAACATGTGGTTGTAAAGTGGTTCTAATTTTCTTTTTAACAGCAACACAGACAAAAATAATTGTATACTCACTCCAGTGTTACCAGAACTGTTCTTTATGTTACTTTAAAATAAAATATATTTGGTCAATTCACAAGGTCTCCTATCATGTCATAATGTCCTAGTATTTCATGACTCGGCGGCTCGGCTTAACCGACTCTTAGGCGTTCGGCACAGACCTCTACTGGTTGGTTACGATAACACAATAAACATAGCATACAGAGTAATATTATTTTAGGACATTTTTTGCTTCAAAGGCAATAATAACATTTTTAAAACATTGTGAAATATTAGGACATTATGACATGATAAGAGACCTTGTGAATTGACCAATTCTTTATATCATGAAAAATACAACTTTTCGAAAGAAACCTAGCTGGCTTTTTAATCTGCGAAAACCCCTGAAATGTTCATACTTTTTGTCAAATGTGAGCAGGACTATGTCAATTCAATATTTTTGTATTCCAAGCGACATAACCATAAGACCTTTCTTCGCAATTACGGTTTTTTGTGAAACGGTTAATTTTAAATTTTGATTTTTCGGTTTACAGGGGGGTTACTCCCTAATTCGATTCGAAAGGAAATCGTTTCGAATTGCAATGTATTTAGCACACATTTTCGAACATTTCCGTTTTCGGATTGAGTTACGCGGTAACCCCCCAGGTTTTTACTGCTCGGTTACACAATATACCAAACATATGGTCTGATTTAAAATCTAAACTACTAATATAAGTATGAAACTGTTTCGATAAAAATTTTCAAGAATTATTTATCGTATTGAAAAGCTAGCTTGCTGCAGTAACTCGCTAAGACATAATATCAACATTTTGAAAAATATTAATTCAAAATTTTGAAAATTTCTAAAAATCGATGATTTTTATGAAAGTATGTAAAATAAATATATTAGAAATTAAAGAACATTTTGGTTTAAAACTTGGTAGCTATATGCCTTAGTAATTAAATTGATAGATAAAAACAGTTTTCGAATTCAGTAAGCCGAGTTACTACAGCAAACTTTCAATTCTAAATAGTAGAGGACAATTAATTTACATATAAACTTTTCCACAATCAATTATACATAATGAAATTATTAAAAATTATTGAAATTTCATATCAGTTTCAGCTAAATCTTACTAATGATTCACTCAAAACCTACTAACGATTTTACCATAAATTAAATTGAATTGAATATAAAACAAGTAAGAAAGTATGGTCGGTCAAGCCCGACATTTTTCTTTCAAAATTTCAATAATTTATATTCGTGAGTGATTTTCGGAAGTGGGCCTTATATGGGAGCTATGACCAATTATGGACCGATCACCATGAAATATGGTGGTGTAAATAATGTTTATATGAAAGTTATTTATGTTGCAGTTTATGTGTATACCAACATTTTTAGTTAAAGTGATTATTGGAAGCAGGCCTTATATGGGAGCTACGACTAATTATGGACCGATCATAATAAAATTTGGTGTCATGAATTCCGTATATATAAAACATATTTGGAGAAAAACATGTGTAAATACCTATATAAATTAAAGATTTATGACCGATAAAGTCTAATTTCGGGAGGACATTTGTATGGGGGCTAGTTGATATAATAGAGCGATTTCACCCAGTTTCAATAGGGTTGGTCCTTGGGCAGAAATAATGATATGTGCCAAATTTTATCGAGATATCTTCAAAATTGCGACCTGTACTCTGCGTACAAGGTTCAAATGGACAGTCAGCCAGACAGACGGACGGACATCGTTAAATCGACTCAGAGAGTGATTCTGAGTCGATCGGTATACTTTAAGGTTTTGGGCGTTACAAAAATCTACACAAATCCAATATACCCTCCCCACTATGGTGGTGTAGGGTATAATTATCTTCTTTCCATAAATTTGACTTGATTATATGTTTAATTATCCCTGAATACTAAAAACGACAAATGTACTTTTTTGGATATTTTATTTTTTCTACATATAAAGTAATATTGTTGAAATTTCTAACTTAATTCATTTCAATTTTGTTTAGCCTGGTTTTATCAAACACTGTTAACCGAATAACTGATCTTCAAAAAAGTTTCGGTTAACCCACAAACCGGGGTTTTAAAAAGTCGGTTTTTTATAAACACTAATTGTGATAATAAAATAGAAGTCTTAGGACAATGGAACCACCATGCACCTTGTAGCCATTTGACAGTTTACCCAAAAGAATATGTTCATCCATCCGTGAATCGATTTCTGACAGGTGTCGTTCTATTAATAAATAAATTCCGAATCAAGATTCTCGCTGCTATATCCATAGGGCCGAATTGGTGGATAAGAAGTTGATATAAGAATCAAGAGAAGCCAAATCTAGCATCGAACAGTGGTTTAGAAACGTTTTTTTGTGGAAATAATTCGGTATCCTGGGAACTATTAGAGATATTGTTACAAAATGTGGAGCTATTTTTGAGTGGATTTACGTGTGCTCAGCTTTCTAGCGCCAATGGGAGCCAGTTCGTAGCCCCTCAAAGTTGGTCACCTCGGGTCTCAAATTTAAAAAAAAAAATCGCCAAAAAACATTTAGGATCCGAATGAGCTGAAATTTTAAATATAAATAGTCCTTGAGAAGATCTACAAAAAATATGATAACATGCGTAGGTTACCTCCATTAATTGAAGATATATTTAGGTTTATTGATTTATTTTTTTTAATTTTGCTCGATCTTTTTATGGTTTTTTGGATATGGTGGGCCTACGGAGGGTCGCAATTTATTTTTAAAATAACAGCTATATTGGCGATAAAATTCTAAATAATATAAAAACAACCTTCTAACAGTAAAATTGGGACATGTAAAAAGGGCCGTATTTTTTACGTTTTTTCCCAAAAAAGCCCATATATTTTTCCTTTTGTAGAAAAAAATTTTCTTCAGGACTATATAAAATTTTTATATGCTACGGAAAGATAACTTAATGAAAAAGCGTGTAAAGTAAAATTTGACTCATTTAAGAGGACATAACACAACCCAGACCTATCAGAACTTGGCCAATTAAAAAAAAAAAAAATCAGTTTGAGTTAAAAATTATAAAAAGTCAAAGCACCGATCCACGAATGAGCTCCATATTTATATAACCCTATATGTTTCTTAAATAATTGCAAAGTATTTTTACTATCACGCGGTAAATAACGTCACAGTAGGCACTTTTCTAAAAAAAACTCAGTTTTTGGAACACATTTTCCCCGTTTTAGGAATTTCGGTATTTGAAAATAAAAAATGTGAAAATTTGTAATGTTTTTAATTTAAGGACATTTGAGTCTATATTAGTTCCAAATTTTGTTATGATATCTATAATCCTTAAAATTGTACATTACTTAAATTTTTATAATTTTCTTCATAGAAAATCACCATATTTTATTATTTTTTAGTTTTTAAGACAAATTATGTCCCAAAAATTCATAAAATTACTTAACTTTACAAAAATATCAATCTTCTAGTCCTAAGGTTTTCACCAATATCAAATACTTATTAAAAAACCGTCCTCAGAAGTTCCACAAACCTTGCCCCCTTTGACAAATTTTTACGTTTTTTCATATATTTCATGCAAAAATATAAGTTATATGGGACGTTCTGCATAAAATTCGGTCCTGCGATTTTTATATACGCAAAAGTAAACTTCCGATGTTTTTTGGCTGTAATTAAAAAAGAATTAAAAACTTTGATTCTTCTTGTGGATTATTTTTATTTCATGTCATGTAAATGGCCGCCACAGTTGATTGTCATTTGAGCCCTTTTTATGGCATTTTCCATCACTTTGGCCAAAACTTCCGGCGATAGGTCCTCACATTCTTGACGGATATTGTCTTTAAGAGCTGCAAGAGTCTGAGGCTTGTTGACATAAACCCGCGACTTTAAAAAGTCCCACAAAAAGAAGTCTGGAGCGGTCAAATCAGGCGATCTTGCTGGCCAGTGCAAATCGCCAAAACGGGAGATTAGGCGCCCGGGAAATGCATCCTTCAGCATATCGGTTGTGGCACGTGCAGTGTGTGCCGTTGCACCGTCCTGTTGGAACCACATGTTTTCCAATCCCAATTCATCAAGTTGCGGCAAAAAGAACTCGTTGATCATTGCTCTGTAGCGCTCACCATTCACAGTAACCGTTTGGCCCGCGACGTCTTCGAAGAAAAAAGGTCCGATGACTCCTTCAGCGAAAACAGCATACCATACAGTGACTTTGAGCGGGTGTAATGGCTCTTCGTGGGTTACACGCGGATTTTGAGTGCCCTTGAAGGGTAAATTTTGCTTATTTACGTACCCGCTAAGATGGAAAAGGGCCTCATCACTCATGATTATTTTTGATGAAAAATCATCTTCCTCTTGGTGGTGATTAAGGATGGCTTGGGCGTATGTTAGACGCGATTGGCGGTGAGCAGCTAACAGCTGATGCACCGTCTGGACTTTGTACGTAAACATCTTCAAATCTTATACCAAAATTCGCTGTAAAGACCGTCGACTGATACCCATTTGCGTGGCACGTCGTCTGGTCGATGTCGACGGCGCTTCCATGACATCCTCGGCTACAGCAGCAATATTCTCTGCAGAACGGCTACTCCGGGGTCTGCCACGCCTGACAGCATCTCGTGTTGTGCCAGTCTCTTCGAGGCGAGCGGCTAAACGTCGCAGTGTTTCACCAGTAGGCGTTGGACGGCCAGCAAATCTGCGACGAAATTCACGTTGTGCCAAAGTCACCGACCGATTATTGGTCAAATAAATAGTCAGCAATATTCCGCGCTCTGGAACAGTGTAGCATAACATTGTTTATTAACGTGTATTTCGCATGTGTTTACTACACAAATGTCAAAACAGAACTGACATTAGGGGCCAATCGCAAAATTTATAGCATTTTCTGATAGAAGGATTTTATATTTATTACGATATTTGTAAGAGTTTTATGCCTATTTAAGTTAGTTTTTTAGGTGGATGTTATAGGGGGGCTATGGTGAAAAAGGTTGTGGTTTATTTTTACAGGTAACTTTTTTGATTTGCTGATTTTTGTATAGATAATGTTATTTTTTAGACATTTATTTACCGTAGAGCCATATTTCATGAAGAAATTTGCATGCGGGATGGAGAAATCATGGGCGGAATAGCAAAAAAAATAGCAAAACATTTTTAAAAAACATCAAACTAACAATGTGGTCCATAACTCTGGTTGCATATGACTGATTTAGCACACTTTTGTAATCAACAAAATAATATTTGAGTCATATCTTACCTTCAACAGGCAGACGAACATAGAATTTTAGAAGGAGCCACCACACATGAATTTATTTTTTGGTTCTACTTATATGTTACAAACGGAATCATTATAACCCCATATTTTAAACCAAAAATGGCAAAATATGAACAAAAAATCAAAAACAAAAAAAAAAAAAAATTTTTTTTCTTGTCTGGTCATGATCTTTAATCTGATAAATCTAGCAGAAAATATGTCATAATGGTAACACTGACACTCCCATGTGAATTATTAGGAGAGTGTGTATTAGTGTAAATATGTATGTAATCTGTGGTATATAATTTAGCATGTCTATGTTAAATTTTTTCTCTTTATTATTGTTGTATATACATTGGTCTGGTGGTACTTGCTAGTCACTTGTAATCGTTTATTTACATACAAAAAACCCAAAAAAAAAAAAAAAATTAAAAATAAACGAGAGAATTACTACCACTACTTGTATTAAATTGTCTACTAGTAAGGAAAAAGTATGAGTTTACGAATAACTGGACTGTGTAGGTGTATTCGGATGGACTGGTAGGCAGTTTTATGTATATATTTGCTCTCGTATTTGTTTGTTTTTGTTAAATGCCTGCTTGTATGTGTGAAATGTGCGCCTATTTAAAAATGTTTAAGTATAAGAAGGCGATCCCCCCATTAACTTAAGTACCGTATTGTTGAGTACAATATTTGAAATGAGTATTTTATGTTGTTGTTGTTTTGTGGTACTAAGTGCTTTTGAAAAGTACATTTCTTTTGTGTCAATGTACGTTTTAATCGTATATTTATGTACATAGTTTTAGTGAGTAGCTACAATTAAATTCTTTCAGTAATGGCACAGTGAGTTAAAGGATTTTTAGGCAGAATTAACAATAGTAGCGAATAAAGTCTACATATATTCTAATGTTACCCACTACTTTGCTACTTATATTTCAATTTAATATGATTTTTTAACAATTTTTAAGTCCAACTAATTTTTTATCAAAAATATTTAGTTTTAAAAATCTTTTCAAATGATATAGGGAGGAAACAAAATTTTTTGACAAGGCATCGGACCTTACCCATTACATTTTAAATTCTCTTTAATTTGTCTTTTATAGAGGTTCGAAGTTTAAATTTTATATTGGAATAGCGTAAAATCACTCAATATCAATTGTATAAGTCGGTGACTTTTTTAATTTCCCGCCTCTTAACTGAAAGGACAACACTGCACCTGTCAACAGGCAACTGTCAGATGACTCCTGTCAAAATTTCAATAAGCTGCGCCATTTTATATGAGTTTGACAGTCATTGATAGCAGACTACCACGTGGCATAAGATGAAAATGGAAAAAAGTGAATTTCATGTGCTCACTAAGCATTATTTTTGCGGTGAAAAACTATCACTCAAACCAAGGCTTAATAAATTCTAAATTTCAATGGTAAAAAAATGGTTTACTGAATTTCGTTGTGGCCGTACAAGCTGAACCTTTTGGACGCCCAGCTGAGGAACTATGGGAACTATGCACCATCAATTTCAATGGTTAAAAAAGTGGTTTACTGAATTTCGTTGTGACCGTACAAGCTGAGACCCAGTTGAGGTCTCTATACCTGAAACAATTGAACAAATTTACGGTGTTGGCCAAGCGGAGACTGAAAGTCCCAGAGATGATCTTGGGTATGAAAAAGTTTTCCGCAAGATGGGTGCCGTGTTTGCTCACAATCGACCACAAACGCAATCATGTCATAACACCAGGACAATGCAAGGATGCACACATGTACAGTTTCTATGGCAAAAATCCATGAATTAGGCTACAAATTCCTTCTTCATCCATCCTATTCTCCGGATTTAGCCCCGAATGACTGTTAATTGTTTCCAAACCGGAGGAAATGGCATGCCTGAATGAGATTTAAGACCAACGATGAAATCATCTCACAAACAAATACCTATTTTCATGACCACGACAAATCTAATATTTTGGAAGGGTTAAAAGTTACAGAAACGTTGGACAAAGTATATAGAGCTCAAAGGAAACAGTGTTAAAAAATAAAATGATTTTTTATCCAAAAACTTGTGTTTCATTGAAACCTGTGTTTCATTAACCGCTTATTCAAATTGCCTAATGTGAAACGACTCTTTGTAGGATATAAATCATAGGGACTTCAAAAAACCTTTTTCGAAGAGATACAAACTTTAAGAAATAATCTTAAAACAAAGATACATATCTTAAATTATAAAGATACATATCCCAAATTATTTTATTAAGGACTGAAATCGAAAAATATTTAACATATATGTTTATAAAAATGAAACCAGTAAACTGACAGTTTTGAATCTTATTTTATTTGATTGAAATTATTGTTACAATTTACAAAAAAAAAGAAAAATATTTTTTAGTTCTAATCACTAATGATGAAATTTTGAACCTTTTTCGAAAGCCCTTCCATTATGGTTTCTATAGTGCTTTATGTCACTTTGTTCGAACAGGTTGTCCATCTCCGTTTAAAATCTACCACACTTTTGGACACCTTATTTGTGCTCTTCAATTCTCTTTTAACAAGAGCCCAATATCTCTCCACTGGACTCAGCTCCAGGCAGTTTGGAGGTATTGTCTCTCTTGGTACAAATACCACATTATTGTTCTTGTACCACTCAAGACCTTTTTTACCATAGTGACAGATGCCAAATCAGGCCAAAAATAAGTGGACACATTAAGAACATTCCTTGATGTAAATTTCGGTATTTGTAGAGCCCTTTGTAACAAATGTTTGGCTTTTTTGTCGCAACTGCATATTGCTTGCCATACCAAGAACTTTTTGGGCAATTTTGTCTGCTTTTGGGTTCTAAACTTTTCTTCAACATTCAATCGAGCATCTGCAACATAAAAAAATTGACCCAGAAGCTACGAAAAATGTTCCATACGTACATTTCGTCATCCATTATGCAGCAGGTATATTTTTTGTATAAAATTTGACTTCAATTTCCGTGCTCTGTCTTTGGCCTCTAAATTTTTAGCAGAGTTCCTGTCAGGAACTTTTTAAGCCTTGTGTGCTTTTAAACCTTCATTGGCTTTAACTTTTCGTACCAAATAGTCCGAGTACTGAACTAATCGGGCTGCTTTCCTACCGGATGTGTTGGGAGCTCTTTTGAAAATGCTTTCTATTTTTTTTGAGCCTTTTGAAACATCATGTGGACTATTCCTTCTACCTGAACCAGGTTTTATATCAACGGATAAGTTCTCCTGGTACTTTTTAATAAAAAGTTTGATAGCAGACCTTGTGATTGTTTGGCCAACTTTTTGTAGAACCAAGTTGGGTTTTGTTGAAAATATTTAATAATTTTAGTACGCACTTTTTTCTGGTCACTCATTTTAATCAGATTAATATTAAATGAACATAATTGACTTTAAACATAATAACTGACATGTTTTACTTGATCAAAAAAAAAAAAAAAAAAAAAAACATCAAAAAATACTTGGGTTAAAAGTTTTAATGAAAAACGTGTGTTAAGAATTTTAAGATCTCACTCCTTATGCAAATGTTTACTTGTAGTTTCTATTAAGTTGTTAATATTCTTCGGCTTAATTTTCACATTTCTTATAAAATTGTTCATACATAACAAATATGTTATTTTTTGGTACTTTTATGAAATTCCGAAACGTATCTAAATCGTTTAGATAAGTACTCAAAATTTCTTAAGCAACCCCAATGTACAATATAAGTAAGAGCATGAAAAAAAAAAAAACATAACAACCAAATACTACATACAAACATCCTCAATATTTTGATCGACAGCCAACGCATTCGTTAATATTTTGTTACTCTACAAGTATTCTTGCACACACTACCAAACACTGAAATCGAATACTGCTCGTTTTCCAGATTTATAAGTCAAACACTCATATTTACAAATGAAAACATACAGTCATAAACACGAATTCCAGTCGGCTTTACTTTAAACTAAGGAAAAAAATATATATTTACAGAGTCGCGCGTACGATCGTTCGTTTCCTCTTGAATCGTGAAGTCGTTGTCGTAGAAAAAAAAGTAACAGAACACATCGTATACACAGTTCGGTTGCATGGTGGTGGGTGAAGTCAATTTGTCATCAAGATCAGTGAAATTAGTATTCGTTGGGAATTCGTGCGGTGCAACTTAAAGCTGTGTTTTGTGTGTGATTATTGTTTAGATAGAAATTACAAAAAAGAAAATATAAAAATATAAAAGAATATTACAAAACAAAAAACCGACGGCACTTAAAAATATACATATTTTACCCCTTCTTTTATTTATAAATTCCATGCCAAACGTGTGTGTCATTTATTCTTCGTAATATGGCTACGGATACAAATCCTTCCACGACATCTAAGAAACCCGAACGTGTTAAACCAGTGGAAACATTGGTTTTAGCAAATATTGCCCTGAAAGCTGAACAAAAGCGTTTGAGTGGCGAAGGTGGCGCAGCCCGCAAAGAAGATGAACGCATAACAAGTGCGGTTATGAAAGTGTTAGAAGGATACGATTGGAATTTAGTACAAGCATCAGCAAAGTGAGTGCAGAAAAGACAAACTAAATATATATGTACTACATATGTAAATATTTATAAAGAACTGTATGAACATTAATATCAATAAATTTCATTTTGTTCATTTGTATACATGAGTGCTTTGGGATTTGTATACAAAAAACAATATAAGCATATGTATGAGAATATATGCATTTGTAGTGAATATTACAGCAATGCATTTTAAAATATTTATATCATAAATACGCCTGTTGTGCAAAAGTAGGTGGGTGGGTGCACTTTGTTTATTTGTTGGAGTATGTTAGTTAGTGTTATTTATTTTAAGTACATATTTTGCGATAAACTTTTTGTTCAAGTGTTCTTAATTTTTGTATACTGCAATCATGGACTTACTAAGGACTGAGATCGAAAAATTTTTAACATACATATGTGTTAATAAAAATGAAACCACTAACCTTACAGTTTTGAATCTTTTTTTATTTGATTGAAATTATTGTTACAATTTACAAACAAAAAATATTTTTATTATTCTAATCAATAGTGATGAAATTTTGAACCTTTTTCGAAAACCCTTCCATTATGGTTTTAATAGTGCTTTATGTCACTTTGTTCGAACAGGTTGTCTATCTCCGTTTAAAATCTACCACACTTTTAGACACCTTTTTTGTGCTCTTCAATTTTCTTTTAACAAGAGCCCAATATCTCTCCACTGGACTCAGCTCCAGGCAGTTTGGAGGAATTGCCTCTCTTGGTACAAATACCACATTATTGTTCTTGTACCACTCAAGACCTTTCTTACCATAGTGACTGGATGTCAAATCAGGCCAAAATTAAGTGGACACATTAAGAAGTCTAATGAATGGAAGCATCCTTTTTTGTAAACATTCCTTGATGTAAATTTCGGTATTTTAGAGCCCTTTGTACCAAATGTTTGGCTTTTTTTCCGCAACTGCAAATTGCTTGCCATACAAAGAACTTTTTTGGAAATTTTGTCTGCTTTTGGGTCCTAACTTTTCTTCAACATTCCTTCAAGCATCTGCAATATAAAAATATTTACCCAGAAGCTGTGAAAAATTTTCCATACGTACATATCGTCATTCATTATGCAGCAGGTATATTTTTATACCCTTCACCTTCGTGAGAAGGGTATATATAAATTTGTCATTCCGTTTGTAATTTCCACAATATAATTTTCCGACCCTATAAAGTATATATATTCTGGATCCTTATAGATAGCGGAGTCGATTTAGCCATGTCCGTCTGTCTGTCTGTCTGTCTGTCCGTCTGTCTGTTGAAATCAATTTTCTGAAGACCCCAGATATCTTCGGGATCCAAATCTTGAATAATTCTGTCAGACATGCTTTCGAGAAGTTTTCTATTTAAAATCAGCAAAATCGGTCCACAAATGGCTGAGATATAAGGAAAAACCAGGACAACCTCGATTTTTTACCTATTTTTTTACCTATATCTGGATTACTACGTCATTAATATAGACAATATGGATATCTAATGATAGATATTTCAAAGACCTTTGCAACGACGTATATAAGACCATAGTAAGTTGGACCTACAATGGGTCAAAATCGGGAAAAAATTTTGAACCCGAATTTTTTTTCAACAAAATTTTTTTTGGCTAAATATAAAAAAAAAAATTTTTAAATTTAAAAAAAAAAGTTTTTTAAATTTAAAAAAAATTAAAAAAAAAAATCAAAAAAAATTTTTTTTCAAAAAATTAAAAAATAAACAACTGGAAAAAAAATTAATTTTGTTTACCTAAAAATATTTATTTTTAAGTATAGTGTGGTGAAGGGTATATAAGATTCGGCCCAGCCGAATATATCTCTCTTACTTGTTTGTATACAATTTGACTTCAATTTCCGTGCTCTGTCTTTGACCTCTAAATTTTTAGCAGGGTTCTTGTCAGGAACTTTTTGAGCCTTGTATGCTTTTAAACCTGCATTGGCTTTAACTTTTCTTACCAAATAGTCCGAGTGCTGACCTAACCGGGCTGTTTTCCTTCCGGAGGTGTTGGGAGCTCTTTGAAAATGCTTTCTATTTTTTTAATTTTAGAAACATCATGTGGATTTAAAAACATAAAATGAATAAACATGTCAAAGTATTATATTTGACTAGATCTAGATCGTCTTAGAATTTTACAAGAACCTTTTTGGATGTACGACCAAAAGATATAAATGATTTAGCAATTAAGATGTTTTTTGCTATCGGGAGTTCTAGAGACTTTTGTAGCCATATTTGTAGCTTATAAACTTGCTGCTATATTAAATAGCTTTCCTTTAAGCTGCCCATACACAATTGATTTGTGCGTGTGATTTGTTCGTGCTCGTTAACCAGGCTGTGCGCGCACCAAATTACAAGTAATTGAAAATCAGTCGTGCATGGGCAGTTTTCCTGACATAAATAATAGATTGACAATAATTGGTAAATTAGAGTTATTAGTTTCAAATCATAATTTAAAATGTTCATTGCTAAATAAACCAGAGTGTTATTATCTGTTTTCTCTGTGGATGGGAGATATGATATTTTAAGGGGCGATCGCCATAAAATATTCTGCGTTGTTATCTTTTTTTATGTATTTGATGCTTATGTTGGTACAATTATATATCAATAACGATAATTACAAGAGTTTTATGGTTGTTTAGTTATTCTCGCCAGTGGATCTTATATGGGAGCTATGGCCAATTATGGATTGATTGTCATAAAATCCAGTAGAATGATTTGTGCAAACTTACAACTGATCTATGTAAAATATTCGCCCTATATCGATATTTGTGAGACATTTATGTAATGCATTGTGTTGGAACTAGGAAAATAGGTTATGGGAAGGAGGATAGAGGGAGTAGTGTTTGTGGATATTTGTTTTGAATTTTCCTACATTGAAAGGGACAGGAAACCATATATATGATTGATACAATCATGTGAATCCTAAGTTAACCATATTATGGTTACCACAATCATGTAAATAGTTACTGTGACTATAATATTGTTAAAAAACTTTTAAAAATGTTGAAATGGTTATTGTAAACATGTACAACCATAGTTTTTCTCTGCGTGCAGGCGCCACCGTGGGATTGTCATAGCTAGACCGTCTTAGAATGTTATATGTACCCATAATTTGCACACTTTTGATTCTATGACCAATTTTTGGATAATACAAACGGAATTACATACAAACTTAAGCATACCCTTGAATAATCACAATTGTATTATTAAAGATTGAAGTAATATTTGTATTTACGTTTTAATTAAGTTGTTTTTTTTAATGATATTTGTTTGATTGAGTTTAGTATTTACTGCCAAATTATAAATATAGTAAAACAATTTATTATGATTGTACTTGTACTTGAAATTTACATTTATATTGATTTACAAAAATCTATGTAGTATTGAAGCAGATAAAACGAAAAATAACTTTTAATTACGAAATGCTTTCAATCAAATGAAATGTTGATTTATTTTGTAGCACCAATCAACAAAATAATAATAATATGTATTCAGCAGTAGAATTCTAAAAAAATTTTTAATAAAATTGTTTAAATATACAATACTTAAAAAAAATACTTTATTAAACTCAATAATTTTACTATTTAACAAATGAAGCATGGAGGCAAGCATATATGGGCATTAGGGTGACAGCCGATTTTTTTTTTTAGATTTCAAAGAGTGCCGGGTGGAATATTGTGACACTAGGTCTAAAAGATAAGTACTGAAAATTTGAGCCAAATCGGACAACGATTTCGGGACGCGCATCGAGGTCAAAGGTCAGATATATGTAAAATTTTACTATTTATATGAAATAAATTTGTAAATCTCCTTAACTTTCTGCATTATGTTACATAAATATGTAGATTTATTTATATTAATGAAAATTACAGTCAAAAAAATATTTTTCAGATTAAACCTATATCTCCTTTGGGTCAAATTGACCCACAAACTGTATTATCGTTAAAATTCGGAAAAATGCAAATTTTTCAGTTTTTGTAAAAATTTTGCTACTAAATAATTATTTTTGCAATCGATTGTATAAGAATCGAAATGTGTACGTAATTGTCGTTCTAATGAGATATAAAAGATAAAAATTGGTTAAATAATTTTAAAGTTATTAAAAATTCCCCAGACCATTAACGTGTCTCAGGCCACTTGAACAAGAAATGTAGGAACAAAATTAACATATTTTAAGAAATATTAATATAAAAGCTAATTTTTACTTAAAATATATCCGTATTTACATTCGTATGAGTTTTTGTCTTTGTAGAATACCGTTAACCTATTCCCAGGGATGGCCAAAAAAATAAATTTTTTTTAACGGCAGTTTCAAACCTCCATTTTCAAATTTTTAAAAATTTTCTTAAACAAATTTCAGAATTTTTTGATCATCACATTGGGATTTATTGAGATCATAATAGAGAATAAAAATATGAAAAAATTATGTCAATACCTCATACAGTTTTTCCGTACCTACGATTTAAATTTTTTGATTTTCGGGAAAAAATATTTTGTTGGCCATATTTTGGCGAATGAGAGCAATTTCCTTACTGTTACGAATTTTAAGTAAAACCTATACAGAATCTTATAGTTAAGATCATTTTAAATATACTCTGAAAGTTTTACTGAAATCGGACAACCTTAACCCTTAAACCGTGAAGGTCAAAGGTAAAATTTAGAAATATTTAGAATTTCTAAATTTAAGATAGCGAAATATTATTCATTTTTAAACAAATTTTAAGGAAACTTGCGAAAAATATACCTTTAGGTCTTAAATATACAATAACAGTGCAAAAATGGAAATTAACCCTTAAAAGCACTTGGGGTCAAAATGACTCTATGTTTGACTGTGGTTTTCGCGTTTTTAAAAGTTTGGACCTCAAATTATATTAAGGGTTAATTTAAATTTTTGCACTGTTATTGTATATTATAGACTTCATGTTATATTTTTCTCAAGTTTCATTAAAATCGGCCCAAAAATATATAACATTTCGGCATCTTCACATTAGAAATTCCAAATATTGAAAAATTTTACATTTGACCTTCACGGTTTAAGGGTTAACGTTTTCCGATTTTAGTAAAACTTTCATAGTGTATCTGAAATTATCTGAGTTATAAGATTCTGTATAGGTTTTACTTAAAATTTGTAACAGTAAGGAAATTGCTTTCATTCGCCAAATTATGACCAAAAAAATATTTTTTCCCGAAAATCACAAAATTTAAATCGTAGGTACGGAAAATCTGTAAGAGGTATTGACATAATTTTTTCATATTTTTATTCTCTATTATGATCTCAATAAATCCCAATGTGATGATCAAAAAATTCTGAAATTTGTTTAAGAAAATTTTTAAAAATTTGAAAATGGAGGTTTGAAACTGCCGTTAAAAAAAATTTATTTTTTTGGCCATCAATGGGAATAGGTTAACGGTATTCTACAAAGACAAAAACTCATACGAATGTAAATACGGATATATTTTAAGTAAAAATTAGCTTTTATATTAATATTTCTTAAAATATGTTAATTTTGTTCCTACATTTCTTGTTCAAGTGGCCTGAGACACGTTAATGGTCTGGGGAATTTTTAATAACTTTAAAATTTTTTAACCAATTTTTATCTTTTATATCTCATTAGAACGACAATTACGTACACATTTCGATTCTTATGCATTCGATTGCAAAAATAATCATTTAGTAGCAAAATTTTTACAAAAACTGAGAAATTTGCATTTTTTCCGAATTTTAACGATAATACAGTTTGTGGGTCAATTTGACCCAAAGGAGATATAGGTTTAATCTGAAAAATATTTTTTTGACTGTAACTTTCATTAAAATATATAAATCTATATATTTCTGTAACATAATGCAGAAAGTTAAGGAGTTTCACAAATTTATTTCATATTAATAGTAAAATTTTGTATATATCTGACCTTTGACCTCGATGCGCGTCCCGAAATCGTTGTCCGATTTGGCTCAAATTTTCAGTACTTATCTTTTAGACCTAGTGTCACAATATTCCACCCGGCACCCTCCAAAAATCGAACTCAAATTTTTTTCCATACAACAGATTGTCACTCTAATGGGCATACAATCCCTTTGGGTAATTTATCATGAGAATAGAAAAACCTCGTTAAACTTGAAAATTGTATGTTAAATCAAATTTTTTTCTACTGTTTCTCATTTGGAGTCAGAATTTGCTAAAACTGGTAGTTGAAATTTGGCTAAAATGTAACAACGGCATAAATTCATATATTTTGTTGAGTTAATAATTTTTAGATAGCTATTTCTTCAATCTTTCGGAAAAAAATAATAAAAATAAAAAATTGTTGTACTTTTTTTCTCCAAAATCAAAAGAAAGCTTAGATGTTTTCCTTGAAGACCTATTTGGACGCTTAGTGGGATGCGAGTGGGATATCTATCACAATAAATGTTTTGTAACTCAAAACATACAATTATTTAAATTTTTTTGCAAAATCATAATTTTTGTTGACTTTTTTTTTTTTTTTTTCAAAATGGGCCCTTTTTTCAACATTTTTTTTTGCTCAAAAGTAAGCTTAGGTCCATTCCTTTATGAGGTTTTTGGTCGTTTAGTGGGATGTGAGTGGGATATCATCCCAATCGAAAGACATTGATTTCAAAAGTTGGTTCACTTGACATGAAATGCCCCATATAGTCATTATATACTAATTTAGATAAAACAAAAAAAAAAAAAAAAAAAAAATTATTAAGAAAAAAATGTTAATTAAAACTAGTTTTTGTATTTCACTAACATAAATGTTAAATATACAAATTTTCTGGCATCGATAACCTATTATAATTTGAAAAAAAAAAATACATGTTCATGCATATCTCAAATCCCAAATGTTGCATTTACAAGTTTTTTTTAAAGAAATATCAAAAAATTAAAACTATCAATGGGTTAAATTTAGGACCATAGAGAAGAAAATCTCTTGTCAAAGACCTAACTTAGCTGTCAAAAACCTAAGTGGTGAAAATGTAGTAGTAAAAAAAACTATGTGAAAACAAAAACAACCCTCGTATGTGTATCTTTTTTGAGTAATTTTTTTTTTTTCAAGGTTTTTTCTAGTTTCCGCTCTATGTATATTTTCCCTATGGCTGGGACCGATTTAAAATTGACGAAATTCGATGAAACTAATTTTTGGTCACAACTTTCTTAACAAAACATTACGTTTTGCTATTTCCTAATATTTAATTTTGGAATGTTTCTTTGTGTTTGATTATTTACGATTTTGTAATTTTAAATTTCAAGGATATTGTTAACTCTTTGAGATCGATCGAAATTATACAAGTCTGCAAAGTTAGGAATCTACACTAATAATGGTCTATATATTTTCAAATATACATATGCACATTATCCTACATTAACATATAAATCCTGTTTTAAGACTTATTATACATTAGAATCATATAGACCCATTAGCCTATTGTCAAATATATCAAAGCTATTCGAAAAACTCTTAATGCACAAGTTAAAACCGAGAGTGAATCATTTTGATTATATTCCAATTCATCAATTTGGATTTCGAGAAAAACATTACACCATAGAACAAACTCACAGGCTGGTATATATCATATCTAAAGCTAAGTACACACGGTTGTCAGATTGTACAATATTGTCAGAAAAATGTTCAGAAAATGTCTAACAACCGTGTGAACTTACAATTTTTGTTTTACAACGTTGTCATAAAAAGTATTATCAGTACATTGTAAGACAACATTATTGTCAGACAATCGTGTAAACACCTTACGTTGCCATTGCCAGATCATTGTAAGATCATTGTCAGAAACTTTTTATTGTCATATGTGCGAAGTTTATGCATCTGACAATTGCATCATTGTCAGATAAATTATTTCTATTGGCAACACTGTGGATATGTATTTAAAATAAACAAAAGTGAAGCAACCGTGTGAACTGACAATTTTTGTTGATTATTATTGATTAAAATAAAACAATATTTACCAGTAAATACACATAAGCTTCTAGAAAGTTATTTAAGTCATCGAAAGTTCGTTCTTAAAGAGGGAGACTTCATAAGTTCACCACAGCTTATTGAAGCAGGCGTGCCCCAAGGAAGTATACTGGGTCCCTTCCTATATTTGCTATATACTTGTGATATGCCAACTAACAGTCGAACCCACATATCAACATTGCTGACGACACAGCTATTCTAGCCATTCATGAAAACCCCCAAGAAGCATCTGTACTTTTACAAGACCATATGTTTAACCACCTCGACATAGAAAGATGGTTAAAACAATGGAGAATAAAAGTAAACGAGCAAAAATGTATACATCTTGCCCTCCAATCCAAATAAATAATCATATAATACCTCAACAAACTGAAGTTAAATATCTAGGTCTGCATCTAGACGAAATTGACTCAAATGAAGTTAAAATTACTGCAAATTGGCTAATTGGTAAAAACTCGAGATTGAGTTTAGATTGTAAACTTTTGCTGTACAGCTCAATAATAAAACCCATATGGTGCTATGGAATACAATAGCAAAAAAATATGGTATCTGAGGTCCTTTTTTATACACATGTGAGTTTCTTTAGGATTTTAGTGAGATCTTCTCTTAAAAAAGAATATAATTGAAATGTTTTCCTTTTAAACGATTTTTTTATTAGATTTAACAAAACTTGAGAAATCGAAAGTAAAGAATATCCAATTTCTCATATAAAATTCTCAATTATAACACTGCACAGTGGAAAATATTGTTCATTTTCGGATCAAAAATCTCTAACTTTTGAATGGATGAGGATTTTTGTAAGATTTTTTTTTCTTGAATAGGTGGGACTTTAAGCTTTAATTTGCTTTTTTAATAATAAAAATCGAATCATAATAAAAAAAGTAATGAACGGTTAAAAATACATTTTTAATTTTTTTGTTTAGTTTTTGTATAAAAGTGATATGTTAAGACAAGTAAAAGAGGTATTTTTATGTACTTTTTCATTAGTTTTAATAGTATTAACAACTGACATTTGTTAACAGCCGTTTAAATTAGTTTTTTCTTTTTTTTTTTTGGAGAAATACAACAAAATACTTTTAAGCCCCAATGCATACACCTTATATTATCCACTGTGCATTGGAGTCCTTTTTGGAGTTTTTAGATAAAAGACTCGTTTCAGTTATGTCTTTAGTTTCATCTATTATCATGCCGTCCTCCGACTCATTAGGACAAAGTTAATCATAGTACATTCTAGAAAAAGGTTCATTTACAAATTCCTTACTTTAAATTTTTGTGCAATACTTCTAGAAAACCACAAATTACACAGATATGAATCGGCTGGCAATAGAAAACAAACAAAAGGAAATGTCAAAGTGAAAACCACTTTTCAAAGGTTCGATATTACTTTTTTGAGAACTGTCATTTGTTTCATATCTATAATAATCTGTGTGGAAAACTATTGCTAGCAGTTAATGCTCATGAGTCTCTATATAAAGTGCAAACAAAAAAAATAAATTTCGGTTAATCGACACAAATTAATCGGTTTATTTGTTATTTGAAAATCGGCAATTTTAAATTATTTGAACAGTTAACCGACCAAAATTTATCGGTTAACCGATTAACGGTTAATCGATTGAATACCCTAATGAGGAGTAATTAATCCGACTAAGAAGAAGGAATCCAACAGACCTGCGCTGATGATAGGATCTAAAAATTAAACAACATTTTTCGTCAAACTGTGGTGGAACGTAAATACAAATTAATATTTAGATTTAAGATTTGAACAACTTATTGTTAGTTCACATTATTTTGTGAAGATACAATAAATAAAAATACGAATATATAAAAAAAAAAAAATTTCTAGTGGATTTTCAGTTCTTATAAACTTATGTTAAACATGTTTAAATTGTTTCAATAGCTGTAGACCTCTAACATAAGCTACCTTACATTTTGTTTTGTTGCAAAGTTATCGAAAATGGCGCCATCCTAATGTACACATGTCTCTGGTTATATTTAAATTTCCATATTAAAAGGAGCTTAAACCATGAATGTAATTTTCATTATACAATGTTAAATTGAAAACACAAAAAATATACAGTTTTTAGTTGCTTTCAACACCCACGTTCAAGGACTATCACACAGTGACATCAATCACAAAAAAAGTGGTTATAAATGATTATCTTCTAATCAACCGGGCCGCTTGCAAAATAATGCATAAACGAATCATAGAGGAGGTGATGAGCTTTCAGAGTATGTACCCTGCAATTCATTGAACTAGTTCCGCTACGTCGAATTAGTTAGCAACTGAGAACTACCACTAGTGAACTTTCAACTCACTCGCAAAGTTATTGACTGGTGAATTTAACACGGGGATGTCATTGCAGGTGGGCGATTGACACACTCTGCATAACACTTCACTATTAAATTCAATAGCACAAATACTCCAGCATTTGATAAAAAAAAAGAAAAAATAAATTCTTCAGAGAGCGGGCTTGAACACATAACCCCCCGTTTTATAGTCAAATGCGCTAATCACTAAGCAACAGAGTTCTTATTTCTACTACTCTCTATTAGTTAGTAAGAACTACATGTGAGTCTACTCTCAATTTTTGCATTTTCTGCATCATCAGAGAGAACGAAAATACCAGCGGCCACATTCAGAATTACATGTTTATTTCTTTTAGTTATTTCTTATACTTCAAGAACCTATTTTGAACTTTTCCTTTTTTATTCTTAACTTTAGCTTGTTTTTCGCAAATATTTTCGGTAAAAGTTGTTAAAAAAATGTTTCTAAAAATACTTTCTTATTTCTAAGAAACTCAAAACTAATACGTAAACCATTTTTTGCACTATCTCAATCCGCCTGGTTTTGAAATTCATCAAATTTTGAATTGATGAATTGAAAAAATATGTAATATTTGTATAATTTTATTAAGAAGAATTAATATAAACGTGCACCGACCGAACATTATACTTTTTTTTTTTGTGATAGACCCCACTGTATGTCATCTGCTAAACACTATTACGAGAAAAAGAAAAAAATGAATAATATTCAAATCTACTAATATGAAATGAATTGTCTTAACTTTTACACAACAATGTTGTATAATAAAATTTTAGTCGCTCTGTTGTCCTTTTTTTCATTCCATACTTTCATACATACATAATAAGTGTGCATGTGGTGTATAAGTGTGTGGAATAAGAATGTAAAAACGTGAAGGATAAATACACGTAACGGAATGTGTCAACACCCCCATGTTTTAAGTTCCATATGGAAACATATGTACTGACCATTAACAATTGTCAGACCATGCGATGTGACCATACTGTGTACATAACATGCACACTCACACACTGACACAAATACATATTTACTTACAACATAAAAAAAAAAGTTAACCATTTAAAGCAGTGGTCGGCACAAACAGAACATACCACATTGGTAAAAGCATAGAGAAATATATATATACTTAGAGCGAAAGGAGAGAGTAATATCAATGGAAAAAAAATAATCTCTTTTCACACATACGGGTGATACAATAACAAAATACATGGCAATACATTCTCATGAATTAGGTTTTTGACAACAGACTTAGGTTTTTGGCTCTCAGTTACCCATCTAGTTTTCATCTATGGCTAAAGGTATTGTAATGTTGCACAATCTATAATTTGTTTTTCGAATTTCCCTCACATTCGGGTTGTATACATATGAATTATCTATAGCTTTCTGCCCCTGGTGGCTATGAGTGCTAACCACTGATTGAAAGTCCATATAAACAGTAAAGTTGGTATGTGCTTGGTCGCTTATTTGCATACAATCGTATGAATGCGAGAGTAAAAAAAAGAGACGAAGGTGTCTATAGTGTCAGTATGTATTAGCTGGTCTAGGTGTACGGTTTGCATATTAAAATTTTGTTGTTATGAACTAAACTGAAAGTTGTCCTTAGATGGTCCAAGTCATGTTGTAGATGTGTACATGTTTTACTCATTTAATGTCCGAGTATGGGCTTAAAGAAAAATAGATGACTTGTTGAGTTTTTTTTTTTTTTTTGTATGTTTCCTTCCACATACATATTTTGTTGCTCCATAACAAAACATTAATGGCTAAGGAATGCAACATCTTCAACTATTTAATAAATTTAATTATTAAGTTAGGTATTGAATTATTTATGATAATAAACAAATAATTTATATTATTTTTATAACCACCCACCAAAAAGATGTGGGTATACTGATTTTGTCATTCCGTTTGTAACACATCGAAATATTGGTCGTAGATCCACACAAGTTTTGGGTTCTGATAAAATTCTTAGATCAGAAATATTTGTTATTGAAAATATGTAGAACAAAATAGGTTCAACGAAAAAATAATAAAATTTCTATCCGTCCGACGCAATCTGACCAAAATTATTACAAGTGTTTTCTGAGTTAAAGGCGGGATTGTTTTTGATAGTTTTAGGATTAATTAAACTCAGGAAAAAGTAGCAAAAGAATGCATCATATTAATTCAATAATGTTCATTATAATAGGAATATTATATTGAAATCCGATAAATCAATAATTTTCAACTTAAAATTAATATTGTTCCATATTGAAATACAAAATATCAACATTACTAGACTTTCATTAATGTATCTTCTCTGGGTGTAGGCCCAAGGATAAAACTAACTGATTTTGATTGAAATCGGTCCATGATTTCGGGTAGCCTCCTTAAAAAATCCACTCGGAATTGCACTTATATATCAAGGATTTGTGTGGTGTACTCAGGAATCGTGCTGTAATGTTTGGTGAAAATCAACATTTGACTCTAATTCACTTTAACGTTCACATAAATATCGTGATGAAATTCGACATGAATGAATTTTATATAAATATTAATAATTTTACCAAATTTTATTATAATCCGCCAATTTGCCCTTAATTATATGTTTGTAATTTCCACAATGTAATTTTCCGACCCTATAAAGTATATATGTATATTCTGGATCCTTATAGATATCGGAGTCTATTAAGCACATGTCCGTCTGTCTGTTGAAATCAATTTTCTGAAGACCCCAAATAGCTTACAAACTTGATTCATACATCAATATATCGGGAATTCTTCCGGCTCAGTTGCTATTTAAAATCGAGAAAATCGGCCCACAAATGGCTGAGACATATGGAAAAACCGGGCCAACCTCGATTTTTGGCTTAATTTTGATCTATATCTGGATTACTAAGTCATTAATATAGACAATATGGTTATCTAATGATAGATATTTCCATTGCAACGATCTATATAAGGCTATAGTAATTTGGACCTACAATGGGTCAAAATCGGGAAAAGTATTTCTTAACCCGATTTTTTTTTACCAAAAAAATTGTTTTGTCATAAATTTTTTTTTACTAGTAAATTTAAAAAAATATTTAATGAAAAATTTTTTTAAAAAAATTTTGAAAAACAATTTTGAAAAAAAAAAAAATTAATTTTGATTACTTAAAAATATTTAAAATTTTTATTTTAAATTGTAATTTGGTGAAGGGTATATAAGATTCGGGTATATAAGATTGGACCTACAATGGGTCAAAATCGGGAAAAATATTTCTTAACCCGATTTTTTTTTAATAAAAAAATTGTTTTGTTATAATTTTTTTTCACTAGTAAATTTAAAAAAAAAAGTTAAAAAAATATTTAATGAAAATTTTTTTTTTAAAAAATTATGAAAAACAATTTTGAAAAAAATATTTAAAATTTTTATTTTAAATTATAATTTGGTGAAGGGTATATAAGATTCGGCACAGCCGAGAATATAGCTCTCTTACTTGTTTTTGTTTAAATTAGGTATACACTTTTTTATTTTTTAACGGGTAACAAAAGTATATGAGATCCTTTTTATAAACAATTGTGAGTTTTTTTTTTTGATTTTATTGAGATCTTCTGAAATAATTTTTTAAAAAAAGAGTACAATTTAAATGTTTTCCTTTTAAACGATTTTTTTTCTTCTGATTTAATAAAACTTGATTTGTAGATGTTGAAGAAATCGAAATTAAGGCATTATACCATTGGAGATTTTTTGGTTTTTTTTTAGATTTTGAATGCTTTTAATATTGTAGTTTCGTTAAGTTGATACTTGTGATTTAATAGCCAAGGAGTATTTGAGTTTAAGTTATTAAAATGGGCCCTGGAAATGCTCCAGGGGCGCTATGGGGGTACCTTTGACATGTAACATTTTTAAACACGTAACATTTTTTTTGTTTCCCATCCGAAATCAAAGATTTTTAAAAGCGCTCGGCTAGGATTTGAAAAAACATGCTTGCGTGTGCTATTTATCTCTTATAATTTCCGAGTTAAAGGTCAAATTCCAAATTGCGCAGGGGCGACATTTTCAAAAAATAGGACATGTTTTTCTACCAAAATGTTCTCCAAAAAGATACCTTATAGAAAAACACAAAACTGTTATATGTTCTTAAATTTTTTATTTTTTGTTTAATAAAAAAAGAGTTAAGTCACCTTTTCGTCTAAAAACAGCAAAAATCTACTATTTTTTAAATTTTAAAATTCAAAATCGTTTGTTTTTGGATATTGCTCTGAAATCTTCTGTATATTATTGGTAATTTAGTTGTCTAACTAAAATACGCCCTATATTTTTAATATATTGGACCAAGGTATGGCAAAATTTTTTAATTTCAATTAAAAATCTTACATGTCTAAGGTACCCTACTTTGAGCCCCTATACTCGATCGGACCAGCCGTTTAGAAATGCTACATTTATTTCAAAATTATGTTGATTCTGCCCCATCGTTCTTTCACAGTTTTAAACATATGTTAATTCATAGTTATGTGAGTGTCTCTCGCAAACAGTCTATAAAATGAAATGTTTAGTAATACACCAGTTCTCTTACAATTTTTTTGCCTTTGCCTAATTTTTATTAACAGACGTTTTTCAATTAGCAAACATTAGTTTTTGGTTAACATAAGAGCAGATTTAAAAATTAAAATAATACATAATGTATTCCTCTTATCATTGTTGTTATTTTGCTTAGTATAGACAAAACGTGAGCACGGTCACTGTTTAAAAGAACAGTGATTTATAAATCACGTTCACTGAGAACGACGTTCTTCAAAATAGATATATACTTGTTGAAATTACGGGCATTAGAAATATTAGATATTAATTTGAAATTATTGTTAAATTACCTCCTATTTGTTATGATTAATAATGAACATTTTACCACATTCGTACTAGTTGCAATTGTGATCTCATTTGAATGAAAATCACTGTGATTAAGCCTCTACCTAAGTAAATTATGTTAAAACAGTTTCATAAAATTATGTTTAAATTTACGTAATAGGATTTATATGGACCAGAAAGAGATTTCGTCATAAAAGGTGTTATAATTTGTTACTGTAAGCTCACGAATAATGGGAAGTAAATTAGTTTCTTTAATTACATTATACCTTAACACAAATTACGGGGAATAAAAATTTATTGAAATTTGAGATTATCAGAATGTATCGCGAAATGATTAATTAATAATAAACTGAAAGTTATTGTAGAATATTATGTGCTCTACAAATATTGTTATAACTTCTGGACACGTATGATATGAGAGTGGGTTAATAAGTCATCGACTTTTTGAATAAATCCAGGTTTTTGGTTTAAAATCATTTTATTTTTCAACTTAGTCTCCTTTGAGCTATGATGACCGATTCTCCCCTAGAAATCCGCTGTTTTGACTTTCTGGTCTCTGTTATGTTGTGGTAGATACACGTTTCGTCGACGGCTACGAAACGGCACAGAACTCTTCCATATTGCGGATAAACAACGACAAACACTCCCGAGAAGTTGACAAACGCAATAAATTGCGGGCAAACACGGCAACCAATTTTTTCCTATGGAAATTTATAGAATAAATGTAAAAGAATTGTTTATGAAACAAGCTTTAGAATGATATAGTAAATTTGATGAATTTTGGAAAGTTCTGACTCGAATTTTTGCACAAAGATCAGTTATCTCTTAGCATGAATGGGAAAAGAGTAGATAAAGTATGTAATTTTCCAGTTTTGTGATTCTTTTATCATCTCCTGTAAAATTACCCAAATACGCCTCTATGTTTCATTTAATAAAACTTACTTAGTTTCTAAAAATTAGTTTTCCCTTGAAAATGCATTTTTAAATATCAAAGTGGTTGAGGCACACCTTAACATCATCATAGTTGATTAAAATTTTCAACATTGAAAATTTTATACACTTAAGATAGAAAAAAACAGCATTTTGCACATGCTTTATTTATTAACTAGCTAAACCCACTCCGCGTTGCTGGCCCTTAGAAAACATCTGTTTTATGTTGACAAAACTAAAGCAGGGACTCCCCCGACCTAACTTGGCACCCCAAAAATTTATTATCTGTAGCCAGATGACGGCGGATGAGGTGGACATATGACAAAGTTGTAGCAGATATCTATAATATATGCCCACTTTAAATCTACGTCCTTCAAAAATATTGCACTTTTCATATTTTAATGTGACTAAATCTGAGCCATTGAATTGTTGTTGAGTAAAATATTAAGAAAATGTTTTCAAATTTTTTAGTATGAAAAAGTGGCATATTTTTGAATATAATTGAGATATTGACTTGAAATTTTTGTAAGACCAAAAATTAACTTATCTAAACAAATATTAGTTCGGAAAAAAAGTGGACCAAATTGTTCCTAATATATGCAATCATATAAAAATTTTGATACAAATTTTAGTTTTAGAAACTCAATAAATATGTAATAAGTAATAAAATCTTTATTTATTAACAAAACTAAACGAAATTTTCAACGTTTTTTGAATTTGTCATTCTAAATAACAAAGTGTAAAAAACATTGTCAAAAGGTCAAAGGGAATCCCGCAATTCCTAAAAATTGGGGCGAAAATCCCAAAAATGGTATTTTTTAGAATTTTTCCCACGGGTTCTACAGTTCCTTCAGGGCTGGGAAAATACTTTAGAAATAAATAGGAATCACATCAAGGTTTCCAAAGCTGCTTTCCGTTTTCTGATCCCAGCTTTGGGATTTTAGAACATGTGGTCCAAATTAAAAAATGTTGATAAAAAATAGGTAAAATTCCAAAGGGCGTAGGGGCGACATATTCAAAAAATATGACAAGTTTTATATACTAAAATGTTTTCCGTAATGATATCTTACAGAAAAATGTAAACCTTTTATATGTTCTTAGGGAAAGTTTTATTTTAATAAAAAAAGAGTTAAGTCACCTTTTTGTCCAAAAAACAGCAAAAATCTACTATTTTTTTAATTTTTAAATTGAAAATCGTTCATTTTCGGAAATTTGTTTGCATATTATTGGTAATTTAGTTATCTAACTAATAAAAAAAATTCGAGTCCATTCGGTTCAAAAGTGCGCCCTATATTTTCAAAAAAGCGGACCAAGGTATGGCAAAATTTGAACATTTAAATTTTGAAATGCCTAAAACTGGGAAATTATAAGAGATAAATAGCACACGCAAGCATGTTTTTTCAAGACCTAGCCGAGCGCTTCCCAAAAATTTTAAAATCTTTGAAATCGGATGGAAAACAAAAAAATGGCATGTGCTTAAACATTTTACATGTCGAAGGTACCCTACTTTGAGCCCCCTACTTTGAGCGGCCGCGCCTGGAGCATTTGTAGGGTCCATTTTAATAACTTAAACTCGAATACTCCTTGGCTATGCCCACGTCAAATTTTATCCCGATCGGGCCATCCGTTTAGAAATGCCAGATTTATTTCCAAAAAATTTTGATTCTGCCCCACTGTGCAATGTTTCATTAACCGGTCTACTTGTTTTATCGAACGGTATGAAAATTTGGTATATACTGGACATGTGCTGGAATGTATTTCTTTCTTCGCTTAAACCAAATCATTCGCTTCAGAGTACACCACTGTGAATTAACATTTTTAAAATCACTGACCTTGAAAGCCTTGTATGGGAAAATAAATTTTCTTCATCATTTTTTTTTTCGAGGATATTTCGGGAATTTCTGAGCAAAGAATTTTCTGAGCCAATTCGAAAACCGTCATTAAGTTGAGAAATGATGGCAAATCTTTTAATGAAATTGGAATTTTATTAAATCTATGTAAAACCACAGTCCAAACAATAATAAAAAATTTCAAAGAAAATGGAAATTATGAAAGCAAAGCTCGTAGTGGGCTTCCCCGCATTCTCGACAAACGAACAGAATGGTCTATTATACGTTCCATTCAAGAAAATCCTAAGCTAAGTGCCGTCGAACTAAACCGGAAAATGAGAACAAATCTAGAAATTACCGTTTCTGATCAGACTGTTCACCGATGTATCAAGAGAAATGGGTACAATAGCAGAGTTGCCAGAAAAAAACCATTACTTAGATCTGTGAACATCCAGAAGCGCTTAGAATATGTCCAAAAGTACATAAAAGCTCATGTAAATGACCCTATATTTTGAGAGAGGGTAATATTCTCAGATTAATGTAAATTTATGGTTTTTGGAGGTGATGGACGAACAAAAGTTTGGCGAAAGCCTAATGCAGAGTTATTACCACAAAATGTTAATTGCACCATAAAACATGGAGGCGGGTCAGCCATGGTCTGGGGACGTATGGCGGCAAATGGTGTCGGTAAGCTCAGGTTCATCGATGGTACTATGGATAAGGCCATGTATATTGATACTTTAAAGGATAGCTACTTTCCCAGCGTCCAACTTCTAGATCTGGAGGACAACGCGATATTTCTCCAGGACAACTATCCGAAGCATTCATCAAAGTTAGTTAAGGAATGGCTTCTATATAACGTTAAAAACAAATAGGAACATCCCCCGCAGTCCCCCGATCTTAATGTTATTGAACATTTATGGGATATTTTAACACGAGGTCTAAAAAATCGACAAGTAACATCAGTTCCAGCACTCAAAGATGCGTTGATGGGAGAATGGAGCAAAATTACTCCAGAAATAACAAAAAAAAAAATTGGCTTTGTCCATGCCAAATAGATTATCTGCTGTAATTAAAGCCAAAGGAGGCCACACAAAATATTAATTTAATTTTTTTTTACGTTTTTTTTTATCCCGTATGTAAACTTATGTAAATTAGCTTTATGCCAATAAATGAATTATTTTATGTTTTTTAGTAGAATAATAAATTCGAAATAGCATATAAAAAGTAATTAAAGAATTTTTCACCAAATATTTATTAATAAAGGTGAAATATTTTAGGGGTATGTAAACTTGTGTAAGACTGTGTATATATAGAAGATTTAATGTCAGTGTATGAACTTAAAGGCAACTTAATCATGTGGGTTTTTTTCGGATTAAAGACATAAATTCATAAATTTCGTTATTTAATTAATGATATCGTATTGAAATATTTATAATAATCAAGAAGAAATTTAGAATATTAATGCAATTTTTTCATATAATAAAAATATAGCATGAATATAATGGTTGGCATTGAATAAAAATAGGACTTTTGTTCAGATTTTGTAGCAGAATTACACGAAATTTATGTAAATATAATAAAAAAAATATCAATGTAAATCCTTGTAACAAGATGCTACCATATAAATACCAGCAGATTTGAAGGGTTCACCAAAGTCATATGTATTAAATAGTATCAGGTTTAGTATGTTGTCATATTTTCAGCTACAACTTTTATAGGGTTACATAGAACAATGAAAAACAAATATAATACTAGAACGAGTAAGCACCAAGGTTTTAGCAATAAAATCAGAAATAGTAAAATCTCATGTTGCTTTATAAAACTACTAAAAAGAGCTTTTAAAAACTTTTCTTTGTTAAAAATATAGCTAAGAAAAAACGGTTCAAAATTATCTATAAACTTAGTCATGCTCCTTTCCACATTATGCCCAACAAAACCCGATAATATCAATTTAATTATTTTAATAATATTCCTTTTTGTCAATATTAGGAAATTTAATTTAAAGCCCAAACATTTCACAAACTAAGTAATTTATTGTAGAACCCAAAGTTATTGTTTCATTTTGGGCTCTTGTACGTGTACAGGTTTTGCGGTTACGTGTGTCCATTCAATTGTATGTGTATGTGTATGTGTACATGTACATTCATATTCCCTTTATTTCTGTTATTGTTGTTGCTGTTTATGAAGTCCATTTTAGTTTTCTCTTTATTTGTTTGGAATGACATGGAGATGTTGTGGCTGGATGTGTATATTTCATTGAAACCAATAGATGTTCTATACAATGTTGTAAGAACCCTGCAGTTCTGGGGGACTGTCACAAACTAGTTATTTTACCTATCACTTAGAGTCAATACTAGTTACATAAATAGCTAAGTGATAAGTTATTATATATCCTACACCACCATAGTAGGAAGAAAACTGTTTATAATCATCTTCTCGGTGTTTATAAGCATCTTTCTTACAATGTCACTAATCTTTCATATACAGCTATAATAGGATATTTGACTTATTCTAATAACACTGTACCCACCGTATCAAACGAACAAGGAGAACGATTCCATCAGGGCACCATGCCAATGGAAAAACAATACAAAGGAAAAAAGCTGGATGTATTGCTTGCACACGCAGAAAAAAAAATATAGTTGTACATTGTTACTGTAACCATTTCAAAATTGTGCATGGTTACTGTAACAATTTCAAAATTTTTTACAATATTATAGTCACAGTAACTCTATATATGATTGTGGTAACAATAATATGGTTAATTTACGATTCACATGAATATTTCAACCATATATATGGTTACAGTAACCATGTATATGTTTGTGACAACCATTTATATGATGAATAATTTTATCATAATATGTTGTTCTCAGATTATGATATGAGAGCATCATAATATGGTAAGTCCTTCATCATATAAATGGTTGTCATAAACATATACATGTTTACTGTAACCATGTAAATGTTTGATACAATCATGTGAATCGTAAATTAACCATATTATTGTTACCACAATCATATATATAGTTACTGTGACTATAATATTGTTAAAAATTTTGAAATGGTTACAGTAACCATGCACAAATTTGAAATGGTTACAGTAACAAT
The DNA here is from genome assembly GCA_942486065.2 of Calliphora vomitoria. Classification (NCBI taxonomy): domain Eukaryota; kingdom Metazoa; phylum Arthropoda; class Insecta; order Diptera; family Calliphoridae; genus Calliphora; species Calliphora vomitoria. The sequence goes on from OW818029.2 coordinate 38,073,419, forward strand.
GTACAACTATATTTTTTTTCTGCGTGCAGTAGTTTGTTGTTGGAGTCTTAAGGTATCCCAATATGAAGATGAATTCGCGAAGGACGATAGATTTGAAGGACACACCTAAGGAGATATGCCTGCATTAACTTCAATGGATATTTATTAGTTCATGTGGTTTGCCTTATGTATAATTTTTTATACATTTGTAAATTATATTAAAAGGAATAGTTTTTTTGAAGACTACTTTACAGAAGAGAGATATATATGAGATATATCCCTGAGAATAATTAAGTAAATTAACTTTGTCAGATAATATTAGTTGTGAGTAAAAAAGCAAGTCCTTAAATAGAAATATAATTCGACTTTTTAAAACTTTTAAAACGTTTAAAGTGATTATACTTTATATTTAAGTTACCTGGGATAAATAAAGAAACCAATTGACTTCTGCCTGCAATATTAAGAGATCATACTTGTCAATTGACCCGATATATATAATATAAACTATATACAAGGTGTCGCAAAAGTAATCCTCCTATCAGAAAATACTATACATTTTGCGATTGGCCCCTAATGTCAGTTCTGTTTTGACATTTGTGTAGTAAACACATGCGAAATACACGTTAATAAACAATGTTATACTACACTGCTCCAGAACGCGGAATATTGCTGACTATTTATTTGACCAATAATCAGCAAAATTTATAGCATTTTCTGAAAGGAGGATTACTTTTGCGCCACCTTGTATATATAAAGTGGAGTCAGACAAGTGATCAGATAATAGGGAAAATTTTCTGTACATAAGGGATACACTGACTACTTGTTAAACTGCTGGGAAGTTAATGTTGTTATTATTATTGCTGTTTGTGTGTAAAAATATTATTATTCAAGAATGTATTGTACCAAATATTGTTGGTATTTCTAATAGTAGATGCTAAAATGCATACCTTCATATGATATTCATAGATTTACATTAGGGCAGTTCTTATTTGTATACCCTACTCCAAAATAGTGGAAAGGATATACTGGGTTAGAGCTAGGGTATTCAATCGATTAATCGGTTAACCGATTATTTTGGTCGGTTAACTGTTCAAATAATTTAAAATTGTCGATTATCAAATAATAAATACACCGATTAATTTGTGTCGATTAACCGATTAAACGACATTTTTTTTTTTTTTTTGTACTTTATATAGAAATATAGTTTTAAACATACACATTTGATTTCTTAACTCATGAACATTCCCTTCTAGCAATAGTTTTTTTTTTTTTTTAATATAGGTCAAAAACTGAAACTAAGGAATTTGAAAAATACCTATTTTCTAGATTGTTCCATGATGAACTTTGTCCTAATGAGTCGGAGGAAGACGTGAGGAAGGAGGAAGATAACGAAATTATTAAAAGTATTTAAAATCTAAATAATCCCAAAAGAACTCCACTGGTATAAAGGAGGATTTTATAGGCTTAAAACCACTGAACAAAGAACTGAGAAATTGGATAGTATTTCTCATGCCTTACTTTCGATTTCTCCAAAAATTTACAATCAGTGAAAGAGTTTTTTCCAAGTCAAGTTTTATTAAAACTAAAGTAAAATCGATTAAAAGGAAACCTTTCCTCTTCTTTTTTTTAAAAGATTTTTGAATATCTCACTAACATTCTTAAAAAAAAGCTTACATGTCTAAATAAAAAGGATCTTAAATACCATATTTTCTGCCTATTATTTATTTTTTTGTGGAAATGCTTAAATAAGTACACAAAATTCATGGTTTTATTTTCAATTTAAAATTAAAATAGAAATTATTCGGTTAATCGAATAATTTAAAATGAACCGATTATTAACCGATCAAATCTAAACTCCGATTAATTATTTGCTCGATTAACCGATTAAACCAGAAACCCGATTAATTGAATACCCGAGTTTGTAACGTGTAAAAATATTGTCACAACACAAATATCTTAAAGAAATCAATAATTTTCTGAGTCGATTAAGCGATGTCCCTCCGTCCATCCAAATCTTGTAATCAGACTACAGGTCGCAATATAATCGGCTTTATATAAGCCGAAATTTTGTGACGATCGGTCCATAATTAGTCATATAAGGCCCACTTCTGAAAACCACTTTAACTAGCATAGATCTCTTAAAAATATTGGTATAATAATAATTGGTATAAAAATAAAATAATAATTTACTCGGTGTAGGGTATCATATGGTCGGGCTTGACATTCTTACTTTTTTTTTACTTTTTATTTCCAAGTTAAATTTTTCTACCTTATCTAAAATCAAATGCTGAACATTTGAGCAAAATCGGATAACATTTAGAGGTTGCATATATTATTTGAAGTTTCGTGTTTTGATTCAAATATTAAAAACAAAATTCCACTAAACAAGTAAGAGAGCTATATTCGGCTGTGCCGAATCTTATATACCCTTCACCAAAATATACTTTAAAATAAAAATTTTAAATATTTTTAAGTAAACAAAATTAACATTTTTTTTTCAAAATTATTTTTCAAAATTTAAATTTTTTTTAAATTGTTTTTCAAAATTTGAAATTTTTTTTTTTTTTTTTTCAAAATTGTTTTCAATTTTTTTTAAATTTCTTTCCAATTTTTTTTTCAAATTTTTTTTTTTTTTAAATTTATTAGTGAAAAAAAAAAATTAAAAAAAAAAATATTTGGGTTAAAAAATAATTTCCCCGATTTTGACCCATTGTAGGTCCAAATTAGTATAGCCTTATATAAATCGTTGCAATGGACTTTGAAATATCTATCATTAGATATCCATATTGTCTATATTAATGACTTAGTAATCCAGATATAGATCAAAAATAAGCTGTCCTGGCTTTTTTCTTATATCTCAGCCATTTGAGGGCCGATTTTCTCGATTTTAAATAGCGACCGAGCCGGTAGAATACCCGATATATTGATGTATCAATTATGTTTATAAGTTATTTGGGGGCTACGTAAAGTTGATTTCAACATACAGACGGACAGACGGACATGGCTATTTCGCTATATATAACGATCCAAAATATATATATACTTTGTGGGGTCTCAAATGAAAAATGTAGAAAAACGGATTGACAAACGGATTGATATACCCTTGCCACTCATGGTGAAGGGTATAATAAATATGTATATTTAATTCGTTTATTTATTTCAAAAACTTTTCTTACTAGTTTTATTTAATGCTGTTTGGTCTTACAAAATACTTGTAAGAGTAAACAACGACATATAAATTTATGATAAAAACAAGTATTTACCTTTAGGTTTTTTTTACTCTCTGTAACTACTAGTACTTATATATATGTTATGCCCGTAGATGTAAAATACAAATATTTTCAAAAAACTAAAAAAAAGTTTTTTCTAATTGGTCCAGCTCACGAACGGTTATCAATAAACCCAAAATATTTTGGGAGTCATCATAAAAAAATCCAAGATTTATTTTAAGGGGGGTAACAAAATCACTTTCCTCGAAATCTTCCAATCGGTTCCCATGCTATAATTTGCGATTATAATTCTCTTTTTGGTTTACTAGAATTGAAAAACTCTTTACTAATTTTAAAAAAAAAAATTTTTGAAAACATTATATTTTATATTTAAATAATTATGGGTAAATAAAATACAAAACCTATTTCTACTAGGAATTTTTTTCAATATTTATTTTTTTTTTAATTTTGCTACTTTGACCCAATATTCGAAAGTTCAAAACAACATCTTTGTAGGCATCGAAAACCCAGAAGGTGAAAATATGGGCCACCTTAATATACATACATAAATACATAGTACATGCCTTGTTTATATGAAGTTTTATGACATTTCACCAAATTACCAAACATGTTAACCATCCACAAACATGAGTTCATACAACATATGTTTACTAAGGTGCCACGTTTATAAGGAGGTACAAAAGTTGTCAATATTTCCAATTAGAACTCAAAACTGATAGAATCAAATGAGGCTTATTCAGCGTAAAAGCCAATACTTGAAATCAATTTAATAAGTAATAAGTAAGTGAAACAATTTGGATATGGATATGATCGGACATTTTTTTTAATGCAAAATTCCATAGTTTTAACTCGAAATTATCTAGAGATCACTGATAAGTGGTATCTTAAAATTAATTAAACTGGCATTTTAATTGAGATTTTTCTATAGGGGCCACCCTAAGTTATACTCAAATTGGGAGAATTAACTTGTTTCAGCTCCTATTGGCTTTAGTTAGTCAAGCAGGTTAAAGGTAGTGAACCATTGATTGGACATTTTGTAAACATACAAAAACTGTCTGTCAAAACCGACTTTAATATACAAATGTAACAGTAGAAAAAATAGCATAGTCGAATTCAAATTAAAAACATAAGAAATTCGCAGCTGATCGTTCTTTACCTCTAGCAGTCATATAGTAGTCGCGTAGCCTTTAAACCAGGTGCGGATACAGGTCAACCATTTGGGTGGTAGGGAGTGTGGTTGTTAAGAAATCAAAGTTTGTTCTACATTTGTCTTTTTTTCTTCTTTTTTATATGCAAACTTTTCGACCCGCGCCTGCTTTAAACATAAATTCCTCCTGAAATATGGTTAATTTTCCAACATACACTCATAATATGTTACTGAGTTTTCATCATTATTCTTGATTACATTTCAAATTGAAGTATGTAACACAATACGTGCGAGTGATTTTGTTTAATTTATTTAATACAAATTGAATTTTATGACTAATTGCCTTGTATACACATGTGTGTAGATAATATGTATGTAGTACAACTATGTGTAAATCTTTGTTGCAAATATTCATACTTTTTATTAATTGTTATTTTCGCTTTATCGATGTTTGCTAGATTAATTACATTATGCACTATGGTTTCAATTCCAAAATTATCTAAACAAAATTATAAAAATGTGTGTTTTTCAAATAAAGCGAAATATAATTTAGATGGGCAGACCGATGAACGTCTTCGAATTCTACAAGGGCCCATAATATACAAATATATGTATATATATACGGAATGACAAAATCAATATAATTTATTAATTTAAAGTCACCTTTAATAACATCACTTCTATACATTTTAAAATATGATGATTTTCGTCCATTTCATCAATATCACTGTTGAAAACGTTTTCTGTATCACATTCACCATCACTTTCATTATTACTTTCTTCTAAATTAACAATTCTATCAGTATTATTTATTTTACCAAAAACAGTATCACTAACGCATAGCGTCAAAATTTCTGGATCCTACAATTCATGATTCTAAATAAAATCTAGGATGACACAAAACCATTTATTTATGTGTTTCTAAGAAAATCTTGGTTTTGGTTCTACAAATTGTATTTAAAAACATGAACGCAAACCGTGAATGGTGTCAAATCAAACAACGAGTTATTATAGACGACATTATATCTTATTTAATTTCAGAATTTTGAAAAATTAAAAAAACATGATAAATTAAAACAAATAATTTAAACGTTTATTCTTCATAAAATTCTTCGAATTATTCGTTATTCGAAAATGGTAATTTTTAAATATTTCGTAAGAAATTGTTCGATTACTCAAACGATCATTATTCGAATGTATACCCTAATAATTTTGGATCGATAGTCACAAAATTCAATTGTATGATTTATGAATAATTGAAACAAATTTGTGTTAAATTTTTTATCGACATCGATATTTTTGCGCGTTAAATCTTTGCGGTTGGGTGGTTACTTTACTAACCACATTTTCTATAGTTATTAAAACATAGTTTATTGGCATCTATTGCCATTTTTCTAAACAATTATATTTTTTGGAGTCATCGTTTATGATTTTTTGCAAAACTTTGCCGTCAGGGTGCTCTAGTTAGATAAATATATTAATTTGAAAATATTGGCCCATAATCATAGTCAAACAACAAAGTCGGTTCTTTTTGAAAACAACTTCAAAATAAAAATCCGCTTTTTATAATTTTCTAACTATAGTCAAAATTAATATATGTTTTAAATTGAATCGACTTTAACTGGGTGTCACCTCAAATGTAGAAAATGTTTTCATACAATATACAAAAGAATACAGACAAGTTTTTATCGCTGAACAGCTGACTTAGAAAATTCAAAAAAAACAAGTTAGAGTGCTATATTCGGCTATGCCGAATCTTAAATACCCTCCACCTTCATTAAATGAAAATTATAGAAATTATATTATTACAAACACACTAATATCCATATTCAGTGTTTGTTATTGGGACTTAGCTCGGATTATGAAGATTGGTAGAATGTTAATGTAATACAGTAGTTTTCGCTTATAATCTACAAATACAGTTGCACAATTTTTGTGGACTATAAGCGAATTAGGACTATAACCGAATTTCTTTTTAAGCCACTTTATGGATTATAGATGAATCCTGATATAATACACATTTTGGACTATATACAAATTATGTACTTTCTTCAATAAAACCACTTTTTTTAAACAAAATAAAAGTTTATTCAAAATATAGTAGTATTTTATATATTGTTAGAAAAACTAGTTTACGCATAAGATATTTTATTTCAAATGTATTCAAATGTTATCTAATTCAGCAATTTATAATTGAAATAACTACATATTCCTACCATTTCCAACAGAGTCTGTAATTTTATAATATAAATAAAATGTACTATTTAACAATTTATATCCTTAATAATTGGTAAAATTACCGATTGGCTCAACATTTTCGTTATTCACCACAAGTGTCACCAAATCTACATGAAACTTATATCTGTTACATTTTTTACCGATATGAGTGTATATATGTTAATGTATTTTTCGTATATGAGACTTATTTGGAAGATATAATTAAATATTTTAACGTGATTTCTGTGTATTTGAGGCCTATTTTGCTTGATATTTTTTTCCATAAGATTATTTACAACAGTTTTATGGGTATTATTGTGATTATCGGAAATAGAGCTAAAATGGGTGCTATGGACAAATATGGACCGATATTCACAAAACCCAGTAGTATAATGTTTGGATACAATATATTGATCTGTATACAATTTTAGTTCGATATCGATATATTTAAAATATTTACAGAGGTTAATGTGTTTTTCGGAAGAGGTCCTTATATGGGAGCTATGACCAATTATCGGCCGATCTTCATAAAATTCAACACATCGGTTTTCGTCTATATGGGAAATATTTATTTGAAAATTTAATCAGATAGAAGCTTTTATAAGAGATTTATTAGTATTTAAGTAATTTTCGGAAATGGACCTTATATGGGAGCTATGGTCAAATAAGAACCGATATTCACACAATCTAGTAGTATCATTTGTGAATTAATACTACCGATCTATGTAAAATTTTAATTCGATAACGATATTTTTCAGATATTTATGAAAATTAATGTGGTTTTTAGAAGTGGGTCCTTATATGGGAGCTATAACCAATTATGGGTCGATCTTCATGAAATTCCCTACAGCGATTTTCATGTTCATGGGGATTATTCAAGTTGAATTTCAACCTGATACCGATATATATAAGATATTTAAGTGTATTTAAATGATTTTCGGAAGTAAACTTTATATGGGGGCTAGGGTCAAATAGTGCCCGATCCAAAAAAAAAATTGGTTTCGCGATTTCCGTTTACACGAAACATAGTTGTGCTGAATTTTGTATGTATACTGCAATTCTATGGGCATTTGTATACCATAGCACCATATTTCGGGAAGAAATTTGTATGGGGGCTACGAGAAATTATGGACCGATTCTTTCCATTTTTAACAGAATTTTTCCTTTTATCATATAAATAATGAGTGCAAAATTTCATGGTATTCTCTGCAATGAATTTACCCAAAGTCACAAAAAATCATGTGGAAACTATCAAAATTTTTGGAGGTTGTCTTACATTTTGATCCATAACCCCGGTTCTACCAATTCGATTTTGCTGATTTTCAATACCAAACTGCTTAGAAAAATTATAAACATTTTGGTATGCATTTCATTAATTTTGCTTATGTATTTTGGACGTGAGAGTGTTTTACACAGACAGACAGACAGACAGACAGACGGACAGACGGACAGACGGACAGACGGACAGACGGACAGACGGACAGACAGACGGACATTGCTCAATCGACTTAGAATTTCATAAGGATCAATAATATATATACTTTGTTGGGTCTCAGATGAATATTTCTCAATGTTACACACGGAATGACAAACGTATATATACCCTCTTTAACCACTTGTGGTGGTGGAGGGTATAAAAAAAATGGAAAAAAATAAAAAAAAAAATTTAAAACAATTTTGAAAAAAAAATTTTTTTTTTAAATTTTGAAAAACAATTTGAATTTTTTTTTTTTTTAAATTTTGAAAAATAAATTTAAAAAAAAAAATTTAATTTTGTTAACCTAAAAATATTTAAAATTAAAAATTTTTTTTTTTAAATTTTGAAAAAGAAATTTGAAAAAAATATTTAATTTTGTTTACCTAAAAATATTTAAAATTTAAAAAAAAATTTTATATTCGGCAAAGCCGAATATAGCTCTCTTACTTGTTTTTTTTTTTACTTTTTGTAATGAACTTATCTTGATTAAAGTAAAAATGCAATTGTTTTGATTTTAAACTTACACACAAAAAAGCGTGTCTGAAAGAGTTAATGTATTTTTTGGACGTGGGCGTTACATGGAAGCCACTATTTATATATACATATTGTACCATGATTTATATGTATTTGAGGCATATTTTGGTTGAATTTCGTATCAATAATGATATTTAAAAGAGTTTTAAGTTTAACTGTGTAAAGTCTGTGTACAAATTTGGTTCGCTAGGTAAATCTACTTTCAAACATTATTAATGTCGAATTTAAAACTGATAACGATATATGAGGAAAATCAAAAATTGCGGAGAATTTGACTAAAAATATTATTATCTTATGACAGGAACTCCATTCTGTAGTTGTTATAACTTTTCGCGTTAATAATTTTTCTAGACTGAATCGTTTCACTTATTAGCAATAAATTCGTTAATCACAACCGAACAAATTGTCTGTGTGTGATAAAAAAAAAGAATAATTATCGACTTAATAAGCAATGGAATTTTAAAGGAATTCCTAGCATTAAAACTTCTACGGATATTTATATTTAGAGCAAATACTAATGAGAAAAGCAATGGTTTAAACTTGTTTATATTTATTCTGATTTGAAAAAGTTATTTTTCGAAACGAACTACAATTTTTTTATCGTATTCTTTACTTATCAAAAAATATAAAATATAAATTCGGTACTTTTTGGAAATTCGAACCCTTAAGGGATAAAAATTGTGTTTATTTTTGGTACTTTTTAAAAAAAAAATATGTTTTTTTTTTATAATTTGACATAGAGATACGAATATTTTATTATGAGCTTCCACCACGATACAGAAATTTATTTGAATATAATTTTACCACCGTAATGGGAATAAAAAAGGTACCAAAAAGGGAATAAAATCGGGAAAATACATTTTATTTGAAATTATTAAGCCAATTTTGATAATTTGTTTTAACATTGGATTGATGCAAACATTAACTAACAGGTTGTTATTTGGAACTCGAGTGTCAAGGTTTATATTGGGCCAAATCCGGGTAAACAGTTTGGTACTTTTATTAAAACATATTTTTTCTTTGGCACATTAACGCAGATTTTAATCGTTTGAGACATGTTTTTAGCATAAACAATTTTGGCAAAATGGAATATTTTTAAATTTCAAACTTGAGGGATGTTCAAGGAGGAAAAGGGAAATTGGTACTTTTTTAATATTTTACATTATTTCACTTATGATATGTATCTGAGTGAGGTTAGTGTAATGAATAGGGGATAATATTTAGGTACCAAAATATGATAACTATATTAAAGGTACTTTTTTATTGTTCTAATGGTACTTTTTGAAATTTATATAACAATGGACTTAGTAACATGAAATTAAGCATATATGGTCGTAAGTGAGTGAGAATTCTAGGGGGAGACTTTTTGGTACTTTTTCTTTATTCGAATGATACTTTTTGTAATTTCTTCACCAATAAACCTAGAAACATGAAATAATGCTTTTACATGGGCCGAGTGGGTGGGAATCCACAAGTGTGGGCTTTTTGGTACTTTTTCTATATTCTAATGGTACTTTTTGAAATTTCTATAACAATGGACTTAGGAACATGAAATTAAGCATATATGGTCCTAAGTGAGTGAGAACTCTATAGGAAGAGTTTTTGGTACTTTTTCTTTATTCTAATGGTACTTTTTGAATTTTCTATAATAATGTACGTAGAAACACGAAATAAAGCAAATATGGTCATAAGTGAGAGAGAATTGAAGGTGGGCACAATATGGTACTTTTTCTTTATTCTAAAGGTACTTTTCAAATGTTTTATAAAAATGGACCTAGAAACTTGAAATTAAGCATATATGGTCCTAAGTGAGTTTGAATTCAAGGGGGAGACTTTTTGGTACCTATTCGAATGGTACCTTTTGAAATTTCTATAACAATGGACTTAGGAACATGAAATTAAGCACATATGGTCCTAAGTGAGTGAGAATTCTAGGGGGAGATTTTTTGGTACTTTTTCTTTATTCGAATGGTACTTTATGTAATGAATTAATAAACATGAAACTAGAGACATGTTATCCTGAATTAGTATTAATTCACAAACGGAGACTTAACAGTACTATTTATTTCATCCAATTGGGGTGGCGAAGCGCACCGGGTCAGCTAGTATGTTATATTTTTGATAACAAGTTATATTTTGCAATGAGTACTGCAATTTGGATGAGTATTCATTCTAAAGTGGTAGTGAGTGGTATGTGAGTTGAATGTTCCCTACACTCCTTAAATATTCATTGTTATTACCATTTAAAGTTTTGTAACTGAAGTACAAGTACAAGTACGAGTACATATTTTTATTTTTAACTTTTACATTGTTTATGGCTCAAAACTTGATACGGCATGTAGATTTTATTGCTTTAGTGTTTGTGAATGTTGAAAACCCTCCACAACAACAAAAACCAGAGTTAACTTTGTTATTTAATTTTTATGTTTTTGTCCTTGTTGTTGGTGTGTGACAGGATACAAGTTTGTTTATTTGTTTAATGTGATTATCTTTTCAGCATTTTGGTTGGTTGGGCGGATTTAGTGTCGTCACTTACTTTCATACTTTCATACTCGTATACGATGAGTATTTTTGTTATTTGTTTGAAATTTAAGTTGATCCTTTTAATACAAAGTATTTTGTTGGCTTTTATATTGTTGCATTAGATCCTGTGCGGAGATATGTTGTTGCTATTGTTATATTTACTATATACCTATGTATGTATGTCGTTGTCAGATGTTTGTCTGTAAAACTTTACTGATTGATATTTTAAGACTGCGGGTCATAAACAAAATTAGTCTGTACATCGGTATTGCTTAAAATGTGAACAATTTTAAACTATTAAGTTGTCAAAAACTTTGACAAGATAATTTTTGTTAATAGAATTAATTATGAAGGTATAAAGATTTTACTTTTGATAATTGATAATTGTTAAAGGAGATGTGTGTCTAGTATTAAAGGTATGTTTTGATTACTTGTTTTTAATAACAAAGTTTTTAGAAATTATTTGTGCTCATTTTTATATACATTTTTTGCTGAAACTTTCCATTGTATTTCAAATTTACTGAAATTATTGTAAATATTTTATATTTTACTTTACTTAATCTGTGGCTTGTGTTAATGATGCGTAAAGACCAAAAGAAATAAAATTATCACATTAATTTTTTTAGTACCTTTAAATTAACAGCCAAAATATCTCTGTGATGTCTAAGTACTTATTATTCCATTTTATTATGTGATGTTAATCATAAAGTTAATAAACCAAATTTGCAAAACTATGTTAATTGAATCTAAATAAGCAGTTATCTATCTTCCAGTAGTTTGTTTTCCCAACAATTATTTTTCACCCATTGATTAGATCTTACCCTAATTAAAAGATTAAATTATGACTAATATTTGTTACTTGATCTCTCTTTCTATTTATTTGCATCGGCATAGTATGTGGTCAACAAGTAATTAGCACAATTTTATTGAATTTTTTGTTTATATAAAAACTTAAGTTTGTTTTTTACACAGTTTATACATACGTATTTATGTACTTATGTGCTCTCATACACACATTTGTATTTAAGTATTTTTTATTTGTATGTCATAAAATAAGTGTGTATGGGAATATGCACACAAGGGTGTAGGTGGGTAGTTTGTTAATTACCCAGCAGTTAAGCATGTAGTCAATGTATCCCTTATAGACAGTAATCGTCACAAATGTCTTATCACTTGGCTGACTCCAATTTATATATTTTGGTCATTTGACACGTATGTGCTCTTTGTAGTGCAGAGATAAGACAATTGGTTACTTTATACATCCCAGGTAATCTAGCGTGAGGACAATTGTCACTTAAGTGTCTCTAAGTAATCTGGTATGTAGTCACTTTAAATGGGTTGTGTGATAATTCGTTCAAATTGGTTTTATACAAATTGTGTTGATATAATTCTTATACTGTTAATTTTTATTTTTGCTTAAGTATACTGATATCCCATGTAACATAGCATGAAGTCAATAGTCACTATAGTGTCTCTTAGTAACCTATAGTGAAGTCACTTTATTTTGTACTGCACTTTAGAAATTAATTATTTAACCCACCAGAAGCAATCCATTGGAGCACAGTTTGGTGAATATTGGTAAAAAAATCATCCTGAAAAATTTTTAGGTAAATCGGTTGGGGTTAAGACGAGTTTTGAGATGCATTTACATCGGAAAAAAATTAAATTTTAACAGTTTTTGTAAAAATATTGCCATTAAGAATTTACTTTTGCAATTTAATTTAAAATTATAGAAATGTGTACGTAATTGTCGTTCTAATGAGACATAAAAAACATAAATTGGTTAACAAATTTTAAAGTTATTAAAAATTCCCCAGGCCATTAACGTATCTCAGGCCAATAGAACAAGAAATGTATGAACAAAACAAAATTAAAACTTGTGTAGATACCTATATAAATTGAACATTTGTGACCGATAAAGTCCACTTTCGGGAGGACATTTGTATGGGGGCTAGGTGAAATAATGGACCGATTTCAGCCAGTTTCAATAGGCTTGGTCATTGGGCCGAACAAATTATATGTACCAAATTTTATCGAAATATCTTCAAAATTGCGACCTGTACTCTGCGCACAAGGTTTACATGGACAACCAGCCAGCCAGACGGACGGACGGACATCGTTTAGTCGACTCAGAAAGCTATTCTGAGTCGATCGGTATACTTTAAGGTGGGCTAGACTAATATTTTTGGGCGTTACAAACATCTGCACAAATCCAATATACCCTCGCCACTATGGTGGTGTAGGGTATAAAAAGTGATTTTTATTCCTGGGGTTAACATGTTATGGGTATTACAGTATCGAGGCTATGAAATTTTAGTTAGGTATATTACATACCATCGGAAACGCTAATGTGTCTAGTTTCTCTGCGTAAGTCTAATTTTTAAGGTTTACACACAAGTATGAAAAAAATCAAAATAGTGCATATGCTAAAAATTTAAAAACCTTTGTCTTGAGTTACAAAATATTTATTTTGATAGATATCCCACTCGCATCCCACTAAGCGACCAAAAAGATTTTAAAGGAAAAGACCTAAGCTTTTTTTTGAGAAAAAAAAATAAATAAAAAAAGGGTCCATTTTGAAAAAAAAGTCAAAGAAGTTTTTTGATTTTGCAAAAAAAAAGTAAAAAATTTTATGTCTTGAGTTACAAAACATTTTTTTGATAGATATCCCACTCGCATCCCACTAAGCGACAAAAAAGGTGTTAAAGGAAAACACATAAGCTTTCTTCTGAGCAAAAAAAAAAAAAAAAATTAAAAAATGGGTCCATTTTTTTAAAAAAAGTCAACAAAGTTTTTGATTTTGCAAAAAAAAGTCAAAAATTTTATATCTTGAGTTACAAAATATTTTTTTTGATAGATATCCCACTCGCATCCCACTAAGCGACCATATAGGTCGCTTAGGAAAAGACTTCAGCTTTCTTAAAAAAAATAAAAAAAAAATAAAAAGGGCCCATTTTGAAAAAAAAGTCAAAAATGTTTTTGATTTTTTTAAAAAAAAAGTCAAAAATATTTTATAAATTTTTTTTAATTTTTTTTTCCAAATATTGCATTAATAGCTATCTAAACTATTTGGGACACATTTTGCTAAGAACAATAGGTAATAAGTTATATGGATAAGAAAAAACACCTGTTTGGCCAAAATGTCAAATTTTGACCTCCTATAACTCAGAGAGTTCTTGACCGATCTTGTTGAAAAATTGTGTCCGAATTACTAGCCAATAGAACTAACATTGGTGCAAATTTCATCCCGATCGGAAGACATCGATTTCAAAAGTTGGTTCACTTGACGTGAAATGCCCCATATGTAAAACTTATTTCAATAATGCTTATCAAATACTAATCAATGCAACCACTCAAAAAAAACATCCTCTTACTCTAAGGAACTTGTTATAAATAAAATAAACAACAGTTTACTAAAAAAAATACATTGGGGAATTTTATTTAGAGAAGGACCATACAAAAAAATCAAACAATTTTCTTTTCTTATTGTTGCTGCTGTTTCACACAAGTGCGTAAATAATTCACACAATCAACACAGCTCGACACTAACTTGCGCTGACACTGTGACAATAACAAACAATCAACCGCAACAACAAAGTTCTTGAAATCAGTTTAAAAAGTAACAACCAATGTTGCCAAACAATTCACACACAAAAACGAAAAAGTAAAGAAAACAAATACTACTTATCAATTCAAGCATTAAAAAGCGTGTAAATTTGAACAAATTTATTTTCATTCAACATTTTTCGCATAAATATGCTAAATACGAACGAATACAAACCAGAGAGAAGAAAATAAAGTAAGAAATCTTGAGGAAAAAAAAATACAAAAAAACACAAGCAGCAATGTTAACAATACTTGACAGTTTAGCTGTGTCTTTAAAAATTTCAACTGACAAAAGTATGAATTTTAATTCACACAAATTTATATTTTTTTCACACTTAAGAAAATGTTATGTTTTTTCTGAGAAATTCATATCATCTGTGTTTCAAAGTGGGCAACTCTCTAAAGTGTAACTTTTTTTTTTTTATTTCTGTCATACATATCTCTTTTTTTAAATAGAGGAGTCTGAACAAAACAAAAAAAAAAAAAAAAACAACAGAGGTTAAATGTCAGTGTCTTTGTTTATGCCATAGAAGAAAGAGTCTAAGATTTTCTTAAAGAAAGGAATAAACTTTGAAGTGCTGTATTTGTTTTTTATCCTAAAGCCAGACGAAAATGAAATTAAAAACGTCATCTACAGAGAAAAATAAAATTAAAGGAAAAGGACATAATTTGATCTCATTCAGCACGTTCACACAAATGACTCTCATACGGTGGGGGACAATAAAAAAGGAAGAACTCTTTATGTCAGATATTCAATTTTCAGTTCATTCTTATTTGCATTATTTTCAATCAATGAAATAATGTGTTTCTCGTTATTGGTGTAATCACGTAACTTAGTTGTCTTGATCATCCAATTAACAAAGAAATTTCCAAACCGACAACTTTTTTTTATAAACTAACTGGAATATTTTATTTTCGTACTTCCTCTTTTTAGTTTTGGCTATAAAAACAGCATAATTTTTAGCTTTCATCGCTTTTTATACCACCACCAAAAAATTGGTGGCAATATTCTGGGCTCTTATAAAATTCTATGACGATTTATCTATTTGAGGCCGTCCCAGTGGTCCAAATGGTCAATCTAGCCGGAAAAAAGTCATAACTCGCTTTTGAAAAGCCGTACCGACATGAAACTTGGTACGTTTATAGATTTTAACAATATAAACAATTTAAAATATAAATATCTATATTTGCCATATTTTCAAAATAAGTTCTTTGATTATTTCATTACCTAATTCAAAAATTCCCAGCTGCCCGTCCTTGTCCCATTTTTGGCTAGAGGTAAAATTTTGAAAAAAGACTTGGTTCCAAAAATGTGTTGCATACA
Organism: Calliphora vomitoria; assembly: GCA_942486065.2. Classification (NCBI taxonomy): domain Eukaryota; kingdom Metazoa; phylum Arthropoda; class Insecta; order Diptera; family Calliphoridae; genus Calliphora; species Calliphora vomitoria. Next base: position 38,089,456 of record OW818029.2, read on the forward strand.
TTTTTGGACAATCTTCTTTTACGGATTGTGAGCAATATTTTACAAAAAAATTAAAAATAAAATAAAAAAATTTTTTTTAATCTTTTCTTGAATATTTTTCAATAAATTGAAAAAATAAATTAAAAAATTTAAATCTTTTCTGGAATAATTTTAAATCATAAAAGTAACATAAAAAATCAAAAAATTTAAAAATTTTTTATTTTACTTCCCATGAAATTGATTTTTCCACACCTAAAAGGCGCAGAATCCTTTTTAATCACTCACTTCATAGGCTGATCAATTATCTATCATATGCCTTTTAAATTTTTTGATTATCTCATTTTTTGCAAAAGTTAAACGAAAAAGTTGCAACGAAAAAACTTAAATGACACCACTGTGGGACGTCTAAAAATAATTAAAGCCTGATCTGTAATATGGTACAAATAGTTATTAGTGTAGTTAATCAAAAATTCACAAAATATAAGAAAAACTTTGTTCGTACTTACCACTATATAAATTTTGTTCCCGATATAACATATAAATGAAATTTACTACTGATTTTAGAATAAAAAAAACATTCACTAAATCAGTTTAACCAGATATGTATGAGGTTTTATATAAAATGCACAAAAATATTTTATTGATGGCGAGTATATAGGATTCGGCACATACTTACATAAATATAACACTTGTTTTATCGCCTTTTATCCAACCTCCGCATTCAATGCATTAAACAAATTATTTAAAAGAAAAGAAAATACTTAGCAAAAGCAAAGTGTAAAATGGAATGTAGAAAAGCATAAGTAGTAATCATTATTTTAGCTAAAAGAATTTTCAAATATTCTGCAGAACTTTTCCAATAAGTAAAAAGAAAAAGAAAACAAACAAAAGTATTTTCATGGACTTCATTCTGTTTTTCTCAGAATTGCTTCAGTAAATGAACACTTTACAAGGTGATTATCCTCAATAATCTTTAAGCAATAATAATACAATATTTAAATGCATTGACATAAAAAGGCAGAAAAATAGGACAACAATTGGAAATGTATATCTATTGAGCCACAGTTGAGAAAACAAAAGACACAATGAACTTAAACATAAACAATTCTTTAAAAACACACCTTTCGAATTTAAAGAAATCAATTCAATTAATTTATATTTAAGCCTTTCGTTCGTGACTTTAGTTGAATATGTATCAATAACAATAATATTTACTTAGAAAGAAATGAAAACAATAAAAAAAAAACTTTTCAAATAAAATAAATTGTTTTATTTGTCTCACTCATTATAATTATATTTTATGGCAAATTGGTCAATTCTTATTTTGTAATGTTTGTATGTAAGAATTTTAAGTCAATAATCTTCCTCTTTTATTTTAGATTAACTAGAATTTAAGTATGTTTGTAGATGTTGTATATAAATAATATTTATTTAAGCTTATTGTGCTTATTATTATTATTATTTGTGGGAGTACTTACTTAGTAAGTGTTAAAACATTGTGGGTGGTAAAGTTTGTCGGAAAGATTATCTGCACTTGTGGATATAATTTAAAGATATGTTATTCAACAAAATTTATAAATGAAATTTAAGGAAAGAATTCGTTTAAGGGGATGAAAGATAGAATCTCACAAATTTAGGCAATTCATTACTGATATGAAAATTGGGTATACGTACTACTATCCAGCAAAAACTTACATTCAAGGTAATCTTCGAAACTTATATATTGGCATTTTAATTCATTATTTGAACACGGTGATTTCATCGGAGGCAAGTATTTAACACAAACGCTTACAAATAGGAACTTAACCCCACTAACAATACAAAACCAGTAAGAAAGTATAGTCGGTCCAGCCCGACCATATGATACCCTACACCGCACAGTGGGGCAGAATCAAAATTTTTTGGAAATAAATCTGGCATTTCTAAACTGCTGGTCCGATCGGGATAAAATCTGACATGGGAAATTCGAGTTCATTCGGTCCAAAAGTAAGCCCTATATTAAAAAAAAAAAACTGACCAAGGTATAGCAAAATTTTAAAAGTTCAATTTTGAAATGCCTATAACTCGGAAATTATAAGAGATAAGTAGCACACGCAAGCATGTTTTTTCAAGACCTATATAAATCATTGAAATCGGATGGGAAACAAAAAAATGGCATGTCGAAGGTACCCTAATTTGAGCCACCATAGCGCCGCCCCTGGAGCATTTGTAGGATCCAGTTTAATAACTTAAACTCGAATACTGCTTGGCTACGCCCATGTCAGATTTTATCCCGATCGGACCAGCCGTTTAGAAATTCCAGATTTATTTCCAAAAAATTTTGATTCTGCCCCACTGTGCACCGAGTAGATGATTATAAAAACTTTTCTTTTAAAATTTATATGGGAGCTATGACTAATTATGGACCGATCGTCACAAAGTTCGGCTTATAAAAACTTATTTATGCTGATATTTGTTTTGAATAAGATATTTATGAGAGCTTAACTATTTTAAGATAGGGCAATCGTATGGGAGCTAGGAGTAATAATGAACCGATTCTAACCAAATTCAATAGGCTTCGTTCGTATTCGGCAATAGAAAAGCTGGTACCAAATTTTGTCAAATTATTTTGGGGAAATATAAAAGTTTGTGCATAATTTATCGAATTATCTTTAAAATGCGACCTGTTGGTTGATTAAAATGTTTACATGGACAGACGGACGGACGGACGTACATCTTTTAATCGACTCAGAAGGTGATCCTGAGCAGATTGGTATACTTTAAAGTGGGTGTTGGGACAATATTTTTGCAAATTGTGATAAATTGTTCACTATCTTATTTTATATGAAATAGAACCCCAATTTATAAAATGAAATTACTTTTGACAAAATAAAATAAAATTTTTTGTTAATACTTGTATATTTTCCTGAACTGTAAACCAACAATATGGACAGTTGAAATTTTGGAAGGCGTTTGAAATAGCCTCATATCGTATTGACTGCATATTTTGAGATATTTGTACGTAATAAAAACAATGTTTGAAGCTTTCTCCTTTTATGTTGAAATCTCTTTCAAGACTTTTGGATGAAATAAAAACTAGGTAAATTTTAATGTTAAATATATATATGAATAAATTCGAAATTAAAATGATTGATATCTCATTTTATTCCTATTACATGTGGATTTGCGATAAAGCTATAAATCTGAACAATTTCTGCCGTTTTCGATTTTTCATGACTTTTTTAAAACAAAAAAATTTGCTATTTTCACGTAAAAAATATATGTTTTGCTTCAATTTGTTATTATAACTCCGAAACTATTGACCCGATTGAAACGCAATATATATGTGGAAATTTGTGCATATCATAGGGAAAATGTTTTTAAAATTCAATCAATCGAAAGTAGAACATTAACTACATAATTATATGTATATCAAACAAAAAACTAAAATTTTGTGAAAATGAGCGAATTCACTTAGTTGTGAATAAATTCGTAAAGGATCAATCGATTTTTATGATCGATATCTCATTTTGTTGCTATTACATGTGGATTTTCGATAAAATAATAAATCTGAACAATTTCTGACGTTTTCGATTTTTCATGAGTTTTTTAAAACAAAAAAAAAAAAACATAAAAAATATAATTTTTGCTTCAATTTGTTATTATAGCTCCGAAACTACTGAGGCGATTGAAACGCAATATATATGTGGAAATTTGTACATAATATAGGGAAAAAGTTTTCAAAATTCAGTCAATCGAGAGTAGAACATTAACTTCTCAATTATATGTATATCAAACAAAAAACTAAAATTTTGTGAAAATGAGTGATTTCACTTAATTGTGAAGAAATTCGAAAAGAATCCATTGATTTTTATGACCGATATCTCATTTTGTTCCTATTATATGTGGCTTTGCAACAAAGCCACAAATCTGAACGATTTCTGCTGTTTTCGATTTTTCATGATTTTTTTAAAACAAAAAAATTTGCTATTTTCACGTAAAAAATATATTTTTGCTTCAATTTGTTATTATAACTCCGAAACTACTGAGCCGATTGAAACGCAATATATAAACGGATAAAATGTTATATAAATCTCAACTTTTCTAAGTTTATTTTAATAACATCGGACTGACCCTTTTTGAGATATCATTAATTATGTGGAGAATCATTTAACAAAATTTATAATTTATTTAAAAATTTAAGAAAAAAATCTATCCATAGAATTGAAAAATTTTACTATTTTTGTACTTAGGTAGCCATGATGCATTAAATCTATATAGTGGTTAGTCAAGCCTTTTTTGCTGCTGACATGTGTTATGTTTACCACAACCATGTTTTTTTCTCTGCGTGCATTTACCATTTGGGAGCACAATTACTCTTACCATGCTAGTATTATTCCTGCACTCATATTTAATTGTACTATTGTATACTGACTTTTTAACATATACCATGCGTTGTCCTGAACCCAGTTATACTTTCAAAATTATTTTTATACCCTTCACCATGAGTGAAAAGGTTTGTCATTCCGTTTTTAATTTCTACATTTTTCATTTGCGACCCCACAAAGTATATATATTCTGGATCGTTATATATAGCGAGGTCGACATAGCCATGTCCGTCTGTCCGTCTGTATGTTGAAATTAACTTTCCGTAGCCCCCAAATAACTTACAAACATAATTGATACATCAATATATCGGGAATTCTTCCGGCTCGGTCGCTATTTAAAATAGACAAAATCGGCCTACAAATTGCTGAGATATAAGGAAAAAACCGGGACAACCTCGATTTTTGGCCTATTTTTGCTCTATATCTGGAAGTCATTAATATAGACAATATGAATATCTAATGATAGATATTTCAAAGTCCATTGCAACGATTTATATAAGACTATAGTAGTTTGGACCTACAATGGGTAAAAATCGGGAAAATTATTTTTTAACTCGAATATTTTTTTTTACCACAAACAATTTTTTTCACTAATAAATTAAAAAAAAAAAAAAATTTAAAAAAAAGATTGGAAAAAAAAATTTAAAAAAAGTTGGAAAAAAATAAAAAAAAACAATTTCGAAAAAAAATTTAAAACAATTTTAAAAAATACAATTTTTTTAAACTTTGAAAAAAAAAATTTGAAAATTTTTTTTTTTTTTTAAATTTTGAAAAACAATTTTGGAAAAAAATTTAATTTTGTTTACCTAAAAATATTTAAAATTTTTATTTTAAAGTATAATTTGGTGAAGGGTATATAAGATTCGGTACAGCCGAATATAGCTCTCTTACTTGTTTTTTTTATTTATAACTTTCTTTGCACTGCGAAATTATCACGATCTTAACTCAGCAAAATTATCACTTCAACTGATAGCATGGGACATAATTTACAAGTTTTACGTATTCTTTATAAATTGAAATATATATTGGGGATTGATTTCATAATGATGTTTTGGTATTATATAATTTAATTTTGAGTGCAACATTTTTAAACTCTCACTATCACTAATGTTTAGTGTGCATAACTAATAATTTTTAACATCAACAAAAGGATTGCAATAATTTTGCACTATCACTAAGTATTAGTGCACTACCCCCATCTAAGGGTTTGGGGTATAAATATATTAAAATCTTACCTCTCATTAAATTGCACTTCCTTTAAATCCACCAATAATATTGTATATTTTTAATTAATTATTAATGATCACTCTATTTATTTTTTACACTTTAAATTAAAGACATTATACATAAATATGTAGCTATCTGAATTCAATTGATAACTCAGTAAGACAAAGTAGATTGATTGCTGGTAAGTAAACAAATGTGTTCTCAGAAATTCACATTTTAATGAGCGCAAATTAAACACTGTAATTCATGGAACAAGAAAATTATATCGAATAGTTGGAGAAGTTAAGTAAAATTTTACTTTTATGAATTTCATTTCAGCAGTGACAATTCAAATGGCGCACTTAAATATAACAAAAATATAAATAAAATAAAAGAAAATGTAGATTGAATTTGACATGAAAGAAGAAAAGTAAGAAAGAAAGAAATGTTGTTAACAATTTAACAAATAAATATAATTTGTTAAGATATTGTATAAAAGCACAAGTTTTGATATAATTTTCATTTTACTATGAGTTGTATGCTAAAGATTTTTATTTTTATTTTTACATTATATTTTTTCGTTTTTTCTGTCTCTCGGTCTACTTGTGTTGCAAGTAAGTGTGAACAGTGGTGGGCAATATTAGTAAAAGGAAGTGAAGTTTAAATGAAATTTTATAATATTGCAACTACATATAACATTTCTCTAATAAATAGTAAATTTTGTGTTGAATGGTTAAAATTTTGCCATATAGTATCTAAAATTAACATTACAGTTATTTGGAGAATATAAACCCATATAGGAAATCTATTAAAAGTTGTAAAATTCGGTCCAAAACTTCTAAACTTTTAGATTTATATAAAAATAAGTAATTTCAAATTAGCCAAATAGTTCGCGTTTTTCTAGAATAATTTTTTTTTTAAAATTATTTTTAAGGTAGGCCTTGGACCTTCCTGTTTTTTGTATATATGTATTTATGTGTACTTTTGTGAACTACTAAAAATGTTACTTATTCTATATATATGTATTTGTATTTATACCTTTGTCATTCAACAAATTTTCTGATTTTATTAATGCTAACACAATGGGCCACGAAAATATAATTTATCTTTTAAAAGCATATTTTAAATATATTTCAAAATAAAGTTGGAAGCAGATTATATTATTACTAGAATCGCCCGGTGTCCGAAATTCGACCACTTTTAAAACGCTTTTTACCACTTTTATGCAAAGAATTTTGAAACAATTTTTTATATTGTGCGTATCTAGAGAAAAGAACCTTTTAAACCAATATTGGTGGATATACTTAAAAGTGTACCACCGAAAAAACTGTGGCCTATTTATATATAAGATACCCACCATCAAAAAATATGAGGGGTATATTGATTTTGTAAGTCTCTTTGTAACATATCGAAATAAGATTCTAAGACGATCTAGCTATGTTCTATGTCCAGCCTGTCCGTCCGTCTGTCTGTCTGTTGGAAACACGATAGGGTCCAAGGGAAAAGAACTGGCTGTATGAAATATTCCACAAATATTCCACACTTTATTAACAGGGTTCATTTTGTATTCAAAATCTGCAATATCGATCCTTGATTTTACCTAGCCACCACACAAATGTCACCTGGGAATAATGTTTGAGCAGTCATAGATATGTTGATTATGCGGCAATCCTTAGAATTTTGCACATATTATTTCCATGTACTCTAAAATTATACTGTTAAGTATGGCGAAAATCAGGCAACATTTGTCTCTAGTAAGTACCCATAGAAGATCCCTATTTGAAATTGACTTGACATTCATAATTATAATAATTAATATCGTGATTATCGAAATTATACATAAACAAATTTTATATGAACCTTAAACTTTCTACTAACTTTTATGAGCATCGACTCGTAATTGACCCATATAACCCCTATATCAGAAAAATATTTTATTACCAATAAATAATTTATATTCGTATGTAATGATATTAACATAAATTTCACATAAACTATTTAAAGTTTTAAGAAATTAATCACTCTATCAATTACTGTACAGTTGGGACTATTCAAGGCGAAAACTACAAATTGATGGTGGGTATACAAGATTCGACACAGCCGAATAAAACAAACTTACTCCTTTTTATACTCTACACCACCATAGTTAGAAGGGTATATTGGATAAGTGCTATACCAATCTGCTCAGGATCACTTACTAAGTCGATTAAGCGATGTCCGTTCGTCTGTCCATCCGTCCGTGTAAAACTTGTAATCAAATTACAGGTCGCAATTTCAAAGATAATTTGACGAAATTTGCCACAAGGACAAACGGTGAAAATAGTTAAGCTCTCATAAATATCTTAGTTATATAGTTATCGAAACCAAATTCAGCACAATATTTGGTGGTGGTGAACCCGCACCACAAAATTTTGTGACGATCGGTTCATAACTAGTCATAGCTCCCACATAATGACCACTTCCTCAAATCACTCTAATCAGTATAGATTTCTTAAAGTGTTGGTATTCAAATAAAATTCAACACAAATAAGTTTCATATATACAGAATACATGACACCTAATTTTATGGTCGGACTTGACTGACTATACTTTCTTACTTGTTTTTTTTCATTAATTTTATGTGTGTTTCGAATATAAAAATTTCAGCTAAATCAAAAATAAGCCTTAAGATATGAATTATTTAACGAAATATGTATGTAACAATATTAACGTTTTCACAAAATTTATTTACTAATGAATGAAGAGTAACCCAAAATTCAAGGAAGATTTGATTTTGCCGCAATTTGTGTTAAAAAAAAAATAATAAATGTGGTAGCTGACAGTTTAGGGTTAGTTAAAGCTTGGCAGTCACAGTTCGTGCAAAATCTAAAGAGCAAAATATACACTAACAATTCAATGCTAAAATTTTTAATATTATCTGAAACGGATAAAATCCTAACTTATAGGTTTACTAGCGGACACCTGGCGTGTGCTACTACGCTAATAATTATTTATAAATGGTAGGGTTTTATAATAAAATTTTTTTTTACCATATTTATGTACCAAAAAAATAGTTTTGTAAAAAAAAGTACCAAAAAAAGTACGTTCAATTTTAAAAAAAGTACCAGAGTCCATTTGATTTTTTTTAAAAAGGACTGCAATTCCATTTACATTTAATTGGGATATGGGATACATAAAAGTACTAAAACTCGGGTTTCACATATTTTATCACATATCTTGCATAAATTTAGATTAATTTGGATTTTTGGTGTTACCTTTATTAGTTTCGGAGATATAGAGATACCGATTTTACCCGTTTTTACCTAATTTTATCCCCTTAGTGGATCTACACATCGGGAGAGGTGCTTACATACAAAATTTCAAGATAAACAAATTTTAAAATTGGGACAAAATTGTGTATGGGAAAATTCGAAAATCCGGTTCACGAATGGACCAAGGCATTGTTTTAGGTGTCTGAAACCATCTTCATAAAATTGCCTTTTTAATGAAACTGGTTTGGAGCTCATCGGTTGGATGGTTTCAGAGTCTATAACGGCCATAGGTAGAAACAATGATTGTGTTTTATATACTTTCTAGCTGAACCCGGTCCGCGTTGCTGGCCCTTAGAAAACATCTGTTTTATATTGCATCTCGATCACGATTTTAATATACAGTGTCGGACAAAGTCGGTGATCCAACCTTAGATGTCAATACATATGGTGGCAGACCGGCTGGTTCCAATGAATTCAAAAATTCAGTATTATAATCGACGGCTTGTTCTTCGTTCATTACTGTGTCAACCGATTTGTATTTTATTGTTTCGCCAGACAGTTTATATTGTGTTTGCTTATTGAGCTTGTTAACATAATTTTTTGTAGTTGGATGTAAGACTTGGGAATACCTTGTCGACAACGGCTTGAATATTCATTTGCATTGGGCAGAATTTCACGCATGTTTGTTGATAGCGTTCGGCTTCTGTAGCTTCAATTCCAGTGAAATAAATAAATTTGAAAGAATTTCACATCAATGATCCAATTCTGTGGTACATTTGGCCTTAAACTTTAATGGTGGGCATGAAGCCGACGTCAGTTAAAAGCATGAGTTGCACTTTTGGATATTTTGAAGGAAGTGCTTGGAAATAAGATTGGCGCCGGAAATGTAACTTAGAAGCAACTCAGGCGGCTCTATAACTGGTGGCAGAATAAATTTGCCGTTCGAACAGCATATTCCAGGGGATTCCTTAGGGAACTTCAAAATGCTTCAATGTAAGCAATTGCACCAATCAGTACATCCTTGTGATTCCTGTAGTCATATTATTGGAATAAAATGCCGGCAACTTTAAATCAATTCTTCTATTGATCGAGACATTCGGAAAATTGTTTATCATCGATTGATAACATAATAGAACTTTTATAGTACCGGACATGTGTTGGAATGTATTCTTTTCTTCGCTTACACCACATCATTCGCTTTAGAGTACACCATTGTGAATTCAAATTTTAAGAATAATTTTTTAGAATGAATATCTAAAATCTGACTTTAAAGTGTTACCCGCTGGACTATTCTGAAGATTACCTAAAAATTTCATCAAAATCGGTCCAGCCGTTTTTATATATATAGATGGCATTGGGCCCCTCCACCCACAGACCGAAAATAGAAAAACTGACTTTACAATGTTACCCACTAGGCTATTTTGAAGATTCCCTGAAAATTTTATCAAAATCGGTATAGCCGTTTTTGAGTCCATTCGTAACATACATACACACATACAAACATCCATTTTTATATATATACATAGATAGAAGATATAGAAGATTAGTTCCGAAGATGTAGATATACCATTTTTACCCCCTTAAAATTAAAATTTCCAAAAAATCATTCTTAGTGAATCTACACATCGTGAGAGTTAAAATTTGGGAAAAATGTTTGTATGGGAAAATTCGAAATTCGGGTTTACGAATAGACCGAATGGACCTAATGTAGTATTTTAGGTGTCTAAAAACATATTAAGAAAATTTATTTTCCAATAAAACCGGTTTGGAGAAACATTTTTTGTATTTTATATATATAGATAGATATAGATAAGATGCAAGCCTAAAAATATAATGTTGCAAATGTATAACAATTGTTATTAATTGTGTACTTTAAAACATGCTTATTTTCAAAGTTCATTAATTGTGGACCCATTGTGTTAGATTTGTTATGTCCCTTTCTCAATGTTGATAAAGATTTTCTTGATGGCTCAATATAATGGATTCTTTTCTTGTTTGTTATTTTTTCGGATTTGTTTTCTGTTGTGAACTTTATAAAACATTATTTGTGTCTGCCATTTTCGTTACAGTTAATAAAATTTTATCAAATTTTTTTCGGAACATGAAACACAGATTTATCCAAAAGGTATAAGATACATACTTACTTCTATACATATGTATGTGCGGGTGTATACATATGAACCCAGCAAACACAAAAAATTAGGGATTTTTTTTTCAACTTCAACTTCTCTCATCAAATCATCTGAGAAAAAACGTTCCTTATTACTTTCAAACACTATCGAAACCATAGAGAAAATATACATAGAGCGGAATCTCTCCTGTCAAAGACCTAACTCATTTGTTAAAATCCTAAGTGGTGAGAATGTATTAGTAAAAAAAACTATGTGAAAACTAACACAACACTTGTATGTGTAACTTTTTTGAATAATTTTTATGTTTTAGTTTTTTCTAGTTTCCGCTCTATGTATTATTTTCAAATCATTCTCAATTTGAGATAAAACCTTTGTGTTTGTTGGGTATGTGTGTATGTTATTTATGCACTAATTTAGTTTGAACACCTGATAACTGATTAATGATGCATTTTACATCATTATCTAGATTGTAAATGAAATGAGTGTTAAAACATAAAATAGAAGAAACTCACGCCTATTATAGGTAATTAAAAAAAAATTAAAATTGAAGGACTTAGCATATTATGATGCTCTCATATCATAATCTGAGAACAACATATTATGATAAAATTATTCATCATATAAATGGTTGTCACAAACATATACATGTTTACTGTAACCATATATATGTGAATTCATGTGAATCTTAAATTAACCATATTATTGTTACCACAATCATATATATAGTTACTGTGACTATAATATTGTTAAAAATTTTGATATTGTTACAGTAACCATGCACAAATGTTGAAATGGTTACAGTAACAATGTACAACTATATTTTTTTTCTGCGTGTAGTTGTGTTGATTTTTATTTGGATATCAATTTAAGACATTTAAGTTAAAATCATTTTCGGAAGTGGGCCTTGTTTGGGACTTATAACCAATTATGGACCAATCGCAATGAAATTAATTCTCGTGATTTATTTCTATTTAGCTTTTTATGTGGCTACCAAGAGGTTTATGCTCGTTAAAGTGATTTTCGGATGTGGGCTTTAATGGGTGCTACGACTAATTATGGAACCGTTCTCATTAAATTTGTGTATATATGGAACTTAGTTGATGCCAACATTTTTACGTTAAAGTTATTTTGAGAAGTAGTCCTCATAGGGAAGCTATGACTAATTATGGACCGAGTAACATGACTTTTGTATATATGCAACTTATTTATAGCGAAATTTGTGTAGATAACTATATAAATTAAACATTTATGACAGATAAAGTCATAATCCGGGAGGACATTTGTATGGGAGGTAGGTGAACTAATGGACTGATGTCAACCAATTCAAATATCTTCAAAATTGCGACATGTACTTTGGTCATAATATTTAAATTGACTAACAGCCTGCCAGACGGAATCCTCCACTATGGTGGTGTAGGGTAAAAAAGTACAATTTTTAATTGAATCCAATAAAATATTTACAGAAGGGGTAAAAAAAGTTTTTTTGCTACTAGCGAAATTCTGCTTTATCAACTGACTATTTGTTGATAGAGCCGAAAAATTCTATGTGTGCAACCGAATTCTCTGTGTATAAAATCTTTTAAAGCGAATGAAATTTATCTCAAAATAGTTTCATGTAAACTGAAATCAGATTATAAAACATAAGGACTGAGCTCGTAAAATTCTTAACAAACGTTTTTCATAAAAACTTTTAACCCAAGTATTATTTGATTTTTTTTATCAAGTTACCTTTGTAAAGCATGTCAGTTATTATGTTTAATGTCAATTATGTTCATTTGTGGTTAATCTGATTAAAATGAGTGGCCAGAAAAAAGTGCGTACTAAAATTATTAAATATTTTCAACAAAACCCAACTTGGTCCTACAAAAAGTTGGCCAAACAATCAAAGGTCTGCTATCAAACTGTTTCCAATGTTATTAAACAGTACCGGGAGAACTTTTCCGTTGATATAAAACCTGGTTCAGGTAGAAGGAATGGTCCACATAATGTTTCTAAAGCCACAAAAAAAGAAAGCATTTTCAAAAGATCTCCCAACACATCCGGTAGGAAAGCAGCCCGGTTAGGTCAGTACCCGGACTATTGTGAACGAAAAGTTAAAGCCAATGAAGGTTTAAAAGCATACAAGGCTTAAAAAGTTCCTGACAGGAACTCTGCTAAAAATTTAGAGGCCAAAGACAGAGCTCGGAAATTGAAGTCAAATTTTATACAAAAAATATACCTGCTGCATAATGGATGACGAAATTTTTCGCAGCTTTTGGGTAAATTTTTTTATGTTTCAGGTGCTCGAGGGAATGTTGAAGAAAAGTTTAGGACCCAAAAGCAGACAAAATTTCCCAAAAAGTTCTTGGTATGGCAAGCAATTTGCAGTTGCGACAAAAAAGCCAAACATTTGTTACAAAGGGCTTTATAAATACCGAAATTTACATCAAGGAATGTTTACAAAAAAGAATGTTTCCATTCATAAGACTTCTTAATGTGTCCACTTATTTTTGGCCTGATTTGGCATCTGTCACTATCGTAAGAAAGGTCTTGAGTTGTACAAGAACAGTAATGTGGTATTTGTACCAAGAGAGGCAATTCCTCCAAACTTCCTGGAGCTGAGTCCTGTGGAGAGATATTGGGCTGTTGTTAAAAGAGAATTGAAGAGCACAAAAAAGGTGTCCAAAAGTGTGGTAGATTTTAAACGGAGATGGACAACCTGTTCGAACAAAGTGACATAAAGCACTATAATGGAAGGGCTTTCGAAAAACCATAATGGAAGGGCTTTCGAAAAAGGTTAAAAATGTCATGATTAGTGATTAGAACTATAAAAATATTTTTTTGGTAAATTGTAACAATAATTTCAATCAAATAAAAAAGATTCAAAACTGTAAGTTTAATGGTTTCACTTTTATTAACATATATGTATGATACAAATTGTTCAATCTCAGTCCTTAGTTGAGATTACAATTGAACAGTTATAGGTCATATATGTCGAGCTTTCTTACTTGGAAAATGTTATTTGAGGTGTCACAAAGGAATAACAAACAAATTTCCCTAAACTTTATCGATACACATACATATGTAGATGGGTGAAATTGTCAACAAACATAAAAATATTGTTATCTTTAGAAAAACACTGATTAAGGTTTTCTTAAAACATAAAATTACCAAATACCTAAAAACTATATAAAAAAAATAATACCACTTAACACAAAATGTAACCTTAGAGGTGATTGACATGTAGTGTCTAATGAAGTTAGTTTTCTTTATTTGCTTATTTATCTTACACACAGATAAAGAGTGCGTGGGAAAAACTTTGTGAAAAGTCACAGGCTACTACTGTCTAGTTTTTGTATTAAACTTTAGTTACTAAAGAAGTTTTACTATCTCACACCTATTAAGACATTCTGTAGCTGCGCCGTAATCAATAGTTAGTTGACAAATACCTAAAGTAAACACTTACTTAAGTTAAACAGTAAATACCGTATAGTAGAGTGCACAGTAGCATAACAAAAAGTATTACTTACACTACATTATTTTTACACCTTGTATGCAAGTGTTTTTTTTATAAATAATAAAGTTTTTAGTAAAATAAGAAATAATCGTTTACCTAAAGACAATATTTACCTAAGTAAATGTATCATAATATAAGGTAACATATGTATTTACTTGTAATTTAATATTTAAATGTACATATATGTTAACAAATACATTTTTATAAATGTTAAGACATGTCAACTTAGGTTTGCTCTTGACCATGTTCACCTAATGTCTATTTAAGTTGTAGTTTACATTCCCACATTCCCACATTTGTAATATTTGCTTTAATAATTTATACAATGTATTTATAAATTGTCATGTAATAACTTTATTATATTTTTGCATTAAATCATGTCACATAAACATAAAATGTTAACATCTATCACATATGAATACATATGTATGTATGTATGTATGTAAGTACATATGTACATTTGTACATGGATGTTATAAACATGTGTCTCTATAAAATATGTACAATATTTACATTAAACAGTGTGAGAAAGCCAACTTCATACAAGTGTTGAAAAATTTTGTCGTTTAAATTAAATAAATATTGGAATTTAAATTAACTGGTTTTAACGGAAACCGCTATTTTTCCGAAACCGACAATTATTCTTCGGTTTTTATCTTTAATCTATTTTCAGTAGAAAAATTCAAAATTTAGAAATGAGACACAAACCTTGTATTTGTATGGAAAAAATAATTCCAATAAGCAACAAAGCCCCAAAACTTCAAGCACTTAAACATTAGTTGGAATTTGACTTGAATGCTAATGTTATAATGCTTTTAACTTGAAAAAATTAAGTATTTTTCAATCAAAAAACATATGGCTTGCATTTGTTTTTCCTTTTACTGGAGAATGCTATTGAAATAAAGTGTAATTCAACTGTAATTCAAGGCTTGAATTACACATGAATTCCAATAAAAATGCTTATTGGGAATAGGATTTTAGATTCTGATGATTCATCCAATTTCTCTAAGAACAAATCGATGTAAAAATATCTTTAGATTCCTTTAAATTGTATTACAATAATTTAAATTGTATTACAATTATTGCTTCATATGATGTAGCAGGCTGTCTTTTGTAGGCTTGGAAAGGACACAAACTCATTTGAAAATATTGATTATACGAGTATTTCCTGACATTTAAACTTCAAGTGACTGTTTATTTATTTAACTAAAACAAAAATAATGCTCAATGTTTACAGTATAGTGAACTAGCTGACTCGGTTCGCTTTAATTCACTCCGATTAGAAGAATAACAAATTTAATTCATCCTTTGTGAGTTCTTACTCATTCAGGATAACATGTATCTAGTTTTGTGTTTATTGGTTCATTGTAATATGAATTCTAGCTCATTGGAAACGTATTATTAGAATAAAAAAGTACTAAAAAGACCTACATTTTGTATTTTTATTCAGCGTCATGAATGCCTAATTTCATATATCTGAAATAGTAGAAATGGTACCATTAATTATCCCTTTTGAATTCGCATTCACTAAACCATAAATAGCTAATCTCGTACTTCTAGGTTCATCGCACAGTGGTCCAAATGCTCAATCTAGCCGGAAAAAAGTAATTTTTTTAAATGTTTCAAAAGTAAATTTTTTTGTATGGCAATATGTTGACAAAGTACCCATAGTAATTAACGGCATATTTTTTTTTCTTTAAATATCTACACCAGCATTCAAAAACATACATTGCTTCAAAAACAAGTAATTGTTTCTTTGCTAAAAAATTAATATCCCAAGTAACATTTAACAGTGCAAGTGAAATTGTCGTAGAAAAATAATAAGAACAACGAACAAAAAATTTATTGGTGTAATTAATATAACAAAGGTAAGAGTAAAAACTACTGTTTAAATTTTTCATAAAGTATCTTTTGTTAAGATAAAAAATGCAATTATGTACATGTGTGTTTTAAATGTGAAATTTTTGTTCAATGTCCAAATTATATTAGAATTTCAAATGGTAATTTAACAGAGTAAAGCTCTAGCTTTTATGTTGTCTTTATCTATATATATATAGCTTTCTAATGTTTAAAAAATTGGCGGCCACTTTTTGCCTCTTTGATTTTTATTTCATTTAGAGTTTAACATGTCCATTAAAAGGAAGGAGCTGTATTTTTATTTTTAAGGTTGGCGTGGCATTTCGCCCACTTCAAATTTTTAAATGAAAGGAAGCCTTTAATTCCTTCCACACATACAGAAAGACGGTGTAAAAATTTCAGGAAAATCGGTCTAGCCGTTTCGTCGTCTATAGACAAACAATTTTTTTTGTTCTTATTTTTATTTAGGATTTGCGTATGTATACATTTTAAAATTTACCCACATTAATTTGAATACAATTGTAGGCTATTGTCATTATATTAATCAATTCAACAGTTGCAGGCCTTTAGTACGTATCACATTTATTTAACCCTTATGTGTGTGACGGGGTACCCGGGTAACTTTTTGTAATTAAATTGCAATTTTCTATGTATGCAGAATCCCTAGGCGCTTGAAACTTTGTGAGAACTCCTAACTTTTTGTTATATTTATTTTTTATAATGGACTTGGGAAGGAGTGGTAAATCGTTTTATATTTTACACCCTTAACAGGGTGACAGGGCACCCGGGTATCACATACAAATTATATGAAAAATATTACTTATACGCTCACAATACAGAGTAGTCTTTCTACTGGCTGAATTTATTTGATTACTGTGTATATTAATGGGAATCCCCATTTATTGAAGGCTAAACTTTTTGCATCTATATATATAACAAGTAAGAGAGCTATATTCGGTTGTGTCGAATCTTATATACCCTTCACCAAATTATACTTTAAAATAAAAATTTTAAATATTTTTAGGCAAACAAAATTAAAAATCTTTTTTGTTTCAAAATTGTTTTTTTTTTTTTTAAATTTTTCTTTTAAATATTTAAATTTTTTTTTTTTTAATTATTAGTGAAAAAGAATTTATGGCAAAAAAATGTTTTTGGTAAAAAAAAAATTCGTGTTAAAAATACTTTTCCCGGTTTTGACCCATTGTAGGTCCAAGTTGCAATGGACTTTGAAATATCTATAAGGGTATTCAATCGATTAACCGTTAATCGGTTAACCGATTAATTTTGATCGGTTAACTGTTCGAATAATTTAAAATTGCCGATTTTCAAATAACAAATAAACCGATTAATTTGCGTCGATTAACCGATTAACCGAAATTTATTATTTTTTACACTATAACATATTTTTTCGTATTTATTTTTTCCGTTTTAATTCAAATACAAATGTCAAAGTAAAATTACATATTTTTTCGAACATCCAAGAAATATGTTTAGTGTGTATAACAATTGACATATTTAATTTACATGTATTTATCGAAGGACGACATGATAATAGACGAAACTGGAGACAGTACTGAAACGAGTCTTTTATCAGAACTTATAGAAACTACAATATTAAAAGCATAAAAAAAAATCAAAAAAATGGTATAATGGAGGATTTTATATATATGCATATGCAAAATAAGAACTGAGATATTGGATATTCTTTATCATGCCTAACTTTCGATTTCTCCAACATCTATAATCAGCGAGAGTTGTTAACAAATCAGTTTTATTAAATCTAACGAAAAAAAAAAAACGTTTAAAAGGAAAACATTTACCCCTTATTGATAATCAATTTTTAATTTTATAAAATGTTTATAAAACAGAATTTCCATAAAAAATTTGTTTTATAAACCTGTAATAAATTTAAAAATTGATTATGAATAAGGCCTTTCAATTATATTATTTTTTTAAAAGATCTCAATATCCTAAAAAACTCACATGTGTAAAAAGGATCTCAAATACGATATTTTTTGCTATTATTTATTTTTTGGTTGAATTGTTATGTTTTGTTTGTTTTTCATGTTTTGTTCAAAATTCGTGGTTTTATTTTCAATTTAAAATTAAAATATAAATTATTCGATTAATCGAATAATTTAAAATTATTATTAATGACTTAGCAATCCAGATATAGATTGAGGTTGTCCCGGTTTTTTCCTCACATCTCAGCCATTTGTGCGTCGATTTTCTCGATTTTAAATAGCGACCGAGCCGGAAGAATTCCCGATGTATTTATAATGTATTTATAAATTATGTTTGTAAGTTATTTGAGGGCTACGTAAAGTTGATTTCAACATACAGACGGACAGACGGACATGACTTTATCGACTTCGCTATCTATAACGATCCAGAATATATATACTTTGTAGAAATTACAAACGGAATGACAAACTTATATATACCCTTGCCACCCATGGTGAAGCGTACACTCTAAAAAATGCATGTAAATTTACTACTATAATCTGAGCAAATTTTCATGTAAAATTACAGAAAATGCGTAAATGTGAGCAGAATATCTTTATCTAAATTTTTTACCTACTTTTATCTGCAAAAGTACGTACAAAATATAGTAATTTGAATGTTTCTATACATGTTTATAATATAATAGAGATATTAACTTTAAAATTACATATAATGTGCTTAAATATAAAATTTAAAATGAGTAATATATTAAATGTCAAAAATTTTGTTTATGAAATAATAAAAATAAAGAAAATCGATACAATAAAATTTGTTATAAAAAAACGAAGGCAAATAATAATAATAATTTAAATAGTTCGAGAAATAATGTAACGGAATGGAAGTGATGTACAGCAGCCTTCGTGCGCCCTCTAATATCAGTTCTATATCCCTGCACCAGTTGTACAATAGCTCGCTTGGTCAGGAGGAAATTATAATGATCAGTGCGCTTTTGGTAAAGTTGCCGCATAAGAATCAATTTCACTGCCGATTTGTTGCGAAGGGAATTGTGCCAAAACACTGGTGATATTGCGCTCATATAAGGATGTTTATTTGGTCAGATATCGAGGCGACAACTTCTTGTAATTCAATTTATTCTTCTTCTTTTAGTTTAAAAACAAGATCATTTTAACAGCTCAATTGATATAAGTTCTCAGGAATAAGCATCATGTCCCCTCAATAAGCTAGTAAACCGATATTTTAAACATGTATTTATAAGCAGTCGACGAATGTGAATATCCTAGAAACTGCATCATTTGTTCTTACAAATGTTTAATAAAATCTTCTTGAAATTAATAAAACAAAATAAATGTTATGTTTTTATATGTACGTATTTTGAATGGAAAGGAGTGTCATATATATTTTACGTGGACTTTTAAACAGTTTCACTGTAACTTTACATATTAACACTGTCTTTTTAGACACAAACAATTTAAATTTGTATGAAATCGGTATGTTTCTAAACATTTTTTGATCACATAAATATGTATATTTACACACTTTTTGTTTATTTCTTTTTACATACATTGTGCTTAAATATTTGAATTTACACACAACATGTATTTTTACCCTAATTATAGTAGGAGAAAAGTTACCTACTATAAATAGAGTAAATTTACATGAAAATTTATTAGAGTGTATAAAAATAGTGTAAAAAATGTATAGTAATTCATAAAATGAGAACGGCTGGGCCGATTTCTGTAAAGTTTTTTGTCAGTTGTTCGTATTTTCGAGGAGAAGGTTTTTACGAAAGAAAATTTTGAAAAATCTCTCCGGAAAAGTCGAAAAATTGGACAAATCGAAATTTACTCTAAAGTTTGTCTGAAAGCTTAAAATTGGGGCGAGCCGGGTCCGCTAGTTTCTTATACAAATACATTGCGCGTTAATATGTAACTTCATAGGTTCAGTATGTGGTACTGTGGTACCGTGTCACCCTGATAAAGGTGTTTTTTTTGTCGCACACATAAGGGTTAATAGCAATGTTAAAGGAAAAATATAAAAATAACTTAAGAACCACTTCTGTTTAATTTACTTTCTGGCATACTGTTTGCGTAAACACACATGCATGCGTAAGTGAACATGCGTTTTATATGCGAATATTTGTTTATTTACTAAAGCAAACAAAAAAAAATAAAAAACATTTAATATTATAAAACCCCTAATAGTCACGTTTAAAATAAGTCATAATATCTTTGGTAAAATTTGTTTTAATAATGTCAGACACTGTACAAATGTTTGCTCACCCGTCATTGGTATGTTTGTCTATTACTGCTGTTTGTACAGATAACAGCAGCATATCCTTTAGATAACTGCCATCAAACAAACACGCATATTTACACACTAAAAAGAAATAAAGATTTATTTATTTGATGAACCTAAAACCAACAAAACTAATGATTCAACATATAAAAGGTTTAGACATTTCCTAAGAGCCGTGCTCTATCTATCCTTTTGGAGTTGGGCGTTGGGATAAACAAAAAAAAAATAAATAAAATAATAAAAAGTGAAAATGAAATATGTACAATAAATAATTGATTGGGATTTGTTAAACATTAAAGGTCACTTAGTAGTCGTAGAATTAAGTGTTATGATTCAGTGAGTTTTATATTAAAGAGTGAGTCAAAAAAAAATTTATACACACATTCCAGCCAAAACTTATCCTTGGTCCAACAAATTATGTTTTATTTATTTTTAAAAGCTAACTTGATTAGAAAACGTTCAGATATTATATTTTCTGAATTATTAATGGTCAACGAAAAAGAGTAACAGGCCTACCTAAATAAAAGCGTAAGGCGGAACGTTTTTTTTCCGCTTAGCTTTAACGCTGAAATGTCATACCTAAATAAGAGCGGCAACGCTACGTCAAACAATAAAAACAAGGTTATACAAAAAACAAGTAAGAGAGATATATTCGGCTGGGCCGAATCTTATATACCCTTCACCAAACTATACTTCAAAATAAAAATTTTAAATATTTTTAGGTAAACAAAATTTATTTTTTTCCAGTTGTTTTTTTTTAATTTTTTGAAAAAATTTTTTTTTCGATTTTTTTTTTTAAATTTTTTTTATTTTTTTTTAAATTTAAAAAACTTTTTTTTTAAATTTTAAAAATTTTTTTTTTAATATTTAGCCAAAAAAATTTTTGGTGAAAAGAAATTCGGGTTCAAAATTTTTTCCCGATTTTGACCCATTGTAGGTCCAACTTACTATGGTCTTATATACGTCGTTGCAAAGGTCTTTGAAATATCTATCATTAGATATCCATGTTGTCTATATTAATGACTTAGTAATCCAGATATAGGTAAAAAAATAGGTAAAAAATCGAGGTTGTCCTGGTTTTTTCCTTATATCTCAGCCATATGTGGACCGATTTTGCTGATTTTAAATAGCAAACTTCTCG
Organism: Calliphora vomitoria; assembly: GCA_942486065.2. Taxonomy (NCBI): domain Eukaryota; kingdom Metazoa; phylum Arthropoda; class Insecta; order Diptera; family Calliphoridae; genus Calliphora; species Calliphora vomitoria. The sequence goes on from OW818029.2 coordinate 38,111,145, forward strand.
AAAGCATGTCTGACAGAATTATTCAAGATTTGGATCCCGAAGATATCTGGGGTCTTCAGAAAATTGATTTCAACAGACAGACAGACAGACAGACAGACAGACAGACAGACGGACAGACAGACAGACAGACAGACAGACAGACAGACAGACAGACAGACAGACAGACAGACAGACAGACAGACGGACATGGCTAAATCGATTCCGCTATCTATAAAGATCCAGAATATATATACTTTATAGGGTCGGAAAATTATATTGTGGAAATTACAAACGGAATGACAAATTTATATATACCCTTCTCACGAAGGTGAAGGGTATAATAAATATAACAACCCGGATTTTTAAAACAATAAAGTACATTGCAGTATTGGTGTTTCTGATTTTTGTTTTCTGTTTTGTAAACTAAAATTTTATCAAAAAAAACTAAATATTTAAAGTTTAAAAAATGAGTATCTTGCATATTTGTTTCTCCTTTTGTATGTATGTGTTTACATTTATTGTGTTTTGCAACTAACTTTACTATTAAACGCACTGTCAAAGTCGGATTTTCCAATTGCAAATGAGCATGAGAATTTTTGACAAGCAAAAAACGCTTTCCGCTCCAATTTAGGTATGCGTGTAAGAGAAAAAATATTTAAAACTTTTCAAAAAATCCAATATGGACTTTCACACTGTTTCCAAAGACATTGAACAGCATAAGGAAGAATTGAAGATTGAAAGGTAACCTGGATCAGAAAGAAAAAAAGGTCTAACAGATATTGGTAAGGCAAAAGAAGTCGAACAACTCTTAAGAAGAGCACCGAATACTTCTATCAGAAAAGCAGCTCGTAAAGTTAAATGCCATGATTTTTTTGTGCCGGAAAAAAGTCATAATTCGCTTTTGAAAAGCCGTACCGACATGAAACTTGGTACGTTTATAGATTTCATCAATATAAATAATCTGAGAATTTATTTTTTTTTTGTGCATGAATGTGTGTTTTTGTATTTAAATTTTTTCTTTGTGGGTTTGTTTGAACCTTATAGACGGCGAAACGGCCGGACCGATTTTTCTGAAATTTTCACACCGTTTTTCTGTATGTGTGTAAGGAATTAAAGGCTAACACCTTTCATTACAAAATTTGAATTGGGCAAAATACCACGCCAACCTTAAAAATAAAAATACAGCTCCTTCCTTGTAATGGACATGTTAAACTCTAAATGAAATAAAAATAGTTGAGGCAAAAACTGGCAGCTAATTTTTTAAAGATTAGAAAGCTACATCTATACAGTTGACGACGACATAAAAACTAAAGCTTAACTCTGTTAAATTACCATTTGAAATTCTAATTTGGACATTGAACAAAAATTTAACATTTAAAACACACATGTACATAATTGCATTTTTTTCTAAACAAAACATATTTTCTGAAAAATTTAAACAGTAGTTTTTATTACTCTTATCTCTGTTATATTATATTATACCAACATTTTTTTTAATTGTTCTTATTATTTTTTGACGACAATTTCCCTTGCACTGTTAAATGTCACTTGAGATGTTAATTTTTTTACAAAGAAGCAATTACTTGTTTTTGAAGCATTGTATCAATGCTAGTGTAGCTATTTAATGAAAAAGAAAATATGCCGTTATGTACTATGGACACTTGTCAACATATTACCATACCAAAAATTAACTTTTGAAGCATTAAAAAAAAATTACTTTTTTCCGGCTAGATTGAGCATTTGGACCACTGTGTGCAGGGTTGAAGTCATATAAAATTCAGAAATTTCCAATTCACAATGCGGTAAAGAATTTAGAAGCAAAATAACGAGCGAACAAATATATGTCAAATTTTATAAAAAACAAGTAAGAGAGCTATATTCGGCTGTGCCGAATCTTATATACCCTTCACCAAATTATACTTAAAAATAAAATAAAATTTAAAACAAATTTTTTTTAGTTTTTTAACAAAGTTTTTCTTAGTTTTTTCCAATTTTGAAAAATTTTTTTTCTTTAATTTATTAGTGAAAAAAATTTATGACAAAAGAATGTTTTTTGTGAAAAAAATTCGGGTTAAAAAATATTTTACCTATTTTGATCCATTGTAGGTCCAACTTTGTATAGCCTTAAATACATCGTTGCAATGGACTTTGAAATATCTATCATTGAGTGGTATTCAAACAATTTAGTAAATTTTGTGTAGAACCTCGGCTTGTGGAAAGGTATTGGGTTTTTGTAAAAATAGAATTAAAGAACACAGGAAAGGTATCCCAGGACATGTCCGATTTGAAGCTTAAGTGAACCACCTCTTCCAAAAAGGTAAAGGAAGCAACTATAAAATCTTTAATGGGAGCATTTTCGAAAAAAGCGGATAAATTTATAATCAGAGTACGGGAACAAACAAAACAAAACGAAACGTTTGCTTTCGTTTTGTTTTGTTCTTTGCAGTGATTAACAAAATCAAATATAAACAATGAAAATAATTGTGCCATTTGTATTGTTTTATATAGAAAAGAGTAAGAACAATATTGAAACATTCTGAGAAAAAACGTTTAACAAACGTTTGGTAACTGATTTACTCATTATAATAGAGAACAGAATAGCAAAACAAATACGTTTCAAATGTACGGTTGTAACGGTAAATTTAATTAAAGCCAATTGTTTCGTGTTAACTCTTTGTCACTTGAAAAGTTTTCATTTTGTTTTTGCTCATGTAAAGATGTGTTATTTTAAATCACCCGGTATTTCGGTAGCTGTCACTTTTGAAGCTTTTATTCTTTGACATTTGACAAGTACACAGAAAAAACTGAAATTCAAAATCAAACAAAAAATTCACAAAGTCAAGTATTTTTTTAACTAAAATAGGACCTTCACGAAATTCGTAAAATCAAGTACTCAAATTCGTAAATTGTTTATTGAAAAAATTTAAAAATTTTTCTTATTAAATTAATATACTATTTACTAAAAATTGTGTTAAAAATTTACAAAAAATTTTAACAACATATTTGTTAAAAACTAAGAACAAAAGTAATTGATTTTATTTTCATATTCAAACATATGGTTTTTTGAGTCAAACAAATCGTTGTTTGTAAATTAATCGTAATTTTAATCAAATTGTTTTATAAAATCAAATAATACAACTACAGAGCATGATAAAATAACTTATAAAAATAGTGTCTGGAAATCTACACAAATTTCTATTAAAATATTTGTTAAAATCTAACATCAAAATAAATGGTTTTATATACATATACAAACAACTTGTTTTTTGATTCAGACAAATATTTGTTTTTGAATTAGCCATAATTCAAACAATTTGTTTTATAAAATCAATTAATAAAATTATTAAAAATATCCTTTAAAAACAATAAAAATTTATAATAAAACAAGTAAAAAATTGCTTTGTTATTTTCAATAAATTTTTTTATTGATGAAAATAAATATAAAATTTACAATATTATTTTTATTTATAAATAAAATCTATTATTTCATTAAAAAATTGGCATTTATAAATACATATTTTTACATTTCATTTTACAATATTAAAAGAAAAATTGTTTATATATTTTAAAATTATTATTAAAAAATGTTTATTTTTAAGTTACAAATTTTTTCAATTTTTTAATAGCGTTTTGGCATTTTAAAATAAATATTTATATATTTAAATACAATATAAAAGTGGCGTTAAGTTATTTAAAATGTCATGTTTCATTGTTAATACTTTTGAATATTTCTTTGATGTGTTTAAATCATAAAAAAAAAAAATTGTATAAAAATGTAAAAAATCTCTGATTCCTCAGGATATTTCAAATTGAATACAAAAAATATTTTAAATAATATATCTATAGCATTTTAAGTTCTTAATATTGGATACTTTATATCATCAATATATATATATATTTGTTGTATTTTAAAAATTTCTCCAATAATCATTAATTTTGGCTGAATGTTTCTTCCTTGCAATTTTAGTAGGCTAATTTTAGCCTCCAGTTCTTCTTTAGATCCAGCTATCATTACAAAGCCATCTTGGGAGTCAGCGATTGAATGTTTTTTCTTATTTTGGCACCACTTTCATCTGTCTGCACTTTTTGTGGTGGAGGGAAAAGGTGATGCATATTCAAAAATGTTAAAAAAATTTTAGATTCTGGAAAAAAATTTTATACAAAAATACATATATTTATTTTTAAATTATTACCAAATACAAATTAATTAAATAATAAATTACACTCAAACCTCGTTTTATGCGATTAATTCGTTACGCAAAAAATCGAAAAATTCAAATTCGCATAAAACGATACAATAGCTTCATATAAAATCCACTGGACGTGGAGTAATATTATATTTTTATTTTATTTGAAAATTTTGGAATTTTGTATTAGATGTTGTTTATTTCCTATCTTTTTCCTTATTTTGTATGGTCTCAGCAAGGAATGAATTTTTTGTTAATTTTTTATATGCGACTTTGTTTGAATTTTAAGGGTTAAATTTGAATTTATGCGCTTTTTTATTTAAAAAGCACCTTTTGGTGGACAAATTCGAGCTGTTTGGGACAAGTTAGTGATGTGAAGAATAAAACCCGTGCACGTCGCTCAAGAACAACTCAGAATATTGATACTATAGCGCAAAGTGTTGAAGAAAACCCAGGTTTGTCCATTCCTCGTCGTTCTTTGGAATTGAGCATTCCACAAATATTGATATTGATCTGGACAACATTTACTTTCAACAAGATGGCGCTACGTGCAATAGAAGCAACGAAACCATTGCACTTTTACGGCAAAAGTTTCCAGACCGTGTTATCTCTCGAAGAGGTGATCACAATTGGCCACCGAGATCTTGTGATTTAACACCTTGCTACTTCTTTCTTTGGGGCCACGTGAAAGACAAGGTCTACGCCAACAATGATGTTGTTTTTCATTATTAACGACCTTCCTCTTTATTATGAAATAAACATCCGATCATTTATCTCAAAAAATGCCATTTTTCTTTGAATACCAAAATAACAGCTCTTGTTTGAAAACCCTTTACAATATAATTTAAAAATCTTGATTTGTTTAGTACATTTTGCAAACGTTTTCGAAATGTTTTGTTGGTTTTCATACTCTGTTTATAAATACCGAGTAATATGCCAATATTTTAATGATTAATGAATTTGTATAATATTTGAATAATTTTGCGTATTTTTGAGAATTTTTATATTGAACGGTTTAAGTATTATTTATAAGGACTGAGATCGAACAATTCTTAACACACGTTTTTCATTAAAACTTTTAACCCAAGTATTATTTGATTTTTTTTTTTTTTTTATCAAGTTATCTTTGTAAAGCATGTCAGTTATTATGTTTAATGCCAATTATGTTTATTTGTTGTTAATCTGATTAAAATGAGAGACCAGAAAAAAGTGCGTACTAAAATTATTAAATATTTTCAACAAAACCCAACTTGGTCCTACAAAAAGTTGGCCAAACAGTCAAAGGTCTGCCGTCAAACTGTTTCCAATGTTATTCAACAGTACCGAGAGAACTTGTCCGTTGATATAAAACCTGGTTCAGGTAGAAGGAATGGTCTACATGGTGTTTCTAAAGCCAATAAATAGAAAGCATTTTAAAAAGAGCTCAAAACACATCCGGTAGGAAAGCAGTCCGGTTAGCACAGTGCTCGGGCATATTTGGTACGAAAAGTTAAAGGTAATCCTGGTACAAAAACATACAAGGCTCAAAAAGTTTCTAACAGGAATGCTACTAAACATTTAGAGGCCAAAAACAGAGCACGGAAATTGAAGTAAAATTTTATAAAAAAAATATTCCTGCTCATAATGAATGACGAAACGTATGTTCTGGTAGATTTTTCGCAGCTTCCGGGTAAAAATGTTGATGTTGTTGATGCTCGAGGGAATGTTGAAGAAAAGTTAAGGTTTCAACATTTGAAGAAAAGTTTAAGTTTAAATTTCCCAAAAAGTTCTTGGTATGGCAAGAAATATGCAGTTCGGGAAAAAAGCCAAACATTTGTTGCAAAGGGCTTTATAAATACCGAAATTTACATCAAAGAATGTTTACAAAATAGGATGATTCCATTCCATGATTATAGTGTGTCCACTTATTTTTGGCCTGATTTTACCCTGTCACTAGAAAGGTCTTGGGTGGTAAAAGAACAATAATGTGGTATTTGTACCAAGAGAGGCAAATCCTCTAAGCTGCCTGGGGCAAAGGCCAGTGGAGAGATATTGGGCTCTTGTTAAAAGAGAATTGAAGAGCACAAAAAAGGTGTCCAAAAGAAATCACTATAAAAACCATAATGGAAGGGTTTCCCAAAATGTTTCAAAATTTCATCATCAAATTTTCAATCAAATAAAAAAAATCAAAACTGTAAGTTTAGTGGTTTAATTTTTATTAACATATATGTATATAACTTAATAAATGGTCTAAAGTTTTTACTAGCTAACTCTTTAACTAATGCATTCAATAATCTGGGATGGGCAATTCAAAAGAAGGAAATGTCAAGTAGCTACATTTGATACAGCAGGTATATCCTGTATACATCAATTAGTTACAAAATCTCCATCTGTAGAATTATTTCATAATACCAAATTAGTATATCTGTCCCATATTTTTCTTGCTTCCACTTTTAGTTTAAAATATCATTAAAATCATGGTTTTATCCTACACACTCCTGTAAAGTTCTCCTAAAATTTCTTATGAAAATTGTTTTAAAATTACTAAGTATAAATAATGTAAAAATAAAGTTTGCAAAGAAATACCACAACAAACTTAATGGTATATAAATTGCTAAGGCACAAACAACTAAACAAAAAAACTTACATTATATATGTTGTACTTTTTTCATATGGTCAGAAATGCCAAAGAGAATTTTTTGTTGGAAATAAACTTTTAATTTTACGATATGAATATTTACCAACAAAAAAAAAAAACTCATAATAATTGTCTACGAAATCCTCCATTACATTCTGTAATCATATTTAACGTTATTAAATGATAAAATTAAACAGATAAACTTCAGAATGTAATGAAAATCTCTAGCATACTATATGTATACATATATATATTTAATGTATTTGCGAGTACAAAAAATTGCAAATCAGATCAAGTACATCTGCATGCGAAAATAAATCTGCAAATATTTCTTCACTCTTTCAAATGGATGTGTAAAGAAGGAAGATGCATGAATATGTGGTGCATGATGCACAATCGTTTAAATATTATGACGTTTCATCTTGATGTTGTGTGATTTTGCTTGCTGGTTCTGGTTACAAAATACCAGGCATTTCTTCCGTTGCTTATAAATACTTACATATATATTTGGTCATATTTTTTTTGTTACTTTATTTCTTTAGTTTTCGTGGATGCGTTAATTACAAAGTATATTATTTTTTTGTTGTATCTTCTTTGAATTGTGTGTTTCGTTGCATTCGTATCAATTTTTTTTATATTGCAACTCTTGAATGAAGAGATGACTCCGCAAATCACAGTGAAATGATGCTTGTTGCTGTGTAACTGACAGATGACAAACGAAAGTGTATCCGCAACGAAATCTCCCCAGTTGAAGTGGAATTCTATGTCTTTTTTTTGCTTGTTTGTTTATACATATGTATGTATATTTGTTTATATTACTATAGGCATACTTGCCACTAAATAACATTATATAAGTTTACAGGGTGAAGGAAAATAATTGAAACTTATTTGAGATTTACAAAAACTTAACGCTTAACGCTTTTCTTAAACTTTAGACTTAACTACAATACAAAAATTTTACCTCAGTTACATATGTTGAAATGAGTTTTGTATTTATTTTAGACCAATATAAGAGGATCTCAAAAATGTTATTCTCAAGTAAATTACCTTGTTTTAGGTATATATTTTGAAAATCAGAAAAGGTGTCAAAGAATTTTCAGTAAATCAGATCTCTTCAGTAGTTTAGAAACTTTTTATTTTGGAAATAGCACGTGAACGATTGGAGATAATTTAGATAAATTTAGAACAGTCAGAGCTGAGGTATTTTAGAGTTGAGTTGTATGTATATGCGGGCTATGCGCACCTTGGTCCTACAAAATTTAAAAAAAATCACTGTTCTTATCCGAAGTTATATATTGCGATATTACTTGAAAATATCTATAAAAATATGCTTACATGTGTCGGTTATCTCTTTTAGTTCAAGATATATTTATGATAAGTTTTGTTTGTTATTTTGATATAACGCAAGAGGAGGTTTATGAGTCTCCTGATGGGTAAATATATTCACTATGTACTAGTCTTTGGTATTATTAAAAATCTCCCGCAAAAATTCAATTGGTACTAACTGGGGTTATGCCGAAGGGTATCAATTGGATCATCAAAGCAGTCGTTAAACCCATCTTGTTCTATGGAGTATTGGTGTGGTGGCAGGCTTTGGATAATGCTACTCACCGGAAGGCCGTTAAACCAGTTCTAATGACTATCGCGTTACTGATTACAGGAGCTATAAAGTCTACTTCCTCTTAGGCACTTTTTACTATTCTAACCGGGTTACCAGTGGATTTGATGGTGATACAAATGGCTCTAAACTCAGCTGTGAGACAAAATGCTGGTTTTTTGTGGTCTGGTAAGGACCTTGGACACTCTAGGATCCTGAATTACTATGAGCACATATATGGTAATGTCGATTATTATTCCATATTTTGATCCCGAATAGGAATTTATGGCAATGCGGACTCTTCCCCCCTGCTGATGTCATAGGATGTACACTGATGGCTCTAACAGGGGTAATAGGGTCGGTGAGGGTTTCTATATTGAAAATTTTGGGATAAAATCCTACTTTAGGCTACCTAACTTCTGTACTGCTATTCAGGCGGAAATTACTGCCATTAAACGTGCATCCAACTGGCTGAGGTATTATCAAATATCTGGTGATATATGTATATTTGCTGACAGTAAGGTTGCCGTTAAAGGAATAGCGAGTGTCTTCACGACTTCTAGGTTAACCGAGGAATGCCGGGTATCCCTAAATGAGATAGCGAGACATTCTAGGATAACGCTTATATGGGTCCCTGGACACGATGGAAATCAAGGTAATTGTATAGCAGACGAATTGGCCAAAAGGGGTGCGATGTTGAATGAGGAGGCGATCGACCCCTTTTCTGGTTTTTCCCTTGTTAAATGCAGGATGGTTGTTCAGCAGAAACTATATGAGACTGCACAAAACAGGTGGACTAATGAACCTTCATGTGCTACAGCGAGGTCGACATGACCCGTACATGATGCCAGCAGGACGAATCTACTTATAGAATACCGTCGTGAGCAAATAATGCTTATTGTCTCCTTTATTACAAGACACTGTTTAATCGGGACACATGCTAGAAGAATGAGCCTACGTTACAATGATTACTGTAGAAGTTGCCATAATGAGGAAGAGACTGTGTATTGCCTTTTCTGCCAATGTCCGGCTCTGACAAACCTGAGGGAACGCAACCTCGGATTTCCATTCCTATCATGCTTGGACGAGCTATCAAGGATGAATCTGAGACGAATCTATTCCTTCATCCGGGAATCTGCTTGGTTTAATTTGGAGACGACAGAAGTATTGTAATTACCCTGCTGACTGCCCCTTGGGTATCACAAAGCGAGCTGCCCATGGAACCTAACCTAACCATTATTAAAAATCATAGGGCCAGAGGATTAACATTTTAAACCAAAAAAATTTATGTTAATAATTTTTAGAATACCATTTACCATAAAAATCAGCGATTTTTCGAGTTGAAATATTTACTTACTTTGAATTTGTGCGGTAATTCCTAAGACGGAGAAAATATGCTCCAAAAATAGTATTTTTTTTATAAATGATGCCACTTTGCCTTTTTTTACCGTGTAACAATACTGGGCTTTTTAAATATAATGGCCCATAATCATAGTCAAATACTACAGTCGGTTCTTTTTAAAAAGAACTTTAAAATAAAAGCCAGCTTTTAATAATTTTGCAACTATAATTAAAATTAAAGTATGTTTTAAAATGAACCGACTTTAACTGGGTGCCACCTCAAATATAGAATATACAACAATATACAACAACATATAATCAATATATCGAGAATTTTTCCGGCTCGATAGTTATTTAAAATCGAGAAAATCGGCCAACAAATGGCTGAGATACAAGGAAAAAAACGGGAAAACCTCAATTTTTGGCCTAATTTTTATCTATATCTGGATTACTAAGTCATTAATATAGACAATATGGATATCTAATGATATATATTACAAAATCCATTGCAACGATGTATATAAGGCTATAGTAATTAGGACCTACAATGGGTCAAAATCGGGAAACATTTTTTTTAACCCGAATTTTTTTTTTACCAAAAAAATTTTTTTGTCATAAATTTTTTATCACTAATAAATTAAAAAAAAGTTTGGAATAATCTTTTTTTTTAATTTTGAAAAAATTAAAAAAAAAACAATTTTGAAAAAAATTTAATTTTGTTTACATAAAAATATTTAAAATTTTTATTTTAAAGTATAATTTGCTGAAGGGTATAAAAGATTCGAAACAGCCGAATATAGCCCTCTTACTTGTTTTTGACTATTATTATGGGCCAATATGTTTTATATAAATCTGTATTTTTTCTCCAAAATTGGACAAGTTGGGAGAGAAATTTGTTTTCTATAAGAGAAATAATATGAATACATTAAAACAAATGTAAAATATGGCATATTTTTAAATGTTCCGTATTTGAATGCGTGTAACTTTCACAGGGACCAGCTAACTGTATGGAACTTTTTCTATCTTATTTTCGCATCAAACAAAAATTACAAAAAACAAAAAAAAAAAAATTTTCAACATATATAGGTATCTCCTTAACTAAATGAGATAACCGAAACATGTGAGAATACTTTTTGTAGATATTTTCAATTACTATATAAATATTTAATTTCATGACATTCGGATAAGAATTGAATTTTTGTGTCAATTTTGTAGGCACATTATGACAATATGACATGATAAGAGACCTTGTGAATTGACCAATTATTTGTTATTTTTTTACAAAAAAAAAAAAAAAAATTAAATTTTTTTAATTTTGCCCATATTTGGGTGTGGGACTGGTGAATAATAATATGGTGATTTAGTATCTAAAACGGTTTTAGAATTCCTTCTAGGAAACAAAGAGTAATATCGTTATTTCGGACAAACAAATTCATATTTTCAAATTTAAAATCGATTATTTTTCGATTCGTAACATATTGCTTTGAAAAGATTGTTTTATTTATTGTTAAATTAATGAAAACGGTTATAAACCAAGGTATGGTGAAATTCTGAAATTTTACTTTGAACAAACCACAAACATTTGCAAGCGTTTGGCATAGTGCCGCTGCTGAGGGATCTGCCGTGTGTAATATTTATGGTGAAACTCTTATAAGTATTTTTGCATAATAATTCAATGCATGTATATTTCAGCAGCTTTGAGTGCATGTATAATTAGACCTGCTCTTAAAAAATAACTTGGTATTGAATGGGTCTAAAATTGAAGTTAAATTTAGAGCAATCGTATAATAGAAACTTGTGATATAAATCGATCATAAGTTTAACAATTGATTAGAGAATACTGGGTCATTGCTGAGTAAATAATACTTTTGCTGTTGTTCATAATAATGTTTTTTTTTAGGAAAGTTTTATACAAACAAATATGTCTGCACTATCAACATTTCATTATGAAGCTATAACCCTGCTTAAGCATGCCTCAAGGCACTCATCGCAAAAATGCCAATAAATGCAAATAAAACTGATTTTTCATTTCAAAAACTCTTGTAACAGTTCTAAAAAACGTACTTAAATATTTTAATAAGCCTTGAAACGGCTTAAAAGTTCTCTTCTTTCTTATTTACTGCACTTTTTACAAACTAAGTGCATTAACAAACAAAAAAATATGGGAAGTCCATGTTGTGTTATCAAACGTTGATTAAAGTGTTGTAAAGTTTCCCGATTGCAATCATATATCTTTCAAGATTTATATAAAAAAGGTAAGCTACTCTTTAGAGACGTGATTTATTGATGAGTGTCTTCAGGCACTTTTGGACATTGCAGACTAGTTTTGCTGCCTCAGGTTTTCCCTCATATTTACTTGGTTTTCATTGCTTTGATTTAACATAAAATGGCTGGTCGAGTGAACAAACGTTTCACATTGTGTGATTTGAGTGATGAACAATTAGAAAAGTTGTTTTCAATAAAAATTAACAAATTATACTAACTAAAACCCAACTATGTTTCAATCTCTAAAGCAACAAGGGTGCCTTAAGGCACTCATTTAGTTTTTCACACCTGGCAGGTAACCATTGACTGTACAAACTCTTAAACTTTTGTTTTTGAAATCAGATGCCTAAATTTACCATAAAACCAGTAAGAAAGTATGGTCGGTCAAGCCCGACCTTATAATACCCTACACTAAGTAAATGAGCAAAATCATTATTGTTTCAAAATTTCAATAATTTATATTCGTGAGCGATTTTCGGAATTGGGCCTTATATTGGAGCTATGACAAATTATTGACCGATCACCATGAAATTTGGTCATGTGATTAGTGTCTATATGAAAGTTATTTATGTTGCATTTTATGTGTATACCAACATTTTTAGGAGATTTATGCTCGTTAAAGTGATTATCGGAATCAGGCCTTATATGGGAGCTATGAGCAATTATGTACCGATCATAACAAAATTTGGTGACATAAATTCGGTATATAAAAAATTTATTTGGAGAAAAACTTGTGTAGATACCTATATAAATTAAACATTTATGACCGATAAAGTCTCATTTCGGGAGGACATTTGTATGGGGACTAGGTGAAATAATGGACCGATTTCAGCCAGTTTTAATAGGCTTGGTCCTTGGGCAGAAAAAATGATATGTACTAAATTTTATCGAAATATCTTCAAAATTGCGACCTGAGCTCTGCGCACAAGGTTTACATGGACAACCAGCCAACCAGTCAGCCAGACGGACGGACGGACATCGTTTAATCGACTCAGGAAGAGATTCTGAGTCGATTGGTATACTTTAAGGTGGGTGTTAGATTATTACCAAGTTTTTACTTATGTTTTTTTAGAAATTGGCATTAGAGTGTTAAGTATTTATTCATAGAGAATTATACATAGAGACCAGACACTCCGATTTGTCAAACAAAAATACAACAAATCATATGTCTGATACAACAATAAAAAAAAATTGACTAGCATGTATTTTGTTGTTGCAAAAGTTAGGTTTTTGACGATTACGTGTCGGCTCGTCTCTATGTTATCCTATGTATTTATTTTATGAATGACATAAGACTTATTTCGAATGTACATTTATTCCAATAATCGAAGAAAAAAATATACAATATTTATTTGAATGAATAAATGTTTTCAGTTTAGAATAAAGAATTATTCGATCAATTATTGTCGAATAATCGAATACTCGAATAATTTTATTTTCAAGCTAAAATTTTTTAAAATTTTTATATAAATATTAAAGAAACAAATCTCAAATAAACATAACCAATAAATTATAATGTTAAACAATTTAATCCTTGGAAATTTTACTAGAGACTAGTTTTCATATATGGGGCATTTCATGTCAAGTGAACCAACTTTCCAAATCGATTGTGTCTGAATTACTATCCAATAGAACTATCTATAGTGCAAATTTCATCCAAATCCGAATACATCGCTTTCAAAAGTTGGTTCACTTGACATGAAATGCCTTATATGTGTTTCAAATAAAGATCTCAAAATTCCAATATTGTCAATCTTAACCAAAACACGAAAGCCTGGTTTAAATTTTAAAGATAAAATCATGAAATCTCTGATTTGGCCCAAGGCTAAAGCATATTGAAATCAGTTCATGACACATGTTAACCTCAATAAGTAAGTTATTGAGTAATTGCAAGTTTTTGGTTGTTGTTATTTACATGTTAACAAAGAAATTATAAATAATTCACATTATTCGAAATTTATCGATTACTCGAATAATAAAAAAAATTATAAACTTTTATTCAAACAAACTTAAAGTCGACTAATTGACAACTGTAATATAAACATTTTGCCGCAATTTTTTAGATATTAAAGAACAACTGTGAAACACCCATGATAAATTTAGTTTTTTTTTAAGGACCGGTCTAATATACATACCCACATAGTTTCATATCTACTACTCGTATCAGTTTGTAAACATACTTATATCAGTTTGAGTCTGTATGAATATGAAAATTGCATTTGTATACGCTTCATATCATACTAATCAGTATCTGACAATAAATACGAGTAACTAATATGTTTTATGCACTTTTTTTAATGTCATTTTCATTCCATTTCATATTTTTCCTTTTGCAATTCATTTTCATTTAAATTTTTATTCGTTTTCTTTTGCTGCATTAATGGTAATTAGTATTGTTGTTAAAAATGAAATGAGTTGAACAAAATCTTATTAAAACGATACAAATTCCCTTTAAGTGGTATTCTCTTGTTAAGTGCTGGAAGGGGAGATAACAAGGCATGAAAAGTGCTACAAAAAAAAAAAAAAAAAAACACTTTTTGTCTGAACTTGGAAAGCGACCTAGTGGGGTTTATTGGCCTAGGTACATACAAAAACCGTTTTCAAAGATTTTGAAACACCCACAAAATGTTTAGTTATTTTGATAAAATGGTAGGTCATAGTACTTTAGTACCTCTAATTCACATACTTTTAAATCGATTTCAAAATTATAAACAGTTTTGAAAAGGCAAAGGCATAAAATGTATAATCCAAGAAATTAGATAAGTTTTAATCAAACGTTTCGATTTTTTTTATTTTATATAGAAAAAAACGTGACATTAGTTGCTAAAATTGATTTATATTTGCTGAAGTCATAGAGAAAATATACATAGAGCGAAAATATACATAGAAACAAAAAAAAAAACTCAAACAAAAAAATTACCCAAAAAAGTTACACATACGAGTGTTTTGTTTTTATTTTCACATTGTTTTATTTACTAATACATTCTCATCACTTAGGTTTTTGACAACTGAGTTAGGTCTTTGACAGGAGAGTTTCCGCTCTATGTCTATTTTCTCTATAGCTAAAGTTATTAAATTTTTTCGAAAAAAGTATTTTACATAATTAAGTTGATCAATTTATTTGTTTATTGTTTAGTTAATTTTTTTTTATTCATATTTTTTGCGCTGCACAGTGGCCCAAATGCTCAATCTAGCCGGAAAAAAGTCATAACTCGCTTTTGAAAAGCCGTACCGACATGAAACTTGGTACGTTTATAGATTTCATCAATATAAACAATCTGAAAAAAAAAATGTTTTTTGTGCATGAATGTGTGTTTTTGTATGTAAATTTTTTCTTTGTTGGTTTGTTTGAACCCTATAGACGGCGAAACGGCTGGACCGATTTTCCTGAAATTTTCACACCGTCTTTCTCTATTTGAAGTGAGCGAAATGACACGCCAATCTTAAAAATAAAAATACAGCTCCTTCCTTGTAATGGACATGTTAAACTCTAAGTGAAATAAAAATCGTTGATGAAAAAAGTGGCAGCTAATTTTTTAAAGATTAGAAAGCTAAATCTATATAGATGACGACGACATAAAAACTAAAGCTTAACTCTGTTAAATTACCATTTGAAATTCTAATATAATTTGGACATTGAACAAAAATTTCACATTTAAAACACACATGTACATAATTACATTTTTTTGCTAAACAAAACATATTTTCCGAAAACTTTAAACAGTAGTTGTTACTCTTACCTTTGTTATATTAATTACACCAACAATTTTTTTTTAGTTGTTCTTATGATTTTTTGACGACAATTTCCCTTGCACTGTTAAATGTCACTTGAGATATTACTTGTTTTTGAAGCATTGTATCAATGCTAGTGTAGCTATTTAATGAAAAAAAATATGCCGTTATGTACTATGGACACTTGTCAACATATTACCATACAAAAAATTTGCTTTAGAAGCATTTAAAAAAATGACTTTTTTCCTAGATTGAGCACTTGGACCATTGTGCGCTGGAGGAAAAATACCGAAAAAGGTGTCAATGAAGAGTTTAATAACATTTACAATTTTCATCCGATATGAAAAATTAAAACGATGTTTTGTTAAGAACTAAATTCTCATAATGCATTGGTATAAATTTGTACAAGTTTTGATTTCAAAATAAACAATGAAAAGCTACTAAAATCAAAAAAGTTTTTTTTAGATATTCTTAGCAAAACAATACTTACTTACAAATGTATTAAAAAATGCACGTAATTTTAAAGCGTAATCAGTTTTCTTTCTAAACTAGTTAAAAAATCGAACAAATCGATAAATTGGCCAACCTCACTGATAAGTTGGCCAATATTACTGAAAACGGTTTTTGATTTATAATAACTTCTAAATTTGAGGGTGTTTCTGAATTTTTTGGACACAATTTGCAAAGTACTCAACAATACCTATAATCCACTATAAATCGTTTTCCATGTTCTTTACACTGTAGCACAGTGATATTAATAATAAGATAATTTCAACTAATTTTTAGTAGTAAAAGTAAAGTATTTATAGAGTTTCATCAATATAATAATTAACAAATAAACTCCAATAAGCACTAAATACACGTATAAACGTTTTAGTTAAAAAATGTCATAATATATTAGGTTTTAGTTCATTTAAATATCTGACATTTTTATTACCAACCCATGTTAGATTTTAGTTCTTTAATGTTGCGCCAAATATTTTTAGTATTTTTTTTTGTGTGTTTTAAATGTAGGTGTTTGTGTATTTAAAAATAACACTGAAATGTCCTTTGTTCTTACTAACATACGTTTGAGTAAGGTTAATTTTGGTTGCATATTTGACAGATTTAGAAATTCTTAGAAATTTATTATGTTAGATGAAATTTTTTTAGCTGCTGGTACACCATTTGACGGAAATATATTAGTGCGGTCTTTTGATTTGTGATACATTCTAGACATGGTATTTTATTCCACAGAATATATGTGTACAGCTCACATATATTCATATAAAGTCGAAAAGTCTAATTCGACTTTTTAATCGATAAATGTCTGAAAATACCCTTCACCATGAGTGGCAATTTCTACATTCTTAGTCTGCGACCCCACAAAGTATATATATTCTGGATCGTTATAGATAGTGAAGTCGATATAGCCATGTCCGTCTGTCCGTCTGTATGTTGAAATCAACTTTCCGTAGCCCCCAAATAACTTACAAACATAATTGATACATCAATTCTTCCGGCTCGGTCGTTATTTAAAATCGAGAAAATCGGCCCACAAATGGCTGAGATATAGGGAAAAATCCGGGACAATCTCGATTTTTGGCCTATTTTTTTTTATCTATATCTGGATTACTAAGTCATTAATATAGACAATATGGATATCTAATTATAGATATTTCAAAGTCTATTGCAACGATGTATATAAGGCTAAAGTAATTTGGACCTACCATGGGTCAAAATCGGGAAAAATATAAAATCGCAAATTTTTGTACATTTGGCATAAAACCGCAATCATGAAAAGTTGAGTAAAATTGAATAAGAAACACGAAAGGAAAATTATTTTAAAACTCAAACATTTTAAAATTGTTTTCCTTTCGTGTTTATGAGTTAGGCCATAAGCCGTGCCTCATGGGCTCTAAAATTTTGAAATTCGTTTACAAAGATGAAATTTTATTATTTTCAGCTTTTGTAAACAATTTTTTTTATGAAATATTAAGTTTATTTTTCTAAAAATAAAAAAAAAAATTCACATTTTAGAGTTATTAAAATTCTCTATGCCACTAAAGATAAAGAATATGTAGCAAAAACTTCACTCATTTTAGAAAATGTTATAGTGTAAGACTTTTATCACCTTTCCAAGGTGGCTAAAAGCTTTGGTATGAATTTTAATTTAACAAGGATAACGTATGCTCGTTCTCATCTACGGGCATAAAAAGGTAAATTTGTTTACACCATTTCTAAACTTAATTTTCAAATGTTTTAAAATTTTGCTACAGAAAAAAATTTAAAAATTTCTCTTTAGTTTTGTATATACGAAAATAAAAATACCTTCAACAATTTTGCCTTACCTCGGATTTATCCTTATTTTATATTATTGCCAAGGTTTAATGAAACTAATTCTAAATATTACTGTGTAATCAAAAAAAAAAAAACCTTTATTAAAATTGTGATACCTTAACTCCTTATATGGTGTTAGTTTTTCTGTAACCTTGCCGATCTGTTACGGATGCATCTGTTGAAAGCAGAATATTGTCCACAACGTTAAGTAACAGCCAAAACATTTGATATCATATACATTAGTGGGACCATCAGTTGTATGGAAAAAAATGTGTGTTCGAATTTTGAAGGGTGCCGGGTGGAATATTGTGACACTAGGTCTAAAAGTTAAGTATTGAAAATTTGAGCCAAATCGGACAACGATTTCGGGACGCGCATCGAGATCAAAGGTCAGATACATGCAAAATTTTACTTTTTATATGAAATAAATTTGTGAAACTCCTTAACTTTCTGTATTATGTTACAGAAATATGTAGATTTATTTATATTAATGAAAATTACAGTAAAAAAAATATTTTTGATATTAAACCTATATCTCCTTTGGGTCAAATTTACCCACAAACTGTATTATCGATAAAATTCGGAAAAAATACAAATTTTTCAGTTTTTGTAAAAATTTTGCTACTAAATAATTATTTTTGCAATCGAATGCAAAAGAATCGAAATGTGTACGTAATTGTCGTTATAATAAAATAAAGAAGACAAAAATTGGTTAAAAACTTTTAAAGTTATTAAAAATTCCTCAGACCATTAACATGTCTCAGGCCACTTGAACAAAAAATGTAGGAACAAAATTAATATATTTTAAGAAATATTAAAATAAAACCTAATTTTTAGTTAAAATATATAGCCAAAAAAATTTATTTTTTTTAACGGCAGTTTCGAATCTCCATTTTCAAATTTTTAAAAATTTTGTTAAAAAAATTTCCGAATTTTTTGATCATCACATTGGGATTTATTGAGATCATAATAGAGAATAAAAATATGAAAAAATTATGTCAATACCTCTTACAGTTTTTCCGTATCTACGATTTAAATTTTGTAATTTTCGGGAAAAAATATTTTTTTGGCCATATTTTGGTGAATGAGAGCAATTTCCTTACTGTTACGAATTTTAAGTAAAAACTTTACAGGATCTTATAGTCCAGATAATTTTAAATATACTCTGAAAGTTTTACTAAAAGCGGACAACTTTAACCCTTTCAGGACCATAACGAAACTATGAGCAAATATTAGTATCCAATGGGCTTTTTTAGATGGTTTTAGATTAAAGTAAAGAAAGATTAAAAAAAAAATTAAAAAACACAAACAGATTTTTAGGAATTTTATGGGAAATATTTTTCCCTATGGACCTAAAGGTAATAAAAATAATTCTAATGGTCTTGAATATATGGCTAAGATTTACGCTTTTTTGAACTGTTTTCACATTTTTTCATTTTACTGGCCTTTTGCATGTTGTGTGCTGGCTAATTGCGTTTCATTCCAACATGCTTTCTGCTGATCCATAAGGTCAACGCCGCCCTTATATTTATTATACTTTGTGACCATTTCAGGACATGTCACGTTTATTTTTTTAGCAGACCCATTCCATTGAATTCAATAGTAAAAGATCTTCCGTGCTGTTCCACGTACCTTACACACTCTGGTATTATTACTTATTAGCATATCCAGCTTGGTAACATCAAAAAAAAAAAATCAACATTGAAGTCAACATATCGAATTCATATGCACTTTCGTGGAATATATGAGGTACATAAGAGTGTTTTTTCCATCTGAATATAAGTTCCAATTCCAGAGGAGTGTCCTGACGTGTATCCAAAGGTACATTATTTTCCATTTCTTGATGATTGTCCTCGATTTCCACCACATCTGGGTCGTTTTCAATATCATCTTCAATGAATTGTTTATCCTCTTCATCCGAAAGTAGTTCATCTTCTCATCATCTAAGAGTAATAGTAGCACAAACAATTTCACTTGTAGTCCATAGAGAAAAATACTTCCCATGGAATTCATGTCCAATTTCAAAGTACATTTTTAACTCTTTCATTTTTTAATACCTTTTCTACACTTCTATACTCACTTAATATTATGTATCAACCGCCAAAATCAGAAAAAATAATAAAATAGCAATGCAATAAACGAAAACTGTAAAGCACTCAGCGCAAGAAAATTTTAAGATTCCCCGTCAATGATTTGACACATAATTTATTCAATTCTGTCAACTTTAACATTTTACATAGTATAAGTCGACTTTATTTTACATTATTAAAGCAAATAAATTTATGCTAAGTACTAAAAATATGTTTTAATTACTAATTGAATATATGGGCAAAATGTTTCCCATTGTCGTCAAAGGGTTAAACATTAAATGGTGAAGGCCAAATGCATATATCTGACCTTTGACCTCGATGCGCGTCCCGAAATCGTTGTTCGATTTGCCTCAAATTTTCAGTACTTAACTTTTAGACCTAGTGTCACAATATTTCACCCGGCACTCTTTGAAATCTAAAAAAAAATCGGCTGTCACCCTAATATACATACATACAAAAATGAAAGTTTTTTCTTTGTTGTATTCAGATCTGGATTTTTCACCGACACACAATGGTGTCATTTGAGTTTTCTCGTTTGCAAAAATCATACCATTTGAACCAAATGAGATAATCAAAAAATTTTAAAATCATATGATAGATAATTGATCAGCCTATGAAATGAGTTTTTGAAAAGGGTTCTACGCATTTTAGGTGCCTACCTATGGGTTAGCAAATCTGAATTTTGAGAGAAAATCAATTTAATTAAATTTTTGATTTTTTATGTTTCTTTTTAAAGCCTTTTATGATTTAAAATTATTCCAGAAAAGATTAAAATTTTTTTTTTTTCAATTTATTTTTAAATTTCTGTAAAATATTGCTCACAATCCGTAAAAGAAGATATATCTAATGGGTTTTCAGGGTTTTCAATCATATATATGGTTATAGTAAACAAGTATATGTTTGTGAGAACCATTTTTATGATTAAGGTTTTATCATATTATGTTGCTCTCGGCTTATGGATATCATAATCTGAGATCAACATATTATGATAAAATTATTCATCATATAAATGGTTGTCACAAACATATACATGTTTACTGTAACCATATATATGGTTGATACAATCATGTGAATCGTAAATTAACCATATTATTGGTGCCACAATCATATATACAGTTACTGTGACTATAATATTGTTAAAAATTTGGAAATGGTTACAGTAACAATGCACAACTATATTTTTTTTCTGCGTGTATCATCTAGAATCAAAAATAATTACGATCCGTTACCTAGTTTTTGAGATACTGTATCTGAAAGCAGACCAGATTACCTAAATCTGGTCTGTTTTTTTGAACTCTAAAAATCAGTAAACTTTGAAGGGCTATATCTTCTGAATCAAAAATCTGTCTGTAATAAGAGTAGCATATTTGAATTTTCCTGTAAAATAGGTTTATACAATATGAACACATGAAATTTTTGATTTTTGAAATCTCACTTGTTGTACAGACGCCACTGTGCGATGGTACAGAACAGAAGATAATATAATAATCCCCGCCAAAAAAAAAACATTTAAATATTGATCGTACATGCACAAAAGCATACTGGGTCCTCATAAATGTCTAAGTCATTCTACGGCCGACCGCCGGTTTGTCAAAGGGCCTAGAGGGAAGGAGAGGAATATTCAAAAATGATCGGAAATGTTTGGTATTGAAAATATAACCTAAACATTTGTCACAAATAATTTTTGCTAATAGCTAAGTTATGAGTCCAAAAATGAACAAAATAGGTTGAACCGGTAATAAGTTTTTAAATCAGTGGTTGGCACAAAAAGAACAAGCCACATAGCAAATGTCGAGTCGAGCTTTTGATATACAATATGCTTTCCTTTTAATATATTTCGCTAATTTTGCTCACATTTGTGTTGCATACATCTTAATAGTCGATCTCGTTCTATGCCTGGTAGCTACTCATGTCGACCACTGATTTAAATGCAAAATCCAGTAAGCTGAAGTTTACAACTACTATTGTCTAGTAGTAGAAAATATAAGTAAAATTAGCCAAATTGTGTGATCCAGATAAATGCTTTTATACAAAATGCACGGTGCCAATATTACATTGTTGTCGTAACAGCTGAATATAATACTATTACTTGTTTTTAGTGGTACATAAATAAATCACCTCGAAAATATATTTTTCAAAGTTAAATTCGCTGGTAAAATTTAACGGGTTTTTCAACAAAACTGCAAATTGTGGTTTAAATTTCTTAGCATTACATTACAAAGTATTTAGTAAGCTAAGATTCTACTATGATATAATGGTTATGACCAAGGCAAGGATTTTCATGCACTAAAAAACTAAAAATATGCGCTTATAATATGCACTATAAAGAGAGAAAATATGCACTAAAAATGACAAAAATATGCAATAAAAACAAGTTTTTTATTTGAAATATATTTATTAATAAAAGACAGATATAAATTTCACGTCACATTTTCAATATATATGTACATATAAAGGACATAAAAGGTTTAAAATATATTTTTTCAAAGTAAAAATAAGAAAATTCATGTATGTATGTAAATTATACAATATTTATATTAAAAAAAATTAGTCAGTTATTTATTTTCATGTTACAAAATTACTTAATTTAGATTTCTATTTGTATAAACAAATAAATTTTTTTTTTAAATTTCCAAAAAGAAAACTTTGTCTGTTCGTCAACAGAAGTTAAAGGTGCATATTTAAATTAAGCCAGTTCAATTGGAAATATTAATTTTCAATTTGATTTTCTTCATTAAAATTGCTATCTAATATGTCAAACATTTTTTTATTATTTCTGTAATATATTCTTTAGTTTTGTTTTAATTTGGTAAGAAATTAATTTTACTTGTGCATTCAGCGAATTGAATCCCTGTAGTTTAGTAATAGTTTCATAAATAAAGATGTAATTTGAGCACAGAAGTGATAATTGGCTTTAATATTATGTGTCACAACGAGAACAAAGTCGAAAAGTCGATATTAAAAAAAATTTTCGGAAAATCGAAAAGTCGATAATTTCGAAAAGCTAAAAAATCGATTCATAAATTGAAAAGTTTAAAAGTAGACTTTTTCTTTCAACAATAGAATTCTAGTGTTAATATATTTACTATTTTTACAACACTAAATGGAGTTGCCAAATATATATATGTACAGTGTACACTGATATGTATGCAATAAAATGGAAAAATATGCTAAATATATGCATTTAAAAGAAAAATATGCAAAATATGCATTTATAACAAAATATGCAAAAATATGCAACAACAAATCGATGCCATTTTGTTGCAAATTCTTCGATTCGGAAAGATTAATTGTCAAAAGTGATTTTGAGTTACTGACTACAAACATGCATTTGCATAGAAATCCTTGCCCTGGTTATGACAAACAAAGTAATAAAAATCATTATATTTCCCTATGAAATGTAGAGAATGGAGAAACAAATTTACTTTTCATATTCCGCAATGTAAGCGTAACAAAACAGGATTCAACATATTATTAAAACTTTTTTTATAACAACTTTTTTATGGTTTATTTTCCGGAACATGAGTGAGTGAGTGTGTTTTCTGTGACTTCGACTGTGCGGGCAATGACAAAAGTTATGACAGTTTGTAAAGCTTACAAAGCAAACAGTTAACGTGTTCAAGAGCTGTTGTCATTACAGTTGCTGAAATATATTTTTAAATTTACTTTCACAAGAGCAAACAAAAAAAAAAAAAAAAGAATCAACACAAAAGCATTTTAAAATAGAATAGCAAAATATATAGCATTTGAATATTTAAACAGTCAAGATTCATAGCATGACTGTATGAATGATAAAGTTACTTTTTTTTTTTGTTACAGTTAAGCACGTGTGTGTTGTATTTTGTTATTTTCAAGGCAACATTACACAAACAAATACGTACCATCAAAGACTTTATGTAGGGTGCACAAATGAACTCATAAAATGTTATTTTTGTTGTTGTTGTTGTTATATGAAGGATTGATTGTATTTTCTGTGTTTATGTATTTGCAGACAACCATCAGATCGTAAAAAGGAACACATCAAACGTCCTATGAACGCATTTATGGTATGGGCTGAAGCAGCTAGACGTGTTATGTCTCAACAACATCCACATTTACAAAATTCCGAATTAAGCAAATCTCTAGGAAAATTATGGAAGTAAGTACATCAATATTACGAGCAATGCTTTAATGTGTGTAGTAGGTTTATGTTTGAAAGCATATACATACATATGGGGCATTTCATGTCAAGTGAACCAAATTTTGAAATCGATGTCTTCCGATTGGGATGAAATTTATTGGACAATATTTCAACAAGATCGGTCGAGAACTTTCTGTGTTAGAGGCGGTCAAAATTTGACATTTCTCATCCATATAACTTATTACTTATTGTTCTTAGCAAAATGTGTCCCAAATAGTTTAGATAGCTATTTCTTCAATCTGTCGGAAAAACAAATTTAAAAAATTTTTGAAATTTTTTTTCCGAAATCCAAAATTTTTTTAACTTTGTTAAAAGGACCAATTTTGAAAAAAAAATTCAAAAAAGTTTTTTTAATTTGGAAAAAAAACTTCAAAAATTTTTTTATTTTTTTTAAATTTGTTTTTCCGTAAGATTAAAGAAAGAGATATCTAAACTATTTGGGATACATTTTGCTAAGAGCAATAGGTAATAAGTTATATGGATGAGAAAAACACCTGCTTGGCCAAAATGTCAAATTTTGACCCATTCTAACTCAGAAAGTTCTCGGCCGATCTTGTTGAAATATTGTGTCTGAATTACTATCCAAAAGAACTAACCTTGGTGTAAATTTTATCCCAATCGCAAGACATTGATTTCAAAAGTTGGTTCACTTGACATGAAATGCCCCATATACTCGTATAAATAATAAATTGATAAAATATTTTTGTGTTTAGTGAGTTGGGGTGATTTTGTTTGTACCCTGAAAGAAATGAAATGTTTTCACTTGAAATATATTTAAAATATTTATTATGACACGAACGCCATCTTGTGCTTGTTGAATACTCCGCTACTTAAGATCATTTCGCTCATTGCTATGTTGGTTTAAAATTTAAACTAAATCTTAAAAATAAAGCTATACTGATTCTCATAGACGCATGATTAATATTATTTATTATCTACATCACATTTATGATACGCTCTATAAAAAAAATTTATACAAAATACATACATCATGTAAAGTGGCAAAAATGGAGATTTTCTTAAATTTTTGTATGGTGACCCCCCAGGGGGTTCCAGGGGGTGTGTTAGTAGCATGGGTGGGTCGTGCTACTAGCATGGTATACATTTAGACTTTAATGGGTCAAAGTGGGATTTTTCAAAATTTTGACCTTTGGTTCAACATAAGAAACATCAGAATTCATTTTAGAGTTATGGTTCCTTGGGCAAAGTATCTTGTTTTGATTTCTAGAGTACGATTTTCCTTGTCACTAGGGCGATTTTTAAATCAACCCGCCCTAATGTGCATACTGCATTACAAATTTCAGTAATCAGTAAAGTTTTACTGATAATTAAATTAATTTTCATTACCAGAAAAATTTATTTTTTCTGCTAAGTGCCGATCTATGAATTTAATGAATACAAAGTATTTATTTACAATTTCTATTAGTTATTTTACCCTACAGTAGAGTATATTTGGGTTAGTGCTGATGTTTTTAAAGTTGAAAAATATTATCGTAACACCCAATCAATCTGCTCAGGATCACTATGTGAGTCGAAGATAATTGGACAACATTTAGCATTCAATGACAAAGCTTTTTTAATTTGGTTAGAATCGGTCTTTTATTTCTCCTAGCCCCCATACAACTACCTTATCGCACTAACAAAATCAGTAGCGATCGGTCCATAATTTACAATAGCTCCCATATAAGGACCACTCTCGAAACTTTTATTAATGAACATAAATCTCTGAAATATGTTAGTATTCAAATAAAATTTAACACAAGTAATTTTCATATTTACGCATATAATGCCACCAAATCAGTCCATAATTAGTCATAGCTCCCCTATAAGGGAAACTTCCGAAAATCACTTTAACAAGCATAAATCTCTTAACAATTTTATTTTTCAAATAAAGTTCAATACAAACAAGTTATATATACACGCAGAAAAAAAATATAGTTGTACATTGTTACTGTAACCATTTCAAATTTGTGCATGGTTACAGTAAGAATTTCAAAATTTTTAACAATATTACAGTCACAGTAACTATATATATGATTATGGTAACAATAATATGGTTAACTTACGATTCACATGAATATTTCAACCATATATATGGTTACAGTAAACATGTATATGTTTGTGACAACCATTTATATGATGAATAATTTTATCATAATATGTTGTTCTCAGATTATGATATGAGAGCATCATAATATGGTAAGTCCTTCATCATATAAATGGTTGTTACAAACATATACATGGTTACTGTAACCATATATATGGATGAAATATTCATGTGAATCGTAAATTAACCATATTATTGTTACCACCATCATATATATAGTTACTGTGACTATAATATTGTTAAAAATTTTGAAATTGTTACTGTAACCATGCACAAATTTGAAATGGTTACAGTAACAATGTACAACTATATTTTTTTTCTGCGTGTACAAAGTCTTACAAAAGTTTACATACGTTTGAAATTTTTCTATTTTTTTGGGAAAATATATAATTTTATTAAGAGTTGTAACTACATTTTTGTTTAATGCACTTAAAAAATATATTTCCATCATATTTTATAATATTCTGTTGCTATTTTAAATGAATAACAATAAAACACGAGTAATTGGTATCCTTTTATCCTTTACATAAGTTTACATACTCTGCAAAAAAAATGTTGCTTTATGTAAAATCAGTGGTAGAAAGTTTACTTACTTTAAAGGTAATCACACTGGGAAAATAAAATCAAAAGGTATTTTTAGTGGAAGAAAATGGGCAAAGGCAAAGAAAATTATGAAAGCAAAACTCGTAGTGGGCGTCCCCGTATTCTCGACAAACGAACAGAACGGTCTATTATACGTTCCATTCAAGAAAATCCTAAGCTAAGTGCCGTCGAACTAAACCGGAAAATGAGAAGAAATCTAGAAATTACCGTTTTTGATCAGACTGTTCGCCGATGTATCAAGAGAAATGGATACAATAGCAGAGTTGCCAGAAAAAAAATATTACTTAGATCTGTGAATATCCAGAAGCGCTTAGAATATTCCCAAAAGTACGAAAATGCTCATGTAAATGACCCTGCATTTTGAGAGAGAGTAATATTCACAGATGAATGTAAATTTATGGTTTTTGGAGGTGATGGACGAACAAAAGTTTGGCGAAAGCCTAATGCAGAGTTATTACCACAAAATGTTAATTGCACCGTAAAACATGGAGGCGGGTCAGTCATGGTCTGGGGACGTATGGCGGCAAATGGTGTCGGTAAGGTCAGGTTCATCGATGGTACTATGGATAAGGCCATGTATGTATCGATACTTTAAAGATATACCTTCCCAGAGTCCAGCTTCTAGATCTGGAGGACAACGCAATATTTCTCCAGGACAACGATCCGAAGCATTAATCAAAGTTAGTTAAGGAATGGCGTCTATATAACGTTAAAAACAAATAGGAACATCCCCCGCAGTCCCCCGATCTTAATGTTATTGAATATTTATGGTATATTTTAAAACGAGGTCTAAAATATCAACAAGTAACATCAGTTCCAGCACTCAAAGAAGCGTTGATGGAAGAATGTAGCAAAATTACTCCAGAAATAACAAAAAAATTGGCTTTGTTCATGCCAAATAGATTATCTGCTATAATTAAAGCCAAAGGAGGCCACACAAAATATTAATTTAATTTTTTTTAAGTTTTTTTTTTATCCCGTATGTAAACTTATGTAAATTAGCTTTATGCCAAAAAAATGAATTATTTTATGTTTTTTAGTAGAATTTAATGAAAATAAATTAGTTTTGTGTTTATTTTATCTCAATAAATCCGAAATAGCATAGAAAAAGTAATTAAAGAATTTTTCACAAAATATTTAGTAATAAAGATGAAATATATTAGGGGTATGTAAACTTTTGTAAGACTGTGTACATACAAAAGTCATGATCGGTCCATAATTAGTCATAGCTCCCCTATGAGACCCACTTCCGAAAATCACTTTAACGAGCATTAATCTCTTAAAAATATTGGTATACAAATAAAATTCAACACAAATAAGTTTCATGTATACAGAAGATATACCACCTAATTTTAAGGTTGTCGTTCCATAATTAGTCCAGCTGCCATAAAGTCGGACTTGACCAACTATACTTTCTTACTTGTTTTTTCTTACGAAATATGTTTACATATTCCAATTCTCGACGTAGGGCATTATGAATCATAATTTAAATTAATGAGCATGTTTTATTTACATACATATATTATTATAAACAACAAATAACAATGTTTGTGTTTTCCTTTTGTTGAAACAAAAAATAAATACATACATATTTTATTTCGTTTGTATTTTATTTAATGTACTTTTTTTGATACAGCTTTATGACAATTAAAACTGAAAAAAAAAAACAAATTTTACGGTTCATAGAAATGCCAGGGAGATAAGCAAACAACAAATCGCTTTAAGATTTATATTTGTCTGTCCATAATATTTAATTTAGTATGTGTATACATGAATATTCAGAATTATTCAACTGATTGGTGATAAGGCATTTAAATATTTGTTGTATTCATATTGGTATTCATTCGTTTAATTTTTCCTTGAAGATCAATTAAAATTGAACATTTCAGCTTTTTTTATAACAATATCAAAAATAATTACAAATAAATTAATTTTACTATTTTAATCAGTTGAAATAATTTTTGCAATTCAATAATTTTATTTATTTTATACATTTGTACGAATGCATATAGTTTTATATGGAAACAAATATTTATTTTACATGCAGACTTAAAGTGAATTTAATTGTTAAGCAAACATTCTTAAATTACATTTCATTAAAAAATGCAGTGCTGAAGCTAAAAGGAGGATTCTTACAGTTACTAAGGCATTTAGTTTAAATACTTCAAACCCAAAATCACTTACTATTCGTAATAAGCGTCTATCCAGTCTTAAGCCTAGTACTCTGTTCATATTTGCGGAAAATTATGGTTTTTTCGTGCGAAAAATTTTATATACAAAAAATGATCAGCTGTTGGTTTTAATTTCGTGCGAAAGAAGTGCAGCTTATGTTATTTCGTGTGGAAAAATAAGATTGCCAGATATATTTCACATGTTTTCCACAATAATAACAGAGTACTGGTTTTGCGAAATTATTTCGCATATATTTCATATCAAATATTTTATATGTAGTTTGACAGCATTTCGCACGACATTTTGAACAGAGTACTAAGCTTTACCCAGAACAGTCGATAGTTCCGAAAGATTGTTGCAGGAATAATGTTCCACAAACCTGGTATGAAGATCGCATAGCGAAGAACAATTCCAGCAGTTAAATTGATCCCATCTTCCAGATTTTTTCATTTTGAAATCTTGATATCCAATTCTATGTTCTGCTAAAAAAAAAATTTAAATTTTTTGGTTAACCTGGGGAGTACATTTCGAGAATTCAGTGTTGTGGACAAGCTTACTTGATGTAGTTTAGCGCCGACAAGAGTATATTTTATACCCCTATCTAGTACCTTCTACTACAAAAGGTTTAAAAAGGTTTAATTAGGTTACGTGGGTTGCTCGCAAGTTAGCGAGTTCACTCGCAGGCCTTGTGGCCCATTGTGATACCCTTAGAATTACCATTCCCTTATATACATAAAGGGAGAATGGTTGCCACCCTAATTTCGTTGACTATGTACTTCTTGTGATCCCCGTGAGAACCAACCGGTACTTTTAATAAATCTGATCATATTTACTAGTGGCACATCTCTGAGACAGTCCAGATCATGGAAAAGAGCTCTACCAAGATGTAGTAGTCTATGCTCTTGTAAGGCTGGGCAGTCACATAGAAGGTGTTGTACCGATTCTTCCTCCTCCTCATCCAAACAACTTCTACAATAGCTATAACGTGGGTAACCCATACGTTCTGACATGCGTCCAATCATACAGTGCCCAGTGCCCGTAAGAAGCCTGATCGAATTCCTACTAAGAGACAAAAGAGTCTTAGTCCTATTCTCTGTCAGAGTGGGCCAGAGCAATCTGTATATTCTACAAGTGATGATATTTGACCACCTGAGTTCCGTCTCACTCAAAGCCCATTCATTTATCAATTTTGATACGTTCACCAAGGGAGTGTGAATATCCCTTTGCGCAAGAGATACGTCCAGGGACGACCCGTTCGTTGCGCATTCGTCGGATACTTCATTTCCCCGGATGCCCTCATGTCCTGGGACCCATATCAACTCGACGTGATGTTGTGTCAGTTGTGCCAGTGATTGGATGCAGTTGAGAAGACATTTCGTTGGAATTAAGAGCCTTGATTGATGCAAGGCTGTCCAAGTAAATATGTATAGTCGAATTTTCGAGATTCAGTTCCCGGATTCTTCTCGCGGCTGTATCGATGGCATATATCTCAGCTTGGAAAACCGTGCAGGTATCCGGTAATCGAAGAGATAGCGAAAGGTCCAGTTCATCGGAGAAAATTCCCTAGCCCGTGCCTCTTTCTGTCTTTGAACCATCAGTGTAGACTGAGGTCACGTCGTCCCTTAGGACAGTATTCGCGGCCCAGTCATCCCTTGTCGGTATCTTGATCCTAAACGTCCTATCAAAATTCGGTGTAGATACCAAGTAATCCGTTTCCTGGAATTCATAGTGCCAGTAATTGCAAGACATGCAAATCTTTGTACCTTGTTTAGAGTAGAGAGGTAAGTCTTGGTGTCCACCGCTCTCCACCAAACAAGAGCCCCATAGGTCAAAATAGGTCTTATGACCGCGGTGTACATCCAGTGTACAATATATGGTTTAAGACCCCATCTCTTCCCAAAGGTTTTCTTACATATGTAGAAGGCACATAGTGCACATAGTGCCTCAGCATTACGTTTCCACGAGAGCTTAGAGTCCAAAATTACGCCAAGATATTTGGCTTCGCTTGAAATCTTTAGAAAAGTACCATCCAGTCGTGGAGGTCTGAATTCTGGGATTTTGTATCTCCTGGTGAAAAGAACCAGTTCGGTTTTGGCAGGGTTGACACCTAGACCGTTTTCTCTGGCCCATGATAGTAGAACGCTGAGAGCTGATTCCATGAGTTCACTTATTGTGGGAAGAAACTTCCCTTGAATAAGAAGCACAACGTCGTCAGCATATGCGACTACTTTGGTGCCTGTCCTACTGAGCCTGAAAAGGATTTTATTTACGACAAGATTCCACAGAAGTGGAGAGATGACACCACCTTGTGGTGTGCCCCTTGTCACAACTTTCCTTGTCCTACCAATATCCATATTAGAGTTTATGGCCCTGCTCTTAAGCATATTTTCGGTCCAATTTTTTATCCGCTGATCAACACCTAGGTCACCCAGTGCATCAACTATTGCAGATATATTCACATTATTAAACGCACCCTCTATATCCAAGAAAGATGCCATACAAAGATTCCGTTGAATAATATCCTTCAAGTGACCACCTGGCTCTGGCTCTTCATAATACAAATTAAATTATAATTTCTCAAAAATTATATTCCCTTTTCCATGAGTGACCACGACAAATTTAAAAAGTTCTTATTACTTACTTCAAATTATATTTTTTGAGATTGATCGGTTACTATAGAGTAATATGCATAGAGCGGAAACTCTTCTGTCAAATACCTAACTCAGTTATCAAAAACCTAAGTGGTATGTGTGAGTATTTTGAGTAATTTTTTTTGTCAGTTTTTATCTCTATTGGTTATACCTTGTTATTTTATTTTCCACAATATCATCCACAATATTGAAAATTTCTTTAAATTTAAGTTGTTGCTAATAGAAAATGAATGTATGTTAACTTTTATTTTTTGTTTGTTTATTTAATGCTCTTTGTAGAAACCTTAAGGATTCCGATAAGCAACCATTTATGGATGTAGCAGAAAAACTGCGAAAAACACATAAACAAGAGCATCCTGACTACAAATATCAGCCAAGAAGGAAAAAAGGACGTTCAATGGCAGCCAGTGCTGTACAATGTGGTGATGGCTTCAATGCTGCTGTAACAGCAGCTGCAATGATGACTTTGAGCACCAGCAACAACAATGGAATAAACAATGGTACCAACAGCAATGGACTGGTAGAAGTTAAAACCAATAATAGCCACAATAGGAAAACAACAAATACACCATTATCTACGAGACTCAATGGAAAGAGTAACAATAGTAACAGTAACAAACGGGGCCGTGAACCAGCATCCACAAAACAAATAAATAGTAAATCAGTGTACAATGCCATGATGGACATAAATGAAACTGTAAAAAATGCGTGTAAGACAGCCGGGTTATTTACTCAAGGACATTCATTGGGCAATGGCATGATGACGGGCGATGACACTGCTGATTTAATGTTCAATCGCTACGACTATACGAAACGTTTAGACAGTCCATGTTCCACTACCAGCTCCTTACAGTCTTGTGGAACTACTGGGAATGATACCCAACAACCTCTAACACCACCAGCTACACCATACATCCATACAGCCAACCATCAACAGCAGCATCAACACTTGCAACGCACAATGATGGTGCCACAAATAAATGATGTTGGTAACATAAATGAATACAATTTACTTAATATTGAAGGACGAGAATTTATTTCCTTGGACGATTGCTCCTTTGGCAATGCAAATGGTGGTGGTAGTGGTGGTGGGGTCATGCATGCCAATGGAGAGTTAACGGAAAATCAAAATCAATTACCACCATATGCTTTACAATTCTATATGAATCGTTCTGCGTACGGACAACAAAATTCGCTAGAATATCAAAACTACAATACCAACAACAACAATGATGGTGGTACTGGTATAATGGAGTATTCAACATACCGTCGCTCTGATTGTGCATCATCTCCCACGATACACACCATTGAACCGTTAAATTATTTTAACATATCTTCACCGCTAGCAAAATCTTCCAATCTCATGACAACATCTCCTCTGAAGTCAGAATCAGCGAATGTTGATAATTATGTGGCGCCATATGCAGCAATTTCAAATGCCGCCCCTGCACCGACCGTGCCAAATGAAGATGTTGAAGTTAATATCGAACAATACTTTATAGATCACTTAATGCCAATGGAGCCTAACAGCGCCTCTCTACACACAGCGGCAGCAATGACCACCTCTTTAGCTATATCTTCCTCATGCCGTTCGCCCCCGTTGATAAGGCAACATGAAGAAACATCTGGCTTGTTGGTTGCTAATAACAATTCTGCGAAATCTTTGTTATATGCTAAAATACCACCAGAACCACATATGTTGCATGCCACCAACGCTGCATCAACAACAGCTACAACACCAACGACCTTAAGCTGTTTGCCAACACCCTCAAACTCTTCAACATCCTGTTCATCGTCTACTACTCCTTCATCGTTATCATCACCACAAAAACTTCCAACATCACCTACATTGAAGACTTGTGAAACAACTTTGTTGAATACACATGTACATGCCGCTGACAACTTGAACTGTTATTATGTGCCTCAAGAACATACAAACAATGCAATACCCTTAACAACAACCGCAACAACAGCACCAGCAGCATCCACCTTGACGGAAAACATCGAGTTACAACAACGTCATCAGCAACAACCAACACCACCGGAGTATTCCATATACGGCAATGCTGATCAGCATCATCACCACCAACATTCCAATAATCACCATGCTTACTCCATCCAACATTCATCGGAGTCCGCCCATCTTCAACAACAGCATCAGCAACATCATCATCATCAGCACCCACAACATCTGCTATGGAACGATTATAATGTACAATAAAAGTCACTTAGTTGTAATTAGTTTTAAATTTACATACATAAGGTGAGTGTCAAAATTATAAGGTCACTTACTTTTTGTTCGGTTTATCCAAAAATACAAATAGTATTGATTAGTACTATTGGATAAAATATTTGTTGCTCTAACAATGTTCATGTAAGAATCCATTTCTTTCATTTGATTAGTATCAGTTCTATTAATAAAACAAGTAAGAATAAGCCCGACCTTATAATACCCTACACTAAGAAATGAGCAAAAACATTTTTCTTTCAAAATTTCAATAATTTATATTCGTGAGCGATTTTCGGAAGTGGGCCTTATATGGGAGCTATGACTAATTATGGACCGATCATCATAAAATTTGGTGACATGAATTCTGTATATATAAAAAAAAAATTTAGAGGAAAACTTGTAGATATAAATTAAACATTTATGACAGATAAAGTCCAATTTTGGTAGGACAATTGTATGGGGCTAGGTGAAATAATGAACCGATTTCAGCCAGTTTCAATAGGGTTCGTCCTTGGGCAAAAAAATGATATGGGGAAGGTATATTAGATTTGTGCAGATGTTTGTTACACACAAAAATATTAGTCTAAGCAATTCAGTGTCTGATCAGAGACAGTTTAAATTTGATTGTTAATAAATTTAAAGAGCCCAATGAATAAGTTATTATTTGATGTAAGCTAAGTTAAATGAAAATTCTGGGCAGCTATGTTAGTTCCTTTATTCAAAAATATTAGTCGACTCAGAATCTCTTTCTAAGTCGATTAAAGGATGTCCGTCCGTCCATCTGCCTGGCTGGCTGGTTGGCTGGCTGTCCATGTAAACCTTGTGCGCAGAGTACAGGTCGCAATTTTGAAGATATTTCGATAAAATTTGCTACATATTATTGAAACTAGCTGAAATCGGTAAATTATTTCACTTAGCCCCCATACAAATGTCCTCCCGAAATTGGACTTTATCGGTCATAAATGTTTAATTTATATAGGTATCTGCACAAGTTTTGCTCCAAATAAGTTTTATATATACGGAATTCATGTCATCAAATTTTATTATGATCGGTTCATAATTAGTCATAGCTCCCATATAAGACCTGCTTCCGATAATCAATTTAACGAGCATAAATCTCCAAAAAATGTTGGTATACACATAAAATTCAACATAAATAACTTTCATATAGACATTAATCACATGAATAAATTTCATGGTGATCGGTCCATAATCTGTCATAGCTCCCATATAAGGCCCACTTTCGAAAATCACTCACGAATATAAATTATAGAAATTTTGAAAGAAAAATGTTTTTGCTCATGTTCTTAGTGTAGGGTATTATATGGTCGGGCTTGACCGACCATACTTTTTTGCTTGTTTTATTTATTGTTTTACAAAAGAGATTAGATATACAAATTTTCAAGTGTTCTAAACCTTATATCCTAATTCCATAACAGACAATCCTTGTTGCACAAATCAGGTCTTAGTTGAATTGGAAACATGGATTGCATGGTTGTCTTGCTGATATTCTTCCAAAATGATTCATTCTAGTTGAGAGACACCATGGTTTCACATGAGCTAAACGCAACACAAATCATTAGGGAACCCTCATCGAAAATTCTCTATGAATTTTTACTTAATTTTTCAAATCTTACCAGCAGTTTCTAAAACCACTTAATATTACTTCGCCTGAAAAAAAAATTTAAAATCAAAAAATTATACTTTATTTTAAAGGAAAAATACTGAAATGGTTAGCTGATACCAGTGAAATGGGTATCTTCTGATAGCAGTTAGTTGTTATATGCTTTTTCTCTACCAAGTTCATATTTTAAATGATTTAGTTTATATAGTGTGCTTTAATACATCAATCAAACCCAATTCCATCTTAAACATATTAGCGCTCATTCGCATCTGGAAAATGTTTGAGCAACAAGTATTTTACCCAATACTACCAATCAATACTCTTTGTATTTTGGAATAAACAGTAGGAAAAGTATGTGACTTTATAATTTTAACGGACACCTTACTTAAATACATATATTTTTGCATTCATTTACATACTTTTATATACTTATGTACATATGTAGTATCTAAGTAGTACTTATATTTATTTAGTATTTGTACATTTATTTAGAAATTGTCTTTTATTATTATTATTGTTTTATTTTCTATTACTTACTTCTATAAAAAGAAATTTAATCATATGAGTATCAATATTTGTATCAATTTGTTTTAATTAGAAAATGCTAAAACATGCTTTTGCAATATTGCTCAGTGGTTGGCAGTATAATTAGGGATGACACAAGTTTTTAACAAAGATTTATAGCTGGAAAAACCACATTAGTTGTACAATTAGTTCTAGACTAGATTTGGAATTCCGTACAATGATTTTATTTTGAAATTGTCATCTCCAGAACTGATTCTAAAAAAGCATTGCGGAGCTAGCTTACGTTATTTGGAAGGGTTCTGAAACTGGTTCTTTTATCATGGATTTTTGTTTTAAATTGTCAGTTATGTTTTAAGGAGTAAATACACATTATTAAGATTAGTTCTAGAACTAGTTCTTTAATCAGAATATTGAATTATTACCGAAAATATACTTAAAAAATTTTAGAAAACTTTCAGCGACCGTTAAAATATACATTATTTATATACCTATACATTAGGCTGGGTCAAATTGTATGGACGATCAAAAAGTAAAAAATCGTATAGCAGAAACGCAATCTACGGGAAATTCTAAGAAAGTTTCCACAAGAAACCATAGGTCTTAAATCAAATCCTATCTTGCGCATTAAATGAATTTTCGACATATGATCAATGTATACTATAGCATTATCAAAACCGATTGGTTTCCAATTTTCTAAGATCGAAACTGCGGTTTTGGATTTTGTCGGTTTTTTTGGAAAAATTAGGACCTGATTCAGAAACAGGAACGGGAAAAAATTTATAAAAAATATGTACTCGAAAATTATTGGAAGATGAGTGATTTTCATATAAAAATTTGAAATTTGTTTTTCGGTCGTGTTTCTGAATCAGTCCCTAGGTTTCCAAAATGTATGAAAAATAAATCTAGAATTATTCTGGAAAATTTCAAATTGCAATGCATAACCATAGTAAATTAAATTTTTTATTATAAATACGCATTTTGTAAAGTACTAATCAGATTATTAAAAACATTTAGAGTATTGAAAAATTATCATATTGAATTACATTTGTGTTTTTACTTGTTGCAACATTTTTTTCGTTAGAGAAAAATCTACAGCATATGTATTCGAATTTCTGCTCTTTTTGGATTAATTCAATATTTGTTATTTCCAAGATGTGTAAAATTTCCAAAAATACCTTTTTAGTGATAGAATTGTAGAGAGGTTAATCCGAATTTAATGCATATAATTTAAGACGCTGTGAGTTGCATAAATCAATCATTAACTAAGTAATATTAGTCTTTTATAAATTGTATTTATAAAGTTCTCTCGATATAAACGATATAATTATTAAGTCTTCTTGTGAAAATATTTTGATATTCTTCATAAATTACTTTAATTGTCTTGTGCTTTCAGCATTGGCATACTCAAATGCCGGGTAAAAGTTCTAGGAAAAACTACGTAGCAATTAGTTACCCAATTTTTCGATTGAATTATTGTAATTAAATTACAAATAATTACATTTAAATCACCATAGCAAATGATTAAACATTAATTTTCAGTAATTATTTCA
Organism: Calliphora vomitoria; assembly: GCA_942486065.2. Classification (NCBI taxonomy): domain Eukaryota; kingdom Metazoa; phylum Arthropoda; class Insecta; order Diptera; family Calliphoridae; genus Calliphora; species Calliphora vomitoria. The sequence continues at coordinate 38,148,914 of OW818029.2, forward strand.
TTAAATTCATGAAATATTAAGTAACAGTAACAGATTCTTATAAAAAAAACCAACATTTTTATACATCTAGAATCAAATTTATTTACTTATCAAGTGAATTTAAACAAATTGATGTTTATTGAATAGGAAAGAGAAAAACTTAAAAGGAATCATAGAGAATATACATAGAGCGGAAACTCTCCTGTCAAAGACTTAACTTAGTTGGTGAGAATTTATTAGTAGAAAAAAACTATGTGAAAACAAAAACAACATTCGTATGTGTTTGAGTAATTTTGAGTAATTTTTTTGTTTTAGTTTTTTTCTAGTTTCCGCTCTATGTTTCTCTATGAAAGGAATACTTACACACATTCACAATAAAATAAAATCGATTTAAATAAAAATGAAAAGGTAAGTTTTTTTTTTCTTCGTTTATTTAATTTTTTATTTTTATTTAAATAAGAGAAACCAACATCATGCAGTACCATGATGAGGAAGTAGGTAAAGGAGCTGAGGTTATTGCGTGTATACCCGTGGATTTGATTGACAGCTGTGGGAAAATATATAGAAATACTTTTGTTATACTTTGATTGGTTTTGATTAAGAAAATTTAAACTTGTTTTGTTATTTTTTATTCTCTAAAAATATTATTATAAGTTTGTATATGTTTTTAATGGTAAACAAATGACATGTTAAAAAAGTTTAAAAGTCTTAGGCATATAATTAAATATACATATGAGCCAAACCCTAGACTTACAACAACAAAATACAAAACAAGTACACGCAGAGAAAAAATATGCATGTTTACAGTCATCATTTCCACATTTTTAAAAGTTTTTTTTTAACAATATTATAGTCACAGTAACTATTTAAATGAGTGTGGTAACCATAATATGGTTAACTTACGATTCACATGATTGTATCAATCATATATATGGTTACAGTAAACATGTATATGTTTGTGACAACCATTTTTATGATTAAGCTTTTACCATATTATGTTGCTCTCGCCTAATTAATATCATAATCTGAGAACAACATATTATGATATAAAGATTTATCATAACAATGGTTGTCACAAACATATACTTGATTACTGTAACCATATATATGATTGATACACTATGCGTGTATGTTATATTCGGATGTATACCCACCAATATGTGACAAATAAATTTTTGTCCTCAAGACATGAATGTCCAAGTCATTATATGAGCAGGACCTTGTATGGGGACAAGGGACAAATGTTGCCCGTTTTTCCTCTATGTTTCTTGATGGTTGGTACAAAAATCAATGTATTTTGTTGTTGTGTCAAGCTTGCAATTTTGGAGAGAAAAAATTATTTGAATATTGGGTGTATTACTTAAAAATGTGTGATTTTTTCAAATGTCTGCACGCAGAAAAAAAATATAGTTGAACATTGTTACTGTAACCATTTCAAATTTGAGCATGGTTACTGTAACAATTTAAATTTTTTTAACAATATTATAGTCACAGTAACAATATATATGATTGTGGTAACAATAATATGGTTAATTTACGATTAACATGAATATTTCAACCATATATATGGTTACAGTAACCATATATATGTTTGTGACAACCATTTATATGATGAATAATTTTATCATAATATGTTGTTCTCAGATTATGATATGAGAGCATCATAATATGGTAAGTCCTTCATCATATAAATGGTTGTCACAAACATATACATGGTTACTGTAACCATATATATGGTTGAAATATTCATGTTAATCGTAAATTAACCATATTATTGTTACCATAATCATATATATTGTTACTGTGACTATAATATTGTTAAAAATTTTGAAATTGTTACAGTAACCATGCACAAATTTGAAATGGTTACAGTAACAATGTTCAACTATATTTTTTTTCTGCGTGTGGCTTTTATTTTGAAACATTTGTACATTCTAAATTTATTCAAAGTATTGGCCATTGTTAGCTATGAACTTTTTCCATATTTCTGGCGACATATGGATTCCGAAGAACTGCTCATCTTTTGAGGCCAAGAACGGATCAAGCCAATATCGGATACCCTGTTCCAAAGTGAAGCGTATCCCAGAAAGAGCGTTCTGCAACGATCGAAACAAATAGTAGTCGGACGGGCATGGTCTGGACTATACAAAACTTCCCAACCAGTTCATTCTAAATAGTTTTAATAGGTATTGCAACATATGATCGAGCGTTGTCATGATGGAATATTACGGTTTCATTTCTGGCCGTTTTTCGACCAATGCTAGCTTCAAACGAATCAGTTGCATTCGATACAGGTTAACTGTGATGGTATGGTCAGATTACAGCAGCTTATATTAGATTGGACCCATTTCCTCCCACCCAATACAGAGAAATACCTTAGCTGCATGCATATTTGGATTTGGTGTCGATTCGGCTGGTTCGCCGGGCTTTACATACGATTTCGTACGCTTCGGTTTTTCGTAATGTATTTATTTTCCATCACAAGTAATGATTCGGTGCATAAATGATTTTCTTTTCAGCGTTCCAGCTGCATTTTGGACATGTAAAGTCGTATTTCAGGGTCAATCGGCTTCAATTCGTATGGTAACCAATTTGGATGAATTTTCCTACTCGCAATCCTTTTGAAATTGCTGCTTGAGTAGCTCCAAATGATCTTGCAAGCTCTTGTTGAGTACTACTTCTATCTTTATGGACTAATGCCAATCGTTCAATGGGGTCTGTCGAATAGAGACTAAAAATTGCATTTTGAAACAAACAAACGAGCTGCAAATAGTGTTGGTTCATATGGATCTCTTCTCAAGTATGAAGAGAAGAATTGAAGAATATTGATTTGTGTAAATCAGAAATATTTCACTTCATCTAATTTCTTTACTATTTACCCAACTGAAAATGGAACATTAATCTCATTTATGGTTAATAGTTCTAAAATCTATTCTGAAGCTTCTCAATGTTTAGAGCAAGCGCGAAGGTGCTTGTCTGTGAAATAAGGGCATCCATTTCCATTGTTTCGCTGCTCTATCGACAATACAGTGTAATATGTTCAGCTGAAAGAAGGTAAATCGTTTTCTTTATCCAAAAATTTGTGATTAATATACGTTATTTAGCTAGAACTACTCCTTTTGTTGGACCTACAAGAGGTCAAAATCGTGAAAAAAAAAATTTAACCAGATTTTTTTCGCTAAATATAAAAAAGAATTTTTTAAATTTAAAAAAAAAAAATTTTAAATTTAAAAAAAAAATAAAAAAATTTTACATAAAAAATTTAAAAAAAAAAATCGAAAAAAATTTTTTTCAAAAAAATAAAAAAAAACAACAGAAAAAAAATAAATTTTGTTTACATAAAAATATTTAAAATTTTTATTTTGAAGTATATTTTGGTGAAGGGTATATAAGATTCGGCCCAGCCGAATATATCTCTCTTACTTGTTTTTAATTTGACCACAAGCTTAACATATAGGCTATACTCTAGGCTATATCTTGATATTAATGTACTTACATCGGTTTTTTCAAGTTTTTCAGATTATGTACAAAAAATCGGGCTAAAAATATTTTCCCGAAATTGATCTGTTGTCGAGCCAATGTTTTAAGTTGTGTTTTAAGGACTGAGATCGTAAAATTTTTAACAGACGTTTTTCATTAAAACTTTTAACCCAAGTATTATTTGATTTTTTTTCTGATCAAGTTACCTTTGTAAAGCATGTCAGTAATTATGTTTAATGTCAATTATGTTCATTTAATGTTAATCTGATTAAAATGAGTGACCAGAAAAAAGTGCGTACTAAAATTATTAAATATTTTCAACAAAAGCCAACTTGGTCCTACAAAAAGTTCACCAAACAATCAAAGGTCTGCTATCAAACTGTTTCCAATGTTATTAAACAGTACCGGGAGAACTTGTCCGTTGATATAAAACCTGGTTCAGGTAGAAGGAATGCTCCACCTGATGTTTCTAAAGCCAAAAAAATAGAAAGCATACAAGGCTCAAAAAGTTCCTGACAGGAACGCTGCTAAAAATTTAAAGGCCAAAGACAGAGCACGGAAATTGAAGTCAAATTGTATACAAAAAATATACCTGCTGCATAATGGATGACGTATGGAAAATTGTTCGCAGCTTATTTTAGGACCCAAAAGCAGACAAAATTTCCCAAAAAGTTCTTGGTATGACAAGCAATATGCAGTTGCGGCAAAAAAGCCAAACAATTGTTACAAAGGGCTCTATAAATACCGAAATTTACATCAATGAATGTTCGAACGAAGCTACAGAAAGCTCAATAAAAACCATAATGGAAGAGTTTTCGAAAAAGGTTGAAAATTTCATCATTTGTGATTAGAACTATAAAATAATATTTTTTTGTAAATTGTAACAATAATTTCAATCAAATAAAAAAAAAAAAAAATTCAAAACTGTAAGTTTAGTGGTTTCATTTTTATTAACATATGTTATATGTTAAACATTTTTCGATCTCAGTCCATAGTTGTTTACTGTAACTATTTCAAAATGTTTACAAGTTTTTTTTAACAATATTATAGTCACAGTAACTATTTATAGGATTGTGGTAACCATAATATGGTTAACTTACGATTCACATGATTGTATCAACCTTATATGTATATGGTTGCAGTTAACAAGTATATGTTTGTGACAACCATTTTTATGATGAATAGTTTTATCATAATATGTTGTATTAGTCTTTGTTTATATCTCGGTTATTTATAGACTGACTTTCAATACCAAAATTCTAATGGTTATTTATATCTGGTTTACAAAGCTGAGGGATATGTAGATTTTTGTTGCTCTTTTTACGAACATAACAGTTTACCCGGAATGTAAATATAACAGAATTTAATTTAAATTCAGTGCAAATGAAAGGAAAAACTGTATGTGTTTATTCTCAAGAACAATTTCATTGTTTCATTACTGTAGTTGTTGTCATTTTAAAGTGCCTTTCCATTACATTATTTTAGTGATGACATAAATAGATGTAAAGAAAATAGATACAATATTAACACCTGATCTAGTAACCAATAAATTATTGATATATTCTAAAAGGAACTATTTTGTATTGACCCAACAAAAGGACTCTTGTCAAACTAATGGAAAATTCGGTTGTAATGAATATGAGGTATTAATTGATAAAAATCTCGAAGATCTTCAAATCTGAATTCTCAACAGAGTTGAAGGACTAAGACACTTACATAGCTGATACAGAAAAAACTTCTTCAATATATGTAGATTGCATGAGAATCTGACATCAAGAACTCCGATATTGTTAAGGAAACTTTTGTATTTCAGAGTATATTAAGAACTACTACATCGACTGTTTGTGTATAAATTAACTAACTAAACTAATCAAATATAAAATGTTACACTACACCAGATGATGGTGGAAGTTGATATGTTAAAACATTTCAACTGTTACAGATATTTATGTGTATGGTTGCTGTACTTGAGTTTTAACTTTAATGTTTGTATGTGTGTTTGTTATATAAAATACCAATTTGGGTTTACAGACACAAACAGACTCGATTATTAATACAAAGACTCTGCTGAAATCACCCCCTTTATTATGTTGTCTTTTTTAACAAAACTTGTCATCTTTTACTTTCACATTTTTTATGTTAAAATGCCAAAACGAATATTTGATAACATTAAATGGCAATAGAACGTGGTTGGAAATATAAATAAATGTAAAATAGGTTCTTGTAGATTCAATACACTTGAACAAAATGTAATAATACAAGCTCTTTGAAAGGAAGTAACTTTGATTGCATTGGAAGGGAAACATTTTTACAAACTAATATAGAAAACATTGTAAACATATGAATATATAAGTACTTAAGGTACATGCTCTTTTTTTAAATATTTGATGAAATGAACATGATCAATAAAAAAAATTGATATTTCACATTCCTTTAAACACATAACTAATTATATAATTAAATAAGGACTGAGATCGAAAAATACTTAACATGCATATAGTATATAGTATATATATGGTTGGTCCGATTTTGCCCATTTCAACACCAAATATTTCTGAAATTTTCGGGGAAATATCCTTGTGCCTTCAATAGACATAGCTAGATCATCTTAGAATTTTATAAGAACCCAGAATAAACCTTAGTCATAAAATATTGTTCGTCGATATCTACACGCAGAGAAAAAACATGGTTGTGGTAAACATAATCTAAGAGCAACATATTATGATACGATTTATGTTTGTAGTCCAAACATATTACGATCATTATTAATATCATAAATTATCATAATATTTTCTGAAATAATCATATTATGATATAAATCAATCATAATATTACCCTAAGTAATCATATTTATGATGCAATGAAATCATATTATGATAAAATTTTATTTTAATAGGTTTAAGTTTTAAGGTACTAACTAAATTCCCAATCAAAATATAATTGATAAATTCACTTACATTTATTGTTATTCGCTCTAGGAAAGTTAAAGATAATATACAAATAAAATTAAAATTTATGTACTTGTAAAAATAACATAGCTTAGACCAGTGATGCTCATGCCATACAACCAGTGTTACCGTTGAGCGACTAAAGTCGCAATTTGACCCTTTTTCAGCACCGCTGATACTTTTTGTGCCCCTTTACTAAAATGAACTAAATCTGACACTTTTTAATATTTTTGACACTTTTTTCCCCTTTTTTTTAAAAAAAAACTTTTTGCTTTAATATGACGTTTTTGGAACAATCAACTTAAGTATATACAAATATTTCATATACAGTGTTGGAAAAAATAATAGAAACGAAACCATTTTTTTCCAATTTTGTAAGTATATTAGTCAAGTTTAGTTTTGCTAAAAAAAATTTATGTGCAGTTTTGTTTATCAGACATACAGCATAAGAAAAAACATAATCATTCCTCTTTTCATTAATATTTTAATACACTATATGACTAACAATGTATAGAGTCAATATTTTTGCTGGAAAAAATAATAGAAACGCGTAAACGGATTCAATTTTTAGAGGCACATCTTTTTATTTTTTGTTAAGAAATTGTTTTATTTTAATATTTAGATGCTCTACCTTTGTTTTTCACAACTTCATTGCATCTGCGAGTCTTGGAATCAACCAATTTTTTTTGAAAAAGTCCTTGTCAATGGAAAGCCACTCTTCCTGGTTTCTTTCCCACAATTAGTACTTATTTTTTCGACTGATGCCCTCCAGCTTCCTCTGGAGCACTCCCTAGAGGTGTTCTATTGGTTTAAGGTCTGGTGACTGTGAAGGCCATTCCATAAGAGGAACTTGGTTGACAGCAAACCAAACCTTTGCCAATTTTGAAGAGTGGTTCGGATCACTGTCCAGCTGAAACTCCCATCTCAAGGACATCTCCTCCTCAGCAAATGGAAGGATTATGCTTTGCAATATATTTACGTAGTCCGGGGTGCATATTTTGTTCTTTATACAAAATATTGAACAGGCACCAGAAGAAGAGAAACACCCCCATATCATGATGGATCCACCGCTGTGTTTGACGGTCTTCTTGAGCTGTGGTCAGACGAAACATAGGTAAATTTGTTTGGATCCCATGGGAAACATTATGTTAGGCACCCACACAATAATGCATATGATCCAAAATACATCAAGAAGACCGTAAAATACGACGGTGGATCAATCATGATATGGGCGTGTTTCTCTTCTTCTGTTGTCTATTCAATATTTTGGATAAAGATCAAAATATGCGCCCCGGACTACGTAAATATATTGCAAAGCATAATCCTTTCATTTGCTGAGGAAGAGATGTCCTTGATATGGGAGTTTCAGCAGGACAGTGATCCAAACCACTCTTCAAAATTGGCAAAGGATTTGTTTGGTGTCAACAAAGTACATATTATGTAATGGCCTTCACAGTCACCGGACCTTAAACCAATAGAACACCTCTGGGGAGTGCTCCAGAGGAAGCTGGAGGGCATCAGTCGGAAAAATAAGGACGAATTGTGGGAAAAAAACCAGGAAGAGTGGTTTTTCATTGACAAGGAATTTTTCCAAAAAATTGGTTGATTCCAAGTGTCGCAGATGCAATGAAGTTGTGAAAAATAATGGTAGAGCCTCTAAATATTAAAATAAAACAATTTTTTAACAAAAAATAAAAAGATGTGCCTCTAAAAAACGAATCCGTTTACGCGTTTCTATTATTTTTTCCAGCAAAAATATTGACTCTTTACATTGTTAGTCATATAGTGTATTAAAATATTAATGAAAAGAAGAATGATTATGTTTTTTCTTATGTTGTATGTCTAATAAACAAAACTGCATATAAATTTTTTTTAACAAAACTAAACTTGACTAATATACTTACAAAATTGGAAAAAAATGGTTTCGTTTCTATTATTTTTTCCAACACTGTATATATAAAAGCTTCTTGCTTTTTCATGTGGTAGCAAGGATTTTGGAGCAGTGGGAAGTTTTACAACGCTTCTTTATTCAAGCTCAATTCGAAGAGAAAAATGCTTCCAATTTGAAAAAAATTTTAGAAATTCAACAAGGTTTGTCCCCTACTACAAAAATATATTTAAAATTTTTAGTATATATTCTTAACAGAATGAATAAATTTAATAAAAATTTTCAAAGCGAATCTTCGCAAATAATTTATCTTATATCAAGCACAAAAGATATTTAATTAGACATTTTTAGAAATTTTTTAAAAAAGGAATTTATTGTGTTTTACATAATAATGTTTTACATATTAAAGAAATAACTAATATATATATTGGACATGAGGCTGAGGCAGATTTATGTATCGAAAAAATATCAAAAAGTTGTACCATTGAAATAAAAGCAAATATCTTAAATTTTTACCAAAAGCTTTGTAATGAAATAGTAACAAGAATTGATATAAATAATAAAAAACTTTCAGTTTTAGAATATATAGATCCATTCTTTCTAAGCTCAAATAAGGAGATTAATTACTATGATATAGTTTCAAAATACATACAAAGATGTGATTACTCAACCAGATATATTTATACAAGAATTAAAAATGTTAGAATCAAAAATTTATGACAAAACATATGATACTATGTTTAAAATTACAAAACCAGAGGCTTGAAAATAAATATTTAAATTTTCATTTATATTTTTATGTTGTTTGAAAATGTTTAAAATGTTCCTTGGAAATTTTTTCTGTTTTTTATGATTTTCAGCTACAAAATGAGAAAATATGCGCGAAATTGACTGCATTTTTTGAAGCAGATCAAATGCTTTAATATTAATGGATGCTAAATTTTGTTTAATGATATTTTTTTACTTTTCAGACTTTTTTGATTTATCTTGAATAATTGGTAATATAGGGCTATTTTGCAAACATATTTGAACTGAGGCATTACGTAATGCAATTGTAATGTAATTTATTATAAAATATCAAGAAATTTATGCAAAATAATCAAAAAATTCCGTCATGTACAATTTTATAATATTTATGAACATATTCTTATTCTGAATGAAAATAGTTTGGGAAAAAAAGTCATGTTCGATTAATAATATTTCTTTTCTGTGTAGTCTTTTTTGCCAAATCGTTATTATAAAAATTTGAAAAAATTCAATAAAAAAGTTTTTATCTAATTTTTTTACTTTTGTTTTCCTTTAAAATTGTTGCCCCTTTTTATTGCCAAAATCCCCTTTTTGTGCGACTTTTGTTTCAAGAATCCCTTTTTTATGCGACTTTTCAAAATTTTCCAACGGTAACACTGCATACAAGAATTGTTTAAAAAATTTACACACATTTGTTATGCTCTTTTAAAAACTTTTATTCATTCATCGTTGAGCAAGCGATAAAAACACATGCGGCGGACTATCGTCATTTTTTTCAGAAATCATTAAGCATTGTTGTTGGTTGTTTTTGGACGAAGCATAGCAAACACACGCTTTTCAATTACAATTGAACACAAAAAAACAAAGTCAGCAATAAATAAAAAATTTAAGAGAATTTCGGCCGTATAATGTATATTTTTTCTTTTCCTTAACATTTCAATTACATTCATTTAATAATTTGGCTAAATCTGACAAAAATTCTATATCAAAACTTTTTTTTATTTTTTTCTTATTTTAAATTTTTGACATTATGGTTGCTGGGTAGCTCTCTCACCAATACATCTTCATTTTTATTTTTGAACACCACCCAGCGGCGAAATTTTTGAGGCCTTCAGCTATAAGGCCTTCTGTAAGACCTTCCTAGACCTTTTTTTAGATCCAGTACTCATGCTCGCTTGCCTTCTTAGGAAGGCCTTATGGAAGGCCTACCTACTCCATTCTAGGTTTTTTTATTATGTGTATGTATTCATACTTACGTTAATGTCCCGTTACAAAATCACATTCCAAAGACAAAAAAACAAATACAAAAACTAATAAAAATGCAAAATGTGAAAAAAGAAAAAGAAGTAAACTTAAAGTAGTTTTACTTAAATTCTGTGACAAAGCGGTTGTGCATTCTGTAATTTTTTTTACGTGGTAGTTATTGCTTTTATTACAAAAAAATTAAAATGAATAAAAGATCACTTTTTTAAAATGAAAAAAAAAAAAAAAATAGAAAAAGAAAAAATTCTAATGAAAATTTATAAACAAAGTGATTTTAATAAACAAACAAACAGGCCTGTTGATGAAGGCCTTCTATCAGGCCCGTTAAAGAAGGCCTTCTATCAGGCCTGTAAATGAAGGCCTACTACCAGGCCTGTTGAATAAGGTAAAGCAGAAGGCCTTGGCTGGCTAGGACATCGTGTGTAAAAAATGTATGAGTATGGAATGGGACAATAAGGCCTTGTGTCTGATAAATAAGGCCTTCCAGAAGGCCTGCTTACTACTTCTTTTCGCCGCTGGGCACTGGCTTAGACCAACACCAACACTCACAAATGGCGGGAAAAAAGAATATTAAACGTAGTCGTATTTTGTTTGCATCTTAAACATATTATGACTACGTCTATAGAAAGTTAACATTTAATGGTTGTACATAATAATAATAATTACCTATTTATCATTATTTAGTTGTTCGAAAAATAACTATGATTCGGTGAACCATATTCATGTTTATAATTTGCGGTGAACAATATAATCGTTTACAGTAAAATATAGTTAAAATTAAATTAAAACAACAATTATATGTTTTCAACAATAATATATTGTTACAAAGAACATAGTATAGTTGTCATAACCATGCCAAATCATGTGTTTTGTCTGCGTGTATGTATTTGATGGTTATTTTCGTTCAATTTCATCGCAATGTCGATATTTACAAGAGTTTTATCGGTTGTGGAAATTATTTGGGAGGTATGATAAATGATTTTTGATGACATACAATTTATCTGTTTAAAACATGGTTTGACATCGTTATTCATCAGACATTTATGTATAGGTAGGTTAATGTGTTTTTCAGGGGCTGGTTGGCAACTTTTCCAAAAAATTTCTTGCTGTACTCGACAAAACCTATCGGTAAACTAGTATCATGTCCCAGGTATTTCTGCTTCATACATTTTTTATATAAATATTTTATTGATGTCGAATTTCAAACTGATGTTGATATTAATAAGAGATTAAGTGGACATAACATCGGGGCTATGATCAAATATGCAGTTTAATTTTTCTATGCATTCAACTAATATGTGTAAAATTTTGGTTCGAAATCGATATTTATGTAGGTTAATGTATTTTCAAAAGTGTTCCTCATGTGCGAGTTATGGGCCGATCTTTATAAACGATTTTAAAATATATATGATGATTATTTCCCGATAACGATGTTTGTAAGATAATTGTGAGTATTTAAGTGATTTTCGAAAGTGGACTATGGGCAAATATGTACCGATTGAAACAAAACAGTTTTAAAATTTTTGTAGGTTTTCTCATTTTCCTAATTTTTGCCAACAGCAGACAGGCGGACCGACATAGCTAGATGGTCTTAGAATTTTACAGAAACCCAGAATATCTATAATTTTTGGGTCTACGACCAATATTTCAATCTGTTACAAACGGAAAAAGAAAATCAGCATATAATAGTTGGTATATTTTAATGTATAATTTATTTGATATTATGAAAGATATAAGTACCAATTTTCATTTAGGAAACGTTTATATGACATAGATACGAATAAAACAATATAAGTTTTCATTAGTCTGCTAATTAAAATTTATGTTTTGAAAAATTTACCAAACGGTACTTGAGTTTTTCTTTTCTATCCATTTATTCACATATCGAAAAAGTAGCAACCATAGAGAAAAAATTCAGTTTAACATAGTTTTATTTACTAATACATTCTCATCACTTAGGTTTTTGACAACTGAATTATGTCTTTGGCAGGAGAGTTTCCGCTCTATGCATATTTTCTCTATGTTTATTTGTTTTGAAGATATACCAAGTTCCCAAACTATCGTTTTACACTTCATAGTTAAGCCGAATTTCTAGAAAATATTAAATAGCTATTAATTAATTTAATCAGTATTCTTTAAAATCAAATAAATCTAGCTAAAATTTAATGCTAGTTCAGTTATACACATTACCATAAAATCAAGTACTTTCAACAGCATTAAATTAAATAATACTCTATACCCAACAACCTGTAAACAGTTAATCAACTCTTGTTAACCTTTAAAATTTAGTTTCACAGGAAATTGTTTTGTTTTACAGTTGTAATTTCTTAAATCCATTTGTTTTCCAGACGATGAAATTTTACTGATACACCTGTTTAAGTTCTATAAAATATGACTTGTAACAGCAGCAACATTAATTTCGTTTCTGATAATGTTTAAGTAAAAGGTTGCAAACTTTTGTTTACATTTCTCTTAGTAAACATAAATAATTTCCAGTTTTAAATAAAGGACCCACAGAAATAATGTTAAAAGGACATTATGTTTATTTTGAGCAACAACAAAAGAAAAAAAAATGTAAAAAAGAGAAGACATTGTTTGTACAGGTGCGGCATTAAATAACTTGGGCAAACTGTATAGTCTGCCCTTGGTTTAAATATGTTGGCACCGATAAATTACTGAGATTGCAGATTTTTTTTTTTTTTGTATGTAAAAGAAATAAATTCAGTAGTTTGTTAGCAATCAGGCGGAAAATTGCTTAAGAATCATCGTTATCAATGTCAATCAGTAATTATAAGCAGAAGAAGTCTTCCGTTTTTTGTAAACATTTAGCTTTCTCTGCGAAAGGAAGTAAAATAGAATACAGATAAAATATATTTATTACAAATGACAAATATATGAGAGAGAAAAATGGTGCTGGCTTCCGTTACATGAAATGGCCACTAACTTATTTTAGAGAGGAAAATTAAAAATGTCGCTAGTAATAATATTAAAATAATGTCTATAAATTAAATGGATACTTTTTTGTTGTACTAGAAAATATTATATATAAATAATAATCAATATTATTAAGTAGGTTCTACTAAAGGTACTCAAGCATTGAGCACCAAACAAAATCCCAGAAACAATAAAAACAAGTAAGAAAGTATGGTCGGTCAAGCCCGACCTTATAATACCCTACACTAAGTAAATGAGCAAAAACATTTTTCTTTCAAAATTTCAAAAATTTATATTCGTGAGTGATTTTCGGAAGTGGGCCTTATATGGGAGCTATGAAAAATTATGGACCGATCACCATGAAATTTGGTCATGTGATTAATGTCTACATGAAAGTTATTTATGTTGCATTTTATGTGTATACCAACATTTTAAGGAGATTTATGCTCGTTAAAGTGATTATCGGAAGCAGGTCTTATATGGGAGCTATGACTAATTATAGACCGATCATAACAAAATTTGGTGACATAAATTCGGTATATACATATAAAACTTATTTGGAGAAAAAATTTTGTAGATACCTATATAAATTAAACATTTATGAGCGATAAAGTCCAATTTCGGGAGGACATTTGTATGGGGGCTAGGTGAAATAATGGACCGTTTTCAGCCAATTTCAATAGGGAGCGTCCTTGAGCAGAAAAAATGATATGTAGTAAATTTTATCGAAATATCTTCAAAATTGCGACCTGTACTCTGCGCACAAGGTTTACATGGACAGCCAACCAGCCAGCCAGACGGACGGACGGACGGACGGACGGACATCGTTTAATCGACTCAGAAAGTGATTCTAAGTCGATCGGTATACTTTAAGGTGGGTGTTAGACTAATATTTTTGGGCGTTACAAACATCTGCACAAATCCATTATTCCCTCCCCACTATGGTGGTGTAGGGTATAATATTGTAAACCCTATTGATTGAGGTTTTTACAAAAGAAACCTGCAGTGGTTAAAATGAAGCTATTACTGTTAAGAAAATTGCTGTGTATGATTAAAATTACAGAATTTTTAGAGTGTAACTTATGTTTCGCTCAACATATGTTGCGAATATCATACGTTTTAGAACAATAGCCAATGTTCTAAGAAAATCTCTGGAACTTTTTCTTTGCATTTTGAACACGAGCTTATTTTAATTGATAAAAAGTCAACAGAATATATGAGGAAAATTTCAAATTTTGGAGAATTTGAAATTACTCATAAAATATAACATTTGCTTAAATAAAATTAAAATTGTACAAATTCATAGAACTCTCTCGGAATTACCAGCGTACAGTGGCTTAGAAACCCTTTGTTTTGGTAATAATACTTAAAGAAATTTCGCATAGTCAGTGCTGAGATTTGTATTTGTATGGGTTCGTAGTTGAATGGGGTCTAGTGGGAGTCCCCAAAGTAGCTCACCTTGGGTCTACAAAAATTAAAAAAAAAAATTAATAACAATTCTTATCCGAATTACAAGAGTTTTTGGATAGCTCTTTATAATATTTGGATTATTTTTAAAATTTTTGCTATATTTTTATACCCTTCACCTTCGTGAGAAGAGTATATATAAATTTGTCATTCCGTTTGTAATTTCCACAATATAATTTTCTGACCCTATAAAGTATATATATTCTGAATCCTTATAGACAGCGAAGTCAATTTAGCCATGTCTGTCTGTCTGTCTGTCTGTCTGTCTGTCTGTCTGTCTGTCTGTCTGTCTGTCTGTCTGTCTGTCTGTCTGTCTGTCTGTCTGTCTGTCTGTCTGTCTGTCTGTCTGCCTGCCTGTCTGTCTGTCTGTTGAAATCAATTTTCTGAAGACTCCAGATATCTTCGGGATCCAAATCTTCAATAATTCTGTCAGACATGCTTTCGAGAAGTTTCCTATTTAAAATCAGCTAAATCCGTCCATAAATAAAGGAGATATAGGCAAAAATCCGAAACAGCCTCTGAAAATTTCATCTAAAAAAGACAAACTCGGTTGAATAGTTGACGACATTATCTTGGGAAATAATGGAATCCACCGAATTGAACGTCATCAATTCGATAGCAATTTCACTTTGAATTTTAAAATTCAATTCGTCGACATCAATGTTTTTCGCAGCCAATCATGATTTTTTTTTTTAATTTTGTGCAATCGGGGTTGTCATAGAATTCAATCATTGTCGGAATCGATTTTGAAAATGATAAAAAATTTACATTTGACTTATGAAATCCAAAGTAATTGTTTGTTTAATCGATAAAGAATTTAATTCTAGATCGAATATAAAACCGATAACTTACGATTTCACGAGACCAATGTACTTTTTCTGTCGTTTTCAATATCGATTCCGACATCAATTGGATTCTATGAGTTCGGATTTTGATTCGGTGAACTGGCAGAAAGTGATGGTAAATTGAATGCTGATGGTCGAAATGTCAACCGGATTTTTGCCGTTGCCAATGTCCAGCAATTGTTTGGAAAATACTTCTTGAGATTGATCGTTCTGCAGCTCGACACGCATGTTCAAAGTCAATTTGAGTTTCTTGACGTATTTCCACAAAACGGACAACTTCAAACATGTGTTAAGTTCATCGGCTGGCGTTGACCATGGAATCACTGGCATTGTTTGCCAATAATCACTTGTTAACAGAATCATCGCACCACCAAACCGGCTTTGATTGTTTAATAAATCTTGCAACGATTTGTCTAATGCCTCCAAAGACTTTTTATGTGCGATTGTACACTCATCTCAAACGATCAGTTTGCTTTGCTGCAAAACTTTGGGCATCCAACTGTTCTTGGAAATGTTGCCTGTTGGATTTTCATTGAGTGCTGAGTAAGCAGTTCGACTAGCTTCCAACATTGTAGCTGCAATTCCTGATGAAGCATTTGAAAATGCAATATCATTCTGCGAGGGTATAGCTGCCTAAATCAACGTGATCAAAAAAGTTGTTGTTGTTCCACGGGGGGCGTCAAAAAAAAAAAAAAATAAAAAAATCCCTCCAGTTCCATCTTTCACAACTTCCATAAGACTGTCGTGCGGATATTTTTATTGTCGATTAAACAGTGGAACATTTGTTCGAACTGATTCCCTCAAGACATTGCGTCGCAACTCTTGATTAAATGCGTCGGGCATCGGATAACACCTTGTTTGACATCATCAAGCACATATCCTCAATTAATATCAAAGTCTCGTTGTAAATTTCCTCGCTCAGTTGCAAATTTGGATTTGAAGTTCTAATACGCATCTGAAGCAAAATATCATCACACATGGTATCTTTGTATTTGCTCCACAAATCAGTTGGTTTGTTGGGAGGCCTGTTGAGATAATTAGTGAAAACAATGTTCGTATTTGACGAAAGCACAGCATATCCTAGGGTGTATTCCCAATGAGTGTCACTGTCTAACAATCGCAAGCGTTGACACGCTTCTCTATACATGTCACACAATTCACCATTTATAGTTCGCAAATAGTGGAATGATGTTGGACCAAGAACTCTGACTAATAGCCAACGCAAATATAAACACTCATCGTTTCTTGGATGTACTGTATAAATGCGACCTAAAGCGTCGAGGGGAAATAAATGGGAGAAACCTGAACTGGATATTCTTGTTTCCGCCGTTGAAATTTCATTGACAATTGATTCCAAGTATAATATTTTGGCATTTCGGAGTATAGCTGCGATCGCACAAATTCATCATTCCGGCACATTAAAAAAAAATCTGGTCGGGGTTGTAGATAGCGGTCGATCAACTCGTTGTAATACATTCTCCTCAGTAAAGTATACTTTATGACCATTTTCGAGATGTACGGATAAATAAACAATAGTTGGATGTCTTTCATGAATGACAGATGAAAAAATGCTACAAATTGTTTCGTTACTGCTAACATTGCGGCCCATTTGAAATTGTGTGACTTCATCGTTGGCATTCCCCGCACTAACTCAGCCATGTCACTGACTTTAATTATATATTTGCAGATGTAGTTGATAAGTGGGTGTATTAGTGGGCGTGGAAAAGTTTACTTTTATATGTTTAAGAGTCATTAGAAGTTAAAGATGTGACAAATTAGTTACCTAACATTTCACACTCTGAACTCCGATCTAACGACACTCGAAACATTTTAAATTTCCCCATATATTTCTAGAATAATATTTATGTTTGAAGTTAAATATGCTTATTTCTGGCCTTGTAATATTGTTTTAAGTATTATAGTTTAATTGCAATTAACATTTTTTGAAATTCAGAAATCGAAAATAACTCGTTCATTAATTCAAGTGTTGAATCATTGTTTAAAAATGATTTTTGTTGGTACGACCTTTACAAATTTGTGTGAATTGTTTTCTTTATAGTTTAGCAACTGCTTTTGCATTGTATCTCAATATTGTCTTCTTTACAGTTTTGGGAAGTAATAAGTGTGAATCACTCCTTTTAATCCATTTCAAATTCCACTATTAAATACAGTAATTTTATTAACTTCAGAAATTACTGTAACTTGAGCTCATCATAGTTTAATGGAAGGAAATCGTTCACAAAGTACTCAAGGATTATTTTTTTACAGTTATTTTAGGAGTTTATTTTACAATTTTACAAGCTTATGAATATATTGAACAATTGCAGGAGTGATTTTGACATTTTGTTGATAGTTATTTTCTTTAGCTTTTAATAATTTACTGAAAATACGAATTTTAGCTGGTATTCTTGAGAAGATAAATAGACCAGTTATTTTCGTACTCTAGAATAAATATATAAAAAGGTTGCAAACAACATTGGTCTCTTCCATTTGCTTTAGTCGAATGAGCCTGACAATAAATCGGTGATAGGTGAATAAAAATATAAAGAAACTTAATGAACTAGAAAAATAAATAAACAAGACAATAATAATATTTGTTAGGGTACCTTATAGTTCGCATTAAACCAGCTTACCCTTTTCCAGTAAAACATTTGCCTCAAAGCCATTACCATGATATTGGTCATTTTCCAGCAAAACATAATTTTTCTTCTCATACCTAAATGAACTTTATTACTTTTGTTTATTTTACAATATTTTTATTTCCTAGTCTCAGTTGATTTTTGTCTGTTTCTGTTATTATTTGTCAAATTTAACCACAACCAACAATTTTCTTCAAATTAATTAATAAAGTCATATATTTACTAAATGGTTGTTTGCCCAAAATAAAAGTTAACAAGAAGATTTTGCTAAAAGGAAAAATAAGGAATATTTAGAAAGTATACAATTATAAAAATAAAGCTTCTCAGAAAATAATTAAAAAAAGTGTAATAGAAAACATTAAGACTTCTTGGCTTTTAAGATAAAAATAAAAAAAGTAGATGTTATTTTCTACTCTTAAAAAAAGAAAAGAAGAAAACAAACCCCCTACAACTGTAAGAATAAGATTAGTATTTATTTAAGAAAATATTCGCCCTGCCACTCATTCATCTTATAATTCTAGCAAAAGTTTAGACATTTAACTGACACGGATTTCCTTCAAATAAAACTTTAATATATTTTCTAGCGCCATCAGAATGAAAACTTGTTAAATTGTTAAGATTTAAAAAGTGAAGGAAAAGAAATGAAATAAAATAAACAGCAAGAGTGGATATTTTCATTATTTCATTACTTTAAATTAAGACACTTACTGCCGTCGGTTGATGTGTGTGTATGTGTATGTATATGCGTTTGTGTGAGTTGGAATTTTTCTTTGAATTTGTTGTGAAAATTTGGCTATAGTTCCCAGGAAATTCTTGGGTAAGCATTGAACATTTCAAAGCAGCACTTTAAAGAATGTTTGAAAAATGAAAAATATTCAATTTGCTCAAT
Organism: Calliphora vomitoria; assembly: GCA_942486065.2. Lineage (NCBI taxonomy): Eukaryota > Metazoa > Arthropoda > Insecta > Diptera > Calliphoridae > Calliphora > Calliphora vomitoria. The sequence goes on from OW818029.2 coordinate 38,167,993, forward strand.
TTTAAATGCTATAAAATTGTTTATAATATAATTATCGATAAGTAAGTATGTATGAATATGTAATTGAACTTTGTGTGTTAAATTCTGTAAAAATGGTTTAAATAAAATATGCTTTTGTCATTCCATTTATAACATATCGAAATATTGTTCGTAGAACCAAAAAAGTATATATATATGTGCTGGGTTTTTATAAAATTCTAAGAGGTTTCCGTCTGTCTCTTGAATGCATAATTTTTGGATGAGCGGTCCACAAGTATAAGTATAATACATTAACCTACATAAATTACTTTTCAATATCAACATCGAACCAACATTTTACACATATACATTTTATGTATGAAATTGAATTTTGTGGTGATCAGTTCATAATTGTTTATAGCCCCATGTAGCACAGTAGTCCAAATGCTCAATCTAGCCGGAAAAAGTCATAACTCGCTTTTGAAAAGCCATACCGACATGAAAATTGGTACGTTTATAGATTTCATCAATATAAACAATCTGAAAAAAATATTTTTTTTTTTTTGCTTGAATGTGTGTTTTTGTATGTAAATTTTTTCTTTGTGGTTTTGTTTGAACCCTATAGACGGCGAAACGGCTGGACCGATTTTCCTGAAATTTCTCACCGTCTTTCTCTATGTGTGGAAGGAATTAAAAGCTACCTTTCATTAAAAAATTTGAAGTGGGCGAAATTCCACGCCAACCTTAAAAATAACAAGTAAGAAAGTATGGTCGGTCAAGCCCGACCAGATAATACCCTACACTAATTAAATGAGCAAAAACATTTTTCTTTCAAAATTTCAATAATTTATGTTCGTGAGCGATTTTGGAAGTGACGCCTTATATGGGAGCTATGACAAATTATGGACCGATCACCACGAAATTTGGTCACGTGATTAATGTTTATATGAAAGTTATTTATGTTGAATTTTATATGTATACCAACATTTGTAGGAGATTTATGCTCGTTAAAGTGATTATCGGAAGCAGGCCTTATATGGGAGCTATGACTAATTATGGACCGATCATAATAAAATTAGGTGACATGAATTCCCTATATATAAAACTTATTTGGACAAAAACTTGTGTAGATACATATATAAATTAAACATTTGTGACGGATAAAATCCACTTTCGGGAGGACATTTGTATGGGGGCTAGGTCAAATAATGTACCGATTTCAGCCAGTTTCAATATGGATCGTCCTTGGGCAGAAAAAATTGATATGTACCAAATTTTATCGAAATATCTTTAAAATTGCGACCTGTACTCTGCGCACAAGCTTTACATGGACAGCCAGCCAACATCGTTTAATCGACTCAGAAAGTGATTCTGAGTCGATCGGTATACTTTAAGGTGGGTGTTAGACTAATATTTTTGGGCGTTACAAACATCTGCACAAATCCATTATACCCTCCCCACTATGGTGGTGTAGGGTATAAAAATACAGCTCCTTCCTTGTAATGGACATGTTAAACTCTAAATGAAATAAAAATCGTTGAGGCAAAAAGTGGCAGCTAATTTTATAAAGATTAGAAATCTTCATCTATATAGATGACGACAACATAAAAGCTAAAGCTTAACTCTGTTAAATTACCGTTGGAAATTCTAAAAAAAATTGGACATTGAACAAAAATTCACATTTAAAACACACATGTACATAATTGCATTTTTTTGCTAAACAAAACATATTTTCTGAAAACTTTAAACAGTAGTTTTTACTCTTACCTTTGTTATATTAATTACACCAACAAATTTTATTTTAATTGTTCTTATTATTTTTTGACGACAATTTCCCTTGCACTGTTAAATGTCACTTGAGATATTAATTTTTTAACAAAGAAGCAATTACTTGTTTTTGAAGCATTGTATCAATGCTAGTGTAACTATTTAATGACAAAAAAAATATGCCGTTATGTACTATAGACACTTGTCAACATATTAGCATACAAAAAATTAGCTTTTGAAGCATTTAAAAAAATTACTTTTTTCCTGCTAAATTGAGCATTTGGGCCACTGTGCGTAGTTTCCACTTCCGAGAATAACTGTAACAACCATAAAACTCTAAATATCGTTATTAAGATGAAATTGAACAAAAAAATAATCATTATATACATAGATATCAACAGACAATATTATATATGTTTCAAGTATACATAATTATACATAGCTCCTCCATATGGCCCGTAACCGGAAAATACATTAGTCCCCACCAAAAATATGGGTAGTATTGTAATGAATTAATTATTGATTCGAAACCTCTAAAACGTCTTGAGATAATTTTAATTTTTTTTTTTTACAGAATCGGATTTTTTTAACAGTGTAATAACAAAAACCAGATTTTCAATCTATCAGAGCATCTGAAGTTAGCAAGTTAAATACTAAACAAGCGCATATCTATTTACGAAATCTTTCACAATGTTGACAACTCAAATCTATTTTTAATTATCCAAAAATACAGAAATAAGGGTGTGTTCGAGAATCGTTGAAGGTGATACACCTACAAAATTAAAATTATGCTTACTTACAGATTTCATCCAATATAAATTTGAGCCGCTAGAATTTGGACACTTTTATAGCCTAAATAAAATTATGTTAGTACTTTTTGGCGGAAAGTAACATTTTGGGTAAAATAAAAGAATTAAGTTTTTTCACATTCTTAGTTCGTATTTCTATGGCGTTATATACATCATTGGAATGGTCTTTGAAATGTATTTTATTTGATACTAGCGGATACCCGGCTTGTGCTGCTACGCTAATAATTCTTTATTAAAGGAAGGGTTTTATAATACATTTTTTTTTACCATATTAATGTATATAAAAAATAGTTTTGTAAAAAAAAGTACCAAAAAGAAGTACGTTCAAATTTTGAAAAAGTACCAGAGACCATTTGTAATTTTTTAAGAAGGACTGCAATTCCATTTATATTGAGTTTCTGGGATATGAGATACAAAAAAGTATTAAAACTCGAGTTTTGTCCCCTTAAAAGTACAAAACTTACCACACACCTGTCCACTTATTTCTTGCATAAATTTAGATTAAGTTGGATTTTTGGTGCTAGCTTTATCAGTTCCGGAGATATAGATATATCGATTTTACCCTTTTTTTACCCCCTAGTGGATGTAGGTGCTTACAACTAAACTAATTTTAAAATTGGGAAAACAATTTCTATGGGAATATTCGAAATTCCGGTTCACGAATGGACCTAATTCATTGTTTAAGGTGTCTAACCATCTTCATAAAATGTCCTTTGTAATGAAACTGGTTTGGAGCTCATCGGTTGGATGGGACAATTCGAAAATCGCCTTTACGAACGGACCACATATACCTTATGTAGCATTTTAGGTGTCTAGAACCATCCTCAGAAAATTTCCTTTCCAATGATACCTGTTTGGAGGTAATCGGTTAAATGGTTTCAGAGTCTATAACGGACATAGGTAGAAACATTTTTTGTGTTTTATATATATATAGATGTACACAGATCACTACATGGCTTAGCAATCGAGATAGCAACCGAACCAGTTCTGTACCCGATATATTGATGTATCAATCATGTTTGTGAGTTATTTGAAGGCAGACAGACGGACATGACTATATTGACTCTGCTATCTAAAACTATGTAGAATATATATAGACAGAGAAAACAGATTCGTGGTAGCAATTTTTTTAAATTTAAAAAAATAAAAAAAATTTTACATAAAAACTTTAAAAACAAAAATTCGAAAAATATTTTTTTCCAAATAAGGAAAAAAAATAAATTTTGCTTACCTAAAACTATTTAAAATTTTTATTTTGAAGTATAGTTTGGTGAAGGGTATATAAGATTCGGCCCAGCCGAATATATCTCTCTTACTTGTTTTATTTATTTTTGTTCACATTTAAACTTGCCCTGTTGATAACATTCGAATATTGAAAGATACATAGAAACTCAATATTTTTATTTTTCCAAATTAAAAAAAAAAAAATAATAAAAATGGAAATGTCCAATTGACTGTAATGATTTTGTACTTACCAAATATGGTCAAGATTGGTAGATCCATAGGCAAATTGTATGTGATGTTTTATGGAATTCATAATATACTCTAAACATTCATGATAAATGGACTTTAATACAATTATTGTGTATTTGTGTTCATTGTTATGCATTGGTTGGTAATATCGGTCACTTCATTTTGTAATTATTGTTGTTATGATTTTTTTGTGGTTTCCATATTGGTAAGGTGTAACTATATACATTTAAAAATTTTAAGAGTATTATACCTGTGAATGCAATTGAGTAAATTGTAAAATATTCTCTTTACTTTAGGCGAAGGCATACTAAGAGATTTTTTGAATTAAATGTAAACTGTTTACGTTGTACTCTTATTTTGAAGGCTAAAATGGTGGGAAAATATCTAGCATTTTCTTGTATATAAATATGTGTAAGAAAACAATTCTGTTTATTTTACTAAATTATCTCCTATACTTTAAAAGTTATGTAAGTTTCAATTTTGAAATTATTGATTTTTACCTTGACTTTATTTTGTTTTTCGCAAATATCTTTCGTAATAGTTGTCAACGTTCGTCTAAAAATTCGCTAAATCCGCTTACTCGTGAAAGTAACCAAATTAAAAATTTTAAAATGAGTATGAAAAATGTATACATTGTGACTAAATTTGTGCTATTTTTATACCCTACACCACCATAGTGGGGAGGGTATATTGGATTTGTGCAGATGTTTGTAACGCCCAAAAATATTAGTCTAACACCCACTTTAAAGTATACCGATTGATTCAGAATCTGAGTCGATTAAACGATGTCCGTCCGTCCGTCCGTCCGTCCGTCTGGCTGGTTGTCCATGTAAACCTTGTGCGCAGAGTACAGGTCGCAATCTTGAAGATATTTCGATAAAATTTAGTACATATCAATTTTTCTGCCCAAGGACCATGCCTATTGAAACTGGCTGAAATCGGTTCATTATTTCACCTAGCCCCCATACAAATGTCCTCCCGAAATTGGACTTTATCGGTCATAAACGTTTAATTTGTATAGGTATCTACACAAGTTTTTCTCCAACTAAGTTTTATATATTCGAAATTCATGTCACCAAATTTTATTATGATCGGTCCATAATTACTCATAGCTCACATATAAGGCCTGCTTCCGATAATCACTTTAACGAGCATAAATCTCTTAAAAATGTTGGTATACACATAAAATGCAACGTAAATAACTTTCATACAGACATTAATCACACCACCTAATTTCATGGTGAGCGGTCGATAATTGGTCATAGCTCCCATATAAGGCCCACTTCAGAAAATCACTCACGAATATAAATTATTGAAATTTTGAAAGAAAAATGTTTTTGCTCATTTACTTAGTGTAGGGTATTATATGGTCGGGCTTGACCGACCATACTTTCCTACTTGTTTAAACTCTATATGAGGCATAAATAATACTTTATTAGTTAAAGAAACGACTTTAGTTAAATTTTACAATAAATTGCTCTTTATTTGCTTGCCACTGTCAGTTCTCTTAAAAAATCTACATATAACGTAACGCATTTAACGTAACTCATACAAGCAAATTCTTTCTCTTTAGAATAATAAATACTGTGTGATACTCTTCTACTTCCTTTCATTTTGAAGGTGTTAAATCCCACAGTTGAGTTCATGATTACTCCTAACACAACTACAGACATGCAAAACATACAAATAAATAATACACACACACACATGTACATTGTATACACACACACACACACCATATCACAGAAAATAATAAATATTTGTTAACATTTCCCTACTTTATTAATGTCTTCGTAACATTCGTGGCGTTATTTGAAACGGGAGGGTAAATGTAGCAAGTTGCATATTAAAAGACGTGAACATAAAAACAACAAGTTAGAAAGAAACCGGATTCCTGCTGGGTGTTAAAATTAATTAACCTTAACTATAAAACTAAAGAGAGAAAAACAAACGAAAGAAAAAAAAAAAATAATAATTTTCAACTGATTTAGCCACTAACTGTTGGCAACAATAGTTTGTGTAATTTAAGTGTTTACTTTTCTTACTGCGAAAAAAGGTTTTAGTTGTCGCGATGTTGTAGGCGAAAAGTTATAATTATAATTAATTGAAATGTTTGTAGAAAATTACTTGCTGTAATTCAACTCAATATTCGTGAGGGCTTCTTTCATTATGTTTATTTGTAGCAATTTAATTTGAAGTGAGTTGTTGGAATTTGCTAAATATACTTTTCGATAATGAAAAAAAAAAAAAAAAACAATTTATGCATATATTGGAAAAATTGTATACACTTTAGGCATGTTGAATGTTGTCAGAACTATTTAGTTACTTATGTTGCTTAATCAATATTGGCATTACATGTTAAAAAACATGCATACGTATTTAGATATTAAGTAAGTATTGGTTGTTATTTGTCTATAAATATATATATTTTACCTTTACATTAATTAAGCAAATTATAAAATAATTATTATCTTTTACCCATCTGAATGTTAAATTATGGCAAATGCTATTATTACTCAAACGCCTTATTTGTTCCTACATAAGCTTAATTAAACAATATGGACAATCGGGAGTATGAGTAATATTAATTTTAAATGAGTAATGCGTATACGCACTGGTTCGTATAAAAGTAAATACGAATACTTGAGTGCATCGTCGAACAATTTCTTTGGATATCGGTTTTAATTAAACAAGTTTGACAAAGAAATGAAATTTGCGATTTCTTTGAATTATTTATTGGATGTCATCACCAGTGTTGCCAGGAGCTATATTGACTTCAAAAAAATGCCAGAAAAAGCCAAACTGCTTTAAAAAAAGGCAAAAAAAAAGCTAAAATATTATATATTAAGAATTTGGATTTATATTTATTTTTAAGTAAAAAATTAGAAAATATGTTCATAAAATTCATAAAAGTAAATAAAATTATAAAGGTACACTTCAGCAGCAAACAAAAAATAACATTAATCATTAATAATAAATATACACATATATTTTATACAGACAAAACTCAAATTTTGTGTTTTTTTTTTTTTTAATTTAAGTACTAAGTATTTACTATTTTAGTGTTTCGAAATAACTACATAAAATATACATTAATATATTTTCAGTCTTTCAAATATACATGTATAATTATAAAACAGGTATAATAGTTTTATCATAATCGGCAGAATGAGAACTAGAATTTGGGTAAATATAAATAAAATACAATAAATAATAAGGGTACTCATTTAAACGCTCAAGTTTCCCATTTGTGCAAATATGCAAAATTTGCGCGACGTATTTCATGAACCCACTTTTTAAATTTTGGCAAATTTTATACAGAAAATGTCTATTTGATAAGAATGTCAAACAAAAATAAATTAAACAAATGCTTAAAAAAGAAGTTTTAAAAATTGTATAAATTTAAATTCTAAAATTTTCTAATGAAAGTGAAATCTTTGGAACAAACAATGGTAAACATAGTTCGGAAGATTTTGCTTATGTTCTAGCTGTTGGTTAATATTTCCATACACAATGCCATTCAATCCAATAATTCTGTTCCAAAGTCACACAATTTTTACATGTAAAAAATATTTTTATTTTATTTGATTTTTATTTCTTATAAATAAAAGTAAACTAAAGCAGCTGATTCATCAAATGCACAATAAATTCAAGTTTGCGAGTCTAAATTGTCGTGCAAATTTAACGGAGTTGTGCAAACGAATTTCCATACAATTTTTGACAGTTCATTTGCGAGAGTCTAAAAATGCACAGATTGCAGGACCCTTAATATATATGTAATTTTTCAATTTCCTTCTACTAAAAAGTCGTTCAACCTCTGCATTACTTGAAGAAAGGACTAAAAATATAAATAAAATACAAGATTAAGCATGTCTGAAAATAGACATTGTTGGTTCTATATTTTTCCATTTGTAGTTTAAAATATTCTGCCCCGGAGGCTTAATCTTCATAATTTCATTAGCATTATTTTAAATGTATCATCAACGAATAAAAAATCGATTTAGCGAAGAGTTTTTTCATATGATAATCTTCGTCGCATTTGCTCAATTTGTTTAATTTGCCGTATTATTTTTTCAGAATCTTCACTAATTAAACCGTTCTTTATTTTATGGCTCATTCTTCAAACTTGTATGAAAAATGTGGCGAAAACATTAAACAATATTCAATTGGGGACGATAATGTATCAAATTATTTGCATTGTATTACAATTTCAAAACACAAACTAAGGAGAAGAAATTTTAAATCAGAAAACAGCTTTGTTGGATCCGCTGAATTGCTTACAAATGATTTATTTACTTTTTGTACTTTGTGCAATACTGGTTTCAAAAAAAAAAGATAATACACCAAACTATAATCAGTATATTAATCACTTAAATGTTAGGCTTTGTAGCATTGCTGGTTTTAACTCGGAGCATAGATCCACAAAACGTTTGTTGAAAAGCTAAATGAAAAACAGTAATGAATTAAAATTAAAATGTCTCACTAATATAAAATTAGCCATTTTATTTTCTCCTTATCCTCGAAATTTTGGTTTTAACTTCGTGGTTTTTTCTATTTCGAAATTAAAAAAAGGCTAGAAAAAAGCCACGAAGCTAAAACAAAAATTTCAAGGCTAAAGAGTAAATAAAAAGGCTAAATTTAGCCTCAAAAAGGCTAAACTGGGAACACTGGTCATCACGAAAAACATTTCTCACAGAACCCTGATTTCCGTAATACAACTACGTAACTTGGAGACGTTTTTGCGTTGTGAGTATTTCCATGATGAATTGACAAACAATGCTGAATACAAATAAAATGACACCATTCTTTGAAAAAAAAAAAATAATAACAAATTAAAAAAACTTTAAATGAATCAAACTATTTATCGAAATTGTATAAAATATTTCTTGTTTTAATAAAAATCACTAACAAGATGGAGCGTATAATAAGTTTGTCATTGCTTTTGTAACATATCGAAAAGTTGTCCCCTAAAGAATTCTAAAATGATCTATCTATGTCCGTCCGACTGTTGCTGGCACAACAGGGCTTCCAGGGTAAATGATAAATATTTTTCTCTGTTGAGCAGAAATGTTAGGTACTGAAAATGAGCAACATCAATTAAATATATCCAGAGTTATGAAACAAAATGTTAGAAAATTTCCAAAAACATTGATATATTTTAAAAATGTTTTGTTATTTACCTTAAATATATTATTATGTAAATGCTTCTTATTAATATTGATATGAATAGTTTTAACATTTATTTGATTGATAATTTCGTAGTTAAACATTATAAATGGTGTAATTAATATGTGAAAGTTCTTTTAAAATAGTAGTTTTGACTTGTGGTTATCATGGGTTAATATAGTTCAAATAAAATATATATATATATTTTTTTTATAAAATATAGAAATTGTTTTTAAAAATCCAGTAGTAGGACAATTTTAACCTTATATATAAAACGGTTAATTATGTCCTGAAAATTTTAAAATTACAAAATCGTTAATAAGCAACCTAAAGAACTAATCGGAAATGAAAGCTACGAAATATTTTTTTAAGAAAAAAACCCGCTAATTTAAAATCGGTCTCCATACTAACCCATAATAGGTACAACAGTTTAAATTTGCATTTTTGTTCCTTACTTAGCATAAGGACTGAGAGCGTAAAATTCTTAATACACGTTTTTCATTAAAACTTTTCACCCAAGTATTATTTGATTTTTTTTATCAAGTTAACTTTGTAAAGCATGTCAGTTATTATTTTTAATGTCAATTATGTTTATTTCTTGTTAATCTGCTTAAAATGAATGACCAGAAAAAAGTGCGTACTAAAATTATTAAATATTTTCAACAAAACCCAACTTGGTCCTACAAAAAGTTGGACAAACAATCAAAGGTCTGCTATCAAACTGTTTCCAATGTTATTAAACAGTACCGGGAGAACTTGTCCGTTGATATAAAACCTGGTTCCGGTAAAAGGAATGGTCCACATGATGTTTTTAAAGCCAAAAAATAGAAGCTCCCAACACATCCGGTAGGTCAATACTCGGACCATTTGGCACGAAAAGTTAAAGCAAATGTAGGTTTAAAAGCATACAAGGCTCAAAAAGTTCCTAACAGCTACTCTGCTAAAAATTTAGAGGCCAAAGACAGAACACGGAAATTAAAGTCAAATTGTATACAAAAAATATACCTGCTGCATAATGGATGACGAAATGTACGTATGGAAAATTTTTCGCAGCTTCTGGGTCAATTATTTTATGTTGCAAATGCTCAAGGGAATGTTCAAAAAAAATTTAGGACCCAAAAGCACACAAAAGTTCTAAAAAAGTTCTTGGTATGGCAAGCAATATGCAGTTGTGCCAAAGAAGCCAAACATTTGTTACAAAGGGCTCTATACATACCGAAATTTACATCAAGAAATGTTTACAAAAAAAGGATGCTTCCATTCATAAGACTTCTTAATGTGTCCACTTATTTTTGGGCTGATTTGGCATCTGTTACTATTGTAAACAAGCCCTTGAGTGGTACAAAAACAATAATATGGTATTTGTACCAAGAGAGGCAATTCCTCCAAACTGCCTGGAGCTGCGTCCAGTGGATAGATATTGGGCTCCTGTTAAAAGAGAATTGAAAAGCACAAAAAAGGTATCCAAAAGTGTGGTAGATTTTAAACGGAGATTGACAACCTGTTCGAACAAAGTGACATAAAGCACTATAAAAACCATAATGGAAGGTTTTTCGAAATAGGTTCCAAATTTCATCATTAGTGATTAGAACTATAAAAAGATTTTTTTTTTTTTTTGTAAATTGTAATAATAATTTTAATCAAATACAAAATGAAAACTGTAAGTTTAGTGGTTTCTTTTTTATTAACATATATGTATGTTAAAAATTTTTCGATCTCAGTCTTTATATTAGAACAGAAAATTTCGTTTGAAAAAAATTTTGAAAATGTAAAATTTAGGATTTGGGATTTGCAAGTAATTTTATAATTATGTAAAAATATGTACATATTTTATGTATATAAACATCGTTGGGTAAATAAAATATAAAAACTATTTTTAAATGGGTTTTTGTCACCATTAAATTTTTTTGTAAAAACTCGGAACTGCAAATAAAATGTGCTACCTCTACACGTTATCCGATTTTGCTTAGGAGCATTGAATAACAAATTAAACAGATATGAATCAGGTATTCATAAAATTACAAAAGAGAATGTCAAAATGTTTGTGATTTGAAAAGAGGGGCAAATATATTTCACCTCGTTGCCTATTGAAAATTGTATTTTTCTCTTGCTATGCAAACCACTGACAACTTTTTTTAACAACTGACATTTGTTGCATAATTTTAATAATCTGTGCATTGTATATCTAAATAGTGGAAGAAAAGAGCCACCCTATATCACATAATATGACAATATTTGAAGTGAAGTTTGTTAGCGTGCATTTTCTATGAAATTATTTTTTATGACTGGCGTATCTTATGAACGCGGTACTTATCTGACATTTAATCACACTAAGTAATGGAACATAATACAGTGCAAGCTCGGTATTCGCGACGATCCGGTTATCGCGACGGTTTTATTTTTTAACATTGCAGGTTCTAAAATCGCGACAGTTTACGAAAAACAGGATATATTTTCGGGACTTTTATCTGTTTGTTTTAAATTTGATTGCAATGTCTTTAACCAAACAAGGGAAATCCCAGTCTTTTGGTATATTAACCTTTTTGGTTGATTTTGATCTTCAATTTTGTCAGTTTATTTGTGTCATTTGCTGCGTAAATACATCTTTTAATATGCGAAAAGTTCAACATATTGTAAAACCAACGATTTCTCAAAAATTAGAGATTTTTAAAAAATGTAAAAAAGAAAAAAATATAGTTGTGCTGTAACCAATTGTAACCAATTGTGCATGTTTACTGTAACCATTTCAACATTTTTAACAATATTATAGTCACAGTAACTATATATATGATTGTGGTAACAAAAATATGGTTAATTTACGATTCACATTATTGTATCAACCTTATATATGGTTACAGTAAACATATATATGTTTGTGATATATATGTATATATATATAACCAGGAAAGGAACCAAAAAGGTCCTAATATTATGAGCTGATGAAATTTGGCTACACCATCACAGGGAACCTGTACCGAACGCAACTGATTCGTTTGAGCTTTGGGCGAAAAATTTTCAAAATATGCGGCCTGACATGAAAACGTAATATTCCATCATGATAACTCTCGGCCACATTTTGGAATTCCTGTTAAAAACTATTTATAAATAAATGGTTGGGTAGCCTTCTCTCACCCGCCTTATAGTCTACACCATGCCCTGTCCATCTTCTATTTGTTTTGATCGATGCTCTCTTAAGTATGTGTCATATGTGTCAAAATAAAAGCTAAACAATTAAATTATCCCGAGTTTTATGTTATACACGCCATAATTATATTTGCTACTGTGAAATATGTTTACATTTTCTTTCCCATATGGGCAATTCCATGTCATCGTACGTGACATTTGTACGCCTATAGAGTGGAATAGGTTTTGCACAAATAAGAGTATCTGAAAAATAATTTGGTCTTTATGTTCCATTCAGAGGGTACTACATTTTAAAAAAATAATAACTCCTTTGGAAACATTGTTGTCCAAAATATCGAGCGAAATAAGGGTATATCGCACGTGACATAAAACGGAAGTAATTTCAAGGTACATGTAGAAATATGCGAAAATTTGCGAATCGTGTGAAGCGTTATGTTTTCTTTTAATTTCTTACACTAAACCAAATATTTTTCCTTTACAATCCGTCATATTTAAATAAAAATTATCTTTGAATGATTTTATAATAATAAGAATTTAATATCGTACGTGACATACCGTACGTGACTGGTTTTTCTCTTATAGTAAAACAATATATATTCTGTAAATATATGTATGTATACAAAAACTAAAAAAACAAATAGATAATAAGGGTACTCATTTAAACGCTTAAGTTTCCCATTTGTGTAAATGTGCAAATTTGCGCGACATTTTTCATGAACCCGCCTTTTCAATTTTGTGCAAGTTTACACAGAAAATTTATATTTGTTAAAAATGTCGAATAAAAATAAATTCAACAAAAGCTGTAAAAAAAAGTTTTTCAAATTGTATAAATTTAAATTCTAAAAATGTTGAATGAAAGTTAAATCTTTGGAACAAACGATGATATACATAGTTTGAAGATTTTGTTTATGTTCTAGCTGTTGGTTAATGTTTCTATACACATTGCCCTTCAATCCAATCATTCTGTTCCAAAGTTACACAATTTTCACATGCACAAAATATTTATATTTTATTTGATTTTTATTTTTCTTAAATAAAAGAAAACAAAAGCAGCTGATTAATCAAATGCACAATAAATTCAAGTTTGCGAGTCTAAATTGTCGCGCAAACTTATCGGAGTTGTGCAAACGAATTTCCATACATTTTTTGACAGTTCATTTGCGAGAGTGTAAAAATGCACAGATTGCACAGTTTGCGAGGCTTTTAAGCGTTTACATGAGGACCCTTAATATATAATCGGTTTCAATATACAATTTGATAATAGCAAAAAAACAATCAGAGTCAAATTCATTTCATACTACATGCTAATTGAGAGCTTACTTTTTGCCGCAATCTAGCCTAAAACATACCAATTAAATTAAAATTAAAAAATTAAATATAGTCAGTTTAAACTATTATTTTTGTTCTTAAAATATTGTAATAAGCTCTAAATATTTTCACATAGTAACATTTTAGTGTTTTCTCCTATTGAAATCATCTTGAAAAAAAGTTTCAAGGGCTTTTGTTTTTTTCAGTCGTGGTAGTCATTCTCGTGGAATTGCCCATATGTATAAAAAGAACTCAACTTCACTCAGTACAATTGCATTACTTTAATTTTCCTTGAAAAACAAAAATAACTTATACCAGAACTTACTTAACTATAAATGTCAGTTATTTATCGAGCTATTGAAGACGATTAAAGTTTCAAATATTATTTCGTGTATTACCAACTAGTATTCATTCAAATCTTGGCCATTTGTTGTATTAAGTTTGCATGCTCAAGGTGGATTCAATTAAATTTAATGTTTCTAGTTTTCTTTTAATTATATTTCAAAAGATATACTTAGTTTCAATCATGATAAAAATAAAGAAGGTAGTTTCAATAATTTTTTTTTTCTTTTCAAATAAGGTTTTTTTATACTCTAACCATCATAGTAGGGAGGGTATAATGTGTTTGTGCAGATGTTTGTAAGGCCCAAAAATGTTAGTCTAACAGCCACTTTAATCGACTCAGAATCACTTTCTGAGTCGATTAAATGACGTTCGTCCGTCTGGCTGGCAATTTTGAAGATATTTTGATAAAATTTGGTACATACAATTCAAGGACGAAGCCTATTGAAACTGGCTGAAATCGGTTCATTCACCCTTATTCTATTTGGCGTCGTCGACATAGTCGTCAATATTGAGTAAAAAATAGTACACAGTATCGGCCAAAACTATAGTTCCCCCTCAATGGTCTTTTTTTCAAATCATAATTTTTTTGATAAAAAAGGGTTTTTTTGGATGTATTTTGTATTTATTTCATTAACTTACATTGTTAATGTTCATATAGTGTTCATTTAGTCAAGGATAATTTTATGAACAATTAATTTAAAATGATAAAACATATAAAAACACAAATCTCGACGGACAAAACAAAAGCACCCCCTTATAAGATGTCTAAAAGTTTGACTATGCGCTTCTGCATATTTGCAAAGTCAGTTAACGGGATTCATAACGGATGCATTTAAAACTTCCAGAAGATAAAAATAAAGGAAGGCGTAGTCTGTATAATTAAAGTTTTATGCAGTTTATTGTGAAAAAAAAAAACAATGGATGGCAAGGAACATGTACTTAAGTTAATTGAAAATTAAAGTTATTGAAGACTGGAAAGCGGGCTTATCATGGCATGAATTGAATACAAAATATTCAATTAACAGAACAGTTATTTCCAGGCTGATTCCAAAGTTTATGCAGAATGGTCGTATATCACCAGGGCATTCTGGAGGACGCCCGCGTAAAACTACACGATATGATGATTCCTTGATCAAAGGAACAATGTAAACAGATCCTACAGCATCAGCTATTCAAGTAAGAACAAGTTTAAGATTATGCGTTAGCGAAAGAACAATCCGTAGAAGAGCAGTAGAAGCAGGTTATTCAGCGGACGACCAGCAAAAAAAAAAAAACCGTTTATATCAGCTAATAACAAGAAAGCTAGACTGGAGTTTGCCAAATCTCACATCGACTGGAGTGTCCAAAAATGGAAGACAGTACTGTTCTCTGACGAATCCAAATACAAATTAAAAAGTTCCGATGGAATAAGGCGTGTAAGCAGACGAAAAGTAGAAAAACTGAATCCTAAGTATTGGAAATGAACAATTAAACATGGAGGGGGCAATGAAATGGCCTGGGGTTGCTTTTCCGGTCAAGGAATTGGGCCAATTCATAAAGTTAATGGGATTATGGGTCGGTTCATGTACCGTGATATATTGAAAGATGTAATGTTGCCTTATGCCAGTGAAGAGACGCCACTTATAGGGGGGTTCCAACAGTATAACGATCCTAAGCACACCTCCAAAGTTTGTAAGACTTGGCTACAGAGCCGAAATAAGGATCGACAATTTTTATGATTTTTTTCAACCCGTTGTTATAGCCTGGGAAGGTATATCGCAAGACACCATAAAAAACTTAATATCTTCTATGCCTAAGAGATGTGCATGTGTCATCCAAAACAAAGGATTTGCAACAAAATATAAGTTAACATTTTTTTGTTATATTATATCCATTGTCCGTTTTATTTTCTAGCCTTTAATATTTTTTGATTTAAAATTACCTTTTAAAGAAAGATTAACTTTAAAAGTATTTGTTTATCAATAGTAAATATATTAACAATTGAAAATAACACATAATAAAAATTTAAAACTTTGTTTTTGTAAAAAAAAAAAATAATATGAAAAAAATAATATGAAAAAAATTCACTGAGTGTGTGCTTTAGTTATGGCCTATACTATATGTTTCGCCGATATCGATAACAATTGGTATCTTTTGTCAGCGTTTTGTACTTTAACCCGACTTATAAAAGTATAAAATTCTTTCAATAGTAACCATTTGTTATCAATATCAACGTAAAATGTACCATTTTTTGACTCAATATTGATGATGATGTCGACAACGCCAAATAGAATAAGGGGGATTATTTCACCTAGCCCCCATACAAATGTCCTGCCGAAATTGGACTATATCCGTCATACATGTTTAATTCATATAGGTATCTACACAAATTTCGCTCCAAATAAGTTTTGTATGTACGGAAATCATGTCACCTAGTTTTATGATGATCGGTACATAAACAGTCATAGCTCCCATATAAGGGCCTCTTCCGAAAATCACTTTAACGAGCATAAATCTCTTAAAAATGTCGGTATACACATAAAATTCAACAGAAATAACTTTCATATAGACATAAATAACACGACCTAATTTCATGGCGATCGGTCTATAATTAGTCATAGTTCCCAAATAAGGCACTCTTTCGAAAATCATTCACGAAAATAAGTTATTGATATTTTAAAAGCAAAATTATTTTACTCATTTACTTAGTGTAGGGTATTATATGGTAGAGCTTGACCGACCATACTTTCTTACTGGTTTGAAGTTTTTTTTTCAGGGAACATAAGCGTAGCCACATTCTTAAAAATGATTTTCATTTGTGAGAAATTTTTTACAAAAAATGTGTAATTTATAATTTACTATTTAAATAAAAATGTATTAAATATGTTGTGTTGTAAGTTATTTATTTATTCATTCAATTCCTTACTTTCGTTTACTTACAATTACTCATTGACTATTTTTTTATGTTACCTTGTGGTCATTGGGACAGAATTTTTATTCAATCTCACACGTTTTGTATTAACTGAAATATAACTTTTAAGGAAATGGTCGGATTTGGCTCTTTTGGCAAATCCTCTTCGCAAGTTTTACATATATTCAGCCACTGTTGTAGTTTGTTGGGTAATTTAAATTAATTTATGCTTGACTTTTTGCAAAAATATTTGGGGAAAATGCAACTCATGCTTGTTTATTTTTAAAATAGTGTTCACAAATTATTACTATTTTAATGAAAACTTCAAAATTCTCAAGCATGTCAGATATAGAATTTCCAAAAATAAGGAGAGAATGACACTACCTTATATTTTTCTACTATGGATTCAATGTAATATTATAAATTTGCTTTTTATAACTTCAATAATTTTATTTGCTTTAGTTTATAGATATTTATATGTATATTAGAACTGTTTAAATTGTTGAAATCAAATATCATTTACAAGTACAACCACAATGTTAATTTTAATTGATTTGGCAGCGTGTTTCGTTGAGAAAATCACAATCACAATGAGTAGGTCATACGTGAAATTAGCATTCAAAGGCAGGAAGTTAACTAAAACTAAGAAACTGTATTAAAATGTGCAAGTATGTGTAAAAATACAATATATACAGAGAAGAAAAAAAAAAACACATATAGCACATTGTTTAAATATTGTAGAAAAATGTTACAAAACATTATAGTGTCCATTAGGAAATAAAGAAACATGTTAAAAGTGAAAATAAAAAAACTGAAAACAAAAGCATGCCAAACTAACAAAAACTCTTTTAAGTCTCATAAAATACAAATACAAAAACTCACACTCAGTTACTGTTACAAACACACAAATGTTGTACATTTATATGGATGTGAGCTTATTTATTTACGCTCTCACAAAAACATATACATACATACATATGTACGTACAACATATAGAAATTCCTAATACGAAAAAGCAAAAAACTCTTAAGTCAACCGGAAATACATGTATGTATTATATGTACAGTATCGGTGAAAAATATTGGAAAAATTCGCGTTATAACTTTTTATCCAATTCCAAAGAAGAGTAAAGTTTTAGAAAAAACCAATGCACTCTAAAATAAAAAACCATTATCAGTATTATTAACAACGAGATTTAATTTCAGTATTTCTTATGACATTACACAGTGGTTTAGAAGCGTTTTTGTTGGAAATAATTCGGTATTTTGGGAACTATTAGAGATATTTCACATGGTTGGAGCTGAGGTATTTAGGAGTTGATTTACATTTGTTCAGCTTCCTAGCGCCAATGGGGGCCAGTGCGTAGCCCCTCAAATCCGACTGAGCTGAAATATAAAATATAGATAGTCCTTGAGAAGTTTTACATGTGTAGGTAATCTCTATTAGTTGAAGATTTATTCAGGTTTATTGATTTATTTTTTTTAATTTTGCTCGATCTTTTTTGGTTTTTTAGATATGGCCGGCCTACGGAGGGTCGAAATTTATTTTTAAAATATCAGCTCTATTCGCGATAAAATTCTAAATAAAATGAACAAAACTTGCTAACAGTTATCTCGTCCCTATAAAAAGTTATACGCATCCAAAGTTGGAACATGTAAAAAGTGCCGTATTTTTTACGTTTTTTACCAAAAAAGCCCATATATTTTTTTTTATGCATAAAAGAAAATTTTCTTCGGGACTATATACAATTTTTACATGATCCTTAAACTTAACTTAATGCTAAAGCGTGTAAAGTAAAATTTGGCTCACTTGAGCGGACCCGAGGTGAGCAATTTTGTAATGTGTAATGTCGATTGGAAATCCAATGCTTGTAAACTTCATGAATAAAATTGAAAGTATTACTCTGAAATTTGGAAAACAATTCGAAAGTCGACGGCGGGAGCCTTGTAATTGCTAGCAATCAGCCGGTTTGGGGGGTTCTTGTCTCCTATCGCTTTGTTTCAAGTTCATTACAAATTAATTTTATATAGACTCCCTTAAAAGAAAATTTACATGTATATATCAAAACCAAAATCTACTCTATACAATGGTCTGGTTAATCATAGTGACAAATAATCAAAAATAAAAGCCCCAGAACTATGATTAGAAATGAGAATAACTATAACTAACTCATTGATCATAAATTTTATCTCTATGATGAAGAGAGATCTGTGCCTCACAACCCACACCTACCAATTTCTTAGTGGCACATAATTTGGCTTCTAAGAACCCACTTTTAGACTACCCTAACGCATTTACGACATAAAAAAAAACAGAATTATAAATTTAACGATTCATTTTCACAGAATTCTTAGTTAATTTATTCATTTAAACAAATTTAAGTTTTCAAAATTTTCATAACTGCCTTACATTTCATTAAATAAAACGTAAATTTATATTAACATTTTAAGATACAATAATATTCAAAAATTAACAATTTCTACAAAAAAAATCGAAATCAATCTAAAGCCAATTTTAATTTTTTTTTTTTTAAATGCTTTTTTTTTTTATATAAAATATTTAAATTCAATATTTAAATTCAATACAGAACTGACTTTAGATAAACTTTACGTTTGTTTTGATCGTTTAGTTTTTTTTTTTTTAACGAAGACAAGTTACAAAAGTAATAAGAATAATCGAGAATATAAGAGTAACAAAAATAGAAAAATTTTAGCAGAACGACATAAAAAGAATGGAATAGAATTGAAAGAAACTTAAAATGCTTCTTTTTTCATTTCGCTTTTATCTATATTTTTATTTTTTTACATTTTTTATGTACTTTACTCTTATATTCTTAATTATATACTAATTATGCAAGAAAAATCAAATAATTAAATAATTTTGCTTTACACTCACCAACTATGTTTCAGGAACGTTGAGGCCTCAGCGAACTGTAGTAGTTGATTTTGACTAAATTAAAAGGGATGATTATGTTCTTGCATACTTTTAGCCAATCTGTGATATTATTTGTTGTTAATTTTAATATTTATGTATCGATTCTTTTGTTATATATTTTCTTTATAACATAGATTTTAACTTTAGATTTTTTTATATAAATTTTAGCTTTTAATATTATTCATAATTTTTTGTTTTTTTATCTTATTTTGTTTTCCATATATATATTTTTTATTTTATAATAAGAATTGGCACATACCTAATTTCTTGTTACTCTTAACTATACTTTCTTTTTTTTTTTTTAGATTTTTATATACACATTTTTGTTAATTGCAATTTTTTAAATTACCTTTAACTTAGCTCTACACAATTTTTAATTTATATATTTTCGATTATCTAATTATTTAATTTCTTTTGCTCATATCTTTTAATTATTCACTTTTACACTATTTCATATAAAATTTGCTTTAACAACTAATTATGATCACTTATCACCTTCTTTTTTGACACCAATAATTTGATGTTTGTTCTTCTTCTATCTGCTCCCAGAAAATGTGTGTGCCAAAGAAGATTATGATGACATAAAGTTGGAAGATGTGTATTATGTTGAGTAGTGATGATAGATGTTAGGGATAGGATATTTGTAAGTGCATGCAAGAACATTTGACGATTTATGAAATCTGCCAGGAGTAACAAAAATACTAATTTGTAAAATTTTCAAAATTTATATATTTCAGAATCTTACCGCAAATGTTCTTTTGTGTTTGGTTGATTTTTAGAATATTGGAACTATGTATTTTAGTAGGCAAAATACTTGCAAATTTAGAAAGGTAGCCAACTCTTTAGAGGAATAAAATTGAATATTAGCAGGTTTCTATTTGGATTTTGAAAGGATTACCTTTAGATAAGTAGCTAGTTGTTTTGGAATAATAACTTTTTCTGAAATCTAATCATTAATCAAGCCAACAAACGAAGGTTATTCCGTAATATTTGGCTTGGAATTTACATTCACAAGTCTTTCAAAAATAGCTAAAAAAGAATAGAAAATATTCAAAGCTTAGTTTAAATTAAGCTCAAAAAAATTGATTATAAATTTACCTTCTGGTTTGTTGAATTTAAATAATTATAGATCGTTTGAGATTTAATTAACAAAAGTTTTTGTACAAATATGTATTTAAAAGACTTTTTACATTCTCAAACACGTTCGTATTGGCTCGAAATCTCCAGAAAAAGGAAGTTCCATTTTCATAAGTCGACCACGTTACTTTAGCCGAAGAATATCATTTTCAGAAGTATAAAGTATTCGATATTTAAACGGCAAATGGGTATTTGTCATATGGGTAATCTTCATTACTTAAAAATCAACTCTGTCCTTTTTCTCCCCCTTAAATCATCTCTTGTAAACTCATACATAATTCTAACTTGAATTTATAGTAATTTATAACAATAACATTATAAATAGTACCAAATATATGACAAAAAAAAATACTTTTAAAATTATGCTTATTAAATGTAAAAAAAAACATTATCACTAATAAACCCAACACTATCTGTTTATAAAAAAAACTGGTTTGAAACTCTGCTATACTGATTAAATCCACAAATGTATATACACAAATGTTTATCAACATTAACTTTGAATATACATTGTATGAAATAATAATGCAAAAATATAAATACAACTTTTACACTCATAAAAAAACAAATAGTAAAAATTTAATTCATGCATGTTTATTGATACAAATAAAAAAAAAAAATACAACAACATTTTGCTAAATCGTTCATTACAATTTTGAGGGGCAACGCACTGGCTCCCATTGGTGCTAGAAAGCTGAACAAACGTAAATCAACTCAAAAACAACTCAGCTCCAACCATGTGACATTTTGTAACAATATCTTTAATAGTTCCCGAGATACCGAATTATTTCCAAAAAAAAAAGTTGTTGTGTGACTTAAAAATATTGGTGTGTGACTTAAAAATGTGGGATTTTTTCAATCTTTTGGCTTTTATTTTGAAACATTTGTACAATATAAATTTATTCAAAGTATTGGCCATTGTTAGCTATGAGCTTTTCCCATGTCTCTGACAACATTTGGTTTCGGAGCCAAAAGAACTCCTCATCTTTTGAGGCCAATATCGAATACTCTGTTCCAAAGAGAAGCGTAGCCCAGAGAGAGCGTTCTGCATTAATCGAGACAAATAGTGGTCGGATGGAGCACAGTCTGGACTATAAAGCTGGTGAAGCTAAACATCCCAATCACTTCACTCTAAATACTTTTAGCAAGTATTGCAACTTGTTGTCATGATGGAATTTTACGGTTTCATATCTTGCCGCATATTGTGGACATTTTTCTGCCAATACTCAAACAAATCATTTGCGTTCGGTACATGTAACCTGTTTTCAGCAGCTTCTAATAGATATGACCCTTTTGCTCCCACCAAATACACAGAATTACCTTAGCGTCATGGATATTTGGCTTTAGTGTCGATTCAGCTGGTTGGTAGGGATTCACATTCGATCTCTTATCTTTCGGGTTATTTTAATAGATCCATTTTTCATCGCAAGTCAAGCTTCGGTGCAAAAATTATTTTCTTTTATAGCGTTCAAATATCAAATACCTAATTTCTCTGCATTTGAATAAATCCTGCTGCTAGCAAACGTTTTGAAATTGCTGCTTGAGTGGCTCCCAATGATTATCTAAGCTCTGGCTGAGTTTTACAATAATCTTCATGGAGTTATGCCTCTAATTCTTGGTCTTCAAACTTTTTTGGCTGGCCTAGGCGATATTTGACTTGCGTGTCAAAATCACCACAACTGAACCGCACAAACCATGTTTCGCACTTTGAAGCCGATGGAACAAATCGGTGTGCTTCAGCTTAAAGAAGTAAAGCTAAAGTTTCCGCATATGACGATTAGTGGGTACAAACGTAAAAAAAAAACTTTATTGTTTACACCAAGGGTGCCCAAGCCCTATACTCTTGGTGCTCATTTGTTTTTGTAAATGCTCTTAGCTATAGGCTGTGTGTTTCTATACTCAATACATCACTCAGCACTAGCAATATGAAATACACAAACAACTTTGTCTTGTTAGTTTTTTTGTCGTTCTTCACTGTATACACGCAAGTGCAAGTGCAAGTGCAAAGCAACAACACTTTCGTATGCTTTGCTGGTAAACACTTTCGACAGCGATCACCAATGTAGATTTTGTTTTTGTTTATCGTATGGTATCGTTTAAAAAGTGTGTATTTTTGTCTTTGTTCTTTGTATGTTTTGGTTTTTACAACAAAAAATATTGAATAAAAATTAGTTTTTCTTTTGGGCACCCCTGGTTTAAACTATAATGTTCAATAACTAAGTGAGAGTAAATGACAGATATGTACCCTTTAAAATGCCATATAAGTTATTAAAAACAAAAACAGGGTTCAAAAGATCCCGCATTTTTAAGTCATAAACCCAATATTTTGTTGCATAACCGCAATTCTTTTTTTTAGGCATTCCATAGAGCAACAGTAAAGTTCATGTGTTCTCTAGCAAATCTAAGACGAGTTTTACGATGTTTCGCTTCCTTATATCTTTTGAGCCTAGCTAAACTGCTCTTATTTGTACAATCCGTACATTTAACCTAAGATTGAGAGAATATATTACTCTAGAAGCTAACGTGTATGCATCTGTCTTGAACTCTCTCACAATCTGTATTTCTTCTTTAGCTAGGGTGTCTCGTTGAATAGTCTCCACAGTTTTTTTTTGTATACTTATTCATTATGTAGCTGACCATACAAAGTTTATTACTTTAAATACTTGTGTAATATTTTGTTCCAGCCAATTTAATTATATCGGTCTAAAACGTATTTATTTTTGTATAAAATCGCAATATAATTTACCCCTATATATATTAAAAGATAATTAAAGATAATTACTGCAGTTATTATATTAGTTTTACGTGAAGTTAAGAATGAAATTCAATATAAATTTTTACTGAAAAATTGTATTGGTATTGTTTTTTTTATTGTTTTATTCATTTTCTTTTTAGTTAAATCAGTATTTTTTGTTTTAAAAAATAAGTAAAGTTGTTTTCCCTATAGACATAATATACGAGTAGAGCAATTTTTGTCCAATATGTTTTGACTGACACTATATTGCATTTGTATAGGATGTTCATGGTCTATCTAGTTGAAGCAGGTATGAGTGTAGGGCAGTATACATAAGTGTAAAGTATACATAAGTGTTAAATTCGTTAAGGCCGAATTTCATGGGTGTTTTTCTGTTATCACATTTTATCATTGAAGGTAGCTGAAAACTAACTGCAGAGATATTACGTTTGTGAGGTTTTATATCGCAGTCATTGTGTAAGTTTTCAAAGTTATTCAAACAGGCGAAATAAAATTTCCGCTGTGGAAAATACAAAAATTTAAATCTTTTGTTATTTTGTAAAAACTAAATGAACATTGATTTTGAAAGTCTGTTAGAAGAATGGAACTAATTTTGGATATTACTTAATGTTTCTTCTTGCTAAAGTGTTGGCTTTTCGATTAATTTTGAGCCATTGATGCCTTAATAATTTTATGAAATTATTAATAATGTTATAATGCCTGAAAAGTTTTTTTACTTTTTTTTAAAAAAATATTTAGCAAATTGTAAATAATGAATTTTCTTTTCAATCTGGTGTTTATGAATGTATGCATATGCTGGAGAAATACACAAAGATTTTTCAAGTTTACTTAAAAATCATATATACCACTCGAAAGGTCTTAGTTTCTTCTTTTTAAATCCACTGAGAAACTTAAAATCAGTTACTGGCTAAGTGCATAAAGTCGAGTTTTTCCCATATCAAGATTTTGGAAAATTTCAAAAAAAGTTGCTTAACACCTATCAACAAAATAGTAACAATTCCCAGGTACTTTTTTGTTGCACAGTGTTATTTATGATTTAAAAAAAGACAAAGATAATTTTAAGGAAAATAATGTAGGTTTTCTAAGGGGATTCCGGTCTATTCGATATGAAGATATAAAAATGTATATAATTTAAAAATAACAAAACTTTTCTTATGTAACAAAATGGTACAAAATCATAAATGCCCTCAACTAGAACTAGAATTGCACCCATTTTAGTTTTAATATTTATTGAAAATTATTTAAAATTTTACATTTTTGTCCATGACATACTGAAACTATTTTGTTGATCTTCAATACCATGCTGCTTAGGACAATTATAAACATTGCAAATGAATCTCATGAATTTCGGTTTCGTATTTTAGATGTGATATTGATTTACACAAACAAATGGACTCAGACATAAGAGTATATAATTTAATGGGTTTAAAGGGGGTAATGAAAAGGAACATAAAATAAACACTCCAACTAATTTTTCAAATCGACTGATTTTCTTCAATTTCCCTTTGAAGTTTTTGTACCCTGAATTGGTTTCTAAAGGTAGCTTCCATTTTCTGAAGATGTTCTTCAATTATGGTAAACGACACATCTCGAGATAATAAACTTTTAGTAAAAATTGTGTAATATTTCAAAGAATAATCAAAAAATCGTACTTTTCCTTAAAAATATCGTATTATTTTGAATGTCTATATAGAATTCTACTCATATTTTCTAACAAAATGGAAATATCATTCGTCTTAACTGTCACTTCACTCAAGGAAATAAAGGGTTTTCGTGGTGGCCATTTGGCTGATGTTGTTTTTCATTATTAACGGCATACCTTCCTCTTTATTATGAAATAAACATCCGATCATATATCTCAAAAATGTAATTTTTCTTTGTAAGTTAGGCAATTCAGACACAATTTTTCAACAACATCGGTCACGAATTCTTTGAGTTAGAATGGATTCAAAATATTTAAGATAGCTATTTCTTCAATCTTTCGAAAAAAAAAAATTTTAAAAATTGTTGAACTTTTTTTCAAAATCAAAAACTTTTTTTTTCAAAAGAAATCAATTTTTGGAAAGACTAAAGAAATAGCTATTTAAACTGCTTAGGACACATTTTGCTAAGAACAATAGGCAGTAGTTAAATGGATGAGAAAAAACACCTGTTTGGCCAAAATGTAAAATTTTGGACCCCTCTAACTCGTAGAGAGTTCTTGACCCATGTTATTGAAAATTGTGTCTGAATTACTATTCAATAGAACTTACCTTGGTGTAAACTTCGTCCCGATCGGAAGGCATAGATTTCTAAAGTTAGTTCACTTGACATGAAATCGCCCATATATTAAATACATAGCTTTATTTTTCACCATCTGCCTCTTAAAACTAGTTCCTACAGTGATAATTTCAAGCAAAATTTAGTGATGGAAGAACTAGTTCTAGAACTTTTTTTCCTAATAATGTGTGTTTGCTTCATAAAGCATCGCTTGAACTAGTTCTAAGGGTGATAATTTCCAAAAAAATCATTGATTACAGAACTGGTTCCAGAACCGTTCTATATAACGTGTGCTGTTTATGTAGCTCTTTAGAATCAGTTCTTGATGTGACAATTTCAAATAAAAACCATTGTTCCCAATGCCGAAAAAAACGAGTTCTAGAACTAGTGCGTTTTTGAACTAGTTGTGGAACTAATACCTGTTTTTCCTGGGATATTCCCAAAAAAATAAAACTGATTGTCAAATGTCAAAGTTATTAAATTAAATATGTCATGTAAATTTTCATTTGCCTACTTAGAGAAAGAACCACAACTTTGTTGGTTTAAAATCAATAATATTAAAAGTATTATCAGCTGTAATTAGAATAATTATTTAACCCTCTAACTGGCAAGACCGTAAAAGTTATCCGATGAAGCCAATCATTTTTTTTTTTTCAAGTATATGTAGTCAATAGTAGCGAAGGTTTTAATTTTCAGGAGAAAAAATCATTCTGAACGAACGCCAGGTAAAAAATTGTGAAGGCCGCCTGTAGGCGGTCTTGCCAGTTTACATGTAATATGATACCAAAGGTAAATTTTATATATAAACAAATTTTATTGAGAGAAAGGAACAAACAAAGTTAAAATACGCATTATTTTCGATGGTGGTAGTTTCCAGAAACAATTTTTATCAAATTGACCGCATAAAGACAGGTCTCATTTGGAACAAACGACTTGGGTGTCACATTTTTTGCAATGTTGCACCTTTTTTTGGCTTTTCTTTCTACCCAAACAGGAAAAAGATCGTCAGCATCGAACTGAATATCAGCTACTTGATGAGCAGCACTTTTCTCAACACCTGATAGTCAGGCTTTAGTGATAAAGGCTCACCGAGATTTTGAACAGATGATCATCCTACAGACGATATATTTATGAAGGAAACAAGTCCAGCAGCTATTTCCTCCCGCAAATCTGGAAGCTGTAAAAGCAGTTTTTTAATCGGACACATTGTATGGAAGCATTGGCCTCATCGGCCTGCAGACGTTTGTATAAAAAGAATGAATTTGTAAAGACCATGCCCACAAAATAGTAGAACAACCTAATTATAATATTGCGAGTCTTAGCTCAAATATAATATCGACCCTGGAGACCATTCATGAGATATACTCCATCCATGTGATCATTGTATTCTCGAATAATTTGAGAGCAGTTGATTTCGATGAATTTCTTCAGCTTTCTATCATACCGAGGAACCTTTGATTGTTCTTCGCCAGGATTGGTTCTTCTGAATCGGGAAGACATATTTGTTATCCTTCCATAATACAGTATTCACATCGACTACATGTATTGAGGTCATGTATTCTACGCAAAATCATCTCTTCTCTTGGTTCATTTCACAGTTTACACAAAAGCAAATCATGATAAACAAGAAATATGACAAAACAAAATTAGTACCACTCATGGTGCCCAAACCAAAAGTTCCTCTGGCTCGTGAATAGACTAACAGCGGCTTCGATTTGTAAAAGTTATCAAAATACAGGATGTGATGCATGAAACATTTTATGTAGCTCCAATTTCCGGTATAACAGGTAAAATAATATCATCTTCGGATCCATTGTAGATTTAAAATCGGCAGGCAAAACCGTTTTAATCACAAAGCACGAACAATTTGATCCCTCTTTTATGCGGCTTATTGAGCATGTATTTTCGAAAATGGTGTTTCGTCTTTGGAACATAAGTGGAATCAGAAACACCGTCATCACTATCAATACTTTCATCTGTGCTGTCTACAGAACTCTACAGAATCGATG
Source organism: Calliphora vomitoria (assembly GCA_942486065.2). Taxonomy (NCBI): domain Eukaryota; kingdom Metazoa; phylum Arthropoda; class Insecta; order Diptera; family Calliphoridae; genus Calliphora; species Calliphora vomitoria. Next base: position 38,195,947 of record OW818029.2, read on the forward strand.
AACTCGAAAAATTGTTCATCAGACATTTGCTCCAGATTGATATTTTTTGTATAAGGACGTTTAATAATATCCATCTTTAACACAATAGTAAAATAAAAGGAAAAATAATAGAACCATAAGCAAACAATAGAGTTTTCTGAACAAAATGTCAAAACTACAATGTAAGAGAGGAGGACATTTTTATACACGCAAACCGTCAAGACCGCCTTGAGGAGGCCTTCGCTATTTTGTTTTTAAATCAAACTTTTTATTTTTTCTCACTTCAAATACGTTTTAAAACTTAAATATAAAATGTTATCTACTTACCGTAAAATTTTGATGTCGATCATTTTATTCTAAATGTTGTTTTTTAGTAGTTAAATTTGCGAAATAATTTTCGATGCTAATTTGATGACTTTTTGCACTTGATTGATCATAGCTGACAAACGAATTGTCAGAATATATTGGAAGGTATAAAGAAAATGTAAAAAAGTGTTGTCTAAAGACAGTTTTCACTATTTTGAAGCGAAGAAAATGTTTAATACAGCACTGGGGCCCAAAAATCGAAGACCGCCTTGAGTTAGTCTTACCGGTTAGAGGGTTAAATGATAATAATTTATCCATAAAAACCATAAAATATAAATTTGCAATAAAAATAATGAGCATGTCTATGTAACATGGGAAATTTATTCGCTTTTCAACTTGGGCAATTTATTCGCTTTTGAAAGGATTAATTTATATATGTTTTACATTACAAAATCCTGGTACTAATAATCATACGTTATCTTTTTCTGCGCAGTTGAATACAATACATCATTATTTCTAATGAACGCAAACTAAGCATTTACTTTTGGAAAATAATAAACATGTTAGATGGTTCTTATTTTCTGTAAACTATTTAATATTAACAACTTATTTATATCTATTAAATAATACAAACTTTATGATTTTAGTGTTGTTAGGGATACATATATATGTACATGTTAGGGTGGGTCGATTTAATGAGGATTTGAAAAAAACGACTTCATTTGACCAATAAAAAAGTTTTGAGTTTTGAGCCAATAACTAAATTTCCTCAAAATCCGTCGAATTCAAATCAATGCCTTTAAAATCTATAGATCATCTAAAATGTGCCACCTCTAAATGTTAACAGATTTTGCTCAAATATTCAGCACTTGGTCATTTGCTGATGAAGAACAATTTTAGACCTTGGGAGCATCGGAAATTGAAAAAGTATAAAATAAGGGCCACCATAATAACTACACTTATGTATATATATCCTTACCTTTGCAAGTATTTAGTATTTGTTTGCCTTGTCCCTAGATATTTAAATTAAGTACAGGACAAAAGAAAAATTGTATATGGTCAGCATTTTGTTTTGCAATATTTCCAAGAATATTACTATTTTGTAATAAAATAAATGATAAAGTTAAACATATAAGCACATATGTATATGAAAAATTATTATTTCTAAAAAAAAATTGTCAGTGTTTCTGTTAATGCTGAATTATGGTTATAACTACTTTAACAATATTACTGAAATTTAAATGAATAATTTTGTAATTAAATTACCATATTTGTATCAGTTTTAATATGTTTAATATATTAACATAATCAGAAGAAGGATAATTAGTTATGTCCATTTGGTAGAATATCAATACATATGTATGTACAAATGTTTGTTTTAGTAATGTATTGAATATGAAATAAGTTATTAATAGTAATTACGTGTAATTTTGGATTGAATGGATTCTACAGAAAAAGGTTCATGTTCTTGGTTAGTTGGAGGCGTAATTAAAATGATGAGAAACACTTTATATAAAGGGGACCTGTAGCTTATGGCTTAATTATATTGGGACTGTCACTTTAAGGCCATAGTGTAGGCCTATATGAGAGATTGAATCATTTTAAAATTTTATACAAGGTGGCGCAAAAGTAATCCTCCTATCAGAAAATGCTATAAATTTTGCCGATTATTGGTCAAATAAATAGTCAGCAATATTCCGCGTTGTGGAGCAGTGTAGCGTAACATTGTTTATTAACGTGTATTTCGCATGTGTTTTCTACACAAATGTCAAAACAGAACTGACATTAGGGGCCTCGCAAAATTTATAGCATTTTCTGATAGGAGGATTACTTTTGCGTCACCTGTTAGATTCTCATTACAAAAGTCCTCCGAGACACTCTTCCGCGTGTGCTTCTATAATTCGCATCTACCCAATAGATAGTATTCCAAATAGCTTTTCCAAAAGGCTTAAACATTAAAGGCTTTATTCATAATAAATTTTTAAATTTATTACAGGTTTATAAAACAAATTTTGTATGGAAATTCTGTTTTATAAACTGTTTATTAAATTAACAAGTAAGAGAGCTATGTTCGCCTGTGCCGAATCTTATATACCCTTCACCAAATTATACTTTAAAATAAAATAAAAACATTTTTTTTTTTAATTTTTTTTTTTTGAAATTGTTTTTAAAAAAAATTTTAATTTAAAAATTAATTTTTTTTTTAAATTTATTAGTGAAAAAAATGTATGACAAAAAAATATTTTTTGTGAAAAAAATTCGGGTTAAAAAATATTTTTCCCGATTTTGACCCATTGTAGGTCCAACTTACTATAGCCTTATATACATCGTTGCAATGGACTTTGAAATATCTATCATTAGATATCCATATTGTCTATATTTATGACTTAGTAATCGAGATATATGTAGATAAAAAATAGGCCAAAAATAGAGGTTGCCTCGGATTTTTGTTCATATCTCCGTTATTTATGGACGGATTTTGGTAATTTTGAATAGGAAACTTCTCGAAAGCATGTCTCAAAGAATTATTGAAGATTTAAATTTCGAAGATATCTGGGGTCTTCAGAAAATTGATTTTGACAGACAGACAGACATGGCTAAATCGACTCCGCTATCCATAAGGATCCAGAATATATATACTTTATAGGGTCGGAAAATTATATTGTGGAAATTACAAACGGAATGACAAACGTATATATGTATACCCTTCTCACAAAGGTGAAGGGTATAAAAAAAGATTATGAATATGGGGGTAAAAAGCGTATGATTGATATTTTAAAAAGCAATATTCTTTGACAACAATCATACGCCACAGGTCTTGCCACTACTAGAGGATTCCAAATTCAAATCTAAACGGACAAAATTGTTTAATAGCTTTATATAGCCACCATCATAAATAGAGGGGGAGGGAGGGGGTTTTACATTGATTTTGTTATTCCGCTTGTAACATATCCAAATATTGATCGTAGAACCAAAAAGTGGGTTCTCATAAGATTCAAAGACGATCAAGCTATAAATTTCGACATAACTCAATTAAACTTTTAACAAATTAATCACTCTATCAAATTCGGTACAGCTCGGACCAAACTGATTCAAGCCCCCATAGAAGGCCGAAACTACATATTTATGGTGGGCATACAAAATACGGTATAGCAGAATATAACACTATTACTTGTTTTTATATGGATTTGGGGTCTCTGAATATTAAATTTAAAAAGCTTTGTATTATATATTTTTCGAGTTACAATGGGGGCCACATTATGCTTTTACGCTGTAGGTATGGGAACTGACACAAAACTAATCCTGTAGGGACCGGTTCTACACCATTTCCTATTAAATTTCAGAATTTTCAATTTGTGTTTCAGTATTTATACGTATTTTATTTGTATTTCAGAAATTTCTATATCTATTAGAAAATTCTGAAACATAATTAGAAACTTTAGAAATAGAATTATTAATTTCTGAAATTCAATTGAAAATATCTAAAATATATAATTAGAAACTTCCGAATACAATTTAAAGTGGTGTAGTTCTAACACTTTATATGAAACGTACATAAGTGTAATTTTAACATTGCTTTTGTGTAGGAGTGGATTAATTGTTACAATATCAAAAAAGTTAATTAAAATTAATTCCTTTTAATTTCATTGATTAACTTATGGCGCCGAGTGCTCATGCAATAAGCATGTGTTGGTAAATTTAAAATGTTTGTTTATGTATGCGACACATAGACAATTCAGTATGAAAACTGAAAAATAGATTTGATTTAGAAATGAATTCATACTGCTGACAGTTGTTCAAATGAACAATAATTTGAATTTTTTAATTTTTCTGAAATATTTTTTTTTAAACTGAATAAAAGAAAGTAATATTTTTTTTTTGTTCTAAAACGCATGTTTATTTTAATTTTAATTTAAATTTCTTTAATGATTAGTAATAGGTTTGTAGTAAAATATCAATTACACACGTATACTAAGGGTTCATCGGCAGTAGCTGTCAGCAGTATGTGTTTTATATGGAAATCAGACATTTCTTTTTGTTGTCATGAAAATTCTATTATTTTTAAAAGGCAAAACAGCACATACAAATTCTGGCGTTGATAACATTTTTTATTTGTATTAAAAACAAAAACAAATTTTTGAAATTTTATATATATTGTTCTTGTTTTCCATATAAATCAGAAATTATACAAATATGAATCAGCTGGTTTCAGAAATATGGAAATAGAAAAAATAGCAAAAGAAAATGTGAAAATTGTTGTGGTTTGAAATGAGGAACAAATATATTTCACACTCGTTGCCTATTGAAAATTGTATTTTCCCTCGCTCTGCAAACCACGACCCTTGAAAACTTTTTTGACAACTGTCATTTGTTGCATATCTGTAATAATCTGTGATATAAACTATAATTTGAATCTGGCCTTAAAACTTCTAGGTGTTTTATAACCTATAAAAGAATTTAAATCCTAATAAGTAGTATTTATGTATTATACCTTTCACCATGAGTGGCAAGAGTATACTATATAAGTTCGACATTCCGTTTGTAATTTCTACATTTTTCATTTGCGACCCCATATGGATCGTTATAGATAGCGAAGTCGATATAGCCATGGTCGTCTGTATGTTGAAATCAACTTTAGCCCCTAAATAACTTACAAACATAATTGATACATCAATATATTGGGAATTCTTCCGGATCGGCTGCTATTTAAAATTGATAAAAATGGCTTAGATATAAGGAAAAAACCGGGACAATGGGTCAGAATCGGAAAAATTTTTTTTAACCCGATTTTTTTTTTTTTACAAGAAAATTTTTTTTCTTACATTTTTTTCACTAATAAATTAAAAAAAAAAAATTAAAAAGAAAAATTGGAAAAAAAATTAAATTTTTTTTTTTTTTAAATTTTGAAAAACTATTTTGAAAAAAAAATGTTTAATTTTGTTTACCTAAAAATATTTAAAATTGTTATTTTAAAGTACAATTTGGTGAAAGTTATATAAGATTCAGCACAGCCGAATATAGCTTTCTTACTTGTTATACCCTTCACCTTCGTGAGAAGGGTATATATAAATTTGTCATTCCATTTGTAATTTCCACAATATAATTTTCCGACCCTGTAAAGTATATATATTCTGAATCCTTATAGATAGCGGAGTCGATTTAGCCATGTCCGTCTGTCTGTCTGTCTGTCTGTTGAAATCAATTTTCTGAAGACCCCAGATATCTTCTGGATCCAAATCCTCAATAATTCTGTTAGACGTGCTTTCGAAAAGTTTCCTATTTAAAATCAGCAAAATCCGTCCATAAATAACGGAGATATGAGCAAAAATCCGAGACAACCTCTATTTTTGGCCTATTTTTTGTTTATCTATATTTCGATTACTAAGTCATAAATATAGACAATATGGATATCTAATGATAGATATTTCAAAGTCTATTGCAACGATGTATATAAGGCTATACAAAGTTGGACCTACAATGGGTCAAAATCGGGAAAAATATTTTTTTACCCGAATTTTTTATGACGAAAAACTTTCATTTGTCATAAATTATTTTCACTAATAAGTTAAATTTTTTTATTTTTTTTTTAAATTGGAAAAAAATTTTTAAAAAACTATTTTGAAAAAAAAAAATTTTAAAAAGAAATGTTTTTAAATTTTATTTTAAGGTATAATTTGGTGAAGGGTATATAAGATTCGGCACAGCCGAATATAGCTCTCTTACTTGTTTTTATTTGATTTATTTTATATTGTAAGCCCTAGGGGCCTAATTAATCCAGCTTAATCATATGACAAATACAAAAGTTTTTTATTTAGATATAAAAATAAAAATTAAATGATTTCTGATAACATAAAATGTATATATCTCCTATGGGAAACAAATAATATATGATACCAAATGCTGTACAATATTTAAGACCTTTAAAGAGATTTTTCGGATAGGCCGTTATGCACGTACTTTAATAAAAATACTTACATTGGACATTCGGACGGACGGTAAATCAAGTCAGAAATTTATTCTGAACCGATTGGTATTCTTAAATGTAGTGGTGAATTGTATAAGAATTTAAATATTAGTTCTGAGCCGTCTTCTGTATTAATTTAAATTATGAGAAACTTATTTAAAGCACCATGTCAAAGCTGCTTTAAACCATTTTCATACATTTGATGTCTAAAAATGACAGCTACTTAATAATTCATTATGTAGACTAAGCTAAATCCTAACAACTTAAAAACTTGTTATTTTAAATATTTCTTATTCTATTATTTTCAAGACTGCTGTAGTTGAAATGCCACATCATACACAAATGCAAAATTGAAAATGATAAATGTGTTTTACATTTTTTTGCTACATAATTTTTTACTTGCTAGAAAAATCTCGGTGCCCATTTCATAGTGCTTTCACTCAATAATATATTTCGAAAAATCATTGAAGACAACAGGTTTTTTCCAATTTACTTGTGTGATTTTTTTTTTCAGATTTGAAATTATTTTAATCACAAAATATTCTATTAAGTAATATGAATTTGCCAAAAATTATTAATATCGAACTATCAATTAATAAGCTATGATAGTATGTTGCAAACAATTTGGTTAAGATTGTTGACTTCATTTTTGTTAACAACAAAAGCCTGATAAATACTGACATCTTTTTTCACTAAACTTTTCTTTCAGTGGAGTTCTTTTTCGCTCACCAACACAAATACAGTTTTAGCTTGGGGCTTCCCAGCTTTAAGTTTAAAACTAAAAAAAACAAGAGAGAGAAAAGAAAATCTTATGTCAAAAAATTAAAATAAATTAATCAAGATTTTTTGCTTCTCTTTGTTTATATACTTCGAATCTTTTGTTTTTCATCACAACAAAATCAACAAATTTAAATGGAATTATATTTCTCTCAAAAGTTTTTTTTTTTGTGTTGTTCATAAACAAATATTAAATTTTGGTAACCACATTTTCTTGGTATTTTTTCATTATTTTCAAAGTTTACATTACTTTTTATTGTTAAATATTTGTTTCTGTTTCTTTAGTTTTTTTTTGTTCATTCTTAAGGAAATTTTCGTTTTAACCCAGATAGCGCCGGCTTAAATTTGTATATCGAATTTTAAATGAAATTTAACAATTCAATGTTTAAAAAAAAATGTAAAGTTAATATTAATAAAATAAAACAAGTAAGAAAGTATGATCGGTCAAGCCGGACCATGTAATACCCTACACTAAGTAAATGAGCAAAAACTTCTTATATGGGAACTATGAACAATTATGGACCGATCAGCATGAAATTAGGTCGTGTAATTTATGTCTATATGAAAATTATTTAAGTTGAATTTTATGTTTTTACCAACATTTTTAGGAGTTTTGTGCACGTTAAAGTGATTTTCGGAAGCGAGTTTTTATGGGAGCTATGACTAATTAAGGACCGATCATAATAAAATTTGGTGACATGAATTCCGTATATATAAAACTTATTTGTAGCTAAATTTGTGTAGATACCTATATAAATTAAACATATATCACCGATAAAGTTCAATTTCGTTAGGACATTTGTATGGGGGCTAGATGAAATAATGTACCGATTACAGCCAGTTTCAAAAGGCTTGGTCCTTGGGTCGAAAAAGTTATAAGTACCTAATTTTATTGAAATATGTTCAAAATTGCGACCTGTACTTTGCGCACAAGAAAAAAGTAAAAATGAGTTTCAATTACGAAATTGATTATATTAATTAAAATAATGTTTGATTTTGCTCCAATTATCAAAATGATACTATTAGTTAATTGGAAATTAAAAAGTTTAATTGAAAAAAATAGTATTAAAATATCTATTAAAATAGTATTAAATAAAGTAATTGAATTCCTGCACAAATTTCAATTAATTTTTTGATTGAATCAATTAAGTTTTTGATTTAAATTTTTCATAACATCTACTAAAATATTAATTATCACAATTAAATGATATCGACCCAATCAAATGCGAATATTTTGACAAAATTTTTACATTTATTTAAAATTACAAATGTTATAAAAACAAACACAGAATTTAAACTTATTATGTAATGTAGTATATAATATGTGAATGTAAGTTAAATATCCGAGTTGCTTCTTCAATGGTTTATTGTCTTCTATACAAATTTTTCTTCATGTTTTCCCCCAAAAGAGCAGCTTATGTTATTACATATAAATTGGAACTGGAAGCAGTTCTGGTTTTCTTTATTAAACCTTTAAAAGTATACAATGTACAAATCCGAAAAAATAATGTGATCTTGATAATTTTACCTGAGAATTCACATATGCCCAGTATAGAAAAGCAGCATTAAGAAGGGAAACGGAGATAAAAAGTTATATTTTGTTATTCACCCTTGATAACGAAGATATTCGATTATATTATAGATCCTTTGAAAACAAATCTGTGAAAAAAGCAATACAAAAACTGTTTTGATAAAATAAGCTTTTATTAACCGACAACAAACTAAACTTACCTGCGCAATACTCATTATTGAAATCCACAACAGACGGATATCGGGACGCAGTAACAGACATTAATTTTATAACATTTGTGCCAAGGCGAATTTACTGTACAGGTGGCGTTGATATTACAACAAGTATTACAACAAGTACAACATTGCAAAAACAACATTGTGTTTTATTGTTGCTTGAGGGGCAAATGTGTCTTAAGCAGCTGATTAAAACAAAACAAAAATAATAATAATTTTAATCAAAAATGAAATAAAATAATATTTTTAAAATGGTTTGCGATGCAAAACAAGAGACAGCTCCAACAAGAACATACCTCCAAAGAAGCATTTGCTAGAGAATATTGAAGCATAGGGGCGATGAAGAAATGTGCGACCTGGACAGTCGAGAAACAGAGATTATTTTTTTTTGGCTTTTTGCTGCTGTGTGTGTTGGTGGGTATGCTGTTGCCGGAGCCTACATATAAGGGACAATGCTAGAGCCGCGTTTGGTCTTAACAATTTGTACAAACAATGTGTAGAGAATTCATTACCTTTCAAGGCAGTAAAACAAACGGATCCTATTAAAATTTCCGAATAAATAAAGGAGCACACAGCATATACATACATACATACATCAATCACATTCATTATGTTGTGATTTGTTTTTTAATTAAAAAAAAAAGTAAACAAAACAACTTTTTACATGATATAAATTCGTTTTGTAAACAATTTATGACAAGTTTGCCACCAAGAGGAAAGAAAAAAAGTAGATCAGCTGTGCTGTTAACGCCACCTGTACTTACTGTACGCCTTGATTTGTGCATAAAAAAGAAAATATTTTTCATTTAGTTTCTTTCTGTCAGAATTTTTTATTTTTCAAAGCAATACTATTTAATTAAAACAAATAATTAATAGAATAAAAAAATTATTGAAAACAAAAGCAAAAATAAATTTAATTGAGCAATTTTTTACAATAATTTTTTCTGTGTTTAAGGTGCGTGTTTGGGCGTTACAAACATCTGCACAAACCCAATATACCCTCCCCACTATGGTGGTGTAGGGAATACAAATAAATGTGATACGCCAAGCAGAACTTCTTAGGATGTACAGCGACATTACATTTGTTGCAAAAAAAATTGGTCTTCTTATGGCAATGAATGCAACTAGTTTGCTTTTCTTTGTGTTTTATTAGGAGCCCTTTTCCATCAAATCGCGAGTACATATGAAAGTTAGCGCTGGATTTTCTTGAACTCCTCTTAGTAAGAAATTTGCAATCGCTCTTCTAAAAGCTTCTCAAAACTCTTACGGTCTTATGTATAAAAAAACTTATTGTATATTTAAAACACAAATTTTTTAACAAACACTATTAATAAAAGTATTGTATTTATAAACGTTTGTTAAAGGCACAATAACTAATATACTGTTTTTTGCCTAAGCTGGCAATGATTCTCTGTAATTTCCCTTTTTTTCGTTGTTATTGTTGCTTGCAATTAGCATAAAATATTCGTTAATTTCCTTTTTTTCATTGTTTTTGAAGATAAAATCTAATTTTTAAGGCCATTATTACAACTTGCCTTTATGTTCGCAGTAGTAAAAGTTAACTTTAAAGCAACCTTTTTTTATTACTTAAAGTTACCTTTTACTATTACGAAGTTAAAGGCAAGTTGTAATAATGGCCCTTAGAGAAAAAATTTATATTTGATTCTAGTAAATTTATATTATGTAGGGCGAACCATACTTTAAAATTTTTACACTTATCAAAGGTTTATCGACTGTATTTTAAGCTATTATTCGTTTATGAATACAACCTTTTGCTTATAATTGGTTTATAAAGCTCTTGTAAATTTGTATGCATACGGCTGTCAATATACAAATAAAACACGAGAAACTTCTATTATCAACCGACACTTTTAGGTTCAGAAGCTTCAAAACAAAGAGAATTTTTTATGTAATTTTAAAAGGACTGTTGCGAATAGTGGGTTAATAGCGTTCTTTTTTTCATATGCATTTATATTTCTTTGTATATAGAACAAGTAAGAGTACTATATTCGGCCGTGCCGAATCTTAAATACCCTCCACCTAAATATGATGAGAGATGTAGAAGTTACATTGGCATAAACACTTTAATATCCATATTCAATATTTGTTATTATGAGGATTAAGACAATGTTATCGAAATACTATTAAATAAATATATGAAATAATATAACAATTGTAAGAAAGACTAGTTTAAGCAGAAGATACTTTAACTGCAGATTCTTGCCAATTTGAATAGAGTTTGTCATTTATTCATATTATAACGTATGACATTTAACAATTTATATATGTACCTAATAATTGGTTATCATTATCATATCCTTATTCAAAACAAGTGAAGAAAAAGAATATAAAAAAGGGTATACAAATATATTTAGACAAAATTCAAAATTTTACATATGGAAATGAGTTATATCACAAAATTTTAATATATATTATGAACCCATAGTCAAAAATTCCAGCAGTATGATTTCTGTCTACTTGTAACTAATTTCTGTTGAATTTTTGATCGATATTAATGTTTATATGCGTTAATGTATTTTTGGGCTGTGGAACTAATTGGAAGCTATGACCTATTATGTGTCAATCATCATAAAATAGTTTAACGTGATTTCTATATATTGTAATTGAATTTCATCTTTACAAGAGTTTTATGGGTATTATAGTTATTACTGAAATTGGAACTTATATGAGGGCTGTTGCCAATTATGGACCGATATTCATAAAATTCAGTAGTATGACTTTTGGATTCAAATTTTGGTTCAACATATTGGAGCTGACCAATTATGGGACTATCGCCATATAATACTGTAACGTGATTTCAAAGTATTTGAGGGCTATTTTTGTAAAATTTATAAATAAAAAAATTAATAAAACTTAATTTAAACAACGCTATTAACAAGTGTGGACCTTATATGACAACTATATCGAATTATGGACCGATATTTAAAAAATCTTGTAATATGATTCTTGAATACAAATTACTGATCGGTGTACAATTTTGGTTCAGTACACAAAATCCTGCAATATGACTTCCATATATAAATTACGGACCTGTGTAAAATTTTGGTTTGATATTGATATTTTTTAGATATTTATGCAGATTAATGTGTTGTTTGGATGAGGTCCTTATATGAGAGCTATAAACAAATATGAACCGATCTTCATAGAATTCGGTGCAGCGACTTTTGTGTATATGGAGATTATTTGTGTCGAATTTCAACTCAATAGCGATATTTATAAGATATTTATGCATGTTTAAGTGATTTTCGGAAGTGAACTTTATATGGGGGCTTTGATCAAATATGGGCCGATCCACGAAAAATTCAGTCTTGTGATTTCTCTTAGCACGAAACTTATTTTTGCTGAATTTTGTATGGATACTGCAATTCTGTAGGCATTTATAGACTATAGCACCATATTTCGGGAAGAAATTTGTATGGGGGCTACGAGAAATTATGGACCGATTCCTTCCATTTTCAATAGAATTTGTCCTTTTATCATATAAATAATGTGTGCAAAATTTTATGATATTCTCTGCAATGCATTTACCAAAAATCAGAAAAAAACATGTGAAAATGATCAACATTTTTGGAGGTTGTCTTACATTTTAATCCATAACCCTGGTTCTACCAATTCGATTTTGCTGATTTTCAATACCAAACTGCTTAGAAAAATTATAAACATTGTGGTATACATTTCATTAATTTCACTTATGTATTTTGGACGTGAGAGTGTTTTACACAGACAGACAGACAGACAGACAGACAGACAGACAGACAGACAGACGGACAGACGGACAGACGGACAGACGGACAGACGGACAGACGGACAGACGGACAGACAGACGGACATTGCTCAATCGACTTAGAATTTCATAAGGATCAATAATATATATACTTTGTTGGGTCTCAGATGAATATTTCTCAATGTTACACACGGAATGACAAACTTATATATACCCTCTTTCACCACTTGTGGTGGTGGAGGGTATAAAAATACATACATATATTGTTAGCAAGTGTTCTACTATATTTTATTGTTTTCGTATTGCTGTGGGTCACGTAGGTTGTCTGCTCATATGTTGCATTATTTTGTGGAAAACCATGTTCAACTTTTAAAACTACACACTTACTATATATTTATTTATATAAGCATGTGAATGAAGTGTACAAAAATGGGCGTTTAAAAAAAAAAAACTACTCAAAGAATATTTAACATTTTTTTTATAAAATATATATGTAGGTGTAGGAGCTCTATACTATTATTACATTACTGTACATAAATCATTCGTTTGACTTTGGGTTTACATAATCTGCATGGACATGCCATAACCATCAATTTACCATAAACGTAATCATGTGACAATTTCAGAGAACCATATCCCAACAAAAGGCGAAAGATCAAATAAAATAGTATGCTTATGGTTTAATAAAGTCATAGTGCACGTTGTTGTGGTATTTATTTAAATGGACTAGTTGACATTAACATTCCCAGGAATAAACAAATAATCAACGTGCAATATTTCTGCAATACATCATACTTTATTAGCATATAATTTGAGTTTAGAAACATCATATTTTACAACGCCATTTTTAATTGAATTTGAGAACATAATACATGTTATTGGGAAAATGAAATTGAAAATTTCCATTTCAAATTGGGAAAATTTCAAGTGAAAATGAGAATTTTAACTTTAAATTGAGAATATTCCAAATGAAATTGAGAATTTTAACTTTAAATTGAGAAAATTTCAATTGATATTGAGAATTTCATAAGAAATTGGGAAAATTTCAAATTATATTGAGAAATTCAATTTGAAATTGTGAAAATTCCAAATAAAATTGAGAAATTCAAAATAAAATTGAGAATATTCCAAATGAAATTAAGAATTTCCAATTTAAATTGAGAAAATTCCAATTGAAATTGAGAAATTCAAATTGAAATTGAGAATATTCCAAATTAAATTGAGAAAATTTCAATTGATATTGAGAATTTCATAAGAAATTGGGAAAACTTCAAATTATATTGAGAAATTCAATTTGAAAATTCCAAATAAAATTGAGAAATTAAGAATTTCCAATTTAAATTGAGAAAATTCCAATTGAAATTGAGAATTTCAATATAAAATTGAGAAAATTCGGAATGAAATTGAGAAATTCAATTCGAAATTGTGAAAATTCCAAATAAAATTGAGAATATTCCAAATGAAATTTAGAATTTCCAATTTAAATTGAGAAAATTCCAATTGAAATTGTAAAAATTCCAAATGAAATTGAGAAATTCTATTCGAAATTGTGAAAATTCTAAATTAAATTGTGAAAATATTCAAATTGAAATAGAGAATATTGAGAATTTCATAAGAAATTGGGAAAATTTCAAATTTTATTGAGAAATTCAATTTGAAATTGTAAAAATTCCAAATAAAATTGAAAAATTCAAATTTTTGAAATTAAGAATTTCCAATTTAAATTGAGAAAATTCCAAATGAAATTGAAAAATTCAATTCGAAATTGTGAAAATTCTAAATTAAATTGTGAAAATTAAAAATGAAATTGAGAAAATTCCAATTGAAATTGAGACAATTTTATTTTAATCTACATAAATAATATACATTAAATAAATATGAAACAAATAACAATGATGTTGTATGTTGTATAGCTCTACTGCAATCCCCAGTAGTTATACAGGACTTGAAATCGTTAATTAATTCTTCAAGATATAAAATCCTCTGCTCTCCTGCATTAGGAGGATTTACGGTTGATATATTCATCCTTGACTTCACAATACTTTTGATTTTGAACCAAATTAGGCTTAAGCACTGGTGAATAATGACTCAATCCTAAAAGTGTAGCTGGAGAGTTGTCGAAAATTTCACTGAGGCAATGGGCATTGTCACATACCAGAACGAGTTCAGATAACTGATTGCCCAACACTTGCCATCTATCAAGAACTCTTTTGACTCATTCGTTTGTGCTTTCGTCAGTGAATGAACCTTTGTGATTTTACGTACAATACGTTCTGAGTCTGAATTTCCCCTCTACAATTTGACATAACTGAAGCTATACATATTTGGAGGAAAATATGACGACCGGAAATAACTTGTAGTATTTCCCCACGGTTCATGTTGTTTAAGCATATCACTCAATTATCTTTTAAATCCCTTTTTGTTCCTTCAAATAATATGTTAACTTGTAATTTCTTATCAAGCGTTAAAAGAATGCTTGACCAAAATAAACTATATAGTTGCTGGAGATTGTATACTATGTAAGGAGTGAGATCGTAAAATTCTAAACACACGTTTTTCATTAAAACGTTTAACCCAAGAATTACTTGATTTTTTTGATCAAGTTACCTTTGTAAAGCATGTCAGTTATTATGTTTCATGTCATTTATATTCATTTGTTGTTAATCTGATTAAAATGAGTGACCAGAAAAAAGTGCGTACTAAAATAATTAAATATTTTCAACAAAATCCAACTTGGTCCAACAAAAAGTTGACCAAACAATCAAAGGTCTGCTGTCAAACTGTTTCCAATGTTATTAAACAGTACCAGGAGAACTTGCCCGTTGATATAAAACCTGGTTCAGGTGGAAGGAATGATAAACATGATGTTTCTAATGCCAAAAAAATAAAAAGCATTTTCAAAAGAGCTCCCAACACATCCGGTAGGAAAGCAGCCCGGTTAGCTCAGTGCTAGGACTATTTGGTACAAAAAGTTAAATCTAATGTAGGTTTAAAAACGTACAAAGCTCAAAAAGTTCCTGACAGGAACGCTGCTAAAAATTTAGAGGCCAAAAACAGAGCACGGAAATTGAAGTTAAGAATATTTCGATCTCACTCCTTATGTTTCTAAATTATATACTTTTTATGAAATTAATTGCTTGTTTTTTTTTAATTTAAAGTAATTATTATAATATTCCTGAATTTTGTTTAGGATTTTCTCAATTTCAAATTAAATTTCTCAATTTCATTTGGAATTTTCTCAATTTAAAATGGAAATTTTTAATTTCAGTTGGAATTTTCTCAATTTCAATGAAAAATGGTGTAGATTTTTCAAAATTACGTTCACGTAATATTACTTAAATGGAAATATGATTCTATTATTTTAGTATTTACTCGAATATTTGTTTCCTATTAAAATTAGTATAAATATTTAATATAACAGTCATTGAAACTTAAGTTCTTTTTTATAAAAATATTTTCATTTTTATTACAATATTTCACTACATCAATGTGTAACATTTTCAGGAAAAATTTATTTTTGTTATTTCAAAATAATTGCCGTATGAAAAAGCATACAAATTTTTAAACATACAAACAGAAAATATGAAATTAGTTTTATCAAATGAATATAAAATAACAAACAAAAATGTATAAACCATAGAGAAACATAGAGCGGAAACTAGAAAAAAACTCAAACAAAAAAATTACTCAAAATAATCACACATATGAGTGTTGTTTTTGTTTTCACATAGTTGTTTCTACTAATATATTCTCACCACTTAGGTTTCTGACAACTGAGTTAGGTCTTTGACAGGACAGTTTCCGCTCTATGTCTATTCTCTATGGTATATACATTGTATTTATAATTTGTTGTATTATTTCTTATGTACTACTTAGATGTCTGTAAATTTGAGCTACATTTTCGGTATCTGCTTTAAAGTTAATTCGTTGTGTTGTTGGTACATTAATTATTTGTAACTTTTGTAACATATAACGATGTTTATAGTTATATTCTGTATTTAATACTGATACATTTTCAAAGTTTTGATAGTGATTAAAATTTTAACAATGAGAAGATAATGAATTTTTTTTTGTGAAGTATTTTGTCTCTGTATTTTTGGTCTGATTTATGTCCAGCAATTCTTGTTTTTAGTTTATTTTTCGTTGTATCCACATAAACAATTTTCCTTATCATTTCCGCCACAAGGTATTTTGAAACAATTGAATAAAATTTGTGTTTTTCTTTTATGTTTTTCTTTTATAAAACATTCACTAAAAATGCAATCGAACAAAGCTATAATTTTGTTATTTAAATCTTGTATTTTCTGAAGAAATTTATTATTTCTAAAACTAATGTTTACAGCTTAGTTAATTTGAAATAACATTACAAGAAAACAGTGTTAAAAATAAAATCGATTTTACTCGATATGTCGAGCATTGCATACATCAAAGTAGTTATTGGAGTTAAACAAATTCTGAGCTAGAAGATGGATTTTTTGTTTATGTTTAATGGAACCAAACAGAATATTTTAAGATTTGTTGTATGAACACAGCAGCATTATGTACCAGTTAATACTGAATGTAGAAATCAAAATAGAAATAAACAATTTAGTTGAGTTCGAATTCTGTTTTGCACAGAAAAAATTATGAATGAAATATTTCCAAGCGAAATTAAAATTTTCTTTTTCTTTTTATTTGGTTTTATTAATATATATATATTAGGGTGACAGCCGATTTTTTTTTTTTAGATTTCAAAGGGTGCCGGGTGGAATATTGTGACACTAGGCCAAAAAGTTAAGAACTGAAAAATTGAGGCAAATCGGACAACGATTTCGGGACGCGCATCGAGGTCAAAGGTCAGATATATGAAAAATTTTACTACTTATAGGAAATAAATTTGTGAAACTCCTTAACTTTCTGCATTATGTTACAGAAATATATAGACTTATTTATATTAATGAAAATTACACTAAAAAAATCTTTTTGGGATTAAACCTATATGTCCTTTGGGTCAAATTGACCCACAAACTGTATTATTGCTAAAATTCTGAAAAAAATGCAAATTTTTCAGTTTTTGTAAAAATTTTGCTACTAAATATTATTTTTGCAATCGAATGCAAAGGAATTGAAATATATACGTAATTGTCGTTCTAATACGATATAAAAGACAAAAATTGGTTAAAAATTGTTAAAATTATTAAGTTTTGCTTAAAGCGGACAACTTTAACCCTTAAATGGTGAAAGTCAAAGGTAAAATTTAGCATTATTTGGAATTTCTAAATGAAAGATAGCGAAATATTATAAATTTTTGGACCAATTTTAATGAAACTTGCGAAAAATATACCTTAAGGACCAGAATTTACAATAACAGTGCAAAAATGGAAATTAACCCTTAATAGAACTTGTGGTCCAAGTGACCCTCAACTTTTAAAATCACCAAAACCACAGTAAAATTGAGAGTCATTTTGACCCCAAGTGCTTTTAAGGGTTAATTTCCATTTTTGCACTGTTATTGTAAATTTTGATCCTTAATGTATATTTTTCGCAAGTTTCATTAAAATTGGTCCAAAAATTTATAATATTTCGCTATCTTTCATTTAGAAATTCCAAATATTGCAAAATTTTATCTTTGACTTTCACAATTTAAGGGTTAAAGTTGTCCGCTTTTAGTAAAACTTTCATAAGGAAATGACTCACATTCGCCAAAATATGGCCAACAAAATATTTTTTCCCGAAAATCATTAAATTTAAATCGTAGGTTTGGAAAAACTGTATGAGGTATTGATATAATTTTTTCATATTTTTATTCTCTATTATGATCTCAATAAATCCCAATTTGATGATCAAAAAATTCAAAAAATTTTTTAACAAAATTTTTAAAAATTTGAAAATAGGGATTTGAAACTGCCGTTAAAAAAAATAATTTTTTTGGCCATCCCTGGGAATAGGTTAACGGTATCCTACAAACACAAAAACTCGTACAAATGTAAATTCGGATGCATTTTAAGTAAAAATTAGCTTTTATTTTAATATTTCTTAAAATATGTTAATTTTGTTCCTACATTTCTTGTTCAAGTGACCTGAGACACGTTAATGGTCTGGAGAATTTTTAATAACTTTAACATTTGTTAACCAATTTTTGTCTTTTATATATTATTAGAACGACAATTACGTACACATTTCGATTCTTTTACATTCGATTGCAACAATAATTATTTAGTAGCAAAATTTATACAAAAACTGAAAAATTTGCATTTTTTCCGAATTTTAGCGATAATACAGTTTGTGGGTCAATTTGACCCAAAGGAGATATAGGTTTAATCTGAAAAATACTTTTTTGGTGTAATTTTCATTAATATAAATAAATCTACATATTTCTGTGACATAATACAGAAAGTTAAGGAGTTTCACAAATTTATTTCCTATAAATAGTAAAATTTTGCATATATCTGACCTTAGACCTCGATGCGCGTCCCGAAATCGTTGTCTGATTTGCCTCAAATTTTCAGTACTAAACTTTTAGACTTAGTGTCACAATATTTCACCCGGCACTCTTCAAAATTCGAACACAATTTTTTTTTCCATACAACAGATTGTCACTCTAACATATATATATTGATTTTAAACTTTGATTTAAAACAATGCTGACAACTTTTTAAATAATCAAAAGCGAACATTTGTTCTTCAATTTTTTTTTATTTAATGTACTACAAATCAGGTAAGTTTTTATATTGTGAAACAGTTTCATAATATTTTAAACTTCTTCTACACAAAATTTTTTTTTTACAAATATTTTATTTGATTTTAACAAACATTTTAATAGAAACAAAAGCAAATTTAATATGTAATTTGACAGTTGGAAAAATAAATATTAAAAATTATTTTTTAATCTTTTATTTAGATAGGTATCAATGTTTGGCCATTTGTGGTCTTCATTGTGCAGACCGGGTATTGTTAAACTTAGTGACGCTGAGAATATTGGAGTTCATACTTAACGTTCAGTAAGTATGGGATTACAATGCTTGGTAATACTGTTAAGCGTTCCGGTAGAATTTCAGATGCTTGGGTCCCTATTCCGGCTTCTCCTTGGGAAAATACTTAATAAATTGTAAGTACTCTTGATTATCAATTAAAATGAATACAAGTTGATAATAAATTTTCTCTATCTTCTCCTAGCGTAAGAATATTAATGGTCTCATTTTGTATCATCAAACGAATTTTCGTTTACGTTTCCGTTTGGAACGAAAAAATAAAAATTTTGTATTTTATAAAGCGAAACGATATTTGCGTTACAAGTCAATTTTTTGATGTGGTACCAAGTTTGAAAACATCGTTTTTATGTCAACTTTCTGCCAAATAAATTAAATTACTTTTATTTATTTTCAAACAAATGAAATTTTTTGAAACAATTTTGAAATGTTTGATTGTTTTTTAACAGAGATCGAAAATAACTTGTCCATATAACAAAAAACCCAAATTGTGATTTATATTTTTGTGATAAAAATAAATCACTCAAAATAGCAGTTATAAAATGATTTTTATTTACATGGTTTCGTATGACCTTTATTAGTTTTTGTTGTGAGACAAACCATTCAATTGTTCTTGAGCTTAGTAACTGTTACTTCTCTTTTTTATTTGCATCAATAACATATTTTTAGTAATTTTTAAGAAGTTATAAAAAAAAAATATAATGAATATCAAGTAATGCAATTTCCAAAAAAATTTAGATTTTTGTGAAAAAAATTTTACATTCAATTTAATATATTTAAGCGTGGAATTGCATCAAATGAATTTCTGCGATTTATTTTTCATGTTTGCAAGTAAAAGTTACAAGCTGACCTTTACGAAAAATATAAATTATAAATCACTCATCCAGATTATTTGTGTTTGTTTCTTTTCTGTTTCTCTGATATAACACAAAAAATTATTTTTAAATGGCTGCGAATGCGAATTTACCATTGAAATGAAAGTGAACCCGTTATTTTCGGTCTCTGTTTTTTACATTTATTTGGAAAAAACATTTCTTTGTTATATTTTTTATGTACGAAAAGAAAAAACAAATTCTCATACAAATGTTTTTTCTTTGAAAATTTAAAAGTCAATGAAAATTGTATTGAAACGAAAAAAAATTCTCAACGTTTGATTTTGATATTTCAAGCGCTTGGAAACGTTTTGTTCTGTTTAATAAAATTCAATTTTATATACAGAAACGAAAAATACGTTTTACAAGATATGAAAATTGAAAAATTAAAAATTTTTTCGAAAAAAACGTTTCGTTACGTTTTACAAAACTAGGGCATAAGTGTCATTGGATTCCCGTTATATGGAAAGTGCGCTGATTTCTAACACATTCATTCCTGTATATTTTCCACTAAAAATCTGTATAAAATTGCTTTATTTTAAAAATATTGTAACATGCTGTGTATAACCGTTTTTTCTACAGAAAATATTGCGTATACCACTATTTTCTGAAGAACATATTGCGTATAACGGTTATAAACAACATTTTCTATAGAAAATATGGTGTATAACAGTATTTTCCATAGAAAATATTGTGTATAACAGTATTTTCCATAGAAAATATTGTGTTTAAGAGTATTTTCCATGGGGAATATTGTGTATAACTGTATTTTCTATAGAAAATATTGTGTATAACAGTATTTTTATAGGATATATTGCGATTAACAGCATTTTTTATAGAAAACATTGTGTTCCATAGCAAATATCGTGTATAACAGTATTTTCCATAGAAAATATTGTGTATTACCGTATTTTCTATAGAAAATATTGTGTATAACAGTATTTTCCATGGGAAATATTTATTGATTTTGAATTTTAAATTTTATTAATATTTTAATTGTTTTAATAAAAAAATATTTTGTTTTTTTGGTTTTATTAAAAATATTGTATGATATTTGTGCGGAATTTCAAATATTATATTTCATAAACAGCAATAATATTTTAATAAGAAAAAAAATTTGTTTTTCAATAAAATAAAAGGCGTATTAATCAGGTGAGAGCGTCTCGGCCATAGAGAAAATATACGTAGAGCGGAAACTAGAAAAAAACTCAAACAAAAAAATTACTCAAAAATGTTACACATACGAGTGTTGTTTTTGTTTTCACATAGTTTTTTTTACTAATACATTCTCACCACTTAGGTTCTTGACAATTGAGTTAGGTCTTTGACAGGAGAGTTTCCGATCTATGTGTATTTATCTATGGTCTCGGCAACAAAAATAATATTTCTTAGTTGTCAAGAGAGTGAGAATGTCAAAACAGATATGACATATGAAAAATATAAAAAACAAGCAAATAAAAAAATAAATGAATTTTTGGTAGTTTTTTTTTTTATTGAAAATATAAGAAATAAAGCAATAAAAAATCAATTATTGGTAGTTTGTTCTAACACGGTTTTTTTTTGGAAGATTCAATATTAAAAACGTCGAACGGGAAAAAAGGCTTGGTGATTCTAGTTTTAGTATCATGCTATCCATTTAGCTATATCCGTATGTCTGTGTAAAACACTCCGTCTGTCTGTCTGTGCACTTCCAAAATAAACAACCAAATTCTTCTAATGAGTTTGGTATTGAAAATCAACAGAAAAACGAATCTCTAGGACCAAAATGGGAGTCAATCTCTAAAAAATTGTATGTATTTTCACCAAAAAATTTCCAAAAATGGCCAATTGTTGTTGTTTGCTGTAAAGCTTTGAAACACTTTTTTTTTACAATTTTCAGTTTTTATTATTATCAATTCAAATATTGTGAATGTCAACAACAAACAGTAAACAACTTTTTGCCAGTTTCAAATACAACATAAATAAATAAACAATAATCAGCTGGGCTCGTAACTTCACCTTATTTAATATACCTTGAATAAAATATTTACAAATTTGATTTTGTGATTTTTGTGATTTCATTTCAACATTTAGTTGACTTTATGAATTTTGTTATTTTAGTTATTCCTGTGTGTGTTTAATATATTTTTTATTAACTTGTTGCAATGTACAAACTAGGTGTTGTTTGTTTTTCTGACTCATTATTTCTGAAGATGACATCATTGACATCAAGGTGATTTCAACAAGTTGAAATTTGTTAAAACAATTTTTATGCCATTCACCATCAATGAAAAGGGTATACATATACATATTTGTCACTCCATTTGTAATTTCTACATTTTTTAATTTGCGACCCAATATAGTATATATATTCTGGAACGTTATATATAGCGGAGTCAATATAACCATCTCCTTCTATCCGTATGCATGTTGAAATCAACATTCCGTAGCCCCCAAATAAATAACATACATGATACATACATTAATATATCCTCTATAGTCCCAGATCAGTTGCTATTTAAAATCGGCCCACAAATATCTGATATACACGAAAAAACGCGACTACCTCGATTTTTACCTATTTTCTATACATATCTTGGTTACTAAGTCATTCATATGGATATCTAGTGAAAGATACTTCAAATACCTTTCCAATGTCGTATATAACACCATAGTAATTTGAACCTACAATAGGTCCAACACTGGAACAATATTTTTTAACCCGAGTTAATCTTTATCTTAAAGTATAAGATAAGATTCGGCAAAGCCGAATATAGCTCTTAGTTTAGGGAATTAAAAAAAAAAAACAGGACAGAATATGTTCAGTGCATATGGATATCTAGTGAATGGGGATATATTTGGAATAATTTGGGACCAACTTCGAGTGTAACATCTGATTGACCTTGTGTGCGCTGACGAAATTGTCCTGCTATCTAAACAAAACACTGACTTGGAAAGAAAAATAAATATAAAACATCCAGAAAGTTAGCTATTATGGTCTGAAAATTAATGCTAGCAAGACCAAAACAACAAGTTGTAATACTCTCAGTCCACATACTTTTGCTTTATATAATCAATTCATCGAATCGGTGGACGAGTTCTGCCACTTCGGCAATCAAATTTTAGCAGATGGCGGAGTACTCACAGAAATTTGTCATAACGGAGTTCCTTCGACTCTACTTGATTGTTCGCGCGCTGTGAACTACCACGTAAACCAACTCACAGAATAATGAAGGCAAAATCTGGGTTTTCTATAATCAAATAGGTATCAGTACAAAACAGCGTTTTTTTTTGAAGTAATGTCTTTTCATGCTACTATATCCTCCAGCAAGCAAGTTGTAAATGCTTGCAACGTTGCAGTATATATTACGATGTTGTGAAGTCGTACCTCAAGTTTTTCGAAATTTAAATGAATAAAAAAGGAATTCTCTTTAAATACTTTAAAGGATATGTTTTCATCGAATACGGACAAAATCGAAAACTAGTTTTCGTTCTTATGTACTTATATTTACTGTTCACTTTCACTTACGTCCATCCATTCATCCACTCTTTTTTTTCTGATATTTAGTCACTTTAAATAACCATGTTGTTTTGCTGGCCGGTAGATGTGCCACAAAGCATTCAACATAGATATTGTACATGTTTTTTTTTTGTACATATGCACTAAATTGTTTGTGTTTTATGTAGTCCTGCATACTCGTGCATCAGGGTTTTAAAAACATTAAAGACTTTTTCTAAAAAGTCCTTTGATTGAAAAACTACTGATTGTAGTAGTATATCAATACAAATTTCGATACTAAAATTTTTCTTTCAACATTAAAGAAATTTACAGACGGCAATACATGCTGTGTTTTAACACTTTTCAAATTTAAAACATTATTAAAAAGTGAATTAAGTTAAATAAAACTTAAACCGTTCAATATAAAAATTATCAAAAATACGTAAATTTATACAGATATTGTATAAACTCATTAGTTATTAATATATTGGCATATTACTCGGTATATATAAATAGATTCACTTTTTGTGGAAATCCTCCCACTAAAGATTTTATAACTGCTTCCGTTACCTTTATGGACGAGGTGCTTTACTTACACTTCAAATCGAACATGTCCTGGGATATCTTTCCTGTGTTCTTTAATTTTTTTTTTTTACAAAAACCCAATACCTTTCCACAACCCAAGGTTCTGGTCGGTTGGGTAGATTTGCCTCCCATGGTACAAAATTTACATTATTGTTTTTGAATACCAGTAAAGTCCCTTTTTTCCATAGTGGCATGATCCGGATCGGACCAGAAATATGAAGGCAGTCTGTGCTGTTTTAAGAAAGGTATTTTTGTAGACACTCCCTAACATATATTTTTATGTTTTTCTTGCCTGATAGCACAAATGATTGGCTTCTTTTGCCACAGTAAACATGCACACATATTGATATGGTTACAGTAACCATGCACTACTATATTTTTTTTCCTGCGTGCGGTTTGTCAAGTAATTAATTTGAAAAATACATTTCTTGAAGTTGTTGATGTTTTTCTGTAAATTAATTTTTTTTTTTAATATTTTTTGTATGTCTAAATACACAATATCTACCCTTTAATTAAAAAAAAAAATAAGTTTTTTTATTTTAAAATCAAATACAATTTTTGTTCTAACGATTAAAATTAAAAATATTTATACTTAGTAATTTCGTCTGTTAATACCTTAAGTAATACGTATTGTTACAGTAGAAGTATTTACATAGATTTCTAAGTAAAATTATGGTAATTTTGTATATGACATAAATTACATTTTTAACACCCTTCGCCATGAGCTATAAAGCTATAGATAAGTTTGTCATTCCGTTTGTAATTTCCACATTTTTCATTTGCGACCCCATAAAGCATATATATTCTGGATCGTTATAGATAGCTATCACTAACATTTTTTCACCAAATTTTATTTCAAAACGAAATTCATTAATTGGATCAACATCATTCATATATTATTTTCATTGTAATTTCGATCACATACACAGTTAATGCTAATTACGGTCATTTATTACGAGATGGAAATTAAGGTTTTATGCAATTTTACAGCAACATCAACATTTTGCTGATTTTAAAAGGCAAGTCACATGATGGTTACTCTAAAGATCATGGCATTAAACTAGTATTTCTAAGAAGAACAACTATAGTTTTTAAACTTGTATATACATTTCAATATATTCAATTCATAATTTCATATAACGGTTATTTCGGTGACGGTAGCCTAAACATGGTTGGCAATCATTACCACCTTTTCAGCTCGAACACCGTCAACACTAGGCTACCGTTACCGTTATAATCGTAAATACCGTTGAATTGAATTTATTGAAATCTATATATGGTTTTTATAGTGCTTTATGTCACTTTGTAGGAACAGGTAGTCCCTCTCCGTTTAAAATCTACCACACTTTTGGACACTTTTTTGTGCTCTTCAATTCTCTTTTAACAAGAGCCCAATAGCAGTTTGGGAGAATTGCCTCTCTTGTTACAAATACCACATTATTGGTCTTGTACCACTCAAGACCTTTCTTACCATAGTGACAGGATGCCTAATCAGGCCAAAAATAAGTGGACACATTAAGAAGTCTTATGAATGGAAACATCCTTTTTTGTAAACATTCCTTGATGTAAATTTCGGTATTTATAGAGGCCTTTGTAACAAATATTTGGCTTTTTTGTGGCAACTGCATATTGCTTGCTATACCAAGAACTTTTTGGGAAATTTTGTCTGCTTTTGGGTCCTAAACTTTTCTTCAACATTCCCTCGAGCATCTGCAACATAAAAAAATTGACCCAGAATCTGCGAAAAATTTTCCATACGTACATTTCGTCATCCATTATGCGGCAGATATATTTTTTGTATACAATTTGACTTCAATTTCCGTGCTCTGTATTTGGCCTCTAAATTTTTAGAAGAGTTCCTGTCAGGAACTTTTTGAGCCTTGTATGCTTTTAAACCCGCATTGCACAGTGGTTTAGAAACTTTTTTTTTGGAAATAATTCGGTATCTCGGGAACTATTGGAGATATTTTCATTTGTTCAGCTTCCTAGCGCTAATGGGAGCCAGTGTGTGCTTCAGAAGTTCCACAGACCTTACCCTCTTTGAAAAATGTGTACGTTTTTTCATATATAGCATGCAAAATGTGTTACACCAAACTTTCTGTTAAGTCAGTGTGTGTATGAATTCAGAATTTACATTAAATATGTTAGTAACATTTTGCATGAAATATATGGAACTTCTGAGCAGTGAATGAAGGATTTTTATATAAGTATTTGATATTGATGATATCATTATGACTTGTGGATTGACATTTTAGTAAAATTAAATTATTTTGTAAGTTTTTGGGACGTCATTTACTTTAAAAACTTAAAAAATTATAATATGGTGATTTTCCATGAAGAAAGATATAAAATTTGAATTAATGTAAAATGTTAACGGTTAAAGATATCAACACAAAATTTGGAATTAATGCAGGTCCAAATATCCTTAATGAACGATATTATAATTTGTGACATTTTTTATTTTAAAATACCGAAATTCCTAAACCGGGAAAAATGTGTTCCAAAAACTGAGTTTTTTTAGAAAAGTGCCTACTGTGACGTTATTTACCTTGTGATAGGAAAAAAACGTTATAAGTGTTTAAGTAATATATAGGGTTATACAAATATGGAACATCTTTGAGCATCGATGCTTCGCCTTTTTAGAATTTTTTACTCAAACCTAAAATTATTTTTTAAAATTGGCCAAGTTTGGATAGGCTTGGGATAGGCTTTTAAGTTACACTCTTTAGCATTAAGTTCTCCTTCTGGATCATATCAAAATTGTGTATAGTCCCGAAGAAAATTTTTTTCTACAAAAGAAAAAATATAGGGAATTATAGCTGTTAGTATGTATTCCTATTTTATTTAGAATTTTATCACCAATATAGCTGATATTTTAAAAATAAGTTTCTACAATCCGTTGGCGCTTCATCTCTAAAAAACCATAAAATGATCGAGCAAAATTAAAAAAAATAAATCAATAAACCTAAATATCGCTTCAACTAATAGAGAAAATCTACATATGTAAGTGTATTTTCTGTAGATCTTCTTAAGGACTGTTTATATTTTAAATTTCATCTCATTTGGATCATAAATGGATTTTTGGAGATTTTTTTTTTAAATGTTGAGACCCGAGGTGACCAAATTTGAGGAGCCACACACTTGCCCCCATTAGCGCTAGGAAGCTGAACAAATGCAAATGAACTCAAAAACACATCTGCTCTAAGTTTCTAAACCACTGTGCATTGGCTTTAACTTTTCGTACCAAATAGTCCGAGCACTGAGCTAACCGGGCTGCTTTCCTACCGGATGTGTTGGGAGCTCTTTTGAAAATGCTTTCTATTTTTTTGGCTTAATAAACATCATGTGGATCATTCTATCTACCTGAACCAGGTTTTATATAACATTGGAAACAGTTTGATAGCAGACCTTTGATTTGTTGGTCAACTTTTTGTAGGACCAAGTTGGGTTTTGTTGAAAATATGTAATAATTTTAATATGCACTTTTTTCTGGTCACTCATTTTAATCAGATTAACAACAAATGAATATAATTGACATTAAACATAATAACTCGCATGCTTTACAAAGGTAACTTGATAAAAAAAAAATCAAATAATACTTGGGTTAAAAGCTTTAATGAAAAACGTGGGTTAAGAATTTTACGATCTCAGTCCTTAAGAACGTCTTGGTTAAATCATATGTAATTTTTGTAAATTTTATTAGTAATTTAACTCAGACCAAAATGATCGCATCATTCCAATACCGTTAGCGAAATAAGAGCAATTACCGTTACCACTAAATCACCATCACGGAATTAATTCAAATTAGCGTTTTCATACTATTTATTTACTTGTTATTATAATTAAAGACTTCTGATGGTTATTGGTTGATCCATAGTTAATTATTTTATGATTCTATACAATAATATAGGTGGAAATTTTTTTAAATTTTTAGGTCATCTTTACATTTTTTTGGATCATATTTTTGGCGCATAAAAAATGCATGAAAATCCACTCAATAGCTATAAGCAATAAGTAGCTATTGCGAATGTTTTTTTACTTGTTATCCTAATTAAAGATGGTGATTGATTGATCCATAGTTAATTATTTTATGTTTCTGCACAAAAATATAAGTGCATATTTTTTAAATCTTTAGGTCATATTGTAATTTTGGCGGATCATATTTTTGGCGCATATTTTTCAATAAAAAGTGCATGAAAATCCACTCTCTTGCTATAAGCAATAAGTCGCAATTTCCAATTTTGTTCACCAACTGGTTTTTTTCAGCAACATTTTTCTTACCCAAAAATTTGGTGAAGCGTATACCAGATTTGGCACAGCCGAATGTAGCACTCTTACTTGTTTACTTTGAGTTTTTTCTTTGAAGTTTATCTTTTTGAAATTGTTTCAGGAATAACAGATTTTCCTAAAAAGAAAAAATTAGTTTTTTGTTTCCTCACGTACAGTTTGCTGAGCACATCTTTCATGTTCGCATTTCCTTCATATGTTTTTTGAAACATGATAACAATTTTATCATGTTCGCATTGGATGGTACAACATATTTAACTGATATTTGGATTGTGATTGGAGTTTTATCATTTTAGGTTTTAGAAGAATGAAAGTGGAATTTTAGTATACACATACATATGTAAGTTTAATATCAACAGCTTAGAACTAATAATCTCTAACAAAAAAATAATTCTAATAGTAAGTCTGCTATTACACAGGGCAAGTTTTCTTGCCGCAAGTCTGAGTTTATAGGAGAGAGAGGCAAGAAGAAAGAAGAGGGGAACACACTTGCTTGTACTGGCAAGTATCTTCAATTCTCTTTTGTTTTCTCATTTTCACTATGGCGTCTATTAGGTTTTGACATACAAAATGCAACACAGACTTGCTGTGTGTAAACAGACGACAGACCCTGTGTAAAAGCAGACTAAGAGTGTATTGTAGTGTGTATTGAAACAACAGGATAATAGGTTTTAATTACCTTTGCCTTAAACAAGTATGAAAGTATGGTCGGTCAAGCCATATGATATCCTCCTACACTAAGTAAATAAGCAATGTAAGAAAATATAAAATCACTGTTTATTGTTGGTGTTTTGTTTAAGCTTTGATATTTTTACATATGTAATTCTCATTCACTCTATAGATTTATTTGTATACTTAATATCTTTAGTTTTTCTAAAGCTTTTTGGGAAAAGGTTTCCTAATGATCTGGCCTAAGCAACCAGTGAAATGCGCATAGGAACTAGCTTATCCCCTAATAATAAATTTCAGTGAATTTATCAATAAAATTGGGAATTTTGCATATGAAAACTATCTTACTAAAACATTTTTGTTTTAAAACTTCAACAATTTATTATCGTGGGAGATTTTCTGAAGAGGGCTTTATACGGGAGCTATGACCAATTATGGACCGATCATCATAAAATTAAGTGAAATTACTTTCTTATATATAAAACACATTTGGACCGAAATTTGTGTAGATAGCTATATAAATTAAACATTTATGATCTATACAGTCGTATTGCGGGAGGACGTTTGTATGGGGGCTAGGTGAAATTATGGACCTATTCTAGCCGGTTTCAATAGGCTTCGTCATGGGGCAAAATTTTATCGAAATATCTTGAAAATTGCGACCTGTACCTTGCTCAGAATGTTTACATAGACAACCAGATAGCCAGGCGGTCGGATGGGCGGACATCCTTTAATCCAGTATACATTAAGGTGTGTGCTAAACATCAGCACAAACGCATAATACCTGTGGTGGTGTAGGGTATAATAAATAAGTAACCCAACTGTCCAACTAAAAGTCAGTTTGAATTTGTTTCATAAAAGTTTAACTTTTTTTTAAAAATAAAATTTATTGTTGGACTATTAATTGTCCACAATTTCCAAGATAACAATTGATGTCGCTCATATATAAAGTAATAATCTAAATGTTTTTGTTATTTTTAAAATATTATTATTTTCTTTATAACATTCTATTAAATTGTTTGCCATTAATAATGCATATTTTTAAACAAAAGTTTTTTTTAAAGATATGTTAATGGTTATCACAGCCAGTGGTCCGAGAAAATTTAACTTTTGGCGCTTTAAAAAGAAAGAAAACTTTTAAAGCTTTATCAAGTTACACTTAAAGACATCCACAATTCTATGGAGCTATACATAGTATACTTAAGTAGATTGTATAAATTTTCATTTATAAAGTATAAAATGATACATATATACATATAGCCATAGCCAGCTTCCATTGACTTTGTGAGTACCTTTGAGTTTTTACATGTATGTATACTGTAATGTATGTATGACCCAGCAGTTAAGAAAGTAGTCAATGTATCCCTTATAGACAGTAATTGTCACTAATGTCTGGTCATTTGGCTGATTCCAATTTATGTATTTTGGGTCATTTGACACGTATGTGGTCTTTGTAGTGCAGAGTGAAGTCAATGGGTTATTTTATACATCCCATGTAATCTGGCTAAAAGACAATTGTCACTAAAGTGTCTCCAATTAATCTAGAGTGTAGCCACTTTAAACGTTTATTTTGTTATGCACTTTTTTTGTTGATATAATTCTCATAAGGTTTTTTTTCTTTTTTCTTAAGTATACTGGCATCCCATGCAACCTATCGTGAAGTCAATTGTCACTTAAGTGTCACTAAGTAACCTAGATTGTTGTCAATTTAAACGTTTATTTTGTACTGCACTATAGAAAGTAGTTATTTTACCCATCAGAAGTAATCTATTGGAGGACTATCGTATGAAGGTTTGTTTACAAGCAATCGGTTATTGGACTGTCTATGAGATGTCTTTTTAACTGACTATTTGATATCAGTTAGGTAGCTAGTAAGGTAACTGATTCTATGTAACTAGTATTGGAATCCAATGTGTTGACTACTTTGTACCAGCTATCAGAGGGTCAGATTGTAATCCAATAGGTTCAATTGACCCACTACTTAGGATATGCTCGTGTTAAATCAACTAATCACGCAGCTAGTTATGTAACTAGTTGTCACCCTAGCTATAATCACTAGTTCGGAACAGTACCCTAGAACTGCTGGGAATATCCTTAACAACACATTATGTAAATATATACAGACATCTTTACATTTACACATAGTCGTATATTTAGTTATAAACTTTTTTATGAACTGTAGCATTACATAGGTAAATGTACCTCTATAGAACTTTTTTAATTCAAGGAAAGAAATTTAAGTTTGCTTCTTCAGGTAGAATCAATAAACATTTTACAAGTATTTATAAATTGCTGCATACGTGAGTGTTTTGAAAAGTAATAGTTCAAACTAACTTTTCAAAGAGAATTATTTTTGTTTTTGGAAACTGAAAGATAGGGTACCTAATTTACCGGACTTTTCTCATTCCGGGAAAAATTGTTTTTCATTAAATCAAAGCAATAACTGAATTTTTTTTCTAAGTAATGCTGAAAATTTGTAGTTGGAGTAATGAAAGTTTCAACTGTAATTTTTTTATCTATTGACAGTGGGTTCAATCGAAAAAAAGGGATAATAACTCTTAATCTCCTAGCCAACTGGTCCGATTGTAAAATAATGTATGCACATATCGTACAGGTAGACATGGGCTTTAGAATATAAGGTGATATACAGGGTGTAAAATTCCACTACATTTCAATGAATGAAACTTTATTATAAAGCAAGTAAGATGGTAAAGGAATTTATGTCTGGCTTTAAATTTTGACATATCTTCGATAACAGTTTTCCAAATATTTTTCTAAAAAAATTTTCTTAATTCTTATAAATTACAAAACAACACGTAGAAAATTATTTCCGCCTAGTCGTAAAAAATAATCAAAGGTAAAATTTTGAAATGTGTTTGAAAAATGGCTTATGGATATCATAATCTGAGAACAACATATTATGATCAAATTATTCATCATATAAATGGTTGTCACAAACATATACATGTTTACTGTAACCATATATATGGTTGATACAATAATGTGAATTGTAAATTAACCATATTATTGTTACCATAATCATATATATAGTTACTGTGACTATAATATTGTTAAAAATGTTAAAATGGTTACAGTAAACATGCACAAATGCTGAAAAGGTAACAGAAACAATGTTGAAATGGTTACAGTAACAATAGACAACTATATTTTTTTCTGCGTGTAGGATTCCTAAAACATAAAACATAAAAATACCTTGCAATTTCAATAGTGCTGATCAAAATTTGATTTTTAAAGGAAGTAAGTTAACCCATTTTAAATTGTTTTCACAATTTTGACCATACATTTTTACCTGATTTTTGCCTTAACAATGTAATTAATATTTTATTGAACATTTTTGAAGAATAAAATTGTTTTTAACCCTTTAGTATGCTTTTGATATATTAAGTTAAACAAAAAAAACTTGCATGATATTCAGTTCATTTAATTATAAAAAACATTAAAATTAGCACCATTCATATTGACTGTATTTTTCATGATTTTAAAATTTGAGTGTCATTTTAACCCCAAGTGCCATTAAAGGTTAATTTCCATTTTTGTTCTGTTATTATAAATACTAGACTTCATGTTATGTTTTTCTTAAGTTTTATTAAAATCGGCTTAAAAATAAATAACATTTCGCTATCTTTAATCTAGAAATTCCAAATATTGAAAAAATTGACCTTTGACTTACACGATGTAAGATTTAACGTCTTCCAATTTTAGTAAAACTTTCAGAGTGTATTTAGAATTATCTTAACTATAATATTCTGAATAGATTCTAATTAAAATTCATAACAGTGAGGAAATAGAGCTCATACGCCAAAGAATGGCAAAATAATTTGTTTTTCTCGAAAAACTATAAGAGATATTTTCATAATTCTGTGATTCACAATAAATCCCAATGAGATGACCAAAAAATTCTGAAATTTGTTTAACAAAATTTGTAAAAATTTGAAAATAGAATTTTAAAACGGCCGTTCAAAAAAAATTTTATTTTTTTGGTCATACCTGGGAATAGGTTAACGGTATCCTATGAAGACAAAAACTTATATACAAGTAAAAATGGATATATTTTAAGTAAAAATTAGCTTATGTTTTAATATTTATCAAAATATGTTAATTTTGTTCCTACATTTCTTGTTCTAGTGGCCTGAGACATGTTAATAGCCTGGGAAATTTTTAATAACTTTAAAATTTTTTGACCAATTTCTGTTTTGTATGTCCCATTAGAATGACAATTACGTACACATTTCTATTATTTTAAATTAAATTGCAAAAGTAATTTTTTAATGACAAAACTTTTACAAAAACTGAAAAAAATGCATTTTTCCCGCTTGTAAATCCATCTCAAAACTTCAGAGGGCTTGCGGCACGTCTTAACCCCAACCGATTTACCTAACATTTTTTCAGGATTATTTTTTTTACCAATGTTCACCAAACTGGGGAATGAGACTGACAAAAATCCAACTTTCGTTTATTAAGGGCCACCCTAATGCACCCTATTTAGTAATTTCTAGAGCCAGTTCTTATCAAATATGTTAAAGTTTTAAACATTTTTTAAAAAATCATAGAAATATATATATTAAAAACAAATAAGATCATTATTTTTATAAAATCTGATCCATGAACGCATAATATATCTAATAAATATGTTTTTTATAATTTGTAAACTAAAATTTAAAAACTGGAGCTGACATTTTTTTAATGATTAACTATTCAAAAAATCACTACTTTCGACCATAGCCTGAAGTTGTTGACATATCTATATCGATTTAAGCACTTATTATTAGTCCCGATCGACTAGGCGACAGTACACTGAACTATCAATCTGGGTGTTGCGGGTTCGATTCCCACCAGATACTCTGGGTGTATCTGCAGACAAGCAAAACGCTTCGCAGTTTGTGTTTGTTAAAAAAAAAAAATATATTAATATTTCCATTGGTAATTTTCCCTGCATAGGCGGATTAAAATTTTGCCAACAAATTTTCAAGTGTTATATATACGAATGAGGAAAATTTAAACTTAAATACCTTTTAAACTATAAGAGAAGATTGGATATATAACAAAGATTTATTCATTTAAATCTGTCCATATCCGTTTGCCAAGAAATTATGTTAAATAAAGCATTTCCTCTATACACGGTAATATTCAAGATATATTATTGTTTATGTAGTATTGATATTTTTCAGCAGATTTGTTTTTATATTTTCCTCACACTTATTATTTGCTTTATCATATGAAAATAAAAGTTTTTTGAAATTATTTTAATCGTTACTCCATAAAATCATTTGTGTTATTTAGAAATCTACTAATATCTCGGTTCCCGGTTCTAAGCTGCTCAAAAATTTAGTTCATTTTGGTATTTCTTTTGCAATTGCAATTTTATGTAAGAATTGTGTAAAATCGCCTAATTTAAGTTGATATAACTTTTCAATCGCTTGTAAAATTTATAGTTTTAATCACTAGTGATGAAATTTTGAACCTTTTTCGGAAACCCTTCCATTAACGTTTTTATAGTGCTTTCTGTCACTTTGTTCGAACATTTAGTCCATCTCGGTTTAAAATCTACCACACTTTTGGACACCTTTTTTCTGATCTTCAATTCTCTTTTAACAAGAGCCCAATATCTCTCCACTGGCCTTAGGTCCGGGCAGTTGGGAGGATTTGCCTCTCTTGGTACACATACCACATTATTGTTCTTGTACCACTCAAAGCCTTGTTTACCATAGCGACAGGATGTCAAATCAGACCAAAAATAAGTGGACATATTATGGAGTCTTATGAATGGAAGCAGCCTTTTTTGTAAACATTCATTGATGTAAATTTCGGTATTTATAGAGGCCGTTGTAACAAATGATTGGCTTCTTTTGCCGCAACAGCATATTGCTTGCCATACCAAGAACTTTTTGGGAAATTTTGTCTGCTTTTGGGTCCTAAACATTTCTTCAACATTCCCTCGAGCATCAGCAACATAAAATTTTTGAACAGGATGTTGTGAAAAATCTGCCAGAACATACGTTTCGTCATTCATTATGCAGCAAGAATATTTTTTTATAAAACTTGACTTCAACTTCCGTACTCTGTTTTTGGCCTCTAAATTTTTAGCAGCGATCCTGTCACGAACTTTTTGAGCCTTGTATGTTTTTAAACGTGCATTAGCATTAACTTTTCGTACTAAATAGTCCGAGCTCTGAGCTAACCGGGCTGCTTTCCTACCGGATGTGTTGGGAGCTCTTTTGAAAATGCTTTATATTTTTTTGGCTTTAGAAACATCATGTGTACCATTCCTTCTACTGTTTAATAACATTGGAAACAGTTTGACGGCAGACCTTTGAATGCTTGGCCAACTTTTTGTAGGCCCAAATTGGGTTGTGTTGAAAATATTTAATAATGTTAGTACGCACTTTTTTCTGGTCACTCATTTTAATCAGATTAACAACAAATGAATATAATTGACATTAAACATAATAACTGACATGTTCTACAAAGGTTACTTGATAAAAATAAAAAATCAAATAATACGCGTTTTTCATTAAAACTTTTAACCCAAAGTTTTAATGAAAAACGCGTGTTAAGAATTTTACGATCTCACTCCTCATTCCATTGTCTAAATAATTTCCTCAATTATAAGCCATTGTAAGCAACACATAACAAATACAGAGTGGGACCATGAGGAGAGCTCGATATAATAAAGGAAATCTTTGTAATTAGTTTTTCTTAACATCTATTTTGTGCAATACATTAGAATAAAACAGGTAAGAAAGTATGGGCGGTCAAGCATGACCATATAATATCCTATACTAAGTAAGTGAGCAAAACCATTTTTTTAAATTTCAATAATTTATATTCGTAAGTGATTTTCGGATGTGGGCCTTATATGGGAGGTATGACTAATAATAAAATTTGGTGACAAGAATACCGTATATATAAAACGTATTTGGAGCAAAACTTGTGTAGATACCTATATAAATATAAATTCCAATTTCGGAAGGATATTTGTATGGCGGCTAGGTGAAATAATGGATCGATTTCAGCCAGTTTCAATATGCTTGGTCGATGGGCCTTGAAATTTGTATTGTATTTTCCTTCGTATCTGGAAGAAACATTAGGATACTTTTTATTTTTAAATTTAAAGTGGGTGTGTGGTTTTTAAGTTTCAAAAGGACTTAAAATATATAATTATTACTTACTATAACTAATATTCGATGTGTTGTGGTTAATAAAAAATTCAATAGTAATACACATATCCCTCGATTTACACGATACTGTTTTTTACACGATTTCACTTTTACACGTTTTTTTGGTTTTCGTTTAAATCGAGGGATGTGGAAATTACCTCAATTTACACGATTTTTTTTTTTAATATTTTAACAAAAATTTTTTTTTTTTTAGTAAATATATTCTGTACAATTCTCAAAAATAGTTATCTATAAAAAATTAAAACATAATAGGCAAAAGTGTAGCAGCTGGAACCAAAATGAGCCTAAGTACAACTTCATGCGTTCGGGACATTACAATTGAATATATGGAAAAGCCACTAATGATTTGCATAGAAAATTAAACTTAAAAGCGAATTCCAATTGATACCATTGCTATTACAAAAAAAAAAAACTTAATGATCAGCTTCCATCAAGTCATGGTTGGTTTGAAATATTGTTACGAATGTGCAATGATGATTTGAATTCAACGGTCTGTAACGACTGCCTGCAGCATTCATCATGTTTGAAGGCACGTCCATCAGTAGCATGTGGTTATTGGCATTGTTTATAAGTATGGCAACACTAAGTGTTTGGGCTGCTGGCAATGACATCGAAGGCTCTGGAATTCGAATGTACTAGTATGTCCGTAAAGAGCATTGTAGAAGATTCCCGATAGATGGCGTGTGTATAAATAGTGGTAGAGCTGGCAGTCGTGAGTTGAGTTGATCATTGGAGGTGTTAGAGTTAATATCAACTGTATTGTACGTTTATACTTGTACATAAAGTGTGAGTGCGTGTATTTCTGCGAATTGATATACGTGTATAAGGACACTGAGTGACCATTTAATTCTGTTGTTGTTGTACATTCTAAATAAATAAAGAGTTGTTACAATTTAAAATTAAACTACTAAAACTGCTTTTTATTTGCAATCAAAAGTATCCGGTTTACTTAAAGGAAATAAACCCACGTTTTTAAAAGGTGAAAACGTAACAATATTTAAGCAAAGACATTCCTTACATAAGCTATAATTAAAAGTTAAACAAGCTTCTACTGATATAGATGTGTCTAAATAATATGCCGAAAAAAGTACTGAAATTGTTGCTGCCAATTAACACATTCCTGATAAAGTTTTCAATATAGACGAATCGGTACAGTTTTGGAAAATAATGCCACAACGGACTTTTCTATCAAAAGCTAATACAATTTTTAAATTTAAACAACATTTTAAAATCAAATTTTTTAAGGAAATTTTGCTTTAAAACATTGTTTAAATTTAAAGTTTTTATAAATATGGGGGAATATATTTACTTTACTTTAAAATAAATGAATTTTCTAAACAAAATTTTTTAATTTATTCGAATTTGGGTCTTTTTTCGATTTACACGATTTTCTCAGGAACGCATCAATCGTGTAAATCGAGGGATAGGTGTATTTTCTTTAAATAAATTATAGTGGAAATCGGTGATCTGAATTGGTTCCCTAAATCGTGTGATTTAACATCATTGGGTTCATTACATAGGGTTATTTAAAGTTAATGGGCAAATTCCTCTCTACGTTATTAAATTTCAGACTCATTTAGGGGTGATAGCCATTTTTTCGATATCCTATTTCATACATAACCCAATTCTGTGCACGTTACAAATTAATAAAAAAAAATTTGATACCCATAAAAAGGACTATACACTTTTACACAAGGATCTTAATATTTTCGATTTTATATTAAACGCAATTATATCATTAACACTATTTCAAAGTTTATGTCGCTAAAAACTTGCATTACAAATTTTAGTTAATTATCATTATGTGAAGTTAGAATTTTTATTATTTAGTTACGTAGGTATTGCATGAAACTTAAGTATTTTCAGAGATATAAACATATATACTATGTTGAATTTATTTTCCAACAAACCCTCACAAAGCTTTGTTTTTTAAATATAAAAAGCATTAGTGCAATTGAGTGGATGCATGAGATTGTAGTTGCACTTTCAAGAATATATGTATGTATGAAATATAAATGCACATACCCATCTTCTACACATATACATACTTTCCTTACATTACATAGTTTTACGTGAGTTTTAAGTATTAATCGTCAATGTATCGTGTATACGACAAGATGTTAGGGTGTGTCTGTGCAAGTTAATTGAAAACGTGTCATTGTGTAATGTATAGTTGAGAAATCCATCGATGTTGTTGTCAACGATAACGATGACAATGATGATATCGTTTTTTTTTATGCAGACGCCGCTACTTATTTTGCAACTACTACTACTACTACAGCAACTCTTGCTACTGGAAATATGAAATTAAGGTAAAAAGTTGCACAGTGGGGTCGATCGAAAAAAGAGTTAATACTACTCATCCGATTGCAGAATAATGTATGAACAAAATTTGCAATTACCCTGTCAAAATTCTAATAAAAATAATAATAGTCTACATTTTGAAGCCACCACCTAGATAACAACCTTGCCGCGATATTTTGGCTTTAGTGTTGGCTGTGATTTTTATCTTGGTGTCGGATTCTGCTGATGCTGGATCATACATCGAGACACGAACTCAAAAGCCTGTCCCTTCTCCCAAATCCCCAACCCCGTTTTTAAATACTTCTACTCCTCCATTATCACTTTCCCGCAATTGTAAGGTTAACGTGGTAGGTAGCAGTGTCGAGAACTTGAATGGCTAATTAGTGATAAAAGAAGATTATTGGCTAACAGCTCCCCTCTGGTGTTAGGACATGGACCGGTTGTAAATGTTATTTCAAGTCCATGAAAGTCGGAAATATGTGGATGTCCCATTCTCTTACGTGTCTACTTGTGGTACGAAAATATGAATAACAACAAAGAAGACAATAATAAAATAAAGATAAGACTTCTCATCAGAATACAACATACTGACCCCCAGCCAAGAGATTTTCGTCGTTCTTTCAGTCAGTGTGGATAACAGAGAAAGTACCATAATGCCCTCTCAAATCACGACTGATAAAAATCGTTAACCGGAGACTGGCAATCAGTTGAAAAAGAATCGGATAAAAAAATAAACAACTTGGGAATTATATCAACACATCAAACTGTAACTACTTAAGTAAAAAGAAAATAAACTGTATAAGAATTTTAACGCACAATCTGTATAAACCCAGTTTGTACATATTACTCTCAGCTAGTGAGTTTGTGTGTGTGCGTGTGTGTGTTCTGTCAATACCCATCAGTTCTAGGAGACAGTCCCGAACTAGTGATTTTACCCATCATTTAGGGTGGGAACTAGTTACTTCAATAGCTACGTGACTAGTTATTTTAACACGTGCATGTCCTAAGCAGGGGGTCAATTGACCCTTTTGACTTCAACGAGACTGTATAATAGCTAGTCCAAAGTAGTCAACGCATTGGATTCACATACTGGTTAAATAGCGACAGTTACCTAACTGGTAACTTGATCAGCTACATAACTATTTATTTTGACATGTACGAGTACATAGGTCTCAAATAACCAAAATATATAAATTGGAGTCAACCAAGTGATAAAACATTTGTGACGATTACTGTCTATAAGTGATACATTGACTACTTGCTTAACTGCTGGGTAGTGTTTTTATTGTTATATACTTATTACATATATATGTTTTGTAAAGACACGTTACACAAGCTAGACAAGAATTCAACCAACGGTGCCAACAATGATTGAGACGAGGAAGATCGCGGTAAGTATGATAAACTTGGAGTTTAAAAATTCATTATACAAATTCATATAT
Organism: Calliphora vomitoria; assembly: GCA_942486065.2. Classification (NCBI taxonomy): domain Eukaryota; kingdom Metazoa; phylum Arthropoda; class Insecta; order Diptera; family Calliphoridae; genus Calliphora; species Calliphora vomitoria. The sequence continues at coordinate 38,236,269 of OW818029.2, forward strand.
ACAAATTTTAGATTAGTAATTTCTGAAGCCAGTTCTAACCAAATTTGTAAAAATTATGCAAATTTTTTTAAAAAATTTTGAGATATTTTAAAAAGAAATTTGTCTTTTAAATTTAGCCAGTTTCAATCTCGTTTCAAAAATTTAAATTTGTATATTTTTACTACCAGGCGAAGTGGGATATTGCCAAAATGCTTCTTACGTGTTATTATGGATATTTTTAGACAAATATTTTAACGATCATTACCAAAGATACTTGCGAATAACAAAAAGAGACAACTTAAAGAAATAATTTATTTTTCTTTCCACTTGATTTATAACCAAGTTTCACTCATTAAAATATGTCAATATTTGTTACAAGCTGTACAAAGTTTTTCTAAGGTGGTCGTTTTTGACATCTTGTATCTATTTCGCTTTGTCTTCCAATAGAGTGTTCACAGATTTAATTTTCTTAAGGCCTATGTCATCTTCTACGATTCCCTCATACATCATTTTACAATCCATATTTTTTTTTCGATCAACTCCACTGTGCTTCGTTATACTTCGGCATTCTCATGTGTAATGACAAAAATTATATTGAAATACAAGTATGTAGTAGTTAGCAGCTGCAATCTTTTTTTCACAGCAATGTATATATGAGCATACGTGTATAACATTTATACTTGTAGGCATAATAGGATGGCACAGTTGCTCAATACAGTAAAATAACGATGTCGATATTTCAAATGAAAGTGTTATTTTACAAATTTTCTCAATTTGGTGAAAAATTCGTAGAAATTTATGCAAAAAACCCTTCGAAAGCTTTTTTTTTTTTTGTATTGATTCAACTCACCAAGAAATCATTTGATTTAAAATGAATAGAAACTATTGACTAAACTTGTTATTGCTGTTATTTCAATTTTTTTTTTATTATTTTTTTTGTTTTTTACTTATCGATTAGTATAGAAATGTAGATGCTGTGCCGTATACTTACTGTTACTCAAATATATCAAACTATATTACTTATACGCCATGATAAATAGGACCGGAAAAATCGAAAAATCATATGTGCATATCTAAATAACAATGTTTTAAAATTTTTTTACCAATTACAGTTCGAGTATGCACCTAATACATTTGCCCTAATGTTTCTTTATTTATAGTTCAACTATTCACGGTGTATTCGTCTTTGAACAGACATTGCACGTTAGTTGACTTTCCAAGCACCATGTCGATGTACTTAAGAATTGTTAGCGTGTTTTTCATGACTACTCGTAATACTATCTTTAGTTGACTACAAAGTCAACTACATTTTCTACCTTAAAGCAAACAAAACATTTTTTCATTAAAGTCTGTATGTCATTCAATGTGTATTTCTTATATCACTGTTACTGGATAAGAGAATTTGTTTTCTAATTGAGGACTTGCACTTTATTTGTTGTCAACAAAATATAAGTTATTTGATGAACAATTTTAAGAGAACATAAAAGATGGAAACAGCGAATTGTATAAAAGTAAAATTTTAAGGATTTCTTTTTGATTATAAGTTGACAAAGTTTTTGATATTGCCAATATTGTAGTTTATTAGTTTTGTTTTGTTTCTGTGAAAGAAGATATATTTCTATATTGTATGTTTGCTGCAATTTCAGTGCAAGTAAATGCATTTAATTATATTCATTCGACAGATGTTTAAATGTTTAAAATTGTTCCATTTGACAAAATCTGTTAATTCAAAGTAATATTTTATGCATATAAGTGTTAATGCAAAGTGGAAATGCCATTTAATAGATAAGTATTAATTAAGGTGGCCCTTTTTTTGCACTTTTTATTCTACGTCATCTAATAACCAAATGCTGAAAATATAAAGATTCGAGTTTTGGGTTTTAAAGGAGTTTTAAAGGAAATAATCCACCGTTTTTAAAAGGTAAAAACAAAATAATTGATCAATTCACAAGGTCTCTTATCAGTCATATTGTCATAATGTCCTAATAAGGAGTGAGATCGAAAAATTCTTAACTTCAATTTCCGTGCTCTGTTTTTGGCCTCTAAATTTTTAGTAGCGTTCCTGTCAGGAACTTTTTGAGCCTTGTATGTTTTTAAACCTGCATTTGCTTTAACTTTTTGTACCAAATAATTTGAGTACTGAGCTAACCGGGCTGCTTTCCTACCGGATGTGTTGGGAGCTCTTTTGGAAATGCTTTCTGTTTTTTTTTTTTGGCTTTAGAAACATCATGTGGACCTACCTGTACCAGGTTTTCTATCAACGGACAAGTTCTCTCGGTACTGTTTAATAACATTGGAAACAGTTTAACGGCAGACCTTTGAATGCTTGGTCAAATTTTTGTAGGACCAAGTTGGGTTTTGTTAAAAATATTTAATAATTTTAGTAAGTACTTTTTTCTGGTCACTCATTGTAATCAGATTAACAACAAATGAATATAATTGACATTAAACATAATAACTGACATGTTTTTCAAAGGTAACTGGTCAAAAAAAAAAAAATGAAAAGAAAAAGTGTGTTAAGAATTTTACAATCTCACTCCTTATATCACGACTCGGCTTAACCGACTCTTAGGCATTCGGCGTTGGTCTCTGCTGGTTGGTTACGATAACACAATAAACATAGCATAGAAAGTAGTATTATTTTAGTACATTTTTTGCTGGAAAGGTAATGAAAACTAGAGTTTCCAAAAAACCGAAGAATTTCATAATCAGTTGATAATATAGGAACTGCTAAACAAATTTAAAGTTCAATTTTGACGAGTGTTTACGAGGATAAAGGAAAATTGGTACCTTTGCGTTTAATGGTACCTTTTTAATATATTAAATTAGTTACAGTTGGCTAATATGCTTCTCAGTAAAGATATAATCAAGAATAGGGTGCTCAATTGTATTATGATACCAAAAATGGAGAACTAAACCAAACTAAGGAGTACTTTTTCGTTCTTCAAAATGAATTTTCTATAATACTGAACCTAGAATCAGGAAATTACTTTGAAATTTCAAACTTGACAGTGGTGTAAGCATGGAAAATTTTGACTTTTTCTTCTAATGCTACTTTTTATTATAATAAATTATTTTACTTATTGTATATACATAATAGTTGGCTGATATGCTTCTGAGTAAAGAAAGAATCAAGGATAGAAGGCATAATGATATTGAGGTAACAAAAACTATTATTGAAATTTCTATAATAATGAACCTATAAGCAGGATATTAAACACACATGATCCTGACTGAGGTAAAATATAAAAAAGGGAACTGCAGGTACTTTTTCAAACTAGTAGTACTTTTTGAATATTTTATAACGATGGACCTAGAAACGCGAATTCAAAAGGGATAATTAATGTTACTATTTATTAATTTTAAAGGTACTTTTTGAATATTTTATAATAATAAACCTTAAAATTAGGCACAAATATGAGAGATATGAAATTAAACATTCATGATGATGAGTAGGAATACGAAATGTGGGTCTTTATGGTACTGCTTTTATTCTAATAATACGTCTATAATGAGCTGCAATACACATTACAATTTATCAATAAACATGAAACTAGAGACATGTTTTCCTGAATTAGTATTAATTTACAAAGGGAGATTAATTTTGATTCTCGTTTCTAAATTTTGAATTTTTCTAGTCAAAATAGATTAAAAGTCAAAACCGAAGAGTAATTGTCGGTTTCGGTTTTAGGCCTTGAAAAACCGAGGTTTCAGTTAAAACCGAATTGGAAACTCTTATAAAAGCCATTGTGAAATATTAGGACCTTTTGAATTGACCAAATATGTTTGTATTGTCTGTCGTGAAAAAATGTTTAACTATTTTACCAAATCTTAAGCTTATACAAGGTGGCGCAAAAGTAATCCTCCTATCAGAAAATGCTATAAATTTTGTCGATTATTGGTCAAATAAATAGTCAGCAATATTCCGCGTTCTGGAGCAGTGTAGCGTAACATTGTTTATTAACGTGTATTTCGCATGTGTTTACTACACAAATGTCAAAACAGAACTGACATTAGGGGCCAATCGCAAAATTTATAGCATTTTCTGATAGGAGGATTACTTTTGCGCCACCTTGTATATCCAGGAATTTAGATAAACAAACTTAATGTCAAAGAAAAGATAATTTTGTGTAGAATACAAACATGTTTTTTTTTTTTAAATTTTAGTTTCCAATTATGCAATAGTCAACCAATAAGAAAAAAAAAATACAGAATAACCAAAAAAAAAAAATTAAAACCGTGATATTTTCAAAAAAAAACAAAAGCTGCCCAAAAAAAAAACATAGTTTTGAAAATATTATATTTTATCAATTAAATTTTCGCTGCACCAAACCAAAATGTAAATTTTGTTCCTCTGTGTTATTAACAATAGCTGAAAACTATTAACAACCTGAAAACTATCCAACATAAATAAGTTGAATTTAGAAAGAATTCACTCGCCAAAATTTCATGGCGAGCGGTCTATAATTGGTCATATCTCTCATACAAGACCCACTTCTAAAAATCACCTTATCGAACATAAATCTCTTACAAATTTTGGTATTCAAATACAATGTAACAGATAGAAGTTTCATATAGCAAGTAATTACACATATAATTACATATATGGACCACTTGCCAAAAATCACTCACGAAAATAAATTAAGAGAGAATAGTTTTTGCTCATTTGCTATACTTTCTTACTTGTTTTTAGATGCAGTAGGCTCGCTATACAATTATTTTTCGATAGATCTGTCTTTTGTGACAGAGTTATATAAATAAATATCCTCTGGACCAATTATGTTTGAAAGAAAATAAAGAATTGATTACTTCGTCATAAATATTATATATGTTGGGCATACATTGGCAATCATTGAATGAATGTTTGTGTGTACTTATTGCTCCTCAAAACATTTTGAATAAATATTTTATTTGCTAAATAATAAATTTTATACTCAATATGGTATTTTGTGTAAACATAAGACAAATATATGTACATATGTACATATTTTAATATTATTTTGCCCTCAAGATTTTGCAGACAGAATTTTAAATTATTATGTAAATATGTTTACTGGTTTATTGTTTTTTTATATGATGATTTGTGTGTGTATTTTATCAAAGCAATATGAGAGAGAGTAGATAAATATATTTTTACATAATGCATGCTTATCCTAATGAATTTTTGGTGAAAACCGACCACATGTTTAACTAAATAATTTCAGAGATTTTTGTAGTTAGTTGGGCTGAAATTAAATGTTTTTAAAGAAATAAAAGATGCATAATTTAAGTATTGTGGGATAATCCGAGTTATTAAAATAAGAATACTATTTAATCTGTGAATGAAAAATGTTTGACATATAAACTAATTCATGAAACACAAAGCACTGCACAGTGGGGCAGAATCAACATTTGTTTAAAATAAACGGCTTGTTTGATCGGGATAAAATTTGACGTGGACGTAGCCAAGGAGTTTTTGAGTTTAAGGTGGAGGCGGTACCTTCGGCCCTGAAAGTGCTCCAGGGGCTATGGGGGCTCAAAGTAGGGTACCTTTGACATGTAACATTTTTAAACACGTGCCATTTTTTTGTTTCCCATCCGATTTCATTTTTATATTTTTGGAAAAAACATGCTAGCGTGTTCTACTTATCTCTTATAATTTCCGAGTTATAGGCATTTCAAAATTGAAATTTAAACATTTTTCCATATCTTGGTTCGCTTTAGTTAGTTAGACAGCTAAATTACCAATAATATACAAACGATTTTAGAGTAATATCGATTATGGATCCAAAAATAAACGATTTTGAATTTAAAAATTCAAAAAATAGTAGATTTTTGCTGTTTAAATAGTAGATTTTTGCTGTTTTCTTTAAGAACATATAACAATTTTATATTTTTCTGTAAGTTATCGTTACAGAGAAAATTTTGGTGCAAAAAACATATCCTATTTTTTGAATACGACTTTCGGAATTTAACCTATTTTTTATCAAAATTTAAAATTTGGGCCACATGTTCTAAAATCCCAAAGCTGGGATCAAAAAACGGAAAGCAGCTTTAGAAACCCTGATGTGTTCCCTATTTATTCCCAAAGTATTTTCCCAGCCCCGAAGGAAATGTGGACCCTATGGCCAATACCATTTTTCGGATTTTCGCTAATAATGTTTGGGATTCCCTTTGACGTTTTGGCATGTTTTTTTACACCTTGTTATTTAGAATGACAAATTTTAAAAAATTTTGAAAACTTCATTGAGTTTTGTTAATAAATAAAGATTTTATTACATATTACATATTTATTGAGTCTCTAAAACTAAAACTTATATCAAAATTTTAATGGGATTGCAAACATTGGAAACACATTTAATCCGAACTAATTTTTTTGTTTAGATAAGTTAATTTTTGGTCTTACAATCTTAAAACTGCGTCCTTCAAAAATATTTTCAAACTAAAAAATTTTTATAAAATTTCTTTTATTCAACAACAAGTCAATTAGTCACATTAAAATATGAAAAAGTGCAATATTTTTGAAGGACGGAGTGGCATTACATTGAATCTAATTGAGGTATCGACTTGACATTTTTTTGGTAAGACCAAACAAAAATTATCTAAACAAAAAAAAAATAAAAAAAATTATTTCGGAGTAAATGTGGATCAAATTTTTCCCAATATTTGCAATCCTGTTAAAATGCTGATACATCTTTTAGTTTTGGAAACTCAATATATATGTAATTTGTAATATTTATTAACAAAACTCAATGAAATTTTCAAAGTTTTTTAAATTTGTCTACTTTTATATTAAACAATGTGTAATTTATTTCCAATATTTCGCTACTCAATGAAGTAGCAAAATATAGGAAATTATTTATTAAACATTGTTTAATATAAAAGCTCAATAAATTATAAAATTTTAAAAATAAATAAAAAGGTCCAGTAAAAAAGAATGAAAAAAAAAAGAAATAAAAAAAAATTGAATGTGCTGTTTTTCTATAGCGAACGAGTGCTTGAGTGGAAATTTTACATGTATTTTGTTTTTGTTACAATAACAAAACGCAAGTTAAATTTCCACTCAAAGTACTCGTTCGCTATAGAAAAACAGCACATAAAACGAAATTTAAAAATTAAGTTATTTTCGATTCTATTTTACTTAAATGAGTAATAAAAACGCAAATGCATTCCATTCTGCCATGTCTTTAATAATAATAATTAAATAGTTATATCTGTATTCTTCCTCCCTTATTCATAATCAATTTTTAATTTTATAAAAAGTTTGTAGTTTGCATTCAAAACTTGTTTTAAGTATAAACCCGTAATAAAAATTTATTATGGCTAAAAATCCTTTTGAAATTACTAAAAATTAAAATTAAATTTTTTCAAAGAAAAAAATGTTTGTGTCTACACGATATCTAGGGCCTATATTCAACAAATTTTTTCAAAAAATATAATATGAATACAAAAAATAAAGAAAAGGTAAGATTTTATCTTTAATTAAAACTTAAATAAATGTTAATTATTTTCCTTGCTTAACCTATAGAGGTCTTTAAAACGTTGCTCCGGAATAGTAAATGGATCAGTTGTATTCCTTAATTTTTGGCGAAAAATTCGCAACATATTTCTACGATCATGTTGCTTCTGCCTCTATTAATAAATTAGTATACATTTCTGATCACTATTAAATTATTTATTTTTTAAAAAAATTATAATTTACTTTTTAATTTTTTTTAAATATAAATTGATTTGTTTATTTTCTTCTTTATGTTTTTGACAGCTTGATTGGAAATTTCCAATAAAAACGTAAATAGTGCTGGCTCTTCTCACTTTAAGTTACAGAAACACTTTTTTCTCCCAAATCGAGAAACGATGGAATTTTATTTTTTGTTTCACACTTCTCGATGTGAGAACTTCTCACAAATAGTTACAGAAACGGGGGTACTGGTTTTATTTTCTTTCTCACGTACGTAATTGGCAAAAAAGATACAGCATTAAAAACATACAAAAACTTTACAAACCTTTGTCTCAGTGCACTGAATGCCATAGAGTGCTACTCAAAAAACGCAAATACAAAATGAAGTTATGTTAGTGTGCAAAGGCAATTTTACGCTCTGCCGATGTCTGTTTTAAAGCAACTACTAAATCTCGCATATAATTGGTTTTTAAAATTTTGCATTATTGGGGACTTTATGATAGATAGAGGGTTTTTCTACTCAAAATATTCAATGTGTATGTATGAAAATGATAAGATAGGGGATTTCGCATTTTTATAAAATTAAATTATTTCGATTTCATGTATGTCATCTGTCAGTTTTTAACGTGATTTATTTAAGATAACGGCTAATAATACAACATAATATAAAAAAAATAACAATATTAAACAAAAAGTTATAGAAAAAATGTTCTTTTTTAGCTTTTTAAAGATTTTTTGGAGTTTGATTGGTGTAAATTATCGTAAAATAATAAATGATACTTCAAAAGTAGAAACTTTTAAAACCAATCTCCAACTTTAAACATGTATTTTTATGCCATGGACATTATATTTTCCAAAAACAAAAAGGTAAAATATTTTCATGGTAATTCAATTCAGAATCGGCATTCGTTATTTTGTTAAATGATTGGAAAATGTAAAATTCATGTTCAGCATGCAAAAATTAGTAAGAAAACATCAATTGCATGAAGAAATTATTCCAACAAAATATTTAAAAATTAACTATTTGAAAAGATAGAGGGTTTTGCATTCGGAAAAAATTAATTGTATAAGATAGAGAAATAACAAAAATGCAAATAATACAGCAAAAAAAAAAAAAAATATGTTAGTTGATGAAATTCATACCATAGATGAGGACTGTTTTACTGAACATTTTACTATCAAAAAGTCATTTTCGTGAAAATCAAAGATAAAGGGTTTTGAATATACGCCCTCGATATGTTGTATTTCATATGATAATATGTATGATGAGTCGTGTGAACATTTGTTTCAAAATGTCAAATTAATTATTAAATTTATTATCGAAATAAAAATAAAACAAAATTGAGTTAAAAAATCTCATACAACTAAATCGGTTTACTAGATTCATTGCTGAAATTGATTATCTAGTTTCACATCTAAAAACATCATTTCGTTAAAATATTTAAAAAAAAAAAAGTACATATCTCTCGCAGACGAACCGAATTTTTGTATTTTGCTTTTGCTCAAGTTTGTTTTAAATGTCAGCCGCAGATTCAACCAGTTAGCTTTACTGGCCTACCTAAATAAAAGCGTAAGGCGGAACGTTTCTTTACGCTTAGCTTTAACGCTGAAATGTTTTAAATAAATGTTTATTCAATTTTTTATTTTTCAAGACTAAAAATATATTTTTTATTTTTTCATATTTTCTACAAAAATTATTAAAAATTCAATGAAACTATTTTGATATTTTATTTTTTAAAACAAGTAGTTTTATGGTAGAGTAATAGTTGCTACATATACTCCCCCACCAGAGAGTTTGTTATTGAACTCTCGAAAATTTTACTCTTTTTGGAATTCTTGACTTATTTGTAATCGGCACTGTTGAATTCGTATTGGAAGTTTGTATTCTTCTTAGTTGAATAGTAACAGATTTTGGCTCTTCGTTTATTTCCGAATTAAACATAAATGCTGGTTTTAGTCGATCTATGGATATGACTTTACTGCATCCATTTATGTCTAAGGTAAAAAATTTTTCTGCCTTCTTTAAAACTCGATAAGGACCATCATAAGGCTGTTGAAGAGGTTTCTTTACAGCATCGTTACGAACAAAAACGAATGAACAACTTCCCAAATCCTTGTGAAGAAATACGGATTTATTAGATTTATGCTTTACATCCACTGGTTTAAGCATGTTCATTTGAGATTTAAGATTTTGAACAAAATCACTATTAGGTGCAAATTCTGTAGAATTTTGAAGTAGGTCGCATGGTAGGCGAATAGTTGTACCATATACAAGTTCAGCGGGTGTTGCATTTACATCTTCTCTGATACTTGAACGAAGACCCATAAGTACAGTAGGAAGTACTTCTAGCCAATTTTTGTTATTATGACACATTAGGGAAGCTTTTAGGGAACGATGCCATCGTTCTATCATGCCATTGGATGATGGATGGTAAGCTGTTGTTCTTATTCGTTTACTACCAAGAATAAATGCGAGTTCTTTGAAAAGATTGGACTCGAACTGACGACCTTGATCTGTTGTTATATTAGTTGGGACACCAAACCGAGATATCCAACCATTGTATAAAGCTTCGGCAACTTTTCGTGCTGTCATATTCTCCAATGGAATTGCTTCAGGCCATCTAGTAAATCTGTCGATGCAAGTTAACAAGTACGTATAACCATTGACAGACGGTAATGGACCAACTAAATCTATATTGATATGGGAAAAACGTTCTGAAGTTGTAGGATACGTACCGACCTGACTATGTGTGTGTCGAGTTACTTTGGAACGCTGACACTGTATACAATTTTGGGTCCAAGTGTGTATGTCTTTCTTCATATTCGGCCAAACAAAACGATCTTGTATTAGTTTTGTAGTTACTTTAATGCCACCATGTGACAAGCCATGAAGTAAATTGAATATGATTTTGCGAAAATTTGACGGCACAAACGGTCTTGCTTTATTTGTTGAAATGTCACAAATAACTGCTGGTTTATCTTGTAGAATTATTATGGACTTTAAAATAAGCGAAGTTGAATTATCTTTTAAGAGCGATTGAAGTTCTGTATCATCTTCTTGACTCTTGCTTAATTGTTCATAATCAATAGATGTTGGGACATCGATGGTAGAAATCCGTGAAAGTGTATCTGCAATTGTGTTTGCATGCCCACTAATATGACGAATGTCGGTTGAAAACTGTGATATAAAATCGAGTTGACGAAACTGTCGGGGAGAAGCTTTCTCAGGATTTTGCTTAAATGCAAACGTCAGGGGCTTGTGATCTGTGAATATGATGAAATGACGGCCTTCCAGCATATGTCGAAAATATTTGACTACTGTGTAGATAGCCAAAAGCTCTCTATCATAGGTGCTGTATTTTCTTTGGGTTTCCGTGAGCTTTCTTGAAAAAAAGCTGAGAGGAAGCCAGCCATCATCGGATTGTTGTTGTAATACTCCACCAATAGCATGATCGGATGCGTCGACCATTACACAAATTGGTTTGTTATCCATTGGATGTGAAAGGAGTGTAGCATTGGCTAATTCTGCTTTACATTTGTTAAAAGCGTCTTCGGCCTCGGGAGTCCAAACTATTGGAGTTTTGTCATTTTTCTTATTGCCTTTTTGGTATTCAAGAAGTGGTATTTGAGTTTCAGCAGCATGATGAATAAATCTACGATAAAAGTTTATCATAGCAACAAAACGACGAACTTCTTTTACATTTGTGGGTTTTGGGTAATTCATAATCGCAGATACTTTATCAGGCAGCGGATATATACCGTCTTTGTTAACCATATGGCCAAGGAATTGAATTTCTGATTGGCCCAAATTACATTTTGATAGATTAAGCACTATTCCATATTCGTTGAATCGTTGAAATACTAATTCTAGGTGATGGTAATGTTCTTCTTCCGACTTGGATGCGATAAGAACATCATCCAAATAGCTAAAGCAAAAATCGAGGCCACGCAAAACTTCATGTATGAATCTTTGAAAGGTTTGACCGGCATTACATAACCCAAACGTCATGTAATGAAATTCAAAGAGTCCAAAGGGTGTTATAATGGCAGTTTTTGGAACGTCTTCTGGAGCCACAGGAATTTGATTGTAGGCACGTACTAAGTCTATAGTAGAAAAAATTGTCTTACCATTCAATCCAAATCCGAAATCGTGGATATGTGGTAGCGGATATTTATCAGGAACTGTTATTGCATTCAGTCTTCGATAATCTCCACATGGTCGCCATTGGCCATTCTTTTTCGGAACCATATGTAATGGACTGGACCAATTGCTTTTGGATGGACAACACAGACCTTGTTCCATCATAAACGCAAATTCACGTTTTGCTATTTCTAATTGTTCTGGAGATAGGCGTCGTGGTTTTGATGTTACAGGTTGTCCTTTCGTTTCAATAATATGCAGTACATTGTGCTTTTGTTTGACAGATGTTGTTGAAGGATTGGTAATATCTGGAAAACGAGCAATCAAATCATGATATGGAATCTTGTTGTTAAGGGTTTTAATTTCGATATGATCTGTCTTTTTAACGAAAAAAGATGTATGAAGTCCTGTGGAGTTGTCAATTAATTTCTTCTTTTTAAGATCTACCAGCAAGCCGTAATGTTGTAAGAAGTCTGCCCCAATTATTGGATGATTAACGTCGGCGACAATAAACTTCCAGGAGAAACTTCTTCTTAAACCAAGTGTTGGGGATAGGATAGCATCACCATACGTATTGATTGGTGTTCCATTAGCGGCGAATAATTTATAATTTTCTGGACGTTTCTTAAAATTTTGATTTGACAAAGGTAAAACTGATATGTCAGCTCCAGTGTCAATCAGAAAACGTTTTTGAAGTTGAGAGTCGAAAATAAATAGGCGATTTGTTGCTTGGCTTCGGTCACTAGTTGTATTTAGTGACCGCCTTGAGAGTTTTCCGAATGTGTGGCATTGTACGAACATGGTTGACGACAACATCTAGCGTTGTTTCCAAACTTACGATGATAATAACATACCTGTTCTGATGAACTACGAGATCTTCGTGATCTATTACGGGAATTAGAGCGTGCTGAACGACGGTTTCGAGAAGTTTGGAGATTTTTACTGCGTTCGTTAGGGCCGAAATTTGTTCACGTAACTCACCAATTTCATTTGTACCTTGAATGGCAGCAATATTGTTTGAGGATGAAGAAGAAATATCTCCAATCTTGTCGGCCATTATAGCTAAATTGTCCAGGGGTTCTGAGGAAGTGGCTAAAATTGCTTGAGTTTGAGGAGGTAAACGCTGAAGCCACATAGTGCGTAGGAACTCGTCTTTGACACCACCGTTGGCAAGACTACGCATTTCGCGGAGTAAAAAACTTGGTTTCTTGTCACCAATTGGTAATTCATTTAGAAGGGTTTTTATGCGCTTCTCTTCAGAAATGGAGAAATGGTCGATGAGGCGCTGTTTTATTTTGGTGTATGCATTGTTTGGGCGTTCTATAATTATATCACTGACTTGGGAGAGAACTTCAGGATCTAATTCCGGTAAAACTGCAAAATATTTCGAGTTTTCATTGATTATGTTATGGTTCTCGAATTGTGCCTCCAACTGGGCAAACCAAATTGCTGGATTTTCTTTCCAAAATCGTGGAATACGGAGTGTTACTGTTGATGTAGCTACAACAGGTTCTGCTGCGGAATCTTGAGTATTTCTGGGCATCTTGCGTGAAGAATTCTGGGTCACCAATTTAAATAAATGTTTATTCAATTTTTTATTTTTCAAGACTAAAAATATATTTTTTATTTTTTCATATTTTCTACAAAAATTATTAAAAATTCAATGAAACTATTTTGATATTTTATTTTTTAAAACAAGTAGTTTTATGGTAGAGTAATAGTTGCTACAATGTCATACCTAAATAAAAGCGCCAACGCTACGTCAAACAATAAAAACAAGGTTATCAAAAAAATTAATATAACAACCCGGATTATTTAAACAATAAAGTACATTGCAGTATTGGTGTTTCTGATTTTTGTTTCGTGATTTGTAAACTAAAATTTTATCAAAGAAACTAAATATTAAAGTTTAAAAAATGTGTTTCTTGCATATTTGTTTCTCCTTTTGTATGTATGTGTTTACATTTGTTGTGTTTTGCAACTAACTTCACTATTAAACGCGCTGTCAAAATCGGATTTTCCAATTGCAAAGCGTTGCCGTCGCGTTATTTCGGTATGCTGCATACAAATTGTATGGGCATGAGAATTTTTGACAAGTAAAAAACGCCTTACGCTCCAATTTAGGTATGCGTGTTACATTCGTCTACTGTTCGTTCTCCTATAAAATAAACTATTTCGTGTCAAGATATTGAACTGATATACCAAAGCGTTGGACGTTCTTGAACAGCAGTAAATAGTTTAATATGCAATGCCATCGTGTGTCCATTCAGTATTGACTTTTGGTCTAATTTGTTTGTATGTCTTTAGCAGTTTGTTGGCAACTTGTTCTTTTACAGGTAAAACTTTTTAGGCAAATATATAGTTTCAGGCATTTGCCATGAAATCTATATTAATTACCTCCATTTTCGCAATTAAATATATAGCTGCTTATCTTATATGAACAAAATTTATTTATACCAATTTCAATTTGCCCTCAGAATTCAAAAGATAAATGTACAAATAAAATATTTGACTTTGACTAATTATGGACCGATCATAATAAAATTAGGTAACATTAATAAATATGCTATTTAAACATATCGTCTAGATCACGCACGGATCCAGGCCAACCATTTGGAGAGGGGGAGCTTGTGAAAATATAGTAAAATATATTTTAATTGTCTATTAAAATTTTTCGATTTTGAGGGGTAAATTTCCTTTTTTCAGCACACCCCCTATCTTCTGGATCCGCGCCTGTTCTAGACTAAGCTTAACATTTCAAGTTAAAACGAGTAACTAGTATTAAATTGATGGTATTTGTATATACAAATATTTATCTAAGTGTGCGTGTGCAGGCAGTGATACAATTTTATTAGTTTACGTATTCCCATATTTATTAATAAAAATAACCCAGATTAATTTATTTTAAATATATAACAGTAGGAGATCAAAAGGAAAAAAGAACTAAACGAACAAGTCTTGCTTTATTTTCCACCAATTAATTTGAAAAATGAATGTTTATCCTCTTCATTATTTTCACCCAAACGTTCATGCTTGTGTTCCTTTTGCTGACTCTGTTTGTGTGGCTTGTGTAATTTTTTTTTTTTTTTTGTTAGAGTCTGAATGCTAAAGAACAGAAAATTTTGTGAATTTTCGTATGTGTTCACATGAATATTTTATTGCATGAATTTTGTATGATTTATGAGCATGTGTATGTAGGTGAACATTTACCGCAAATTGAACCAGTATTAACAAAATCAATGATGTTCTTAAAGCGTGGGAATGGTTTAAGTAATTTTCTTGTTTAAAAGAAAATATAAAGAAAACAAACAAGTAACTAAAGTGGCAAGTTTTTCGATGTAGATAAAGAATGATTATGATGATACAACAAACTGTTGGACCCATAATAAAACTGCAGACAATAACAGCAACAGCTAAATATGATATACAAAGAATATCTAACACATTAAATTGACCTTCGGTGGTCAAAAGTTGAGTTCAGTTTGTACAGACTTGTCTGTGTAAAGAAAAAACAAAAAAAAAAGAAAACATAAAGCAATAATAATAAAAACGAAAGCCAAAAGAAAACCTGGAGCTTATCAACAAAATCATAATGCTTTTTTTTTTCATTCTTTCTTGTTGTTGTCTTTTTGCTGTTGATTTTGTTGTGGTGCAAAAGAATAAACACTCATAGATACATATCCTTATTTACCCATACTAGTAAGCTAACACATTTGTTTACATTATATATCCCTGCCAGCATTATGTGTCGCAGCAATTTCTGCATCGTGCATCACACTTACATAGGGAATCTTGTAAGTGACGAATACAACTCTTCCAAAAGTATTAAGAAAGTATCTACTTGTTATTTAGTTCACTTAAGGAAGATTTGAAGAAGTGTTTTTAGTCATAGCTCCCATATAAGACCCGGTTTCGAAAATCACTTAAACGAGCATATACACAGTCTTACAAAGGTTTGAAATTTTCTATTTTTTTGGAAAATATATAACTTTATTAAGAGTTGTAACCACATTTTTGTTTAATGCACTTAAAAAATATATTTCCATCATATTTTATAATATTTTGTTGGTATTTTAAATAAATAAAAAAAATGCAGTTCCGTTAAAATTTCCGCTACAATTTTTATGATGCTTTGTGTAAAATCATTGGTAGAAAGTTTACTTTCACTAAAAGCGATCACACTGGCAAAATAAAATCAAAAAGTATTTTTAGTAGAAGAAAATGGGCAAAGGCAAAGAACTTTCCGAGCCAATTCGAAATCCGTCATTAAGTTGAGAAATGATGGCAAATCTTTTAATGAAATTTGAATTTTATTAAATGTATGTAAAACCACAGTCCAAACAATAATAAAAAATTTCAAAGAAAATGGAAATTATGAAAGCAAAGCTCTTAGTGGGCTCCCCGCATTCTCTACAAACGAACAGAATGGTCTATTATACGTTCCATTCAAGAAAATCCTAAGCTAAGTGCCGTCGAACTAAACCGGAAAATGAGAACAAATCTAGAAATTACCGTTTCTGATCAGACTGTTCGCCGATGTATCAAGAGAATTGGGTACAATAGCAAAATTGCCAGAAAAAAAAAAATTACTCAGATCTGTGAATATCCAGAAGAGCTTAGAATATGCCAAAAAGTACGAAAATGCTCATGTAAATGACCATACATTTTGGGAGAGGGTAATATTCACAGATGAATGTAAATTTATGGTTTTTGGAGGTGAAGGACGAACAAAAGATTGGCGAAAGCCTAATGCAGAGTTATTACCACAAAATGTTAATTGTACCGTAAAACATGGAGGCGGGTCAGTCATGGTCTGGGGATGTATGGCGGCAAATGGTGTCGGTAAGCTCAGGTTCATCGATGGTACTATGGATAAAGCCATGTATATTTATATTTTTAAGAATAGCTACCTTCACAGCGTCCAACTTCTAGATCTGGAGGACAACGCAATATTTCTCCAGGACAACGATCCGAAGCATTCGTCAAAGTTAGTTAAGGAATGGCTTCTATATAACATTAAAAACAAATTGGAACATCCCCCGCAGTTCCCCGATCTTAATGTTATTGAAGATTTATGGGATATTTTAAAACGAGGTGTAAAAAATCGACAAGTAACATCAGTTCCAGCACTCAAAGAAGCATTGATGGAAGAATGGAGCAAAATTACTCCAGAAATAACAGAAAAATTGGCTTTGTCCATGCCAAATAGATTATCTGCTGTAATTAAAGCCAAAGGAGGCCACACAAAATATTAATTTAATTTTTTTTTAAGTTTTTTTTTATCCCGTATGTAAACTTATGTAAATTAGCTTTATGCCAATAATTTAATTATTTTATGTTTTTTAGTAGAATTTAATGAAAATAAGTTAGTTTTGTGTTTATTTTATCTCAATAAATTCGAAATAGCATAAAAAAAGTAATTAAAGAATTTTTCACAAAATATTTATTAATAAAGATGAAATATATTAGGGGTATGTAAACTTTTGTAAAACTGTGTATCTCCTAAAAATTTTGGTATACTCTTAAAATTCAATATCAATAATTTTCATATGTCATGGTGATCGGTCCATAATTGGTCTTAGCTCCCATATAAGTCCCACTTCCGAGAATCACTCACGAAAATAAATTATTGAAATTTAAAAAAAAAAACTATTTTTGTTCATTTACTTAGTGTAGGGTATTATATGGTTGGGCTTGACCGACCATACTTTCTTACTTGTTTCTATTTTCAATGTAACTCCACAAAGACTTTCTAATGCAAACAAATTATAGAATTAAAACAGGTAAGAATGAGCAAAAACATTTTTCTTTTAACATTTCAATAATTTATTTTCGTGAGTGATTTTCGGCCTTAAACTACACGACGAAAGTATCTGCTCACTTTAAAAGTAATAATTCAACTGAGCCACATCATGGGCTTCCTTTCGTACCTTTAACTGCTAGTATTGAGAATGTTACATTTAAAAAACAAATATTCTGTAAGAGTGTTTTTTGCTTTTGTTCTAGCAACTTATTTTATTCTAGCAACTTCTGGTAGAAATACAGAAGTAACAAACGGAAGATAAATGAACAGTGGTTAAGAACTCGTGAAAGATTGTTTTTTGCATCTATATGAAATTTCACATAGTTTTGAGTTGATTTGGACTCATAGTTGCTGACCTTGGGCCAACAAAATTTACAAAATCTTTATACAATTCTGTTCCTATCCGAATGTCAAGAAATTTTATATTTAGATAGTACATGAAAATAAACGCTTACATGTATGGGTTATCTCTTTCAGTTTAACAAATTTGTAACGACTTTTTCGGTTATTTTGATGTGACAGAGTTACTGAGGGCCCTTAGATTTTTTTAAAAAATACCTGGCGTAATTTTATTAAAATGTTCATACATATAAAAATTTAAATTTGGAACATATAAAATAGTTTTATGTTTTTTCACAATAAGGTTCATATTATTTCTCTTATAAAAAAAATATATTCGAGTTAGTATAATCCAATGTAGAATTCTAATGTATTTTGTTGTTGTAAATTTGACTAGAATCATATTTTTAACTTCCAGAAGAGACACAGTAGTCACATTTGTCACAAGGACACTTCCATTTGCAGGGCGGGTTTTCTTTTTTGTCCAAGTGTGCGTTTGTACTCGATGGGTGTAAAATATAATAAATTATAATAAACGTAGAGAGCAAAAAAACACTGAAATAGTCTTTTTTATGTGTGTATGAAGCTACTGAATGGTGGAGTAAACAAGTTTTATCGTACAGTTTGAAAGTTTACTGAAAATTACATTTATCTAAGAGTAGTTGAATAATTTTCCTCTGGGTAACATCAGTTGAATGCTTAAATTTATTAATGGTCAACCAGCAGTTTTTTTTATATGAATAACAGACTGCGTTTCCTTATTTAAATATGCAGTGAAATTTTAAAATATGTAAAAAAAAACTATAGTTTTTTATATATACTTATATTCCTGTAAACTTGTTTTGTCCCATCCTTAATAAGAAGTACTACTTAGTAAGTAGGATTTATTATTAAACCCTACACCACCATAGTGGGGAGGGTAAAATGAGTTTGTGCTGATATGGGTAACGACCAATAGCTTTCTGAGTCATTTAAACGATGTCGGTCCGTCCGTCTGGCTGGCTAGCTGACTGGCTGTCCATGTAACACCAAAGAGAATTATTCCAAAATCAATACTGTGTCTTAAATTATGTGCATTTAAATTAAAAAAGTAAATTTATCGCAATTTTTTCTCGATAAAAATTACTTAAATTTTTAGTTATACAAAATAAATAATGTGTTTATATTTTTCTCAAAGGTAATATTTTAGGAAGTACTATAGAATAAAAACAATTTCAAAATTTGTTTTACTGCGAGGTTCAGAGCCTTCCAAAGAAGACCTATTTTTAATTTAAATGTAAAATTTATTCCAAATGTTCTCCAAATCTGCTTTCAAAAAATTCAAACTTCTTTTTATATCCCAATATGTCCTTAAATATTTTGCAAATGGTATTTGATACCCCAGGTCTCGCCACCGTCAACAGAGTAAAGTCAAAAAACAAAAAAAAAAATTGAAAAGTTTTTTGCGAATTGTGGGATTCTCAATAACCAATCACAAATTTCCTTTTAAATTTTGTATTTTTATAAAAAAATGTCTACTTTTGAAATCGATGTCTTCCGATCGGGATGAAATTTGCACCAATGTTAGTTCTATTGGATAGTAATTCAGACACAATTTTTCAACAAGATCGGTCAAGAACTCTCTGAGTTATAGGAGGTCAAAATTTTACATTTTGGCCAAACAGGTGTTTTTTCTTATCCATATAACTTATTACCTATTGTTCTTAGCAAAATGTGTCCCAAATAGTTTAGATAGCTATTTATGCAATCTTTGGAAAAAAAAAAATTAATAAAATATTTTTGACTTTTTTTTTAAAAAATCAAAAACATTTTTGACTTTTTTTTCAAAATGGGCCCTTTTTATTATTTTTTTTTTTATTTTTTTTAAGAAAGCTTAGGTCTTTTCCTAAGCGACCTATATGGTCGCTTAGTGGGATGCGAGTGGAATATCTATCAAAAAAAATATTTTGTAACTCAAGATATAAAATTTTTGATTTTTTTTTGCAAAATCAAAAACTTTGTTGACTTTTCTTAAAAAAATGGACCCATTTTTTAATTTTTTTTTTTTGCTCAGAAGAAAGCTTATGTGTTTTCCATTAACACCTTTTTTGTCGCTTAGTGGGATGCGAGTGGGATATCTATCAAAAAAATGTTTTGTAACTCAAGACATAAAATTTTTTACTTTTTTTTTGCAAAATCAAAAAACTTTTTTGACTTTTTTTCCAAAATGGACCCTTTTTTTATTTATTTTTTTTTCTCAAAAAAAAGCTTAGGTCTTTTCCTTTAAAATCTTTTTGGTCGCTTAGTGGGATGCGAGTGGGATATCTATCAAAATAAATATTTTGTAACTCAAGACAAAGGTTTTTAAAAAGTAAAAAATTTTATGTCTTGAGTTACAAAACATTTTTTTGATAGATATCCCACTCGCATCCCACTAAGCGACAAAAAAGGTGTTAAAGGAAAACACATAAGCTTTCTTCTGAGCAAAAAAAAAAAATTAAAAAATGAGTCTATTTTTTTAAAAAAAGTCAACAAAGTTTTTGATTTTGCAAAAAAAAAAATTTTATATCTTCAGTTACAAAATATTTTTTTTGATAGATATCCCACTCGCATCCCACTAAGCGACCATATAGGTCGCTTAGGAAAAGACCTAAGCTTTCTTAAAAAAAATAAAAAGGGCCCATTTTGAAAAAAGAGTCAAAAATGTTTTTGATTTTTTAAAAAAAAAGTCAAAAATATTTTATTAATTTTTTTAATTTTTTTTTTTTCCAAGATTGCATAAATAGCTATCTAAACTATTTGGGACACATTTTGCTAAGAACAATAGGTAATAAGTTATATGGATAAGAAAAATCTCCTGTATGGCCGAAATGTCTAATTTTGACCTCCTATAACGCAGAGAGTTCTTGACCGATCTTGTTGAAAAATTGTGTCCGAATTACTATCCAATAGAACTAACATTGGTGCAAATTTCATCCCGATCGGAAGACATCAATTTCAAAAGTTGGTTCACTTGACGTGAAATGCCCCAACTATATATGTATGAAATTTCATTAATAATGATTCATAAAACAAAATTCTTATTTCATTTTAAAAATTTAAAATTTCCAAAAAAATCACCTTCATTTTTTATTCCCATATTTTTGCAAAAAGTTTTCTATCAATTAGTTTAGTTCATAAAAATTTTACAAATTTATGAAAAAAAGTACATTAGACTTTTTTCAGTATAAAGTTCAACTTGTGCAAGTATTGAAGACGATAGACTACCAGCAACGGCTTGACTATGCCATTCATTTCCGTGAAAAACAGACGAAATTTCAGACTTTATTCAAAATTTGATAATGAGCGATGAAGCCAATTTACTATTTAATGGCTATGTCAACAAGGAAAACTACAGGCTTTAGGCCAAGAATAATCTATGAGCAGTTCACCAGCGACAATTACACCCACTTAAGATTCGGTGCGGTGTTTGGTCCTAAAGGATGATTGGCCCAAATTTTTTGGAAAATGAAAAAAAAGTGGAAATAAATCTGTAACTTCTAAACGAATAGTTTGAATTTGGGCTTATAACAACAAGGGGGTACCGAGCCACAGTGCCCCAAAGTGGGGCAACTCGTGTGTATCAAAAACTGAAAATGATGGCAAACTTTTGTTTGCTATCCGATTTGAAAGATTTTAATATATATGGAATCTACTCGACGAGATCTACAAAAAAGATTGCTTTAGCCATATATTATGTCATATAGTTTACGAGTTATTCGCATTTGAAAAGTAAAATTTTATTTTTTTAACCTACCTTTGTCTGCTTTTTTGCTAATAACGGATCCAATTCTTTATCGATATTCTTGAAATATTTGTTTTTGAATTAGCAACAAATTTATTAGTAATAGTAATAATAAATTAATTCAAAACCTTTACCGAATCAAAAGTTATGTGCATTTAAACATAAAAATTCAATTTTTTTTTTTTCGAAAAAAGTACTATAATTTTAAATTATACAGAAAATAGGAAGAAAACAAATAATGCGTTTATAGTTTTTTGAAAGTTTAACATTACGGGAAGTATTAAAAAAGCAAAATAATATTAAAACTCATATTATTACGTGGTCCAAAGCCTTCCGAATTAGACCTATTTTTTTATGTAAATTTAAACTTTAGACAACATTTTCTCAAATCGCATAGCCGCTTTCAAAAAATAAGACCTGCTTTGTCTGCAAAGGGATTTCATAGGTCCGAGCTTGGTCTAAAAATCAAAAAAATCACAATTTTGTGATTTTTTTTAAAGTTTTTGAGAATTGTGGGATTGTCAAAAATAAATCACTAATTTCTTTTTCACTTTTGTATTTCGATCAAAAGTTTCTATACAAGTGTAAAATTTCATTAAAAACGGTTTATAAAGAAAACTTTTATTGCATTTTAAAAATTAAAATTTTCCATTTTTAAAATTTTTTTACATTTTTGAAAAGAGGACATAAATTCCAACCCGTTGATATATATATATATATATATATATATATATATATATATATATATCTTATATGGCTAAAGCCATGTATTTTGTAGATCTCATCAAGTAGATTCCATATATAATAAAATCTTTCAAATCGGATAGCAAACAAAAATTTTGCATCATTTTTAATTTTTGATATACCCGAGGGGCCTTAACTTGGGGCACTGTGGTTCGGTACCCCCTTGGTGTTATAAGCCCAATTACAAAACTTGAACATACCAACACCTCCTCTATAGCCATGGGAAATTTTATTAAAATCGAGCCATTCGTTTAGAAGTTACAGATTTATTTCCAATTTTTTTCATTTCCCCCACTGTGCGATGTTGGAAAATTTTGTTAGGCCAGCTGTGGGAAACCATTCAAACTAGTGGTTTTAACAATATGGAACCACGGCATTTTTATGATGAGTAATTTGGTCATAATATGTTGTTTTCAGATGATGATATCCAACATAATATGGTAAGTCCTTCATCATATAAATGGTTGTCACTAACATATACTTGTTTACTGTAACCATATATATGATTGATACAATCATATGAATCGTAAATTAACCATATTATAGTTACCACGATTAGATAAATAGTTACTGTGACTATAATATTGTTAAAAATTTTGAAATGGTTACAGTAAACATGCACAACTATATTATTTTTCTGGGTATAGGGATGCTATATAGTCGTATTATATGAAACTGGTCGGACTAGACTGTGTATTACTTTAATACTTTTTTATACAAATTAGTTGTGTTTGCCTTGTTGGTTTTCTGTATTAAATACGTTTGTATTTGGTTTTGGAGCATTTGTATTTTACGGTTGCGTTGAAGTTTTAAAAAATAAAATATTAATTAGTATATGTTTATCACCGAATAATTTGTTTTTATATAAAATAGCAGTTGCCCCACAAAAAAAAAGCTAACCAACTGAATATTTATGTTCATTTTTGTAGCAAAATATTTTAATAACAATTTATGCTTCATGTAGATTAATTACCATAAATTAAAATATGTCTGTAAATAATTGTTGAAGTTGAGGACTTTTAACAAATAAAACAGTATGCCGTTTTTAATGGCTTTTTAATGTAGAAAGCAAATTAAAGTTTGCTTTCTTGAATATTCGGTTAAATTTTAAATGTTTCTTAAAAAATTGGCAGGAACACATTTAATATTTTCTAAGTTTTTTTTGTTTGTTTTGTGGACAAAAAAGGGTTCTTTGTTTTATATTTGTTTCTTTGTAATTAGAACCCCAAGAAGTTTGTTAATCTATTATTGTTTCAACTTTCATAAATATTTGTTACGTTTTTGTCCTGGCAAAGATAGAAAAAGGCAACTGTAGTAATTTGATTAAAAAAGGGAATTTATGAAAGAAAATATCTAATAAAAATTTCGTACTTATTTAATAATCAAAATTAATTGAATATAGCCCCAAAAAAATAAATATAAACAGAATAATTTACAATTTGTTTTTACTAAATTGCATGTCAGGCAATAATCCTAAATTAGTTTAACAAATATAGTGGGTATAATCATTAACACAAATTGACTTTTATTGTGACATGGGCTTAATTAAATATTGATAAGTTATTGAATGAACAATTTTCGTTTTAGTTTTTGTTTAATTTTTTTGTTAGGAAATCGACTTTATTTTTATAATTATTTTCAGAGATGAATTTAGAATTGTTTTTCGACTCTCTTTTTCAATGATTATACAATGTTGTTATATGTTGAGGTGTTATACAATATGGAATTTAAATCGCTTTATAAATAATTTTCTTTTGACTTCAAGTAAATTAAGGCGTTAAGAAGAATTTCTTAAACAAGGACTTTCAAGTCCATTTAAACGTTTTCTTAAATAAACAATTTATTGTTGCTCAACTTCTCCTCTTATTATAAATTATAAATTTATGTAGTACCTACAGTCTTGAATACTTAAGAACTAAATATATTAAAGGATGAAGATTAATTTTCTTTAAGGTGTCTTATTTCAGTATAAAATGTAAATCAACTTTTGAGTTTAAAGTTTCAAACTTTTATCAATTTCCACTCGTACTTTTATGCATGGGATTATAAGGAGGTTGTATGGAAATTTTTTACAGCATTAAGTTAAGTATCATTCGAACCAAAAATACAATACAACTAAGTACCTACATCAGAAACAAGTTAAACCATTAAGAAAATTTTGTTAAATTTGTTCATGAAGAAAATACTAAATTATACATTAAGCTGAATGCAAACATCACTCATTATCTTGTTATAAATTTACATATTTATGTTATTTATATGTGTATGCGAGAGCAGACTGAACAATGTTTTAAATTGATTTATATTGATTTTAGTTTTCATCGTAAAACATGAAACTCATAAAATATTTATTTATAGGTGATACGTAGTTTCTAAAAGTTGTCAATATTATCCCTACGCCATTTTAAAACAAGTAAAAAGTATGGTCGGTCAAGCCCGACCATATAATACCCTACACTAAGTAAATGAGCAAAAACATTTTTCTATAAAAATTTCAATACTTTATATTCGTGAGTGATTTTCGGAAGTGGGCCTTATATGGGAGCTATGACCAATTATGGACCGATCACCATGAAATTAAGTAGTGTGATTAATGTCTGTATGAAAGTTATTTATGTTGCATTTTATGTGTATACCAACATTTTTAGGAGATTTATGCTTGTTAAAGTGATTATCGGAAGCAGGCCTTATATGGGAGCTATGACTAATTATAGACCGATCATAATAAAATTTGGTGACATGAATTTTGTATATATAAAACTTATTTGGAGACAAATTTGTATAGATACCTATATAAATTAAATATTTATGACCGATAAAGTCCAATATTGGGAGGACATTTGTATGGGGGCTAGGTGAAATACTGAACCGATTTCAGCCAGTTTCAATAGGCTTGGTCGTTGGGCCGAAAAAAGGTATTTACCAAATTTTATTGGAATATCTTCAAAATTGCGACCTGTACTTTGCGCACAAGGTTTACATGGACAACCAGCCAGCCAGACGGACGGACGTCGTTTAATCGACTCAGAAAGTGATTCTGAGTCGATCGATATACTTTAAGGTGGGTGTTTGACTAATATTTTTGGGCGTTACAAACATCTGCACAAATCCAATATACCCTCCGCACTATGGTGGTGTAGGGTATACCAAGTCTAAAAGTAAAGTTGCCAAACAAGATTTTATCCTACACTAAGTATATAGCAAATAATTTTTCTTTTAAAATTACAGTAAATTTTTTTCGTGAGTTATTTTTGAAAATAGGTTTTATATGGGAGCTATGACAAATTAGAAACCGATCGTCTTAAAAAAAGTTAGTGAGATTTCTTTCTATAAGTTTTTCCAGTCATAACAAAATTCAGTAATTTATACTGAATCATTTGATCAGTAATGTATTCGGTTATCACAACCAATGGTATTTTCCCTGTGCGACAATACTTAGCAAAAAAATATTTATTTAAAACATTGTATAATAATATGTTTTTCTCAGATTATGATATCCATAAGCCGAGAACATCATAATTTGATAAATCCTTCATCATAAAAATGGTTGTCACAAGCATATGTGTACTTGTTTACTGCAACCATATATATGATTGACATAATCTTGTGAATCGTAAGTTAAACATATTATGGTTACCACAATCATATAAATAACACAGTGCAACAGTGGAAAAAACACACGATCATGACAGTATAGGTTCGACTCTATTACCAAAGCGTAGTAAAACTCTATATTCAGTTTATATATTTTGGTGACCAATTTTTTTTATGGGCCCCCAAAAATTCTGAAAATTTTTGGGAAAATGGTGTTATCAGTTTTTGGCCAGCAGCTAATTCAGACTTGGCGATACCGCTTCACTTTAAATGGCAATAATATAGAGAAGAGTCCGCCAAACAAATTTTGTCAACATTTTTTCGCAAAAAATAGCTTTTTCGTGCACTTTTTTTGTTGAAAAAATATAGGAAGAAAAAAAATTTTTTACTTTTTTTATAATAACTTCCAGGCACTCCTAATTTTTCACTAACAATATTTGGCAAAGTTCTTGAGAAGGTCTACAAAAATATACTTATAGCTGTAAGTTATCTATTTTAGTTCAAAAGATACTTAGGTTTAATTTTTTTTTTTTAAATTTTGCTCGATCTTTTTGTCGCCTTTTCTATATGATGGGCCTACGGAAGGTCGAAATTTTATTTTTAAATATGACTTATATTTGCGATAAAATTCTAAAGAAGATAAAACAAACCTGATAACAATTATGTCGTCCCTATAAAAAGTTACACGCATCCAAAGTTGTAGCATCTTTTTATATATTGCAAGTTTGTATGCGTGTGTTTTTTTTAGTTTTTCTCAAAAAAGTCCCCATATTTTTCATTTATAGAAAACAATTTTCTTCACGACTATATACAATTTCGTTATGATCTATATATTCGACAAACCTGATTTTTTTGTAACGAATTATTCGACTAAATCGAATATTTTTGTTTTTATTTATTTTCAGATTTTATGCTAAATTTAGTTACTCAGCTCAGGTTAACAATAAAAGTAGTTCAATATCCACACAAAAGAACTAATATTGTAACAACTAGCGATTTGAAACAAGATTTTGATTTTAAATTTTCAAAAATATCAAATAAATTAAATCTTTTATAAAATGCAATTTTAACAGTTATCCAACTTCAACTATAAATTAACGGGTTCTTTTCTGTTTCCTCTTTAATAAATAATAAACTAAGGAATCGTATGTCCGAAAAATGGTTTTTAAAATTAAGCTTTTTCGAATTTTTTATACGTGTACTCAGACCGGTTAAGTCTCTTAATAAAACTGAATTTTTATAAATTATTTGGTTTATGGATTAAGTTTGAATTAAAAAATTCCCGGGAGTAAAAAGTCATCGTTATATGGTGCTGAAATATGTAATAACAAAGAAAAAGCTTATGTTATTGATGACATTTTCTAACACTACCACAAAACTAACTACAATTTTGTTTTGCGAATTAATGATAATGTTAAATAGCATAACGAAGGGTTAATGAAACACGATATTGTGTAAAAACTTCGAGAAATTCAAAAGAACCAGAATTAGATGGGATACACACAGTTATTTCAGTGAATATGTCTTTGAAAGTTATACCGATTTAAAATTTTTCCCATTTTCCGTACCAAACATTTCTGAATACAACAGAGAATAATTGAGAAAAATTTCATACGTACCCGTCTTTCTTTTCGCGAGGCCCTATCATACGTACGAATATATCAAGATCGCCTTAGAATTTTATAAGTCCCTAGAATATATGTATATAACTAAGTGCTTTATAATTCTATTACCAATATTTCTATATGTTACAAACGAAAGTGTAGAATGGCGCATAAAAAGTCCTTGGAGGCACTAGACAAAACGTTGCAAGATTTACGTAACAATCAAAGTGGTGCGATGATGCTGTTGGCAGGTGATTTTTGGTAAAAAATGCCCGTGCTTACACGGTCAACGTCAGCCTATGAACTTAGTACATGTTTGAAGTCGTCTCCTTTGTGGAAATACGTCAAAAAACTGAAATTCATTCCAAACAATAGGTGGACATTGGCAACAGAAAAATCCCGGTTGACATTTCGGCCGGCTGCATTCAATTTCCCGTCTCTTTCTGCTAGTTTACCGAATCAAAATTCGAACTCATCCGAACGGTGTTTCCAAACAATGCACACAATTACTAAAATCATGATTGGTTGAGCGAACAAGCTATATTGCCTGCGAAATATATTAATGTCAACGAATTGAATTTTAAGATTCAATTTGAAATTTCTGTCGAATTGATGACGTCCAAATCGGTGGATCTTGTTTATTCCCAAGATAATGCCGTCTACTATCCAACCCGGATTACCGCCTTACAATCTTCAACTGATGAATACAGGGAACGTATATGCTGTCATATACCAATAGATTCGTATTAAGGTGCTCTTGAGGACTTTTATTTTTTCCGTCAGAAGATAAAACTCATTTCGTTTATTTTCTTCTTTTTTCAGTCTCTTTTTTATTGAGTGTTTAATAATTTATTTGCTTAATTTAACGAACATAATTTTTTCCAAATTTTCTGCAGAAAGATTTGAACGCTGGTCATTCAATTCCAAATTAAGAGCAGAGAATGCTCTTTTCACGGTTACCTGTATTGCAGGAACACATTTTACAGTTTTTGCCAATTTATATAAGTAATAGCAATCAAACAATAACAAATTAAAAACCCACATATTTTTATTTTAATGACGATTTATTAAATTGCAATGTAAGGTGCTTACAAATTGTAATGATCTGACCAACGACAAGTAATTTACAAAAAATGAGTTTTATTTTCTGACGGAAAAAATAAAAGTCCTCAAATGAGTTTTTTTTATGACGGCTAATTAAAACTCTCTTTTTAACAGCTTCATCCGAACTTTTATTTTTACGTTGAAAAATAACTGTTTTAGATGGATTTTTATTTTTAAAGTCTCAAAATAATGGTTATAAAATAACTTTTTTGATATCGCTTATAACCGTTACGGTCCCTGGATGAATATCGTCATCGAAGCTACAATACTTAAAGGAAAGTACAAATGAGAAGACGGTTTGATACCACCGGATGCCATTCGGTTATAAACGCTTGCAGTTTCCGGTACGGCTTCCATTCGCAATGACAATTAACAATTCTGAAGGACAGTCATTGCGTGTTTGCGGCAATAACCTTGAAAATTCATGCTTCTCGCATTATCAATTGTTATTGCCAGTTCTCGTGTCGGAATACTATCAGCATTATTTGTTTACGATTAACCGTCAATCGGTTAACCGATTAATTTTGGTCGGTTAACTGTTCGAATAATTTAAAATTGGCGATTTTCAAATAACAAATAAACCGATTAATTTGTGTCGATTAACCGATTAACAGAAATTTCTTTGTTTTGTACTTTATATACAAATTTAGTTTTCAACACACAATTTTTATTTCTTTCATTCGCTTCTAGCTATAATTTTTTAAAGTATAGCTCAAAAAACGGAAACTAAGGAATTTGAAAATGACCCTTTTTTCCAGAAGGTTCCATGATGAATTTTGTCCTAATGAATCAGAGGAAGATATTATAATAGACGAAATTGAAGGCATTACTGAAACGAGTCTTTTATCAGAACTTAACCTAAATATTAAAAGTATTCAAAATACAAAAAGGACTCCAATGGTATAAAGGAGGATTTCATATGCTTAAAGAATAGTGAACAAAGAACTGAGAAATTGGATAGTCTTTCTCAGGCCTTATTTTCGATTTCTCCAACATTTACAATCAGTGAGAGAGTTTTTTTCAAGTCAAGTTTTATTAAAACTAAAGAAAAATCGCTTAAAACGAAACCTTCTAAAATATATTATTTTTTTTAAATATTATTTCAGAAGTTCTCACTAAAGTCCTAAAAAAACTCACATGTTTATATAATTTATTTTATTTGCTATTTTGCTTAAATAAGTACACAAAATTCGTGGTTTTGTTTTCAATTCAAAATAAAAAAAATATAAATTATTCGGTTAATCGAATAATTTAAAATTAACCGATTAATAACCGATTAAATATAAACCCGATTAATTATTTGCTCGATTAACCGATTAAATCAGAAACCCGATTAACTGAATACCCTAGTAGATACGTATATAAATTAAATATTTATGAGTGATAAACTCCAATTTCGGTAGGATATTTGTATGGAGGCTAGGTGAAATAATGGACCGATTTAAGCCAGTTTCAATAGGCTTTCTCCTTGGTATAAACAAATTTTATGTACCAAATTTTATTGAAATATCTGCAAATTGCGACCTGTACTTTGAGCACAAGGTTTGCATGGACTGCCAGCCAGCCAGACCGACGGACGGATCGATGGACAACGTTTAATCGACTCAGGAAGTGATTCTAAGTCGAACGGTATACTTTAAAGTAACTACCACTGACCATTTATAAATCAATAAATTTCTTTGGTTTGTATAGAAATGTCCCGTCTGTCCTCGTAGATAAAACATTGTTTACTATACAATTGTATACATATTTAATAGGGTAAATTTCCATTTTAAATTTGAAAGCAATAGATTTAATAAACAGAACCAGAAACAATATTGAATGAAGCTTTTGTTGCCACAGTAATGTTAACATTCATTATAAAATCATGATGAAGGAAGGCCATTTTGTACATCATGATAATGGTGATTTTACTCTTTATGAAGGATGATAAAGATGATGGCAATGCTGGCAATTCTGGTGGCTGATGACGATGATAATGCGTATGCTGTTGCTCATGCTACTGTCGCTGTAGCTGATGATATTTATAATTAAAATTGTTACAATAATAAAGAAGATATTATGTAGAGGATGACGATGATGATGATGATAATGATGACAGAAATAAAGAACAGGAAGAAACGCCTCAAAATGTATGTAAATACACCAACCGAAAATAAAATAAAATAAAACAAATGTAAAATGCTAAAGACGAAAGAGAAAAGAAAGCAAATAAAAATGGAAAATGCTGTATAATAACAAAAATTATAATTAAAATTACTTGTCGAAATCCTCTCAACCATTATGATAATAAATTACAACTGGACAACTTTATAATTTTTATTATGCGACTGTTTGTGTGTGTCTTCTTTATTGTGACATTTTTGTATTTCTCTTACAAATTTTTAAGTGGTGAAAATATATTTTTATTTTCAGCACAAAAATACTTATTCTTGATGTTAGGTATACTTTTTATGATTATAATTAGTGAAATGGTAACGTTGAACTAAATAAAGTTTTTAGTATGAAAACTGCTTTTACTAGAGTGTTCTTAATTGGTATAATTTAACATTTATAAAATAAGTATGAAAGTATAGTCGGTAGAGCCAAATAATTTTTATTTTAAAATTTCAATATTTTTTTTTTTATGAGTAATTTTTGGAACCTTTTTATGGACCCATCGTCATTAATTAAGGTCGTGTAAATTGTTTATGTATGAATTTTATGTGGATACCAAATTTTAAAAGATGGGAACCTTATATGGGAGCTATGGTCAATTATGGATTGATGTACAAAACATATTTAACCCTCCGACGGTTGAGTCATCCGTTGCCCTTATACGAAGTACAAGGTCCACTGGACCTATTTCTATTTGTATGGAATTTTTATTATTATTTACTAATTATACATTTATAATGAATGTTATAAATATTTTTTTTTTTTATACATATAATATTATTCATTTTTTATGAGTTTTATATTATAAAAAAGCCAAAAAAACTGTTGTTGTGTTATGCTGTTGTTCAGCACTCGTTCCTATCTGTTTGGTAGTGCCAATTGTTTTGTCAGCAAAAGTAGGAATGACCGTCGTCTGTCACTTCTTTTTATTGGCTTCATCTCATTGTATGAAATAAATGCAGCTAATGTAGCAATGTCCACCATATTAAAATACATGGCCAATGGCCAGCGGTTTGTTGAGCGCTTGCATGTATATGTGCCAAGCATCTGGTCCATTGTATCAACGCCCGATCAAAGTACGCGCCAAATCCAAAGTTGTGAAAAAATTGTCGGCATAAATTGTGCGGCATGTATTCAAATATCTCTCCGAAAGTTGAAGTACATCATTCTGCCCTTGATTCACCTCTCGTGCCTGGTCAGGCAATTTCCCAGAGTAAATCATTCCTTTGACAGGAATGATTTGTCTGAAGCGGGTGCGGCCTCTGTATGGGAATAACTGCTCACCAACGGTCACTGCATCATGCGGAGTGTAAGCTGCTGTCAAGTTAGACTGCAAAATTTGCCAAATATCATCAATAGCCGCAGTTATGCTGTTGATTAGTCGCTGCTGTCGCATATTTCAATTGTCGAATCTAAGGCATCGTTTTATGCACTTCATACGATCTAATTATAATTCAGCTTTATATATTGGACAGCGCGATGGGCTCCATGACTCTTCAAGAGGTTCACTATTCGAATTAGTGAGTCCAGCATACAAAATAATATCCAAAAAAGCATCGAACCCTTTAAAAGTGATTGACTTCCATTCCTTTGTGTTAGTTGGATTTGCCAAATTCCATGCAGCGTTCACTTCCCTGCCTTTCCGATTTGATTCGCGTATTATGATGTACGAGAAATTTCAGTTTGAAAATGAAACAGGTCCACAGGGACCTTCTCACCAGCCGGAGGGTTAAATGTTTTTCTTTTTATATACAACTTATAAATCAGACATTTATGTCAAATAAGTCCTATTTCGGACATTTATACATAATGGGTCAAAATCGGGAAAAATATTTATACCCTACACCACCATAGCGGGGAGGGTAAAGTATACCGATCGACTCAGAATCACTTTCTGAGTCGATTAAACGATGTCCATCCGTTCGTACGTCTGGCTGGCTGGTTGTCCATGTAAACCTTGTGCGCAGAGCACAGGTCGCAATTTTGAAGATATTTCGATAAAATTTAGTACATATCATTTTATATTCTGCCCAAGGACCAAGCCTATTGAAATTGGCTGAAATCGGTCCATTATTTCACCTAGCCCCCATACAAATGTCCTCTTGAAATTGGACTTTATCGGTCATAAATGTTTAATTTATATACAAGTTTTTCTCCAAATAAATTTTATGTATACCCAATTTATGTCACCAAATTTCATTATGATCGGTCCATAATTAGTCATAGCTACCATATAAGACCTGCTTCCGACAATCACTTTAACGAGCATAAATCTCCTTAAAATGTTGGTATACAAATAAAATGCAACATAAATAACTTTCATATAGACATTAATCATAATTTTTCATAGCTCCCATATAAGGCCCGCTTCCGAAAATCACTCACGAATATAAATTATTGAAATTTTGAAAGAATAATAATTTTGCTCATTTACTTAGTGTATTATAAGGTCGGGATTGACCGACTTGTTTTTAACTCGAATTTTTTTTACCAAAAAAATTTTTCTGTCATAAATTTTTTGTCACTAATAAATTAAAAAAAAATTTTTGGAATTTAAAAAAAAATTCTGATAAAAATTAAAAAAAATCTATCGAAAAAATAAAATGTTTTTAAAAATTTTGAAAAAAAATTTAATTTTTAAAAATTAAAAAAAATCTATCGAAAAAATAAAATGTTTTTAAAAATTTTGAAAAAAAATTTAATTTTTAATTTTGAAATACAATTTTGAATTTTTTTTACCTAAATATATTTAAAATGTTTATGTTAAAGTATAATTTTGTGAAGGGTATATAAGATGCGACACAGCCGAAACATTTTGTTTGAAACATATTTATGACATACAACTTACAACGTTACGAAACCGATTGTGAATTGGGCAATTATACTTAAAGATTTAATGATTGCAATAATGTAGAAACTTACATTTTTAACACTAATATGAACATTTA
Organism: Calliphora vomitoria; assembly: GCA_942486065.2. Lineage (NCBI taxonomy): Eukaryota > Metazoa > Arthropoda > Insecta > Diptera > Calliphoridae > Calliphora > Calliphora vomitoria. The sequence goes on from OW818029.2 coordinate 38,270,102, forward strand.
TATATCCTCAATAAATAGTAGTGAACTTTGATATTTTTTTTTTTTTTTTTGTTAAATAGTATTTCTTTGACACATAAATTTTAATTTTTCCATTCAAATAACATCTATGAAACATTTTTAATATGACAATATACAAAGTTTTTAAAGAAATATGTTGTTCAAAATGTATTCAAGTATTAACAATTTGTTTTGTGTATTTTATTTTCGACAGATTGAGGTCGATAGCCTGTGTTTAATGTATTTGTGTTTGAATTTTTGAAAATTTTCTCCTTAAAGTAATAAAAAATGGATATCAAATATCGTTTTATAGAAAAATGGAACTATGTAGCTTAACTGGCTTATGACCCATAATTGCGATTTACTGGAAAACGGAAATGATAAATTGTAAAAAAAATCTCAAATTTAACAGTTTCAAACATTTTTATACCCTCCACCACCACAAGTGGTGAAAGAGGGTATATATAAGTTTGTCATTCCGTGTGTAACATTGAGAAATATTCATCTGAGACCCAACAAAATATATATATTATTGATCCTTATGAAATTCTAAGTCGATTGAGCAATGTCCGTCTGTCTGTCCGTCTGTCTGTCTGTCTGTCTGTCTGTCTGTCTGTCTGTCTGTCTGTCTGTCTGTCTGTCTGTCTGTCTGTCTGTGTAAAACACTCTCACGTCCAAAATACATAAGTGAAATAATTGAAATGTATACCAAAATGTTTATAATTTTTCTAAGCAGTTTGGTATTGAAAATCAGCAAAATCGAATTGGTAGAACCAGGGTTATGGATTAAAATGTAGACAACCTCCAAAAATTTTGATCATTTTCACATGTTTTTTTCTGACTTTTGGTAAATCCATTGCAGAGAATATCATGAAATTTTGCACACATTATTTATATGATAAAAGGACAAATTCTGTTGAAAATGGAAAGAATCGGTCCATAATTTCTCGTAGCCCCCATACAAATTTCTTCCCGAAATATGGTGCTATAGTCTATAAATGCCTACAGAATTGCAGTATCCATACAAAATTCAGCAAAAATAAGTTTCGTGCTAAGAGAAATCACAAGACTGAATTTTTCGTGGATCGACCCATATTTGATCAAAGCCCCCATATAAAGTTCACTTCCGAAAATCACTTAAACATGCATAAATACCTTATAAATATCGCTATTGAGTTGAAATTCGATACAAATAATCTACATATACACAAAAGTCGCTGCACCGAATTCTATGAAGATCGGTTCATATTTGTTTATAGCTCTCATATAAGGACCTCATCCAAACAACACATTAATCTGCATAAATATCTAAAAAATATCAATATCAAACCAAAATTTTACACAGATCCGTAATTTATATATGGAAGTCATACTGCAGGATTTTGTGAATATCGGTCCATATTTGACCGTAGCTCCAATTTAAGGTCAATTTCCGAAAATCAGTTAAGTACTCACAAATCTCTTATAAATATCTTAATAATGCTAAAATTCAACATACATAAAACTCATATTCATAGCAACAACTGTACCAAATTTTATGAAGTTTGGCCCATAATTGGTCATAGCTCCCATATAAGGACCACTTCCGAAAAACACATTAACCTGTATAAATATCTAAAACAAATCGATATCAAAATAAAATTATACATAGATGAGTAATTTGTATCTAGTAGTCATACTGCTATAGTTTGTGAATATCGGTCCATATTTGACCATAGCTCCATATAAGGTCCACTCCCGAAAATCACTAAAACCCTCATAAATTTCTTACAAATATAGTCATCAAGTTGAAATTCGAATCCAAAAATTGCAATATATGTAAAAATCATTGTACGAAATATTATGATGATCGGCCAATAATTGGTCATAGCCTCCATATAAGTACCACTTCGGGAAAACACATTAACCTACACAAATATCCAAAAAAAATATTTATACTGAACCAAAATTGTACACCGATCAGTAATTTGTACTCAAGAATCATATTACAAGATTTTTTAAATATCGGTCCATAATTCGATATAGTTGTCATATAAGGTCCACACTTGTTAATAGCGTTGTTTAAATTAAGTTTTATTAATTTTTTTATATATAAATTTTACAAAAATAGCCCTCAAATACTTTGAAATCGCGTTACAGTATTATATGGCGATAGTTCCATAATAGGTCAGCTCCAATATGTTGAACCAAAATTTGAATCCAAAAATCATACTACTGAATTTTATGAATATCGGTCCATAATTGGCAACAGCCCTCATATAAGTTCCACTTTCGGTAATAACTATAATACCCAAAATTCATTAATCGCGAATATATATTAAAATTTTGTGATATAACTCATTTCCATATGTAAAATTTTGAATTTTGTCTAAATATATTTGTACAACCATTTTTATATTATTTTTCTTCACTTGTGGTGAATAAGGATATGATAATGATAACTAGGGGGCGGATTTATATGTAAATGCATGTTTTTTCTCGAACGTCCAAATACAATGTAGACTAATTATCTTTCCGAATTGCACATTTTTCTGTAAAATGGCATCGATTTGTTAGTGCATATTTTTGCATATTTTATTGATAATGCATATTTTGTTATATTTTACTTCAAAATGCATATTTATATGCATATTATCCAAGTTTTCAATAAAAGTATAATTTTTGGTCGTCAATGGGCCACATATTGTCTGAACAAAAAGTTGTTTTTGGCGAATTTGTTATAGAAATATCATTAAATGCTATCGACTAACTTCTTTCGACGTCGATAGACTGACATTAAGTGCTTTATTTCTTTATCAGCAATTGAAAATTATCATTTCAAAACATTTTGCTTCAAAAAAGTTTAGAGTTTTTTTTAAGTGTCAACAATTCATTAAATTCTTTTCATATTTATTTTCACTGCAATTTCGATTTATAAAAGATTTCGTTATCGAAAGATTTTGTAACTTCATATACATAGTCACCGCTCCTGACAGTCATTTCCCAGCAGTTCTAATAGACTATCCTGAATTAGTGATTACCAGCTACGTTACTGGTTATTTTAACACGTGCATGTCCTAAGCAGAGTTCAATTGACTCTTTTGGATAACTTAGAGACAAATGCATTATACAATTAAAGTTTAAAGTGACTACTCTATAGATTACTTAGACACACTTAAGTGACAATTGTGTTTACCCTAGATAACATGGGATGTATAAAGTAATCAATTGACTTATTTCTGCGTTACAAATAACACATACGTGTCAGATGACCCAAAATATATAAATTGGAGTCAACCAAGTGATCAGACATTAGTGACAATTACTGTCTATAAGGGATACATTTACATTACTACTTGCTTAACTGCTAGCTGCTAGGTTATTACGAGATGAAAATTAAGGTTGGATGTTACTTTACATCACGATCAAAATATTAATGATTTTAAAAGGCAAGTTACAAAATAGAAGCTCTAAAGATTATGGCTTTAAGCAAGTATTCATACCAAGCTATTATAATTAATATATTAATCGTTTTCTCAGAAGAACAATTATAATTTTTCTGTAAAATTTAAAGAGTCCTAACTGCTGGGAACATTGTTGTGTATTTTTTTGGACATTGTGTGATCCATAGTTAAATATTTTATGTTCCTGCACAAAAATATAAGTGCATATTTTTAAAATTTTTAGGTCATATTTTGATTTTTTTGAAGCATATTTTAGGCGCATATTTTCCAATAATAAATGCATGAAAATAAATTGTTAAATGTCATACGTTATAATATGAATAAATGACAAACTCTATTCAAAATGGCAAGAATCTGCAGTTAAAGTATCTTCTGCTTAAACTAGTCTTTCTTACAATTGTCTCATATATTTATTTAATAGTATTTCGATAACATTGTCTTAATCCTCATAATAACAAATATTGAATATGGTTATTAAAGTGTTTATGCCAATGTAACTTCTACATCTCTCATCATATTTAGGTGGAGGGTATTTAAGATTCGGCACGGCCGAATATAGTACTCTTACTTGTTTTTAAATAAAATTTAAAAAAATTCAAATCTAGTTTTCCGTTCTAATATACACAAGCTGAAGATTAAAATCTCCAATTTTAAGAGTTATATGTTAGTGTGGGATGGATTTAAAATTGGTGGATTTCGAAGAAATTTAGTTTTTGATCATAAATTTGTTAAAATTATTTGCTAAAAATTAACTTTCGTAGCCTATTCTATAATATTTAATACAGATTCTTTGCTTCAGAAACAAGTTCCTCGAAATTTTGTTTCTTCTACATTTTAATTGTATAGAAAAGTTTTTAAGTAGTACGCACTTATTAATTATGTTTCAATAACACTGTCCAACAATTTAAGGTGTTTCGTGGAATATTTTATCCTTAAATGTCATTTTTGAAAATACTTTTATTGATTTTCCCGAAAATGGCTAAAATTGACCTCTAGACCCCTGGACTATAAGTTTATTCTACTAAAATGATCTACTCAACAAGCTCTTTCAGAATTATAGGATCGCTATTGTGTTCCAAAAATGCTGTTGGACAGTGTAATTTAACAAACGTCAATAACAAGTAGAAAGTTGTGTAATTGTTTAATGTTTTAATTGTATTTTGCAAACTATGAAGTTAATTTTATTGTAATTGTTTGAATAAAAATTACTCGAACAGTTGAAGAAGTTAAATAAAATAAGAAAACGTGATATGTTTATCTGTGCCGAAACTTATATTCCCTTCAGTGCTAGATTAAAATTATAAATATGACCACAAACATTTTATCTTTACACTTTATGTGTTTTGCAATGAGGTCAAGGCCAGTGAATTGTTCGCCTTCTCTAGTGTTAGGCAATAAATACATGTGGAAATATTTTGAGAACCCAGACCATAATCTGGTTATAAAAGCACGATATATGCACGTTAGTGTTGCTCCGTTTGTAAAGAGGACGAATAATATTCAAAGCTTTTTAATTTTTTGCAAAAGCAAAAATCATAAAATTGCAATTATATTGTAATCGCAAAAAAATTTGGGTCATTTTAACCCCAAGTGCCATTAAGAGTTAATTTCCATTTTTGCGCCGTTATTATAAATACTTGACTTCATGTTATATTTTTCTTAAGTTTCATAAAAATCGACCTAAAAATAAATAACATTTCGCAATCTTTAAATTAGAAATTCCAAATATTGAAAAATTTGACATTTGACCTTCACGATTTAACCTTAGGACTTGAAGATTGATATTTTAGTAAAATCAAATAATTTTGTGAATTTTTTGGATGTTATTTACTTTAAAAACTTAAAAAATTATAATATGGTGATTTTCCATGAAGAAAAATATAAAATTTGAATTAATGTAAAATTTTAACGGTTAAAGATAACATAACAAACTTTTGAACTTATGTAGATGCAAATGTCCTTAATTTAACGGTATTATAATTTTTGAAATTATTTGTTTCAAAATATTGAAATTCCTAAACCGGGAAAAATGTGTTCCAAAAACTGAGTTTTATTAGAAAAGTGGCTACTGTGACATTATTTACCGTGTGATAGTAAAAAAACTGTATAAGTGTTTAAGTAATATATAGGGTTATGCAAATATGTAACATCTTCGTGGATCGGTGCTTTGCCTTTTTAGAATTTTTTACTCAAACGTAAAATTATTTTTTAAAATTGGCCAAGTTTGGATAGGATAGGTTGTGCCCGCTTTAGTGAGTCAAATTTTACTTTACACGCTTTAGCATTAAGTTCTACTTCTGGATCATATAAAAATTTTGTATAGTCCCGAAGAAAACATTTTTCTACAAAAGAAAAAATATAGGGACTTTTTTGGAAATAAACGTAAAAGATACGGCCCTTTTTACATCTTCCAACTTTGGATGCGCGTTACTTTTTATAGGTACAAGGTAACTGTTATCAAGTTATTCCTATTTTATTTAAAATTTTATCACCAATATAGTTGATGTTTTAAAAATAAATTTCGACAATCCGTTGGCCCGGCACACGTTGGGTTGAATCGTGTTCAAAGTGGCGCTTAATTGATTTTTTAGAATTAATATTTTTTTATTAAATTTGGTACCGGGTAAAAGTAGACAGAATTCTACATCACTAGTAGCTAAAACCGTTATTCTAGGTTACATACTTTTTCTGCAGTGTATTGTCAAAGTGGAAACATTTTTCATATTCTTGAATAAAGTGGTAAAAATTTAAAGTAAACAAAATTGAAATAATTTTTTTTTTTTTGTCAAAAGCTTTTAAAATCTAATATTTTATGATGGAACCATCAACTTCAGGTATTTGAGTATATGAATAAGAAACTTTAATTTATATTTTGTTTGTAAAAGTATTTTTGTTTTTTTTTTTTTTTTTTGTAATGTTCCAAATTTAGAGTATTTTTTATTTTTGATAGATAATAACTAAAAAAGTTTGTAGTTGTTTGTTTTTAAAAATTCTAATAAAAAAAGTACAGCATTTAGGCTTTCATTTTAACAAAAAAAAGTTTGCGCATATTTGCGCGCCTTTCTTTAAATTAAGATTTTATGAAAAGACTCGCGCTGTTTGAAATATATATTAAAAGAAAATGTATTTTATTTTTGTTTTGCTTTATTGAATATTATTTTTATACCCTACACCACCATAGTGGGGAGGGTATATTGGATTTGTGCAGATGTTTGTAACGCCCAAAAATATTAGTCTAACACCCACCTTAAAGTATACCGATCGACTCAGAATCACTTTCTGAGTCGATTAAACGATGTCCGTCCGTCCGTCCGTCCGTCTGGCTGGCTGGTTGTCCATGTAAAGCTTGTGCGCAGAGTACAGGTCGCAATCTTGAAGATATTTCGATAAAATTTGGTACATATCATTTTTTCTGCCCAAGGACCAAGCCTATTGAAACTGGCTGAAATCGGTCCATTATTTCGCGTAGCCCCCATACAAATGTCCTCCCGAAATTGGACTTTATCGGTCATAAATGTTCAATTTATATAGGTACCTACACAAGTTTTTCTCCAAATAAGTTTTATATATAGAAAATTCATGTCACCATATTTTATGATGATTGGTCCATAATTAGTCATAGCTCCAATATAAGGCCTGCTTCCGATAATCACTTTAACGAGCATAAATCTCTTAAAAATGTTAGTATACATATAAAATGCAACATAAACAATTTTCATACAGACATTAATCACACCACTTAATTTCATGGTGATCGGTCCATAATTGGTCATAGCTCTCATATAAAGCCTGCTTCCGATAATCACTTTAACGAGCATAAATCTCTTAAAAATATTGGTATAGACATAAAATGCAACATAAATAACTTTCATTTAGACATTAATTGCACCACTTAATTTCATGGTGATCGGTCCATAATTGGTCATAGCTCCCATATAAGGCCTGCTTCCGATAATCACTTTAACGAGCATAAATCTCTTAAAAATGTTGGTATAGACATAAAATGCAACATAAATAACTTTCATACAAACATTAATCACACTACTTAATTTCATAATTGGTCATAGCTCCCATATAAGGCCCACTTCCGAAAATCGTTCACGAATATAAATTATTGAAATTTTGAAAGAAAAAGGTTTTTGCACATTTACTTAGTGTAGGGTATTATATGGTCGGGCTTGACCGACCATACTTTCTTACTTGTTGTTATTGTTATTATTGTTGTTATTGTTGTTATTATTGTTATTATTGTTTTTGATAATCATTTAATTTTATTAGAGATGTACGCGTGAGTAAGATTAAGTCACGTTGATGTTCTACAAAATTTTAGTAAGTCTCGTTCATTTCACTAAAATTTTTAAACTTTACGAATAATTATAGTAAGTGTTAATTTATATAAGGTGTTCAATTGTTTTGTTTTGAAAAAATAGCTATCTAAACTATTTGGGACGCATTTTGCTAAGAACAATAGGGAATAAGTTACATGGATGAGAAAAAACACCAGTTTGGCCAAAATGTAAAATTTTGACCCCCTCTAACACAGAGAGTTCTTAACCGATCTTGTTGAAAAATTCGGTCTAAACTACTATTCAATAGGACTAACCTTGGTGAAAATTTCGCCCCGATCGGAAAACATCGGTTTTAAAAATTTGTTCCCTTGACATGAAATACCCCATATACTATATGAATAAATTTTTTCTTTTGTGAAAATTTTTTTTATAAAATTTTTTATTTAATTTTTTTTTACTTTTTTTACTTGGTAAGGAATAGACTTTAAAAAAATATATATAAAAAAAATCTAACATTATTGCCTGAGTTAAGCGTCACTTTGGATGCGATTCAACCCACTGTGCGTCATCTCTAAAAAACCATAAAAAGATCAAGCAAAATTAAAAAAATAAATTAATGAACCTTAATATCTCTTCAACTAATAGAGATAACCTACATATGTAAGTGTATTTTTTGTAGATCTTCTTAAAAACTATTTATATTTTAAATGTCAACTCATTTGGATTATAAATGGATTTTTGGCGATTTTTTTAAAAATTTTGAGACCCTAGGTGACCAAATTTTATGGGCCACACACTGGCCCGCATTATCGATAGGAAGCTGAACAAATGCAAATAAACTCCAAAACACCTCAGCTCCAATCATGTGAAATTTCGAAACAATATCTCCAATAGTACCCGAGATACAGAATTATTTCCAAAAAAAAAAAACGTTTCTAAACCTGAGACACGTTAATGGCCTGGGAAATTTTTAATAACTTTAACATTTTTTCACCAATTTCTGTTTTTTATATCTCATTAAAACGAAAATTACGTACACATTTCTATTCTTTTGAATTAAAACGCAAAAGTAATTTTTGGATGGCAAAATTTTTACAAAAACTAAAAAACAATATTTTTTCCCCTTGTAAGTTCATCTCAAAACTTGAGGGGGCTTGCGGCACGTCTTAACCCCAAGCGAGTTTTTCAGGATGATTCTTTTATCAATGTTCGCAAAAATGGGGGTTGAGACTGGCAACAATTCAACTTTCGTTTATTAAGGGCCACCCTAATGCTCATATGTTTTGAAATAATCATATTATGATAAAAAGCAATTATAATATGGACCAAATGAATCATATAATGACACGGTGAAATCAGGATAAAATACAATGTAATCATACTTATGAACCAAAGTATTAATATTATCATTAAAAGTTATTTTTGCTAATATACAATTTAATTTTAATATATTTTTAATTATATGTGTACGACAACAATATATTGTAGGAAAAACACAGTATAGTTGTCATAACCATGACCAACCACGTTTTTAGAGGATTTAAATATATTTAGCTTGGTGTTTTTCGAAATATTTGCAGATCGCCATATGGGGTTTATAATGTCAAAATAATGTTTAAAGTTTCTTACATCGTCAGCAGAGCCGCCTGATAGCCGAAGGTGGTATCTTCCAGATTCTTTTCATCTAATGTGAATGTTCTGCTGTTAAAAGTATTTATTCTTTAAACCATATCATTGAAGTTGTGAATCCCCATGTTTCTATCGTACGATGTTTTATATAGTTGCAGCATTAAATTATAATATTATTAAATCAGCTGAAAAAAAATCCTTATTCTTACTGTCTTTTAAAAGGATTTATAATTTTTTTTTTTTTAAATATATACCAAATTGATAAGTTTGAGTGTAAATTACCATTCATATTTGTTACAACATTTATTGCTGGAATTTTGCAAATATAATGCTTGTAGATATTTGTCGCGTATAAATTTAAAAGTTTTTTAATACTGTTAAAGTCGGAATAAATAAATATAATTTTTCTGTTTGTTTATTCTGTTTGCAACAATTCATGTCTAGTCTTTTTGTAACATTAAGTGTATTTTCATGTTTCATGCAGAGTGAAGAACAAAAACTTCAAAATGGTAGCAAATTGCTTGTAGTCCTTTACACCTCCCTGAACAAACTTTATACTAGGATAATGCAGACGTTGATAAGAATCTCTAGGTAATAGGCAACTTTCGCTAAAAAAATAATACTTTTATATTTGTATGCGGTACAAGTGCGTTAGATGCATATACACACATACACATTTATGCATATTTTTTTATTATACTTTGTTTAAATCCACCTTTAGACGTTAATGTGTTTTGTGAACCATTTCTTTTTCCTTTTTTTTTTGCAATATTTTCCTTACGCTGCTTTTTTCTCTATGTCGGCATTATTTAGCTGTTTTCTAATCTAACCCAGCTGTTAGAAAATACTACTTTATTTTATGTTTTTTTTTTTTTATTTTTGAAATGGGAAAGATCTGTTAAATAAAACACCAAAGCTTTAAGAATGTTTGTGGTTTGTTCTTCTGCTGAAGTGGGTGAGAAACACAATTTTATTTTGCTGCTGTAGATTTGTATGTTAAAGTTACTGGCAAAAACATTATAAATTATATGTTTAAATTTGCGTTTGGCTAGAAACCACTTAAACTAAATATACATTTAACTTTGAAAAGTTTTTACGTTTTATGATATGAAATATAAGAATTATAAGAGAAAATTATGCACTTGAAACTAACACACAGTGGGGTCAACCGAATAAAAGTAGTAAACTATTAATACAATTGCAAAATGATGTATAAACGAATCGTATATATGTGGCTATTCTGTTAAAAAAAATGTAAAATGGGGAAAAGTTTGTTTAGCCTGCAATTTTTTTATATTTTTATTTCACTAAGATGTCTCCTATACTTTGAAGGATATTTAAGTCTAAATTTGGAAATTTATGTTTTTTACTTTGACTATTTGATTTTTGCAAATACATATTTTCCGTAATGGATATCTAAACATTTATTAAAAAGCTTTTTGGCAATATCTTAATTCAAGTCGCGAAAAAGAATCTAAGTTTTAAAATGAGTTTGGAAAATGCCTAAATTTTGACAAAAAATGAGCTTAGTGTTTTTAATATACTATCTCAATGAATTTGTGATATTTTTAAAATTTTAAAAGTATATCATTAAATTAAAAAAATATAACATTTAAAACCTAACCATAAAAGCCGAAAAGTATTGGGTATATGACTTAAAATTGCGGGATTTTTGAAAAATTTTAGCATTTGTTTTGAAACATTTGTACAATATACATTTATTCAAATTATTAGTCATTCTCAGCTGTTATCTTTTCCCATCTTTTTGGCAACATATGGATTCCGAGCCAAAAGAACTGTTCATCTTTTGAGGCCAAGAACGATTCAAGCCAATATCGGATACTCTGTTCCAAAGCGAAGCATATCCAAAAGAGAGCCTTCAGCACCGATCGAAATAAATAGTAGACAGACGGGCACAGTCTGGACTATAAAGCGGGTGAGGCAAAACTTCCCAACCACTTCATTCTAAACACTTTGAACAAAGGTAGAGCTACACAAATATATTCTGATACTGGGATTCCCCAAATTAAAAAAGAAGAATGCAATACATGAAACGAAATAACTCAGAAAATTTAGTTCACGTTTTAGAGCTATTAGAGTTTATACACGTTTTAGAGTAGTAAATGAAAAAATAATAGTGTTCAGGTTTTCTAGTCGTTCATATTTTCGGGTATCGGACAAATGTCCGAAGATGCACAGGAAGCATGCAATAAATTTTTTGAAATCTATCGCATGAATTTAGCACGAAATCATTATGTTAAAAATTTGTATAGTAAAATATTAAGAAATATTACTTACTAAGCCCCATTTTTGCACACAGAGAAAATATTGATTGGAAATCTGTACATAATGTTAATATTAGAATTGAGTTTCCAACAAACGTAAAATTTTTTAATTTCTTCGGTTTGTGGCTTTACTACATTCCATTTATTGTTTTCAGCTATAGTTATAAATAATTAGATATTAAAATATGACAAAATGACAATAGAAGTTTTTCGACGTTCTTCAAAAAATATAAATTGCAAATAAAACAAACTGCAATATGGAAGAATTTATTTGGAAACAAACAAAAAGTCTGTGTCTTTTGAATGAAGTACAGGTTTTTGGATAAAAAAAAACCAGTATTTGTTTATTCCTTCCAAATAAATAAGATTTTTCGAGGTCATCAAAATAGGTATTCTTTGTGAGATGTTTGTAGTTGGAATCAAAGGCCTATTTCATGGATTTTTGCCATGGGAACTGCACATGTGTGTATCCTTTTGTGCACCAGAGCTTTCTCATACCCAAGGGATCATTGAAAGTTGAAACCACTGAGCTATGTGAGATGCCTATGGCTTCCACAATCATTCGCACTTTCAATCTTCGATCGGCCAATATCATATCGTGATTTCACTTGTTTCATGTTGATATCCAAAGCGTTCGGCATCTAAAGTACTTGTACGGCCACAATGAAATTCAGTAAACCACTTTTTATACCCTACACCACCATAGTGGGGAGGGTATATTGGATTTGTGCAGATGTTTGTAACGCCCAAAAATATTAGTCTAACACCCACCTTAAAGTATACCGATCGACTTAGAATCACTTTCTGAGTCGATGTCCGTCCGTCCGTCTGGCTGGCTGGTTGTCCATTTAAACCTTGTGCGCAGAGTACAGGTCGCAATCTTGAAGATATTTCGACAAAATTTGGTACATATCATTTCTTCTGCCCAAGGACCAAGCCTATTGAAACTGGCTGAAATCGGTTCATTATTTCACCTAGCCTCCATACATATGTCCTCCCGAAAGTGGACTTTATCGGTCATAAATGTTTAATTTATATATGTATCTACACAAGTTTTTTCCAAATAAGTTTTATATATACAGAATTCATATCACCAAATTTTATGATGATCGGTCTATAATTAGTTATAGCTTCCATATAAGGCCTGTTTCCGATAATCACTTTAACGATCATAAACCTCCTAAAAATGTTGGTATACACATAAAATGCAACATAAATAACTTTCATATAGACATTAATCACACCACCTAATTTCGTGGTGATCGGTCCATAATTGGTCATAGCTCCCATATAAGGCCCACTTCCGAAAATCGCTCACGAATATAAATTATTGAAATTTTGAAAGAAAAATGTTTTTGCTCATTTACTTAGTGTAGGGTATTATATGGTCGGGCTTGACCGACCATACTTTCTTACTTGTTTTTACCATAGAAATTGATGATGCAGTTTTCCCATAGTATTTATAAAGCTTAGGTTTTTTTGAAGGTTTTTTTTCCACAAAAAATAATTCAGACGAAATTATTTTTTTTTGCTATCTATAGCTGTCAAACACAAGCCAAATGATTTAGCGTGTTCATATTTTGACAGGAGTCAACTGATAGATGCCTGTTGACGGGAGTTCTTTCAGTTAAGAGCAGGGAAATTAAAAAAGTCTCAGGCTTATGGATCCACTCTCGTATAAAGATACTGGTAGATGGACTTTAAATGGTAAATTGAATATTAGTTAGCATTACATATTTATATATACTTATTTAACGTATCAAACCAATATTGATTGCTAGATTTGATCCTGCACTAACTAACTAATTATTGGGAGTTTTAATTGCAGTAAAGCTTGTCTAAAAATCAGGTGTTTTCTTTGAATATTACAAAATGAAAGTCTTCAGAAAATTATTTGGACAACTACTACTAAAGATATTTGCGAAAAACCAAATAAAGTCATGGTCAGTCAGATGAAGAAAGCTTTCCTCACCAGAGGTGTTCGATTTTTATACCCTGTATCTCACCTTGTCACAAATTTCATGTTCTTATCGCCAATGCAATCGGACTAGTAGTTTATAAAATTCAGATTCATAACCATTTGCTTCGATTGATCCCACTGTGAAATATTACGTCTATGTAGAGTTTCCAGTTCGGTTTTAACCGAAACCGAAAACGCAATTTTTCAAGTCCTAAAACCGATAACGACAATTATTCTTCGGTTATTAATTTTAACCCTCCGACGGTTGAGTCATCCCTTGCCCTAATACGAAGTACATGGTCTACAGGGATCTATTTCTATTTGTATGGAATTTTATATGAAAACGCATTTTTTTAAATTTTTTTGTATTGATTTATTATTATTTACTAATTATACATGTATAATGAATGTTAGAAACAAATTTAAGGAACACGTTTGTGATGTGTTCAAATAATAAAACAAGCCAAAAGACAGTGCATTTATAAACGATTTCTTGAAATTTCAGTACAGGGTCCCAATAGAAACTAAACTATTGGTCGGATCGCTTCGATTTTTTTTCAACGATTCTAGATAAAATTTGCTTGGAAAACATGTGGGAGGCGGGTATACTTCCCATGGACCATCGAGGAGTAATTTCAGTTTGAAAATGAAAAAGGTCCCCAGGGACCTTCTCACCCGTCGGAGGGTTAATCTATTTGCAGTAGAAAAATTCAAAATTTAGAACTGAGAAACATAATTTTTAATCCAGTGATTCATCCAATATCTATAAAAAATATATCGGTAAAAATATCTTTAAATCTCTTTAAACTTTTTAAATTGTATTACAATAGTTGCTTCAGATGATGTAACAGGATACATTTCGCAGGCTGTTAATAAAGAATGACACAAACTCATTTAAAAATATTGGTGTACTAATATTTCCTGACAACTTAACTTCACATGACTGTTTATACTATATTTAATTAAAAAAAAATTTTGTAACAAAGAGTTTGTTATTTTCAAATATCCGGAGTTGGAGTCTCTTTTTTAGATTCTAACTCGGTCAGGATCATATTTGTTTGAAACCGATCGGTTTTAAATTTTTTTAAATTCGAAACCGCGGTTTTGCTTTTCTTCGGTTTTTTGGAAACTCTACGTACATATATATAACATATGGCCACTAAAAACTCATATTTTTCAAGTTTTTCTTTATGCTGTTTTAAGTTTTATTAAAACGTAAATTAAATATTGTTTTTTGTTTTTATATGGCTTGCTAAAAAGTTTTCTGATTGCATGGTGGTAGTGATGATTATAATTTTTGGCAATTAAAAGGGTAGCAAAATCATGAAATCTAAAACTTTTTCAAAGTACTTGTTTGCAAATTTGATATTTAAATTAAATATCATGTAATTCAGTTTTCTAACATCACAGTACGTAATAGTGATTTTAATTGTAATTGATGAATATTAAATTTTTTTCCATTACACCTACATTTAGCACATAATCGGAATAATGCTACATGATTTTAATATAATTTAGAAAAGTCATTTCTAATTAAGCTACCTAATGTTATCCCTTAAAAATCGTGTCTGTCAGTATATATACTTCATACAGAATTTAAAACTTTTAATGAGTTTCAGCTGCATTCACAAAATTCAATATAAATTTTTGAAAACTCTCAACAATCAACTTGACAATCAACTTGTACTCTGCTAACAAGTCAAAGCATCTCATTTCTATTCACTACAAATTTGTCTTCAGCACTTTCTCTGTCGTCATTCTGAGAGCATTTTAATAAAAGTGAATTTTTCAAATGTGCTTGAATTATACATATTAATTTAATTTTGTTTATTAAAAAACTTGTGCTGTATAAGCAGTAAAAAATGTAGAAGTAAAATTACCTGTAATTTCATTGCTGCAATGCAAAATATTAAAAAACATGTATATATATGGGGTATTTCATGTCAAGTGAACCAACTTTTGAAATCGATGTCTTCCGCTTGGGATGAAATTCGCACCATAGTTAGTTATATTGAATAGTAATTCAGTTACAATTTTTCAACAAGATCGGTCGAGAACTGTCTGAGTTAGAGAGGGTAAAAATTTGACATTTTGGCCAAGCAGATGTTTTTTCTCATCCATGTAACTTATTACTTATTGTTCTTAGCAAAATGTGTCCCAAATAGTTTATATAGCTATTTCTTCAATCTTTCGGAAAAAAAAAATAAAAAATTTTTCTAATTTTTTTCCAAAATCAAAAACTTTTTTGACTTTTTTTTTTAAAAAATGGGTCCTTTTTATTTATTTTTTTTTTTTTCAAAAGAAAGCTTAGATATTTTCTTTCAAGACCTATTTGGTCGCTTAGTGGATGCGAGTGGGATATCTATCAAAATAAATGTTTTGTAACTCAAAACATAAAATTTTTGACTTTTTTGCAAAATCAAAAACTTTGATGACTTTTTTTTCAAAATGGGCCCTTTTTTAAATTTTTTTTGCTAAAAAGAATGCTTAGGTGCATTCCTTTAACAGGTTTTTGGTCGCTTAGTGGAATGCGAGTGGGATATCTATCAAAATAAATATAAAATTGTATTGGCTGAGTTACAAAATATTTATTTTGTTAAAGTAATGCACCTAAGCTTTCCTTTGGGCAAAAACAAATTTAAAAAAAGGGCCCATTTTGAAAAAAAAGTCATCAAAGTTTTTGATTTTGCAAAAAAAGTCAAAAATTGTATGTTTTGAGTTACAAAACATTTATTTTGATAGATATCCCACTCGCATCCACTAAGCGACCAAATAGGTCTTGAAAGAAAATATCTAAGCTTTCTTTTGAGAAAAAAAAAATAAATAAAAAGGACACATTTTTAAAAAAAAAGTCAAAAAAGTTTTTGATTTTGGAAAAAAATTAGAAAAATTTTTTATTTTAAATTTTTTTTCGAAAGATTGAAGAAATAGCTATCTAAACTATTTGGGACACATTTTGCTAAGAGCAATAGGCAATAAGTTACATGGATTAGAAAAAACACCTGCTTGGCCAAAATGCCAAATTTTGATTGTGTCTGAATTACTATCCAATATAACTAACTATGGTGCAAATTTCATCCCAATCGAAAGACATCGATTTCAAAAGTTGGTTCACTTGACATGAAATTCCCCATATATATATACATACGTATACTAGAGCGACTCACTTCGTATGAAAATGAAAAAAGTGTTTTTGTTACTCCTCCTCAAATTAGGCTTAAGTGTTTTGTGATGCTTCCCAGAATATTTGGTGTCTAGTGATAATCAAGGTGTCGCGAAAAAAATTACGTATTACAAGAAGTAATAGGTTATTAAAAATGCGCGAGGGTGTTTTTCTACGATGATATTTCTTTGCAGGTTCGATTCTAACAAAACAATATTTTGGTCCACTAAAGAATTTACAACAAGTAAGAAAGTAATAATACCCTACACTAAGTAAATGAGCAAAAACATTTTTCTTTCAAAATTTCAATAATTTATATTCGTGAGTGAATTTCGGAAGTGAGCCTTATATGGGAGCTATGACAAATTATGGACCGCTCACCATGAAATTTGGTCATGTGGTTAATGTTTATATGAAAAATATTTATGTTGAATTTTATGTGTATACCAACATTTTTAGGAGATTTATGTGCGTTGAAGTGATTATCGGAAGCAGGCCTTATATGGGAGCTACGACTAATTATGGACCGATCATAATAAAGTTTGGTGACATGAATTCCGTATATATAAAACTTATTTGGAGAAAAACTTGTGTAGATACCTATATAAATTAAACATTTATGACCGATAAAGTCTAATTTCGGGAGGACATTTGTTGAACATGGGGGCTAGGTGAAATAATTGACCGATTTCAGCCAGTTTCAATAGGCTTGGTCCTTGGGCAGAAGAAATGATATGTACCAAAGTTTATCGAAATATCTTCAAAATTGCGACTTGTACTCTGCGCACAAGGTTTGCATGGACAGCCAGCCAGACGGACGGACGGACGGACGACATCGTTTAATCGATTTAGAAAGTGATTCTGAGTCGATCGGTATACTTTAAGGTGGGTGTTAGACTAATATTTTTGGGCGTTACAAACATCTGCACAAATCCAATATACCCTCACCACTATGGTGGTGTAGGGTATAAACATATAAATAACAACCCAGCAGTTCTAGAAGACAGTCCCGAACTAGTGATTTTACCCATCATTTAGGGTGGTAACTAGTTACTTCAATAGCTACGTGACTAGTTATTTTAACACGTGCTTGTCCTAAACAGTGGGTCAGTTGACCCTTATTGACTACAATGAGACTGTCTAGTAGCTGGTCCAAAGTAGTCATCGCATTGGATTCACATACTGGTTAAACAACGTCAGTTACCTTACTAGCTTCCTAAGTGGTTACTTGATCAGCTACATAACTATTTATTTTAACATGTACGAGCGCTAATTGTCCAATAAACGATAGCTTGTAAACCTTTCTTCGACAACTCTCCAATGGATTGCTTCTGGTGGGTAAAATAACTACTTTCCAAAGTGCAGTACAAAATAAACGTTGAAAGTGACTTCACTATAGGTTACTAAGAGACACTAAAGTGACAATTGACTTCATGCTTGTTACATGGGATATCAGTATACTTAAGCAAAAATAAAAATTAACTGTATGAGAATTATATCAACACAATTTGTATATAAACCAGTTTGAAAAAATTACTCACAAAACGTTTGAAGTGACTACACTCCAGATTACTTAGAGACACTTAAGTGACTACTGTCTTCACGCTGGATTACATGGGATGTATAAAGTAACCAATTGTCTTCTATCTGCACCACACAGAGCACGTATGTGTCAAATGACCAAAATATATAAATTGGAGTCAACCAAGTGATAAGACATTTGAGACGATTACTGTCTATAAGGGATACATTGACTACTTGCTTAACTGCTGGGAAGTGGTCCGTTTTATATAACAACAAAAACATTACATGCATTAGCTTACTTATATTTAAATAAATAACAATGCATGTAAGGACACCACAGAAAGAGTAACAAAAAAATTTACACAAACAACAATACATTAAGATGCACTTACTAAGAGATGCAATATTAACAACAACAACACTAATGGTAGTAGATACCAACGAGCAAACAAAGAGACTGAGAACATAACTCATTAACAGTGATGAGTCAGTGACAAAAAGTGATCTCCTCCAACACAAAGTTTATTTTGAGGGGTGTAACAAAATCATTTTTATTTTTGCGAGTCGTTTTAATATCTACATGCTCACATTTCTAAAATTCATATATGTTTGTAGATGTATGCTGATAATAAATTTAATTTAAGTATTATAACGCTTGCCTATTAAGGTGCATATGACCAGAAAATTTAAAAAATATACTCATGAATATTAGGCCGACTGACAAAAAATAGTTCCCGGCCAAAAGTCAAAAACCCAAGTTTTTAGTTGGTGGTTTTTTGTCATTGTGTTGGTTAAAGGAATGCCCTATGATATTAAAAATGTTCATAGTAAGCTCCCTTGCCTCAAATGCCCGTCAATTTGAATGAGGCCTTCACCTAAATGGCACACTACCATAGGAGAGTTCGACTAGTAGAAGCTTCTGTTAGACACGAGTTAAAGATTTTGTCATCAAGCAAATCAAACGAAAAAAAAAAAATGTATTCTACAGCTGAATGTAAGTACCATAAGTAAAATTAAAATCTGAATGTAAATTTCTGAATTGTATATTGCCAGAAAAAGATATGAAAATACTATTTTTTTTTTTTCAAACTTAATGGATATGTTTAAGTAAAATCTTTTTTATCTTGCTAGATCCAGTTCTCTAAGGTATTGGAGGTAGTAAGTAAAAGCAAAAGCCCGTAGCTGCCCGTTGAATGTGTGTACAGGCTGTGAAAATAACAGGAATTGACGAAGATATTTTATATTACACTAGCTAAACCCAGGTGTTCTTTGCTACCCGTATCGTAATGAAATAAAAAATATGATTTTACAGGTATTTAGAAATAACTGTTTACTTTGTATGGGAGGTAACACACCCCCTGCTCCGATCCGTCCAAATTTTTGGATTTCAAATTTTATGATAAAAAATTGATTCGTATAAAGCTTGAAGACGGTCACAATTATAGTTCTGAAGATAATGTAAAATATATATTTACTTAGAATGGGTGATTCCACGCTCATTTTTCAATTCCACCCGTTTTTAACCAAGAAGCGCACAATAATACCTAAGTAAATTCCGCGAAATTTTGCGGCTTTCACAATTATAGTTCAACAGATATTCCATAATAACTTTTTATGGGAAATGCCGCGCCCAATTGAAATTTCAAAATAAAAATTATCACGCAGTAAAAATTTCAAGAAAAAATTTAAAATTTTTTATTTTCATTTTTCAATTAAGTATATACCCTAATAATATCAAAACAAAAGCTTTTTAATCAATTAGAAAATTCATTTATAAGTTTTTTCGTATTACAGGACATCATATTAGCTGATAACGAACTTGTAATCATCGACACCAAAAACACCCATATAACGTATGCTGAATAAAATTGCAACAACAATTTTGATACTGGCCAAAGAAAAAGTACATCATGAGTTATTAGTTTTTTAGGACTTATTTTTACGTTATGTTTTGCCTTAATACTTTAAAACCCGGTTTGAAAATCTGGTTTTTAGTTGTTTTAAAACGTAAGCAAAATAACTACCTTGAGAATATTTTTGGAAAGTTTTTCCATATTTGATATATTTCCATCAGGGACAATTTGTTATATTTTACATCAAGTTACACAGAAAGGCAGACAAGTGGACCTGGAAGTAAGTAAACCTATTATTGAATAGATGTGCAAAGTAGAACATATTCTTTTTTCTAAAAAAAATATATATAGATCTTAATCAATCAGATGTAAATTGAAAATTTTGACTTTTTTGGAATTTGATTTGACCATCAATTCTAATTAATATATTATGAATTGTGTACACAAAATTAATCATTTCATAAAAAGAAACATCAAAGATTATTTTGTTTTAAAAATAAAGTTTTCTTAACTGTTTCATTATCCAACTGTCAAGCCCAGATGATTATGGTGTTTTCCAACGCCCTTCGAATTCCAGAAAAAAGTTTTTGCGCCTTTTTATATAGAAGAGATTTTGTAGATTATTTAAAATAAAAAGAGAGAAAAATAAGACCACAAAACTCATATAAGAGCTCAGAAAATTGCAAACATCGGTATTTTAAACACCTGTATATAAATTTCTTCATAATTGCCACAAATGTACATGAATATGATAAATTTTTAACTTACATTAAATTAAAACAATGGGCTATTTTATGAAGATTTTATATATTATTTGGTTTAACGTTTTAAATTAATATAGCGTTTTCTGTTTCTTTGCAATTTCATTCCGCATACGTTACCAATTTTTGGATCAATTTCTATATTTTGCCGCACAAAGGGGCCTTTGTTCGCACAGTGCTCCCCTCAAAATAAACCTTGGTGTGTTCTAGGTTGTCTCCCAAAATATTATTTGGTCAAGTGATAACAGTTAGCTGGACCATTTAAACAAAAAAAGATTTTTGTAGTTTTTTAAAATTATTTGCATTTTCTCCGGAAAAACCTCTTATAATATCGATGTTAAGCGGCTTTTCCAGCCGCATACAGCTCTATATTTTTCATGTCCAAGCTTACCATTGCAATTTTTCAAGGTTTTTTAAACAGATATTTAATTTTAAAAGTAAATTGAAATATTTAAAAATGTACTGGATTTAAGAAATAGTTTGTTCATTTTATTTTCAATATTCGTAATAGTTCGTTTGTTATCGAACATTCACCAGATAAACATCATATTTCAAACATGATATTATTAATAAGTTCTTATCAAATAAGTAAAAATACAATATACAAAATTTGAAACAAGTATGTTCAATTTTTGTCAAAATTTAACAAAATTTTTACTTTGATTGTTTTTTTTTTTTTTTTTTTGAAAAATGAAACGACATTTTTAGAAAAACCATTGGATAACTATTAAAGAATATATTTGCGAAAACATCTATAGGGAGGTAAAAATTAAAAATGGAAACTTATGTTTAATGGATAATATTGAGAAATAAAAAAGTAATGAAGTACAATTTTAGAAAACCGTAGGTGTTCGAATTTGAACCTTGTGATCTCATAAGATGCTTTCAAATTTCATATTCTGTAAGCTCGCACATAATTTTGTTATCGGACTGGTATTTTATAAGATACAGACTTATTACCACATTTCTTTCGATAGACCCCACTGAGCGCTGTAGGGGGTCAATTCGGAAGAAAAGAGTGAAGGTAAATTATACCTTCACTCTTTTCAGCTATGTTGTCTTTCAAGTCTTCAATTATAGATGGCTTTTCTAGGAAGTCATTTGACTTTACGTAATCCTAAAGAAAAAAATCGAGAGGTCCGAAACGTGAACTTAGCTGCTGGGCTCGTAAGGTCAATTATGTTACCATATATTTCCATAATGAATTGTCAACCAATACTTAATAAAACAAGTGAGAAAGTATAGTTGGGCAAGCCCGACCATATAACACCCTAAACCGTGTATATATATGATTATAAAAAGTTTACTTTTGATATGAAACTTATTTGAATACCATCATATTTAAGATATTTATGCTGAATACATAGATTTTCGGAAGTGGGCCTTATATTGGACTAATTATGGGCCAATCGTCACAAAATTTGTATTGAATTTTATTTGGATACTAAATTTTTGATAATGGTGCTTATATGGGAGCTATGTAATATTGTGGACCGATCGCACAATCAATCTAGCCGGAAAAATGTCATAACTCGCTTTTGAAAAGCCGTACCGACATGAAACTTGGTACGTTTATAGATTTCATCAATATAAACAATCTGAAATTTTTTTTTTTTTTTTGTGCATGAATGTCTGTTATTGTATGTAAATTTTTTCTTTGTGGGTTTGTTTGAACGCTATAGACGGCGAAACGGCTGGACCGCTTTTCCTGAAATTTTCACACCGCCTTTCTCTATGTCTGGAAGGAATTAAAGGCTACCTTCATTAAAAAATTTGAAGTGGGCGGAATGCCACGCCAACCTTAAAAATAAAAATACAGCTCCTTCCTCGTTATGAACATATTAAACTCTAAATGAAATAAAAATCGTTGAGGCAAAAAGTGGCAGCTAATTTTATAAACATTAGAAAGCTACATATAAATAGATGACGACGCCATAAAAACTAAAGCTTAACTCTGTTAAATTACCATTTGAAATTCTAATAGAATTTGGACATTGAACAAAAATTTCACATTTAAAACACACATGTACATAATTGCATTTTTTTTCTAAACAAAACATATTTTCTGAAAAATTTAAAGAGTAGTTTTTACTCTTACCTTTGTTATATTAATTACACCAACAATTTTTTTTTTAATTGTTCTTATTATTTTTTGACGACAATTTCCCTTGCACTGTTAAATGTCACTTGAGATATTAATTTTTTTTACAAAGAAGCAATTACTTGTTTTTGAAGCATTGTATCAATGCTAGTGTAGCTATTTAATGAAAAACGAAATATGCTGGTTTGTACTATAGACACTTTTCAACATATTACCACACAAACAATTTGCTTTTGAAACATTTAAACAAATTACTTTTTTCCGGCTTTTTTGACTTCGTTAGTAAATTTTGTAGTACGAGTTAAACTTATATAAAACTTATTTGTGCTGAATTTGGTTTGGATATGTTTATAATTAAGATATTTATGAGAGCTTAACAATTTTCAGATAGAGCAGTTGTATGATAAGAATTTACAAAACACAGTTTTGTTCCTTAAAATTTATAAATTCAAATTTCAAAAAATGTGTCTGCACATCTTTTAGTACATGAAGAAGTGTTTTAAATAGTTTTTAGAAAACATTACCAAATTGTTAATTTTTACTTTCTAAGCATTTGGATTTTTTAAAAATACTTAGGGAGTTTTTGTTTGGCAGGAAAAGAGTAAATAGTCTAAATTTCATGACCTATCTGTTGTTTATTTTACAGTTAACATATTTTTATTGCTTTTATGAAGTTAAAAGAAATGTATAATTGAATACGTACTTTCTAGTAATAATACTTTGTTAGTTCTACCGACTTTTACTGTATTTTAATAGTAAAAACAAGAAAACTAATTTTTCTTGAAATGTTTCAGAAGTTTCAAAATATTTTGCTTAAAAATGGAAATCACAATACTATAGTAACAAGTAAATACATATGTATGCCTGCTTTAAATTCTGACAACTTTGTTAAAAATTGGAATTGTTACTGGTTAAATGTCAAACAAAATTCTTATTAACTTGAATCGGATATGCTTTGTTAAAAATCGTCTGGATCTTTTTAGCAATATGTGAACAATTAACTCAAAAGGAATTTGTCAAAGCCAATTAATTGGAGTTCAATTTCAACAAAATGTCATCAAACATGCAATCTTTGTTATGCTGTAGTAAATGCAGCTAAAGTAAATGCAGCTCCAAGCAGAAAGATGTATGTCAGCACTTAAAGTCATATTTTATTTGAGAAAATTCCAAAAATTTCCAAAATACATATTGACACATTTAGCGATGTGCACTTTCTTATTTAAATCACAAGACTAGACAATTTTATTTGGATTTTAACTTTTAAACATTCTAAGAGCCATTATTACAACTTGCCTTTATGTTCACAATAATATAAGATAACATTAAGTAATAGAAAAATGTAACTTTAAAGTTAGCTTTTACTATTACTAATAAAAGACAAGTTGTAATAATGACCCTAAAACTCTGTAAACAAATAAACAAAATATATAAAAGAAGCTTCTTTTGAATGTTATATATAATATAATGTTGCTTTATTCAGTTATAGCAGTGTGTATAAATTAATTGTGTTTCTGGTGAACTTGTAACATTCCAATTGTGTGTTTAGGTATTCCTTAACAGCATATGTACAACTATGTTGTAGATATTCAATATGGAGTAAGAAATTCTCCTAAATACACACACTCATCCCTAAGGTTTAAAGTTTGTTGGTATACATAAATTGAAAATATTTAAATTTTAAGCTGTTGAAGTTTTTATTGTGTTTTAATTTATATATTAGTTATGAAGTTAAAATTATAAAATTTAATTGTAAATATTTGTTTATAATGTATGGCTTATTAAAATTTATTTTGATAACTTTTAAATTATTATATTTAGTTGTTTGTAACTTTGCATAATTTGCAAACATTTTAAACTATAAGATTCGTAGATTCATATTTTATAAAATTCAAAATAAAACTTTTCGATTACTTTGTATACGATATTAATATTAATCATACGCATGATGTAATTGTTTACTTTTCAGCCGTAAACTATGCTACACATTTCTAAGTATATTAAATTGTAGCATGCTGCACAGTGGTGTAGAAAAGTTTTTTTTTTTTGGAAATAATTCTGTATATATGGAACTATTTGAGATATTATTACGAAATTTCACGTGGTTGGAGCTAAGGTGTTTTCGAGTTGATTTGCAATTGTTCAGCTTCCTAGCGCTAATGGGGGCTAGTGCGTTACCCCTCAAAGTTGACCACCTCGGGTCGCAATTTTTTTAAAAAATCGCCAAAAATTAATTAATGATTCGAATGAGCTGAAATTTAAAATATAAATAGCGCTTAAGAAGATCTACATAAAATACGCTTACATGTTATTTCTATTAGTTGAAGCGATACTTAGGTTTATTTATATATTTTTTTTAATTTTGCTCGATCTTTTTATGGTCGGGCAAACGGAGGTTCGAATTTTTTTTCTCAAATATCACCTATATTAATGATCAAATTCTAAATAAAAGAAAAAAATTGCTAACAGTTATCTTGTCCGTATAAAAAGTTAAACGCATTCAAAATTGGAACATGTAAAAAGTGCCGTATTTTTGCATGAAATATATGAAAAACTGTACATTTTTTCCAAAGGGGCAAGCTTTTTACATAAGTATTTCCTATTGTTGAAAACCTTAGGACATGAAGATTGATATTATAATAAAATTAAATAATTTTATAAATTTTTGGGACGTCATTTACTTTAAAAACTTAAAAAATTATAATATGGTGATTTTCCATGAATAAAAATATAAAATTTGAATTAATGTAAAATTTTAACGGTTAAAGATATTATAACAAGATTTGGAACTAATATAGACTCAATTATCTTTAAATTAACGGCTTTATAATCTTTGACATTTTTTATTTTCAAATACCGAAATTCTTAAAACGGGGAAAATGTGTTCCAAAAACTGAGTTTTTTTAGAAAAGTGCCTATTGTGACATTATTTACCGTGCGATAGTAAAAAAGCTTTGTAGATATTTACGAAGTATATGGGGTTATACAATTATGAAGTTTTTTCGAGGATCGGTGCTTGGCCTTTTTAGAAATTTTTACTCAAATCTAAAATTTGTTTTAAAAATTGGCCAAGTTTGGATAGGTCTGGGGGGTGTCGTGTCTGATTAAGTGAGCCAAAATCTACTTTAAACGCATTTGCATTAAATTCTCTTTCGGATCGGGGTGTCGTGTCTGATTAAGTGAGCCAAAATCTACTTTAAACGCATTTGCATTAAATTCTCTTTCGGATCATTTAAAAATTGTATATAATCTCGAAGAAATTTGTTTTCTACAAAAGAAAAAATATATGGGCCTTTTTCGGAAAAAATTTAAAAAATACGGCACTTTTTATCACCAATATATGTGATATTTTAGAAAAAAAATCAACCTTCTGTAGGCTATCCACATCTAAGAAACCATAGAAAGATCGAGCAAAATTAAAAAAAAAAATAAACGTAAATATCTCTTCAACTGATTGAGGTGACCTACACATATAAGCATTTTTTTTTGTAGAACTTCTCAAGCACTATTTAAATTTCAGCTGATTCGGATCATAAATAAAGTTTTTGTGATTTTTTTTAAAAAATTTAGACCCGAGGTGATCAACTTTGAAGGGTAACGCACTAGCCCCCATTAGCGCTAGGAAGGTAAACAACTGCAGATCAACTCGAAAATACCTTCAGTCCAACCATGTGAAACTTCATAACAATATCTCAAACAATTCCCGAGATACCGAATTATTTTCAAAAAAAAAAAAAAACTTTTCTAAACCACTGTGTGCTGCTTATAGGTAGCGTATACTTAATATTTAATTCATTGATTTAATGATTGAGTTATGCAGTTTCGTATAAGTAGTTCATGTATGTGTCAACAAATTTAAACAAACAAATATAACAAAACATCTCTGCATTTTTACACCCTCGCAAAAAATTGTATGGAAATTCGTTTGCACAACAGATTTAACTTTCATTAGAAATTTTTAGATTTTAAATTCATAAAATTTTAAAAACTTTTTTTAAAGCTTTTGTTAAATTAGATCTAACAATATTATATGGATATTCTAAACTTTTTTTCTATTTCTGGGAATACCAGGAATTCCCAGATATATATGGGAATAAACCAAAGACTATATACCAATATTTATATATAAACATGCAAAAACTAAACTCTAATCTTCAATAACTTCGCAAATATGTGTTAATATGAACAAAGAGACCATTTTTTTATATTTGTGCATTAAATCGAAAACACGTGCTGTTATTGCATTTATTTCCAAAAACTGTAATAATCAGTTGAAAAGTTGATATCTTAATAAATTAGAGTTTAATGGAAAAGCCCACTTCTTATTTAACGTTGCATTTGGTTTTTATTATGTTGTCACATTTTGTAGCAAATTACGTATTAGATTTTCCACATTTTAAATAAACAATTTTTTTTTTTCAACAATTGTTAACTGTTAAAGAACAATCCAATTTCAATCCAACTTCTCTTGTTGATTCACTAGAATAAAATAATGATTTTCATATGCCTGTTTGCAACATAAACACAAATATTTTAAAGAAATGACAATCCGCAGGTGAGACGATTCATCAATCTTGTTTTCATATTTCACTTATTTAAGCATGTTTTTTTTTATCTTATTGAGGGAGAAAAGCAGGAACTGAATCAATATTTATGCTACATACACATAAGTATATATCGTTAGCTAAGAGTGTAAATGTGCTAAGTACACCTTATATGAAAATTGAGATATTATTTAATACAAACACTACAACAAATAAAAATACGCCGTCTGCGTAAAAACAGTTTAAAATTATTTCATTTTGTCTAGCTGCTACACTGTGGTATGCAAAAGTCAATTTTGTATAATCGTATTTTGCATTGTCAAAATTATTATCGCAGACGAATTGAATTTAGTATAACTACTTAAATTTACTTATAATAGCACCAAATTTCTTTAAATTATTAATGGTACTCATTTAATCGCTTAAGTTTCCCATTTGTGCAAATTTTGTGTAGTTTTATGTAGAAAATGTTTATTTGATAAAATGTCACACAAAAATAAATTCTACAAACACTTAAAAAAAAGTTTTAAAAATTGTATAAATTTAAATTCTAAAAATGTCTAATGAAAGTGAAATCTTTGGAACAAACAATGGTAAACATAGTTTTTAAGATTTTGCTTATGTTCTAGCTGTTGGTTAATATTTCCATACACAATGCCATTCAATCCCGTCATTCTGTTCCAAAGTCACACAATTTTCACATGTATCAAATATCTATACTATTTTATTTGATTTTTATTTCTAATAAATAAAAGTAAACAAAAGCACTCTAAATTGTCATGAAAACTGAATACTGAACACAGGATGAAGAAGGCAACGGTGTCCTACTATACCTGTCATAAGATGTTTGGTAAAAAATGGGGACTTAGTCCCAGCATAGTTGAATGGATGTATACGGCTATAGTACGTCCAATTCTTACTTATGGATCTCTTGTATGGTGGACTGCAACTAGAAGGAAGTATGTCGTAGACCAACTATATAAAGTCCAGAGATCAGCCTGCATTGGCATAACTGGAGCACTAAGAACTAGTCCTTCAGAAGCACTAAATACTATACTGCACAGGCTTCACGCATCTGGATGTTGGAGATCGAGAACATATGGCCACGCGGGGATTCTGAGCCTACTGCCTCCGATCGTTTTCCAACCCTCTGACTATATTACTCCATACACAGATTTTGATAGGGTGTTCAAGGTCTTAATTTCCTCCAGGAGTGAGTAGGGTAAGGGTAATCTAGTGTACGAATATGATACCAGGATATATACCGATGGTTCAGAAATAAGCTGTGGTGTTGGTTCTGTCGTCTTCTGTGACGAACTTGGGTTTGGCATCTCATACCGTCTTCCGAATGAGAGTATTGTTTTCCAGGCGGAAATTTTTGCAATCATGGTAGCTTGTAACACACTATATGATCATAATACTCGCGACAATATAGGAATTTTTGTCGACAGTCAGGCGGCACTTCTATCACTGAAAGCCTATACAATATCATCTTCATTAGTCAGGCAATGTAAGAACTCTCTGTCAAGGCTAGGTCGTCTATCTGACATTACTTTGGTTTGGGTCCCTGCGCACAGAGACCACTATGGCAATGAACAGGCAGACGAATTAGCCAGAATGGGATCTGCCTTAGACATCTCCAATGCGGTCTCAGTAGCAATTCCACTGGGGATTATTAAAGGTATTATCTTCAGACACTTTCATACAAAGGCTGAGAATAAATGGCGTAATTTACACACATGTAGGGTGGCCAAGTTGATGTGGCCCTTTTTTAACGAAAAACGTACTACGCAACTGATAACCCGGAATAGAAGGGATATATCAAGGTTGCTGGCAGTATTAACAGGGTACTGGACGTTAGGTAAGCATGCAAATCGCCTGGAACTCCCTTTTAACGACCATTGTCGTAGCTGTAAGGATAGGGAAAAAGAGGAAACAATTTTCCACCTTCTCTGCAAATGCCCAGCCCTGAGTGTCAAGAGACATAAATTCATGGGCAACTACACATTGACCAACCTTAGTGAGGTAGCCGGGTCTAAACTAAACGACCTACTGAGATATCTCACGGCTACAGCTTGGGTCTAGCAAACTCGATTTTTTAAATACTTTACGATGTACACAACATTACGTCTGACGAGTGGTGTGGTTTTGTCAAAACGGGGTCTCTTCGACTCTACATGATTGTTTGCACGCACTGAACCACGTAAACCAACCAACCAAACAATAGCAGCTGATTCATCAAATGCACAATAAATTCAATTTTGCGAGTCTAAATTGTCGCGCAAACTTATTGGAGTTGTAAAAATGCACAGATTGCACAGTTGGTGAGGCATTTAAGCATTTACATGAGGAGCCTTATTATTTATTCCTATAGTTTAAAATATTGAATCGTTTTGAAATGTATTATTATCAATGAAGCAAAAACGTTTGCACTTTGAGGTTTTGGGCTGCAACTATAGTGTCCAAAAAACCGGCAAATTCAAAAAACCGGTTTCCGGTTTAACCGAAAACAGTGTTTTATAAAAAAACCGGTTTCGGTTTTGTCATTCTAAAAACCGGTTAACCGGTTTTATATTAATTTTTATTTTATATTGAAAATGCCAACTTAAATTTATAGACAATTTTGGTAAGCAAAAAGTGTTATATGTATAATTATGTTAAGAATTGTGTACTAAATTCCAAAATTTGTCAAATGGAGAAATTTTCTAAAAAATAAATGAATATTTTTAAAACTGTTATCAAAATATTATTAAGTAATATGTTCTAATAGGCTTTACAAAGTATTTCGTTAAAACCTGTTAACCGTCTTAAAAAACCGGTTGTCAAAAAACCGAAAAGTTAAAGAAAACCGAAACTGGTCGGTTTTACAAAAATGAAAAAACCAGTTGACCGGTTTTCGGTTTTGGATACTCTAGCTGCAACCATAAAAATTAAAAAAGTCGTTTAAGAAAATAAGTTAATAAAAACGACTTACAAATCGTCAATGTAGTTCCTTTAAATTGGGATTATTTATCATTATAAATCATACAAAATATGCAATAAGACTGCATAAACAGAATTCAAGAGTATTTAAAACCAAAAATTTTAGAAAGTTTTTTGCGTCTCCTGTAAAGTTTGAAAATGGACTTAGCACATTTGCACACTAAGCTAACTACGTGTATATTGCTATAGACCATATGTTAGTGGTATAGCCATAAGTATATAAGAACATGTGAATGTATATGTAAAACATATGTACGGTTGCATAAACCTTACAAGTTGCCACCCCTCATTGAAGTATATCAGTGATCGGCAATCATAGCCACCAGGAGTCGAATGTATTCTAAGCAAAAATGTAAGCATTCACTGTTTAATTTCCAACAGATATGGATTATTTAAATTTTGTTTAACAATATGTTCTCTTTGTACCAACCACTGATGTCTACACATAGATATGAATAAATATATTTGATTGTTTTTCTGTATGACTGGGAGAGTGTAAGCATTTTTGTGACTTAATGTTTCAATTTACACAGTTACCATGGAATAAAAGAAGATTCATTCAACGGTATTAACCCTGCATGTCTATATTGCAAGGAATTTTTACAAATATTCTCCTGTCTGTATTTATATATAATTCCATGCGTCTGGTTGTTTATGTACTTGTGCTGGAACATGATGTTTTAACAGGAGATGTAAGTAAGATTAAAACAATTTTTGTTTAATATTTCTCTTGTTCAGTATATGTATATTCAATTTCTGAGTAATGTTACTATATTCACAATTAAAATATTAGTAAATAAAACTATTTTTTTTTTGCTTTTATAAAAAGTTAAGATCTCATTGTGAAACTTTTTAGGAAACAAGCATTACTACTTGAATTGCCAATTATTCGAGTTTTATTTTAATCCAATGAAAGTTGATATTTTTTTTTTATTATACGCAATGCATAAAAATTAAAATTGAATAATATATCAATGTAAATAATAATGATGATAAATCAGAGCATTTTACAATGTGATACAAAAGTGAATGGAAGAAATATACAGCGGTTCTCGTCCATAGAGTACGGATCACGTCGTATTAGTGCAATAACGATATACAGTATATCATAAATAGGTTATTTCGAAACTAATTTTTGAAAATATTAAAATTATTTGATAAATATGAACTTTAATATTTTAAAAATCAGCTTGAAAATGCTGACACTCAGGAGGCTCTCCAACAAAGCAAAATACTGTCAGTTATGCTTTTTTTAAAATAAACTAACACTCAAGCATTTGTACGAATACCTCGAAAAAGTCGAAAAACATGTCAACACAAAAAATATTGGGTGTATAACTTATAAATACGGGATAATTTTAAATGTTTGGCTTTTATTTTGAAACATTTGTACAATATAAATTTATTTAAAGTATTAGCTATTTCCATCTTTCTGGCAACATATGTATTCCGAGCCAAAAGAACTGCTCATCTCTTGAGGCCAAGAACCAATAATCAAGACAATATCGGGCACTCTGTTGTAAAGTGCTACTTTTAACAGGTATTGCAACATGTGGCCTAGTGATGTCATGATGGACTATTACGATTTCAGGTCTCTCAGCTTCAATTCGTATGGTATCCAATTTCCCTGCTGTTGGATGATCCTGCTGCTTGCTCTCAAACATTATGCAAGTTCTTGTTGAGTTTGACAACAATTTTCATGGGGTAATGTCTCTATTTCTTGGCTGGACAATCTTCGTCTTCCATCTCAAAATCACAATAAAATACATTCGGTGTGCTTCAGCTGCAAGCAAAACAAAACGCTTTGTTAGCACAAAATTTTATAGTTTCGAAGCAAAAAAAAAAAAAACGTTGTTGTTTACACTATAATTTTCAATAACTAAGTGAAAATAAATGACAGATGTATATCATTCAAAATTGCATATAAGTTATTAAAAACCACTTTCAAACGATACACCCACATTATTAAGTCATACAATCATAGTTTCACTACAAAAAAGTCAACAAACTGTTGACGACCACGGGGACATCGGTGTCTCGACACAAAAACATTGAATAACTAAATAACGAAAAAAGAAGTAAGAGAGATATATTCGGCTGGGCCGAATCTTATATACCCTTCACCAAACTATACTTCAAAATAAAAATTTTTAGGTAATTTTAGGTAAACAAAATTTATTTCTTTTTCCAGTTGTTTTTTTTCATTTTTTGAAAAAAAATATTTTTCGAATTTTTTTTTTTAATATTTTTTTGTAAAATATTTTTTATTTTTTTTTAAATTTAAAATTTTTTTTTTTAAATTTTAATTTTTTTTTTTAATATTTAGCGAAAAAAACATTTGGTGAAAAAAAAAAATCTGGTTAAAAATTTTTCCCGATTTTGACCCATTGTAGGTCCAACTTACTATGGTCTTATATACGTCGTTGCAAAGGTCTTTGAAATATCTATCATTAGATATCCATATTGCCTATATTAATGACTTAGTAATCCAGATATAGGTCAAAAAATAGGTAAAAAATCGAGGTTGTCCTGGTTTTTTCCTTATATCTCAGCCATTTGTGGACCGATTTTGCTGATTTTAAATAGCAAACTTCTCGAAAGCATGTCTGACAGAATTATTGAAGATTTGGATCCCGAAGATATCTGGGGTCTTCAGAAAATTGATTTCAACAGACAGACAGACAGACGGACATGGGTTAATCGACTC
Organism: Calliphora vomitoria; assembly: GCA_942486065.2. Taxonomy (NCBI): domain Eukaryota; kingdom Metazoa; phylum Arthropoda; class Insecta; order Diptera; family Calliphoridae; genus Calliphora; species Calliphora vomitoria. The sequence goes on from OW818029.2 coordinate 38,303,337, forward strand.
CGCTATCTACAAGGATCCAGAATATATATATACTTTATAGGGTCGGGAAATTATATTATGGAAATTAAAAACGGAATGACAAATTTATATATACCCTTCTCACGAAGGTGAAGGGTATAAAAAGAATGGGTTCCATTTTAATTTTAATTAGTTCGTAAATGTGTCTCTTATTAATGTATTTAGATTAAGACAAGTAAATAATGTTTAAAACAATCTAATATCCATTGATTTATGGATGCTTATTTAGGACAAACCTAAAATATGCATCTGAATAAAAATAAAGGAGGAATTTTTCACTTCGGATTGCAATTATCATAGTAGTTACAAGTTAATGGTACAAAAACATTAACTAGATGAAAATTTAATTCCAAAAACTGGTAACACTGTTATAGAAGTGTTATTATAATGCTTGAAGTTTAGTCTTTTTGAGGTAATTTTGAAAATTAGAAAAGGCTATAAAAAACCACGAAGCTAAGACACATAGTTTGAGTGTAAGCATAAATATGATTGAATGAGCCAGTTGTTTTCTCTAGAACCTGTTTAAAGTCTCACTTACTTCATTTAATATTTTAGCAATATGAACTTTAACACATCCTATTTTAATACCCTATTTATATGTACATATATCTACATATGTGATTTTTTTTCCGTTTGTGAAAACCAACAAAGCTTAAAAAACATAAAATGTGATGAAAATTGATCATGATTGATGTGATTTTATATATTTCACATGGTTTTATTACAATCACCAACAAATGTGTAACTAAAAATTGATAGAAATGTATATGTTGTGCGTATGTGTCTTTTATTGCTTATCTGGTGTCGGTATTCAAATGTCAATAAGCCTGTATATATGATGATATTTAAATAGTATACTCCACAAACAATAATAAAGTCAATATAAATTATCGCTGGTTGTTTGTCAGTAAGTTATTTATCATGACAAGTACTTATAGATGTTGGCTTAAAGTATGCTTCTTAAAAAGAACATTCTGGCTATAATAAATATTACTTTAGTTTACTAAATAAAAAATATAAATTTCCAAAGTCTGTATAAATAATAATGTAAATTGGTTGCTTGGTAATGACCATTTCCGCTCAACTTTTTGTTTTTGTGGGAAAACTTATGTAAGTGTTTTTAAGAAAGAAATTCTTATACTAAGAAATGTAATTTTCATAAAGCTTAAATGAAATCTGTGTAAAAGGTAACATTACTCAATGTTTGGATAATTGAAAAAGATAAACAAAATTATTATGTTTAAGTTCTGTTATACATAGTTGTTTTTGGTTTAATATGAAACCAAATATAGGCACACTTAGTCATATTGTTGGATTTTTAACTAAGACGCTGTGTAGAAAATTACTGAGAAATTTCACTCACATCTCAGCTGGTACTTGTCATGAAAAAACTTATTTTAGACATTCTACCTCTTACCTTAACAATATGTTTTGGTTTTTTAATCTTTATTACTCGTAGGCAGATTCAAAGACAAATTAATATAAAAACCTGCTCAGTTTGAAAGAAGTTTGCATAGTTTGAAGTGGTACTTGCTTTTATTATGTTTCTAACTAAATGTCACATTTAAATTTAAGCTCTCCATAGATACAGTGTATTCCAAAAATATTATATAGGTCAATTGATAGGTGTTCAGCTAAATTATTCATATAAATACATCACTGCTGCTGAGATAAAAAAATTGTTGTTATGGAAAACACCTCACACGTTTTTTAGTTTATCAATATGCCTAATTTTTCAGATGTAACACAATTCTACATATTGTAGACTCTCTAATTATATATTAAAATATATTACCTGTGAATATATTATGTATAGAAATATTTTTGTTTTAGAAATAGTATGTGAAAGATCCAAACTTTTTGAAATCTATATGTATCAAATAGTAAGGTTACTGAGTGACTGACTGATTCAACATCACCCAGCATAAATAACAAAAAGTAGAACATGAAATTTGGACAATAGTAGGTTCCCCTCTCCCTATGTAAATCCACTAAGAAAGGATGTTTCAAATATGTTAGGTTTAGGGATTAAAAATGGGTAAATTCGGTAACCTTACATACGGTAACCTTCTTAACTAATACAGAAACAAATAAATTTATATGCATCTTCATTGCTTCACGTGCTATTGGTTTCGGAAACTGATCTTACCAATAGGTATAACTGTTATATTTCAGGTTATACATTCTACGGTACAAATCATTCAGATTTTAATTAGAAATCGTTTAAAACATTATCCCTAGATTAATTCCCAAAAGGATATATGCGGGCAACATCCATTCATCTGGAAAGCTTTGCTGGAGCTTTAAATATAAGCGCAATATATTGCCCACCACGATTTCCAATGACCAATGAGAAGTTTGAAGAATTCTTTAGCCCGCTAGGAGATCGCTTTCTGGCTTGTGGCGACTATAATGCCAAACACAATTACTGGGGCTCTCGGCTAATAAATCCCAAAGGTACTCAGCTTAATAAGGCACTAATTGATTGTAAAAATGGCTTGGATTTTATGTCCCCTGGACAACCAACATACTGGCCTTCAGATCCTAAAAAAATTCCTGATGTCATAGACTTTGCCATAACAAAAAATATTAATTGAGATTCAATATCTACAGAAATATCATATGATTTATCTTCTGATCGTTCCCCAATTATTGTATCTTAATACGGGAGGACTAATATTTCAAAACTTCATACTGAAACATATTATATTTGAACAAATTGGCTTAAATCCCCTTTTATGGTTTTTCGGCTTAAATTCGAATGGTACCGAATTTTTCTTTTGGATAAATCCCGCTACTCTCAAACATTTTGGAATTGCTGCTTTAGTATCTCCCAATGATTGTGTAAGCTCTTGTTGAGTTTGACAAAAGTCTTCATGGAGTAATGCCTACAATTCTGATTCTTCACACTTTTTTGGCTGGCCTGGGCGATATTTGTCTTCCATGTCAAAATCATCACTTCTAAACAGCACAAACCATCAAGCAGCGTTTCGGTCATGCAAAATTCGACATTTTCGAAGCAAAGAAAAAACTTAGTTGTTTAAGGTTCAATAACTAAACGAGAATAAATAAGAGATATGTACCCTTAGAAATGGCATATAAGTTATTTAAAAAAAAACCGCGTTCAAAAGATACGCAATCTATTGTAAATCACGCATTTTTAAGTCATACATCCAATATATTTTCGTACTGTTTTTTAACCATGTGTATCTTTTGAATCAATATGCATAACATATGCATAAATTTTAAATCGTATTTTTTACATCTCAGAAAATATGAATTTGGTACTTTTTGGAAATTAAAACATTTATTGTTTTTGATACTTGTTTCATAAATTATGTTTTCTTTTATATAAATTGACTAGTCATATGAACATGCTTGTTTGTGCACCCACTATACTACTAAGGAGTGAGATCGTAAAATTCTTAACACACGTTTTTCATTAAAACTTTTAACCCAAGTATTATTATTTTTTTTTTTTATTTTTTTTTTTTTTTTTTTTTTTGATCAAGTTATCTTTGTAAAACATGTCAGTTATTATGTTTAATGTCAATTATGTTCATTTGTTGTTAATCTAATTAAAATGAATGACCAGAAAAAAGTGCGTACTAAAATTATTAAATATTTTCAACAAAACCCAACTTGGTCCTACAAAAAGTTGGCCAACCAATCAAAGGTCTACTATCAAACTTTTTCCAATATTATTAAACAGTACCGGGAGAACTTGTCCGTTGATAGAAAACCTGGTTCAGGTAGAAGGAATGGTCCACATGATGTTTCTAAAGCCAAAAAAAAAAAAAAATAGAAAGCATTTTCAAAAGAGCTCCCAACACCTCCGGTAGGAAACCAGCCCGGTTAGGTCAGTACTCGGACCATTTGGTACGAAAAGTTAAAGCCAATGAAGGTTTAAAAACATACAATGCTCAAAAAGTTTTTGACAGGTCAAATTTTATACAAAAAATATACCTGCTGCATAATGGATGACGAAATGTACGTATGGAAAATTTTTTGAAGCTTCTGGGTCAATTTTTTTTATGTTAAATATGCTCGAGGGAATGTTGAAGAAAAGTTTAGGAGCCAAAAGCAGACAAAATTTCCCAAAAAGTTCTTGGTATGGCAAACAATATGCAGTTGCGGCAGAAAAGACAAACATTTGTTACAAAAGGCTCTACAAATATAGAAATTTACATCAAGGAATGTTTACAAAAAAGGATGTTTGCATTCATAAGACTTCTTAATGTGTCCACTTATTTTTGGCCTGATTTGGCATCTGTCACTATGGTAAAAAAGGTCTTGAGTGGTACAAGAACAATAATGTGGTATGGGCAATTCCTCCAAAATGCCTGAAGCTGAGTCCAGTGGAGAGATATTGGGCTCTTGTTAAAAGAGAATTGAAGAGCACAAAAAAGGTGTCCAAAAGTGTGGTAGATTTTAAACGGAGATGGACAACCTGTTCGAACAAAGTGACATAAAGCACTATAAAAACCATAATGGAAGGGTTTTCAAAAAAGGTTCAAAATTTCATCATTAGTGATTAGAACTATAAAAATAATTTGTTTTGTAAATTGTAACAAAAATTTCAATCAAATAAAAAAAGATTCAAAACTGTAAGTTTAGTTGTTTCATTTTTATTAACATATATGTATGTTAAAAATGTTTCGATCTCAGTTCTTATACAGTACCGGAAGAACTTGTCCGTTGATAGAAAACCTGGTTCAGGTAAAAGGAATGGTCCATATGATTTTTCTAAATCCAACAAAAATAGAAAGCATTTTCAAAAGATCTCCCAACACATCCGATAGGAAAGCAGCCCAGTTAGCTCATTGCTCGTACTATTTGGTATGAAAAGTTAAAGCTATTGCACGTATAAAAACATACAAGGCTCAAAAAGTTCCTGACAGAAAGAAAATTTATATAAAAATTGTTTACATTGGTACATCCAGTCATACAAAAATTAACAAACATATTATAATTTGGAAGTCGAATGAGAACGTTTTTTTAAACATATATTTTTATAAGAACATGAATACAGATGTCTGTGTCATCTCTATTTATTCTTTTATTTATTCTATATACATATGTACATATATATCTGTATGCGTCACTTGTTAATTTACTTACTAACGGTTTAAAAAACCACTTTGATAAAACCGTTTTACCACACATAAATCAAGGCAATGAAAAGTATTTGGATGTTTTTTTTAGTAAAGAGTGCGCATGAAATGAATGATTTAAACCCGAAAACAATGAAAGAAATTCTAACATGAAATATTTTGTTAATTTATGAATTTCTTGCTGTAAATAAAAATTATATATTTGAGGTAATTGCATTAAAAGTGAAACTTTTAAATTAATGACAGATAAAAATAAACAACATACAAATACATTTTGATTGTGTTGTATTCTACCATAGAATAAAATATACATAGAAGCGTTACTGAGAGACAAAAAAACCTATGTCTGTTGTCAAAAACCTAAGTATTGAAATCAATATATTTTGTTATTGTGTCAGTCATAAAATTTGGGAGAGAGTAATCATTTTTACTCTTAGCTAATTCTCAGTAAGCGGCTGGTCCAATCAGGGCGTAGACATGAAGTTTTCGATTTTAAGATATTAAAATGGACCCTACTAATACTCCAGGGGCGGCGCTATGGGGGCTCAAAGTAGGGAACCTTCGACATGTTAAATTTGGCACAGCCGAATGTAGCTCTCTTACTTGTTTTTAATCAAAATTTCAAAGCTTTGAAAACCTTGATGTGTTCCCTATTTATCCCCAAAGGAAATGTGGACGCTATGGGCAAAATTGTAAAAAATTCCTTTTTTGTATCAAAATTTTAATAGGACTGCAAATATAAGGAACAATTTAATCCACATTTATTCCGAACTAATTTGTTGTTTGCTTAGATAAGTTAATTTTCGGACTTACAAAAAAAAATCTCAAGTCAATATCTCAATTAGAGTCAAAAATATGCTACTTTAAAACTCCGTCCTTTAAAAATATTGCACTATGGTAATAGAAAACAAACAAAGAAAATGTCGAAATGGTAGTGGTTTGGTAAAAGGGACAAATATATATTACACTCGTTTCTATTGAAAATTTTATTTTTTCTCTCGCTCTGCAAACCACAACCATTGAAAAGTTGTTGTAGAACTGTCATATGTTTCATATCTTTAATAATCTGTGTATAATTTTCATATATTTTCAATGATATATGAAAATGATTTAATTTTTTGACGTTTGATTTAATTCTTCTGGGAAATTATAATTTAGAACATACTTTCTAATAATTGCCGTGGTTCTACTCTATGTATTCTACTTTCTAGGGTTTGGTTCATAAACAATAAGATATGTTAAAACACTATTGGGATTCAAACGATCTGCTATCAAATCATATTGTCGTAATGTATTAATATATTATGATAGTTTAAACACATTTTTGTTGTACTTCAAACAAAAAAAAAGTGATATTTTGTAACAAACCAGTAAACATAGTTCAAAAAGTCTTATTAGTTTAGAACTTTTTTGTTTGAAAGACTACAACAATTTGTTTAAACTATCATGAAAATATGACCTACTAGCAGACCGTTTGAATCCCCCAAATGTAATTTTTTGGACATATTTACTTAATTGTGATTCATTTATTTCGCATGCACTCCTGCTTATTGATTGCTATTTCGGCAAGAGTATTAAATCATGTTTGTGTCTGTCTGTAGTGTGCGTGTCTGTTTTGGGAATTTCAGTTAAAATAAAATGTTAAACATTTAAACTTGATTTTTTGTCGGTTCCATTTTTTGTTGTTATTTTCTAAATTATAAAACATGGAAAGTGCGCCTAAGGCTAATATCCCTTACTTTAGTTACCAGTGAACGTTGTTGTTTAAGTTCTGTTTTCTTATTGTTACTTTTAAGTGTTTTCTTTGTTATGGCAATTTACCTTTAAGACCTTTCACCCCTCGAAAAAAGCATTCTATTTTTTTGTTGGTTTGTTGTTATTTTTCTGGTTTAATTTTTATTTTATGTTTCGCCTTTTTAAGATTTATTTTTCGTAAAAGTTATGAGAAAAAAAATTTAAGCCCTTCATTTCCTATCCAATTTCAAAAGGAATATAAAACTAGGTCCATTAACATAATGACCTGATTATATACTTTGTACAAAGAGGTATTTTCAGGAGAAAAATGAAAAAAATATATATATGTGTTTATATGGAAAAATAAGACATTATGGGTTTAAGTTCACTTGAGTACAAAATTAATGCGAAATAACAACCGAGTATGAAAATTGGAAAGCTAATATTTTAGTCAGTATTTGAGCTAAATAAAGCATACTTGCACACTTATACATAATATTATATGAGTAAATTGAATAAGAGTGTATATATACTAGTAAGTACTAAAAGGTTTTGTATTTCCAAGTACTTGTACATATTTTGTATAGACTCATTCAAAGCATACATATTTAATCAGTGCTGAAAGCAGACAAGTATATTTGTCTAATATAGCAAAAAAAATACATATCGCTGGCTTAACATGCAAAGGCTCTAAGTTCACTTTTTTTTAGAAATTGAGCTTTTAATGCAATAATGTGTAATAAGTAAAAATACAATAGCGGTATTCACAATCTTGTGGAAATGGTCTAGCATCATTGCAAATGCAAAATTGTATAGGTTTTTGTGTGTATTTTGTTATTGGATTACTGTAAAATTTTGCATTTGCAATGATGCTAGACCATTTCCACAAGATTGTGAATACCGCTATTGATTACAACGAAAAATATTACAGTTATCTCGTTTTTTGTTGTTGGTTTGTAGTGATGAGCAAAAGCACTCAGTCCAATTTATCACAAGAAAAAGCTCTAAGTCCCTATAAAAAGTTTAACCATTTCTGTCAAATACACACCAGTTGGTGTACTTAATTTTAAACTTAGATTTCCTGATGAATGGAAAAATCACCCCAAAAAATATATAGAAATGTAATAGCACTGGAGTGGTTGGATTTACACTAACGTAGTACGTAGACTTACAATTTGCTAATATCGTAAATAGCTTTATTCACAACTTTGGTGCTTTTGGTGACCCCAACTAGAATTTTCCGGCAAAAATTTTCTTAGAATATTTTAATCCTTAAATGTCCTTTTTGAAAGGACTTTTTTTGATTTCCTTGACAAAAGGTCAAATTGGCCCCTAAAGGGAGGAGGTAGAGTGTTAAGATCTGAAACAAAAATGATCTCCATAAAATTCCACAACGTAACTCAGACAAAATGAAATCTTGAAATCGATATATCTCGATTTCTGGACCTGATCCAGCGAAATGCTGGAACCGATTTAAGCTGTCGCAAAGTGTTAGGTAGCATGGCTTATTTATATATGAAATTCATTTGTGTTAAATTATATTGGGATACCAGCATTTTGAGGACATTTATGGTTCTTACAGTGATTTTTGGAAGTGGGCCTTATAAGGGAGCAATGAGTAATTATGAACCGATCGTCACAAAATTAGGTGTTATAATTTGTGTATATACGAAATTTATTTGTGTTAAATTTAGGTTGAAAAATTAAGCTTCAGATTAACCAATCCCCATAAAATTGGTAACTGTGATTTCTTTTTATATAAAACTTATTTGCTGCGAAACTTATGAGCGATAAATTCCTATTTCGGAAGGAAATTTGAATGGAGACTAGAATAAATAATAGATCGATTCTATCCAAATTCAAAGGGCTCCTTTCGTGGGTCAATGAATAAATTTCATCCAATTATCTTCAAAATTATAATCTGCAGTTTGATTACAAGCCTTACCTGAACGGACGTACATCGCTCAATCAAATATGAAAATGGTGAGCAGATTGGTATGTTGGGTCTTGCACATTACAAACATTTGTGGTGTAGGGTATAAATATCCACATGAAATTTAATGGTTTAGTGCAGCATTTAAACAAGTAAGAGAGCTATATTCGGCTGTGCCGAATCTTATATACCCTTCACCAAATTATACTTTTAAATAAAAATTTTAAATAGTTTTAGGTAAACAAAATTAATTTTTTTTCCAAAATTGTTTTTCAAACATTTTTTTTTTTTTTTTTTTAAATAGTTTTCAAATTTTTCCAATTTTTTTTTTTTAAATTTTTTTCCAAAATTATTTAAAATTTATTAGTGTGGTAAAAAAATATTCGGGTTAAAAAATAATTTTCCCGATTTTGACCCATTGTAGGTCCAAATTACTATAGCCTTATATGAATCGTTGCAATGGACTTTGAAATATGCTTTCCATATTGTCTATATTAATGACTTAGTAATCCAGATCTAGATCAAAAATAGGCCAAAAATCTAGGTTGTCCCGGTTTTTTCCTTATATCTCAGCCATTTGTGGGCCGATTTTCTTGATTTTAAATAGCGACCGAGCCGGAAGAATTTCCGATATATTGATGTATCAATTATGTCTGTAAGTTATTTGGGGGCTACGGAAAGTTGATTTCAACATACAGACGGACAGACGGACATGGCTATATCGACTTAGCTATATATAACGATCCAGAATATATATATATATATTTTGTGGGATCGCAAATGAAAAATGTAGAAATTACAAACGGAATGACAAACTTATAAGTATAGTATACCCTTGCCACTCGTGGTGAAGGGTATAAAAAGGAACCGGGTAATCTGGTTAGGCGAAAATCAACATTTTAAATAAATCACTTCCAACATCAAAAAACGAAACTAGAACTTTTTTAAAAGTTTTTTTTTTAAAACTCGATTCTTCAAATCAAATGTACAACTAAAAATCTAATGATAAAAATTTAAAAAGAAAAACTAGCAAATTCTGATATTTTGTTTACCAATCCTATTGCTAACCGATTGGTCAACCCACGCTGAAAGCGTATAATTCAATAAAGTCTCGATGACTACGCACAAACGAAATGGTTCACAGAGAACGGCAAGTGTGTTATGTCCTCTATATAACTGTCGTTGAGGAATTTCTATGACGAACATTTAGCTAAGTCAAATGTGGAAACTAATAGATGTGATTGCAAGTCAGGTCATTGAATCTCTCAGAGTATGGTTTCATCATTTTTAACACTGTTCGTCCTTAACTTGTCTTGAGGCTCTATTTATCTTCCTGAATAATCTATCGGAGTTGGAAGTCAGAGAGGTATTTGCTTCATTCGTGCAACTAAATATTTTGTTAATTACTAATAACGATATAAGGGAATGCTTTCCGGTAATGGTCAAGGTAAGTCAATGGAACAGACTGTTTAAACTAGCTTAACAAAATTAGGGATCTTATCAACTTTGTTTCTAATACCCTACAAATGAGGATATATTATGTATTTTGCTGATGGAGCTTATTATTGTATTTATGACAAATTTACAAAACTAATGAATAAATAGGCTCTATGTTATTAAAGACAGCAGGCGGTTGTGTTTAACTATTGTCACACACATGTGTAGCCGCATAAATGTACATAAAAAAGCACGTCAAATACATATAAATAATGAAACGATTTTTATTTGACTATAAATAATTTCGGTTGAAGGGTGAAGGAAATGAAAACTACTTAAGTTGAAATAAACTAATCTTTAACATTTTATGTAATGAGTGTATAACTTAAAAATGCGGTGTTCCCAACAGATGGCGTATCTTTTAAACGTGGTTTTTTGTTTTTAATAACTTATATGTCATTTATTCTCATTTAGTTATTGAAGATTATATTGTAAACAACAAAGTATTTTTTTGCTTCGAAACTGTTTTGCCAACAAAGCGTCATATGCGGGAATACGATTTTGCATGTCCGAAATTAGCTTGAACGCTATAAAAGAAAATAATTTTTGCACCTAATCATTACTTGCGATGAAAAGTGGATCCATTACAATAATCTAAAGTCCGACCAACGTGACGATTCGAGACCAGAGCCAAATATATATGGCGATATGCTCTGTATTTGGTGGGACCAAAGGGGTCCTATCTATTTTGAGCTGCTGATATCTGGCCAAACCATCACAGGGAACCTGTACCGTTCAACTACTACTTGTTTCGATCGTTGCTGAACGCTCTCTATGAGATAAACTTCACTTCAGGACAGATCATCCGAAATTCTCTTGATTCGTTCTTGGGCTCAAAAGATGAGATCTTTTGGCAAGGAACCCATATGTTGCCAAAAAATGGGAAAAGATAATAGATAAAATTTGCTAAAAACTTTTAATAAATTTATATTGTACAAATGTTTCAAAATAAAAGCTAAAAATTAAAAAAAAAAAACAAAATTTTTTTGTTATACACCCAATGTTTTGTTAAGGACTTTAATAAAAATTAATCCACTAAACCTGCAGTTTTGAATCTTTTTTTATTTGATTGAAATTATTGTTATAATTTACAAAAACAATTATTTTTATAGTTCTAATCACTAGTGATGAAATCTTGAACCTTTTTCGAAAACCCTTTCATTATGGTTTTTATAGTGCTTTATGTTACTTTGTTCGAACAGGTTGTCCATCTCCGTTTAAAATCTACCACACTTTTGGACACCTTTTTTGTGCTCTTCAATTCTCTTTTAACAAGAGCCCAATATCTCTCCACTGGACTTAGCTCCAGGCAGTTTGGAGGAATTACCTCTCTTGATACAAATACCACATTATTGTTCATTTACCACTCAAGACCTTTCTTACCATAGTGACAGATGCCAAATTAGGCCAAAAATAAGTAGACACATTAAGAAGTCTTATGAATGGAAACATATTTTTTGTAAACATTTCTTGATGTAAATTTCGGTATTTATAAATCCCTTTGTAACAAATGTTATTTGCCGCAACTGCATATTGCTTGCCATACCAAGAACTTTTTGGGAAATTTTGTCTTCTTTTGGGTCCTAAACTTTTCTTCAACATTTCCTCGAGCATCTGCAACATAAAAAAATTTACCCAGAAGCTGCGAAAAATTTTCCATAGGTACATTTCTTCATCCATTATGCAGCAGGTATATCTTTTGTATACAATTTGACTTCAATTTCCGTGCTCTATGTTTGGCCTCTAAATTTTTAGCAGTGTTTCTGTCAGGAAGTTTTTGAGCCTTGTATGCTTTTAAACCTGCATTGGCTTTGACTTTTCGTACCAAATAGTCCGAGCACTGAGATAACCGGACTGCTTTCCTACCGGATGTGTTGGGTGGTCGTTTGAAAATGCTTTCTATTTTTTTTGGCTTAATAATCATCATGTGAACCATTACTTCTACCTGAACCAAATTTTCTATCAACGGACAAGTTCTCCCGGTACTGTTGAATAACATTGGAAACAGTTTGACCGCAGACCTTTGATTGGTTGGACCAAGTTGGGTTTTGTTGAAAATATTTAATAATTTTAGTACGCACTTTTTTCTGGTCACTCATTATAATCAGATTAAAAGTTTTAATGAAAAACGTTTGTTAAGAATTTTACGATCTCAGTCCTTACTAAATATATTTTGCGTACGATGATACATCCATTTTTAAGTATTATTACATTTTACATGATTCTTATATTATGTTGGATTATGAAAACTTTAAAAAGTTGATGTGGGTTGATTTGTTTAAAAAAATCTTTGATTTCAACAAACAAAATTTCGTATCTTTAATAATTATTTAGTGACAGTTATTTAACTATAAAATGTAGATAAATATTGCTTAGTTTATTCAATTATTAAAGAGATATGCTATGTAAATATCTTTGTTATTCCTGCTAATTTTACCATAAAAAGCATTTTCCTCACACATGTTGCCTTTAATTAACAATTAGCAATACTCTATCAGTCTATTTAACACAACTCCCTTATAGTTTTTTTTTCCCATCCTTTTTCAGAACAACTTAATTGATTCCTAAGTTGTGTTCATAAATAATGAAATACTAACACTGCGAATAATTAGTGAGATTGATTGAGTTATTAAAAACAGTAATGTGAGGGATAAAATCAACGTTTAGTACACCAACAAACATAAATGTCTAGTAGTATTTAGTTCAAGTTGTAATTTTATACTAAATATATGGCTGTAAGTAATAAATCGTCTTGAAATGAACCCTCTAAGCTGATGTGATTAATTGTTTTGTATACTTATTGGAAATCTTCTTTTATATTAAACAATACATTAATGTTTTTATTGGGGTTATTTGCTAAGCAGCAAACAAGTTTTTAAATTTGTACAAAAATTAAGTTTTCGTTTTGTAACACTTATTCCATTGTGTACATAATAATATCTTAAATAAAAAAACATATTTAAAAAGACTTACAATGAGTGATTTTTAAGAAACGTTAGCAACAAGTACTCATACATATGCACGTAGCTAAAATTATCGAAATCATTTCATAACTATCATACGATTTTGGAGAACGACACTTGTACGATATCATACTATATGTTAACTTCTCTGGTGTTGCACAGGATTTTTGAAGTCCTTACACGAGTAAGGCATTAGTAATGATTAGGTTTGGTTCTCCGACGATATGTGGCCAACATTTTCAAAGCCGTATTCTGATACACTTCCATCAATACATATGTATGTGAGAAGATAATAAATACAACTGAATGGAACAAACTAATAAAAAATGTTAATTTTTGGTAATTTATACTAGAAAATATTGTCTTTTTGGTGTAGGGTTATGCAAATATCTTTTAACGATAAATTTTAAGCATTTCAATGAAAAACTAAAAAAAACTACATTAAATTATTAAGTATCATTTCCCTGGAAGCGGGAATGGAAATTTTTAAAGTTTTTACAACTAGAAAAATAAGTAAAATAGAAAATTATTTTATAAAATTGTGTAGTTTTATTTAAAAAAGAAAAACAATACATTACAATTCAATTGTATTAGTTAACATAAAACAAACGCAAAATTTGATTAGAATATTTGGAGGTCATTTGTTATATACATATTAAATATTATTTCATAGAATTAATGTTATATGTTTGTCATACAACTATTTTTTCAAAATAACTAATGCATTCAATAAGTTTTCTGCCACCAATAAAACTATTTCGCTTTCCACAGATGTTGGCTTTATCGCCAGTAAAGCATTATATAGACATTCTGTATTGTTTGTCCGATTGCTACTTGCTTCAAATATAGCTAACTCCCGTTTAAAAAAACATTCAGCAATATTTATTGCATTTTCTAATTTCTTTTTAACATTTTGCTCCATTTGTATTTCGGAAACATCATCATCATCATCGCTTTGAACAGATGAGGGCAAAGCAAAAAAGATTTTTATTGTAGTCCTGAGCAGTGTGTTATTGAAAATCAGCAAAATCGGTTCAGTGGAATCAGAGTTATGAACCAAAATGTGAGACAACCTAAAAAAATTTATAATTTTAACATATTTTTGTTATTTGTGTAAATATATTACAGATAATTCCATAAAACTTTACACACATTGTTTTTATGATAAAAGGACTAACTTTAGTGAAAATTTTAAAAAAAATTTCTTCCCGAATTATGGATCTTGGCCGATAAAAGCCTATAGAATTGTAGTATCCATACAAAATTCAGCAGAAATAAATTTCGTGCTAAAGGAAACCACAACACCAAATTTTTTGTGGATCGGCCCATATTTGACGCTTAAAATCGCTTAAATAAGCATAAATATCTTACAAATATCGCTATTAAGTTGAAATTCGTCATAAGTAATCCCCATATATACTGAAATCGCTGTACCTAATTCTATGAAGATCGGCCCATAACTGGTTATAGCTTCCATATAAGGTCCACTTCCTAAAATCAGCTAAGTACTCATACTCTTATAAATATATTTTACATGCTAAAATTCTACACAAATAATACTTATATACATAGAAGACGCTGTACCTAATTTTACGATGATCGGCCCATAATTGTTTATAGCCTCCATATAAGAACCACTTCCGGAAAACACACTAACCTACACAAATATCAAAAAAAAAAAAAAATCCGTGCTAAACCAAAATTTTATACCGATCAGTAATTACTATCCAAAAATCATACTGGAATATTTTCTTAAATATTGGTCCATAAGTCGCCATAGCTCCCATATAAGTTTCACTCTTGTTAATAATATCTAAAAATCGTACTACTGAGTTTTGTGAATAAAGGCCTATAATTGACCACAGCTCCCATATAAGTTCCCATATTTGCATAAAAATCTTGTAGAGATTAAATTTAATTAAAATACTTAAAAATTACCTTAAAATATTTTATGACAATCGAAACATAATAGGTCTTGCTCTACTTACGTTAACACATATAAACATTGATATCGATAAAAAATTTAACAGAAATTTTGTGGCTCATATCCGGAAAATTCATTAAACGCGAATATAAATACAAATTTTGTTCCATATTTCCATATTCAAAATTTTGAACTTTGTCTAAATATATTTGTATACCCTTTTGTATACTCTGTTTTTCACTTGAGTTTAATAAGGAAATATATACAACCATACGCGTAATGTTAACCAATTAGTAGGTATATAAATTGTTAAATGTCATACGTTATAATAGGAATAAATGACAGACTCTGTTGAAAATTTTAAATAAAATATCTTCTGCGTAAACTAGTCTTTCTAACAGTCGATTTATAATTTCCATATATATCATAATATTTATTAGTGTTACTTGTGTATATCATCATATTTAGGTGGAGAGTATTAAAGATTCGGCAAGGCCGAATATAGTACTCTTACTTGTTAACATTGTCTTTGTTATATTATAATTTAGCTGATTATGCTCTGAAGTTTTTGATAATTTATCCATGATATAAATCTGCTGTATTATCGTTTATTAACTTAAAATTTTATAGCATGAACCATTTTTTGAGAAAGCGTAGAATTTATCGATAAGATCTCTTCATAAAGTGTCCATATTATTAGCAAATTGGTTTCATTTCGGCTTAATGCTTCCACTGCATCCTTAATGGGTTTTAAAACATCCACTAATATTTCTAAATTAGGAACAAGCCCTTCGTCAAACAATGGTGTTAAATTATATCTATTGAATTCCTGTTCGGAAAGTTCAAAAAAGACTTTATCTCAGCAAATACTTATTTTTCCATTTTGTTTACACAAAAAAAAAGTTTGATTGTTTTTAGTCTCTTCTGTAAAATTTTTAAATATGGACTATTGTATATTAAGCCAGCGATATGTATACTAATTTTTCAAACCGCTGTTCCTTTTTAACATAATGTTTTGTTGTTTTATTCCCCAGTGTGTGAAGCAATGGAGCAATTTAAGCAAATCAAATGGAAGTTCCTAGTTCTTAGGAGCTATTTATAGCTTTAAGTTTTAGTTGCTTAAAACACACTCATACAATCACACATATGCACTAAATATGAAAGTCGGAATGCAAATAAGCTGTTCGAATCACCATAAATGATATAAGGCTAAGGTATTACAATAATTCTATGTACTGGCATATAAATACATGATATATCCAAAGGAATTACTACTAATTTTATGACACCATTTCTTAACACTGCTGTACTAGTTCATTTCAAAGAACAAAAAGTACCTAAATCTAAAAAAAAATGTAAAGAAAACCTGTTTATCCTTTAGTGCTGCTCGTCGATGGCTAGGCTAGATAAAATTGTTGAGAAAAGGTATTATAACAAACATTAAGCTTTTATTTTAGTTTGGAATATCGAAATGTTGTTAAAGACTACTCTAATATATGTCATCGTTTACACTAATATTGCACTACATTTTTAAGGACTTTTTAGTATAAACAAAGATGAACAAAAATCTGTGCAATCGGTGCAGTTTTACATTCTGAGTCGATCGGTATACTTTACGTTAGACTAATATTTTTGGGCGTTACAAACATCAGCACGAACGCATTATACTCTCCCCGCTATGGTAGTGTAGGGTATAAATATACATATTTGATATTGTAAATTTTGTGATTGAATACATGTTTTAATTTTTTCTGTGTAAAGCCTAGTACTCTGTTCATATCTGCGAAAAATTATGGTTTTTTCCAGGGTTCAGAAGAATTCATGTATGAACACTTAAATTTATGCATTCATGATAAATTGTCATGAATGAAATTTGCAAATTTTTTTTTTATGCTCACATTCGAAAATGAGTTGCTAAGAATTTTTTGAATTTTAATCACACATAAATGAATACACTGTTTTTTTTCTTTAAAGTACATATACGTATATGAATAGTGAGAAATAAAAAATCTCCAATGCTCAAAATTGAGAGGCTTTCTCAGCGCGCTCATTAATCTTCATACACATTAATGTTGTTGGTTTTTTTTTATCATGTATGTTTGGTCTTCTTTTATATTCATGTGTGCGTTGTTTGTTTTATTTGTTTCTATTCAATGAAAAAAATAAATAAATGTTAAAAATACTGCGCATTTTACATGTTCCAACTTTGGATGCGTGTAACTTTTTAAAGGGACGAGATAACTGTTAGCAAGTTGTTTTTATTTTATTTAGAATTTTATCAGCAATATAGCTGATTTTTAAAAATAAAAATTCGACCCTCCGTAGGCCCGCCATGTCTAAAAAAAAAAAAAAGATCGGGCAAAATTAAAAAAAATAAATAAATAAACCCAAATATTTCTTCAACTAAAAGAGATAACCTACACGTGTAAGCGTATTTTTTGTAGATCTTCTCAAGGTCTATCTATATTTTAAATTTCAGCTCATTTGGATCATAAATGAATTTTTGGCGATTTTTTTTTTTGTAAAATGTGAGACACGAGGTGACCAACATTGAGGGGCCACGCACTTTCCCCCATTATCCCTAGGAAGCTGAACAACTGAAAATCGAACCGCAAACACCTCAGCTCCAACCATATGAAATTTCTTAACAATGTATTTACTAGTTTGCGAGATACCGAATTATTTCCAAAAAAATCTTTTCTAAACCTCTGTTGAACAATGCAAAACAAAATTACGCACATTCTTATTATCTTTATGTATGTAGCGTAAATAAACAAAATTTTTTCATGTTTTTGCTTTTCATTTTTGAACAGTTGTGTAAAATAAAACTTGATGCTCTTCATTTGTGAACAATTTAAAAAAATTTTACTTCTCAAAAATGCTCATGTGTATGAAAAAAAGTTCCTATTATTTTCTCATTCCTGAGTGAAAATAAAAAAACAATACAAATCCTATCATACATGAATGAATAAAACAAAAACATTTGCTGTCTCTTCATACATGAAGTGAACATAACACAACAAAAATTAAAATTGTCTTTTCATGAACATGAGTGACAAATGAATGAATATTTGGTACTCTGGTTTTTTCATGCGAAAAATTGTATATGCAGCAATTGATCAGCTGTTGGTTTTAATTTCGTGCGAAAGAAGTGCTGCTTATGTTATTTCGTGTGGAATATTAAGGTTGGCAGATGTATTTCACATGTTTTCCACAATAAGAACAGAGTACTGCTTTTGCGAAATTATTTCGCATATTTTTCATTCCAAATATTTTATATGTAGTTTGACAGCAGTTCGCACGAAA
Source organism: Calliphora vomitoria (assembly GCA_942486065.2). Classification (NCBI taxonomy): domain Eukaryota; kingdom Metazoa; phylum Arthropoda; class Insecta; order Diptera; family Calliphoridae; genus Calliphora; species Calliphora vomitoria. The sequence goes on from OW818029.2 coordinate 38,321,826, forward strand.
TTTTGAACAGAGTACTTAGCTTAAACTGTTAAATATAATTTGAAAGTAAATTTTTTATTTCATTTATTATAATTACTCTGTAATAATTCATTCAATAAATTTATAAAATAAAAATCTCTCCAGAAATCTCAAAACTATAAAATTTCATTGTATTTACTTTAAAAATTAAATCTTAAAATATCTGTGTGACTAGGAAATCATGAAGTTTATCATTTCATAGTGAACTTAAAATGTTTCTTTTTTGTAAATCTATGTAAATCCATTTGCTGTGTATATAAGATTGTGTGCAGAATTCCATAAACATTCCAGAATCACTCTGACATATAAACTACATTAGTGTGACCACAAAAAAAAAAAAAACGATTACATACAGGAAAACCATTAAAGTCAGTACTCGTGATACCGCAGCTGGATGAAATGATAAGAGATTTTGTTTGTTTAAGTTTTTCTTTATTATTTAGGGAAACAAGAGAAAATACTTTAATTGTCGTTTACTATAAATGAAATGCTACAGTTTATTTATTTTCCTGTTGGACCTTAAAACCCCATTGTTGTGGATTTTATAGAGAAAAAAGGGATTTAAAATATTTGAATAATTTATTTGTTGCTTTTTGTTCATTTGTCATTTGTTTAATTCAAAAATGCTGTTGAAATACATAATCCTCTTAATTGTATTTGTTTATGCAGGACGAATAGTTAATTTCATTGTTGGGGCAAATGAAAAGTCTAGATTAATTATTTAAAATAAGTGTTAAATGCAAATCTATCTATATAAATATACAGTATTGGCCATAACTAAAGCACCCCCTCAATGGATTTTTTTCATATCATAATTTTTTGGATAAAAAAGATTTTTTTGGGATGTATTTTGTATATATTTTATTAACTTATATTGTTAATGTTCATATTGTGTTCATTTAGGAAAAGATAATTGTATGAACAACTAATTTAAAATGATAAAACATACAAAAGCACAAAACGCGACAGACAAAACAAAAGCATCCCATTATAAGATGTTTAAAAGTTTGACTATGCTACTGCATATTTGCAATGTCAGTTAACGTCACTCACAAAGGATGCATTTAAAAATTCCAGAATATAAAAATAAAGGAAGGCGTAGTCTGTATAATTTATGTTTTATACAGATTATTGTGAAAAAACAATGGATGGCAAGGACCAAGTACTCCAATGAATTTAAAATTAAATTTATTGAAGTTTGGAAGCCGGGCTTATCACGGCATGAATTGAATAAACAACATTCAATTAGCAGATCAGTTATTTTCCGGCTGATTCCAAAGATTTTGCAGACTGGTCGTATATCACCGGGGCATTCTGGAGGACGTCCTCGTAAAACCACACGATATGATGATTCCTTTATCAAAGGAGCAATGCAAAAAGATCCTACAGCATCTGCTAGTCAAGTAAGAACAAGTTGAAGATTATGCGTTAGCGAAAGAACAATCCGTAGAAGAGCAGTAGAAGCACGACTATTTAGCCGATGACCAGCAAAAAAACCGTTTATATCAGCTAAGAACAAGAAAGCTAGACTGGAGTTTGCCAAAGCCCACATCGACTGGAGTCTTTCAAAAATGGAAGACAGTACTGTTCTCTAACGAATTCAAATACAAATTAAAAAGTTCCTATGGAATAAGGCGTGTACGCAGACGAAAAGTAGAAAGACTGAATCCTAAGTATTTCAAAGGAACAATAAATAATGGAGGGGGCAATCTAATGGTCTGGGGTTGCTTTTCTGGTCAAGGAATTTTGCCAATTCATAAAGTTAATGGGATTATGTATCGGTTCATGTACCGTGATATATTGAAATATGTAATGGTGCCTTATGCCGTCAAAGAAATGATACTTATAGGGAGGTTGCAACAGGATAACGATCCTAAGCACGCCTCCAAATTTTGTAAGACTTGGCTACAGAGCAATAAGATTCAAGTTCTTCACTGGCCTGCTCAATCTGCTGATCTCAATCCTATTGAGATCTTGTGGGAGATTGCTAATATGAAAATAAATCGTGAAAATTGCAGAAATAAGGATCGGCAATTTTCACGATTAATTTCAAGGCGTTATTATAGCCTGGGAACGAATATCGCAAGACACCATAAAAAAACTTAATATCTTCTATGCCTAAGAGATGTGCTTGTGTCATCCAAAACAAAGGATTTGCAACAAAATATAAATTAAACAAATTTTTATATTATATCCATGAAGGGGTGCTTTAGTTTTGTCCGTTTTCTTTTCCAGCTTTAAATATCTTTTGATTTAATGTTAACTCTTATAGAAAGATTAACTTTAAAAGTATTTGTTTATCAATAGTAAATATATTAACAAAAACTTAGTTTTTATACAAAAAAATATAATATGAAAAAAATTCACTGAGGGGGTGCTTTAGTTATGGCCAATACTGTATAAATGACTTTGTAAGTTTGTTTGTTTATTTGTTTGTTGGTTAGTTTGTTTGAGCATCACACCTAAACGGCTAAACCGATTCAATAGGATTTAACTTTTTTCAATACTTGGACCAAAAAGGGATAATCAGGGGGAAAACCGATTTTTTTTATAAAATCCTTTTTTTTTTACTAAGACAGGGGTAGCGAAGCGGACCGGGTCAAGCTAGTAATAAATAATATATTGTGTGTTTTTGTATACATATTTATATTTTATTGAAGAAAATTACTTTTTTTTTACAATATAAAATGTATAGCAAATACATTTTACATTTTTCCAATATTTTGTTTGCTTATTGATAAAATCCAATACTAGTAAAAATAAATTATCGACAGGGCATCGGACCTTCCCTAGAGACGGAGAGACGGATGGATATGGCTTTTTGGTGCTGCATATGAAGTTCATAAAATCTGACTAATAGTTCTTAAGTTAAATACAGATTAACTTTAAGTATTGTGTGCGCATCTATTGAAAAATATCAAAACCAAACTAAACTCAATTTTGAAATTCTGGAGGACTTTAAATTTAGTTTGGCCAGAGAAGTAAGTATTTTGTTTTAAAAATATAAAACCTATAGCAAGTATTTGTACTGTTTGCCAATATTTTGTTTTCTTTCTGTATTGAATATATCTAAGGTTTTTTTTAAATAGTGAAATCAAATAAGAAAACGAACAAATTAATTAAAAATTCATATTCCTACTAAAATTATTTTTAAGACTAAAATTTTGTTCTCTGTTACTTAAAGTGATCAATATTTAATAAATTTAATAAACTTACAGCCATTCTATCTGTTTCCTATGACCTTCCATCTTAAAAATACAATTTATTTTTACAAAATGATTAACGCTTTCTAAGCACACAGTTTATAGTGCAAACCGCTTTTCACCTGTTGGTTATGATAAACAATTATTGAGATTGCCGCATTGAATTTTCCATTAAAATACACACCTATTTTTATTGAAAATAGAATGAAAAAACTCTTTTATTTTGTGTTTATACAACATTGCTGTCGTGCCACAAAACCATATTTCTACAACCTTCATATCTATTTGCTGGCTTTCAGTTTTAAATTTAAAATTTTCTCTTCTATACGAATACACTCCTGCCCAATACCGAGTGAAAATACTAAAGTATCAAGTACTCCATAATTTATAATAAAACACAAAAGTTCAGATTATTCCATTGGGATTTCTTCATTTCATTTAAATAATGCAAAAGTATACAGCGAAAGTATTATAATGATTATTTTTATTTCGTGTGAGTGTGTCTTGGTTAGAATAAAAATGGAAAACAGAGCTATTTTATGGCATTTAAAAACCATTGTCAAGAATTTCACTTAAGCGGAACAAAAAGAAAATAAATAAATAAATAATGAAAAGAAAAGAAAAACGAATGAACACTTTTGCAAGAATGAAAGAAATGTTTGTAATAAACTTGGATTTTATGGTTAATTTATGTAAGAACTCGAGAGAAATTTAACATCTAGCTGAGTTCTTGTACTCGAATTTGTTTTCATATCTGTTGAAATGTTAAATTTTCTTTATATTTAATTTTTGTAAGCTTATTGCTCCAGCTGTATGCGAAAGTATTAATGTGTATGCTTGCCTCTTTAATGTAATATTTATAGTACAAACCTTGATAGGCCGTAGAAATATTTTTATTCTTTCCCCAGAGTAAAAATATTCATACTCAATTACACACAATTGGCTGACTAAGTTTTCATTTTTGTACCAGCTCTGAGGACAAGCATTTTAATGAGCTTAAGTTAATTTTATAAAATAAATATTTCTGTAGTTGACGAAATGGAAGTGTATGTAGTGTGGTTAACTGATTTACAGACACTACACTAAGCAGTAAAACAGTTGGACAGTGAATGTAATGTAATTTGTAAATTAAATTATTTAGCCACCATCAAAGAAGAACAGATCGAAATACTCATCGCACAACCACAAAAAAACATATACATATATATGTTCTGGGTCCTTAAAAACACGATAGGTCCCACACGAAAGCATCTAGCTGGCTGAAATTTTCCACAAATACTATTTGTTAATAATGTTTGTTTGAAATTGAAAATGAAAATTGGCAATATTGGTTTATGATTTCACTTAGCCCTCTTACAAAAGTCTTCCCGGAATACTGATAAAATTTTGCAAAAAATAGTTCTAAGTTCTCTGAAATTATACTGTAAATATGGCGAAAATCGAGCAAGTACCCCCTCTTGAACTTTCATAATTGTCTTAGAATAATTATAATTAATGTCGTAATGTACTTAGACATAAACAACTTATATGATCCTAAATCCATAGATGACAACTAGAAAGGTAACTGAGAGTCAAAAACCTAAGTCTGTTGTCAGAAACCTAATCCATGAGAATGGTTTTTGTTATTGTATCACTCGTATGTGTGAAAAGAGAGTTATTGTTTCCATTAATATTACTCTCTCCTTCCATTATATGCGTTTATTCTATGCCTAAATCTTTCTAAAAGCTTTTGTGAGGATCGGTCTATAATTGACCCTAAACATTGATGGTGGCTATTAACACACACTCTAGTTTTTTTCCTTTTACTTTAAATAAACTACTTAAGACATCACAAATCTTCCAATTTTAATCATGTTCGGTAAATACTAACTAAATTGCTTTGGAGATATTCACATAAAACAATTTATCAACAAAAATTTAATATAAATCTGGTTTAACCCTCGGTGATACACATGTTTTATTTTTCACATAAGTAACACATGAGGCCTGGCCAAACCCCATAATAATATCAGTCTAATTACAAAAAAAAATACGTTTTTTCAAACAAATAATTATAAAAACAGCTTAAATAATCTCAAATCTAAAAGCTTTAAAAATATATATACAAAATTTTATTTAATTTGTCTACTTTTTAGCAAAAAACTCCCGTAACCACTTTCAAAGTTTATAACAAACTAAAAAAGAACATACAAAGATTATTTCAGCGAAAAAATAAAATGGCAAAAACGTGATGCGAACTTAGCTTTTATTTTACCGTAAAAAACTGATTTTGTTTTACTCATTTTGGAAAAAAAAAATGGAATTAAATACAATTTTTTAAGAAAAATATACGCGGGTCTGGCCAGACCTCATGTGTTACAAAGGACTGAGATCGAAAATGTTTAACATACATATATGTTAATAAAAGTGAAACCATTAAACTGAATCTTTTTTTGTTTGATTTAAATTAATGTTACAATTTACAAAAAATAAAAATATTTTTATAGTTCTAATCACTAATGGAATTTTGAACCTTTTTCGAAAACCCTTCCATTATGGTTTTTATAGTGCTTTCTGACACTTTTCTCGAACAGGTTGTCCATCTCCGTTTAAAATCTACCACACTTTTGGACACCATTTTTGTGCTCTTCAATTCTCTTTTAACAAGAGCCCAATATCTCTCCACTGGACTCAGCTCCAGGCAGTTTATTTTGTCCAGGCAGGGAAATTTTTTCGGCTTTTGGATCCTAAACTTTAACATTCCCTCGAGCATCTGCAACATAAAAAAATTGACCCAGAAGCTGCGAAAAATTTTACACTTCGTCATCCATTATGCAGCAGGTATATTTTTTGTATACAATTTAACTTCAATTTCCGTGCTCTGTCTTTGGCCTCCAAATTTTTAGCAGAGTTCCTGGCAGGAACTTTTTGAGCAGTGTATGCTTTTAAATCTTCATTGGCTTTAACTTTTCGTATCAAATAGTCCAAGTACTGACCTAACCGGTCTGCTTTCCTACCGGAGGTGTTGGGAGCTCTTTTGAAAATGCTTTCTATCTTTTGGCCTTAGAAACATCATGTGGAGCATTCCTTCTACCTGGACCAGGAAAAAGTTTGATAGCAGACCATTGATTGTTTGGCCAACTTTTTGTAGGACCAAGTTGGGTTTTGTTGAAAATGTTTAATAATTTTAGTACGCACTTTTTTCTGGTCACTCATTTTAATCAGATTAACAACAAATGAACATAATTGACATTAAACATAATAACTGACATGCTTTACAAAGTTTTGATGAAAAACGTGTGTTAAGAATTTTACGATCTCTGTCTTTAATGTGATATATGAGTTAAAAAAGTCTTGTATCTCCCTTCGTGGTTACTTTTTTTGGCCCGTTTTTTACCATTATAAAGGCAAGAAAATTTTAAGATTGTACCTGAAAAATCAAGTTTCTATCGATACCTCAAAGACGTTTAAATTGCAAAACAAATCCAACAAAGTCTGGCCAGACCTATGTATATGTTTAAGGGTTAAGAAAGAGGCTTGGAAGAACTAGTTTCAGTAATAATACCCCAGATTTTATCAAAATTGGTTTAAATTGTTTATTGTTTGGAGAAAAGTGTTGGTGTTAAATATAAACAATTAAGAGTGTTGTATTCGGCTGTGCCGCATCTTGTACACCAACCATCAATATGTAGTTTTGGCCTTCTATGGATACTTGAACCAGTTAATTTCTTAAAACTTTAAATGAATTATGTGGCATACACTTGTTCGTATTCAGAATAAGATGAACAAATTATATGAAAATGGCCTAAGGATCATTTTACGTAAAACAAAATGTATGCGTATTTCGACCAGCAACAACACTCCACTTACTGTTTATGGTGATATCATTGAGAATGTCACTGATTTTAGTTATCTAGGTACTGTAATATGCACTGATGGAGGTGCGCATGCAGATGTTAAAAGCCGAATCAATAAAGCTCGCCATACATACGCATCTCTTTGCAGAGTCTGGCAGTCATCGCATATATCCAAGAATCACAAAATCCGAATATTTAATACAATCGTAAAATCGGTCTTGCTTTTCGGATGCAAAACCTGAAACGTTACAAATTCAATCTCCAAGAGAATGCAAGTATTTGTGAACAAATGTTTAAGGCGCATCCTTGAAATATTCTGGCCGAGGCATATAACTAACCAAGATCTGCTCCAAAGGTGCAACTCAATCCCAATGGAAACGGAAATACGTCGAAGAAAATGGCAGTGGATTGGTCACACCCTAAGAAAAGACAACGAGGATATTACCAAATTATGATTGCATTGGAATCCCCAGGGACGTAGAAATCGTGGTGGTCAAAGAATAACATGACGAAGATCGGTGGAAGAGGAGTTTAGAAGCTAACACTTTTTAAGATTATTTGAAAAAAAAAACAATTTAAGGTGGAGAACATTTCCAAAAGTGCATCTGAAAATTGTATTACTTTTTTTATTTATTTCGGAAAAAGTGGATCTAATTATCTTTCAAAATCGTTCTAAATAATTTAAATCCGACCATAAAATATGAATATATTAAAAACGGTAATGTTGAAAGGACTACAAATTATATGTTTTAACCGAATATAGTGAAAATCGAAAGAACCATGTTTAAAAATTTTTGTAGTTTCTGTGTTCTATGCACGCAGAGAAAAAATATCGTTGTGCATGTTTACAGTAACCATTTCCACAATTTTAAAAGTTTTTTTTTAACAATATTATAGTCACAGTAACTATTTAAATGATTGTGGTAACCATTATATGGTTAACTTACGATTCGCATTGTTGTATCAATAATATATATGGTTACAGTAAACAAGTATATGTTTGTGACAACCATTGTTATGATGAATCCTTATATCATAATATGTTGTTCTCAGATTATGATTTCAATTAGCCGAGAGCAACATAATATGCTAAAAACTTAATCATAAAAATGGTTGTCACAAACATATACTTGTTTATTGTAACCATATATATGATTTATACAACAATGTGAATCGTAAGTTAACCATATTATGGTTACCACAATCATATAAATAGTTACTGTGACTATAATATTGTTAAAAAAAACTTTTAAAAATGTGGAAATGGTTACTGTAAACATGCACAACTGTAACCATATATATGATTGATACAATCATGTGAATCTTAAAATCACTATATCTGTAATTCAACAATATTAATTAATTAGCGATGATTATGGACAGCGGATTAAATTTAGCGATATTCGTCTATCTCAGATAATCTATGGATCCGAATGAAATCTGTACTAAGTGGCTGTGATGTAAGCCTAAAACTACAGCTACGCGTTTTTTATCAACAATTTATATACACAATGAAATTTGAGAAATTCACACAAATCTTGCAGACCTAAGAAGCCCAGAGGCATCTATTATTTTAAGTATTTTAAATATTGGTTTATTGAAAGGAAAATTTAATTATGAAAATATTATACATATTTAAGCATTAAAATTATAATTTTAATAATTTGCTAGCAATTTAAAGCAAAACGTATGAAAATTCTATATACAAACATTAAATTTTTCTCGAATAGATGTAGGAGTATTGGTTTCACATACGGATATTACTTGCTCACACAGTAGATACGATTAAATAAATACTCACATAATCAATATCCGCTTCAATTTTTCCATTTTGAATTAGTATCACAAAATCAATATGTGTATATATGATGATATGTATATGTGTGCAGGAAAATGTTTTCATAAAATATCCCAAAAATTACTTGACCATAAGAGCATAAAAATTGTTATATAAAAAATTTACCATTGACAAATAGAAATATTTGTGTGTGCACATAAAATTTATGTTTATAGGAGTATTGAAAACATTTTCAAGTTAATAATAATGATGGAATTACATAAATAGTTGTGGACTGAAGAATGGATACAGTTAAATTTCAAAAATATCAAAATCTATAGAACTAAATGGTCTTTATAATTATTAAAAATATTTATTTTTTAAATTTACATTTTTATTTTTAAGTTTTTTTTTTTCAATTAAAAACATTCTGGATTTTAATTTATTTGTTGAAAATTCCATAGAAATATAATTTTTTACGATTTTTTTTCCTTTGGAATACAGAAATATTATTTAGATATTGTACTAAAATTCCTATGATGTTGTTTATTACTCATACGTTCGATTTACATCAACTTATCTAATAAAACCAAAGAAGTATGCTACAGTTAATTTTCAATGGTTACGTATTAACTATCTGAAACTTGATTTTTATCACTTATACGCACCATGCTTTATCTCTCTTTAATAACCCAAAAAAGCACGCTACATTTTTGGAATGAATTCACTACTATGAGTAATATATGTATTTATACAGCTTTTTGATTTCAAAAATATTCTGATAATTTCAAGTTTTTTCTGCAGAATGAGATATTTATTTATGGATTTTTTTCTATATACCATTGGTGTACGTTTTGTTAAGCATTTATGAATGCTTTTGGTAATTAAAATAATTTTCTATGAATAACTCTCTAGTTTATATTTATTTTATAATTTGATTTAATTAATATATTTTTATATTTATAAAATTTATGCATTTTAATGAAAGAAAATACTTTGGAAGTAAAGTGATAATCTTGTCTAACATAGCACAGGTTAGTCTTTTTAAATGTATTGTTATAATAACAATTAAACTATTGAGTTTAATATATTAAACATCATACAAACGATACAAAATAATATTGTGCAGGGGGTGAGGCTAACTCCGAAAATGCTTTCTATTCTGCAATGTGTCTAAATAGATAACATTTTCTGAAATCTTTGAAATTATTAAAATTATAATACCTTTTTTTACTTAGAAATATATACGGCCTTGGACTGAATAATTTATTTTACAACATACATATTTGGTCAATTCACAAGATCTCTTATTAGTCATATTGTCATAATGTCCTAATATGTCACGACTCGGCGGCTCGGCTTAATTGACTCTTGGGCATTCGGCGTTGGTCTCTGCTGGTTCGTTACGATAACACAATAAACATAGCATAGAAAGTAGTATTATTTTAGGACATTTTTTGCTTGAAAAGCAATAAAAACCATTGTGAAATATTAGGACATTATGACAATATGATATTGTTACGAATGTGCAATGACGATTTGAGTTTAATGGTCTGTAACGACTGCCTGCAACATTCATCATATTTGAAGGCACGTCCATCAGTAGCATGCTGTTGTTGGCATTGTTTGTAAGTATGGCAACACTGAATGTTTGGGCTGCTGGCAATGACATCGAAGGCTCTGGAATTCGAATGTACTAGTATGTCCATTAAGAGCATTGTAGAAGATTCCCGATAGATGGCGCGTGGCAGTCGTGAGTTGAGTTGATCATTGTCGCTGTTAGAGTTAACATCAACTGTCTTGTACGTGCATACTTGTACATTATAGAGTGTGTGTGTATTTCTGCGAAATGATATACGTGTATAGAGACACTTTTTGAACTGTTGTTGGTATACACTTAAATAAAGAGTTGTTACAAATTTTAAACTACTAAACGGCTTTTATTTGCAATTAAAAGTATCCGGTTTATTAAAAAAAAATAAACCCCGTTTTTAAAAGGTAAAAACGTAACAATATGATATCGTGATTTGTCCAATTGTATATAAATTAATTATTTCATAGAATTAGATAGAAATAATATAATTATTAAAAATAATTACTTTAACCCATTAAAAATCAAGACCATTGTAAATTAAAAATTTTAAAATTCAATTATTTATTTAAACTAAAATACGATCAAGGAACATAGGAAAAATTCAGGACTGTATCTGAATGGGTACAATGGCGTAAAGAGTAAGCTATTTTTATAATGTGTGAAAATTTTTAAAGCATTACTTTTTCAACACATAACGCAACATCGCATTGTTCAGACAACCATCTTATTTTATTTTGACACTCACCGCATCGTAGTGGATTTTTGATTCTTTTAGGAAATTGGTTTCAGGAGTAGTTGCTACAGAAGCTAGTGTAGTTTGTATAAGAGTCTCACTTTGGCCATTTTGTCACTAGCGTCTAAATTAGTGTTATCAGCCAAATAAATAAAACGTTTTGTTTTTCTTGAATCTGTTCCGTGACATAATTTCGGAAATAATTGGAGTACGAGTATCCTCCCAGAGCTGCCAATACATATCATCTTTTGACATAGAGCGATATCCACTGTAGTGTAAAGTACTCAAGAATATTTTTAAATCTTCTACATTGAAGTATAAATTGTGTTTATTAGCTTGCGATGTATGAATGCAAGATTCCTCAATGATTAAATTAACAACCTTTTCCCATTCAAGTCTGAAATAATATTGAGCTCATTGTCCAAAAAAAAAAAATAGTTTGAGACATTTGAACATAGCATGGTGTTATTCTTGAGGACTGCTCAAGTGGAATATCGTCTTCGCTATTACTGCCACAAAATACTTACATTTCACCAGGTACATCATTTGGCATGCGAACTACAACAATATCCTCAGCAACACCTTTATCTTCATCCAATTACAGTCCAGATCTGATAAAATAATAGCTATATCAAAATTGTGATGATCATATTTTTCCAAAAAATCTAGTTCTTAAAACATTTGCATTAGAAACTTGACGTTTTGATGGCTTAGAATTCTATTTTAGCGTAAGGAAAATCTTAAAAAAATTAATACATATTAAGCCATTGTACCCAAATGGGTATACCGATTTTTCTACACACATAACTTTGTCTAAAAAATTATTTTTCTTATTAATTTATATAAAATGTACACACAATCAATCTACTTCACAAAACTATAAAAAAATCTGGCTTTCATAAAACTGGATTTGCTCTACACAGCTCAATTGTTACTGACCTTTCTAATATTCACAAAAAAAAAAAAAAAAACAAGTTAGAGTGGTATATTCGGCTGTGCCGAATCTTAAATACCCTCCACCTAAATTAGATGAAAATTATAGAAATTACATAGGTATAAACACTCTAATATCCATATTCAGTGTTTGTTATTGGGACTTAGCTCCGATTACGAAGATTGGTAGAATGTTAATGTAATACAGTAGTTTTCGCTTATAGTCTACAAATACAGTTGCACAATTTTTGTGGACTATAGCGAATTAGGACTATAACCGAAATTCTTTATTATGGATTTATGGATTATAGATGAATCCTGAATACACATTTTGGACTATATGCAAATTATGTATTTTCTTCAATAAAATAAAATATAGTAGTTAAGTAGTATAGTAGTATTTTATATATTGTTAGAAAATCTAGATTACGCAGAAGATATTTTATTTCAAATGTATAAAAATGTTATCTAGCTCTGCAATTTATAATACATATTCCTACCACTTCCAACAGAGTCTATAATTTTATAATAGGAATAAAATGCACTATTTAACAATTTAAATACTTAATAATTGGTTAACATTACCGATTGGTTCAACATTTTCCTTATTCACCACAAGTGAAGTAAAAGAGTATAAAAAAGGGTAAACAAATATATTTAGTCAAACTTCAAAATTTTTTTTTTTTTGTTCTGTTCTAATGAATTTTCCGTATATGAGCCTTATATATATAATTATGAACCCATAGTTACCAAATCTACTTGAGACTTGTATCTGTTACATTTTTTACCGATATGAGTGTATATATGCGTTAATGTATTTTTCGGATGTGTGACTTATTTGGAAGATATAATTAAATATTTTAACGTGATTTCTATGTATTTGAGGCCTATTTTGCTTGATATTTTTCTCCATAACATTATTTACAAGAGTTTTATGGGTATTATTGTGATTATCGGAAATGGAGCTAATATGGGTGCTATGGTCAAATATGGACCAATATTCACAAAACCCAGTAATATAATGTTTGGATACAATATATTGATCTGTATACAATTTTAGTTCGACATCCATATATTTAAAATATTTATTGAGGTTAATGTGTTTTTCGGAAGTGGTCCTTATATGGGAGCTACGACCAATTGTCGGCCGATCTTTATCAAATTCAACACATCGATTTTCGTATATATGGGAAATATTTATTTGAAATTTTTACCAGATAGAAGCTTTTATAAGAGATTTATTAGTATTTAAGTAATTTTCGGAAATGGACCTTATATGGGAGCTATGGTCAAATATGAACCGATATTCACAGAATCTAGTAGTATCATTTGTGAATTAATACTACCGATCTCTGTAAAATTTTAATTCGATAACGATACTTTTCAGATATTTATGAAAATTAATGTGTTTTTTGGAAGTGGTCCTTATATGGGAGCTATAGCCAATTATGGACCGATCTTCATGAAATTCTCTACAGCGATTTTTATGTACATGGGGATCATGCAAGTTGATTTCAACCTGATACCGATATATATATAAGATAATTGAGTGTATTTAAATGATTTTCGGAAGTAAACTTTATATGGAGGCTATGGTCAAATAGTGCCCGATCCAAAAAAAATTGGTCTCGCGATTTCTGTTTGCACGAAACTTAGTTGTGCTGAATTTTGTATGAATTCTGCAATTCTATGGGCATTTATGTACCATAGCACCATATTTCGGGAAGAAATTTGTATGGGGGCTACGAGAAATTATGGACCGATTCTTTACATTTTCAACAGAATTTGTCCTTTTATCATATTAATAATGAGTGCTAAATTTCATGGTATGCAATGAGTTTACCCAAAGTCACAAAAATCATGTGAAAATTATCAAAATTTTTGGAGGTTGTCTTACATTTTGATCCATAACCCTGGTTCTACCAATTCGATTTTGCTGATTTTCAATACCAAACTGCTTAGAAAAATTATAAACATTTTGGTATACACTTCATTAATTTTGCTTATGTATTTTGGACGTGAGAGTGTTTTACACAGACAGACGAACAGACAGACGGACATTGTTCAATCGACTTAGAATTTCATAAGGATCAATAATATATATACTTTGTTGGATATCAGATGAATATTTCTCAATGTTACACACGGAATGACAAACTTATATATACCCTCTTTCACCACTTGTGGTGAATGATACAGCAGTACAAAAACAGGACAATATACACCTAAGCGGTATTTTTTTTTTAAATTTTTTATGTGTGTTTTTAAAAGCACAGTGTGTTGAATGCAAAAGCAAAATAAACCTTGTAAAATTGATCATGTTAAAAAAATTTATGCGTATTTCAATATTGCCTTTTTTCTGTACTCAAACACATACAATAGCCGGGAATGTGTTAAAACACTTTAGGTGATTTTAAAATTAAGTCAATCACAACAACATTTTCAACATAATATTGTATTTATAATACTCGTGCAATTTTCAAACGAATTTTTTGATAATTCTTGTATATGAAAGTAAATGTAATAAAATAATATTTTTTTTTTTGGATACCCGGCGTGTGCTACTACTAATCTATATTTTTTACATAAAAAATATTTTTGTAAAAAAAGCACCAAAAAGGAATAAGTTTGACTGTTATACAATCAAATTTTAGAAAAGTGCCAAAATCCATTTGACCTTTTTTAGAAGGACTACAATTGTATTTTATAAATTTAACTTCTTGGTTTTGAGATAGCAAAAATTCCTAAAACTCGGTTTTCTATCGTTTTATCCCCTTAAAAGTACAAAAATGAAAAAGTACTACACATCTGTAAAGTTATTTTTTATATATATTTTAATATTTAGGGCCTGGCTCACAAAATGCGAACGAACATTTTCTTTCTTATTTTATATTGAAAACAATAACAAAAATTCAAATTTATTTGTTGTTTTCAATATAAAATAAGAAAGAAAATGTTTGTTCGCATTTAGTGAGCCAGGCCCTTAATATTTTTTAACCATTTTTACCTTACAATTCGAATTTCCTAAAATCCCTTCTTTGTGGATATACAAATCGGGAAAGGTGCATAAATACAATATTTCATTACATACAAATTTTCAAAACTTCAAAATTAGGAAAAATATTTGTATGGGAAAATTCGAAAATCAGCTTCACGAATGGACCAAATAGGTCTAATGCAATATTTTGAGCATCTAAACCATATTCACAAAATTGCTTCTAATGAAATCGGTTTGAGCTCATCAATTGAATAGTTTCAGAGTCTATAACGGACATGGGAAGAAATATATTTTATGTTTTATATATATACATTAATAAAGTCCTATACCAGATATGGCTGCATAAGGACTGAGATCGAAAAATGTTTAACATGCATATATGTTAATAAAAATGAAACCACTAAACTTACAGTTTTGAATCTTTTTTTATTTGATTGAAATTATTTTTACAATTTACAAGAAAAATTACTTTTATAGTTCTAATCACTAATGATGAAATTTTAAACCTTTTTCGAAAACCCTTCCATTATGGTTTTTATAGTGCTTTATGTCACTTTATCTCTGTTTAAAAGCTACCACACTTTAACACACTTTTAACAAGAGCCCAATATCTCTCCACTGGACTCAGCTCCAGGCAGTTTGGAGGTATTGCCTCTCTTGGTACAAATACCACATTATTGTTCTTGTACCACTCAAGACCTTTCTTACCATAGTGACAGATGCCAAATCAGGCCAAAAATAAGTGGACACATTAAGAAGTCTCATGAATGGAAACATCCCTTTTTGTAAACATTCCTTGATGTAAATTTCGGTATTTATAGAGCCCTTTGTAACAAATGTTTGGTTTTTTTTGCCGCAACTGCATATTGCTTGCCATACCAAGAACCTTTTGGAAAATTTTGTCTGCTTTTTGGTCCTACACCTTTCTTCAACATTCCCTCGAGCACCTGCAATATAAAAAAAATTGACCAGAAGCTGCGAAAAACTTTCCATACGTACATTTCGTCATCCATTATGCAGCAAGAATATTTTTTTTATACAATTTGACTTCAATTTCCGTGCTCTGTCTTTGGCCTCTAAATTTTTAGCAGAGTTCCTGTCAGGAACTTTTTGAGCATTGTGTGGTTTTAAACCTTCATTGGCTTTAACTTTTCGTATCAAATAGTCCGAGTACTGACCTAACCGGGCTGCTTTCCTACCGGAGGTGTTGGGAGCTCTTTTGAAAATGCTTTCTATTTTTTTGGATTTAGAAACATCAGGTGGACCATTGCTTCTACCTGAACCAGGTTTTCTATCAACGGACAAGTTCTCCTGGTATTGTTTAATAACATTGGAAAAAGTTCGACAGTAGACCTTTGATTGTTTGGCCAACTTTTTTTAGGACCAAGTTGGGTTTTGTTGAAAATATTTAATAATTTTAGTACGCATTTATTTTCTGGTCACTCATTTTAATCAGATTAACAACAAATGAACATAATTGACATTAAACATAATAACTGACATGCTTTACAAAGGTAACTTGATAAAAAAAACCAAACAATACTTGGGTTAAAAGTTTTAATGACAAACGTATGTTAAGAATTTTACGATCTCAGTCCTTATATGAATGTGACTGAAATCAACAAAATGTAAAGATCCATGTACAATTTTAGGATGATGTCTCGTGTAATCCATAATATGTATACAAAATCTTAAACATATTTTTTACAAAACTGTTCCTGTTATTTATGTTTATTTTATTATATACTATCAGTATCATACACATATCATGCATACTTGTAAGATTGGTCGATATAATATTGTATAGAAAAATATTTACTTTAGTTTGAATGCAAGCAAAAAACATCACTCAAGTTAAAAAGTTATTTTAAAATTTATTCTGTATTAAAAGCTAAAAAAATATTTTCAATTAGTAACAAATGCTTTGAAAAACTTCATTAAAAATAAAATTTAATTCTTTTTTATAAAAATCTCTGTCAAATTAAATCCTTAGTTTTTCTCCTAACAATTTTGTATGTATATTTGCCTGTGGTTGTTCAATACAAACATATAAGCCAATTAAAAAATTTATTAGTTTACAAATTTAATTACTTTAAAATATGGCTTAGAGTAGAGCTATGAGTAGCAATAGTTATATTGGATTATATATGTAATCCAATATATTGGTACTCATAGCTCTACTCTGAACTTATAGATTTTATTTTTATTGATAGGGGATATGAACATTTTCAGTATTTTAAGATGATTGGTTGTAATTTGTAAAGTAAGATCTTCAATATCCATTAAAGCCGTGTTTATCTCCAAACATATTTTTCTTTCAGACATCTGCCGCTATATCTGGATATCGTTAAAATTGGTGTCAAGTAAAAGCTTATATTTTGCTTGGCAATTCCATTTAAATTTAATTTCTGGGATATGGGATTCAAAAAGTACTAAAACTCGTGTTTTGCCCATTTATTCCCTTAAAAGTATAAAACGTACCACACACCTTTCCACTTATTTCTTGCATAAATGCTAGCTTTATTGGTTCCGGAGATATAGAGATACCGATATTACCCGTTTTACCCCCTTAGTGGATCTCTACATCGCACAGTGTTCGATTTTCAAATCTAGCTGGCCAAAAGCCCAAAAATTAACTTTAAAAATGGAAAAAAAATTCCATTCAGGTTTTAAAATAGACTATCCAGTTAAGATATTTCTTTACTCATTTTAGTTGAAATCTTACATTGTAAGCTTGTAACGGTAACATGAAAGATGGGTAAAATATACTAAAGGGAAATAATTAATTTCGCTCGAAAATTAGTTGAAATTTGAACATGAATAAAAAGTTTTCTATGTTAAATTTTTAAAAAATTCTTTTTTTTAATAAAAATATAGTTCCTTTGGAACTTAAAGCAGGTATTTAGTATATATTTGAATAAATACAATTTTAGATATTGATAGATATATTAGGGAAGCTCATAAAAAAAAAATTAAATCAATAGCAAAAATTCCTAGATTTATACTTTTTTCTGTTATCAGATGGGGTCCAACTTTTGATTGTTTTGTGTACTTGGGATACTCCTTTAAAAGAAACTAAAAAAATTTTTGCCCGAATCTGCCCCTGCAGAACAAAGTTTTCAAAACAATGATACACCATCCTTCGACGGGGAACAACATTGAATAACATTCTTTGTAAGTTATTTCTAAAGAATTTATGTTTTGAATAGAAAGCTTTAGTATGATCGTGGGCTTAAGTGATCATGAATTAATAATTACTCATCTCTAGTAATTAACCGTTATTTTGTAGATTTTTTTCATTTAAATATTGTTGGCAAAAAGAATGCAATATATTTTTAATTTTTATTTTGGTGTTCTGGTTTGTGTAAATTAAACTGCACTTTATATCATAACCAGTTTTCAATTAAAAATTGTGAACAGAAAATTTTTAGTGTGTCTACTGATTATTGTTTTTTAATTGTGATGAATATTTCCCGGATGGAGCTTTTTGACATATGGCTATCCAGTGTCAACAATGAACGTTTTTATCGTTTGGTTGACTTTATTTCATCGAATTTTGTTAGCAGCTCAACAGAAAAGATTCAATTTGATAAATTAAAATCTTTTAGTGCGAATATGTGCAGCGAGTTTCAGAAAAGATGGACAAAGGCTAAGACAACAAAACACCGATTCCTACATAATAACGATTGGCTAGCAGTTTTAATAGATTATTATTATTTTACAATAATTACTGCAAAAGAAGATCATAAGGTGGGCAGGCAAAAAAAGGAGTATGAAGATTGTAGCCAAAGAAGCAAGAGAAGAAAAGTAAAAGAATTGACTAATTCAGTAGGTGCCGAGCAAATGGTAATGGCGATTAAAACACACCTGCGTTCATCTGGAAAACGCTGTTCGGCAGAATGTAAAAGAGTTAGCTCTATCTTCGCCAGAAAGGGGTAAAGCCATAAAGAAATTAAAATTAAAAAAATATTTGTAAATTTTTTGAGTTTTTCTTTATTTCTCATAATTGGGTAAATTATAGGGGGCGTGCCGGTGGGCGGATTTGTCTAATTTTTCGTCCAACTTTTCTTTAGGATGTAAGAAATGACTATGCCAAAAATCAATTTTTAACGATTGTTAGTTTTTGAGTAATTAATTTTTGCCACCTTAATTTGAAAATCGAACACTGTGCATCGGGAGCGATGCTTACATACATAATTTCATGAAAAACAAGTTTTAAAATTGACAAAAATTTTTGTATGGGAAAATTCGAAAATCCGGGTCACGAATGAACTTAATGCATTGTTTTGGGTGTCTAAAAGCATCTTCACAAAATTTCACTTTTAATGAAACCGGTTTGGAGCTCATCGGTTGGATGGTTTGAATGGATGCATGGAGAAACATTGTTTGTGTTTTATATATACTTATACATATATTCAAAATTGGGAAAAATTTTTGTATGGGAAAAATCGAAAATCGGCTCTACGAATGAACCGCATATGTATGTATGTAGTATTTTAGGTGTCTAAAGCCATCTTCAATTTTCTTTCCAATGAAACCAGTTTGGAGTTAATTCGTTGAATAGTTTCAGAGTCTATAACGGACACAGGTAGAAACCTTTTTTGTGTTTTATATATATAGATATATTCTTTTGTAACCTCAAAAATATATTTAATATATTTAAAATTTTAAAGTATTGAAGACATCAAAATAATATTCAAGCCAAATAAAAATTTAAAAGTCGGAGAAGCTTTATTTTTTGAAGAAAACTCAGCATGTAAATTTTAATCTATTTTAAGCTTTTTAACAACATTGATATTTATTTCATAGCATTGGAAATTACAATATGTTTAATACTACCTGCAATTTGTAAACGTTTCTTGTTATTAAAGAATTCGTGCAAAAAAATTAATTTTTTTTTTATTTTCAGTGTATTTTATGAATTATGAAATATGGAATAGATATTTTAAAATATTCTTAGAGACTTCTATGAACTGGTATCATTTTAATTTCAATTAATCAGAAGCTGATTTTTTTTTTTTAATTTTTAAATAATTTTTAAACCAAAACCTGATATCTTAAAAATTAGCATTATCATTAATTTTCTAGTTGATTTTTATTTACTTAAATGTTTCGGAAAGCTGCTTTAGTATATTTAAAAAATACTTTATTGCCCTGCGATCATCTTAGAGCGTGAAGAAAATAAAAAAATGTTTTTTGAAACTTAAAGGACCGTAACTCCAAACGATTTTCAAAAGGTAAAACATGTATATTTTAAATAAAAGAAACCATTTTAAAATATAAAATACCTTTAAGAATTTCGTAATTTAAGTAAATTTGTTAATAAAAGAAGTCCCAAAGTTACACAGAAAAAAATATGAATAAAATATTTCCAAACAAACGGTTGTTTGAAAACAAATTCATGTTTTAATATGTATTACTTTTATTTGGTTTTTTTAATATATATAGTCGGGGTTGTCATAGAATCCAATCATTGTCATTGACTTATGAAATTAAATAAAAATGTTTGTTTAACCGATAAAGAATTTAATTCTAGATCGAATATAAAACCGATAACATTCGATTTCACGAGACCAATGTTCTTTTTCTGTCGTTTTCAAAACCGATTCCGACAATGATTGGATTCTATGACAACCCCGATAGTTCTCAAATTTTGTTCTCAACCTTTCTGACAACATTTTAAATAATTGAAAACTCCTAATTTTCATAATTTAATGTACTAAAAATCAAGTGCGTGTGAAACATTTTTTTTAATATTTTAAATAATAGACACCAGCCTACACAATGACAATTATAGATGAAAATTAATTTTGTTCTATCTTTCCATAGGTTTCCACTGATTCATTTTTTCACACATAATTCCCTAATAAAGAATAATATAATAAGGTTGCGTACAACAATTTAATGATTTGTATAACAGCATCAGTATCTATAGAAAATATTGTACATAACAGTATTTTCTAGGGAAACTATTATCTATAACAGCATTTCCTACATAAAATATTATGTATAACAGTATTTTGTAGAGAAAATATTTGGTATACCATTATTTTCTATAGAAAATATTTTGCCTAAAAGTATTGTGCATAACAAAATTTTCTATAGAAAATGTTGTGTAACAGTATTTTGTATATAAAGTGTTGTTTATAACAGAATTTTTTATAAAAAATGTTGTTTATAACTGTAGTTTATAAAGAGAGTATTGTATGTAAAATTATTTACTGTACAAAGTCTTTATTATAGCAGTGTTTTCTATAGAAAATATAGAGTATTTTTGTATTTTCTATAGAAAATATTGTATACTTATAACATTATGTCCTATGGAAAGTATTCTATATAACAGTATTTTCTATAAAAATTAATGTGTATAACAGTATTTTCTTTAGAAAGTGTTGTGTATAACAGTATTTTCTACAGAAAATGTTGATTAAAACAGAATTCTCTTTTAGACCATGCTGTTTGTATAAATATTTTCTAGGGAAAATATTGTTTATAGCTGTATTTTCTATAGAAAATGAAGTTTATAAGAGTACTTTCTATACAATATATTGTTTTAACAGTATTTTATATAGAAAATTGTGGTTAGATGTTCTTTTATATTCATAAACAATTTTTAAATTTATCGCAAGTTTATAAAACAAAATTTTGTATACATAATTTGATAAATAATAATAAATCTGTATGTCTGTCTATCTGTCATACATCAATATATCGGGAATTGTTACGGCTTGGTTGCTATTTAAAATCGAGAAAATCGGGTCACAAATGGCTGAGATATAAGGAAGAAACCAATTTCGATTTTTGGCCTATTTTTGGTCTATATCTGGATTACTAAGTCATTAATATAGACAATACGGATATCTAATGATAGGTATTTCAAAGTCTATTGCAGCTATCTATATAAGGCTATAGTAATTTGGACCTGGTAAGGGTCCAAAATCGGGAAAAATATTTTTTAACCCGATTTTTTTTTTTATCAAAAAAAATTGTATGTACTAAATTTAAAAAAAAAAAAAAATTTAAAATTAAAGAAAAATTTTTGAAAAAAATTAAAAAGAAACTATTTCGAAAAAATAAAATTTTTGAAAACAATTTCAAAAAAAAATATTATTTTTTAAACAATTTTGAAAAAAATTATATAAAATGATTTCTATATATATGTGATTTGCTTTTATATTATATGCCTGAGGCAGATTGGTTCAAATTATTTAGAGTTGAACTTTTATATTAACTATATTAAACAGAAGTAATAAAACCGTTCTAATATGTAGATTTCCCAAGAATTTTATAAATTTAAATTTTTTTTCCAATTAAAAAAAGCAACCCAAAAAATATTTAGCTAATTATATTAAGTTAGTAACGAATGTGTATTTATTTATTGATTACGAAAAATAAATAAAACGGAATATATTTCTTAATATACTCAGTATTAATTGACAGTGTTATATAAATACAATGAAATTTGCATAATCTAATATTTATGAATTTATTGTTTATTTATTGAAATTTGTTTAATCGTGCTAAATATAAAAATATTTACAAATAAATTGATACAAATTATTATACATAGAACTCTACCTTAACCCGTTACCCTTTGCTGCCTCTATCGTAGTAAAATAAAAAAAATGTGAATGTTATAAAAAATTAAATGAATACACATAATTAATACCTGCATTTTTTGTTAGTTTTTAATTGTATGCTTTTAAAGTATATACAATTGTTTGAATAATCTTGCAATTGTAGTTCTCAAGATATTTAGAAATAACTAATTTCCTTGTATGGTAGGTCACTCACCCCCTGTTTCGATCCCTCCATTTTTTTCCTTTACTTGTTTATATTTTTTTTTTCAAGACCTAGTCAAGCGCCTGATTGGACCAGCCGTTTAGAAATGCCAGATTTATTTCCAAAAAATTTTGATTCTGCCCCACTGTGTGCTCCAAAGTTGAAGAATGAAGTTGAAAAATATTTAGGTTTAAAGGGTTCTGCGCGAGGATTTGAAGGATTGCCCGAAATTAGCCGTTGATAAATACTGTTAATAGAAGACGAAGAATAGAGTTTTGTCGACAACAGTTGAACAAGGACATTTCATTCTGGAAGTCTGTTATTTTTGCAGAAGAAAGCAAATATAACCTTTTAAGGTCTGATAAGAAGTCTCGTGTTTGGAGAAATCAAAACACCGAGCTTCAACCATGTAATTTACGCTATACATTTAAATACGGCAGATGCAGTGCAATGGAATGGGGTTGTATGCCCTATTCAGGAGTTGGAAATCTGACATTTATTGAAGGAAATATGTATAACGTATGCGGAATGAAATTGCAACAAAAATTTGGCACTGGTCAAAGAAAAAATACTTGAGCTATTAGTGTTTTAGGACTTTTTTTGAATTAAGCTCTGTTTTGCCTTAATACTTTAAAACTCCATTTAAAAATCTAGCTTTTAGTTATTTCAAAATGATAACAAAAAAAGAACTGCCTTGAAAAGTTTTTTGCAAGTTTTTCCATATTTTATCTATTTTCATCGGGAACAATTTATTTTATTTTACATCAAGTGGCAGAGAAAGGCAGAAAAGTGTTTTGGAAGTAAATGAACTTATTATTGTTAAGATGTGAAAAGAAGAACATAATCTTTTCTCTAAAAAAATATATGCATCTTAATCAATGAGATGTAAGTTGAAAATTTTTACTTTTTGGAATTTGATTTGATCATCAATTCAAATTAATATATTATGAAATACGTACACAAAATCATTCGTTTCATAAAAAGAAACATCAGAGATTACTTTTTTAAAAATAAAGTTCTTCTTAACTGTTCCATCATCCAACTGTCACGCCCTGATGATTATGGTATTTTCCAACACCCTTCAAATTCCAGACTTTCTAAAATGAAAAAATTTCCCATTTTTTTTTTTTAATTAAAAATAATTTGAGAGTTTTTGGACCTTTTTAAATAGAAGAGTTTTTGTAGATTATTTAAAATAAAAATCGAGAAAAATAAGATCGTGAAACTCAAATAGTAGCTCAGAAAAATGCAAATATCGGTATTATCAACACATGTAGTGTACATGAATATAATAAATTTTTTGCTTATATTAAATCAATACAATGGGCTATTTTACAAAGGTTTTATATCGTCGTCCCGAAGTTATCTTCACGTAACTGTCAAAAAATTTTTTTTGGGAAATCGAATTTAAAGCTTCTACGATTTATATAAAAAAATTGAGTCGAAAAAAGTGGTTCGATATTTTTGTATAAAATGATTAGTGTAAAAATTTCCAAATTCATGGAGGAAATTTTTCAAGTTATAAGCATTTTTAGTTCCAAACTAAATTTGCCATTTTGTTGTATACGCCACTTTTTACGAAATATTTGTTAATTTATGACACATGCGTGAAAATGTACTGATAAAAACTGTGCTCATTTTTTTCTTCAAAATTATCTTCACGTATATGGGTTATACTTGCAGTATGCTAAATTAACATTAATTAGTAAGCAATCAAACAAACTACGAATCTAGCTAGTTCTAAAGTGTGTTTTTTTAAACCCGAAAGAATTAAAATTGTAAAAAATAACACAAAAAACTAAATTTTGATCAAACACAATTTTTATTCAAAAGATCAATACATGGCATTAACATTTGAAAATGATTTCGGGCATATGGCTGTTTTTGATGAAGCGCATTATGGACGTCCAATTATGGGCCACTTTTTTCGAGCATTGTGGCATTGAATTGATGGTATGACATGAATAACATGAACTATTTTGGCCTCCAATGCGTAAATTATTGCTGGTTTATCAGCATATACCACTGACTTCAAGTGGCACCACAGGAAATAATCGAGACATGTTAAATCGCATGATATTGGAGGCCAATTGACAGGTTCATTTCCCGAAATCAAGTTATCGCTTAATTTAGAGTTGAATATATATCGATGGTTGTGGTCGCCGTATGACACGTAGCACTATCTTGTTTAAACCACATCTCGCCCAGCTAAATGTCATCCATATTTTCAAACAAAAAATCATTGATCATACGAGCTGCGACTTCATTTTTGAACAAATAAGGTCTGATGATGCCACCAACATGTAAGCCGCACCAAATGTTGCATTTTTCTGGATGTAATGAAGTCTATAGGGTTTGTTGTGGATTGGTCTCACTCCATATGCGCCAAAAACGCCTCATTGCTGAACGCAATTTTTCGATAAAACAGTCGTCTATAAGTTGCGCGAATCAAAGACTGATTTTCAAAGTAAATTTGGTAGCGTTGTTCAACCGTCAATTTACTTATAATGATTTGCCAGAGTGAGCGCAGTATGACAGACAGTTCGTTTGAGGGTTAACACCATTCGCAAGTTCTGTCGAGCTTAAAAAATACTTTATTATTAAAATTTTTGGAAAATGCAAGATTTTATAATATTGAGCATATCATTCTTAGGAGCTACTGTGTGCCGCAAAACAGAAATAAAATTTCCTTGACATTTTGTAAAGAAGTAACTTGAAAACAATTGTTCAAAAATGTTCAGAGCCGGGACATTAGCAAATTCAAGAGGTTTACACTGTACATGGTGCAATAGACCGACTCCTAAAATTAAGTTTCGATAACAAAATTAATCCAAAAAGCTCACTTTAAAAATTCTATAAGTGAAGTCGAATTTCAATCATCAAGTTTTAAAAAACGAGCTAGAAATGGAGTTTTCCCAAATTCAGATACAATTTTTGAAAAAGAATTAAGTACATGCTCAAGAATAAATATTTATCAAGACAAAAATAAAGATATTGAACGCCTATATGTATACCTTCCAGATAATGATGTTAAATTTTTAATACGAAATTTTAAACTCGAGTGATATATTTTGAGTTATTATGTTCTTGTTTCTATTTCTTAGTTTATTACAATAATATTGTTAATAACCATTATAGATTCTATGCTGTATAATTCATGAACATAGAACGAATCGAAATGCCTATTATAATAAAAATAGCATATTTTTTTTTTTTTTTTTTAATTTGTCATATATTTTAATTACATACGTGAAGATAACACAAGATTTTTATATTTTCAAAATTTCATACACTTTTTATTGTATATCCACAAAAATGACACATACGGTATTATAACACATTAATTTTTTAACAAAAATGGATATACAACAAAATAGCTCCACAATATCTCAGAAATTATAAGAGATATAGACCTGGGGATCAAACAGATCGATAGATCTAAGAATTTTACCCCAGAAAATGGTCTTAACTCATTTTTTTTTTGATTTTGTGATATACGTGATGATAACTTCGGGACGACGATATGTTATTTGTTTTAACATATTAAACAAATATAGTGTTTTCTGTTGTGTTGCAATTTCATTCCGCGTACTTTAATAAAATGTATCTGGATCTCCTAAAAGATAATTTAGTACAAAATGCAGAGAAACTTGGCATTAGAGATTCGTTAAGGTGCTACCAAGACAACGAACCCAAGCATACATCTGATATTGTAAAGACTTGGCTTAACTGGAACTGTCCACAAGCAATACAGACAGCTGCACACAGTCCAGATCTCAACGTCATTGGGAATTTGTGGTCACTGCTAGAAAATAATATAATAAACCACAATATTTCTAATGCTTTAAAACGGGCACTGCAGAAAGAATGGGGTAAAATTAAATATGATTATACAGCACAACTAGTTAAAATTTATGATTTTCCTATTTAAAGCTGTTCTCTATCAAAACGGATACTCCACTAAGTATTAACCACATAATAAGTTCGAAATATTGCTAAATACTTTTAATTTAGTATATATTTTAAAAACTTTACCGAATTAAATAATTTGCTATGTCTTCCCTTTTCCTTACGATTTTGCATACAAAATATTTGAATTTTTATTAAATTTTTGTGACTGCATCAAATAAGCTGTGAGTCAATGTTTTTCTTGTTAAAAATTTATTGAATTTTACATTGATTGGTAAATGTTATAATTTTTTTCTTTTTTGTATGTTTTATAAAGTAAATTAATTTGTTTTGTGGCCACACACAATCCATACAAAATAGCATGCAGGCATTTAGTTTGCCTGTAAATTTCACACATATTTTTCTTGTGTAAAAGCTAATTAAAATATGTATTGACAGTTTTACATGTATAGAAATAAATAAATACATTTTTTTTACTGTGTTGTATGTAAAGGGTTTTCCAATGGTATTTTTTGAGATAAATGATCGGATGTTTATTTCATAATAAAGAGAAAGGTATGCCGTTAATAATGAAAAACAACATCAGCCAAATGTCCACCACGACCACGCTTACAGGACCATGTTCTTTTCATGAAATTTTTCATAACTAAATCGCAAAGTGGCTGCACTATGTCCTCACGAATTCTATCTTTGAGGTCTTGAATCGACGCTGGGCTATTGGCGTAGACATTATCTTTCACGTGGCCCCAAAGGAAGAAGTCGCAAGGTGTTAAATCACAAGGTCTTGGTGGCCAATTGTGATCACCTCTTCGAGAGATAACACGGTCCGGAAACTTTTCCCGTAAAAGAGCAATGGTTTCGTTGCTTGTGTGGCACATAGCGCCGACTTGTTGAAAGTAAACATTGTCCAAATCAATATCATCCAACTCCGACCAAAATACGGTGTAATGACGTTTGTGGAATGCCCAATTCCAAAAAACGACGAGGAATGGACAAACCTTCAACACAGGGCTACAGCAGCAATATTCTCAGTTGTTCTTGAGCGACGTGCACGGGTTGTATTCTTCACATCACTAACTTGTTCCAACAGCTCGAATTTGTCCACCAATTTCTGTATTGCTGTCCGACAAGGTGCTTCATGACGACCCAAAAATGCTTTAGTTTTGCGAACTGTGACTGCCAGATTTTCACCATTTTTGTAATGAATTTTAATAATTTCAATGCATTGTTGAAGCGTATATCGTTTCATTTTTAGTAATGGCGTAGTTTTGTCAAATGTCATAGAAAAAAAGCTTTAAAAGTGGCAGCTACTGAAATACCGGGTGATTCAAAATAAAACCTCATGTTTGAAAACCCTTTACATATAAAAGTTAATTAAAATTATATTTTCAAACATAGACATCCCTTTTACATGGCGACTGCATTGCTGCCTAAAGCTATGTTTAGCCGGTTGAAAAATGTTCAGAGAATATCCAACAACCGTATGAACTTATAATTTCTGTTTTGCAACATTGTCAGAAAAACCATTGTCAGTACATTTTAAGACATTAATATTGTCAGACATCTGACAATCGTGTGAACACATTACGTTGCCATTGTCAGATTATTGTAAGATCATTGTCAGACGTGCGAAGTTTATGCATCTGACAATGGCATCATTGTCAGACCATTTAAAAACAAACAAAAGTACGTATTAATTATGTATGTTAAAAAACAAAAGTGAAACAAAATTGGAAAACAAATTATATAATAAATGGATAGCGACATTTAAAAAAAAATAAAAAATCAAGATCCAAACAAGAATCCTACAGCTAAAAGGTGGAATCCAGCCAGCATAATAGGTAGCATCCAGACTCTTCCGGACTTCCAAATGAATGTTGCATAATTCAGGCTGAAGTATCAGCCATCAAAAGGGCGGCTAACTGGCTCAGTTATAACAAGATATCAGGCAGGGATATTCGTATATATACTGACAGTCAGGCAGCAATTAAATCTCTAACAGGTGTATACATAACATCTAATTTGGTCCAGGATGGCGAGACATTCGTACTCGAGTGGGTACGGGGACACTACAGGCAACTGCGTTGCTGATGATTTGGCGAAAAAAGGCGCCATGTTACCTAACGGAAACATAGACTTCCTATGTGGAATTCCGCTATCCAAGTGCAAGCTACAAATTAGTAATTTCGCTCAGACAAGATGGGGTTGTGAACCCAAATGCACTATAACCAGAATGATATGGCCCCGACTGAATAGTGGGCGAACAACATATTTTCTTGGCTTGTCACGCCCACAATTGCGTGGCGTAGTGGCGGTCATTACCGGACACTGCACTTTTGGCAGCCATGCGAGGAGACTTGGATTGCCCTACAACGACTTCTACAGAAGTAGTCAAAACGAGGAGGATGATCAGACCATTTTTCATCTTCTTTGTCACTGTCCGGCATTAGGAGATCTACGCTTACGGTTTCTGGGACACCGTTCCATAAATAGTCTTTCTGAGCTCTCGAATATGAGGCTTGAGGGCATCAACGCCTTTATAAGGAGTAGTAATTGGTTAATAGTACCAGATATGGGAACCTCTCGAGTGTACCCTAATAACCGCTATCTTATTGATATGCAACTGTTGTAAATCTCCTTCTCTCTTCCTTGAACATCTTCTTCTTAACTACTCAATCTTCCACTTCTTTCTTTTCATTTCTATCTGCCCCTCTTTCTTTTTAACTTCTAATTTCAGGCTGCCTGGAAACCTAACCTAACCTAAGGTGAAATCCGTGTGGTCACACAAAAATATAAAACTTATCTAGGAAGTTGAGGCGCGGCGATGTATATGGAGTGCTGATTGCGCTTAGTATAAACTTCCCAAAGATATTTTATGGCAAGAGGTAGCATATGCCATTCAGATAAGTTTGAACGATTGCAAAGGAACATGGTCAATTCTCCGCACCTCCTTCAATTGTAATTTGGAAAGACACTGATGAACAATTTCAAATTGTTTGTTTCAAATGATTTGACAGTTCTGGCAATGTCTAACAACGGACCTAAACTGTTTACCATACAACAATCTGTCAACCGTGTGAACTGACAATTTTTGTTGGCAGATAAATTTATTGTCTCGAAGTTCTGTAGTTTAAAATAATTCCCTACCACTGAGATTAAAAAAAGAAAATGCATAAATATAGTTGGAATAATGTTTCGCAACAATCTATGCTGTTACGAAATAAGTTTAATTCTACTCCAAAAATATGTGTAAAGTAACACAGGTCAACAAATAAAGAAGAAAAAAAATTGGTGCCGAGATAACGCCAGTGGTTTTGTATTAGATGAAAAACTATTTAAAAGCACTATTAATATTTTTAAATTGTACTCCTACGTGTAGCTTTGGATCTACCTTAATTTTTCAATATTGGCTTGTGTGCCCGTTTCGTAATCCTATATGAACATTTCTATAAATATATCGCGAAAAAGTTGTTGCAATGATCGAAATATGTTTTGTTTTATTTGTGGTACACAGTCAAAAAGTTTAGAAAACCTATAACAGACTTAGGGCCATTATTACAACTTGCCTTTAAGTTCGTAATAGTATAAGGTAACTTTAAGTAATAGAAAAAGGTTGCTTTAAAGTTAACTTTAACTATTGGGAACATAAAGGCAAGTTGTAATAATGGCCCTTAGTGAGAAACACGTATTTCAATTACTTTTAGTTAGAAATTAAGACCCTGAATACGCCGCGGGTTCCAAATATGGTCTGTAAAGTGTGTAATGATCATTTAAGAGAGCGGTAAATGTATACATTTGGAATTTAGTTTATTTCAACAAAGTGGGTACACTAAATTTCCATTTTTCATGTGTTTAAAATTTTTGCATGTAATACGAGCATAAAAGTATACTATCAGCACAGTAATTTAGATAAGTTTCCGGAAAATCTTGGATCGTATAGCGAAGAACAAGATTTAAAAGTCATGGAAGATGAATACCAAAGTTGCTGGAATGAACTTTTATACAGTTTAGGCCGAAGTATCGGCTATTAAAAGAGCGGCCAACTGGATCAGATATTACAGTGTATATGGTAGGGCTATCCGTATATATACTGACAATAAAGCCGCAATTAAGTCCCTGATAGGTGTTTATACAACATCGAATATGGTCCAGCAATGCCGGGCATCCTTAAATGAGGGACCATGAAGGCAATTGTATTGCCGATCACTTGACGGGATTAGGAGCCTTTCTGCGGAATTCCGCTGTCAACTTGCAAGAAACGTATACATGACATATTAGGGATATAACTAATTTTGTCGAAATTGTTGGCATACCACCACGTGATGGCCAATGTTGTATAAGTAATAAAAATCTTTTTTTTAGGTCATTTGGAATCAGCACGCACCAACACCAATTTCTAAAATAAACCAATTCTTTTTTTCTCTGAAAAATTATGTAAATAATTTCATATTCTTTTTTTGCAAGTGTGAGGGATACTTCCCATATTTAAAATTATCTTTTGAAGTACGTCCGCAGTTATTACTAGAATAAAATATATTGTATTTCAAAATAGTTGAAAATATTTAATGAAAAACTTTATTGCGTTTGGTGCGTGAACTTTTTTAACAACCGCGAAAAAATAATACCGTGGTATTTCATCTTTTTTATTGCTCTATTCGACTGTGCTATGCCAATTTGCATATTTGCCAAAAATGTCAATAGTTATATCCCTAATGACATATATTACGAACTTGCCCAAACGAGATGGGGTAGTGAATCCACCTGTGCTATTACGAGGATGATATGGCCTGCGCTGGACTGCTCACGGTACTTCGACTACAACGAATACGACTCAGCAATATGGTGGCGATGATCACCGGTGATCTACGGGCCAGACTTTTAGGTGAGAGATACCTTGGTACCCTCTCCGGGCTATCAGTGAAGGAATTAAGGTGCATATATGCCTTTATTAGGGAAAGCAGGTGGTTGATAAGACCGGACTTGCAAATTGCACCATGGCGACTCGACAACTGTCCCATGATGGTCTGCGTTACTTGACTCTCAATACCTTCTCCTCTTACTCCTCCAATTTCTTTAAATTTTCTCATCTTGCTTAATAAATCTATAGAATTCCTTTCATCTACTTATATTTCTTTCCTCTATGTGTTTTTTTTTTTCATCTTCTTTCAGGTTCTATAAAGGGAACGTTTATTGGACCCAAGTGAGCTGTACAAACGAATGTTTTGGACGGCTGCCTGATAACCTAACCTAATATAGTTTAATAAAATGCTGTAAAGTCATTTATTGACAAAATTAGTTTCGAATATACTTAAAATAAGTTTTAGTTTTGACGGCACCAAAATCTTAGTAAACCTATATAATGAATCTACAAGAACCCTAATATCTTCAACAAAGATCTGAAAATGCTACGTGTTTGGAAATGTTCTCAATCTCATTGAAGAAATCTAGGTCGACGATGTCAAAATTTGAAAGAAAAAAAAAAATACTAAAAGATAGCAATATATACACAGAAAAAACTGATTCGTTGTGATAATCAAATTTATATTCATAGATTTTTCAGTTCTAGCAGAAGAAAGTCAGTTGATAAAGAAGAATTTCGATTAAAATATCCAAATTTTGGTAACCCCAACTTGAATTTGTCAGCTACAACAAAAAAAGTTCGGTGATTAAGATTGAAAGATGGAATGGGATCTGCCTTAGACATTTCCACTGGGGATTATTAAAGGTATTATCTTCAGACACTCTCTTACAAAGGCTGAGAATAGATGGCGTAATTTAGACACATGAAGGATGGCCAAGTTGGTCAGACCCTCCTTTAACGAAAAACGTACTATGCAACTGATAAATCGGAATAGAAGGGATATATCAAGGTTGATGGCAATATTAACGGGACACTGGACGTTAGGCAAGTATGCCAATCGTCTGGGACTCCCTTTTAACGACCATTGTCGTAGCTGTAAGGATAGGGAAAAAGAGGAAACGATTTTCCACCTTCTCTGCGAATGCGCAGCCCTGAGTGTCAAGAGACCAACCTTAGTGAGGTCTAAATTAAACGACCTACTGAGATATCTCACGGCTGGTAGGATGTACACAACATTACATCTGACGAGTGGTGTGGTTTTGTCAAAGCGGAGTCCCTTCGACTCTACGTGATTGTTTGCACGCAGTGAACTACTACGTAAACCAACCAACCAAGATTCGATTAGGTACAAATTCGGCGATTACAGCAAAAACTGTTTTCTATATGTATGTAAATATGGGTTTGTAGCGGCCAAAGTAACATTCATGTTGACACTCAAACCGTCATTGAAAAAAATTAAAAAAAAAATTAATTGTTCAACCCAAGATATTTACTTTTAGAATCACTTATATAAAACAGTTTTAAAAAAATACTGACATACAGCTATAGGGAACCGCCTCTGCATCTTTATTTTTGTAAATTTTCTAAAATTCTGGTTATAAGAATAAAAGAAACATTTTTTTGTTCATTAGGGCGAGTTTGTGACTTGTAGATTAAATTAAGTTTAATCTACAAATATTGTTTTCAGGTGGATGATTATTTTGTTTTATTTTCTAGCTTAAGTGGTCAATATTGGCGCACAGTGGTCTAAATGCTCAATCTAGCCGGAAAAAAGTCATAACTCGCTTTTGAAAAGCCGTACCGACATGAAAACTGGTACGTTTATAGATTTCATCAATATAAACAATCTCAGAAAATTTTTTCTTTGTGGGTTTGTTTGAACCCTATAGACGGCGAAACGGCTGGACCGATTTTCCTGAAATTTTCGCACCGTCTTTCTGTATGTGTGAAAGAAATTAAAGGCTACCTTTCATTAAAAAATTTGAAGTGGGCGAAATGCCACGCCAACCTTAATGGACATGTTGAACTCTAAATGAAATAAAAATCGTTGAAGCAAAAAGTGGCTGCTAATTTTTTAAAGATTAGAAAGCTAAATCTATATAGATGACTGCAACATACTTTTTTTCCGGCTAGATTGAGCATTTGGACCACTGTGTGGCGGGTTAAACTCTGCAATAGATCCCAAATTTCAAGCAGCAGATGAACAAATATTTGTGTAGGAAAATATAAAAAATTAATCATTCTAGCGCTAAAGCAGATTTAAGAGACGTGAAATATATTATTTGAATAGATTTTTTATTTTATTTTTTTTTTGCGGAATTTTTCTAATTTATTTTCTCAACGAATATAGCCAGCTATAATTTTCTTCCTCTTATACATTAATTACTTTTAGTTTTGATGACAAAATCTAACATTTGCTGACATTGTATATGACAACACTACGAAGTTTAAACTAGAACCCAAGAACATCAAAGAAGATTAACGTTAGATAATCCCCCTGTTTTGTATCCCATGCGAGTACTTTGAGTGAAAATTTTACATGTGTTTATATTGTAACAAAATCAAAATACATTTAAAATTATTACTCAAATTACTCGCATGGAATTTAGAAACTGGTAATATATTTATTTTTAGATTAACTAATCTGATTATTAATTGGTATTTGAACCCACCCCTAGTGTACATAATGTTATTTTCTTAGTGATCGCCAATCAGAATTCCTAAGATATAATACTTAGGTTTGGCATAATGTCAGTATAAAAATTTTCATTTATAATTCATTAGCACAGGTATTGCCTCCTTCTATGCACTCTATGCATATTTTGTTGTCGGTGAGACCACTACCAGCCAGATAATCATTTAACTGTGTATGTCCAGTTAAGACAACTAATCGTCTACTTACGAGTAGTAGTTTTGTTATCAATCCTCTTCAACCATTTAATGCCCGCAAGAAGCGCCATGATCTCAGCCTAAAAGACAAAATTCTGCTTCAATAGCTGGGGTATAATTACTTAGTTTCGCGTACTAGATGCGTAACCTGTATTTAAATGGTTATTGAATAAATGTTTCTCATATAGATACATATATATTTTGTTTAATTAAACATTTCTTAAATATTTATAATATAATAAAGATATAATAATTAAAAATTATATATTCAAGTGTAAAAATAAAATGTATACGCAGAACAACTATCAATTTGCATTAACTAATATTTATAATTAGTTTTAAAAAATATTCATGTAAGTATGTAATACGAATCTAGTCAAGCAAAAAATATTAATGATGTACACCTATCCCTCGATTTACACGATAGATGCATTCCTGAAAAAATCGTGTAAATCGAATTGAAATATGTTTGTATGAGAAAACGTGTAAATCGAAAAAAGACCCAAATACGAATAAATTTAAAATTTTGTTTAGAAAATTCATTTATTTTAAAGTAAAGTAAATACATTCCCCCGTATTCGTAAAAAAATTTCAATTTAAGCAATGTTTTAAAGCAAAATTTTTTTAACAAATTTGATTTTAAAACAATGTTTAAATTTAAAAATTGTATTAGCTTTTGATAGAAAAGTCCGCTGTGGCATTATTTTCCAAAACGGTCCCGATTCGTCTGTATTGAAGACTTTATCAGGAATGTATTAATTGGCAGCAATAATTTCAGTACATTTTTCGGGATATTCTTTAGACACATCTACATCATCAGAAGCTTCTTTAACTTTTAATTATAGATTATGTAAGGAATGTCTTTGCTTAAATATTTCAAACAAACCATGAGTTGATGGTAGGTGATCATTAAGTTTTTTTATAATAACAATGGTATCAATTGGGATTCGCTTTTGAGTTAATTTCCTATCCAGTTCATTAGTGGCTTTTCCATATTTTCAATTGTAATGTCCCGAACACATGAAATTGTACTCAGGCTCATTTTGGTTCCAACTGCTACACTTTTTCCTATTATGTTTTCATTATACCCTACACCACCATAGTGGGGAGGGTATAATGGATTTGTGCAGATGTTTGTAACGCCCAAAAATATTAGTCTAACACCCACCTTAAAGTATACCGATCGACTCAGAATCACTTTCTGAGTCGATTAAACGATGTCCGTCCGTCCGTCCGTCTGGCTGGCTGGCTGGCTGGTTGGCTGGCTGTCCATGTAAAGCTTGTGCGCAGAGTACAGGTCGCACATATAATTTTTTCTGCCCAAGGACGATCCCTATTGAAACTGGCTGAAATCGGTCCATTATTTGACCTAGCCCCCATACAAATGTCCTCCCGAAAGTGGATTTTATCCGTCACAAATGTTTAATTTATATAGGCATCTACACAAGTTTTTGTCCAAATAAGTTTTATATATAGGGAATTCATGTCACCAAATTTTATTATTATCGGTCCACAATTAGTCATAGCTCCCATATAAGGCCTGCTTCCGATAATCACTTTAACGAGCATAAATCTCCTACAAATGTTGGTATACACATAAAATTCAACATAAATAACTTTCATATAAACATTAATCACGTGACCAAATTTCGTGGTGATCGGTCAATAATTGGTCATAGCTCCCATATAAGGCCCACTTCCGAAAATCGCTCACAAATATAAATTATTGAAATTTTGAAAGAAAAATGTTTTTGCTCATTTACTTAGTGTAGGGTATTATCTGGTCGGGCTTGACCGACCATACTTTCTTACTTGTTTTTTATATATAACTATTTCTGAGAATTGTGCAGGATACATTTACTGAAAAAAATTAATTTTTGCTAAAATATTTAAAAAAAAAAAAAATCGTATAAATTGAAGTAATTTCCACATCCCTCGATTTAAACGAAAACCAAAAAAATCGTGTAAAAGTGAAATCGTGTAAAAAAAGTATCGTGTAGATCGATTATGGATTTTAAAATATTTTTCTTGCTTTAGTTTACGAATAATATTAAAAATTCAAAAAAATTGCCTCCTTGTCCTTGTTCATCAAACACAAGCTAAATAAACTAGGGACGTGGTAACTTATTTTCAACTATTTAACTTATTTAAGAGTTTTCCAAGAATTAGGGTGCACATTAGGGGCTATAACTTTTTTAACTTTTTTTTTTCCAAATATCAAAATGGCCCTAGCATAATCGAATAGACCATAGAAAGTTATTTAAAAAAATGGTATACTTTTTCGCGGTTGCTAAAAAAATAAAAGCTCAAAACACGGTAAAGTTTGGAGATAATTTGTTTTATTTTTTTAATCCAAAAGTCGAAGATAGTTTTTTTTTTATAAATATATCAACCTGGCTCGAAGATATATATAAAATTTGTGGTAACGGAAAAAAATCCGCTGTTTTACTATAAAAAAATAAAAAAGTAATAAAAATTTGAGAACATTTTGACTTTAAACAAGTAAGAGAGCTATATTCGGCTGTGGCGAATCTTATATAGCCTTCACCAAATTATACTTTAAAATAAAAATTTTAAATATTTTTAGGTAAACAAAATTAAATTTTTTTTTTTTCAAAATTTAAAAAAAAAATTGTTTTTTTCAAATTTTTTTTAAAATTTTTAAATTTTTTTTTTAAATTTATTATTTTTGTGGTAAAAAATATATTCGGGTTAAAAAATAATTTTCCCGATTTTGACCCATTGTAGGTCCAAATTACTATAGTCTTATATAAATCGTTGCAATGGACTTTGAAATATCAATCATTAGTTATCCATATTGTCTATATTAATAACTTAGCAATCCAGATATAGATAAAAAATAGGCCAAAAATCGAGGTTTTCCCGGTTTTTTTCTTATAGCTCAGCCATTTGTAGTCCGATTTTCTCGATTTTAAATATCGACCGAGCCGGAAGAATTTCCGATATATTGATGTATCAATTATGTTTCCAAGTCATTTGGGGGCTACGGAAAGTTTAACATACAGACGGACAGACGGACATGGCTATATCGACTTCGCTATCTATAACGATCCAAAATATATATATTTTACAGGGTCGCAAATGAAAAATGTTGAAATTACAAACGGAATGACAAACTTATATATACCCTTGCCACCCATGGTGAAGGGTATAAAAGAGGGACTCCAAGTACTTTTTCCAACTAATAGTAGTTTTTGACTATTTTATAATAATAAACCTAAAAATTGGGCACACATGATTCTGAATGAGTTAAAATTAACAATAGGTGTCTTTAATGGATACAGAATCATTATTCTAATAATATGTTTTGAATCAGTAAGAATCCACATTACAATGAATCAATAAACATGAAACTAGAGACATGTTATCCTAAATTAGTATCAATTCACAAATAGTACTATTTCTTTCTTCCAAATAGGGTGGCGAAGCGCACCGGGTCAGCTAGAACTCCATACTTTTATTGGATATTTGAAAATAACTAAGACTTTGTTACAAAAAGTGTGCCTTTTTTTATATTAAATAAATAAACAGTCACTTAGAGTTTAATTGTCAGGAAATACTCGTAGATTAATATTTTTAAATGAGTTTGTGTCATTCTTTATTAACAGGTTTCCTTGTCTAGCCTGCGAAAGGTAGCCTGCTGCATCTCCTGAAACCATTATTGTAATACAATTTAAAACAAATTAAAGAAATCTTAAGATATTTTTACCGATCTGTTTTTAAGATATTGTATGAATCATTGAATGAAAAAGTTTGTTTCTCATTTGTTGAATTTTTCTACTGAAAATAGATTAAAAGTAAAAACCGAAGAATAACTGACGGTTTCGGTTATAGGCCTAGAAAAACCGCGTTTTCGGTTTTCATTAAAACCGAACTGGAAACTCTAATGTAAATGACAAATAAATAAATGTTTAATTAATACCTTTCATTGAATTAATTTTTAATAACATTTCCAAGTACTCTAATGTAAAGAACAAATAAATAAATGTTTAATTAATCCCTTTCATCGAAGTAATTTTTAATAACATTTCCAAGTACCATAAATTCAGCAATTTATTTATGAGTGTAGCATATATTCGAATTATGTGATAGTAGTTGGAACCGCCAGAATTCGATTGGCGGCAAATTCGGTTGTGAAGTCGAATCTGTTTTCTCTGTGTAATTTTATCAAATTTATAACCAAAAATTAAACTTTCTTGAAATCCGCCAATTTTAAATCGGTTCCCACCCATTCTAACCCATAATAAGTATAACTGTTAAGATTTCAAATAGAGTTTATTAGAATCGGTAACAAATTTTTGAACTTTTTAAAATTTTGTTTAAAGAAAATGGGATTAGATATAAGTATGAAATTTTCTTATTGTTTTTTGATTTCAAGTTATAAAGGATTAACGATCTCAGATAATTTTTACATTTTGTACTTATGACCGTAATATCAAAAAATTGGTATCTGTCAGTGCTTATCATGTTACCTTCTAGGCAAATTTATCTGCTGGGTATTTTACACCCTATGTGTTGAACTTACGGCCATTAAACAGCTGTGGGTAAATTAAATAAAGGGTGTTTTTTTTATAGAGGTATAGAACTTTGAAATGGAATAAAACTTTGAATGGAATATCAGCGTAGACTTCACTTATCCCTACAGAAAATAGTCTAGTGGCATTAAATCTCACGATCTTTGAGGCCAATTCACGGGTCCGAAACGTGAAACTATGCGGTTACCAAACTTTCCGTTAAATCAATTGTGCACGCAGAAAAAAAATATAGTTGTGCATTGTTACTGTAACCATTTCAAAATTTTTAACAATATTATAGTCACAGTGTCACTATATATGTATATGATTGCGGTAACAATAATATGGGTAATTTACAATTCACATGATTGTATGTGACAGCCATTTATATGATGAAGGACTTACCATATGATGTTGCTCTCGGCTTATGGATATCATAATCTGAGAACAACATATTGTTACGAATGTGCAATGACGATTTGAGTTTAACGGTCTGTAACGACTGCCTGCAGCATTCATCATATTTGAGGGCACGTCCATCAGTAGCATGCGGTTATTGGCATTGTTTGTAAGTATGGCAACACTAAATGTTGGGGCTGCTGGCAATGACATCGAAGGCTCTGGAATTCGAACATACTAGCTTCGTCCGTTAAGAGCATTGTAGAAGATTTCTGAGAGATGGCGTGTGTATAAATGGTGGCAGAGGCTGCAGTCGTGAGTTGAGTTGATCATTGTCGCTGTTAGAGTTAACATCAATTGTCTTGTACGTGTATACTTGTACATTATAAAATGTGAGTGTGTGTATTTCTGAGAATTGATATACGTGTATAAAGACACTGACTGACTATTTAATTATGTTGTTGTTGTACATTCTAAATAAATAAAGAGTTGTTACAATTTGAAACTACTAAAACTGCTTTTGTTTGCAGTCAAAAGTATCTGGTTTATTTAAAGGAAATAAACCCACGTTTTTAAAAGGTAAAAACGTAACAATATAATGATTTAAATTATTCATCATTTAAACGGTTGTCACAAACATATACTTGTTTACTGCAACCATATATATGGTCGATACAATCCTGTGAATCGTAAATTAACCATATTATAGTTACCACAATCATATAAATAGTTACTGTGACTATAATATTGTTAAAAATTATGAAATGTTTACGGTAAATATGCACAAATGTTGATATGGTTACAGTAAACATTCACAACTATAATTTATTCTTTTAATTGGTTACCTGAATATCTATATTTCAATCAAAATGTAAATAGAACATCATAAGATTCATTGTACATATTTTCAAATCAAATGTAAATCTAAATTACCCCAAACCTATATGAATAAAAATTATCATTAAAAAATACGTTTTTTTTCTCTTTAGCTATTTTTATACATTGCAAATAGCTTCTGACAAATTCACAAAACGTTGTTTGTCCTGGTGATTAATCAATTTAAATTTCTCTTTTTGCTAATTAATTATTAAACATATTTTTGCTTTTGTTAAAAATGTGAAATATATTTCAGCACGTCTAGCTATACTTAATTGTAATTATAGTGTCTGCTGATTTTGACATAGTAAAAAATTAATAATGAATACATTTTTGACAAAGGTTTATTCACAAAAGTAAAAACAAACCAATTAAATATTTTACGTAAATAACACTATGCTACATGAACAATTTTTACCACACATTCTTTGTCGATCAGAAATGCTTGGTATTAAAATTGGGCAAAAAAG
Organism: Calliphora vomitoria; assembly: GCA_942486065.2. Lineage (NCBI taxonomy): Eukaryota > Metazoa > Arthropoda > Insecta > Diptera > Calliphoridae > Calliphora > Calliphora vomitoria. Next base: position 38,362,639 of record OW818029.2, read on the forward strand.
AGTAGAACCAGAATTTTGGACAAAAATGTGAGACAACCTCCAAAAAACTGATATTAGTTGTTTAAAACTTAAGATTTTTATTTTTATGCCCAGCACCAAAATGATACTTATTTTATTATTTCATTTGTAACACACAGACATTTTTGTTAATTGTGTACATATTTTTCGAGCTTAAACATTTTAAAGACGATATAGATATGCCCGTCTGAATGTCTGTTGCAAGCATGATAGAGTCTAGAAATGGATGAAACTTTCGCAAAATATTCTTTGTTGATCGAAAATGATTTGTTTTAGAAAAGGGAAAAATCGGTCAAACAAAAATACAATTTTAGGACGAAATGTTGACAAGGTAAAATCTTTCAGATCAAAAGATATGAAAAATAAAAAATTATTTCTTTAAAAATGAGTTTTAGCCAACATAAGAATGAAGTACAACAATTTCTCCAGCTTCAGGAAATTGATGTACTACTCGTTTCTGAAACACACTTTACTATAAAGAACTGTCTCAGAATTAACGGATACTACACTTGTGAAAAAATACAGGTGGTAGAGAATGTGGCGGGACAGCTATATTAGTGAGAAAAGATATTAGGCATTTTCCAATACCAGAATATAAAAATGACTGATGGTAGAGTTACAATATCTGTTATATATTGTCCTCCTAGGTATGATATTAATCGAGGGCAGTTTCATGAATATTTTACAACTCTAGGTCCAAGATTTATAGCAACTGGTGATTACAATGCAAAACATACATTTTGGGGCTCTCGTGTTATAACTCCTAGAGGAACAACTGTTAGAAGCAATATCGTCTAACATACTAGATGCCATATCTAGTGGCTAACCTACTTATTGTCCTACATACCTCAATAAGATTACCGATCTAATTGACTTAGCTGTAATCAAAAAAATAAAACGCGAATTTATTTCAGTGATCTCTTCGCTGGACCTCTACAAAGAGGACGAAATGGTTAAAATGGATAAAATGTATGTTAGCTCACACTTGGCACAAAACATCTCATTGAAAAATGAATATGAAATACAATCCGCTGTCGATATATTTACAGATATTTTAACAATCGTTGTGAAAGGGTCCACACCCCCAGTCACCTTGGGGAATTACAGACAATCAAAATGCTCTACAAACATTGAGTCTCTTATCAAAGAAAAGAGAACACTCAGACGTCAGACGTCAGACGCAATCGCGATTTCCCAGCGTAAAGGATAAACTTAATCTGCGCCAAAGAAAACTTCACGTAGCCTTAAAGATTAATAAGGAATCTAATCAGAGAAATTATCTTAAAAACTTAGACCCTATTAAGAAAACAGAATACAGTATCTGGAAAGCTGTGAAAAATAAGCAATGCCCTATGAGTCACCCTTCAAAACGGAGAATGGGCAAAATATACTTCAGAATAAATGGAAGCATTTGACAATCACTTGGATAATGTATTTACCGCAAACGATACAATATCATTTATTAGTGATAATGTCATAAATAACGTGGTGCCACCCCCAATAAAATTCCAGTTCTCTACCATGAAGACAACAATCAAAGGTTTAAAGACTGGAAAATCACCTGGTATAGATAAAATTACTACCACGATGATAAGTAATCTGCCCAACTCAGCACTGAGAATTATTTTGTTCATACTTATTTAACTCAATACTACGTATTGGATATTTCCCATCCTTATGGAAAATATCTGAGATAGTTATGATACCAAAACCGGGAAAAGATTTCACTCTAATGCCATCATACCGTCCCATCAGCTTGTTGCCAATATTATCAAAAGTTTTTGAAAAATTGTTACTTGAGAGCCTTATAGTATACCTTGACGAAAATTGCATTATTCCTGATCATCAATATGGTTTCAGAAGTAAGCATATTACTATCGAACAGGTACATCCGATAACTACTCTTATTTGGAAAATCTTCGAGAACAAGCAGTATTGCTCTGCATTATTTTATTAGATTACTACCTGGGAATATATAAATTACATACAAGAAAGATCTTTCCAAATCAGGTCAAAAGATGAGATCTCGTCACGTCGAAAAAATATCCGCTGGTGTACCACAGGGAAGTATTCTAGGGCCGTTCCTATATATTTTATATATGTCTACGAGGGCACTGACTCACACATATACATTTGCGGATGATACCGCTTTTTTAAGTACACATGAAAACACCTCAATAGCTTCTGAACAACTCTAGTCTCACAACGGCGATTTAGAAAAATGGTAGTCACGTTACAGTTAGTTGTCCTTCCATACAGATAAATAATATCAAAATTCCAGAACTGAGCCATGTGAGATATCTCGGTATCCATCTTGATCGCCGTTTAACATGGACCTATCATATTGAAGCCAAGATTGCACAAATAAAATTAAAGACAGTTCAATTGCAGTGGCAAAATTACAAAGTGCTTTTGTACAATACAGTTATAAAACCGATATTCAGGTATGGGAAACAGCCTCCTCATCTAACATTGAAAAATTGCAAAGAAAGTGGTAGCACTGTTAAGGAAAATTACAGGTGCCCCATGGTACATTCGCAATAGTAATATCCATAGGGATCTCAATGCTCCCATAATATGTGACAGGTATCAGTTTAAACTACCTGTCAAAACTTTTGGATCACCCAAATCCCCTTGCCAGGGAGTTTCTCTCATTTGTGGGTCATAGGCAGCTTAGGCGATTGGAAGCACTGGATCTGGTCAGATAATCATTTCAATGAGCACTTATGTTGGACATTACAGCGGTTATTGCCGCTGTAATGTCCAACAAAACAGCCCATTAACAAAACAGCCCATTAATTAATATAAGCAAAAAATGCGTCATATTTATGTACTTTTGTGGCAGTTATGCAGAAATTTATATACAGGTGCACAGTGGTTTAGAAACGTTTTTTTTTTTTTTGGAAATAATTCGGTACTATTTGAGATATTGTTACGAAATTTCACATGGTTGGAGCTAGAGTATATTCGAGTTGATGCAGTTGTTCAGCTTAATAGCACTAGTGGGGGCCAGTGCGTTGCCCGTCAAAGTTGATCACCTCGGGTCGCAAATGTTTTAAAAAATTCGCCAGAAATACATTTATGATCCAAATGAAGTAAAATTTTAAATATAAATAGTGCTTAAGAAGATTTACAAAAAGTACACTTACATGTGTAGGTTATCTCTATTAGTTGAAGAGATATTTAGGCTTATTTATTTATTTTTTTAATTTTTCTCGATCTTTTTATGGTTTTTTAGATGTGGCGGGCCTACGGAGGTTCGATTTATTTTTAAAAATATCGCCTATATTGGTGATAAAAATCTAAATAATATAAAAGTTGTTAATAGTTATATTGCCCCTATAAAAAGTTAAACGCATCCAAAGTTCGAACATGTAAAAAGTGCCGAATTTTTTAAGTTTTTTTCCCAAAAAAGCCCCTATATTTTTCTTTTGTAGAAAAAAATTTCTGCGGGACTATACACAATTTTTATATGATCTGGAAAGAGAATTTAATGCAAAGCGTGAAAAGTAAATTTTGGCTCACTTAAGCGGACACAACATCTCCCAGACCTATCCAAACTTGGCCAATTAAAAAAAAAAAAAAATTAGATTTGATTAAGAAATTCTAAAAATTCAAAGCACCGATCCTCGAAAAAGCTTCATATTTGTATATCCCTATATGCTTCTTAAATATTTACAAAAGTTTTTTTACTATGACACGGAAAATAACGCCACAGTAGGCACATTTCTAAAAAAAAACTAAGTTTTTGGAACACATTTTCTCCGGTGAAACAATAAATAATACCGTTGATTTAAGCATAATTGAGTCTATATTAGTTCCAAATTTTGTTATAAAATCTTTAACCGTTAAAATTTTACATTAATTAAAATTTTGTATTTTTCTTCATCGAAATCACCATATTATAATTTTTTAAAGCAAATAACGTCCCAAAAATTTATAAAATTATTTAATTTTACTAAAATATCAATCTTCATGTTCTAAGGTTTTCAACAATAGCAAATACTTATATAAAAAGCCTTTATTTACTCTTCAGAGGTTCCACAAACCCTGCCCCCTTTGAAAAATTTTTACGTTTTTTCATATAATGCATGCAAAAACCATAAAAAAGATCGAGCAAAATTACAATAATTAGATTAAAATAAATAAATAAACCTAAATATCTCTTCAACTAATGAAGATAAACTACACATGTAAGAGTATTTTTTGTAGATCTTCTTAAGTACTATTTATATTTTAAATTTCAACTCATTCGAATCATAAATGGAGGTGACCAACTTTTTAGGGGCAACGCACTGGCCTCCACTAGCGCTAGGAAGTAGAACAACTGCAAATCAACTCGAAAATACCAACCACGTGAAATTTTGTAATAAGGATTGAGATCGAAATATTTTTAACATACATATATGTTAACAAAAGTGAAACCACTAAACTTACAGGTTTGAATTTTTTTTTATTTGACTGAGGTTATTGTTACAATTTACAAAGAAAAAATATTTGTATAGTTTTAATCACTAATGATAAAATTTTGAACCTTTTTCGAAAACCCTTCCATTATGGTTTTTATAGTGTTTTATGTCACTTTGTTCGAATAGGTTGTCCATCTCCGTTTAAAATCTACCACACTTTTGGACACCTTTTTTGTGCTCTTCAATTCTCTTTTAACAAGAGGCCAATATCTCTCCACTGGACTCAGCTCCAGGCAGTTTGGAGGAATTGCCTCTCTTGGTACAAATACCACATTATTGTTCTTGTACCACTCAAGACCTTTCTTACCATAGTGACAGATGCCAAATCAGACCAAAAATAAGTGGACACATTAAGAAGTCTTATGAATGGAAACATTCTTTTTTGTAAACATTCCTTGATGTAAATTTCGGTATTTATAGAGCTCTTTGTAACAAATGTTTGACTTTTTGCCGCAACTGCATATTGCTTGATATACCAAGAACTTTTTGGGAAATTTTGTCTGCTTTTGTGTCCTAAACTTTTCTTCAACATTCCCTCGAGCATCTGCAACATAAAAAATGGACCCAGAAGCTGCGAAAAATTTTCCATACGTACATTTCGTCATCCATTATGCAGCAGGTATATTTTTTGTATACAATTTGACTTCAATTTCCGTGCTCTGTCTTTGGCCTCTAAATTTTTAGCAGAGTTCCTGTCAGGAACTTTTTGAGCCTTGTATGTTTTTTAAACCTTGATTGGCTTTAACTTTTCGTATTAAATAATCCGAGTACTGACCTAACCGGGCTGCTTTCATACCGGAGGTGTTGGGAGCTCTTTTGAAAATGCTTTCTATTTTTTGGCTTTAGAAACGTCAAGTGGACCATTTCTTCTACCTGAACCAGGTTTTATATCAACGGACAAGTTCTCCCGGTACTATTTAATAACATTGGAAAAAGGTTGATAGCAGACCTTTGATTGTTTGACCAACTTTTTGTAGGTTTTGTTGAAAATATTTAATAATTTTAGTACGCACTTTTTTCTGATCAATCATTTTAATCAGATTAACAACAAATGAACATAATTGACATTAAACATAATAACTGACATGCTTTACAAAGGTAACTTGATCAAAAAAAAAAAAAAAATCAAATAATACTTGGGTTCAAAGTTTTAATGAAAAACGTGTGTTAAGAATTTTACGATCTCAGTCCTTAATATTTCAAATAGTTCCTGAGATACCGAATTATTAAAAAAAAAACTTTTCTAAAGCACTGTGAGCTGTTGGAAATACCGATGTTTGCACTTCTCTGAGCTCTTATTTGAGTTTCATGGTAATATTTGTTTCACTTTTTATTTTAAATAATCTACAAAAACTCTTCTATTTAATTTAAAAACATTGGGGCATTTTATCACTTTAGAAAAACTAGAATTTTAAAAATTTCTGATGTTTCTTTTTATGAAGTGATTAATTTTGTGTACACATTTCATAATATATTAATTACAATTGATGGTCAAATCAAATTCCAAAAAAGTCAAAATTTGCAATTTACATCTGATTGATAAAGATCCATATATATTTTAAAAAAAAAGGTTATTTTCTAGTTTGCACATCTTTTCAATAATAGGTTTATTAGCTTCCAAAAAAAGTCCACTTCTCTGCCTTTCATTGCCACTTGATGTAAAATATAACAAATTATTCCCCATGAAAATAGATAAAATATGGAAAAACTTGCAAATATTTTTTCAAGGTTCTTCTTAGTTTGTTAAAATTTTGAAATAACTAAAAGCCAGATTTTCAAATGGAGTTTTAAGGCAAGACATAACGTAATTCAAAAAAAGTCCTAAAGCACTAATAGCTTATGTACTTTTTATTTGCCAATGTCAAAAATTTTGTAGCAATTTCGTTCCGCATACGTTATATAACTTCTAATTCCTAGTATTTTACATAAATCCCTTACTATACTAAATTGCTGATTTAAGTTTTGATTTGTTATTTTAAATTTGATTACCCTTCAGGAATAAAGAATTTTAGTTATTGTAACAATGAATATTTTTCTTTTTGTTCCGTATACACAATATTTTTATTATTTATTTAAAAATATTAGTAAATAAGCATGTGTTGTTTATATGTTCATGACATCAAATCAAACTAAGATAATTTTATTAACTCAGCAAGCGTAAGAGCATAAAAATAATGTGTAGTATAAGAGTGACGTCAATGGTAGGTACACTGGAAAAAATCGGTTATGGTTTAGAAATATTTACTTTGTAAAATGTATGAAAAAGAAAAATGAACTTGTAGTCAACGTTTTTCTTTTTTTTAAAAGTTAACTAAGCGTTTATTTCCATTGATTTCATAAAATTTAAACTGCAATGTATTATATAGAAATTTCTCAGAATTATTTTTATTATTCACACTTTTGCCAGTGTATTTAGTACCAGACGCATAATCATGTTGATTTTTTTTATTATCACTTATTTAAATTTTATAATGTCTTGTTGTATCTTCTTTGTATTGTTGAACTGGTGTAGTAACTCAAAACTTTTGAGAAAGTAACTATATAATTTTTCAAGTTTATTTTCACTGAAACACAGTGTAACACTCAATATTAATTGTTTAATAGACTGTAAATTTATTTATTTATTTTTTTTTTTTTTAATTAACGTGAATAATTACACTATGCTAGTTGAAAAAACTGTCAAGCGGGGCACCCGGTGGGTTAAACTAATTCGAATACGCTGAATTCAGTGGTGCTAACCGTTTTTAGGTTAGCTCGTATTTTCGAGATATACCGTTATTTCGAAAATGGAGGAGGTTCCACAACATATATTCGCTTAAATCAAAAACGGTTTAGTTTATGGAATAAACTATAAAACCGAAATTCCACAATAAAATTACCTTTAAGCAACGCTTAACATTTTTTTAATCTGCGGAGTGGTTTTAGAAACATAAATTTTTTTGGCAAAAAAAATAATATTTTTTTAGGAAAATTTCGAAATTTTTGTTTTTTAAAACGGCATACAAAATTGGAAAATGAAGCTACGCACTTAATTTTTTCCATTCGCATAAAAAGCAAAGTTCCAAATAAAACAACCAAATGATTAAAATCTGTTCACAACTTTTGATTTTATTCTCAAAAGATGAAAAATTTTAGTTTTTATAATAACCACACATAATAATAAACTATGAATTATAATATATATGTATGTATAGAATGTTTTATTATTTGAAGTGAAGGAGTAAAATTTGCAAAAACCTATTTAAAATGAATATGATAAAAAAGAAAACTATACTTGTTGTTAATTAAAGTTTAAGTTTTTATTTAGAAATTTATTCTTCTTCCTCCTGCAGATTCCAGCAAATATCCCCTAAAAGCGAATCAAGTTTTTTGTCCGGTCCATTAAGAATTCCTGTAAAATAAAAACATTGTGATATTAAATATAAATCTAATTTAAAAAAGTAGTTAGACTTCATACCTTCTTTTACTTTCATACCGCTTAATCGTGGAAAAATTCGGCTCAATTCGGTAAAAGCAATCCCATCTAGGTTCAATGCTTTTATAAATTTGTTTACAATACCCAGTTTGATGTGGAGTGGAGGAAGCAAAATCTTTTCCATCGGCACAAGTGGTAATTCAATGATATTATTTCTATGCAATCTGCTTTCCTCACGTAAAGCCCAGTCCCGTGTATTGTACTGGTCGCCATTAAAACGCGTATTCCATAAACACACGAAGCACATATTTTTAGCATAGCCCAATTGCATGCCTCTTAAAAGAGCAACCACTTTTAAATCTGCTCATATTTTCCACTTGTGTTTGGAACTTTGCTTTCTATGTGAATGGAAAAAATTAAGAGCGTAGCTGCATTTTCCAATTTTTATTTTAAACAAAAATTTTTTTTTTAAACAAAAATTTCGAAATTGTCCTAAAAAAATATTTTTTTTTTGCTAAAAAAAATTATATTTCTAAAACCACTGCGCAGATTAAAAAAATGTTAAGCGTTGCTTAATGGTAATTTTATTGCGGATTTTCGGTTTTTTCAGTTTATTTAATAAACCAAACCGTTTTTGAGTTACGCGAATATATGTTGTGCAACCTCCTCCATTTTAGAAATAACGGTATATCTCGAAAATACGAGCTAACCTAAAAAAACGGTTAGCACCACTGAATTCAGCGTGGTCGAATTAGTTTAACCCGCTGGGTGCCCCTCTTGACAGAAAAAAAAAGTGTCAATTTCATGCACAGTGTTATTAAAGGTATTTTCTCGAATTCTAAATACATTCCCTCATAATTAATTCAATGAATAATGAATTCGTGTGAAACGTTTAAGGCAAAATTTAATAAAAAAGATTTAAGTTTTAACAACTTAATTTCACTTTTCTAGGAATTATGACATACGAACTATGTCAATTATAGGTTTTATACTATGAGTAAAATTCAAAAACATTATAGTAAAACAAAAAATTCTGTAAACGTTTTTTGTGTTCTCAAACTGTAATGAGTTATTGATGCTCCCAATGTTTAATATTGTTCTCTGTCATCTAAAATCCAAATACTGAATTTATGAGTAAAATTGGATTAGGTTTAGATATTGAACATTTTATTTGATGTTACGATAAAAAAATTCATATTAAAAATTATTTTTGTATTTCGCTGATCCATAGATATTTAAATATAAACCAAAGAGAAATATACATAGAGAGGAAACTCTCCTATCAAATACCTAACTCAGTTGTCAAAAACCTAAGTGATGAGAATGTAATTTTTTTGGTTGAGTTTTTTTCTAGTTTCCGCTTTATGTTTCTCTATGATATAAACTTTCTTACATTAATAGCACACTAAAACTTGATACCAATAAAAATCATAAAATGTCATGATCTCAAATCCAAAATTTTACATTTTAAAAGTTTTTTTTTTAAACGAAATTTTCAAAAATTAAAAAGATTGTCTTGAACTGTAATAAATGCTAAATGAGGAGTACATATAAAAATTTTACTGATTCTACCTTTAATATGTTTGCTTTGGTTCACAAATTTTCATATTTGGAAAAAAAGTTATAGCCCTATTGTGCCCCCTAATTCTTGGAAAATTCTTAAATAAGTTAAATACTAGAAAATAAGTTAACGGCGTCCCTAGTTTACTAAGAGCTAGTTTCTTACTTGTCAGTTAAACGTAGGTTATCACGCTGTGATACCACAAGTGGTGAAAGAGGGTATATATAAGTTTATCATTCCGTGTGTAACATTGAGAAATATTCATCTGAGATCCAACAAAGTATATATATTATTGATCCTTAAGTCGATTGAGCAATGTCCGTCTGTCTGCCCGTCTGTCTGTCTGTGTAAAACACTCTCACGTCCAAAATACATAAGCAAAATTAATGAAATGTATACCAAAATGTTTATAATTTTTCTCAGCAAAATCGAATTGGTAGAACCATATAAGGTCCATTTCCGAAAATTACTTAAATACTAATAAATCTCTTATAAAAGATTCTATCTGGTTAAAATTGCAAATGAATACTTCCCATATATACGAAAATAGATGTGTTGAATTTTATGAAGATCGGCCGATAATTGGTCATAGCTCCCATATAAGAACCACTTCCGAAAAACACATTAACCTATGTAAATATTTTAAATATATGGATATCGAACTAAAATTGTATACAGATCAATATATTGTATACAAACATTATACTACTGGGTTTTGTGAATATCGGTCCATATTTGACCATAGCACCCATATTATCTCCATTTCCGATAATCACAATAATACCCATAAAACTCTTGTAAATAATGTTATGGAGAAAAATATCAAGTAAAATAGTTCTCAAATACATAGAAATCAAGTTAAAATATTTAGTTATATCTTCCAAATAAATCACACATCCAAAAAATACATTAACGCATATATACGCTCATATCGGTAAAAAATGTAACAGATATAAGTTTCAAGTAGATTTGGTGGCTATGGGTTCATAATTATATGCATATATAAGGCTCACATCCGGAAAATTTATTAGAACAGAACAAAAGTATACTTTCGAAGTTTGACGAAAAATATTTGTTTACCCTTTTTTATACTCTTTTACTTCACTTGTGGTGAATAAGGAAAATGTTGAGCCAATCGGTAATGTTAACCAATTATTAAGTATTCAAATTGTTAAATAGCACATTTTATTCCTATTATAAAGTTATAGACTCTGTTGGAAATAGTAGGAATATGTAGTTATTTCAATTATAAATTGCTGAATTAGATAACATTTTTATACATTTGAAATAAAATATCTTCTGCGTAAAGTAGTTTTTCTAACAATATATAAAATACTACTATATGTACTGCTATATTTTAAATAAACTTTTATTTTGTTTAAAAGAAGTGGTTTTATTGAAGAGAGTATATAATTTGTATATAGTCCAAAATGTGTATTATATCAGGTTTCATCTATAATCCATAAAGTGGCTTAAAAAGAAATTCGGTTATAGTCCTAATTCGCTTATAGTCCACAAAAATTGTGCAACTGTATTTGTAGACTATAAGCGAAAACTACTGTATTACATTAACATTCAACAAATCTTCATAATCAGAGCTAAGTCCCAATAACAAACACTGAATATGGATATTAGAGTGTTTATACCAATGTAATTTCTATAATTTTCATCTAATTAAGGTGGAGGGTATTTAAGATTCGCCATAGCCGAATATAGCACTCTAACTTGTTTTTTTTTGTAAATTTTAACTTTGTAAAAGAAAAAGTGACATTAAAGTTTATAAAATGTATATTAAAAATTATATTGATGTTAATAAAGCGAATCAAAACAAAGAGCTGCTGTGCTGAATTGTTTATTTTAGTTTTCAGATGTTTGTGCTTTGGCATTTTATATTTAGGTTTAAGTCATTGCCGACTTAAACCTAGATTATATACTAACTAAACAATAAGTTTAAACGAAGAATGAAGATTATCTTTATCCCAGAAACTAGCTCTAAGTATGTGTTTGATGAACAAAGACAAGGAGGCAATACCTAATTTACTTGCTTTTGGTTGAATCCTGCTGCTAGTTTTTCTCGGAAAACGCAAATTTTCCGCAGGTACGGAAAAACTATAGGAGGTATTGTCATATTATTTTCATATTTTTATTCGCTATTATATTCTCAATAAATCCCAATGTATTGATAAAAAAATTTCTGAAATTTGTTTAACAAAATTTTTAAGAATTTAAAAACTTTAAAAAAATTCAATTGTTTTGGTCATCCTGCGAATAGGTTAACGATATCCTACGAAGACGAAAACTCATATACAAGTAAATATGGTTATTTTTTGAATAAAAATGTGCTTTTATTTTAATATTTCTCAAAATATGTTCATTTTGTTCCTACATTTCTTGATCTAGTGGACTGAGATACATTAATGGCCTGGGGTATTTTTAATAAGTTAATCAATTTTTATCTCATTAGAACTACAATTACGTACACATTTCTATTCTTTCAAATTACTTTGCAAAAATAATTTTTTAATGGCAAAATTTTTACAAAAACTTTTGTTTTTTTCCCCTTGTAAATGCATCTCAAAACTTCAAATGGATTTACCTAAGATTTTTTCAGGATGATTTTTTTACCAATGTTCACCAAAATTAAGGGCCACACTGCTCTAGACATCTTTTATTTTTTTCTCAAACATAGTGCTGAGAATATATTGTATTGGCCTCAAATTTATCATCTAATCATCTTATATGATTAACTATAAAATACTTTGTTCCTTTTCTGAAAGTACATTGAATTACTTTCTATGATATTCTTTAAATTGCCATTGATTTAGCAATAAACAACTTATTTTACTAAAGATTGAAAGTGTTAAATAAATGATTAAATCTTAAAAGATTTCTAAGAAATCCTTCAACGTAAATGTATTTTAATATTACAAACTAAAAGACAATTTAAAAGCAAAACAATTTTGAAACCTTTATTGATTGACATTTTATTCCTACATCTCGTTTTTGTACAATTTTAAAGCAACATCTTACTCAAATGTTATTTTAATAGTAAAAGTGATTGTATTTTATTTGCTCATTATAAAAAAATGCACAAATAAATCCTTCAAGTTGTTCAATAAACTTGTATTTTTTCTACATTTATATTTTTTTTCTCTAGCAACATGGAAAATCTTTTTACTCACTGTCGTTTAACTAGTAGAAGATGGATACTTTAATACGCACCACCAAAAAGATGGGGATATATTGAGTTTGTCATTCCATGTGTAACATATGGAAATATTGGTTTTTTAGAACAAAATGTCCGTCCGACATGTATTAAAATATATGTTGAATCGTTCAAATGATTTGGATCAAAATACATTAAAATCTTTGATTGGACTTATTACTATACATATTTCGATCCCACTAACATTTAAATCATGAATTTACCATGGTGAAATATACCACTGATATTTGCTAGTTATTGAAAATATAAAACAAATGATTTTTTACAAACTACACAACAATAGGTGCCCGTATAATACAAAATATAATGTTCGGTTCAGCAGGAATACTTTTACTTGTTGTGGCTTGTGCTCTAGTAAAACTTTAAAGTGATTAATTCTTTTTTTTTATTTAACTCTTTCAGCCACGGTTTTATGTCTATAAATTAGTTTACTAACCATCTATCGTATATATTTTATGGAAATCTAAAAATTTTGAATAAATTGTCTGACCAAACAAACGAAATAGCAATCCCGATGAACAATTTTGTTATGCATTTTTTTATTGAATGCGTGAAAGACTCTTTAAAAAACTGCAGATTATAATGTTTTCAAATTAATATATTTATCTAACCAGAGCACCCTGATGGTAAAGTTTAGCAAAAAAAACATAAACGATGACTACTAAAAATATAATTGTTTAGCTAAATGCCAATAGATGCCAATAAACTATGTTTTAAAAATGCTTTCTATTTTTTTGGCTTTAGAAAGACTATAGAAAAGGTGGTTAGTAAAGTGACAAAGAGTTAAATAATTTGATATAAAAATTTTGACTGTCACCTACAAAGTATGTTGGTTTTCAGATGCTTTTATATCCATCATACAAAAAATGGCAGTATATTGATATTGTCATGCCGTTAGTAACACATCAAAGTGCAGACCCACGTTAGCATATATTGAAAACACGATAGTGCCCAAACGAAAGGAGCTAGCTGGCTGAAATTTTTCACAATTACACGCAGAAAAAAAAAAAAAATAGTTGTACATGGTTACTGTAACCATTTCAACATTTGTACATGTTTACTGTGACCATTTCAACATTTTTAACAATATTATTGTCACAGTAACTATACGTATGATCGTGGTAACAATAATATGGTTAATTTACAATTCACATGATTGTATCAATCATATATATGGTTACAGTAAACATGTATATGTTTGTGACAACCATTTATATGATGAATAATTTTATCATAATATGTTGTTCTTAGATTATGATATCCATACGTCAAGAGCAACATAATGTGGCAAGTCCTTCATCATATAAATGGTTGTCACAAACATATACATGTTTACTGTAACCATATATATGGTTGATACAATCATGTGAATTGTAAATTAACCATATTATTGTTACCACAACCATATAAATAGTTACTGTGAATATAATAGTGTTACGTTTTTACCTTTTAAAAACGGGGTTTATTTCCTTTAAATAAACGGGATACTTTCGATTGCAAATAAAAAGCAGTTTAAGGACCATTATTACAAATTGCCTTTATGTTCGCAATAGTTAAAGTTAACTTTAAAGCAACCTTTTTCTATTACTTAAACTTACCTTTTACTATTACGAACTTAAAGGCAAGTTGTAATAACGGCCCTTAGTAGTTTAAAATTGTAACAACTCTTTATTTATTTAGAATGTACAACAACAACAGAATTACACGTTTATCAATTCGCAGAAATGTACACAAACTTTATAATGTACAAACACACATGTACACGACAATTGATGTTAACTCTAACAGTGACAATGATTAACTCAACTCACGACTGCCACCTCTGCCACTATTTTTACACGCGCCATCTATCGGGAATCTTCTACAATGCTCTTAATGGACATACTAGTACATTCGAATTCCAGAGCCTTCGATGTCATTGCCAGCAGCCCAAACATTTAGTGTTGCCATACTTACAAACAATACCAACAACAGCATGCTAGTGATGGAGGTGCCCTCAAATATGATGAATGGTGCAGGCAGTCGTTACAGACCGTTAAACTCAAATCGTCATTGCACATCCGTAACGATATTGTTAAAAATGTTGAAATGGTCACAGTAAACATGCACAACTCTATTTTTTTTTCTACGTGTAGTTTTTGTTGATAAGATTTGTTCTGTATTGTATAAACATAACTGTGTAAATGCGCATGGACCGATGGATGTACCCACCTAACGCCCATTAGAAATGCCCCCGGAATACTGATTATGATTATGCGGCAATCCTGATATAGTCTTGTACAAAGTAGTTCTAAGTACTCTCAAATTATACAGTAAAGAATGGCGAAAATCGTACAAAGTCCCCCTCAGAATATGTCTTGACTTAAAAAAATAAAATAAAATTGGACATAATAAAGTTTTATGTGAACCTAAATCTTTCTAGAAAGTTTTGTGAGGATTAGACCCTACCCCCAAATATCACTCCTATATCAAAAAAAAAAAAAAAATATTTTATTGTCAATAAATAATTTATAAAAAGAAAGATATTAACATAAATTTCGACATAAGGCATTGAAAGTATTAAGAAATGAATCACTCTATCAAATTCTGTACAGTTAGGAGCATAACAAATTCACAGTTACATACAAAGGGTGGGTATACAAGATTCGGTACAGCCGAATATTATACTCTTACTTATTGTACTTACACATTTATTTCATAACCTCTTCATTCATGTGTAAATTAGCTTTATAGTATTTGTGATACTCTTTAGTAAAATTAAGTAATCATAATGTCACAGTATAAATCTGTCATTTTCTTTACGAAAAGGGTAAACGTTTTTAATGTGAATTATGTTATTTAATGCTACCTACTCTTATTCATCTAATTCAGTGACTGACACAAATGTTTACATTTTGTCTTGACTTTTGATGGCAATTTACATGGCTTAGAATATTTTAAACATTTTACTATTTTAATAATAAATTAATTAGCAGCAGTTTCAAAAGTGTCAATTTACAACCTTTCATTAGCTATAAACTTTTTTTTACAAAAACCTAGCCACGGCGAAGATTGCTGAATACGACAGAGAATTTGTAAATCATTTCTTCGGCGTATTCGGTATATTTTATTTGAAGAGATTGCACATTTTATTTAAAATAAATATTAACCCCCATATTCATAATCAATATTTAAACATAGAAAAGTTTTATAAAACTAAATTTCCATACAAAATCTATTTTATAAACCTTTGATAAATTTAAAAATTGATTATGAATAAGGCCTTAAAAATTTAAATGTTGAAAAAAAAAGAACATATAAAGGTTTTTGTATTTTGTAAATTTTTAAATATAAAATATAAAAATGTTGTGACATTTTATCGAAGTTTGAAAACTGTTTTCGATTCTAAAAAAATGATAAATGAGGATTTAAATTTAAATCTATCTTACCTACTGCGGATTTCGATGAAACTTACTGGATGTCGACAGAAAACTTTAGCGAAAGAAAGTCAGTCACACACTTTCATTCGGAACAATGCACAGTGGTTTAGAAACTTTTTTTTTGGAAATAATTCGGTATCTCTGTAACCATTTGAGATATTGTTACGAAATTTTACATGGTTGGAGCTGAGGTGTTTTTAAGTTGATTTGCAGTTGTTCAGCTTTCTAGCGCTAATGGGGGCTAGTGCGTTACCCCTCAAAGTTGGTCACCTCGGGTCTCAATTTTGTTCAAAAATCGCCAAAAATCTATTTATGATCGGAATGAGCTGAAATTTAAAATATAAATAGTGTATAGGTTATCTCTATTAGTTGAAGAGATATGTAGGTTTATTTATTTATTTTAATCTAATTGTTTTAATTTTGCTCGATCTTTTTATGGTTTTTTAGATATGGCGGGCCTGCGGAGGGTTGAATTTTATTTCTAAAACATCACCTATATTGGTGATAAAATTCTAAATAAAATAAATAAAACTTAATAACAGTTATCTTGTCCCTATAAAAAGTTAAACGCATGCAAATTTGGAACATGTAAAAAGTTTTTAAAATTTTTTCCCAAAAAGACCCCTAAATTTTTTCTTTTGTAGAAAAAAATTTCTTCGAGACTATATACAATTTTTATATGATCCGAAAGGAGAATTTAATGCAAAAACGTGTAAAGTAAATTTTGGCTCACTTAAGCGGACACAACAGCCCCCAGAGCTATCCAAACTTGGCTAATTTTTAAAAAAATTTCAGATTTGAGTAAAAAATTCTAAAAAGGCAAAGCATCGATCCTCGAAAAAACTTCATATTTGTATAATCCTATATGCTTTTTAAATATCTAAAAAGTTTTTTTAATATCACAGGGTAAATAACCTCACAGTAGGCACTTTTCTAAAAAAATTCAGTTTTTGGAACACATTTTACCCGTTTTAGGAATTTCGGTATTTGAAAATAAAAACTTTCAAAAATTATAATGTCGTTGATTTAAGGATAATTGAGTCTATATTAGCTCCAAATTTTGATATCTTTAACCGTCAACATTTTACATTAATTCAAATTTTATATTTTTCTTTGTGGAAAATCACCATATTATAATTTTTTAAGTTTTTAAAGTAAATGACGTCCCAAAAATTTATAAATTTACTTACATTTACTAAAATATCAATCTTCAAGTCCTATGGTTTTCAACAATATCAAATACTTATATTAAAAGCCTTTATTTACTCGTCAGAAGTTCCACAAACCTTGCCCCCTTTGGAAAATTTGTACATTTTTTCATATATTGCATGCCATGTTTGGATAGATATACCGAATTATTTCCCAAAAAAAAAAAGTTTCCAAAACACTGTGCAATGGTCCACTATTTTACGACTTATCGTTCGTTTTAAACGTAATCCAGAATACAATCAACAATATCTTGAGAACCATTATTTGACGCACAATAAAATAACTAAGCAGAGTTGTAGTGATGAGCACAACAGTTGACTACCAAACGGAACGTTGTTGGTTCAACTCGTGGTTGCGACTTATTTTTTTTTTATTTTAGTAAATATATAATTCTATAAATAGCTCTACAAAAGAATATAAAGTATTACTTTTAGGACATCTCGAACAAAAATAAGTACTTTTTCTACTTATTTTTCCATAACAAACCAGTAAGTATTAGTGAAAATATATGTAATTTATTTATATTATGCACAAATGTATATTAATAAATACGTACGCATCCGTTTTATACTAGATTCTTGCACAGACGGCAATAAATGAAAAGTGAATGAATTTTACATTTCAGTTCGTACAAATATCAGAAAATGTAAATAGTGAGCCGCAATTTTGTATTGAGTTGCTTACGTTATCGTTCGTATTTGTTTTCTTTCAACTAAGAATATTAGTGAGCCGCAAAACAGCTGCTTGTGGACATCGCGGGCCGGGCCGTTAGTTACTGGTCACAAATTTGTGAATTTTTATTATTATTTTTATTATTTAATTTTTTAATTAAAAGAACATTTAATAGCCTATTTTCTAATTTTTAATTTCAGGTTATGTCTTGGGTTGCTAATTTGCCTTAGTAAACCCTTTTATATATGGGGTTAAAATGTTCCAATATATTAAAGTTAGAAATCTAAACTAACATTTTTTAAATATTGTCCATTATCAATACCAAACAAACCTTAACAACAGAGAGTATATTTGAATAATTTCAACCATTAGCTCCTTTCGTTTAGGGCCTATCGTATTTTCAACAGAGAGACAGATGGAAGGATTTAGCTAGATCGATCTAGGATTTACTTTTTTGGTCTGTGATGAATATTTCGATGTGGTGCAAACGGAATGGGTATGAAAATACATGAAGTTTGTTTATTAATAACAGATTCTGTACTCTACTGAACTGTAAGTGTTACTACAAGTAAGAGAGCTATATTTGGCTGTGCCTAATTTATTTATTTAAAAATATTTTTAGGTAAAAAAATTTTTTTTTTTTTTTTTTTTAAATTCCAGCTTACTATGGCGTTATATGCTTAAGGAAGGGTCACACACAGCAAATATTTACTCAAAAAAGCGTAAACATTTTTTTAGCACAAATTTGTTCGACGTTGTTTACTCTTACGAGTGTTTTGTAAGATCAAACAGCATCAAATAAAACAAGTAAGAAAGTATGGTCGGTCAAGTAAATGAGCAAAAACATTTTTCTTTCAAAATTTCAATAATTTATATTCGTGAGCGATTTTCGGAAGTGGGCCTTATATGGGAGCTATGACCAATTATGGACCGATCACCATGAAATTAGCTGGTGTGATTAATGTCTATATGAAAGTTATTTATGTTGCATTTTATGTGTATTCCAACATTTTTAGGAGATTTATGCTCGTTAAAGTGATTATCGGAAGTAGGCCTTATATGGAAGCTATAACTAATTATGAACCGATCATAATAAAATTTGGTGACATCAATTCAGTATGTATAAAACTTATTTGGAGAAAAACTTGTGTAGATACATATATAAATTAAATATTTATGACCGATAAAGTTCAATTTCGGGAGGACATTTGTATGGGGGCTAGGTGAAATAATATTTTTAATAGGCTTGGTCCTTGGTCAGAAAAAATGATATGTACCAAATTTTATCGAAATATCTTCAAGATTGCGACCTGTACTCTGCGCACAAGGTTTACATAGACAGCCAGCCAGACGGACGGACGGACATCGTTTAAGCGACTCAGAAAGTGATTCTGAGTCGATCGGTATACTTTAAGGTGGATGTTAGACTAATATTTTTGGACGTTACAAACATCTGCACAAATCCAATATACCCTCCCCACTATGGTGGTGTAGTCTATAATAAAACTAAATATTTGTTTTGAATCATCGTAAATAAGATACGTTTTTTAAATAAATAAAAGAATTAAAATATATATATTTTTAATGGTTACGTCTTGTTCGTCAAATATTTGCCATGTGTGACCCTTTCTTTAGTAATCCAGATATAAATCAAAGATAGGTAAAAAATCAAGGTTGTCGTGGTATCTTCCTTATATCTCAGCCATTTGTGGGCCGATTTCTTCAATTCTAAATAGTAACAGAACCGGGTCTATAGCGGATATATTTATGCATGACTAATGTCTGTAAGTTATGTGGTGCTACTAGAAATTTGTTTCAACTTGATTTGAATAAAAACAAGTAAGAGAGATATATTCGGCTGGGCCGAATCTTATATACCCTTCACCAAACTATACTTCAAAATAAAAATTTTTAGGTAATTTTAGGTAAACAATTTTTTTTTTAGTTGTTTTTTTTCATTTTTTGGAAAAAAAATATTTTTCGAATTTTTTTTTAAAGTTTTTATGTAAAATTTTTTTTAAATTTTAAATTTTTTTTTTTTTAATTTTAAATTTATTTTTTTTTTAATATTTAGCGAAAAAAACTTTTGGTGAAAAAAAAAACTGGTTCAAAATTTTTCCCGATTTTGACCCATTGTAGGTCCAACTTACTATGGTCTTATATACGTCGTTGCAAAGGTCTTTGAAATATCTATCATTTGATATCCATATTGTCTATATTAATGACTAAGTAATCCAGATATAGGTCAAAAAATAGGTAAAAAATCGAGGTTGTCCTGGTTTTTTCCTTATATCTCAGCCATTTGTGGACCGATTTTGCTGATTTTAAATAGCAAACTTCTCGAAAGCATGTGTGACAGAATTATTGAAGATTTGGATCCCGAAGATATCTGGGGTCTTCAGAAAATTGATTTCAACAGACAGACAGACGGACAGACAGACAGACAGACAGACAGACAGACAGACAGACAGACAGACAGACAGACAGACAGACAGACAGACAGACAGACAGACAGACAGACAGACAGACAGACAGACAGACAGACAGACAGACAGACAGACAGACAGACAGACAGACAGACAGACAGACAGACAGACAGACAGACAGACAGACAGACAGACAGACAGACAGACAGACAGACAGACAGACAGACAGACAGACAGACAGACAGACAGACAGACAGACAGACAGACAGACAGACAGACAGACAGACAGACAGACAGACAGACAGACAGACAGACAGACAGACGGACATGGCTTAATCGACTCCGCTATCTATAAGGATCCAGAATATATATACTTTATAGGGTCGGAAAATTATATTGTGGAAATTACAAACGGAATGACAAATTTATATATACCCTTCTCACGAAGGTGAAGGGTATAATTAAGTATTTTGAAGAAATAATTTTAACAAATCTGAGAACAAGAAAAAAGTTTCTTCTAAACCATCTTATTGCAATTATTTATTTTTTTTTTTTTTGAACAACCCAATACAACAATATTATTTAATTGTGCAGTGACCTTTATACACATTTTAAACAGTTAATACCTTTAGGAACTGTATAAACACACCACATGCGGTAATTTAAACACACTTATTTACATATTTTTTTATAAACAGTTTTGAAAATAGAAGAACAAAATAAAACCACACTTCATAGTGATGTTTCTGCGTGTGTATGAACGAGCATGGTAACATGAAGAATATTATGACCTTTGACAGCTGTCACTGTAAATAAAATGTGTATTTCTGATAAATTCACAAGTATTTTTTGTTTGTAGATTTTAATAACAATATGTTTTATGTTTATTTTCTTCTTTTACATACCATTTATTTATATTTTTTTTTTTCATTGTTTTGAAAAGGGACATTGTCCTTTTTCGACAGTCCAACATTATGATTACAATAACATAATATTTTTGCAAATAAATTTAATTGAAACGTTTAGATTGTAGAAAAGGAAAGAATAAGTTTGTTTTGTTAATGCCAATTGCTGACGGTCTTTTGAGAAGTATATGAACTTAAAACTGTAGGCACAGACATTTTAAGTCTTGTTTAATATTGTAGTAGCTATAATTATAATTGTATTTCAAAAGTATTTTTTTTTTTTTTGTTCTGAATCAATTATGCATATGGAAATGAGTTATGTCACTGGATTTGGGGGTATATTCACGTTTAATCAATTTTCTGTATTTGGGCCTTTTATAAGAGCCATGTATAATTATGGACCGATAGTCTATTTGAAACTAATTTCTGTTATTGATATCAATGTTTATGTGTGTTAATATTGCATTTTTCGGATGTGAGCTTTATATTGGAGCTATGACCTATTATGAGCCGATCATCATAAAATATTCAAACGTGAATTTTATATATTTAAGGCCAATTTTGGTTGAATTTCATTTTAATATCGCTATTTACATGATTTTTATGGATATTATAGTGAATCTCGGAAATTAGTATTTATGTCCAATTTCAAGCTGATATCGGTATTAATAAGATATTTGAGTTTATTAAAGTAATTTTCGGCAGTGAACTTTATATGGATGTTATGGTGAAATATAAATTGCTCCACAAAGAATTTGGTCTTGCTTTTCAAATAAACGTGTTTTGCTCAATTTTGTATGGATACGCTATTTTACAAGGTGGCGCAAAAGTAAACTTCCGATGTTTTTTGGCTGTAATTAAAAAAAAAAAAAAAACATGAAAAACTTTGATTCTTCTTGTGGATTATTTTTATTTGGTCTTTTAATTTTTTGCATCAAGTCGAGAATATGATGCCATGTAAATGGCCGCTGCCACAGCTGATTGTCATTTGAGCCCTTTTTATGGCATTTTCCATCACTTTGGCCAAAACTGTCTTTAAGAGCTGCAAGAGCTTGTTGACATAAACCCGCGACTTCAAAAAGCACCACAAAAAGAAGTCTGGAGCGGTCAAATCAGGCGATCTTGCTGGTCAGTGCAAATCGCCAAAACGGGAGATTAGGCGCCCGGGAAATGCATCCTTCAGCATATCGGTTGTGGCACGTGCAGTGTGTGCCGTTGCACCGTCCTGTTGGAACCACATGTTTTCCAATCCCAATTCATCAAGTTGCGGCAAAAATAACTCGTTGATCATTGCTCTGTAGCGCTCACCATTCACAATAACCGTTTGGCCCGCGACTTCTTCGAAGAAAAAAGGTCCGATGACTCCTCCAGCGAAAACAGCACACCATACAGTGACTTTGAGCGGGTGTAATGGCTCTTCGTGGGTTACACGCGGATTTTAAGTGCCCCAGAAGCGTAAATTTTGCTTATTTACGTACCTACTAAGATGGAAATGAGCCTCATCACTCATGATTATTTTTGATGAAAAATCATCTTCCTCTTCCTTGAGCGTATGTTAGACGCGATTGGCGGTCAGTAGCTAACAGTTGATGCACCGTCTTGTACCAAAATTCGCTGTAAAGACCGTCGACTGATACCCATTTGCGTGGCACGATGTCGACGGCGCTTTTATGACATCCTCGGCTACAGCAGCAATATTCTCTG
Source organism: Calliphora vomitoria (assembly GCA_942486065.2). Lineage (NCBI taxonomy): Eukaryota > Metazoa > Arthropoda > Insecta > Diptera > Calliphoridae > Calliphora > Calliphora vomitoria. The sequence goes on from OW818029.2 coordinate 38,385,663, forward strand.
CAGAACGGCTACTCCGGGGTCTGCCACGCCTGGCAGCATCTCGTGTTGTGCCAGTCTCTTCGATGCTAGCGACTAAACGTCGCAGTGTTTCACCAGTAGGCATTGGACGGCCAGGAAATCTGCGACGAAATTCATGTTGTGCCAAAGTCACCGACCGATTATTGGTCAAATAAATAATCAGCAATATTCCGCGTTCTGATAGGAGGATTACTTTTGCGCCACCTTGTATTAGGGTTGCCAGTTTTATTTTTGCAAAAAGCGGGACAATTTTAAAGAATGACGATTTTGCATATCCGAAATGATGCTTGAACACTACAAAAGAAAATAATTCTTGCGCCTAATAATTACTTGCGATGCAAAATAAATACGAATCAACACTAAAGCCAAATATCCATGGCCCTAAGGTAATGCTCGGTATTTGGTGGCACCAAAAGTGTTCAGAACTACTGAAGTCTGACCAGACCATCACATGGAACCTGTAAGCAACGCAACTGATTCGTTTGAAGCGGGAGTTTTTGCGGAAAACTTTCGCTTCAAACGAATATGCGGCCAGACATGAAACCAAAATTTTCCATCATGACAACGGTCGGCAATATAATGCTGTACCTGTTAAAAACTATTTAGCATGACGTGGTTCAGACCTTGCCTGGTCCGTTTACTATTTGCTGCGATAGATGTAGAACGCTCTCTCTGGGATACGCTTCACTTTGGTACAAAGTATCCGATGTTGTCTTGATTCGTTCTTGGGCTCAAAAGATTAGCATTTTTTTTTGGATCGGAATCCATATGTTTCCAGAAAGATGTAAAAAGTTTGAATAGCTTTAAGTTTGAAGGGTAAACGTTTGCATATTGCACAAATTTTTCAAAAAAACTGCACATTTTGCTGAATATATATTTCATAATGTTTTAATTTTATAATTTTTTACAAAATATTTGGTCAGTTCACAAGGTCTCTTATCATGTCATATTGTCATAATGTCCTAATATTTCACAATGGTTTTTATTGCTTTTCAAGCAAAAAATGTTCTAAAATAATACCACTTTCTATGCTATGTTTATTGTGTTATCGTAACGAACCAGCAGAGACCAACGACGAATGCCTAAGAGTCGGATAAGCCGAGCCGCCGAGTAGTGATATATTACGACATTATGACAATATGACTGATAAGAGGCCTTGTGAATTGACCAATTATTTGTTTTTTTGTAATTTTCACCCGTAAATAAAAAAAAAACTTTTTTATTTTGAAAACTTGACAAATGTTGTATTGTTCTTTGTAACCAAGTTTTTTATATGTTTATTAAAAGCTTTAATGTAGATTTTTCCTATGTATTCATGCTTTTTTTTGCATATTTGTGTGCATATTTTCCAGTTTGTTTTATCTTTTTGCTTGTTTAATTTAAGTTTTTTTTGTACATATTTAAACTTGACCTGATATTAGCAATCATATATCATAAGAAACAAAGCGTTTTAAGTTTTATTTAATAATGCTTAAGTCAAGTTACTTAGTAGTAGGTTATACCTTTGGTTACACTCTTACCCCCATATTCATCAAAAAATTTTTAATTTAAACAATGTTTTAAAGCAAAGTTTCCATACAAAATTTGATTTTAAGACGTTGTTTAAATTTAAAAATTGTTTATGAATAAAGCCTTTAGTGTGCAGCTAAAATATAATATTAAAGTTTCTTATGTCAAAATATAATTTAATGTATGTCCTTAATAGGATTGAAACTGCTTTAGACTTTATTCTATTTTGTAGAAGTAATTAGTAAAATCACAACCAAATTCAATTGAATTCTAATCACTTGATGATGATAAGTATAGCAAAGTATTTAAGCAAGAGTAAGCGTGTGTATTATATGGTCGTATTAGGGTGGCCTCTTAAAAAAGTTATGGACGTTTTCAACTAGAATCAAAGTTTAATTAATTCTAAGATACCGTATAAAACATTGATATATGAAAGATATTTAAAAGCAGCTTTCAATGTTGTATCTAAAGCGATCGTGAAATTTCAAAAATATTCGTCGAATTTTCTCTGCATTTTTTGAAACCTGGACAAATATAAAGCATTGCAAATATTTTAGTTAAACTAAAATTTTTGTTTTATAACCCAACGAAATATATAACAATGGAGAGCTTATAAAATTGAGCTAATTTTATAGTGATTGTCTTGAAATTATAGCTAACATCAGATGGGATGAATTTCGAAAAACGGAAAAAACTGTTTTGGTGAATATTTTATGTTGGTATATGTCAAAATGTAAAAAAAAACTTAATATTTTTGCCAAAAATTCTAAATATTTTTTGATTTGCACGAGAGTTCATATACGGTACTTAAAGTGCCTTTTAAAGACCTTTCACAAGACAGCAATATTCATATGCTTCATATGCGACAAGTATGAACAAAATTATAAAAACCTTAAAAAATTACTTTTTCATATTTTGGTCCACCTTATCAAATTCTGAACCCTGGATAGCCTAATGTACGTATATTATATGCTTATAAATGCATATAAGTATGTATGCATGTAAGTATGTGTATTAGGGTGGCCCTTAATTTGCACTTTTCGAAGGTCGATGTTCTCGTCATCTAATAACCAAAGTAGACTTGAATAAGTTATGGTACGAACTGTATAGAATTTGAAAGGGTGATTCATTTCATAAAACTTTAAATAACTTATGTCAAAATTTATGTTAAGATCATTATATGTAAATTATTCATTGACAAGAGGGTCATATAGGGTCAATTGCGATCCGATCCTCACAAAAGTTGGTAGAAAGATGTTGGTTCATATAAAACTTGTTTATGACCAATTTTATTAAGGCAATTGTGAATGTTTAAGTCATTTTCTGAGGGGACTTATATAAGGACTAGAGACAAATGTTACCCGATATTCACCATACATTGCAGTATAACTACAGAGTACTAGAACTAATTTGTGCAAAATTTATTGATAATTGCCATATTCAGCATATTGATGACTGCTTGAACAGTATTCCGAGGGGACTCTTGTATGGGGGCTAAGTGAAACCATAAACAAATATTACCCATTTTCAATACCAAACAAAACCTTATCAATACACAGAGAAAACATATACGTGAATGCAACCGAATTTGTTGCCAATCGAATGATTCGATTGCACACATCGAATTTTTCGGTTCTATTAACAACAAGTTAGTTGATAAAGAAGAATTTCGGTTGAAGCAACCAAACTTTTGTTATCCCTTCTAAAATGTTGTAGCTACAACTGTAAAATTCGGTTACTAAGGTAGAATAATTCGATTGGCAACAAATTTGGTTGCTATTACGAATCACTTTTCTTTGTGTAGAAAATATTTCTGAAAGAGGATTAAAATATTTCTTAGCCTATTTTTTGATATTTAATTTCAGATTACTTCTTCGGATTGCTAATTTACGATTTTGTAATTTTAAATTCCAAGAAAATGTTTAACCACTTTGTATTTGGAGTCTAAATTGTCCAAACCAGCAAAGTTACCCCTCTGCACTAAAACATATTAAAATATGTACATGAAATTTTTTTATTTATTGGGACGAAACGAAAAATTGCTATCAAAAAAATTTAATGTTAAAACCTTAACAGTTCTGAATTTGATAATATTTAGTGTACGTTAGGGTGATCGGAACAGTTTTTAATAACCGGTTTTTTTGGTTATGTCGGTTTCGGTTTTTTTTGAAAAGCTCACACTTCCATGTGTTTTCATGAGTTTTAGTGTATTAAAAACTTTAAAAAATATTTTCTTTAAGTGCATAATTTTCTTATTTGTTAATTCTTATGCACTGATATCTTTCCTATTCCACCAAAACTGAGACAAAAGAAATTGATTCCCAATTATATTACCGTTTATTTAAGACTACTTTTTTTATTTAGGCAAATGTCACAAGCAATCTGGAAATCTTAAAAACTTACTCAATGCTTTGCTAACTAGATGTCCTCTAAGTACACTGAGTGAAAGATAATTTTCAATGTCTAGCTTTATAAAAACAAAAGAAAGAAATTGATATACTGCAAAACATTTTAACTGTGTTTTATTCCTAAGAAATTTAATAGAAGTAATCAAAATTACTTAGAATTGAAAAATATTTAAGCCTTTTAAAAAGGAAAAATTTCATGTATGCAACAAAAAATAAGCTTGTTACATACATGAAATTTTTCCTGTCATAATTTTAATTTTTATGATGAAGGACTTACCATATTATGTTGCTCTCGGCTTATGGATATCATGATCTGAGAACAACATGTTATGATAAAAATATTCATCATAAAAATAGTTGTCACAAACATATCCTTGTTTACATATATATGGTTGATACAATCGTGAATTAACCGTATTATAGTAACAACAAACATATAAATAGTTACTGTGACTATAATATTGTTTAAAAACTTGTAAAAATTTTGAAATGGTTACAGTAAACATGCACAACTATATTTTTTTCTGCGTATAATAAATTTTTACTCAAGAAGAATATATTTTTTTTCAATATATAAAATATATTAATTGGTCTCTTATCAGTCATATATTGTCATAATGTTCTAATACATCGGGGGCTCGGCTTAACCGACTCTTAGACGTTTCGGCGTTGGTCTCTGCTGGTTGGTTACGATAACACAATAAACATAGCATAGCAAATAGTATTATTTTAGGATATTTTTTGCTTGAAACGCAATAAAAACCATTGTGAAATATTAGGACATTATGACATGATAAGAGACCTTGTGAATTGACCAATAATGTTTTAATCTAGTAAAGGGTCTTCCAAAAGAGACTTCTGAACTTTTACAGTTGATAGCTGCCAAAGTGTCAAAGCTAAATCTGTTAAAAAGTCACCACAGACGGATATGGCGTTCAACAACAAGTTGAAATTATAAAGTGATTTTATCAAAATGGGTGATCTGTTCAGGAACTTTTCCGCTTTGTATGTCTAACTTAAAAGCTATATTTAACGAGAAAAATTTCATATAATTTTAGGTAAAACATTTGCTGACCGAAATGACAGTTAAGCTGAAGGATATTTCCGTTTTGATAGAAACTATGTGTAAAAATCTATATAGACATTCAAAATAATACGATATTAAGTATTAAAATAATAATGTACAACATTTAGAGATAGGTAGAGATATTAAAATAGCCTTGCTTAAATAATATTGTTCAAATTGATTATAATTATACCCTACACCACCATAGTGGGGAGGGTATAATGGATTTGTGCAGATGTTTGTAATGCCCAAAAATATTAGTCTAACACCCACCTTAAAGTATACCGATCAACTTAGAATAATTTTCTGAGTCGATTAAACGATGTCCGTCCGTCCGTTTGGCTGGCTGGTTGGCTGGCTGTCCATGTAAAGCTTGTGCGCAGAGTACAGGTCGCAATTTTAAAGATATTTCGATAAAATTTGGAACATATCATTTTTTCTGCCCAAGGACCAAGCCTATTGAAACTAGCTGAAATCGGTTCATTATTTCACCTAGCTCCCATACAAATATCCTCCCGAAATTGGACTTTATCGGTCATAAATGTTTAATGTATATAGGTATCTACACAAGTTTTTCTCAAAATAAGTTTTCTATATACGGAATTCATGTCACCAAATTTTATTATGATCGGTCCATAATTAGTCATAGCTCCCATATAAGGCCTGCTTCCGATAATCACTTTAACGAGCATAAATCTACTAAAAGTGTTGGTATACACATAAAATGCAACATAAATAACTTTAATATAGACATTAATCACACCACCTAATTTCATGGTGATCGGTCAATAATTGGTCATAGCTCCCATATAAGGCCCACTTCCGAAAATCGCTCACGAAAATAATTTTTGAAAGAAAAATGTTTTTGCTCATTTACTTAGTGTAGGGTATTATAAGGTCGGGCTTGACCGACCATACTTTCTTACTTGTTTTTTCTTAGGTAAAGGGTTTTTGATGATATAATCAGAAAATCCCTAGGATTTTTATAAGGCTAAGCTTATAAAAATCGGATATCTAATTACAGTGATATGACCAAAAATATAAATTATGTTTTACAAAATGTTCATTATCTCGAGATCCTCTCATGGTCCCACTCTGAACTTTTAGTACGTTACTAATAATACAAAGACTATTTAGAAAATACAAGATATGTTTTTTGATAAATCCTTTATTTTTTTTAATTTTTCTATTTGATTTTTAAATTTTTCCGAAAATATATTGCTACTTTAACACAAAACCTGAAGCTTGAAAAAAGTGCAACCTCTACACATTATCCGATTTTGCTCGAATTTTTGCTCGACCTAGATGACCTCCGTCATCTAGGTCTTGGGAGTACAAAAGTACAACATAATGGCCACCCTAATGCTTATTTGTATTATAATGTACGTGTACATGTGGTATAATGGATAATTTAACAATTACATTTTCAACAACAAATTATTGATGAATCTATTATCTCATGGTCTTTCGATGTCTTTGTCCTTTACAACCATTGAATTACATGCATGCATTTCTATCTTTGTTTAATATAAGTATATGTATTTAGATTTGCAGTGTGTCCCTGTGAATCCTTGTAGTTCTATTATGCACATTATAAGTATTTAGTAATGTGTCGTCAAAAAAAAAAAAAAAAGTATTACAAACAAACTATAAGATGAATATTTGTACTTGTATGGGTCATTCCATAGAAATTACAGTGATACAAAAGTGAACGAAAAAATATGAAAAATTATTGTCATGTAGCTATTCAGTTTTTGTTGGGAGTCCATAGAGTACGGAATTTCTTTTAGTTTACCTTGAACACTTCGCTTAGTAATTTTTTTTTAGTGAGACTACATCGGCGACTAGTATATGAATCGTTGGCATATTTGCGAATCTATACGAAACACCAGATATGTACATATATTCTTTTGTAAAAGAAACAGTATTATTCAGTGGAATTGTGTAGTAGTAAAGTGCATTTTACTATTGGAATTTTTGATTCGTAACCATAACAAGCATACATGCTTGAAAACATCTTTGAAAATGCAAAAGTATTTATGTATATAAAATATATATACTTTTGTTTATATCTTCAAAATCAATGTACCATCTTAAGCATTCTCCACATAACAATACAATGCAATCAAAAATGATGATCATGTCTTAATATAGCTATTATTTAATATTCTGGGATGTGTAATTCTAAATCAATAATTTTCTTTAACAATTCTTTTTAAATATATTATTATAAGTTATTACTTTGATAATTTTATCAATATAATAACATACATATAATAATAGATTCACTTTATGAGTCGATTAAATGATCGGACGAACATCATTTAATCTGTCTGGATGGCTGGCTCGCAAGTCACAATTTTTTAATTATTTCTATGATGTTTGGTACACACAATGAAAGTGGTTGAAAGCGGTCCATTATTTCGCATAGTATTCATACAAATGTTTTTCCGAAAATAAACTTAATCAGTCTCAAGGGTATTCAATTAATCGGGTTTCTGGTTTAATCGATTAATCGAGCAAATAATTAAACGGGGTTTAATTATTAAAAATGTATGAAAAATTTAAAAATTTTTTTTAATAAAATCAATAATTTTTTTGATTGATTATGAGCAGATATCCAAACATCTTTTATTTTTGATACAATAAAAATATTAATAACAAATACTGTTTATAATCAATAAAAAAATATTTTTGTTAAACTTTATTTATATTAAAAAGGTCTTACAAAAACCATGATTTGTTGAAAATTTATTCAAGGAATAGTAAAATGTCAAAAAACATTCAAAGCCGATTTTCTCAAAACGACTTTTTTTGAATTATGACGTTGTTGCAGCAAATGAGCGATATGTTTGTTTTTTTTTTACGTATTTTTCAGATATTACTTTTTTTAACTTAAAACAAACTTTTTTTTACTTGTACATTGATAAATTGTTTTTGCTTTATATAATGTTTTCAAATGTTTTAAAAACAAATAAAACAAATAATAAAACCAATAAGAAATTTTAATTAATTTTAATTTAAAATCAATTTAGTTGAAAAAAAAATTAGTAATAAATTTTTCTGTGTACTTATTTAAGTAATTTATTAATGTCTTCCTTAAATACAAGGTGGCGCAAAAGTAAACTTCCGATGTTTTTTGGCTGTAATTAAAAAAAAAAATGAAAAGCTTTGATTCTTCTTGTGGATTATTTTTATTTGGTCTTTTAATTTTTTTTACATCAAGTCGAGAATATGATGTCATGTAAATGGCCGCCGCCATAGTTGATTGTCATTTGAGCCCTTTTAATGGCATTTTCCATCACTTTGGACAAAACTTCCGGCGATAGGTCCTCACATTCTTGACGGATATTGTCTTTAAGAGCTTCAAGAGTCTGAGGCTTGTTGACATAAATCCGCGACTTCAAAAAGCCCCACAAAAAGAAGTCTGGAGCGGTCAAATCAGGCGATCTTGCTGGCCAGTGCAAATCGCCAAAACGGGAGATTAGGCGCCCGGGAAATGCATCCTTCAGCATATCGGTTGTGGCACGTGCAGTGTGTGTCGTTGTACCGTCCTATTGGAACCACATGTTTTCCAATTCCAATTCATCAAGTTGCGGCAAAAAGATCTCGTTGATCATTGCTCTGTAGCGCTCACCATTCACAGTAACCGTTTGGCCAGCGACGTCTTCGAAGAAAAAAGGTCCGATGACTCATCCAGCGAAAACAGCACACCATACAGTGACTTTGAGCGGGTGTAATGGCTCTTCGTGGGTTACACGCGGATTTTCAGTGCCCCAGAAGCGTAAATTTTGCTTATTTACGTACCCGCTAAGATGGAAATAGGCCTCACCACTCATGATTATTTTTGATGAAAAATCATCTTCCTCTTGGTGGTGATTAAGGATGGCTTGAGCGTATGTTAGACGCGATTGGCGGTCAGCAGCTAACAGCTGATGCACCGTCTGGACTTTGTACGGAAACATCTTCAAATCTTGTACCAAAATTCGCTGTAAAGACTGATACCCATTTGCGTGGCACGTCGTCTGGTCGATGTCGACGGCGCTTCCATGACATCCTCGGCTACAGTAGCAATATTATCTGCAGAACGGCTACTTCGGGGTCTGCCACGCCTGGCAGCATCTCGTCTTGTGCCAGTCTCTTCGAGGCGAGCGGCTAAACGTCGCAGTGTTTCACCAGTAGGCGTTGGACGGCCAGGAAATCTGCGACGAAATTCATGTTGTGCCAAAGTCACCGACCGATTATTGGTCAAATAAATAGTCAGCAATATTCTGCGTTCTGGAGCAGTGTAGCGTAACATTGTTTATTGACGTGTATTTCGCATGTGTTTACTACACAAATGTCAAAACAGAACTGACATTAGGGGCCAATCGCAAAATTTATAGCATTTTCTGATAGGAGGATTACTTTTGCGCCACCTTGTACATGTAAATTAAATATGCCAGTTCTTATACTCACTAAACAAGTTTCTTGTATGTTCGAAAAAATATTTAATTTTAATTTTACTTTGTATTTGAATTAAAACTGGAAAATATATACAAAAAGCATGTTAAAGTGCAAAAAAATAAATGTCGGTTAATCGACACCAATTAATCGGTTTATTTGTTGTTTGAAAATCGGCAGTTTTAAATTATTCGAACAGTTAACGGTTAACCTATTGCATACCCTAGTATCTACACAATTTTCGCTCCAAATAAGTTTTATATACATGGAAGCCATGTCACCTAGTGATCGGTCTATATGGTTCCACCACCAAAGAAATATGAGGTATATTGATTTTGTATTTATGTTTGTAATGCAGGTATATATATAGGGCATTTCATGTCAAGTGAACCAACTTTTGATATCGATGTCTTCCGATTGGGATGAAATTAGCACCATAGTTAGTTATATTGAATAGTAATTCAGGCACAATTTTTCAACAAGATCGGTCGAGAACTTTCTGAGTTAGAGATGGTCAAAATTTGACATTTTGGCCAAGCAGGTGTTTTTTCTCATCCATGTAACTTATTACCTATTGTTCTTAGCAGAATGTGCCCCAAATAGTTTAGATAGCTATTTCTTCAATCTTTCGGAAAAAAAAATTTTAAAATAAAATTTTTTTGTAATTTTTTTTCCAAAATCAAAAACTTTTTTTTGACTTTTTTTTTCAAAATGGGCCCTTTTTATTTTTTATTTTTTTTTTTCTCAAAAGAAAGCTTAGAAATTTTCCTTGAAGACCTATTTGGTCGGTTAGTGGGATATCTATCAAAATAAATGTTTTGTAACTCAAAACATACAATTTTGGACTTTTTTTGCAAAATCAAAAACTTTGTTGTCATTAATACCTAAAGAATAGCAGTATCCAAACAAAATTCAGCAAAACTGAGTTCCACGTAAAACTAAATCATATAACTATATTTTGTTTGGATCGGTTCATATTATATATCATAATCAGTTTGAAATTCAACACAAATAATTTCTATATATCGCTCAATTGCTGCAACAACAAATTCAAAAAAAGAGAAAAACCGCTTTGAATGTTTTATGACATTTTACTATTTCTTAAATAAATTTTCAACAATTCATGCGATTTCAGAAATAAATCTTGATATAAATAGTAAATGTTAATATCTTTATAATCGGTATTTAACCTAAATTTTACTTGTCAAATATACGAGAAAACAATAATTTTAAATTTGATGTTTTCAACAAAAAAAACCTTCTCACACAAAAAATAATTGACTTTTTTGAAAACTGATAAAACTATATGAATGACTAAAAAACGGCGCATATTTTGTATTATTCAGTTCATACAACACGGATTTTGAGTTATGACGTTGTTGCAGCAAATGAGCGATATATAAAACGACGTACTGAATTTTATGATGATGGGCCTATAATTAATCATAACTCCCAGGACCACTTTCGACAAACACACTAACATACTTAGGGCACTGCCTCCCGTTCAATATATATTGTGATATTTGGATCACGTCCTGTATTTCAGAATAGAATTCTGCGACTCATCAACAATGCATGCTCCACGTTCAATAAATATCGCGCATGATTGAATCAACCATATATATGGTTACAGTAAACAAGTATATGTTTGTGACAAGATCAAACTGGATGGACAAACATGTGGTAACGAAACTTTTCCAAAAATATTCTTTGTTGATCAGAAATGATTGGTGTTGAAAGCGAGCGAAATTGGTCCAACCATAACAAATTTTAGAAAAAAAATATCCGTATTGCTAATAGATAACTTATGTATCGAAAAATAGGTTCAATCGGAAAAAAGGTTTTGAATTAAATATATGAAAATCTTTGTTCGGACTTACCACTATTTTGATCCCGATGACATTTAAATGCATATATATATTAAGTTGAAATTTACCACTAATATTTTCTAGCAATCTATGTAAAACAAAAAATGTTTAGTAGTAGACTCTGAAACCTTCTAAACCGGTTTCATTAGAAAGGCAATTTTGTGAATATGGTTTTAGATACTGAAAACACTGCATTAGATATATTCGGTTCATTCGTGAAGCAGATTTTCAAATTTTCCCATACAAACAATGTCAACCATTTTTGAACTTTTTAAAATTTTTATGTTTTGGAATTTTGCATGTAAGCTACTCACCAAGAAGAATTGTTTCGAATTTTAAGGGGTAAAAATGGTTAAAACGGGTATAATCAGTATTGCTACATCTCCGAAACTAATAAAGCTAGCATCAAAAATCCAACTTCTTCTAAATTTATGCAAAAACTAACCTGATGTGTGGTAAAAATAAAAGTTTATTATAAAACGCCCGCATTAATAAAGAATTTTTATCGTAGTAGCAAACGACGGGAATCCGCTAGTAGAATTGGGTGGACCAGATAAATATTTTTATAAAAAATGCATAACAATCAGTGCTTGTATTATATTGGTGGTGGGTATATAAGATTCGGCACTGCGGACTATAATACTCTAACTTGTTTATTAATATTTTTTGTATTTATCTCTGATAGTTATTTCATTCTGTTAATAGCTCTGACCTTCACCTTTAAATATTTTGCATGTATAAAAAGTATAAAATTTTTTTCATGATATAGATTATTATGAATGTTTGGTAAAACATAACATAATTATCGATTTTTAGAAACTTTAGTTTTCAATGTTTACCAGAAGACACTGTTTTGGAACTGTTTTACTTTTAGTTTAACCGTAAACTGGTAAACTGAGTAAAATTTGCCAACAATCAGCGCATTAGTTGTGTTCTTTATGAACTCGCTTAATTTAGCAGAGAAAATGACAAATGAAATGAAATATTATTTAAACCTTGTAAAATAATGAATCAATAAACTTATTTCTAAAATAAAAAAAACTACATTATTTGATTACTGAAATGTTTATGTTTTATTTGTAAGTTTCCTCTTTAAATTCTAATCTAACCCATGTTATTAACGAATATTATCACATAGTCGTGGATGCTTGAAATTCAACTGGAACTAAATTAACTTTTTTGGTTTATTTTAGAATTGCATTGCACCATCAAATTAGAATTATTGCGACTGTAATCACAATATGTCATCATTAGAAGCAAGTTGAATATTTGGTAGTTAATTAAAGATCTCTCCTAATAACTGAAACACTATTAAGTATATGTATGCTGGTTGGTTGAATGAATGAATGAATGAATGGGATGACTTTTGTTTAGCAATAAAAAAAGCTAAAGGTCAAAGTTGTTAATGATGATGTAGACATAACCCAGCAAAATTTTTGTAAATTTTGGTAATGGCAACTAGTTACCACATACATTATTTTGTAATGAGTTGTGGTTACCCATCACATTATTTTATTTAGTAGAGTATGTACTTATTTTTGTACAGGTTGGTAAAGAACTTTTGCATTTAGCACAGCTATCTAGTGTGTTTGACTGAAAAACGAGACGTTAGTGGTTCGACTTCAGTCAAATCCATTCATTTTGTTGTTCATATTATATTAATTTATATGTTTCTGTTAAAACTCGTACATGGAGTAGTGAGTTAGCGGTTCGATTCCCACATAAGGCAATATTTTTTTCTGTTTTTTTTTTAGCGACACATTCTTGTTGTGAATGTCCCATGAATTTTTTCAAATCTCGATAAAAAATAACTTGTGTTTCACTCAAATAATAAGTAGTTATCACCTTGCTGCAATATTACTTGCTGGCTTTCTAGGTAAGTAAAATTTTTGTTGGGAAAGTACGAGTAAAAACAAAAATAATGTCCAAACATATCCAGTTACATACTAATAAATGGTAATGAAATAAATTGTTTGAAGCAACGGATCCAAAACGAATATACTATAATGCTATATGAAAATAATATTAAAAAATATGAAATACTCGGTATCTGTCAAAGAACTAGGAGGACCCATGCTGGTGATAACATAAATAGTACTTAATCTATATAAAATAGTAACGTTACTGAGCGACTGACTGAATCATCATCGCTCAGCCCAAAAGCTCAACGGTAGAGACATACAATTTACTATATAGGTTCTCCTCTCTCTATGTAGATGCTCTAAGAAGAAATTTTTGAAAATTTGAAATTTAAGGTTGTCAGTAACCTTATATCTTTAAAACTAATATAAAAACAAACAAAGCTTAAAATATTTCTTTATCTACTTAAGTAATTAGCAGACAGGTGTTTGGAACTTTTTCTAAATTCGAACCCTATACTGCACAGATATACTACAGACTCATCAAAACTGACGTTTACAAAATTGAAAAAGGATAGCCATACATTTTACATACATATTTGCTGTTCCTTTCTTTCGATGGGGTTAAATGTGTGATACCACTTTAATTAATTTCAACACTGTGTCGTATCTGCTCATCATCTGTGGTTTAGAAAAGAAAACGTCTAAAAACAATATTTTGGTATATTCTAGAAACTCTTTTTTTCAAGAGTGAAAAGAGAAATTGATACTTTTTCCTATGTAATGGTTCTTTTTAATTTTTTAAATTATTAAACTTATCGGCATAAAATTTAGCTGATGTGCATTAGACTGAAGTTATAATCAAACATAGGTAGAACAAGTGGTAATTGTATATACTTCCAATGGTATTTTTTGAATTTTTTAAATTGGTGCTAGATACATGAAATTCAGCATATGATTCTGAGTGAATGAGAATACAAATTGAATAATTATTGGTACTATTTCCTTATTCTTCTTTTTTTTAAAAAAAGAGAAGTAACACTCAGGCAATTAATATGCCTATATATAATTGTGTTACTTTCTTTGGAAAGGGGATAGATTGTAGAAAGAAAGGTGGTGAAAGGAGGAGAAAGGCTTTTATTGACAACTCTGCAATTGCGCGTTATGCTTGTTATTAGTGCAGGTTGCAGCGCCTCTGGTGGTGAGATGGCGCATAATTCAAGCCAACAACCTTTATTTATTTATTTTACTTCGGTGGCGTTTTTAATGTTATACCACCGTTCTTCTGTACAGTCTACATAGAGAGATCACAACAATGTTTATGGATTATTGTTTATTAGATAGTAGCAGGCAAATGTTTCTATACTTTCTATAGCTATTAAATCGTTATTAAATAAGAAAAACTAATTAAAAAAAAAAACTTTTCATAGTTTTACTTAGTTTCAATTAAAAACAAGTAAGAAAGTATGATGGGTCAAGCCCGACCATATAATACCCTACACTAAGTAAATGAGCAAAAACGTGTTTCCTTTAAAACTTAAATAATTTGTAGTCGTGTGTGATTTTCGGAAGAGGTCCTTATATGGGAGCTATGACTAATTATGTGACCAATAAAGTCTAATTTTGGGAATGCATTTGTAAGGGGGTTAGGTGAAATTAAGGACCGATTACTGCCAGTTTCAATAGGCTGAGTCCTTGGGCCGAAAATATTATAACATTCATTGAAATAGTGTGATTCTGAATCGATCGGTACACTTTAAGGTGGGTGTTAGACTAATATGTTTGGGCGTTACAAACAAATCCAATATACCCTCCCACTATGGTGGTAATTAGTTTAAATTAAAGTTATATTATATAATTAAAAGTATATATGGGGATTTCAGTCAAGTGATTTCGGAAAAACTATTTTAAACATTTAAAAAATAGCTATTAAAATTAGTTGGAACACAATTTTCTAATTTACATGGATGAGAAAAAACACCAACTTGGCCAAACTTTCTAACTCAGAGAGTTCTCGACCTATCTTGTTGAAAAATTTTGTCTGAATTACTATCCAATAGAACAAACGTTGGTGCATCCCGATCGGAAGACATGGATTTCAAAAGTTTATTCACTTGACATGAAATCCCCCATAGTAATTTTGTTAAAAATGTGTTGAAAAAAGTACAACAGTACAGTACAAAATGCAAAATATATGGGCAAAACAACAATTTTGTTCGAATTTTAGTACATTTTTTTTTAACATATCAGTAGCGTTTTGTATAAACAAAAAGAAGTACTTCAGCGAGTAAAATACGTTGTCATGAATTACATTAGCAAGGGGGCCCAAAAGTTTCGCGGTCTTAGAAATATTTAAAAAAACTATTTTTTTAATTTTCAATTTTACCATAAAGCGATTAATTTATAGCATCAGCGTATACAATATTTTTCAACTCTATATTGAACAATTCCCATTAATGTCAGTTTTAAGAATTGAAATCAAAATATCTATTCTTAATATTACTTGCACTATGAAAATTTTAATCGCAATATGCACGAATTTTTTAAGAGATTAACGTTTTTTAAAAGTACATATTCCTTAATTTAGCTAAATAAGTGTAAGCTAAAACGAATTGGTTCATTAATTGATTTAAGTTTTAAAATAAATTATTTAAAGATGCTTTTTTATACTACGAAATTTGTTTATGTTCTTTAAATGAGAAAATTTTAACGAATGATTTTGGATGTGTTCTAGCAAAATGTATTTGGATAAAAGTATTTCTACAACACTTATTCTAAAATTATCAGCCTGAGAATATTTATAAATGTTCTTCGGTATATCCTTCCAAATATAAGCCCATATAAACATTGTCACGAATTTAAAGGTTGATTTTTTTAAATTCAAACAATTTGCAGCTTATAACATAATACAACAATTGTTCTTCCAGGATAAGCTCAAATCTTTATTTTGTTTTCAGTTATTAATTAAAAAAGAAAATTAGGGACATGTTTTAATGGACTCTCCATGACAGTTTCATATTTATACCCCTCACCTTCGTGAGAAGGGTATATATAAATTTGTCATTCCGTTTGTAATTTCTACAATATAATTTTCCGACCCTATAAAGTATATATATTCTGGATCCTTATAGATAGCGGAGTCGATTTAGCCATGTCCGTCTGTCTGTCTGTCTGTCTGTCTGTTGAAATCAATTTTCTGAAGACCCCAGATATCTTCGGGATCCAAATCTTGAATAATTCTGTCAGACATGCTTTCGAGAAGTTTGCTATTTAAAATCAGCAAAATCGGTCCACAAATGGCTGAGATATAAGGAAAAAACCAGGACAACCTCGATTTTTTACCTATTTTTTTACCTATATCTGGATTACTAAGTCATTAATATAGACAATATGGATATCTAATGATAGATATTTCAAAGACCTTTGCAACGACGTATATAAGACCATAGTAAGTTGGACCTACAATGGGTCAAAATCGGGAAAAAATTTTGAACCCGAATTTTTTTTCACCAAAAGTTTTTTTGGCTAAATATTAAAAAAAAAAAATTTTAAATTTAAAAAAAAAGTTTTTTAAATTTAAAAAAAAATTAAAAAAAAAAAATCGAAAAAAAAATGTTTTTCAAAAAATTAAAAAAAAAAAAACAACTGGAAAAAAAATTAATTTTGTTTGCCTAAAAATATTTAAAATTTTTATTTTGAAGTATAGTTTGGTGAAGGGTATATAAGATTCGGCTCAGCCGAATATATCTCTCTTACTTGTTTTTGTCTAATATACATATATTGCAGAATAATAATTTCAGCAAAATGATTATTATGTTAGGGTTTATAGCTTGTTTAAGAAAAAGGATGTATGGCACAAACATTAATAACATTGTTATAAATATAGTAACCCAATTTTATAATAATCATAGTAAAGGGTTTTCAAAAAGAGGTGTTATTTTGAATCACCCGGTATTTCGGTAGCTGTCACCTTTGAAACTACGCCATTACGAAAAATGGAACGATAAGCGCTTCAACAAGGCATTGAAATTATTAAAACTCACTACAAAAATGGTGAAAATATTGCAGTCACAGTTCGCAAAACTAAAGCATTTTTGGGTCGTCGTGAAGCACCTTGTCGGACCGCAATACAGAAATTGGTAGAAAAATTCGAGCTGTTGGGACATGTTAGTGATGTGAAGAATCAATCCCGTTCACGTCGCTGTGCATGGGTGACTGTTTGGTGCGGTTTATGGTCCGGGGGTGTCATTGGGACTTACTTCGAAAATGAGGTTGGATCATCAGTTACGGTGAATGGATTGCGCTATCCAGAGATGATTAATGATTTCTTATGGACGGAGCTGGATGATATTGATCTGGACAACGTGTACTTTCAACAAGACGGCGCTACGTGCCACACAAGCAATGAAACAATTGCTCTTTTACTGGAAAAGTTTCCGGACCGTGTTATCTATCGAAGAGGTTATCACAATTGGCCACCGAGATCTTATGATTTAACACCTTGCAACTTTTACCTTTGGGGCCACGTGAAATATACAGCCCAGCGTCGATTCGAGACAATAATGAGGCTATCGAGAACATAGGGCAGCCACTTTGCGATTTGGTTATGGAAAATTTCATGAAAAGGATATGGTCCTGTAAGCTTGGTCGTGGTGGTCATTTGGCTGATGGTCTTTTTTGTTATTAACAGCATACCTTCCTATTTATTATGAAATAAACATCCGATCATTTCTCTCAAAAACTCCTCTTGTTGGAAAACCCTGTACAACTGTATATTTTATGACAAACTATATGCAATTTTTGTCCATTGCTTGTATGAGAATCAACAGCATATATATTAAATGAACCATAATTATATAAGTTTTTAACAGTTGGACGCCAAGCCACATAAAATTACCAAAATTTTATCTTCAAAATTTAGCACCTTATTACTTTCTACCGGATGATTATTGAGCAACAACTCATACAGCAATATTGCTCCTCCATAATCTGCTGAGAAATTTATTCATACAATTAGGAAACTATAACTAATAAAGATATATATATATATTGGATTCTAATATTTTGCAATATTTTTGCTAGTATAGTCCGTGAAACAAAATTAGTTTGTATATTGTCAATGTCATAAACCCTTAAGAAATAATGAACAATTTAGATCGGTTTCATAGCATTTAAAAGCAAAAATGTTTTGGCTTATATACTTATATATATAATATAGTTTAGATGATTTTAACATCCAAGTCATTGGTTGATTAAATTTTACATTCTTTATGCATACACAAACAACAAAAGCTGAGACTGGTATTAGTGTGGTAAAATATAACAAAGCCATACAATACCTAAATACTTTCACAAACACTAACGTCAAATACAGCACCAACACAGCCATTCAACATTAAAGTGTTGATAATGAACGCCTGTGGATTTGCAAGGAGTTGACAAGTCATGACATCAACAAAAACTAGTGATTAGCTTTTTTTGCTTTGTGAAAGAAACTCATCAAATGGGGATTCATAAGTATTTAAAACAAAAATCCACAATGAAAGAAAAAACTTATTTAAAATTCATGATTTTGTATAAAAAATTTATAAATTTATTATTCCGCATGCAAAAGTGAAACAAACTGTGAATAATTAAAAAATATTTTCAAATGTCGTCTTATGGAACTTTAAGAAAACTCAAATGATTCATATAATTTACGGTCACTTACATATGCAGCAGTTGTATTGATAAGATACTAAATATCATATTATAATATTGTGGCCTATTTGTAATACCAAAGTTTGTATGGAAACCACTATTCTATAGACATTTATGTATCAGAGCTGAAATCATGGACCGATTCTTACTATTTTCAACACAAATTGTTCCGTTATAAAATTTCAAAGTAATATCTGCAATATATTAAAACAAAATTGCCAAAAAGTTTTAAAAATTATTAATTTTTTTTAAACAAATTTCATCCCCCTATGTCCTTTCCTGTAGGTTCTATCGATCCTTCAATAGACAGACAGATGGCCAGACGGACTGACTGACTGACTGGCATCACAAGATCTTTTTTATTTAATTTTTCAAGTGGGATAATTTTTCATTATACCCTACACCACCAGAGTGGGGAGCGTATATTGGGTTAGTGTTGATATTTATAACGTGCAAAAATATTGTCCCAACACCCACCTTAAAGTATATCAATCAGCTCAGGATCACTTTCTGAGTCAATTAAGCAGTGTCCGTTAGTCCGTCCATGTAAACCTTGTAATCAAACTACAGTTCAAATATAATTCGATAGAATTTGTTTCAAAAGTTTCTATTATCCCAAAGATGAAGCTTATTGAATTTGGTTACAATCGCTCCTAGCCCCCATAAAATTGCCCTATTTGAAAATAGTTAAGCTTTTATAAATATCTATGTTATATAGATATCCAAATGAAATTCAGCAAAAAATAAGTTTTATATAAGCCGAACTCGAACCACCAAATTTTGTGATGCTCGGTCCACAATTAGTCATAGCTCCCATATGGGGCCTACATCCGAAAATCATTTTCACGAGTATAGTTTTCTTAAAAATTTTGGTATTAAAAAAAAATTCAACGCAAATAAGTTTCATATATACAGAAGACATGCCAATTAATTTGATGGCGATTGGTCCATAATTAGTCACAGCCGCAATATACTATATTTTAAAAGAGAACTGTTTATAATCATTATCTCGGTGTAGGGTATCATATGGTCGCGCTTGGCCGACTATTCTTCTTACCCACATTTTGGGATCTTATTTAATTTTTGTTTTGTGGAGTTAATTCATACCGTTCATCAGAGCACCACGAATATGACAAAACTTTTTTGAATTTCGCTATTACAAAGAATAAGCGCAATTTTTTTATAAATGACACCTCCGAGTTTGATGAGTGCTTACAAATTTCTAAATTCTTAAGTTGTATGGACTTTTTAAAAACGTCGCGAAATTTTCAAATTATTAAAATTTGTTTTACAAAAATCTCGACTAAAAGTCTTGTATTTATACAGAAAAACATGGCAGAATTATATTTCAAATATATTGTTAATATCGATGATCTTTCTTGACCAGTCATAAAGTCTTTCAAAATTCGATATTTATACCCTACGCCACCATAGTGGGGAGGGCGTTTGTTCTGATGTTTGTAAAGGCAAAAAATGTTAGTCTAATACCCACATTATTGTATACCGTTTGACTCTGAATTACTTTCTGATTCGATTAAATGATGTTCCCATATGAGTCCCGCTTCTGAAAAACACTTTAACGAGCATAAGCCTTTTAAAAATGTTGTTATCCACATAAAATTCAACAGAAATAAGTTTCAAATAGGTATAAATTTTAAAATATTAATTTAAAAAAAAAAAAAATAAATAAAAGCAAAAAAAAAATATGGTATTTGAAATCCTTTTTATATACACATGTCAGTTTTTTTATGATTTTAGTGAGATCTTTTGCAATAATCATTTAAGAAAAGAGAATAATTTAAAATCGTTTAAAAGATTTTTCTTTAATTTTAATAAAACTTGACTTGGAAAAACTCTCTCAGTGATTGTATGTGTTGGATAAATCGAAAGCAAGACATGAGACAGACTATCCAATTCAGTTTTTTTTAAGCATATAAAATCCTGCATTATACCATTGCAGTCCTTTTTGGATTTCTAAGATTTTTAATACTTTTAATAGCTTCGTTAATTTCTGATAAAACACTCGTAATGTCTTCAGTTTCGTCTATTATAATGCCTTAATCCTTAGTCCTAGTTCTTTTCCAAATTTCTTGTTTTCAGTTTTTGAGCTATACTTCAAAAAACTATTGCTAGAAGGTGATGATCATGAGTTAAGAAATAAATGTATATTGCTATATAAAATACAAAAAAAAAACAAACTTCGGTAAATCGGTTAATCGGCACGTATTAGTCGGTTTATTTGTTATTCGAAAAGCGGCAATTTTAAATTATTCGAACAGTTAACCGACCAAAATTAAACGGTTAATGGATAGAATACCCTAGCAGTTATAAAATCGTTAAAAACCTCAATAAAAATTCGATTTTTCCAGCAAAAATTTGTTTTCCTATATAGAAATCTTACAATGAAAAGAATCGCACTAAAGTTAATTCTAACACCAACCATGTTAACATGTATTCTTTGGATTACAAGGCAGGCACTTTTATAATTCGCAAAGTCGCCCTCTGGGTTATCATTAGTGGCATTTAGTTGTTAGAAAATAGAAAAGATTTTTACTAGTCTTGGTAAAAGAAAACTATTATTTTGCCAAATTATTTTGCGTTTTCATATGTTTGTTTGGCTTTGCACTTAAAAAGATAAATGTGAAATGTCTCAAAAAAAAAAAAAAATATATATCTTTTGCGTTTATTATCTGAAGGGCAGATTTTTATCTGTAAGTCTTTGTTTTTTCTTTGTCTTTCTTATTCGTTTATGGTTACTACATTGTGTCCGCAGAGAATAATAGTAAGACGTTTTGTGTAAAAGAAGCTCAATAAATTACAAACATAAATTGACACAAGTGTTAAAGTTAAAGATTTATACATGACCCAAATGGAATTGGACACATTAGATGTACATGGAGATTAATTATGTACATACGTATACAATAATTGGTATATAAATTGTTGCTTTTTCGTTAAAAGTCTCATAATTTCATAAACCTTGACAGGAGGCATCTTTTTGGCAGTATAAATATAAAATGATCGCTTTAAATCTATAACTTATCCAGCACATTTCAAAGAAAGTTTAATAGAATCGTTGAATGAAACCTATGATATTTCTGACAGTGTAAAAAAAAAAAACATAAATTTAAAAGATTAATTATAGTACCCACAAATATTTGTTTGTTTTATATATTGCTTTATTGTATACCATAATAAAACAAACAAGTTAGGAAGCTATTTATGGCTGTGCGTATCTTAAATATACTCCACCAAAAAAACCCACAAATTTCGCTGGTCTATCATTGAATCATTGGTGGACACCACTTATATACAAGCATACCCATATTCAGTGAGTATGTAGCTGTAGCATTTTCATAAACTTCCTAAGGGAAAGGAAATTGACAGAGCTAGTTATGTGACTGCTTCTTCAACAACCAGTTCTATTTGTGAAATTTTTTACATCCTTGGTCTGTGAGGGGGGCAAATTGTTATCTTTAACACATTTGGTGACAGGTTACGAAATTTATTCAAGAGAACTTGATTTGTTTTTGATATTATTTCGAAATTTATAATTTTCTGCAAATTTGTTTTAAATTCATTAATATATTGACATGTTGAGTTAAATGTCTTCGGACATGTTGAGTTAAATGTGCTCTTGTGCATTAGTTATGTATATTCGAAAACATAAAAAATTAATCAAACATGTTTTCATTAAATCTAAATCATAATAATGCCTTATAATTCCATGTTGCATGTTTTCGTATTGTCTGTATTATGAATCGTAAACTTTATATATCCTTTCGAAAACTTACATAAAAAATTTACATTGTGATATCAAAATTATGAAATGAGTTTGAAAAATTGGAAAATTTTGAAAAAAAAATTTGGCTTCTTAATATTCTCAAAGATTTTTTTACACATTTTTTAATATTTTTGGATATTTGATAACAACTAGCTTCAAAAATGTCCAATAAGATATGTTTAAATCGAAGTAGTAGGCGATGCCTATGCTTCGAAAATAATGATATTTTGAAAAAAGTTTATCATTAGATTAAACAAATTTCACATCTAATTTTTGACATTTTTATAAACATATTTATTAGAATTAATATTGACTTTTATGATGACAGGGGAGCAGATTGTCTAAAACAAAGTATAACAAGTAGTCCGACTCTTTGACAACAGTACCTAACTCTATGCAAAAAAGTACCTAACTCTAAACATGTGTTAGTAACAAAATTACACATGTGTTGGTAAATTTTAAATTTTCTCCAGGCAACAGAGTTCTATAAAAGTGTTTTAAATTTTAATTTTTATAAATTTTCAATACCAAAAATTAGAACTCTGTCCTTTTGTTTATATTCTACAATAACAAAAAATTACATGTCAGAAATTCCGAAAATATTTTTTCTTGATTTGTGCAAAATAGAAGCGTTTTAACAATGAAAGTGTGCAAAAAGTGTTTTAAAAAAATAAAGAATAATATGTGTTAAAGTAATATTGTGTAAAAAACGTTATTTTTATCAAAAATTAAAAGTTAAAATTTCAAGACATTTCATTGGTATACATTTCTCTGAACTCACACGGTACCCGTATATGTGAGAGAGTAATTTTAAAAAATTGAGAGTCGGACTACTTGGTATACTTTGGTCTAAAAATAATAAAATTAACAATAGCATGTTATTCAATTGCATACAAATTACATTAATATTTACTTTTTCAGAATTATTTTTCCTATTATTCAACAAAAACATAACAATGTATTGAAATTTCAAAAATCATTACAATATCTTAAAGGAACATTTTTTTATTAGCTTTCAAATATTACAAATGTGTAAAAAAAAATATAAATTTGTCAACATCTGTTTATTTTCACTGCGCTCAAAAGTATGCTAACAAAATTATATGTACCGAATGTATACACTAGAAAATACTCGTAACAGCTTTTGACAAATTTGACCCGAGGTATGAATGTTATGAGCATTTTATAGATAATATAGCCATGTTACATACCAGTGGAAAGGTAAAAGAATTTATATTTATACCCTACACCACCATACTGAGTATACCGATTAAACGATGTCCGTCCGTCCGACTGGCTGGCTGGCTGCCTATGTAAACTTTGTGCGCAAAGCACAGGTCGCAATTTTGAAGATATTTCGATAAAATTTGGTACATATAATTTGTTCGGCCCAAGGATCAAACCTATTGAAACTGACTGAAATTGATCCATTATTCTCACCTAGCCCCCATACAAATGTCCTCCCGAAATACCTATAATTTATATAGGTATCTACTCAAGCTTATATCCAAATAAGTTTTATATATACGGAATTAATGTCACCAAATTTGATTATGATCGGTCCATAATTAGTCATATACAGAAAAAAAAATTCATAATTGGAATGAATTTTGTAATAAATATTATTAATCGAACATGACTTTTTTTCCCAAACTTTTTTCATTCAGAATAAGAACATGTTCATAAATATTATAAAATTGTTCATAACGGAAATTTTTTGCTTTTTTGCGTAAATTGTATGCTATTTTATAATAAATTGCACTATAATTGTATTATCTAATACATTATTTTAAAAATGTTTGCATAATAGCCATATATTGGCCAATATTTTAAAATGTATTAACAATATCTGAAACTTAAAAATTATCATTAATCATGATTAAACATACATAAACATTAAACCATTTCATGCTCTTAACAAAATTGAGTCAATTTCGCGCATATTTTCTCTTTTTAGCCTAGTACTCTGTTCATACTTGCGAAAAATTATAGTTTTTTCATGCGAAAAATTTTGTATGGAACAAATGATCAGCTGTTGGTTTTAATTTCGTGCAAAAGAAGTGCTGCTTATGTTATTTCGTGTGGAAAAATAAGGTTGCCAGATGTATTTCACATGTTTTCAACAATAAGAACAGAGTACTGCTTTTGCAAAATTATTTCGCATATATTTCATTCCAAATATTTTCTATGTAATTTGACAGCATTTCGCACGAAATTTTGAACAGAATACTAAGCTTTTGTAGCTGAAAATCATAAAAAAAATTAAAAAATTTCCAGGAAAATTTCAAACATTTTTGAACAACATAAAAATGTAAATGAAATTGTAATAATATTTTCCAAGCATTCTAGATTTTATTTGAAATCATAAAATATGAAAAAAATCATTCTATTTAAGAAATTATTTATAAATTTCATTAATTGAAATCAAATCAAACTATTTATGTTGAAACTTTTTTCTGTGTATATAAATTCTGCTTCCGATAATCACTTTAACGAGCATAAATCTCCTAAAAATGTTGGTATTGACAATACAACATAAATAATTTTCATATATACATTAATCACATGACCAAATTTCATTGTGATCGGTCCACAGTTTGTCATAGCTCCCATATAAGGCCTGACACTTAAATAGCACGTTTTATTTCTAATCAACTACAGAAAAGGTTTTTTAAACAAATTTTTTGTACATTTGTTATGCAATTGAATAAAATGCTATTGAAAATATGAATAGTTTTGTGCTCCCCTGTACACGTTTTCAACGTCAATTAAAAGTCAGATTAACCCTCTAACCCGCAAGAGTGCCTCAAGGCATGCATTACAAAGCACCAATTATTTCAAAACGTAATAATATATATATATATTTTTTTTTTAATTTAACGGTGTTGCATATTTGTTAACATTTCCCTCGAAGGTCGAAATGCATTCTGACTTTTAGTTTTTGTTCTGTCAGCTGTTTTGTGAGTAATGTCATAATCTTAGCACATGAAATTTTTGTGTGTGATTTTTTTTTTTTTAAATAAATGTTTTACTAACTTTTAGTCGTCCGATCTATTCGAAATATATATTTTTTTTAAGTTAAGATATTCCTCTTTCAGTCTATGAATTTGTAAATGTTAAACAATTAACAAAAAGTGAGTGCGGGTTCCGGCTAAATTTATCGGCATGTTATATGGTATAGTTTTTTACTTTTTTGTTATATTTTTTGTTGTGTAAAAAAAAAAAATGATAGGAATGGCAGATAGAGACCGCAGGCGGATTAAATTATATGCCTTGACTCAGGATCAGTTGGTGCTCCACAAGAAGATCCACAGCCAGGAAGTTTAAAAGTTGAAGAAAAAGCATAACATCCAGTGAATCACGTCCGTTGTGACAATAACGACCACTTTCCAATCTGGTTATGCAAAAATATACTGAAAACTATGCAAAAAGTCGGAAACACAGTATGTTTGCTCAAAATGCGATCTTCATTTATGCTTCTCAAATGCCAAAAATTGTTTTTAATGATTATCATTGTACAAATTAAAACATATTTTTCTACTTTTTGTATATTTTAAAATTAGTTTTTGATGGCTATTCTGAGTTTATCGGGTAATAATTACCCTAAAAAAATTATTCGACACATTTTTTTAGAGGGTTAGAGGTAGAGATGCCAAACGGGGAATTTTCTCACTAAAAGACCAAAAAGCTCTTAAAGGACTAGACGTAAGCTTTCTTTTGAACAAAAAAAAAAAAAAAATTTTTTTGATCAGTGATCGAAAATAACTCTTCCATATACCAAAAAACCCAAATTGTGATTTATATTTTTGTGATAAAAATAAATCACTCAAAATAACAGTTATAAAATGATTTTTATTTACATGATTTCGTATGGCCTTTATTAGTTTTTGTTGTTTTTTAATGGTTTGATGTGAGACAAACAATTCAATTGTTCTTGATCTTAATAACTGTTACTTCCCTTTTATTTGCATACAATAACATATTTTTAGTAATTTTTAAGAAATCATAGAAAAAATATGATGAATATGAAGTAAAAACAAGTAATAGAGATATATTCGGCTGGGCCGAATCTTATATACCCTTCACCAAACTATACTTCAAAATAAAAATTTTTAGGTAATTTTAGGTAAAAAAATTTTTTTTCCAGTTGTTTTTTTTCAGTTTTTGGAAAAAAAATATTTTTCGAATTTTTTTTTTTAAAGTTTTTATGTAAAATTTTTTTTTAAATTTTAAATTTAAATTTTTTTTTTTTTTTAATATTTAGCGAAAAAAACTTTTGGTGAAAAAAAAAATCTGGTTCAAAATTTTTCCCGATTTTGACCCATTGTAGGTCCAACTTACTATGGTCTTATATACGTCGTTGCAAAGGTCTTTGAAATATCTATCATTTGATATCCATATTGTCTATATTAATGACTTAGTAATCCAGATATAGGTCAAAAAATAGGTAAAAAATCGAGGTTGTCCTGGTTTTTTCCTCATATCTCAGCCATTTGTGGACCGATTTTGCTGATTTTAAATAGCAAACTTCTCGAAAGCATGTCTGACAGAATTATTGAAGATTTGGATCCCAAAGATATCTGGGGTCTTCAGAAAATTGACAGACAGACAGACAGACAGACAGACAGACAGACAGACGGACATGGCTTAATCGACTCCGCTATCTATAAGGATCCAGAATATATATACTTTATAGGGTCGGAAAATTATATTGTGGAAATTACAAACGGAATGACAAATTTATATATACCCTTCTCACGAAGGTGAAGGGTATAAAAAGTGAACAAATTTAGCATTCAATGATTTATAAATTTGATTGATTTGCATCAAATGAATTTCTGCGATTTATTTATCATGTTCGCAAATAAAAGTCACAAGCTAACCATTACGAAAAAAACAAATTATAAATCACTCATCTTGATTATTTGTGTTTGTTTCTTTTCTGTTTCTCTAATAAATCACTCTCTCAGTGATATACCATAAATAATTTTTAAATGGCTGCGAATGAGAATTTACCATTGGAATGAAAGTGAACCCGTTATTTTCGGTCTCTGATTTTGATAGATATTCCATTCGCATCCCTTTAAGCGACCAAATAGGTCTTCATGGAAAATATCTAGGCTTTCTTTTGAGAAAAAAAGTGGCAATTTTGAAAAAAAAGTCAAAAAAGTTTTTGATTTTGGAAAAAAAAATTACAAACATTTTTTATTTTTTTTCCGAAAGATTGAAGCTATCTAAACTATTGGGGACACATTTTGCTAAGAACAATAGGTAATAAGTTACATGGATGAGAAAAAAATCTGCTTGGCCAAAATGTCAAATTTTGACCCCCTCTAACTCGCAAAGTTCTCGACCGATCTTGTTGAAAAAATGTGCCTGAATTACTATCTTAACAATAGAAGTAATCCCAATCGGAAGACATCGATTTCAAAAGTTGGTTCACTTGACGTGAAATGCCCCATATATGTATGATAAGAACTTTTCGATCTCACTCCTTAATTGGACATGACTTTTTTTCCCAAACCTTTTTCATTCAGAATAAGCGCATGTTCATAAATATTATAAAATTGTACATGAATGCAATTTTTGCTTTTTTAAATAAATTTGTTAATGTTTTATAATGCATTGCATTACAATTGCATTGCCTAATGATTAAGTTCAAATATTTTTGTATAATAGTCCAGATGAGTCATCAAAATCTGAAACATAAAAAATATCATTAAACATAATTTAACATACATAAACATTACAGCATTTCATCTGCTTCAAAAATGCTGTAAAAAAATCAAAGAAAATTTCAAAAATTTTTTATAAGAATATAAATGAAAATTTAAATTAAATTGTGGCTGAATTCCAAAATGTCTGTTTGCAAAGCAAAAAAAAAAACCGTGTACTTTGACAATGTTTCATGTAGCAAACCTTATGAGAAGATAAAAACAGACACTATGCAAAGTTTAGTTTACAATTATAACTAAGTGTTTGCTAGATTTGGTTTGATAAAGATATTACTGCAAAATATTTTGATGTTTTGAAACTCACCCAATATTTTTCAAGCATCCTCGGTTTTATTTGAAAACATAAAATATAAACAAAATCATACTATTTAATAAATTATTTATAAAAGTTATGATTTGAAATCAATTTATGAAAGTGTTTGAGATATATTAAAAACAATTGAGCTAAATTTAGGTCAAAATGTAGCCATTTTTCAAATTCATTTAAAAAAAATTTATTATATTTCACGACTAGGCAGATTGAGATATTAATAAAAGCTTTTACATATTATGTTATAAGAGAATATTTGTAGAAAAATATTTTGATAACTATTGCCAAAGATATTTGCAAAAAACAATATAATGTCATGTTAGAAATTTTAAACTTAAATGTCTTTTAGACTAACAAGCAGGAATTTCATGCAACAAATTTTAAGTCATTGAAATTTCTACATATTTGTGAAAGTTACAAGCTGTACAAAGTTTTCTTAATCAGTGTAACTTCTTATCCAATATGTTGGTAGCTTATTTAATTTTCTTCGTTTATACAACATTTAGTTTAGAAGATTCAAATTTATTACAATTTTTTTCGATCGCCCATCGCAATAATCTCGAAATTCAGCCAACCACATGTATAACAAAATAGTGCTAGTAGTAAAAAAAAATATATTATTAACCACAAACAAATTTCGTTATTAAACAATGCAATGAATTTTACCTTAGAAATGGCTAACACCAGTATACTTTTAAATTCCAGCAAATATTAATGACTTTTAATGCATTTCTCTGAATGGAAATAAAAACACAATATTTACAAGTACAAAATGTGTTAAAAATTTCTCTTAAACTCATCGACTCTCTTATGTAAAGAGATACTTTGTTATCCTCTGTTACGTTATAACGTAATCCTGAACTGAGTACAAGTAAAAACACACTGAACAGGACACACAAAAACTCAGTAAGCACTACATTGTTAAAGAGGCAAGTCTAACGAGCGGTTCCTAAAAGTTTCACGGAATATTTTTGTTATTGTAAACTAAATTAAAATAACTTGGTTGTGTGTATGTTTGTTGTTTTTGTTGAGAATCGTGTAAAAAAGGAAGAAAAAAAATTTTTACTTTTGAAATAACCGGCGGTAATAAAATGGCACTTTACAAAGATTATTTATTATTTGTATTGTAATCAAAATGTTTCGACAGTTTCAAAACAAACGACAATAAGAAAAAGAAAAACAAAAAAAAAAAAAACAAACGAATGCGGTAGTAATACTAAGTAATTTAAAAAATATAAAGAAAAATATTTGTTTAAAATAAATTTACTATATCTGCATTTATGTTCACAAGTGTATGTTACGGCCTCTAGTCTCACAGATACAAGTTAATACATTTATGTCTGCTTTTATTAAATACATCAAAGTAAATTCTATTTGTGATTTTGTTTTATTAGTCAGCTGAATGAATCCTTGTGTTGAGGAATATAAAGAAAAGCAAGTGTAATTAAATCAAAATAATTTATAACTATAACAACTGTTTCAAGTACGTTGTACTTGCTGCTATAACATTCTAAGCGAACTGTGTTTAAAGTGAATATTAGCAAACATATTTAGAAAAAAACAACAAGTAAGAAGTATAGTCGGTTAAGGCCGATCATATAATACCCTACACTGAGTAAATGAGCAAAAAAAATTTTTTATTTAATTTCAATAATTTATTTTCGTGAATGATTTTCGAAAGTTGGTCTTATATAGAAGCTATGACTAATTATGGACCCATGACCATGAAATTATGATCGTGAATGATTTTCGAAAGTTGGTCTTATATGGAAGCTATGACTAATTATGGACTCATCGCTTTAAAACTTTTTTATGTTGAATTTTATGCGGATACCAACATTCTTAAGGGATTTATACTTGTTAAAGTGATTTTCGAAGGCGTGAGCGAAATTTGTGTAGATACCTCTATAAATTAAACGGTTATAACCGATAAGGTCCAACTTACATGGATAGCCAGACAGCCAACTGGACGGACGAACGGACATCGTTGAATCGACTCAGAAAGTGATACTGAGTCGATCGGTATACATTATGGTGGGACTAATGGGACTAATATTTTTGGGCTTTACAAATATCAGCACAAACGAATTATACCCTCCCAACTAGATGTAAATTTTTACCGTGTTGATGTAGGTTATGTGCTACATTTTGTATTTAACGTAAAAAAATATTGGAAATTAATCAACACAATGTGAGAAATATTTATATAAATATGTACATATATATTTTGCTTTTGTATATTATTATTTATAATACAAGGACTATTTCGATTGCGTGATAAATTGTGATAAAATAAAAATAATTGTAGAACATTTGAAATATTAATATCTAATGTATTATTGAAAATTTTAGTTTTTATTTCAAACTAGATATATTAAGAAAGGGATTACAAGAACTATGTGCTCGTACTAGGGATGCCAAATGGGACAGGGTTATACAAATGCCGGGAATTGAGATTTTATTAATGTAAATTCCAGGTCCCCGGGATTTTTTGGAATTTCGGTATTTTTATTTCACATCAAAAAACATACAACTCAACAATGAAAACTATTTATTTCATAAATATATTTAAGTAAAAATATAAAAAAAAAAACTGATTCATTAAATTTAAAATAAATTTTATATAAAAGATATGTTATATTAAAGGGCTGAGATCGAAAAATTTTTAACATACATATATGATAATAAAAATGAAACCACTAAACTTACAGTTTTGAATCTTTATTTATTTGATTGAAATTATTGTAACAATTTACAAAAAAAAAAAAAAAATTATTTTTATAGTTCTAATCACTAATGATGAAATTTTGAACGTTTTTCGAAAACCCTTCCATTATGGTTTTTATAGTGTTTTCTGCCACTTTGCTCGAACAGGTTGTCCATCTCCGTTTAAAATCTACCACATTTTTGGACACCTTTTTTGTGCTTCTCAATTCTCTTTTAACAAGAGCCCAATATCTTTCCACTGGACTCAGCTCCAGGCAGTTTGGAGGAATTGCCTCTCTTGGTACAAATACCACATTATTGTTCTTGTACCACTCAAGACCTTTCTTACCATAGTGACAAATGCCAAATCAGGCCAAAAATAAGTGGACACATTAAGAAGTCTTATGAATGGAAACATTCTTTTCTGTAAACATTCCTTGATGTAAATTTCGGTATTTATAGAGCCCGTTGTAACAAATGTTTGGCTTTTTTGCCGCAACTGCATATTACTTGCCATACCAAAAACTTTTTGGGAAATTTTGTCTGCTTTTGGGTTCTAAACTTTTCTTCAACATTCCCTCGAGCATCTGAAATATAAAAAATGGAACCAGAAGCTGCGAAAAATTGTTCATATGTACATTTCGTCATCCATTATGCAGCAGGTATAGTTTTTGTATAAAATTTGACTTCAATTTCCGTGCTCTGTCTTTGGCCTCTAAATTTTTAGCAGAGCTCCTGTCAGGAACTTTTTGATTCTTGTATGCTTTTAAACTTGCATTGGCTTTAAATTTTCGTATTAAATAATCCGAGTACTGACCTAACCGTGCTGCTTTCCTACTGGAAACGTTGGGAACTCTTTTGAAAATGCTTTAAATTTTTTTGGCTTTAGAAACATTATGTGGACCATTCCTTCTACCTGAACCTGGTTTTATATCAACGGACAAGTTCTCCCGGTACTGTTTAATAACATTGGAAACTGTTAGCAAATAGCAGACCTTTGATTGTTTGGCCAACTTTTTGTAGGACCAAGTTGGGTTTTGTTGAAAATATGTAATAATTTTAGTACGCACTTTTTTCTGGTCACTCATTTTAATCAGATTAACAATAAATGAACATAACAGACATTAAACATAATAACTAACATGCTTTACAAAGGTAACTGGATCAAAAAAAAAAAAAAAAAATCAAATAATACTTGGGTTAAAATTTTAATGAAAAACGTGTGTTAAGAATTTTACGATCTCAGTGCTTACCTCCGTATTCAGTACATTATGAATATGAACAAGTAAGAAAGTATGGTCGGTCAAGCCCGACCATATAATACCCTAGTAAATGAACAAAAACATTTTTCTTTCAAAATTTCAATAATTTATATTCTTGAGTGATTTTCGGAAGTGGGCCTTATATGGGAGCTATGACAAATTATGGACCGACCACCATGAAATTTGGTCATTTGGTTAATGTTTATATGAAAGTTATTTATGTTGAATTTTATGTGTTTACCAATATTTTTAGGAGATTTATGCTCGTTAAAGTGATTATCGGAAGCAGGCCTTGTATGGGAGCTATGACTAATTATGGACCGCTCATAATAAAATTTGGCGACATGAATTTCGTATATATAAAACTTATTTGGAGAAAAACTTGTGTAGATACCTATATAAATTAAACATTTATGACCGATAAAGTCCAATATCGGGAGGACATTTGTATGGGGGCTAGGTGAAATAATATACCGATTTCAGCCAATTTCAATAGGCGTTGGCCATCTGCACAAATCCAATATACCCTCTCCACTATGGTGGTGTAGGGTATAAAAATGTATAACAAAACTGAAAATGTTATAACTTTTGTGTAGAGATTCACATTAAGAATATTTATACCCTACACCACCATAGTGGGGAGGGTATATTGGATTTGTGCAGATGTTTGTAACGCCCAAAAATATTAGTCTAGCACCCACCTTAAAGTATACCGATCGACTCAGAATCACTTTCTGAGTCGATTAAATGATGTCCGTCCGTCCGTCTGGCTGGCTGGTTGTCCATGTAAACCTTGTGCGCAGAGTACAGGTCGCAATCTTGAAGATATTTCGATAAAATTTTGTACATATCATTTTTTCTGCCCAAGGATCAAGCCTTTGAAACTGGCTGAAATCGGTCCATTATTTCATCTAGCCGTCAAACAAATGTCCTCCCAAAATTGGACTTTATCGGTCATAAATGTTTAATTTATATATGTAGCTACACAAGTTTTTTTCCAAATAAGTCCTATATATACAGAATTCATGTCACCAAATTATATTATAATCGGTTCATAATTAGTCATAGGTCCCATATAAGGCCTGCTTCCGATAATCACTTTAACGAGCATAAATCTCCTGAAAATGTTGGTATACACATAAAATTCAACATAAATAACTTCCATATAGACATTAATCACATGACCAAATTTCATGGTGATCAGTCCATAATTGGTCATAGCTCCCATATAAAGCCTGCTTCCGATAATCACTTTAACGAGCATAAAACTCTTAAAAATGTTGGTATATACATAAAATGCAACATAAATAACTTTCATGCAGACATTAATCACACTACTTAATTTCATGGTGATCGGTCCGTAATTGGTTATAGCTCCCATATAAGGCCCACCTCCGAAAATCGTTCACGAATATAAATTATTGAAATTTTGAAAGAAAAATGTTTTTGCTCATTTACTTAGTGTAGGGTATTATATGGTCGGGCTTGACCGACCATACTTTCTTACTTGTTTTGTTATAATTTTGCTATTGTAATAAAGTTCAGTATATATGTGTGACAACAAAAGTAGTAATGATATCCATCATTAATGGACGATGTTTTGAGTACATATCCTGTATTAATAATAAAAGGATTTTTTAGAGATATACTAGTGTACATTTCCATTACCATGAGAAGAATTGTTTAAAAGTTGCTTAGGCTGTTTAGAAGTTATTTACAATTACAATATTACATTAATCTTATTAAAAGTTGAACCTCGATGGAATCCAGACCATAACTACTTTAAAATTGTATATTTTTGTCGAAAATGTTTATTTCCTCACTAAATTAATATTTAAAGTAAAATATAAATGTATTGTTTTTAGTATAATTTATCAATAATTAAATTTCCAATAATCTTCCAAAATATCAAAAATCTGGTAATTTCACTATCCCGAAAAATCACAGAACTTTTGGAATCATTATTTCGGGATTGGCGTCCCACAGTGGGGCAGAATCAATATTTTTTGTAAATAAATCTGGCATTTCTAAATGGCTGGTCCGAACGGGATAAAATTTCACATGGGAGTAACCAAGGAGAATTTAAGGTTAGGAAATGCTCCAGAGGAAGCGCTATGGGGGCTCAAAGTAGGGTACCTTCTACAAAGTAAAATATTTAAACAAGTGCCATCTTTTGGTTTCCCATTCGATTTTCAAGACCTAGCTGGAAAGTGCTCAGCTAGGTCTTGAAAAAACATTATTGCGTGTGCTATGTATCTCTTATAATTTCCAAGTTATAGGCATTTCACAATTGAAATTTTAAAATTTAGCTATACCTTGGTCCGATTTTTTAAAAATTTAGCGCGTACTTTTGGACCGAATGGACTAAAATTTTTGTAAAACAACTAAACTACCAATAACATACAAAACATTTCAGAGCAATCTCAATTATGGATCCAAAAGTAAACGATTTTCAATTTAAAAATTAAAAAAATAGTACATTTTTGGGGTTTTTTTGACGAAAAGTTTACATAATTCTTTTTTTTATTAAAAAAAGCTTTCTTTAAGAATATATAACAATGCTATGTCTTCTGTAAGATATCTTTACGGATATCATGTCATAGTTTTCGAATATGTTGCTCCTATGCCTTTCGGAATTCGACATATTTTTTACCAAAATTTAAAATTCCAAAGCTGGTATCAGAAAACGGAAAGCAGCTTAAGAAACATTGGTGTGTTCTTTATTTGTTACCAATGTATTTTCCCAGCCCCGAAAGAAATGTGGACCCTATGGGAAAAATTGTAAAAAATACCATTTTTGGGATTTTCGCTCCAATTTTTAGGAATTGCAGGATTCCCTTTGATTTTTTGACAAGTTTTTTTTACACTTTGTTATTTAGAATGATAAATTTAAAAAACGTTGAAAATTTCATTGAATTTTGATATTAAATAAAGATTTTATTACATATAATATATTTTTTGAGTATCTAAAACTAAAATTTTTATCAAAATTTTGATAGGATTGCAAATATTAGGAACAATTTGATCAATATTTTCCCGAACTTATTTTTTTTTTGTTTAGATAAGTTAATTTTTGTCAATATGTCAAATTGGAAATCAATATCTCAATCAGATTCGAAAATATTGACGTTTTGTCCCGATCCGACCAGCCGTTTATTTCCAAAAAACTTTTCTTTCTGCCCCACTGTGCGTCCCTAACTCTTACTGAAAGTAATTAAATATAGAGAACATATGAGATATAGTTTCCTAAAGTTGAAAAACATAAACAAATTATCGAAATGAACAATAGTTTTTAATTTGTTGAATTTATTTATCAATCATCATTCGATAGCAAGTTATAAGTTGCTAAATTTTGAAGCCACCATTTTTGTAGTTTGAAACGTTTTTTAGTTTTATGACCAGTATGTGTGTCCCTTTATAAAAATGTATATAATTTAATTAAGCTTCTTTAAAGACATACGCTAATGATGTGCCCTCAA
The DNA here is from genome assembly GCA_942486065.2 of Calliphora vomitoria. Taxonomy (NCBI): domain Eukaryota; kingdom Metazoa; phylum Arthropoda; class Insecta; order Diptera; family Calliphoridae; genus Calliphora; species Calliphora vomitoria. The sequence continues at coordinate 38,421,810 of OW818029.2, forward strand.
TAACAAGAGAGTTTGATCGCTTTAAACAGTGACTATATAGAAAAGACGAGTTTGTTCCACAAATTTTTGTAAGCAAAAAATATCGTATATAAATATAGACTGTGCAAGAGTTTAAAAGTTATTTAAATAAATATTTGTAAGCGGTAAATGAGATAATTTTAATTCATCTTAAAATGTATTAATTTTTTCTTTCCTTTTGTAACATATCAAAATATTGGTCATAGAACCAAAAATTATATATGTTTTTGGTACTCAAAGGATTCCAAGACGATCTAGATATGTTAGTCCGTCTTTCTCTCTGTTGTATACACCCAATCAAAATGAGAGAGATGCCTTGCATTTTCCACAAATACCCTCTGTTGATATGGTTTGTTTGGTATTGAAAATCTTTCTACCAATAATTGATTTTTTTATTAAATAATGTTTGTGGCTTGATATTTAGGTCCCATATGCATGTAAATGAATTGTCAAACATTCATTTAAGAAACCAAACATTTTATTAAACAATTTGTGAGTATTAAGTGAAGATTAATTTGATTCCTGCAATTTTAAAATAGATTTTAAGCTGATTATATGTTTTGTATGTAAACAATTTTTAAATGCCTTTTATAATTTAGTGTGAATTTTAATTTAATTTATAGAGTTTAAAGCAATTAAGGTTAAAAATATAAATAAATAAATCAGTATAAATGAAACAAAAAAACTTTGAAATTGAATTTAAAGTTCACAAACATTAAATCATATGAATTAAATAATACTAAAAAACCAACTTAAATTTTGCAAGCAGAAAATCATATCAAACCCATCAAAGTGACACAATTTAATTCAATATAATTCAATTTAATTTAAAGTGAAATTTAAAGGACACCCGCAAAAACATGCCTTATCAACAGAATTGTTCTATTTGCTTAAGACGAAAATAGAGAGACAAAAAACAAACAAACAAAAAAAAAAATATATCTAAAGAAATAATTGTATCCTTACGAAACGAGAAACCTCCAACAACAATCACAACAAATCATATCAACTATAATCAAAGCACACAGAAACAACAACTGTAGGAAGGAAAATATCCTGGAAAAATGTTTTGGATTTTACGACGTACTGGAGCAGCAAATTTTTTCAATTCATTGAACAACAATTGCAGTACATCCAAAGGCCATGGCTCCAACACACAAACAACACAGGGTAAGTATTTATAAATACTTTTGTCTATCTATGTGTAAAACTGTGTGCTAAATGGTGCCCGTCAAAATTAGAAAGTTACTTACATGCTTTTCATTCTGTTACGCAGACGATGTTCAGATAAGAATCATTTCATCCACTTTTTATAAATGTTAGTTCTATTTATAAAACAAAATATCAAAAATGTGAATTTAGAAGTGTGTAAAAAAGGTAATTTATATTACTTCAATAAAACAACATATGTATATTAATTTTTTATCAATTGGTACATTAAGTATTTTTCTTTATTGTTTTATAAATTCGCACTAAATAGTGATAAAAATACCGGCGATTCGACTTTAAAATGCACATCTATCTTCTATCTATATATATAAAAGAGTAACGTTACTGACTGACTGACTGATTCATCATCGCACAGCCCAACGACTGATGCTAGAATCATGAAATTCGGTAACCTTATATCTTCAAAACTAATAAAGATAAAAAAATCTTAAAATTGCATGTTACTCCATTTAAAAAATAAGCTGACAGGTGTTTGGTACTTTTTCGAAATTCGAACCTTTTAGGGGAGGAAACAGGTAAAAACTCTACTTTGGTACTTTTTTGTCACCCTAAGTATCTTTTAAACTAATAAACATAGAAACAAATTTTAAATCGTATTCTTTACTTATCAAAAAATAAAAAATATTCGTTTGGTACTTTTTGGAAATTCAAACCCTTAAGGGATAAAAATTGTGTTTATTTTTGGTACTTTTTCATAAAATATGTTTTTTTTATAATTTTACATAGAGATACGAATATTTTATTATGAGCTCCCACCACGATACAGAAATCTATTTGAATATAATTTTACCACCGTAATGGGGATAAAAAAAAGGTACCAAAAAGGGGATAAAAGCGGGAAAATACATTTTATTTGAAATTATTAAGCCAATTTTGATAATTTTTTTAAACATAGGTTCCTGGATTCATACAAAAATTAAGAGTTGTTATTTGGATCTCGAGTGCCAAGGTTTATATTGGGCCAAATCCGGGTAAACAGTTTGGTAATTTTATTAAAACATATTTTGTCTTGGGCACATTAATACAGATTTTAATCGTTTGAGGCATATCTGTAGCATAAACAATTTTGGCAAAATGGAATATTTTTAAATTTCAAACTTTTCTCCTAATGGTACTTTTTTAATCTTTTAAATTATTTCACTTATCGACATTTAAGTTAGCTGATATGTATCTGAGTGAAGTTAGTGTTAGGAATAGGCCGAGTGTGTGGGAATCCACAAATGGCTGCTTTTGGTACTTTTTCTATATTCTAATGGTACTTTTTGAATTTTCTATAATAATGGACCTAGAAATATGAAATAAAGCGTATATGGTCGTAAGTGATTTTGAATTCTAGAGGGAGATATTTTGGAACCTTTTCTTTGTTCGACTGGTACTTTTTGTAATTTCTTCACCAATAAACCTAGAAACATGAAATAAAGCTTTTACATGGGCCGAGTGTGTGGGAATCCACAAGCGGCTGCTTTTTGGTACTTTTTCTGTATTCTAATGGTATTTTTTGAAATTTCTATAACAATGGACTTAGGAACATGAAACTAAGCATATATGGTCCTAAGTGAGTGAGAATAATAAACATGAAACTAGAAACATGTAATCCTGAATTAGTATTATTTCACTAAGCGAGACTAAATAGTTCTATTTATTTCATCCAATTTGGGGTGGCGAAGCGCACTGGGTCAGCTAGTTTTTGATATTTAGGATCATAAACAGAACTAGCAATAGTAATAAAATTACAGCAAATGATTCTTATGTGAATAATGTTTGTTCAACAAGAGTTTTAGCCAATCGATCGGAAAAAAAATTGACCTTATAATTTTGACAGGTACCTTATTATATGTATCAAACCAAACTAGGAAATATTTAGTTAAGATAGAGATATTTTAAATATGGTAATATATTCTGCCATAAAACTGAAATCACTTAAAATACTTTCTACTGTTGTTCTCTCTAACCTACCATTTATGGTTGCGTCGCTAGCACTAAAAAAAAAGAATGTGATTTTTTCTTCTTTCACTTTCTCATTACTTTTATTGCTGAAACTAGGAAATACTTTGTGGTTAGTTTCGGAAACGGCTTCAAGCGGAAAAAAATAATTTTATAGATAAAAGTTTTCCATAGTTTGATCAGTGTATAGAAATGTTTTACCATATCTTAGAATGTTTGCGATAAATACTTAATACTTAAGTTTAAAATAAGCGTTTAATGGAATTTACTTACTAAACTCCCACATGTGCCAGTGATATTATTGTTTATTAAGGAGGCCCTTATATTAGACTAAAATTCTTATCGGTAATCTAAAACAAATGCTGAAAATTTGAGCAAATTTGTAATAATGTTAGAATACTATAGTTCTTTAGATATTCGAAAATAATGATTTACTTGGTATATGTGGTACCACGCCCATTTATTAAATTAAATTTATCATATAAATGGTTGTTACAAACATATACTTGTTTACTGTAACCATATATATGACTGATACAGTCATGTGAATCCCAAGTTAACCATATTATGTTTACCATAATCATGTAAAAAGTTACTGTGACTTTAATACTGTTATAAACATTTTAATAATGTGGAAATGGTTACTGTAAACATGCACAACTATATTTATTATCTGTGTGTATGTCAAGTGAACCAACTTTTGAAATCGATGCCTTCCGATCGGGATGAAATTTGCACTAAGGTTAGCTTCATTTTTTCTCATCCATGTATCTTATTACCAATTGTTCTTAGCAAAATGTGTCCCAAATAGTTTAGATAGCTATGTCTTCAATCTTTCGAAAAAAATAATAAAAAATTAAAAAAAAAAACAAGTAAGAGAGCTATATTCGGCTGTGCCGAATCTTGTATATCCTTCACCAAATTATACTTTAAAATAAAAATAATAATTTTTTTTTTTTCAAATTGTTTTTCAAAATTTTAAAAATTTTTTTGTTTCCATTTTTTTTTTTTAATTTTTTCCAATTTCTTTTTAAATTTTTAAAAATTTTTTTTTAAATTTATTGGTGAAAAAAAAAAATTTTTTTGAAAACAAAAATTCGGGTTAAAAAATAATTTTCCCGATTTTGACCCATTGTAGGTCCAAATTACTATAGCCTTATATAAATCGTTGCAGTGGACTTTGAAATGTCTATCATTGGATATCCATATTGTCTATATTACTGACTTAGTAATCCAGATATAGATCAAAAATAGGCCAAAAATCGAGGTTGTCCCGGTTTTTTCCTTATATCTCAGCCATTTGTTGGTCGATTTTCTTGATTTTTTTATCAATTATGTTTGTAAGTTATTTGGGGGCTACGGAAAGTTGATTTCAACATACAGATTGACAGATGGACATGGCTGTATCGACTTCGCTATACATAACGATCCAGAATATATATACTTTGTGGGTTCGCAAATGAAAAATGTTGAAATTACAAACGGAATGACAAACTTATATATACCCTTGCCACTCATGGTGAAGGGTATAATAAAAAAAAAATTTCCGAAAGCAAAAACTTTTTTGAAGAAAAACTAATTATATCAACTATTTTCGACTTTACTGTTTTGGCTGGTTTCCAATGCCAAAAAAATTGCTTAGGACAATGAAAATATTTTTTTTTTAAATCCTGCTAAATTTATTTGTGTACGTGTTCGAAATTTCAAATGGATTTACTTTTGATGAAAAAGGTGTGATATTTTCCTGATACTTAGTACGGTTCAATAAATCACAATAATATATTTTAACAACTAAGTTTTATCTATTTTATTTTTGAATTATTAATTTTTAGTGTAAATGTTTAGCATTGCTGTCTTGGAAAATTTTGACCCGCTATATAAAAGGATTAACAATGTCATAGAAATTTAATATTACAAAATTGTAAATTAGAGACTCAATCTGGAGTTAAATATTAGAAACAGACTAAGAAATTATTTCATAAAATTTGTGACCCAAAACTTAATTCCATTGAAATCCGCCAAATTCAAATCGGTCTTTATTATATATGGTTTAGTCGAATCTATGGACAATAGAGAAACCTGTTTTCTGCAATTTCCTCCTTATTTGTTCATTTCGCTTAAATACATTAACATATGCCATAAATACAATCCATATACATACTTATGTACATGGACATTATGACATGCCACCAAATTTTGTTTTTGAAACTTATAGCAACTAATTAAAAAGAAAATCAAACGTAGCTGTCAGCCTAAAAATACATACATTAATCAAGTTTATGATTGCAATCAACTTTATTTATATATTTCACACTAAGACTCTAATTGATTGGCATATGAATATGGCCACAAACTGTATCTCCTGAACGATTTTTTCATATTCTAGTTTTTACACATACCAAGTAATAACTTTTTTAAGACTTTGGCTTAGCAAAAGAAAATTATATTTTACTTTTTGTCTTTCATTAAATAACAATATCAAAATGGTTTCTATATAGTTTCTTTCTTCACACGAACAATGCCTTTGCCACATATGTATCTACCCATCACATAATGCTTGCAATTACAAACTAATCCCTCAAAACATTTTACTGACATTTCAGCATATTTATTATATTCTTTCATTTATCTTTAATATTTTGGTATTATGTCTATCGTGTATGTTCGTATAAGTAGAATATTTATTTTTGCTACGCCTGCATATTTAGAAATACTCGTATTTATGTATATATTGTGTTCCGCCACTCCTCTATTCACGACATTGAGACAGGCGTGTAAGTACATTAAATCAATATGAAAATAACAAGTGTTAAGCAAAATTGTGTTGCTATTATTATTTTTTGTTTGTTTTTTTTGTATCTTTTGGATTAAATACCAAAATATTTAAGCACGTATTTTGGTATAGAAATATATTTTTATTTGTCATCATTTACTTCCACTTCATGTGATACTGTTACAGCTTCACGTAATCTACATGTTTGGCGTTAAATTTATGAAATTATTTTTTGCTTAACCATTGAGTAGGAGATTAGGATGGTTTTAAAATGAGTGTTAGATAATCCTAACTGAAATTAAAATAATATTTTTATTCTTCATAATAGTGAAACTTTCAAAGGAAATGGATATGTTCAAACATGTCATAACTTTTATGGACCCAAAGACATTTTTAAATATTTAACATGCTCCTCAAATAGTTGAAACTTATGTGGATAATGTGACTAACCGGAACCCCATATATTATATAATCATGTATTATGTTTGGATTTTATGATTCCTGTCAACTAATATATAGCATTATAAAATATCATAAAATTACGGTTAATCATATTATGGTTCAACGATCATATTATAATATAAGCTCAACCATAAACTACATTTCGATTCCACATAAAGCATATTATGGTTATGTCAAACATGATAGGTGATATAGTCATATTATGCTACAATTATAATGTACTTAAAATGTATTTAACCATAAAGTTGTGGACGACATAAATTTATGATAACATAGAAGATATCATAGTTGTTGCAACCATGTTATAACCATGTAATTTCTCAGTTTGTGTTCATGATGCTATTTTTTTTTTTTTTTGGATCTAGAAATAAGATTTTGTGAAAATGAGCGAATTCACTTAATTGTTAATAAATTCGAAAAAAATCCATCGATTTTTATTCCCGATATCTCATTTTGTTCCTATTATATGTGGCTTTGCGAAAAAGTAATAAACCTAAAAATTTCTGCCAGTTTCGATTTTTCAATATTTTTTTTTTTATCAAAAAAAAAAAAAATAATATTTTTACGTAAAACAAATATTTTTTGCTTTAATTATAATAAATATATATAGTAATTATATTAATTATAATTATAACAACTAAACCGATTAAAACGCAATATATATGTGAACATTTTTATATAGAAGAACATTTACTACTCAATTTTATGTAAATATATCAATCAAAAAACTTAAATTTTTTGAAAATGAGCGAATTCACTTAATTGTGAAGAAATTCGAAAGGAAACCATCGATTTTTATGACCGATATCTCATTTTGTTCCCATTATATGTGGCTTTGCAAAAAGATAATAAATCTGAAAAATTTCTGCCGCTTTCGATTTTTCATGATTTTTTTAAATCAAAAAAAAATTATATTTTTACGTAAAACATATATTTGTTCCTTTAATATATTATTACAACTCCGAAACTACTGAACCGATTAAAACGCAATATGTATGTTAAAATTTGTACATAGCATGGGAAAAATGTTTTCAAAACTTAATCAATCGAAAGAAGAACATTAACTACACAATTTTATGTATATCAATCAAAAAACTAAAGTTTTGTGAAAATGATCAAATTCACTTAAGTGTGAATAAATCCGAAAAGAAGCAATAGATTTTCACGATCAATTGTTGCTATTGTATGTGGCTTTACGATAAAGTAACAAACCTGAACAATTTCTGCCGATGTAGATTTTTTATAATTTTTTCAATCAAAAAAATTGCCATTTTCACGTAAAAAATTTATTTTTTGCTTTAATTTGTTATTTTAACTCCAAAACTACTTGGTCGATTGAAACGCAATATATAAAGGTTATGTAAATCTCAACTTTTCTAAGTTTATCTTAATAACATCTGGCTAACCCTATCATTAATTATGTGGAGAAACGTCTAACAAAATTTATAATATTACTAAAAAATTTAAAAAAAAATCTATCCATAGAATTTAAAATTTTTACCATTTTTGTACTTAGGTAGACATGATGCATCATATCTAAGGAGTGAGATCAAAAAATTCTTAACATACATTATAATTAACGAAACCAATAAACTTACAATTTTAATTTTAATTTTCTTTTTATTTGATTGAAATTATTATTACAATTTACAAAAAAAAAAAATATTTTATAGTTTTAATCACTAGTGCTGAAATTATGAACCTTTTTCGGAAACCCTTCCATTAACGTTTTTATAGTTCTTTCTATAACTTGGCTCGTACAGGTAGTCCATCTCCGTTTAAAATCTACCACACTTTTGGACACCTTTTTTGTGCTCTTCAATTCTATTTTAACAAGCGCCCAATATCTCTACACTAGCCTTTTTGCTCCAAGCAGTCTGGAGGAATTGCCTCTCTTGGTACAAAAACCACATTATTGATCTTATACCACTCAAGGGCTTGTTTACCATAGTGACAGGGTGCAAAATCAGGCCAAAAGCAGCATTTTTTGTAAACGTTCCTTGATGTAAATTTCGGTATTTATAGAGCCCCATATAACAAATGTTTGGCTTCTTTTGCCGCAACTGCATATTGCTTGTCATACCAGGAACTTTTTTGAGAAATTTTGTCTGCTGTTGGGTCCTAAACTTTTCTTCAACATTCCCTCGAGCATCAGCAACATAAAATTTTTGACCAGGAAGTTGCGAAAAATCTGCCAGAACATACGTTTCGTCATTCATTATGCAGCAAGAATATGTTTTTATAAAACTTGACTTCAATTTTCGTTCTCTGTTTTTGGCCTCTAAATTTTTAGCAGCGTTCCTGTCAGGAACTTTTTGAGCCTTGTATGTTTTTGAGCCTGCATTGGCTTTAACTTTTCGTACCAAATAGTCCGAGCACTGAGCTAACCGGGCTGCTTTCCAACCGAATGTGTTGGGAGCTCTTTTGAAAATGCTTTCTATTTGTTTGGCTTAATAAACATCATGTGGACCATTCCTACTTCCTAAACCGGGTTTTCTCCCGGTACTTTTTAATAACATTGGAAACAGTTTGACGGCAAACCTTTGAATGCTTGGCCAACTTTTTGTAAGACCGAGTTGGGTTTTGTTGAAAATATTTAATAATTTTAGTACGCACTTTTTTCTGGTCACGCATTTTAATCAGGTTAACAACAAAGTTAAACATTAAACATTAAACTGACATGTTTTACAAAGGTAACTTGATACAAAAAAAAAAAAAATCAAATAATACTTGGGTTAAAAGTTTTAGTGAAAAGCGTGTGTTAAGAATTTTACGATCTCAGTCCTTTTATAGTGGTTAGTCAAGATTTTTTGGTTTTTTGCAGTTGACCTGTGTTATTGGTGTTTTTCTGCAAATAAGTATTATTTATTTTTATATTTTCCTCATATATATTGTTTGCCTTATTTGTATTTATTAATACATACCCGTTACATGAGAAAATAAATTTTTTTTTGTATTGTTTCAAAAAATTTATCCATACGACCGTAAATCAATAAATAATTTGTATTATTTGAAAATCTAATAAAATTTTTGTTTAGACGATGAAATTTTATTACGATACATATGTTTTTGATAAATATTAATACTCGATATTTTCGTCTGAAAATACTTAGCTTTAGTATCATGTTCAAGCTTTAGCTTTTTTTATAACACAAGTATTATTTGATTTTTTTATGTTTAATGTCAATTATGTTCATTTGTTGTTAATCTGATTAAAATGAGTAACCAGAAAAAAGTGCGTATTAAAATTATTAAATGTTTTCAACAAAACCCAACTTGGTCCTACAAAAAGTTGGCCAAACAATCAAAGGTCTGCTATCAATATTTTTCCAATGTTATTAAGCAGTACCGGGAGAACTTGTCCGTTGATATAAAACCTAGTTCAGGTAGAAGGAATGGTCCACATGATGTTTCTAAAGCCAAAAAAAAAATAGAAAGCATTTTCAAAAGAGCTCCCAACACCTCCGGTAGAAAACCAGCCCGGTTAGGTCAGTAGTCGGACTATTTAGTACGAAAAGTTAAAGCCAATGAAGGTTAAAAAACATACAAGGCTCAAAAAGTTTATGACAGGAACGCTGCTAAAAATTTAGAGGCCAAAAACAGAGCTCGGAAATTGAAGTCAAATTTTATACAAAAAATATACCTGCTGCATAATGGATGACGAAATGTAAGTATGGAAAATTTTTCGCAGCCTCTGGGTAAATTTTATTATGTTGCAGATGCTCGGGGGTATATTTTAATAAATGTTTAGGACCCAGAATCAGACAAAATTTCCCTAAAACTTCTTGGTATGGCAAGCAACATGCAGTTGCGGCAAAAAGACCAAACATTTGTTATGGTATATATAAATACCGAAATTTACATCAAGGAATGTTTACAAAAAAGATGTTTCCATTCATAAGACTTCTAAATGTGTCCACCTATTTGTGGCCTGATTTGGCTTCTGTCCCTATTGTAAAAACGGTCTTGTGTGGTACAATAATGTGGTATTTGTACCAAGAGAGGCAATTCCTCCAAACTGCCTGGAGCTGAGTCCAGTGAAGAGATATTGGGCTCTTGTTAAAAAAGAATTGAAGAGGACAAAAGAGGTGTCCAAAAGTGTGTTAGATTTTAGACATAAAGCACTATAAAAACCATAATGGAAGGGTTTTCGAAAAAGGTTCAAAATTTCATCATTAGTGATCAGAACTATAAAAATATTAATTTTAGCCAATAAATTGTAACAATAATCTCAATCAAATAAAAAAAGATTCAAAACTGTAGGTTTAGTGTCATTTTTGTTAACATATATGTATGTTAAAAATTTTTCGATCTCAGTCCTTATATAAAACTTATTTGAAGAAAAACTTGTGTAGATACCTATATAAATTAAACATTTATGACCGATAAAGTCCAATTTCGGGAGGACATTTGTATGGGGGCTAGGTGAAATAATGGACCGATTTCAGTCAGTTTCAATAGGCTTGCTCCTTGGACTAAATTTTATCGAAATATCTTCAAAATTGCGAACTTTACTTTGCGCACAAGGTTTAGACGGACAGCGAGCCAGCCAGATGGACGGACATCGTTTAATCTACTCAGAAAATGATTCTAAATCGATCGGCATACTTTAAGGTGGTGTAAGACTAATATTTTCGGCGTTACAAACATCTGCACAAATCCAAAATACCCTCCCCACTATGGTGGTGTAGGGTATAAGAAATCGGGAAAAAAATATTTTTTACATTTTGTTATTTCAATTGCCCATAACTTTTGACACAGTAGTGATTTTGAAATAATTTTTTTTTGTCCTTTGAAAAATATATTAAAAAAATGGGGAAGGATTTAGATCCGCTATTAGCAATAAACCGGACTAAAGTAAGAATAAAAACTGAAATTTTAATTTTCAAATGTGAATATCTCGTAAACTATAAAAAATAATATATATTGCAATGTTTTTTGTATGTTTCTTCTAGTAGACTCCATATATATAAAAATCTTTGAAATCAGATCGGGAACAAAAAAGTTTAATTATTTTTAATTTTTCAATTACCCCCCCCCCCCCCCCCACCAAGTGTTTTAAGTCCAAATTCAAACTTAAGCTCAGCTACACCACGTCTATAGCCATGGAAAATGTTAGATGTTACAGATTTATTTCCACTTTTTTTTTGTTAAGTTCCTCTAAATCATACATTGCATGATTTAAAAGTTATTTGCAGTAATATAAGTGAGTTTTTGGCTTTTTGGCTTTTTGACTTGAAATGGTCTCAAAGCAAAAACTCTATGATAAATTTTGTTACAATCTTAGATGTGAAATTCAAAAAGTTTTGTTTTCTGTCCGCTTTTCGAGAGAGAACATGCACAAAATTAAATTTCCGAAGCCGTCAAGAAGCATATACTTATGATACATGAATTACAACCACAATTATTCTATAAATAGTATATACGTTTACAATTAGCCATCCGTTGATATTGCAACTGAATTTATTGGCCAATTTTTAAGATAAATATCTTCAAAATATTACTAGTTAAGAGAAATTGAGAAAATAATTTTAAAACTCTGGATACCAAACCAAAATATATATTTTAGCCGTGACATTTTGAAAACTGTTTAAATATTTTTGTTTTACCACACTCTTAAATTTGTTAAAAATATATATATATAGCAAACAGTGTGGAGTTGTGTAATTTTTTCAAAATTTTAATATTTAGTATTCATTTGAGTTGGGTTTCAATAGGCGTCATTAAGTAGTAATCAAATCAAATTGTATTCAAATGAATGTTTTTATAATTGTCAAACATTAAGTAACTCAAACACATAAGGACAAACAATACAAAATGAAAAAAAATAAATGAATAAATTGAAACGGTTGATGGCAGTTAAATTGTTATGTCATATTACAAATGCTGACCACGTAATTCACATTAATACACCATTGATGGAAATGAGCTGGCAATATGCTCATTAAAATGAAAATCGTATTTCTAAGAAGTCTCTTTTGTCTTTGTTTTACTTTTTTCTTCTTTTTTTTGTCAAGATATTATACAACATATGGCATGACAAGATTTAGCATATTTTTTTTTTTTTTTTTGTTCTTATGAGTGAGAGCTATTCGTAGACAAGTATTTAAGAGGTTTCAATACGAAAATAGAAGAAGAAGAAGAAAAAAAAAAACGGTAAAAAGTGTAAAACAAAACATCTGTGAGTGTGTATTTATAATTAATGTCAAACAAAGTTTAAAAAGTTTGTAATTGCCATATGTTGCGTATACTTAATGTCAATAACACTCATACGCTAATTTAAATGAGGTACAGACATGGAGAAATTTATATGGAGCGGAAACTCTCCTGTCAAAATACTTGTGATAATGTATTTGTAAAAAAAAAAACCTATGTGAAAACAAATAAATCAAAAACAATACTCGTATGTGTGATTAGTTTGAGTAATTTTTTGATTTGAATTTTTTTTTCTAGTTTCCGCTCTATGTTTAAAACTTCAGTAATGTTTATGAATATCAGAAATGGAATTAAAGCTATTTATGAAAAAAGGGTAGTACAAAAGTATTTTCATAAATACTAAAATGTTTGGTTCAAACTATGCATTTAATAAAGTAGATACATTTATATAAAACATATGTGGTTTCAAGGCATTGAAAACCTAATTTTAAAATATTTATGGGGCATTTCATGTCAAGTGATATTGGATAGTAATTCAGACACAATTTTTCAACTCGCATCGATAGATAGCCCATTCGCATCCCACTAAGCGACCAAAAACCTCTTAAAGGAACGGACCTAAGCTTTCTTTTGAGCAAAAAAATTAAAAAATGGCCCATTTTGCAAATAAAAGTTCGATTTGCAAAAAAATTGTATGTCTTGAGTTACAAAGTATTTATATTGATAGATATCCCACTCGTATCCCACTAAGCGACTAAAAACCTCTTAAAGGAATGGACCCATTTTGAAAAAAAAAAGTCAACAAAGTTTTTTATTTTGCAAAAAAAGTCAAAAATTTTATGTTTTGAGCTACAAAACATTTATTTTGATAGATATCCAACTCGCATCCTACAAAGCGACCAATTATGTCTCCAAGGAAAATATATAAGCTATCGTTTGAGAAAAAAGGGACCAATTTCAAAAAAAAAAGTCAAACAATTTTTTTATTTGGGAAAAAAAAATTAAAATTTTTTTTTTTTTAATTTTTTTTCCAAATGATTGTTGAAATAGCTATCTAAACTATTTGGGACACATATTGCTAAGAACAATAGGTAATAAGTTACATGCGTGAGAAAAAACACCTGCATGGCCAAAATGTAAAATTTTGACCCTCTTTACCTCAAAAATATCTTAACCGATCTTGTTGAAAAATTGTATCTGAATTACTATCATCACAATAGGAAGACATCGATTTCAAAAGTTGGTTCACTTGACATGAAATGCCTCTTATACATATAAATTTTAGATTGCCTAGGGTAAAGACTACCTAAGTATTGCCGTGGAATACACGAATTTTCTATCTGCTATATTAATTACTTTCCCGAGCCAATATTTAGATCAACATTTTTAGCATAAACGGAAATATTCATAAATATTTCTTTATATTTGTTTCAATTTTCCTTTCACGTATAATCTACATATCTATACTTATACAAGGTGGCGCAAAAGTAATCCTCCTATCAGAAAATGCTATAAATTTTGCGATTGGCCCCTAATGTCAGTTCTGTTTTGACATTTGTGTAGTAAACACATGCGAAATACACGTTAATAAACAATGTTACGCTACACTGCTCCAGAACGCGGAATATTGCTGACTATTTATTTGACCAATAATCGGTCGGTGAATTTGGCACAACGTGAATTTCGTCGCAGATTTCCTGGCCGTGCAACGGCTACTGGTGAAACACTGCGACGTTTAGCCGCTCGCCTCAAAGAGACTGGCACAACACGAGATGCTGCCAGGCGTGGCAGACCCCGGAGTAGCCGTTCTGCAGAGAATATAGCTGCTGTAGCCGAGGATGTCATGGAAGCGCCGTCGACATCGACCAGACGACGTGCCACGCAAATGGGTATCAGTCGACGGTCTTTACAGCGAATTTTGGTACAAGATTTGAAGATGTTTCCGTACAAAGTCCAGACGGTGCATCAGCTATTAGCTGAAGCCATCCTTAATCACCACCAAGAGGAAAATGATTTTTCATCAAAAATAATCATGAGTGATGAGGCCCATTTCCATCTTAGCGGGTACGTACATAAGCAAAATTTACGCTTCTGGGGCACTGAAAATCCGCGTGTAACCCACGAAGAGCCATTACACCCGCTCAAAGTCACTGTATGGTGTGTTGTTTTCGCTGGAGGAGTCATCGCCTTTTTTTCTTCGAAGACGTCGCGGGCCAAACGGTTACTGTGAATGGTGAGCGCTACAGAGCAATGATCAACGAGTTCTTTTTGCCGCAACTTAATGAATTGGGATTGGAAAACATGTGGATCCAACAGGACGGTGCAACGGCACACACTGCACGTGCCACAACCGATATGCTGAAGGATGCATTTCCCGGGCGCCTAATCTCCCGTTTTGGCGATTTGCACTGGCCAGAAAGATCGCCTGATTTTACCGCTCCAGACTTTTTTTGTGGGGCTTTTTGAAGTCGCTGCTTTATGTCAACAAGCCTCAGACTCTTGCAGCTCTTAACGATAATATCCGTCAAGAATGTGAGGACCTATCGCCGGAAGTTTTGACCAAAGTGATGGAAAATGCCATAAAAAGGGCTCAAATGACAATGAACTGTGGCGGCGGCATGTACATGACATCATATTCTCGACTTGAGAATATGATGTCAAGAAGAATCAAAGTTTTTAATTTTTTTTTTTTTTTTAATTACAGCCAAAAAACATCGGAAGTTTACTTTTGCGCCAAATTGTATATAAAACACAAAAAATGTTTCTACCTATAGACTCTGAAACACTCCAACAGATTAACTTCAAACTGGTATCATTGGAAAGAAAATTTTCTGAGGATGGTTTTAGACACCTAAAATGCTACACTAGATGCATGCGGTCCATTCGTAAAGCCGATTTTCGAATATTCCCAATGAACAATTTTTCCCAATTTTAAATATCTATATATATAAAACACTAAAAATGTTTCTGCCTATGTCCGTTATATATTCTGAAACCATCCGAACTGGTTTCATTAGAAAAGCAATTTTGTGATGGTTTAAGATACCTTAAACAATGCATTAGGTCCATTCGTGAATTCGGTATTTCGAATTTTCCCATACAAAATTTTTTCCCAATTTTAGATCCACTAAGGGGGTAAAATTGGGTAAAATCGGTATCTCCGGAACTAATAAAGCTAGCACCAAAGATCCAACTCAATCTAAATTTATGCAAGTAATAAGTGGATAGGTGTGTGGTACGTTTTGTACTTTAAAGGGGATAAAATGGGCGAAACTCGAGTTTTAGTACTTTTTTATATCCCAGAAATTAAATATGGATGGAATTGCAGTCCTTCTTAAAGAATTTCAAATGGACTCTGGGACTTTTTTGAAATTGTAACGTACTTTTTTTTACAAAACTATTTTTTATGTACATTAATAGGTAAAAAAATTTTTATTATAAAATAAAATTAAATAACTAAATATAAAATTATTATATATTAATAAAGAATTATTAGCGTAGTAGCACACACCGGGTATCCACTATTAGTACTATAAATTTATATAAAATCATTCATTAACATTGCTGTAGTCAAGACTTAAAAATGCGTTCTTGAAAATATTCCCAAAAAATAATCCTTATTACCTAATGCTTTGCAAGCATTTTTAAGAATTTATTTTGCCAGAAGCAATTCTAAAAATCTATTTAAAATTACATGTGCAGCAGGTGTTCCAAAAAAAAAAAAAAAACAATAGCGGTATTCACAATGTAGAGTACTTGGCCTAGTAAAAAATCAGAAAAGCTATTTATTGACAAACATTTAAATTTCTATTTTGTTTTTAGTTTTTTGATATTGTGCTCTTTTACTACATTACCAGTCCAAGTGAATACTGCTAATACAAAATTTATCACAAATGATACTTGTATTTATGTAAATTTATATTTTGCAAAGTTTTATTTTTTTGTAGTTTTTTTCTTAGAAAAAAAAGTTTTCAAATGTTTTTGTTTTGTTTCTTCTATAGTGTTTTGTTATTTTTTCTTTTTTTTTTTTGTATTTTTGAACAGAATTTTAAGGTAAAGTCAGAGAAATACATTGAGTGTGGCAATATTATTTTAAGAAATGCATACCCAGTAGTAAGATAAATGCATGTTTTTTATAAATATCGATATTTATTACGGTAATGTATTTTGCGAATGTGGGCATTATATAGCCTATTAATAATGTATCATATATGGCAGCTACAACCAACTATAAACTGATCGCCACAAAACCAGTATTATGATTTGGGAATACAAAAACTTTGGTTGGATATCATTTTGATTTTTACAGTACTTACTTATTACTTGTAAGATACATTTTTACAAGTTTTTTTTAACAATATTATAGTCACTGTAACTATTTATATGATTCTGGTAACTATAATATGATTAATTTACAATTCATATGATTGTATCAACCATATATGTGGATACAGTAAACAAGTATATTTGTGACAACCATGTTTTTAAAACCTCGTATTTATCACCTGGCCTGCAAAATGCTCCTAGGCAAATATTTTATATGAATGCTAAATTTTAAAGTAATCCTTTGTGGTAACTTCGAAATCGATGGAGAATATGTTGATAAGGGAATATATGGCTAATATGCCTCTCAAGTAATGCAGAAACAAAATATTCTAAAAATTATACATGTCGTCGGACAGAATTGATTTTCATGGTCAAAACATAATTTTTGCTATTAGTTAGTAAAAATAGCAAAAATATTTGGTCAAAATATTGGATAATACGGGTGTGGCATGCTGGTAAACATAAATATTTAATTTAATTTTAGAAAAAAGTTAATTTTTTATATTTTATCAGATATAAATGATCATAGCTAAACTATTATCGATAATGGACTGACATTTTTTTCTAAATTGGTTGGATTGTTGACCTATATGTCTGTGAGACCAGGTGTGTTAAAAAATCTAATAACTTTATTCTCCGTTATTGTTTTTAACAAATTTTCTGAATTTTAAAATTGAAGTAAAATAGCTTAAATTTATTAAATATCTTTCATTTATTGTCAAAGAGCATCCATTTGTTAAAAAAGTGAACTATTAGTGCGTTAGATAATTTATCAAAGTCAAATTTGCGCCAACATTGGCGGGTTAAAAATGGTATACATGGCTGTTTAAGGTGTTATAAAATATTTTTTAATTTTAGAGGAATGTAACTTTTAAGGTTCAAAAAATACATAGCCCAGAAAAAGTTGAAAGTGTTCTCTTTAATCCTATATATAAATTTATAAACGCCCGTACAATATTTTTTAATATTAACGATTTTTATTCAAATAACGCCAATTTTCTCTATATTATTTTTGGCATTTTGATTTAAATCTTTGTAGTCGTTTTCATTTTACCTGCTTATATTTATGAGTCTAGTATACACGAAGCCTTAACTATGGGAGTTAAGAAGTTATCTGCACATTAAAAAATACTAAAATATCTCAATCGTTTCAAAAGTTACAGAGTTTTGGCCGATGAAAAACAATTCTGAGCAACTGTGCTTTCCTGGTAATAATATAAAATGTATTTTGAATGAGTCCTTGATGCAAATAATAAAATACTCGAGCAAAAATTTAATGACTAAGGTTCCCTAAATTGTATGTGCTTAAATTGTTTACTGGTTCAACATTTTTCATTAATTTTTATCGTAATATTGCTGCCAATTTTTTTTAAAACTGATTTACTCATTTTAAACATAAAAAAATAGAGTCATAAAAATGGCTATACAAATGACAAAAGGCTAAATTAATTTTTTTGTGGCTAAACAAGATTGAAAAGGGCTAATTTTAGCCAGAAAAGGGCTAAATTGGCAACACTGCAGATTTTCATTTCGCTCTAGGTACTTAGTTGACGAATTATAAGCAAATTTAGATATTTTGGAATTTTCTTTATAGAGTTTAATTTTGATAGAAAATATGAGTGATAACAGATTTGTATTCATTTATTTTTTTATAAATCCTTTCATAGTTTTCATTTTACTACGATTGGGTTAGGGATGCGCACCGGGTGAAGCTAGTTGATTATATTTTTTTTACCTGATTTGTTTAAAAATTGTTTTTTCGTATGTCATGGGACATACTGCAGCTTTTAGTTTATTTTAACATTCCCGATAAAAAAAACATTACTAAATACCCTGGGTGTAAAAAGAAATTAAATACTGAAGTATCTGTTTGGCAACCGTACTTTATGTTCTTCACTTCATAACAATGTTGCATATCCATAGATCTGTGTTCTTAAGAAATTCTTTCATTTTCCTTTCATAGCTGGAGACGTTGTTAGTGCAATTTTTCATTTACAATGTAGTTTTTATTTCAAAGATTATTTTATTTTAAATTTGGCATTTGTATGGTATCAAGGCCTTTAGAAATGTAACACATAAAATTTCCTTTTAAAGATTTTGTCAGGTACTTACATGACGATGCAAGGAAGTTTTGTGCCTGATGTTAGGGAGGCGTTAAATTGTGTACTAACATTCCTGGTACATGTCAATAGTGTATTGTCTCATATATAACATGTTCTTAAAACTGCTTGTTTTCTTAACAGAAAATTTCTTTTACAAGTTCGAATGTTGAAAATCAAAAAATATTTTGTTATTTAAAAATTTATTTGGAAATAAAATAAAAGAACTGTGTGTAAAAATCAATAATAACACCAAACAGCAGAGTGACGTGTTCATATCTGTTAAGTTTTCCATTGTAGAGTCTTTTATTTACACATTATCCCCCATATTCATAATAAATGTTTAAATTTATCAAAAGTTTTTAAAACAGATTTGGTTTATAAATCATTTATTAATTTTAAAATTGATTAAGAATATGGGTGTTTGTATACAAGCGCGAAAGGAAAAATTTCAAAAAAAAAGTTTGGCTTTTATATATGCTCAAAGTTTATATTTCTTAATACTTAGATTCATGCGAAATGCATAAACTAAAACTGTTAATAACTTTAGAACTGTTCTGATTTTATTGTTCTGAATTACCACGTAAAAATGCCGGATCTATAATAGATGGCGTATCTTTTGAACACGATTTTTGAGATGGTTTGTGCGGGTCAGTATTGGTGAGCTTGACACACAAAGATTGCCCAGGGCAGCCAAAAAAGTTTGAAGATCAAGATTTGGAGGCAAGAACTCTCAAAATCATTGAGGGAGAATTGAAGCAGAGAGACCTTTAAAGACGATTTTGCATGTCCGATATTATGCCTGAACGCTTTAAAAGATAATCATTTTTGGGATGAAAATTGAATCACATATATGAAGGCCGTCCAAACAGCCGAATCGACACCAAAGCCTAATATCCATGGTGCTTAGGTAATGCTCTGTATTTGGTGGGACCAGAAGTGTCCTATGTAGTACGAACTGATTTTTTTCTATAGCATCGGTTTTTATTAAATATTAAGATATAGGAACAACTTCAGTTGACAATATATAAATATACCTTGCAAATTGTTGATAACTGATTTGATTTTGGGACAATTATCAGTTTATGCATATTTAATTTAAAAAACGACTTTTCTGTTAAAACCGTACGTGAAAGTCTAAGCTTAATGCACAATGTGTCCTTCTCATGTCCATGATAGGAAAAATCTTTTTGGTCTCTGTGCAAGTCGGATCTTTCTCCCATCGTTTCCTAGCAAGGCTTTACTTAGATATGAAGAGGTGGCAGCTGTAGCAAGAGCGGTAGCTTTTGGGTTCCAGTATATGCCCCCATATCCAGGAACCGTAAAATGTTTTGCTATCTCCTCAAGGGATCAGTTGTTTCAACAGGACGACGCTTCAACAGGACGACGCTACGTGTCACACAACTTCTATTTACTGACAAAATGTACCAACAAATCTTCTGAAAAATTGTATGTCCTGGATATTTTTCAATAGGTTTCCTAAAATAACAAATATATTACATATGTTTCACATTACGACCAAAGAGCTTGTCAACTAAATTCAAATGAAAATTGAAGATTACACAGCGGAGATGCCCGAGATTTCAACTACGGCTTGTACAAGTTGATGAATCCTTATTACTATGTTATACTTTTTTTTTCCAGACAGCTTGCATTTTCGAAATATCGCGGTTTTTATATTTTCATTGAATACCCTATTTATTTTCACAGTAACTATTTACATGATTGTGGTAACCATAATATGGTTAACTTACGATTCACATGATTGTATCAATCATATATATGGTTACAGTAAACAACTATGTATATGTTTGTGACAACCATTTATATGATTAAGGTTTTAACATATTACGTTGCTCTCGACTAATTGATATCATAATCTGAGAACAACATATTATGATATAAAGATTCATCATAAAAATGGTTGTCACAAACATATACATATTTGTTTACTGTAACCATATATATGATTGATACAATCAAGTGAACCGTTAGTTAACCATAATTATGGTTATCACAATCATGTAATATTGTTAAAAAACTTTTAAAAATTTTTAAATGGTTCCTGTAAACATGCATATCTATATTATTTCTCTGCGTGTAGGTGTTTAAAATTCAAGTTACGAACATTTGTATAATTTTTTACTTACGAAAAACATATTAAAAATATTGTTAAACTTTGAATTACTTGCCAAATATTTTAATATATTTTCAGCGAATTTTCATGATTTTTATATAGGTTAGTTTATTGATATGTTTTTATTGTATATCGTGAAAAAATGTTGAACTAAAAAAATGAAACTAAAAAATGTTAGTTTTCAATATCCTGGTGATATCACCAATATATCCTGGAATCAAGAGTAACAAAATTGATGCTATAGAAAAGATAATTTTGTGTAGAATACCAGTACAAAATGTTTTTTTTTAAATTTTAGTCTCCATTTATGCAATATTTAACTAATAAGAAAAATACAGAGAAACCAAAAAAATAAAACCGCTGCACGGTGTCAGATTTGCGTAATCTATAGGGACTAAAGTCTGAATTCTCAAAACGGGTAAAGATAATTCAATGATTTTCGAAACACAGTTGTCTAATGGTTAGATACATTTTTGGAGAAAAAATTGAGGTGGTCGTGGCAATATTTCGCCTACCTCCCATACAAATGGTAAAATCAAAATTTGAATATTTTTACCCTACACCACCATAGTCAGGTGGGTATTGTGGGTTATGTTTGCTGATGTTTGTAATGTACAAAAATATTTTTCCAACACCCACCTTAAAGTATACCAATCTGATCACTTTCTAAGTCGATTAAGCGATGTCCGTCCATCCGTCTGTCCGTCCATGTAAACTTTGTAATCAAACTACAGATCGCAATTTCAAAGATAATTCGACAACATTAGGTCCATTATTTCTCCTAGCCCCCATACGCTTGCTTTCTTCCACTTCACGTTTGTTTCATAACAAATCTTTTTTACAAAATTCCTTAACATGGAAAAGTCTACAATTTTGTCGCTTCCAGTACTAATATTTCCACATATAAAATCAAAAACACGTTCATGTCTTTCATTTTGCTTTGTTGAAAGCCAAATTTCGAAAATTTCACTACGAAACATTTGTTTGGCCATGATGCTTTTATTGGTCAAAAATTTCCGGGGGTCAATTGGGGTGGATTTTCTTTTTTGTTTCTATAAATAGGAAGGTTGGTAAACGGTATAGTAAAAAAAATTTCACTGAACTCAACTGAACTCTGTAACTTTTTTTCTATTGAAAATTTTAAAATCAAGAAAAATTCTTACCTAAAATGGATGTCTTGAATATCACTCATAAACAAATTTAGCAGGCCTTATTTTGAAATGTAATGAAACTCTTCTTTAGTTTAAATATTGTATTTTACTATTCAAAAAGAATTTTTAAAAAATATCAAAAAACAAAAAAATTCAACGCATCCAAACATTGATTACTTTTAGCAATAACAATCAAAAAAATTTTAATGTCAATTAAACATATCACTCTTCGTCAGAAGGGTATATATAAATTTGTCATTCCGTTTGTAATTTCCAAAATATAATTTTCCGACCCTATAAAGTATATATATTCTGGATCCTTATAGATAGCGGAGTCGATTAAGCCATGTCCGTCTGTCTGTTGAAATCAATTTTCTAAAGACCGCTGTTATCTTCGGGATCCAAATCTTCAATAGTTCTGTCAGACATGCTTTCGAGAAGTTTCCTATTTAAAATCAGCAAAATCCGTCCATAAATAACGGAGGTATGAGCTAAAATCCGAGACAACCTCTGAAAATTTCACCAAAAAAAAAAATTTATTGCATGCTTTGACAAAAAAGCAACAAAGCGTATGTGAGGATGTGTGTTGGTTATTGGCATGGCGCAATGATGTATATCATTACACCATGCTTATGCTCTTACAATTTAGTAGTCGTTGTCCACTCAACGAATTTGTTTGTTTGTAGGTGCACTGAACAAAATAAAGAATTGAATGTGTTGGTGAGAGAATTTACTTCTGCGCACCTCTGTTCTACAATGTGGAATGAGATGAAATGAATAAGAATTATAAATCAAACACACGCATGCATAATTTCGTTTATTTTAATTTTTGTTGTTATTTTTTCATCATACAATTGTGCAAAATAATTGTTGTGTTTATTTGGTTAGTTATCAGTGAGCACTCAACCTGTGAATATGAATATCGGATGTTTTGCAATTGCATCTGATATAATATTATGATTTTCTTGTTGTTGTTGCTATATGAAGAGTTTTGCATGGGTAAAGGCAATGTACGTAAATATGTATACTTAGGTGAAGGGTATATAAGACTATTGAATGAAAGGTTTTGTTACCAAGGATATTTACATAAATTTTCAATCTAGCATACTCATGAGAAACCTTAGTTGTACTAAAAGATAAACTTAGTTAAAAGTGTAGATGGATGTTTTTTTTTTTGTTTTTTTCTTGGTCTTGTTCGTATTCTGTTTTTTTTTATTGACGTACGTGTAGCAGGGAAAATGAATATAAATATAAAATTCAATAAAAAAAAAGTAACTACAACAACATTTATACATTTTACCCCAACAAAATAAAATGTTCAATAAATGTTGCCAAGCACACAAAACACTTCGATTTGATTTTAATCGGTAACGCGTTTGGAATGTAAGAAATATTTTAATGGCTTTGTCTGTTTTGTTCAATGTCATCTCTATTCAATTGTTGATAGTCTGCATTAAATCGTGTTATTTAACAAGATATATTATTACAGTGAATGATGATCATGTTAAGTGTGCAGCAGTACAAAATTTTTGGAATAAAACAAGATTTAAATATTCATATGTAATAGTTGTAGAATTCCAATTGGATTTTCCGGGAATGTTCATTGCATTGAAAAATTTCCGGAAATTTGAAAACCTAAGCAGTTGTCAATAATAAAATATTGTTTTTTGGCTAACTCTTTTAATTGTAAGAATCTTTCTTTATTCACACTTTACTTAGAATGCCAAAATGGCGGTCTATGGCAATTCTATTTGAAATTTAACTTTAATACCGTAGACAGACGACAGAGTTAATTTGCATTAACAGCACACTAATGTGATTAAAAATTTAACCCTGACAAACGACAGTTTTTGCATTTAGTAAACAGCTGTTTGTTTGTAAACAACTGTTTAATTGTGAAAAAGTTTGTTGCAAATCGGTAAATTCTCTGCTAGATGTTAAGTTTTCCCTAATTTATTGCCACGTATAAAACATAAGGTAGAAATGTACAATAGTAATCCTCCTATCAGAAAATGCTATAAATTTTGCGATTGGCACCTAATGTCAGTTCTGTTTTGACATTTGTGTAGTAAACACATGCGAAATACACGTTAATAAACAATGTTATGCTACACTGCTCCAGAACGCGAAATATTGCTGACTATTTATTTGACCAATAATCGGTCGGTGACTTTGGCACAACGTGAATTTCGTCGCAGATTTCCTGGCCGTCAAACGCCTACTGGTGAAACACTGCAACGTTTAGCCGCTCGCCTCGAAGAGACTGGCACAACACGAGATGCTGCCAGTCGTGGTAGACCCCGGATTAGCCGTTCTGCAGAGAATATTGCTGCTGTAGCCGAGGATGTCATGGAAGCGCCGTCGACATCGACCAGACGACGTGCCACGCAAATGGGTATCAGTCGACGGTCTTTACAGCGAATTTTGGTACAAGATTTGAAGATGTTTCCGTACAAAGTCCAGACAGTGCATCAGCTGTTAGCTGCTGACCGCTAATCGCGTCTAACATACGCTCAAGCCATCCTTAATCACCACCAAGAGGAAGATGATTTTTCATCAAAAATAATCATGAGTGATGAGGCCCATTTCCATCTTAGCGGTTACGTAAATAAGCAAAATGTATGCTTCTGGGGCACTGAAAATCCGCGTGTAACCCACGAAGTGCCATTACACCCGCTCAAAGTCATTGTATGGTGTGCTGTTTTCGCTGGAGTATTCATCGGACCTTTTTTCTTCAAAGACGTCGCGGGCCAAACGGTTACTGTGAATGGTGAGCTCTACAGAGCAACTTGACGAATTGGGATTGGATGTGGTTCCAACAGGACGGTGCAACGGCACACACTGCACGTGCCACAACCGATATGCTGAAGGATGCATTTCCCGGGCGCCTAATCTCCCGTTTTGGCGATTTGCACTGGCCAGCAAGATCGCCTGATTTGACCGCTCCAGACTTCTTTTTGTGGTTTTTTGAAGTCGCGGGTTTATGTCAACAAGCCTCAGACTCTTGCAGCTCTTAAAGACAATATCCGTCAAGAATGTGAGGACCTATCGCCGGAAGTTTTGGCCAAAGTGATGGAAAATGTCATAAAAAGGGCTCAAGTGACAAACAACTGTGGCGGCAGCCATTTACATGACATCATATTCTCGACTTGATGTAAAAAAAATTTAAAGACCAAATAAAAAAAAAACCACAAGAAGAATCAAAGTTTTTTATTTTCTTTTTTTTAATTACAGCCAAAAAACATCGGAAGTTTACTTTTGCGCCACCTTGTATAAACATGTTTAACGAAGTTTTTTCTAATTTCACTTTACACACACCGACAAATTTAGTTTTAAACAAAAAAAATGTTTTTTTTAATTATTTGAAGACTTATGTTTTTGACTTCTGTTTTTCTGAAACACAAAAAGACGTATCTACAACTAATAAGTTTAAACATATAGTTGATGTATTTTATAAAATATAAAATGTATATTTTCCGTTTTAATGGTATACGAATTAATTATTTATTATAAAAAAATTCAAAATGGTTGTCACAAACATATACATGTTTACTGTAACCATATATATGGTTGATGCAATCGTGTGAATCTTAAATTAACCATATTATTGTTACCACAATCGTATATATAGTTACTGTGACTATAATATTGTTAAAAATTTTTAAATTTTTACAGTAACCATGCACAAATGTTGAAATGGTTACGGTAACAATGTACAACTATATTTTTTTTCTGCGTGTATATATTGATATCGACTATACGATTTGAGAATTTTTGCCCTAAATTTGAATTTTTCATATAAAATATTTAGTGTAAAGTTAGCTTTTCAGAAAGTTCCATATATGTACATCTTTTTAGATAACTAAAAATAATAAAAGTACTTTTTCCCATTAAACTATCGAAAAACAACCTCTTTAATTTTTTTAAATACAAATGCATATAACTTTGGACTCAGTAATTATTTTTAATCAATTCTCTTTTTATTTGATACATACATTTATTGTTAGGCCTATAAAGGGAATAGGGTTGGTAAAAATGTTGAAAATTTAACATTAAAATACGAATATCTCCTAAGCTATAAGCTGTATTTTATATATGTAATTCTTTTGAACTCGCAACACTCGAATCGTTGTAAAAATTTAACATACCCGAGGTGTCCTACTTTGGGCACCCTTGGTGTGCCCATGAGGTTCCTTTGTGCATGTAATATAACATTCAAACCGGACTAACCATTTATAGGTTACAGATTTATTTCCCTCTTTTTTTATATACCTTTATGCAACTTTTCTTGATATAGACATGATATTCTTTTAAATAACGTCAGAAAACATGAATTGATAAGTCGTCCATACAATTCTTCAAACATTTTTCAGAGAAAACCATTTCTTTATATTTTGTTTGAAAAAAAAAAATGTAATTACGTCGTTTTGCATTTATCAAATAAACACACTTGTAGTTACGTCTTTTTGTTTTTTGTTAGTAAAAGCGTAATTTTTGATCGCAGAATTGTAAAATTTTGCCAAGATATGTAGTTTAATGGCATTCATAATAATCAATAAAAAAATCAATTTTGAATTTTTTGTTAGTTACGCATTTTGCATTTTAGCTAACGATATATATTAGCGAAAAGTATGCAAAAATTAAAAAAAAAAAATCTATAAATAATTAGTTTGAAAATGCTGTTATTGTATTTCAATCTAAAAATGTCCTAAAATAATATTACGCTGCATGTTTATTGTGTTATCGTAACCCATTAGCAGAGATCTCGAGTCGTGAAATATTAGGACATTATGACAATATGACATGATAAAAGAACTTGTGAATTGACCAAATATTTTTATTTTTTTTTGTATGTATATAAAAAACTAATTAGGATGATACTAGCTCATTAATATAACTACAATCTGAATTTAAGCATGTTCTACTTATTAATATTTTGGCCAAGTTTTTCTATTGTATCTTTAACTAGCCCTATATTCTCGATGGTTTACACTCCATAGGTTTATAGAAAGGAACAAAGGCAAGTTGTAAATAAGTTTAAGACTTCTTAAAAAATCATTAATTTTAGAATATTTCTAATCTCTCCTGTAAAATTTGTAAAATAGCGACTTAAGACATTTTGATTTTAAACTAAGTATATACCTACATACATACTATACTAAACACAATATAGACAAATTACAACCGTATTTACTTATGTCTCTTGTAAATTAAAATTAGTTGAGCAATAAACGTCCTCTATCTCAGACGATAAAAACGAAATAAAATTTTAACATCTTCGAATAACGGCACCAACAAATGGAAAACAGCATCTATTTAATCAGGTGTAAATTGTTTACGATAATTAAATTCTCTACTCATGACAAAACAATACTCAAATTATAAGAAAACAAATGGAACAAATGGCAAAAATAAACATTATTTGCAAATAAAAGAGGACAAATTAAAAAAAGCACTCAGACGGCAAACACAAGCACCAGCGGCAACAAGGAATGAATGGCACAGAAATTGAAAACATAGACTAATTTAATTTATTGAAGAGTCATTGGTAGAGGCAAATTGACACAGTCGTATAAAATCTAACAATTGAATAAATGAAAATTTAAT
Source organism: Calliphora vomitoria (assembly GCA_942486065.2). Classification (NCBI taxonomy): domain Eukaryota; kingdom Metazoa; phylum Arthropoda; class Insecta; order Diptera; family Calliphoridae; genus Calliphora; species Calliphora vomitoria. The sequence continues at coordinate 38,449,713 of OW818029.2, forward strand.
TTATTTAGCTACTCACGCTTTTTATAAACGAATAAAATTGATTTACTAGACTTAACACGAAAATCTACCTTTTACTACTCTCATGAAGTATACAATGAATTTTTATCTACATTCATTCATAAATTCTTAATACTGTGCATTAGGGATATAACTATTGACAATTTTAGCAGATATTCATAAAAAGGTACTATAAAAGTACAATAAAAGTGATGCAGGACAACTTCCATTATGTAAATCGCCAAGAACTTTTAGATTAAAAGTTATTTCTTTTAACAATTAAATTATACATACACGCAGAAAAAAAATATAGTTGTACATTGTTACTGTAAGCATTTCAAATTTGTGCATGGTTACTGTAACAATTTCAAAATTTTTAACAATATTATAGTCACAGTAACTATATATATATGATTGTGGTAACAATAATATGGTTAATTTACGATTCACATGAATATTTCAACCATATATATGGTTAAAGTAACCATGTATATGTTTGTGACAACCATTTATATGATGAATAATTTTATCATAATATGTTGTTCTTAGATTATGATATGAGAGCATCATAATTTGGTAAGTCCTTCATCATATAAATGGTTGTCACAAACATATACATGGTTACTGTAACCATATATATGGTTGAAATATTCATGTGAATCGTAAATTAACCATATTATTGTTACCACAATCATATATATAGTTACTGTGACTATAATATTGTTAAAAAATTTTAAATTGTTACAGTAACCATGCACAAATTTGAAATGGTTACAGTAACAATGTACAACTATATTTTTTTTCTGCGTGTATGTATATGTATTTAAAATAAAAAAAACATAAAAACTTGAAAAAAAAACATGGTTTATTTTAGAAATTGGTGTTGGTGTGTCGTGATGTTTTTGATTCCAAATGACCTAAAAAAATGATTTTCATTACTCATACAACATTGGCCATCACGTGGTGGTATGCCAAAAATTTCGCCAAAATTAGTTATATCCCTACTGTGCATGCTTCAAAGTCTATTGTGTTTAATGATGAAAAATTCATCGAAAGTCATTGATTTATTTTTCATTTTATACAATAGATATTTGAAGGATTTGATTGCCAGCATTATACAGTGGTATAAGTTCAAAGGTGTAATCTAATATGCTTGCGAGTCTTTAGATATAATGCTGTTTTATTTCGTAGAAGTCTGGTAAATTCAATAAACTTATAATGCTTTGTGATGAGAGAATATGTTAAAGAAAAGTATTTACAGTTAAAACTAAACTAAACAAATAAGAGTATATTATATTCGGATGTGCCGAAACTTATATACCGACCACCAATATAATACCGGGACCGATTGTTGTGCATTTTGTATAAAAACATGTAGTTATGTATGTGGTTCACACAATTTGATTACTTTCTTAAAGTTTTCTTAAAGTTACAACTTCAAAACATCATAAGTATGTTCTTTAGAAACCATTTTTAAAATTTCATCTTTTGTTTGTCAGAAATTAGTTTTACTTTTGAAACACAGAAATATTTGTAAAAATCGATAAATAGGCAGAGCTACGGTAGTTTAAATTCAGGATACTCCCCTTATACACATTGTTGATATATTTTAATTAACAAATGAGTCAATATGTAGACCATGAAATATATGAAAAAATTTAAAAATTTTCCAAAGGATGCAAAGTTTGTGGAACTTCTGAGGAGTAACTAAAGTCTTCTTATATAAGTATTTGATATTGTTGAAAACCTTAGGACTTGAAAATTAATATTTTAGTAAAATTAAGTAATTTTATAAGTTTTTGGGACGTCATATACTTTAAAAATATTATAATATGTTGATTTTCCATGAAGAAAAATATAAAGGGGCCCATAGACACATACTGCTCATGCTCATGCAATAAGCATGTGTTGGTAAATTTTAAATTTTTGTTTATGTATGCGACACACAAACAATGCAGTATGAAAAATCAAAATAGTTTTGATTTTGAAATGAACTCGTACTGCTGACAGTTGTTCAAATGAACAATAGTATACATTTTTTTCATTTTTATGAAATATAATTTTTAAATTTGACGTTTTAGTTACTGAAAAATAGAAAATAATAATTTTTTTTGTTCTCAAACGCATTTTTTTAAATGATGATTGATAGGTGTGTAGTAAAATATCAATCACACACGTATACGAAGGGTTCATCGACAGTATGTGTCTATGGGCCCCTTAAAATTTGAATTAATGTAAAATTTTAACGGTTAAAGATATTATAACAAAATTTGGAACTAACATAGACTCAATTATTTTTAAATTAACGACATTATAATTTTTAAAATTTTGTATTCCCAAATACCGAAATTCCTAAACCGGGGAAAATGTGTTCCATAAACTGAGTTTTTTTAGAAAAGTGCCTACTGTGACGTTATTTACCATATGATAGTAAAAAACTTTCTAGATATTTAAGAAGCATATATGGTTATACAAATATAAAGCCTTTTCGAGGATCGGTGCTTCGCCTTTTTAGAATTTCTTACTCAAATCTAATTTTTTTTTTAAATTGACCAAATTTGTATAGGTCTGGGGGTGTTGTGCCCTCTTAAGTGAGCCAAAATTTACTTTATACGCTTTTGCATTAAATTCTCTTCCCGGATTATATAAAAATTGTGTATAGTCCCGAAGAAAATTTTTTTCTACAAAAGAAAAAATATATGGGCCTTTTTGGTGAAAAACTTAAAAAATACACACTTTTTACATGTTCCAACTTTGGATGCGTTTAACTTTTTATAAGGAACAAGATAGCTGTTAGCAAGTTGTTTTTATTATACCCTTCACCTTCGTGACAAGGGTATATATAAATTTGTCATTCCGTATGTAATTTCCACAATATAATTTTCCGACCCTATAAAGTATATATATTCTGGATCCTTATAGAGAGCGGAGTCGATTAAGCCATGTCCGTCTGTCTGTCCATCCGTCTGTTGAGATCAATTTTCTGAAGACCCCAGATATCTTCGGGATCCAAATCTACAACAATTCTATCAGACATGCTTTCTAGAAGTTTCCTATTTAAAATCAGCAAAATCCGTCCATAAATAACGGAGATATGAGCAAAAATCCAAGACAACCTTTGAAAATTTCATCTAAAAAAGACAATTTATTGCATGCTTTGACAAAAAAGCAACAAAACGTACATATGTTTGGATGTGTTTTGGCTTCATTGCTTTGCGTATTTTGTTTTTTTTTTTATGTTTGACAAAAAAGCAACAAAACGTACATATGTTTGGACGTGTGTTGGCTTTATTGCTTTGCGAATTTTGTTTTTTTTTTGGTGTTTAACAAAAAAGCAACAAAACGTACATATGTTTGGATGTGTGTTGGCTTCATTGCTTTGCGTATTTTTTTTTTATTTTTTTTGGTGTTTCGTTTCGTTTGGCGTTGTTGTTTTTATACTCTTCACCTTCGTGAGAAGGGAATATATAAGATTGTTATTTCGTTTCTAACTTCTACAATAGCAATTGTCAGCAATTAAATGTAAAATTTTTAAAAGTTTTCTTGATATATATTTAGGATGATATACGCTAAAAATGGGCAATTAATGCATCCACAATTTGCATCCATTTATTTAAAATGCATCCATTTATTTAGAATTTTGTCACCAGTATAGGTGATATTTTAGAAAAAAATTCGACCCTCCGTAGGCTCGCCACACCTAAAAAACCATGAAAAGATCGAGCAAAATTAAAAAGAAAATTAAATAAATAAACCTAAATATCTCTTCAACTAATAGAGATAATCTACACATGTAAGCGTATTTTTTTTAGATCTTCTTAAGCACTATTTACATTTTAAATTTCAGCTCATACGGCTCATAAATGAAATTTTGGCTATTTATTAAAAATAATTGCGACCCGAGGTGACCAACTTTGAGGGGCGACGTACTGGCCCCCATTGGCGCTAAAAAGTTTAAAAACTGCAAATCAATTTGAAAATACCTCAGCTACAACCGTGTTAAATTTCGTAATAATATCTGTAATAGTTACGCAGATATTCGAAAATAACAATTTACTTTGTATGAATGGTGCCGCGCCCATTTATCCAATCATATCCATTTTCAGCCTAGCTGCGCACAATGGTACCGTAGTAAACTCCGCTAAGTTTGGAGGCTTTCACAGTTATAGTTCACCAGATTTACCATAATACGTATTTACTTTGTATGGAAACTGACACGTCCACTTGAAATTTCAAAATAAGAAAATATTCTACCTTGAAAATTTAGGGGAACCTACATTAGATATTTCAAGATTATCAGTCCAGTGTTTTAGGCTCCTATAAGTCACAAACAAATATATAATACATTAATTTTTATAGATAGAAGATGGATAATTCAATGAGTTACACATAACATAGTTTTGCTGAATTGTGTATTGTATAGGCATTTGCTAAGAACAATTTTGTACTGATTCTGACCATTTCATTATTTTATCTATAAAACATGTTTCAAAAACCAAAACTTTTCTTGAGGTTGTCATATTTTGCTACATAGCTCTGGTTTTTCAGTAACAATGTACAACATCTCGTGTTGTGGCAGTATCTTCGAGGCGAGCGGCTAAACGTCGCAGTGTTTCACCAGTAGGCGTTGGACGGCCAGGAAATCTGCGACGAAATTCACGTTGTGCCAAAGTCACCTACCGATTATTGGTCAAATAAATAGTCAGCAATATTCCGCGTTCTGGAGCAGTGTAGCGTAACATTGTTTATTAACGTGTATTTCGCATGTGCTTACTACACAAATGTCAAAACAGAACTGACATTAGGGGCCAATCGCAAAATTTATAGCATTTTCTGATAGGAGGATTACTTTTGCGCCACCTTGTATTTACTTTTTGTTTCTACCACCAATATTTTGATATGTTATAAACGAAATGGCAAAATCAAATCATCTCTTTGGTGAAATAAAATTATTAGAAATGTTTTAATGTTTGCACCATTTTATATTATATTTGTTCAATTTTAGTAAAGAAAATCAACATTTTATTATTTATTCATCAACAATTTTGTCCATCACTGTCTATAATGGCTTTGTGGAAATAGATAACGCCTTGTTTCTAAGAATATCTTTATTGAAAGCAAATACATAGAAATAACTGTCTATTAGGCAACCCTTTTGTGTAAATTTTTTTGCATACGTATACAAATGCCATAGTAGTCATAAATTAATACAACAAAACATGCCGAAAAATAAGATGTACAGATAAAGAATGTCAGTAAAATTATATGATTTGAACACAATTGAATGTTGCTATTAAGAGATACACTCAAATAACTGAAGTGCGTAAATAATAAAAACATATTGTAATGAAAAGAATTACAGAATTATTTTCAATACAGGCAATGAATGGCTTTGTTTGCAGAAATCGCTATAATTTTTTCTAACATTAAATAATACAAACAAATATTACATATAACAAGTAATAGAGCTATATTCTCCTGTGCCGAATCTTATATACGCTTCACCAAATTATAATTTAAAATAAAAATTTTAAATATTTTTAGGTAAACAAAATTATTTTCTTTTTTTTTTAATTTTTGTTTAATTTATTAGCGAAAAACAATTATGGCAAAAATTTTTTTTAATTTAAAAAAATAAATAAATTGATTTGTGAAAAAAGAAAATCGTGGTAAAAAATATTTCTCCCGATTTTGACCAATTGTAGGTCCGACTTACTTTGGCCTTATATAAGCCGTTGAAAATGTCTTTAATATATCTATTATTTAATATTGTCTGTATGAAAAACTTAGTAATCTAGATATAGATCAAAAATAATTAAAAAATCAAAGTTGTCCTGGTTTTTTCCGGAAGAATTCCCGATGTATGAATCAGACCATCAAAGTTATTTGGGGGCTACGGAAAGTTGATTTCAACATACAGTCGGACATACTTACATGGCTAAATTGACTTAGCTATCTATGACGATCCAGAATTTCCAGAAATTACAAACGGAATAACAAACTTATAACAAACTTGCCACTCATGATGAAGGGTATACCAAAAAAATGGAACACTTTTGTGAAAGTTTTGTCGATGTTCGCACTTTATGAACACTAATTTGAGTTTGATGGTCTTATTTTACGCAGATTTTTTTTTTTTTAAATAATCTGTAAATTCTTTTCTATTTAAAAACGTACAAAAACCCTAAAACCCTCTTCATTTAAAAACATTGGTACACTTTTTTACTCTAAAAATGCATGGAATTTGAAGAGTGTTGAACAACACCAAAATCTGGTCATGGCAGTTGGTTACTCGAGCAGTTTAGTATCTGATATTTATTTTCAAGAAATTATTTACTTTCTGTACACAGTTCTTTATACATATTGCAACGTTTTTACATTTAAACAAGTAAATTCGGCTGTGCCAATTCTTATATACTTTTAAATATAATTAAAAAAAAAAAAAATTTTAATTTTTTTCGAAATTGTTTTTTAAAATTATTTTCCAATTTTTTTTAAAAAAATTTTTTTAATTTAAAAAATTTTTTTTTTAATTTATTAGTGAAAAAATGTATGACAAAAAAATGTTTTTTGTGAAAAAAAATTCGGGTTAAAAAATATTTTTCCCGATTTTGACCCATTGTAGGTCCAACTTATAGGCTTATATACATCGTTGCAATGGTCTTTGAAATATCTATCATTAGATATCCATATTGTCTATATTTATGACTTAGTAATCGAGATATAAATCAAAAATAGGCCAAAAATAGAAGTTGTCTAGGATTTTTACTCATATCTTCGTTATTTATGGACGGATTTGGCTGATTTTAAATAGGAAACTTCTCGAAAGCATGTCTGACAGAATTATTGAAGATTTGGATTCCGAAGATATCTGGGGTCTTCAGAAAATTGATTTCAACAGACAGACGGACATGGCTAAATCGACTCCGCTATCTATAAGTATCCTTCTCACGAAGGTGAAGGGTATAAAAACGTTGGTTTATTTACTTTAAATAAACCATATTCTAATAAAAGCGATCAATAGCTTAAAATTTGTTACAACTCTTTATTTAAATTTACACAACAATTTAAATAATCGCTATATTTTAATACATACACTTATGTTAAACACTTAAAAAACAACACTTTATAATGCCCAAGAATACATTGGTAATACAGTTGATGTTAATTCTAACTGTGCCTATAATAAACTAACTGACTGACTACAACCTGCTGTTACTATTCATATATATCGTGTCATCTTCTAGAAGTTTCAAGAGTTATCTAACGAACAAAACTAAAATGCTCTATTTCTAGAGCTTTCAGTAGCCTTAATGTTAATGTTAGCAGCTTTAACTGTTAATACTGTCAGCAATGTACTGATAAGTAGAAGTATCCACTTATCACAATATATTCAAAAGATGGTGGATGTTGAAACCCGACTTTAAAACTATTAAATTCAAATTGATAATGCAATTTTGTAACAATATATTGTTACGTTTTTACCTTTTAAAAACGTGGGTTTATTTCCTTTAAATAAACCGGATACTTTTGATTGCAAATAAACTCTTTATTTATTTAGAATTTACAACAACAACAGAATTAAATAATCACTCAGTGTCTTTATACACGTATATCAATACGCGGAAATATACACACACTTTATAACGTACAAGTATACACCTACAAGACAGTTGATGTTAACTCTAACACCGCCAATGATCAACTCAACACACGACTGCCACCTCTGCCACTATTTATACACACGCCATCTGTCGTGAATTTTCTACAATGATCTCAACGGACAAACTAGTACATTCGAATTCTAGAGCTTTCGATGTCATTGCCAGCAGCCCAAACATTTAGTGTTGCCATACTTACAAACAATGTCAATGATGGACGTGCCTTCAAACATGATGAATGCTGCAGGCAGTCGTTACAGACTGTTAAATTCAAATCGTCATTGCACATTCGTAACAATATTAATTAGATGTGACGGTCAAATCAAATTCCAAATTTGCAATTTACAGTAGATTGATTGAGAGCCAAGTATTTTTTTTTGCTCTACTTTCTATATTTTATAGAAATCCACTTCCCTGCCTTTCATTTCCACCAGAGGTAAAATATGAAAAATTGTACACGACTTAAATTATCGCCAAAAATTACAAAGATTTTTATGTTAACATTTTGAAAAAACTAAGGCAGTATCTTCAAAAAGTTTTTTATAGTTTTATGACACGTACAACGTCACGGGTTAGCAATGCCCTAGAAATAGCAAAATCGTAAATAGGCAACCCAAAGAAACAAATTTGCTACCAAAAACAAATTTTTCTCGATATTTTCCAATTAAAAATCAGTCCCATGATAACCCATAATGGATACAAGCATTTCAGTTTGCAATCTTAATCCTCACTTAGTGTTCAAGTATTAGAATCAAAAACAATTGATTGTTTATAAACACTTATACTTTGGTGAAGAGTATATAAGATTCAGCACAGCCGAATATAGCACATTTACTTGTTTTTGATGTCAAGTTGTAATGGAACATCTATTTATATTTAACCATTTATGGGTAAATATAATACAAAAACTATTTTTTATTGGATTTTTTTGAAAATATTGCAAATTTGACCTAAGTAAAACTGGAAACTTCAAATAACTTTAGAGCATGAAAGCATCGAAAATCGTAAAATATAATCCCAGAATAAGGGAAACCTTAGTGCTACATACACAACTATATTGTAGACTATAAAGTATCTGTTAAAGCAGATGTTATGACTTCAAATATGTGTTAATGATTTAGTTCAGAATTTTAGAATATTTTTTCATATAATGAAAATTTTGAAATTATTTTCTGAAACGTTTCACTTTCAAAACACAATAAAAAATATTTACACAAAAAATTTCTTAAACTAAGTTGATGTGATTCACAAAATAACCCCCTTCATTTAAACAAATTCGCATTACAATATCTGAAAAAAAAGCAAAAAGGAATCTTGTATATAAAGCCAAAGTCATCTTAAAGTGATTTAAACATAAAAATCATTCTCTTCGGAAGACATTAAGTATGGCAATCATTCAGTGAGTCAGTCATACCATTGCTCCTGTAATCTAAATACATAAATAATGTTGACGAATTTCATGTACATACACGAATACAATCTATTCTATTCAATTTTATTACATTCATTTATTTTGCGTACATTTACGATATTCGTATGCGAGAATTCGTTTAACGTCATGTACTAATAAAAATATATTGTGAAATAAATGAAATAAAGACAAGAAATGAAATGTACATGTAACAATAAAAACGCAAAGACGTGATCAGAGGTGGATTTGTTAAAAAAAAAAAAAACATTAAATAAATAAGACAGAAAAAAACGATAAAAAGAGAGCAGCAGTTTATTTGATTTTAAATATTTCATTAGCTGTTCTTTGCGTTTAACCTTTGTGTGAAAACAAAAAACGATAGATGCATAAGATGAATAAAGATTTTATCAGAATTAATACAAATTAAAATGAAATTTGTAATGTTGTGACCTGGGGCTTAAGAAAATTCATTTACTAGACAAACAAAGATATTTAAATGCCAAAAGAGAAAGAATCATGATTAAGGGCAGTGAGTGGAAATGTGATGAAAGAATGTAATAAATAACTTGTTTCTTCTAATTTCTTGTTCTTTTCGTGGAAAAGTGTTAACAGTTTTTAATATTTGATAAAATTACCATTTTTATGCGAAGGAATTTTCAACACATTTATAAATATTTGACTTTATGATTAACTATATTTTATTTCTATAATAACTTGCTTTCTACAGCAATGTTTCGATTCAGATATTATAATTACATGATTGTCGTTATATGGTTGGCAATATGATGAATTTAGCACGATTCTATATTTCTAAAAACTATAATTACAATTAAATAATGATAACTATGAAACGAATTTATATATTTAAAATCGTTCCATGATCACAAATAATCCTTGAATCGTAATTTGATTCCACTGAATCCTTGAATCGTAATTTGATTGCACTGAACCATAATATGATTGTGATACAACCATCATGTCTTACACTTCTATACACAGTGTTTATACATACACTATGTACAGTGTTTAAAAAATTAGTCTACAAGTAGCAGTAGCAACAAAAAAACACAACTAGTCTAGTTAAAAATTAATAAAAACTCGCAATCAATCAATTACTATTGCTACCTTCACATTTTAGTAGCAGTAGTTGTAGTAGTAGCAATAAAAGACAAGTTTAAAAGTAGCGGAGTAATTTTTTTTGTATTGCTACCTTAAAAAAGAAAAAGTTTTAAAGTAGCAGAGTCATTTGTTTTCTATTACTTCTGTTACTTTTAAAATTTAATAGTATTTAATATAAGTAGCATTGAGGTAGCAGTTGACGTAGTAAAAGATGTAGTAGTTAATTAGTAGCTAATGTAGAAGTTAAGTAGCAGTTGAGATAGCAATAGAAGTAGTCAAAAATAAAAATCTTCAGCCAAAAATTTATATAAGTAGTTTGCTGTTGTTATGAATGTATATTTGCTATACGTGCACTGAAGAATGCCAAGGCACCAGGAGTGGACAATATCAATCCTAAACTGCTTAAGGCTGATTCTACTCTTAGCGGTGAAATAATCAAACCTATTATCAAGGGCTTTTGAACATCCCACTCTCTTCCTGCTGAACTTAGTGAAGGAGTGATAATTAAACTACACAAGAAAGGAGACTTAACGGAATGTAAAAACTGGCGGGGTATAACTCTTTTAACTAAGATTAATAAGGTGCCAGCGAATATAATCCATGCTAGACTGTCATCATCAATTTCAGCAGATCTTCGTAATGAGCAAGCTGGTTTGAGACCACACCGATCTTGCACCGATCATATAAATAGCCTACGGATCGTAGTCGAACAGTAGGTAGAATGTCGATCTCCACTATATCTGATATTTATCGACTTTGCCAAAGCATTCGATACTATCCACCAACAGGCTATTTGTCACGTACTTCGATGTAAAGGAATTCCACCTGAGCTAACCGACCTTTCAAAGCTCTGTATGGCAACTCAAGAAGTCGAGTACTGCATGTTAAGCAATCCCATATTAACTTCGACAAAACTAAGGTTCTACGGTAGTATAATATCCACCACAGGCGGCTCACGTGATGATATTGCACATCGCATAGGAAAAGCAAAACTGTCATTTGGTGCATTACAAAGAGTGTGGAAGTCACCACAAATACATATGAAGACTAAGCTCCGCCTTTTCTCCTCAAATGTTCGTTCCACCCTGCTATATGGATGTGAGTCCTGGAACTCTACTGCAAACGACATTCAATCCCTGCAAGTATTTATTAACCGCTGCTTGCGAAAAATATGGCGAATATATTGGCCGAATGTAGTTTCCAACAAAGACCTCTGGCAAAGAGCAGGCGAAACACCAATCCGTATAGAAATTGCAAGGAGGAAATGGAGCTGGGTTGGCCATATTTTGAGAAGACCTCATGATGATATATCAAAGATGGCAATTGACAGCAAAAGGCAGCCGAAGAAGAGGAAGACCCGCTAACACTTGGAGAAGCCAATTAGAATCCGAAACTAGCAGAACAGGAAAGCAATAATTTGAATTTTAATGCTACTAATCCATCTACAATTCATGTTTAGAATATTATTTTTTAGAAAAGTTTTAGAAAAAACAAGGAAACAAAAATAGATAAATGCTACTGCTACCGCTACTAAACAATTTTTGAAGCAGTTGTTTTAGTAATAGTTACAAATGTTTTAGTTATATATATTATAATATTGGTCTAACGCTAACCTAAATCAATTCTGAGTAGATTAACCTGTGAGTCTGTCTGGCTGGCAGTACATGTAAACTTGTGCGTAAACTAAAAGTAGCAATTTTGAAGATATTTCGATAAGAAACTGTACAAATTTGAGCCATTATTTCACATAACTCCCATGTAAATTTTCTCCCGCAATAGGACTGTGATTTCTTACGGATTTTATATTTTGCTGCACGCAGAGAAAAAATATAGTAGTGCGTGTTTGCAGTAACCATTTCAACATTTTTTAAAGTTTTTTAACAAAATTATAGTCACAGTAACTATTTACATGATTGTGTTAACCATAATATGGTTAAGTTACGATTCACATGATTGTATAAATCATATATTTGTTTACAGTAAATTAGTATATGTTTGTGACAACCATTGTTATGATGAATCTTTATATCATAATATGTTGTTCTCAGATTATGATATCAATTAGCCGAGCGCAACATATTATGGTAAAACCTTAATCATAAAAATGGTTGTCACAAACATATACTCGTTTACTCAAACCATATATGTATATGGTTGCTACAATAATGTGAATCGTAATCTAACCATATTATGGTTACCACAATCATGTAAATAGTTACTGTGACTATAATATAGTTAAAAAACTTTCAAAAATGTTGAAATTGTTACTGTAAACATTCACAACTATATTTTTTCTCTGCGTGGGGTTGTGCTTTAACCATCTATCTATCATATCAATTATCATGTATTTACACAACCATATTATGGTTGTGGTCAATGATATTGCGGTTGTGCTACTATTATAAGTAATGTGGTCGTTAAACCATAATATGATAAACAAGGATTTATGTTATGGCTAAGTAGGATCAGTTTATGATATATTTTAGAATGCTACATATAAGTAATGTTTTGGTCATATGAGAATCTTAATATAATTGGACAACAACCATAAAATCGAATCATAATATGATGTTGTTCGACTATAGTCACCAAATATAAATATTAAATCTATGTATATCGCTCATTTGCTGCAACAACGACATAACTCAAAATCCGTGTGTTTTGAACTGAGTAATACGAAATATCCGCCATTCTATAGTATTTCATATAGTTTTATCAGTTTTCAAAAAAGTCAATAATTTTTTCCGTGAGAGACTTTTTTTGTTGTAAACGTCAAAACCAAAATTCATGTTTTCTCATAAATTTGACAAGAAAAAATTTGGGTTGAATACATATTAGAAGGATATTAACATCTACTATTCAAATCAGGTTTTATTTCTAAAATCTCATGATTTGTTGAAAATTTATTTAAGAAATAGTCAAATGTCATAAAACATTCAAAGCCGTTTTTCTCGAAACGACTTTTTTTGAATTATGACGTTGTTGTACCAAATGAGCGATATGATTGCTTCCTTATATAGCTAAAATATCAATTTAAATTAAATTTCATTGCTCAATAAACAAATGGCATAAAAATGTCACTTCTAAAAACTATATTTTTTATTGATACTTTTATTTTAAGTATCGATGAAAGCTGCGTTAGAGATATCCAAATTTTGAGTACCAAAAAGAAAGTGGAACTTATTAACAGTGTTGCCAGTTTAGCCTTTTTGAGGCTAAATTTAGCCTTTTTATTTACTCTTTAGCCTCGAAATTTTGGATTTAGCTTCGTGGCTTTTTTCTAGCCTTTTTTTAAATTAAAAAAGGCTAAATTTATATTTGTGAGCCATTTTGATTTTTAACAAATAACGATTGCCAACATCAAGTGCTTCAAAATTAAATAGAGTGTTTTATATCTGAAAGCTATAAATGTCTAGCAAATTCACTTTCAAGACAAAATTGTTATATAATGGACAAGAGCCCCACAAACTCTTGATACTAGATGGCTGTCATTTGAAATAGCCGTTAAACGTTTTGTGGATCTATGCTTCGACTTAAAAACAGCAATGCTACAAAGCCAAACATTTAAGTGATTAATATACTGATTGTAATTTGGTGTACCATCTTTTTTTGAAACCAGTATTGCACAAAGTACAAAATGTAAATTAATCATTTGTAAGCAATTTAGCGGATCAGAGCTGTTTTCTGATTTAAAATTTCTTCTCCATAGTTTGTGCTTTCAAATTGTAATACTTACAATGCAAAGAATTTTATCCATTATCATTCCCAATTGAAAATTGTGTAATGTTTTCGCCACATTTTTCATACAAGTTTGAAGAATGAGAGATAAAATAAAGAACGGTTTAATTAGTGAAGATTATGAAAAATAATATCTCAAATTAAATTATCTGAGCAAATGCGACAAAGATTACTATATAAAAACTCTTCGAAAACTAAATCGAGTTTTTATACGTTGATAATACACTTAAAATAGAATGTACTCGTAAAACCAAAAAAGTATATTATGTATGTGAAAAATTAAACTGCTAATGAAATTACGAAGATTAAAGTTTATAGGCAGAATATTTTATACTACATATGGACAAATATAGAACCAACAATGTCCATTTTCTGACATTGTTAATCTAGTATTTAACTTTTTAGTACTTCCTATAAGTAATGCAGAGGTTGTACGACTTTTTAGTACAATGAAAATTGTAAAGTTAAAAATGTTTGATGCGTTATTGAATATTATCATTTAAAAATTACATAAATATTATTTATTGTATTTTATTTATATTTACGCAAATGATAAAACTATTATAACTGCTTTATAATTATACATGTATCATTAAAAGACTGAAAATATATTAATGTATATTTTATGTAGTGATTTCGAAACACTAAAATAGTAAAGACTTAGTACTTAAATTAAAAAAAAATAAAAAATTTGAGTTCTGTCTGTATAAAAATATATATGTATATGTGTATATTTATTAATAATGATTAATATTATTTTTTGTTTGCTGCTGAAGTGTACCTTTATAATTTTATGAACATATTTTCTAAGTTTTTTTATTTAAAAGTAAATATAAACCTAAATTCTTAATTTCTAATATTTTAGCTTTTTTTATTGGCTTTTCTTTTAAACAGTTCGGCTTTTTCTGGCCTTTTTTTGAAGTCAATATAGCTTCTTTTTTAGCCAGCTCCTGGCAACACTGCTTATTAATGATAATCAATTACTTTGATGTTATAATCTATCGAGAAGTTTCTGGAAGGTGTGTGCAGGATATATTCATGTAATCTTGTTACATGGTTATTTCTGTCTCAAATCACTTGCCTTTAGAAAGTTTGTTATATAAAATGTAAGGTGAAAATCTAACTGAATGTAAATATAAAGTGGAACTAGAAAGCTTAACGTTTAAACAAGATGTAATAGGATTGGATGGACTAATGAGACATGAAACATGCCTGCAGGAATCATGTGTTAATTGATTTAAACGTACAATTGTAGTTCCATGATATGTGAAAAAACATGGAACTATAAATGCATGACATATCACTGAATATATCACTTAACTAATCAATTTATCAAGAATATAGTTTTTTATTACTAATTTCGATAATAATAATATCTAAAAAGGACATTTAGTAACTTACCATAAACTCTCTGTAATATCAAAAACACAATTTTTAAAATAATAGGGTTCTTTCATATAAATATGTAAACCAGTAACGATCCCAATCACATAACTAGTTATGCTTCTTCAAAAATACACGACGTGAGAGTGCCAATAATGGCGCAATTGTGCCACAAATTCAATTAATGCTAACAATAGTTATGTTTCTGCATTCATTACGAATACGAAACGTATGCGTAATAAATTTATAGTTATTAATTAAATATCACTCATACGTACACATGTGAGTATTACCTATAGTGTTGCCAATTTAACATTTTTAATATTTCAGTTTTTTGTAGTTTTTAGAATTTTTTTTAAAAATTTTGCAGTTTTCTAATAATATTATTACTGCTTTCTATATATAAAACGGTGTAGGTTTGAGCAGATGTAAAAACACACGTATATGCTGGTGTGAACAATAGATTTTAGTAAATAGATTTTCATGTTTATTCTGAAACTGCTCTGTCTGTCATGTGTTATCGAAATTAATTAAAAGCTATAATGACAATACATAACAATGGAAATTATGTTGATGATGAACTTTTGTACAAAACATATGTAGCACTTTTTGATACTTATGTTTTGGCAACTCTAAGTATATATGAAAATACTGTGGTAGAAAATAAATAAAAATGCAATACATATGGAAATTATAAATCAAATAACTTAATGTAATTACTTAACTGGGTATTTATAATTTAATCATATAAATACACTTTTTAAAACAATTATACAAATACAATTTCATCAGTTTCAAGAGAAACACATATTATGTATTTGTATAAATATTTACTTGTGTTTATATAAATCTAATATTTTTCTGACACATTTATTTATTATGAATAAATGTGATTTAATAAAATAATAAACTAAAAGGATATGGTAAATAATAACTAGAAATAAATTAATATGTATGTAAACATAAAATATACAAACATATGTATATATCTACTGTAAATATTAAGGCCTTAAGCATTTGAATTGAAGGATCCCTTACAAGCCAATTTAATTAAATTTTAGTTTATATAGCCTGCAGCAGCAATTCTGGTAAATGAGTATGCAAAAGTTTGTGGTTCTGTACGTAAAAATATCTATTTGCGACACACAATATTTAAATCATCTAAGTATCATCTTTAAATTACAAAACCAAAGTTATAATTTATCATTGCTCTTAGTAGTTAATATTAATTAGTAATTTAAGTAATTGCAGGAAACAAAAACATTCTACAAGAACCTTTCCCGTTCCAAATTAGTTAAAACTTGTATATAGGCATATATTTGTAATTAGTTATCTGATTTTTATAAGCTTTGTCTTATGTAATTCGTATGGACTTAAATTGTTTTACGGATGAAAAAGTATAATAAATTTAAATGCTTGACTGATAAATTTGTCAAAATTAAAATTTGATACCATAAAATGTTTCGTATTATTTTGAATGTCTATATGGATTTTTACATATCTTTTGTTTTAAAATGGAAACTTTTACTTACACTTAAGGACTTAAGTCTTCATACATACCTGAAATTTCAGATAACCGCGAATCAAAGAGTATTAGGAAAAAATGTATTATGCCAAAAATATTTAATTACATTCTAATAAATGTGCCAAAACAAAAATTTTTAATATCTTAAGAATATAACAGTAAATACGAAATAATTCTAAAATAAAGAAAGACAAAAGTGTTCATATAATAAAGTCTCTTCTGTTTTAATCATTATTTAGAAACTGTTGCTACTCAAGTACCCTCTTTTTTTGCAATCCTAGTAGGCAGTGTAATTGTTGAATTATTTTTATTTAGCATTTTATTGTTCAAATAAGTATTTATTAAGTGTCAAGATGAGTTCGCGTAAAGAAATTAGCATCGACGTAAAAAATCTTATTGTTCAGGAGCACAAAAACGGAAAATCCTATCGCGTAATTAGCAAACTTTTTAATATACCATTTGCTACGGTTCAGTGCATAGTTAAAAAGTATAAGAATACCGGTTCCGTAGAAAATAAGTCAAGACCAGGACGACCAAAGAAACTTTCCAGACGAGATGTTAGTCTTGTTTTAAGAGAAGTGTCAAAAAATCCAAGAATATCAGGGCCCAAATTAGCAGAAAGGATCGAAAATACAACCGCTAAGAAAGTTCATCCAAAAACCATTCAAAGGGCGTTACGATCTCATGGGTATGCAAGCAGAGTTCCCCGTAGAAAACCTGTGATATCTGAAAAGAATAGAAGACTTCGCCTTGTATTTGCAAAAATGCACATTAACAAAGACATTGATTTCTGGAAGAAGGTATTATTTACGGACGAAAGCAAGTTTAACTTGTTCGGAAATGACGGGCGTGGAAAAGTTTGGCGTAAAAAGAATACAGCACTTGATCCTAAGAATGTTATTCCTACAGTGAAACATGGTGGTGTCAACGTAATGGCTTGGGGCGCCATAGCAGCATCTGGGGTTGGCCGGTTAGTGTTTATTGATGGTATTATGGATCGATACTACTATAAACACCTTTTAGAATGCAATTTGCAGCCATCAGTTGATATGTTGGGTCTTGGTCAGAGTTGGATTTTCCAACAAGACAACGATCCCAAGCATACAGCGAATATTGTGAGAGATTGGCTCCTGTATTATGCACCAAGGCAGCTGAAATCCCCTCCCAAATCCCCTCCCCAATCCCCAGATATTAACCCTATTGAGCACGCTTGGGATATTTTAAAGCGAAAAATTGCTCATGTTAATGTTACCAACAGGGAAATGCTAAAAGAGGAATTACAGAAGTGCTGGTCAGAAATTACCCCTGATATGACCCAAAATCTGGTCGCATCGATGCCGAGACGTTTGCAGGCAGTGATTGATGCTAACGGTGGACCAACTAACTATTAATTTTATTAATTTTATTAAATGTTAAAGAATCTTCTTGTTCTGTATGAACACTTTTGTCTATCGTTATTTTTTGTTTAATCTGTATTTTTCGTTATTTTCTTAGGATAATTAAAATTTTTGTTTTGGTACATTAATAGAAATGTAATTAAATGTTTTTTGTATAATAAATGTTTTCCTAGCACTCTTTGATTATTTGTAATTTCGGGTATGTATGAAGACTTAAGTCCTTAAGTGTATATCAAGAGAATTTCTAAACTAAAAAAAGGAGGCGTATTAATGCTGATGTTTATAACGACAAAACATATTAGTCCGATACACATCGTAAACTATACCGATCCGTCAGTCCGTCTGTATGCCTGGCTGGCTGCCCATGTAAACATTGTGCGGTCGTCAAACTGGTCTGTCGTCAAACTGTTTCCAATATTATTAAACAGTACCAGGAGAACTTTTCCGTTGATAAAAAACCTGGTACAGGTAGAAGGAATGGTCCACATGATGTTTATTAAGCCAAAACAATAGAAAGCATTTTCAAAAGAGCTCCCAACACATCCTGTAGGAAAGCAGCCCGGTTAGCTCAGTGCTCGGACTATTTGGTACGAAAAGTTAAAGCTAATACAGGTTCTAAAACATACAAGGCTCAAAAATTTCCTGACAGGAACGCTGCTAAAAATTTAGAGGTCAAAAACAGAGCATATTCTTGCTGCATAATGGATGACGAAACGTATGTTCTGGCAGATTTTACTCAGCTTCCGGGTAAAAATTTGTATGTTGCTGATGCTCTAGGAAATGTTGAATAAAAGTTTAGGATCCAAAAGCAGACAAAATTTCCCAAAAAATTCTTGGTATGGCAAGCAATATGCAGTTGAAGCAGTTGAAGCCAATCATTTGTTACAACGGGCTCTATAAATACCGAAATTTACATCAAGGAATGTTTACAAAAAAGGATGCTTCCATTCATAAGACTTCTTAATGTGTCCACTTATTTTTGGCCTGATTTGGCATCTGTGGTAAGAAAGGTCTTGAGTGGTACAAGAACAATAATGTGGTATTTGTACCCAGAGAGGCAAATCCTCCAAACTACCCGTAGCTAAGGCCAGTGGTGAGATATTGGGTTCTGGTTAAAAGAGAATTAAAGGGCATAAAAAAGGTGTCCAAAAGTGTAGTAGATTTTAAACGGAGATGAACTACCTGTTCGAGCAAAGTGTCAGAAAGCTCTATAAAAACGTTAATGGAAGGGTTTCCGAAAAAGGTTTAAAGTCACCAGTGATTAAAACTATAAAAATATTTTTAATTGTAAATTGTAATAATAATTTCAATCAAATAAAAAAAATTAAAACTGTATGTTTAGCAGTTTCGTTTTTATTAACATATACATATGTATGTTAAACATTTTTCGATCTCACTCCTTATATATATAAAACACAGAAAATATTTCTACCTATGTCCGTTATAGACTCCGAAACTATGCAACCGATTAGCTCCAAACTGGTATCATTGGAAGGAAATTTTGTGAAGATGGCTTTAGACACGTTAGGTGCATGCGGTCCATTTGCCGATTTTCTAATTTTCCCATACAACAACTTTTCCCAAATTTAGAATTTGTTTTTCTTGAAATTATGTATGTAAGCACATCTCCCGGTGCACAGTGGGGCAGAATAAAAATTTTTTGGAAATAAATCTGGAATTTCTAAACGGCTGTTCCGATCGGGATAAAATTTGACATGGGCGTAGCCAACTCGAGTTTAAGTTATTAAAATGGTCCCTGCAATGCTCCAGGGGCGGCGCTATGGGGGCATAAATTAGGGTAGCTTTGACATGTAAAATTTTTAAACACGTGCCAGTTTTTTGTTTCCCATCCGCTTTCAAAGACTTGTATAGTTTTGGAAAGCGCTTAGCTAGGTCTTGAAAAAACATGCCTGCGTGTGCAACTTATCTCTTACAAATTCCGAGTTATAGTCATTTCAAAATTAAACTTTTAAAATTTTGCCATACTTTGGTCCGTTTTTTTATATATAGGGCTTACTTTTGGACCGAATGGACTCGAATTTTTGTTAGACAACTAAATTACCAATAACACATAAAAGATTTCAAGGCAAAATCAATTATGGACCCAAAAATAAACGATTTTCAATTTAAAAAATAAAAAAAATAGTAAAATTTTGCAGTTTTTTGTACGAAAAGTTGAATTAAAAGTGCAATATTTTTGAAGGACGGAGATTTAAAGTGGAATATTTTTGAATCTAATTGAGATATTGACTTGAAATTTTTTTGTAATATCAGAAATTAACTTATCTAAACAAAAAAAATTAGTTCGGAAAAAATGTGGACCAAATACTTGCAATCCTATCAAAACTTTGATAAAAATTTTAGTTTTAGAGCTCAATAAATATGTAATATGTAATAAAATCTTTATTTATTAACAAAACTAAACGAAATTTGCAGGGTTTTTTAAATTTGTCATTCTAAATAACAAAGTGTAAAAAAACTTGTCAAATGGTGGAACGGAATCAAGCAATTCCTAAAAATTGGAGTGAAAATCCCAAAAATGGTATTTTTTACAATTTTGCCCACAGGTTCTACATTTCCCTCGGGGCTGGGAAAATGCTTTAAAAATAAATAGGAATCACATCAGTGTTTCCTAAGCTGCTTTCCTATTTCTGATTCCTGGTTTGGGATTTTAGAACATGTGGTCCAAAGTTAAAATTTTTATAAAAAATAGGTCAAATTGCAAAGTGCGTAGGGGCGACATGTTCAAAAAGTATGACATCTTTTTTATACCAAAAATATTATCCGTAAAGATGTCTTATAGAAAAACATAAAACTGTTATATGTTCTTAAAGAAAGTTTTATTTTAATAAAAAAAGAGTTAAGTCACCTTTTCGCCCAAAAAACAGCAAAAATCTAAAAATTTTTGAATTTTTAAATTGAAAATCGTTTATTTTCGGATCCGTAATTGATATGGCTCTGAAATTTTTTGCATATTATTGGTAATTTAGTTATCTAACTAATGAAAGAAATTCGGGTTCATTCGGTTGAAAAGTACGCCCTATATTTTTAAATTTGAAAATTTAAATTTTGAAATGCTTATAACTCGGAAATTCAAGACCTAGCCGAGCGCTTCCCAAAAATTTGAAAATCTTTGAAATCGGATGGGAAACAAAAAAATGGCACGTTTTTAAAAATGTTACATGTCGAAGGTACCCTACTTTGAGCCCCCATAGCGCCGCGCCTGGAGCATTTGTAGGTTTCTTTTTAATAAATTAAACTTGAATACTGCTTGGCTACTCCCTCGTCAAGTTTTGTCCCGATCGGGCCATCCGTTTAGAAATGCCAGATTTATTTCCAAAAAATTTTGATTCTGCCCCACTGTGTAATGTGGGATAAAAAATTTCCTTTCAACCCATAGGGAACTATGTTTGCCAAGCGAAATGGGGGACTAAACGGCTACCCAGGTGGCATATTTTTTTTCAGAACTACTATAAGGCCATATATTGCAAAAATAGATCACACAAATAAATCGCTTCATCCGAAAATGTTTGGTCGTCAAAGGATAAAACATGTGATTTCGGATATCTAAAATCACAACGAAAAATACTAAAATTTGTGATATACAGAACAGAAATAAATCTCAGAAATAAAATCAAAGTGCTATACTACTTTTTTGCTGAAATTTACTTTATTAATCTATCTTTAATCTATTATTTATTTTACTGTTTAACTTTTTCTTCCTTATACAATATATTGATATTTTATCTTTCAGCAGCTTGCTAATTGTTTTCACTAATTTCGTTTGTGCTTCAGGACTTCCTATCAGACTTTTTATCGATAGAATTTATTAAAAATGAGAGAACACTAGATTTTAATATATTTATTTTGGTGATTCCAAGTATTTTCACTAACTACTTTAATTGTTACAAGATTCTAAGATATTTTCGTATTTTCTGCATGTGTAGTTTTACAATTTCATTGAAATTTAATTCAAAAAAGCCCCAAATTAATATGACATTAGTAAGCATGTACGTGTGCTTTGTGTTGCTTAAAATATTTGTACATTTCACGATGGGATTGATTTTATTACATGGATTGAATTTAAAATCTCAACAATTGAAATAAAGTAGCTTTCAAAACAAAACACAATGAAATTAAGCAATAAAAAATATATCTGAACAAAATTGAACAAAATACAAAACATTTTTCGCTTCAATAATTAACTTTATAGCGGTGATCCATTACAAAACGGAAAGCATTCGGATTTGCCATCTCCAAATTTAATGAAATTTTCTACAGTTATTATAGTCTATAATTTTATAAGGAAATTTCGTTAAAATTGGAGGTGAGAAATCCGAAAAGTCATGTTTTCTATCCGCTTTGGAATGGATTCTCCCTAAACTAGAATTTATTTTTTGTTTTGGGGCTTAATACGGATACACTTTAAATTTCAGGGGAAAAATAACGAAAAGTTAACACAACATATATAAAGCTATGCACAGGATTAGTATGAATGAATAAATTAATGTACAAGGGCAGGCTGAAATGTCCTTTAATATAGTGATGCCCTCATGTAGCACTACTACGAAGAATATAATAAATTTGGAGAATTTGACTAAAAATATTTTTAAAATGTTTTCTTATGACACGAACATGAACATTTTTAATTCTGTTGTAATGAAGTACATACGTAGAGTTCGCAAATAGAGTGCATTCGTGATAATATGAACCAATTAAAACCAGGACAGTTCACTTGTGCAATATTTTTGAAGGACGGAGTTTTAAAGTAGCATATTTTTGAATCTAATTGAGATATTGACTTGAAATTTCTTTTATAAGACTAAAAATTAACTTATCTAAACAAAAAAAAAAAATAGTTCGGAAAAATGTGGATCAAATTGTTCCTAATATTTGCAATCCTATCAAAATTTTGATACAAATTTTAGTTTTAGAAGCTCAATAAATATGTAATATGTAATACAATCTTAATTTATTAATAAAACTCAATAAAATTTTCAACGTTTTTTAAGTTTTTCATTCTGAATAAAAAACTGTAAAAAAAAATTGTCAAAAGGAATCCCACAATTCCTAAAAATTGGAGCGAAAATCCCAGAAATGATATTTTTACTATTTTGCCCATAGGGTCCACATTTTCTTTGGGGCTGGGAAAATACATTGGAGGTGAAAAGGGATCACATCAGTGTTTCCAAAACTGCTTTCAGTTTTTTGATCCCAGCTTTGAGATTTTAGAACATGTGGCTCAAATTTGAAATTTTGATAAAAAATAGGTCAAATTTCAAAGGTCGTAGAGACGGCATATTCAAAAACTATGACAAGGTTTTTATACCAAAATGTTTTCCGTAAAGATATCTTACAGAAATACATAAAATTGTTATATATCCTTAAAGAAAGTTTTTTTTTTAATAAAAAAAGAGTTAAGTAACCTTTTCGCCCAAAAAACAGCACAAATATACTATTTTTGGAATTTTTAAAATGAAAATCGTTTATTTTTGAATTCGTAATTAATATTGCTCTGGAATCATTTGCATATTATTGGTAAATTAGTTTTCTAACTAACGAAATAAATTTGATTTCATTCGTTTCAAAAGTGGGCCCTATATTTAAAAAAAAGCCGAATTTTAAAATTTCAGTTTTGAAATGCCTATAACTCGGAAATTGTAAGAGATAAATAGCACACATAAGCATTTTTCAAGACCTAGACAAGCGCTTTCCAAAAATATACAAATCTTTGAAATCGGATGGGAAACAAAAAAATTGCACGTTTTTAAAAATTTTACATGTCAAAGGTACCCTACTTGGAGCCCCCATAGCGCCGCTCCTGGAGTCCATTTTAATAACTTAAACTCGAATGCTCCTTGGCTACGCCAATGTCAAATTTTATCCCGATTGGGCCAGACGTTTAGAAATGCCAGATTTATTTCCAAAAAATTTTGATTCTGCCCCACTGTGCAATGCACTGTACTTATAGTTTTTCTCGATCACTTCGTTTAGTATTTTTTTATAAGAGAATATAGTGAAATAACCATATTCTTAAAGTTACAACTTTAAAATTGTTTCTTATATCAAATAGAAGAGAGTTTTTGAAACTCTCTTCTGATGTAGCTTTCCAAAGCATTGAAGTAAATAAAAATAAATTAAGAAATTAATGAGTAATGCTAATTTTTGTGTTAATATGTTTCTTAACTTTTTCAGTTATTTCATACAAATACTTGCGTGTCCTTTGTTTAAAACATAGCTGACAGTATTTTGCTTTAGTTGGGGTGCATCCTGATTTTAAACTAGCGAAACCGGTTTTCACAAATGTTTTTCTGTTCAAAAAATAAAACTTATTAAGAAAATAAAACGAAGTGATCGAGAAAAACTGAAAGTATTTCCGTACTCTATGGACTCTACATGAAACCTCTGCAAATTATTTTCGTTCACTCTTGAATCACTGTGTAATTATTGAAATACACTGAACATTTTGCCGTGTTTGCCAGCCGTGATCTATGGAAATGTGTTACTAATTTTTTCATTTCAAAACCCTTCGATTCTCCAATATTTTCTATTTTCTTCAAACTTTAATAGCTTGTGATTTAAATTAGTGAGAAACAATCTGTAAAAAAAATTAATTTGTAAGAAAATTTATGAAACTATATGATTTTAAAATAACTTTTTTAATTGTCCTCGTATATGAAATCTCCCAGGAAACTGTATAACAAAATCGTTATATGGACACACCACAACAATGGCAATTTATTTGCTTTACAGTTTATTATTTTAGTTAAAAGTTTTCACACACACACACCTCAAACTGAAACATTAAAATAGGCTGTCCCAAATAAAAATTTCATTGTCAAGCTTTGAAAATTATATCTTTAATGTTGATTTTACATACTTTTTCATAAATCTCAAAAAAAGTTTGTAGGGGTCAGCCTGCTGTACATAAAATATATAATAGAGTACAAATATATATATATATTTTTCTTGTTTATTCAGCATAAAATTCTAAAACGTACTCTTCAATATAAACAAAAAAGTGATACAAATCTGAATTGGCAATAATTTGCAATTAGTTGGAATGAATTAAGTTTTTTAATTTATAGATTTTTTTGGTAATTATTTAAACTTTTTATTTTATATAATTTGAAAGTAAATTTTTTAATTAGGCTTAAGTTCATTTATTATAATTAATCTGTAATAATTCAAAGAATATCACTGAATACTACAATTTTTAGACAACTGGCAAATTTTTTTTGTTAAAATATAAATACACATTTCAGCAGAATCAATATTTTGAAACATTACCATGTTGTTAGCATTTCTAAACGTCATATATTCAACAAAAGCCTAAGTATACACCATAGTCTATACGAGTTTAAGTTACCGTTCACATAATTGAAGCAATCGTGTTCATGATGAATCGTTATATCATAACATGTTGTACTCAGATTATGATAACAATAATCCTAGAACAACACAATATGATGAAGATGCCGCAAACATATACATATTTACTACAATCATATGATTGATACAATCATTTGAATGGTAACATAAATATATTATGATTACCGCAATCATGTACATAATTTAAAAAACTTGTAAACATGTTGAAGTGGTTATGGTGAACATGTACAACTATGCCGCAAAAATACAGCTTTCCTTTATTGACTATATTGTAGCTGGCATTGAGCTTAACAACTTTGCTGAACATCACTGTGAGATTGGACATTTAGATGGTCAAAATTCATGAAAAATTTAAAAGAAATATACATTTTCACCTATACAATACTTACTAACTTCAAATCTATATATCTCGATTCCCAGCGAAATGCCAGGACTATATAACTTTTGTTTGACTGATATAACTTTTCCAGTGTTATTAGTCATAGGAACCATATAAGGCCGGCTTCCGAAAATCACTTTATTGTTTTTAGTATTGTTTACCCTTTTTTTGTATGCAAAAATGTGTAACTACCCAGCAGTTTGAAAAGTGTCAATTGGAAACCTTACACTAGCTACATTACTACTTGTACAACAAACTAGTTCACTGTGGCTGCTACATTTCGCCAGCGTATTCAGTAACAAACAAAAGTCGGATATTCGCCTTAAAATAAATTCAAGTAAATTAAAATCCTCTAAAATATACCACTTCGACGGCCACATGTAATGTGTAATTTTCCTTCTCTCTGATGATAAATAAAAAGAAAAGTTTCAGAGTAGACTCACGTGTATTTCTTAATAACAAATAGAAAGCAGTACAAATAAGAGCTCAGTGGCTTAGTGATTAGCGCATCTGACTATAAAGCAGCGATAGGCATTTTAATACTACCAAACTTTGTAAATGTGTCATTGTGTGAGTTATTTATTGCGCTCTGCTACTCTCTATGCACTGAGCGAAATGGATGTAAAAGTTTGAAGTAGTATTTGTTGAATAAAAAGTGTACGTGAAGTTATTTATTTATTTTCTTTCACTGTAGCCGAGAGAAAAACAAAAACAATAGCTGAAAAAACAAGCAAAAACCCGCAACACAACCTACCTGCATCAAAGCTCATACGAGACTGATTGGTTTTAACTTTTTATACAATGTGTACGTGTGAAAACAAAGAGAAGAGAGCTCATTTGAGAGCTCAATGCTTTTCGCGGCTATAAAGCAAGAGGTTATGTGTTCAACTCCGCTCTCTGAAAATTTTATTTTTCTTGTACTACTGAATTTAATAGTGAAGTGTTATGCAGAGTGTGCATAACACTCAATAACGTTACGAGTGGGTTGAAAATTCACTAGTGGTAGTTCTCAGTGGCTAACTAATTCGACGTTGCGGAACTAGTTCAATGAACTGCAGGGTACTAAAGAGCTGCACAAGCACATTCATATGCTAATCAAGACATTAACCAGCACAAGAGTTACTTCAGATCGTTGGGTATTTATTTGCAAAACGAATGAGTGTGAATGAGGAACAATAACAACCAACGACAGAACAAAACAACAGAGTATAGAATGAGAGACAATATATGAAAATGAGAGTAAATATACACCGAGTTAATGCTATATGATTTCAGGTCACAATGAAGCAGTACCCAGGAGTTCTAGGAGACAGTCCCGAACTAGTGATTTTACCCATCATTTAGGGTGGGAACTTCAATAGCTACGTGACTAGTTATTTTAACACGTGCATGTCCTAAGCAGGGGGTGAATTGACCCTTTTTGATTACAATGAGACTGTCTAATAGATGGTCCTAAGTAGTTATCCCAATGGATCCACATACTGGTTAAATAATGTCAGTTACCTTACTAGCTACCTAATTGGTAACTTGATCAGCTACATAACAACTTATTTTAACATGTACGAGTGCTAATTGACCTCAAATAGTCAGGTAAAAGACATATCATAGGCAGTCCAATAAACTATAAATTGTAAACAAACCTTTCTTCGCCAACTCTCCAATGGATTGCTTCTGGTGGGTAAAATAACTACTTTCTAAAGTGCAGTACAAAATAAACGTTTAAAGTGACTTTACTATAGGTTACTAAGAGACACTAAAGTGACAATTGACTTCATGCTATGTTACATGGGATATCAGTATACTTAAGCCAAAATAAAAATTAACTGTATGAGAATCACATAAACACAATTTGTATAAAAACAGTTTGAATGAATTACTCCCAAAACGTTTAAAGCGACTACATTCCAGATTACTTAGGGACACTTAAGTGACAATTGTCGTCACGATAGATTACCTCGGATGTAAAAAGTGGTACCGTGAAATAACTCCCAAATGAAATAACTGCCAATGAAATAACTCCCAATGAATTAAGTCCCATCAAAAATGAAATAATTCCCAAACTTGAAAAATGAAAGAACTACCAAAGGGTAAAATGAAGTAACTCCCAATAATCAGCGGTTTCATAATTTTAAAAATATTAGTCCCAAAAAAAGCGAAATAACTCCCAATGAAATAAATCCTAATAGAAATGAAATAATTCCCAATCCGAATCAATTTACTTATGTAATCTAACTCCCAATGAAATACAAAGATGGTATTATTCTTCGCTCACCAAACATTTTTTGCATTGAGGGCCTATGGTGTAGCGCAAAGGTTTCCTCCTCTGGGGTGTATCAAAAACTGGCTTCTCTCAGAAAAGTTTTTTGCATTGCCGGCCTACGGCCGGGCGCTAAGGTTTTCTCCTCTGGGGTGTATCAAAATCTGGCTTCGCTCAGAAAAGATTTCTTTCATTGCAGAAAGGTTTTATATTTCAGGAGCAGATTTTCATTTCGCACCAGCGTAAGAAATCGTTGGGACCTGACAAAGGCCGACAATGCAAAGATAATATTTTCTGAGCGAAGCCGGTTTTTGATACACCCCAGAGGAGAAAACCTTAGCGCACGGCCGAAGGCCGGCAATGCAAAAAGTTTATAGTATGCGAAGCCGGTTTTTAATACTCTTTAAAAGTGACAAAATTGAAATAACTCCCAATACAGTGAAATTACTCCTAATTCCCAAAGTTAAATGAAATAAAACCCAACAAAAATTTCATTGGGAGTTGTTTCATTGGGTGTTATTTCATTATGAAATAACTCCCAACAAAAAATTATGAAATAACACCCTACGCGTTAGGAGTTGTTTCATAATGAAATAAATCCCAAGTTGTATGAAAAATTTGTTGGGTGTTATTTCATTTTTTCGTGGGGAGTTATTTCATTTGGGAGCTATTTCACGGTACCGTAAAAAGTAACCATTTATTTTCTCTCAGCACTACAAAGAGCACATACGTGTCAAATGACCAAAATATATAAATTGGAGTCAGCCAAGTAATAAGACATTTGTGACGATTACTGTCTGTAAGGGATACATTGACTACTTGCTTAACTGCTGGGATACGATCATATACAAAACAAACTCACATTCGTTTTGTTTTTGTTGCGCATAATACTCATTCAATTTTCAGTGTGTATCAGAGATGTACATGAGTTGATTCGCTTTTTTTCTATATGAATGAAATCACTGCATTTGTTGTGTTTTCAATCATCAACATGTGCTAATTATATTGCTTGCAGTGCTTGCGGTCTCACAATTGATTTCTATTTTCTCAATCATTTTTTAAATGACGCTAGCAATAACAACTCAAAAACGATTACTGTGTTTTGATTTGTATGCAAAGTATTCAAATGATTCACAAAAGCTCGATGATAAGTTGAATGCATAGTACAAAATCAGTGCATTAATATGTTTTAAATAACTTTTCGCTCGTGGTTCAAGAACTAAATTTCGTCTTATTTTGATACAATAGACTCAGAAATATTAAAAAATATTGAAAATAGTGTTTTCCGTATTGTTAAAAATAGAAATATGCAAGAAAAATCCTTCTAAATACAGTCTTAAATTAATTCAAACATACTCATATAGGAAAGTGTATATTAACTCAAAAAGCTCTTCTTATATTCTTAACACTCATATTGATTCGCTGCTTTTGTGAATGGTAAGACTTTACAGCATATGCAAGCAATTACATGCATTTTGTAACAAAACACTTGCTGTGGTGAATCATGCAATGACAGTTTTCGTTTAGTTTATGTATAGTGATAACTCAGTATTCATTTTTGCAAAATAAAAAATATGTCATTTGAATGGTATTCATGCACATCTCTGGTGTGTATATGATATAGAGTACAAGCGTAGGAATTGCATGGTTACTGTAACCATTTCAACATTTGTGCATGTTTACTGTAACCATTTCAACATTTTTAACAATATTATAGTCACAGTAACAATAATATGGTTAATTTACGATTCACATGATTGTACCAACCATATATATGGTTATAGTAAACATGTATATGTTGTGACAACCATTTATATGATGACGAACTTATCATATTATGTTGCTCTCGGCTTATGGATATCATAATCTGAGAACAACATATGATAAAATACTTCTTTATAAAAAAATTTGATATATTTTTTGGTTAAGAAATAAGAAAAAGAAAACAAGTAAGAAAGTATGGTCGGTCAGGCATGACCATATAATACCCTACACTGAGAAACTTTTTTTTTAAATTTCAGTTATATATTTTTGTAAATTATTTTCGGAAGTTGGCGTACTATGGAGCTATGACCAATTATGGACCGATCGCCATGAAATTAGGTCGAGTAATTTATGTCTATATGAAACTTATTTCTGTTGAATTTTATATGGATACCAAAATTTTTAAGAGTTTTAAGCTCGTTAAAATTATTTTCGGAAGTGGGCTTTATATGGGAGCTATAGCAGTCTCATGGGAAACTATTGAAGGTAGTTTGTTATGGCTGATATCCAGCTATATGGCGCATGATCACGGAGAGCATCCGCCAAATGATGATGTATGTAGTGTTGTTAAAAAGGCGAATGAGTCGAGAACACCTCTGGTTATCTGTGCTGACGCTAATTCGCACCGCATTATATGGGGTAGCAGCGACACCAATACAAGAGGTGAGAGTCTTTTCAGTTTTATACTTTTATAGTAGTTTGGAAGTAGTAAATAGAGGTTCGGAACCTACCTTCATTGTTGCAAATAGAAGTGAGGTTCTAGACTTAACACTTGTGAGTGCTGAGCACCACATTATGATTTGTAATTGGGCTGTCTCCAGATCACCAATATATTGATTTTAATATTGGTGTAATTTATAGGAGTGTTAATACCATTCCAAACCCTGTGGTAGATGGATTCTGAACAGTAAGGAAACACTTGGGGTCCTACTAGATACTCATTTCCCAGGAAGGGGTGCGATGTTGGATGATGAGGAGATCGACCCCTTTTCTGGTATATTCCTTGTTAAATGCAAGATTGCTGTACAGCAGATACTATATGAGTCTGCACAAAGCAGGTGGACCAACGAGTCTTCCTGTGTTATATTTATCGAAGTCTACTTGGCCCGTATATGATGTCAGCAGGACGAACCTACTTATGGAATTACGTCGAGAACAAATAAGGCTAATTGTTTCTTCCATTACAGGACACTGTCTAATTGGGACACACATGATACCCTTGGGTATCACAATGGGATCAGGTTTTCAATGGACTCACGTGAGCTGTTTGAAGTGTGGCTGCCCATGGAACCTAACATAACCTATGGGAACTATGGACGGATCATCATAAAATTAGGTGCCATGATTACCGTATATATAAAAGTTATTTGGAGCGAAATTTGATTTGAATTGATTAACTTTTCGCTGGAAATACCCATATACATACATATAATTGAATGTATATAAAATTCAATATAACTCAAAGAAAAAAGTGTTTTCTTAAAATAAGTAAAAAATAAAAAAAAAAAAAATGTTGGTTGAATTTTTCTTAAGGAATTCAAAATTTTATTGAATTTATTCAAATAATACTTATTATTGGAAAGAAAGCACATTGTTAGATAACAAAAACTTACTAAAACAATATTTGCTTTTACTATTTTTTACTTTTTTTAATAGATATGTACAATTTTTCAAGTTACAAGTAGTAAAAGGGAAAACTCTTGTCTCTTGAAATTTGTTCTAAAAAAGTTCTAAAAAAAAACAAACGTTTGATGTTATTATAGTTTAATAGTATTAGATTTTAATAGTTCTTAGTATATTGTAAAAAAATACAGTATTATAGGTCAAAAATAGGTTAAGAAAATTAAGTTAATTGTGTTTTTTTCATTAAATCTCAATCATTTGTAATTCGTTTGTACAGATTTTCAATAGCAACTGTAGGAGGAATGCTCGCAATATATTTTTGTATCAAACATGTTTGTAAAATATTCTGGTGCTTCGGAATGTTAGTTTCAACAGACAGGCGGACATTTCTATCTATAGAGAACCAGTATATAAGTATACCAACATTTCCACCGAAAGGCCCACCGAGACCAAAATGTTCTTGAAAACACTTTTATCATATTTTCATTTAACTTATGTAAGAAAATTTTACATTTATTCATAACCCATTACGAGATAGTTTTTGCTTTGCATTATCCCATGCAATACTGAAAAATAGCATTTTTAATCAGTAACTCTAAAATACTTGCTGAAAGCTCATCAAATATTGAGTACATAAAGTGATTTTTTATACAATTGAAATAAAGAACATCATGCTGAAAAATATGAATATTTATGATCTTGGTTCATATATGAACTAAGATCATAAATCTTCCTAATTTTCAGTGTTACACGGGACATCGAAATATGCGATAATGCAAATCAAAAACTTACAGTTATTTGCAATCGCTAGTTTCTTAAACATTTTTTGACTCCGTACCCTCAGATATATTTAAGAGAGAGCAAGTCAATGCAGAATGTGTCTCTTTATGAAATTTTATCAAAATTAAACGTGCAATATATATATCCAAATGAGAAAAGTTTTTCTTGTGCGACTTTGTATTCGAATATCACGAAATGGGTTATGAATATGTGATAATGCAAAGCAAAAGGTTACAGCTGGTCATTTAGAAATTTGAAAATTATTTTTTTCGTAAATTTTATGTAAATGGGGGATATATATCCCACTCGCATCCCACTAAGAAACCAAAAGCTCTTAAAGAAATAGAAAAAAGGGTTTATTTTGAAAAAAAAACGTCAACAAAGTTTTTGATTTTGTTTTGAGCTACAAAACAATTATTTTGATGGATATTCAACTCGCATCCCAAAAACGTTTTTCCTTTATACTTTCCATAATTTATTTTTCTTAGTGATTTTCGGAAGTATTGCAGACCGAGACATCAAAATACAACATTCTACAATTAGTCACATTGTAATAAATTGGATTTCGCTGAAATCCACTTCCGATTTTCCCCCATGTATTTCCGCATGGTTAAAATCCATTTCAGACCTACAGTTTCTACAGCAAATTTGCTACGATTTATTTTTGTTTTTTATTCACACAGATCGACTCACCCTAATGTTGAAATGCTAACATTTCAACTAATAATTCCAATGGCCACAAGATAAAAAATCTCTCCTCCAAAATACCTTTGATATTTAAATTTGGGAGAATTCAATTTTAAACAAACGCTTTATAAAATCATTGAATTGAAGTGTTTATCAAACACTTTAAAACATTTCCTTTTATCAAACAAAATTATTCATTTTTGAAAAGTCAAGGGTTTTACTACTTTTTTTTTTTTTTTTGGGTTTTTAATATGAATTTTATTTATACGTACCTGTGTTAGGGAAACAGCACACAAAGGGATACAAAAGAATAAGAGAAATAAAGTTGTAAATAATTTTTCAAACAAATAATTGAATTATGTAAATTAAAATTGATTTTTAATAAAAACAAACAAATATTGTATTGTTGTTATGTTTTTTTGTGGTAATAACTCTTTTATTCTATAAAACAAAAATCAACAATCCTGTAAGCATTGAGCTCTTGAACACAAATACTGACACACTTGTATTTCAAGGACAGAGATCGAAAAATTTTTAACATACATATACAAGGTGGCGCAAAAGTAATCCTCCTATCAGAAAATGCTATAAATTTTGCGATTGGCCCCTAATGTCAGTTCTGTTTTGACATTTGTGTAGTAAACACATGTGAAATACACGTTAATAAACAATGTTACGCTACACTGCTCCAGAACGCGGAATATTGCTGACCATTTATTTGACCAATAATCGGTCGGTGACTTTGGCACAACGTGAATTTCGTCGCAGATTTCCTGGCCGTCCAACGCCTACTGGTGAAACACTGGCACAACACGAGATGCTGCCAGGCGTGGCAGACCCCGGAGTAGCCATTCTGCAGAGAATATTGCTGCTGTAGCCGAGGATGTCACGGAAGCGCCGTCGACATCGACCAGACGACGTGCCACGCAAATGGGTATCAGTCGACGGTCTTTACAGCGAATTTTGGTACAAGATTTGAAGATGTTTCCGTACAAAGTCCAGACGGTGCATCAGCTGTTAGCTGCTGACCGCCAATCGCGTCTAACATACGCTCAAGCCATCCTTAATCACCACCAAGAGGAAGATGATTTTTAATCAAAAATAATCATGAGTGATAAGGCCCATTTCCATCTTAGCGGGTACGTAAATAAGCAAAATTTACGCTTCTGGGGCACTGAAAATCCGCGTGTAACCCACGAAGAGCCACTACACCCGCTCAAAGTCACTGTATGGTGTGCTGTTTTCGCTAGAGGAGTCATCGGACCTTTTTTCTTCGAAGACGTCGCGGGCCATTCACCATACTGTGAATGGTGAGCGCTACAGAGCAATGATCAACGAGTTCTTTTTGCCGCAACTTGATGAATTGGGACTGGAAAACATGTGGTTCCAACAAGACGGTGCCACAACCGATATGCTGAAGGATGCATTTCCCGGGCGCCTAATCTCCCGTTTTGGCGATTTGCACTGGCCAGCAAGATCGCCTGATTTGACCGCTCCAGTCTTCTTTTTGTGGGGCTTTTTGAAGTCGCGGGTTTATGTCAACAAGCCTCAGACTCTTGCAGCTCTTAAAGACAAAATCCGTCAAGAATGTGAGGACCTATCGCCGGAAGTTTTGGCCAAAGTGATGGAAAATGCCATAAAAAGGGCTCAAATGACAATCAACTGTGGCGGCGACTATTTACATGACATCATATTCTCGACTTGATGTAAAAAAAAATTAAAAGACCAAATAAAAATAATCCACAAAAAGAATCAAAGGTATTAATTTTTTTTTTTTAATTACAGCCAAAAAACATCGGAAGTTTACTTTTGGGCCAACTTGTATGTTAATAAAAATTAAACCACTAATCTTACAGTTTTGAATCTTTTTTTATTTGATTGAAATTTTTGTTGCAATTTACAAAACAAATTATTTTTATAGTTCTAATCACTAATGATGAAATTTTGACCCTTTTTCGAAAACCCTTCCATTATGGTTTTTATAGTGCTTTATGTCACTTTGTTCGAACAGCTTGTCCATCTCCATTTAAAATCTACCACACTTTTGGACACCTTTTTTGTGCTCTTCAATTCTCTTTTAACATGAGCCCAATATCTATCCACTGGACTCAGCTCCTGGCAGTTTGGAGGAATTGCCTCTCTTTTTTTTTGGCTTTAGAAACATCATGTGGACCATTCCTTCTGCCTGAACCAGGTTTTCTATCAACGGACAAGTTCTCCCGGTACTGTTTAATAACATTGGAAACAGTTTGACGGCAGACCTTTGAGTGCTTGGCCAACTTTTTGTAGGACCAAGTTGGGTTTTGTTGAAAATATTTAGTAATTTTAGTACACACTTTTTTCTGGTCACTCATTTTAACTAGATTAACAACAAATGAACATAATTGACATTAAACATAATAACTGACATGCTTTACAAAGGTAACATGATCAAAAAAATAAAAAATTAAATAATACTTGGGTTAAAAGTTTTAATGAAAAACGTGTGTTAAGAATTTTGCGATCTCAGTCCTTATTTAATCTGTGTATTTTGAATGTATAAACTGAAATAATTTTAAATTTTTTATGTTGAATTTTCACTACAAATGTCATGATTTTGTTCCGTTTTGTAGTATATTTGTGGCAAGACCTTAAAACAGCTTAAGTCAAAAACCTACGATAATAAACGAATTTCGAAGAATATACTAAACAGTTTCATGCCACTACGTATTTTAACTTTAGTCCTTTAATAATGTTTTGCCATATTGTCAGAAGTATTATTTCCATAGTAAATAGATTCAGAAAATGGAATTTTATAGCTTTAGGTTGTGTTGATTTCTATTGTGCGTGCTTGATAATCCATTTAAAAGCAACAAAAAACTGAAAAAGAGACAATTTTTGTAGGAAATATGTATATGTAAAATATTCAACAAAATTATATCATATAAAAAGCATATTCATACATTTTTCATTTGTCTTTTTCCTTTAGAAGATATGTTTTCATTTACCTTGAAAACCTTAAAAGAAAAACGCAAACGTTGATAAGGATCAGTATATTTTGTTGAATTATTTTGACAGTTTGGCATATAAAGGGAATTTGTTATGTATTTCAATTCTTAATAGCAGCAGTTGTTCGCATAAACCAATATTTTTGTGGAAAATTTGAGTAGTGCGGTGACAGTGGTTCTTGGAGTTATGGTCACAAATGTTTTTTGTTAAGTACCTGCATATAACAAAACATTTTTAAAGCTGTCTATCTCTGGGATTCATTAGACGAGAGCCTCAGTAAGTCACCACATGCCAGAAAGCCATCTCCTAGCGTGCTAAAGAATTCTTCCAACATCTCCTTGGTCATTGAAAAGCGTGGTGGGTAATATATCGCTTATGATTAAATCTCCAGCAAAGCTTTGCAGATGAATGGATGTTGCCTGCATATAGTCTTTTGAGAATTCATCTATTCATCATCCAATAAAATTGTTGTCAATTGTTTGTCGTTGCGGTTTATAAAATGAGCACCTTAATAAAAAAGAGTTATAATACTCTTCCAAAATATGATTTTATTCCGAAAAATGCAGATTGATTATTAAAAAATCGATTATTGAGTACGATTAATCGACTGTAAAAATCGAAATGAAAATGGTTGATCGAAAAGTCGAAAATCGATTATTAGCTTTTCATACCATTCATTATCCTGAAACATAAAAGTTATATCTATTGGTAAGATGAATTTCCGAAACCAATAGCACGACGATGTTTTTATTCTGCATGAAATGGGATACCTCTAATTTGTGTTAGCTTAAACCGTTTGCATTCCAGATACATAGTCTCAAATCACTATTTTGTTCTTTTTGTAAAGAGGATTTGTATCATTTGATTCTGAGCTCTTAAAAGCTCTTGTATTGTATTTTGCATGTATGACATAAAGTTTGTCATATTTTGATTAAGAGAGATAATATTCTGGGTAAGGGCCTACATAAGTGCTTCCATATTAAAAATATCGCATTAAAGTATGTAATTAAGTGACATAGATTAGTTCCCGATATATCATATAAGCCCAGAACTAAATATTTCTCCCAAAAAAGTTAGAAAAACTGTTGTCTCACTCAATGATCCTTCAGAGAATTATTTTCATGCATACTCTATTCTAGAGCAGCATATTGCATGTTATTAATACCGCATCTGACGTATTCAAAGGAACAGCTGCTCCTTATACAGGCTCGCTAGAGTGGATGTGCCGCATGACTGTCGAAAAAGATATCTATGCTTCAACGAATCTTTCTACCATATTGTGTTTTAGATGCCAACTTGATCGGTAATATTTCAGACTGAAATATACTAACTTTGTCTGGCAGACGGAATGAAGAGTTTTTCACAAGAAAATATTTTCAATATTTATCTTAAAGTAAACTTTGTTGAAGGATTTTTATAAGATTCGGCACAACCGATAGCTTACTTGTTCATTTTAAAAACATATACATATACCGTTTTGTAAGCTTTAAACAAAGTTCAGGTATATTTTGTTAAGCCTTTTTTTACACAATTAAGGTATTATTGTGTGGTAAGATTTTAACGATAATACCAAACTCATTACTTTACTTTGGGGAATATACACACTTACACGTTCGCTCATTTATTTTTGTTAAGAATATCGAAATCCCATAAACAAAACAAACAAACATTTTCTATAAAATCAATATTACTAGTATGTATGTATGTAAGTATATGTATATTTCCTCTGACGTGCTAACAAGTACAAAAAGCACATCTTTCGCATCAACTAAATTGCGTATACATGGATTTGACGAATTATGTATACCCTTCTTCATACTATCTTTAAATCCTTGTTAATAAAAGTAATGCGAAGAACAAAAGAACAATTAAATTTAAACTGTTGCAAATTAAAATAATTATCTATACTTAAAATAACTAAAGACAGAAAAATATTTTTAAACGTAGTTTTACTAAAGATGTATAACAATTTCCATCTTACGTTGCCTATATAAGTATTTTAATAAAGCACGTACGTCATTAACTTTAAGCAAATAAATACACTCATGAGTAAACTAAAGTTAAAACTAAATATTTACTAGGTAGCTAAATTTTGTGGTATTCTTAAAAAACAAGAAGTTACACGTGAACTAACAAACTTAGTATACAACTCAGAACCCTCAAAAGTTTGTATATTGAAAACGTGAGCAAGCACAAAGTTGCGTGTACGAGTATAAAATTGTCTAAAAAAAAAAAAAAATAGATCAGCATTTTTGTTGCCATTTAATAAGAAGGTATTCATTATTTTTCATTAGGGAATACACACACTCTGCTTGTCTACAAAGTACAGAATATGCAATAGGATGATCCCATTTGTACGAAGGAATCTAATCTTTACAAATACTATTTCCAATCATCAACAGTGCCTACTGGTGAACTTATTCAAAGGATCAAATAATTACTTTATCAGGTTTTCTGACTTCTCCTAATGAAAAATAATATAAAATAAACATTTTTGAGACATTTTTAAAAAAAATCTAAGTTTGCTTTTTTGAAATTTTAATTGTGTTATTATGGCTTGTACACAAGAAAATAACGCAAAATTTTTGAGTGTAAATAAACTAATTTTAATAAAAAGTTCAGTTGAAATATCTTTAAAAGTCAGAGCACTCGCTAACTAGCTATATTCGTAGAAATTTTCTTAAAAAACATGTTATTCTTTATATATATAATTATTCTGTACGTCTGTTAGTAACTGAACTTCTCCTTAACCACTGGGCCGATTTTGATGAAATTTTGTGTGTGTGTTTGAGTGGGTCCCTGGGTGGTTTAGAAGTAAAAATATATCAATAGCTACCGAGCGAAGCTGGGACGGTCAGCTAGTAAACTTGTAAATTTTTGTTTATTTAATTACCTATTATTTAGAATATAAATTTTAGATAATAAAAGAATAAACATCCCAGCAGTTCTAGGCGACAGTCCCGAACTAGTGATTTTACCCATCATTTAGGGTGGGAACTAGTTACTTCAATAGCTACGTGACTAGTTATTTTAACACGGGCATGTCCAAAGCAGGGGGTCAATTGACCCTTTTGACTTCAATGAGACTGTCTAATAGCTGGTTCAAAGTAGTCAACGCATTGGATTCACATACTGGTTAAATAGCGACAGTTACCTAACTGGTAACTTGATCAGCTGCATAACTAGTTATTTTAACATGTACGAGGGCAAATAGTCAGCAAAAGACATATCATAGTCAGTCCAATAAACGATAGCTTGTAAACAAATCTTTCTTCGACAACTCTCCAATGGATTGCTTCGGGTGGGTAAAATAACTACTTTCTAAATTGCAATACAAAATAAACGTTTAAAGTTACTTCATTATAAGTTACCAAGAGACACTAAAGTGCACATTGACTTCATGCTATGTTACATGGGATATCAGTATACTTAAGCAAAAATAAAAATTAACTGTATGAGAATTATATCAATACAATTTGTATAAAACCAGTTTGAACGAATTACACACAACACGTTTAAAGTGACTACACTACAGATTACTTAGAGACACTTAAGGGGCAATTGTCCCCACGCTAGATTACCTGGGATGTATAAAGTAACCAATTGTCGTATATCTGCACTGCAGATAGCACATACGGGTCAAAAGACCAAAATATATAAATTGGAGTCAGCCAAGTGATAAGACATTTGTGACGATTACTATCTATAAGGGATACATTGACTACTTGCTTAACTGCTGGGATATTAAACATATTTCATCACTTTTCCCAATTTTGTATGTAGTGAATCCATTTCGCATTTAAGAAATGACACTGCGTTATACGACTTTGGTACTCTCTTAACTGTTAGCTGGAATGAATAGGCAATGAGTAGTAGATTGAAAGTTCCAATGGTATGTGATATCCATCACGTTTATTTTTCGAGGTACATGTCAATTATTATTTTTACTACTCTCAGTTTAGGGTTAAAAGAAACAGTTACTGTTTTCGATGTACTGTACATTTTTATTATTATGTTTTGTTTAGTAATCGTTCCTATTCGATAAAGTCAAGATCTTTGTACATATTTATTTGAAAATTGAATATGAATATGAATACTGGACTAAGTGGTCGTAAAATGGCCAGAAAGGTCAGAGTTTGATTGCGGAAAATCTAATGTGAAACATATACCATTGATAGATCTTAAATATGTAATTTTTCCACCACTGGACATAAAACTTGGATTGATGAAAAAGTTTGTCATGGCTATTAATATAGTGGGTGATGGCTTTTTATACCCTACACCACCATAGTGGGGAGGGTATATTGGATTTGTGCAGATGTTTGTAACTCCCAAACATATTAGTCTAACCCACCTTATACCGATCGACTCAGAATCACTTTTTGAGTCGATTAAACGATGTCCGTCCGTCCGTCCATCCGTCTGGCTGGCTTATTTTCCATGTAAACCTTGTGCGCAGAGTACAAGTCGCAATTTTGAAGATATTTCGATAAAGTTTGGTACATATAATTTTTTTGGTCTAAGGACCAAGCCTATTGAAACTGGCTGAAATCGGTCCATTATTTCACCTAGCCCCCATACAAATGTCCTCCCAAAATTGGACTTTATCGGTCATAAATGTTTAATTTATATATGTATCTACACAAGTTTTTTTCCAAATAAGTCCTATATATACAGAATTCATGTCACCAAATTCTATTATAATCGGTTCATAATTAATCATAGCTCCCATATAAGACCTGCTTCCGATAATCACTTTAACGAGCATAAATCTCCTAAAAATGTTGGTATACACATAAAATTCAACATAAATAACTTCCATATAGACATTAATCACATGACCAAATTTCATGGTGATCGCTCCATAATTAGCCATAGCTCCCATATAAGACCCACTTCCGAAAATCTCTCACGAATATAAATTATTGAAATTTTGAAAGGAAAATGTTTTGCTCATTCGGTCAAGCCCGACCATACTTTCTTACTTGACAGTATTTTCCAAGTTAAGTGATGACAAACTCAAAGAAGGAATATATGTGGGACCACAAACACGCACATTGATGAAAAGCTTACTAACAAGGAACTTAATGCCTGGTTGTCACTGAAAGCATGGAGCCGAAAATGCAGAACTGCTAGTTGGCACATGTTTAAAGCTTACGAAAAGTTGGTTTACAGAATGTCACTGACCACAAATACGCACATTGAAGAAAAGCTTACTAACAAGGAACTTGATGCCTGGTTGTCACTAAAAGCAGAGAACAAGAGCCGAAAATGCAGAACAGCTAGTTAGCGACATGTTTAAAGCTTACGAAAAGTTGGGTTGCAGAGTGTCATTGCAAATTCCCCTTCTTCATTCTCATTTTTTTTTTTCCATCTAATCTGGGTGCGGTCAGTGATGAGCAGGTTGAGAGGTTCCACCAGGATGTAAAGATGCTTGAAAAATGATTTCAAGGCCATTAAGACAAAACTATGCCAGTTGATTACTGTTGGCGTTTAAAACGAGATGATCATTCAAAGCACAAAAGAAAAAGTTAAAGTTTCACGATATTTTGTGTTAAAATTTTATATGATTTTTTTGAGTTTTTTATACCTAAATGATAAAAATAAACATGATTAATGTAACATATTCTGGATGATTTTATTAGATTTCTTTAAAAAATATTTTGGCCTTTTATTTTTTTAGATAATTTGGAATATTCCTGCGGAAGAAAAATTAACGTGATGAAAAGAAAATGTGTTTGTATGTTTAATAAACGATTGGTATAAATACGAAAGTATGATAATTCAAAGCGGGTACTACTTAAAGTTTTTGTTAAAGTATGCGGAATAAAATATTGCAACATAACGGAAAACGCTATATTTTTGTTTCCAACGTTTCCATTGTATTAATTTAATGTAAGCAAACCATTTATCATATTCATGTACTTTAGTGGCAGTTATGACGAAATTTATATACAGGTGTTGGAAATATCGATGTTTGCAATTTTCTGAGCTCTTATTTGAGTTTCATGGCCTTATTTTTCTAGCTTTTTATTTTATATAATCTACAAAAACCCTTCTATTTAAAAAGGTCCAAAACCTCTCAAATTAGTTTTAAATTAAAAAAACATTGGGACATTTTTTTCACTTTAGAATGTCTGGAATTTGAAGACTATTGGAAAACACCATAATCATCTGAGCTTGACAGTTGGATGCTGGGACAGTTAAGAAGAACTTTCTTTTTAAAGAAATAATCTCTGATGTTTCGTTTTATGAAATGATTAATTTCGTGTACACATTTCATAATATATTAATTAGAATTGATGGTTAAATCAAATTCCAAAAAACTCAAAATTAGTAATGAACATCTGATTGATTAAGATCTTTATATATTTTTTAGAAAAAATATTATGATATGATTATTATACTTCCAAAAAAATTCCACTTCTCTGCCTTTCACTGCCACTTGATGTAAATTATAACAAATTGTTTTCGATGAAAATAGATAAAATATGGAAAAACTTGCAAATACTTTTTCAAGGTAGTTCGTATTTTGTTAACATTTTCAAGTTACTAAAAGCCAGATTTTTAAATGTGGTTTTAAAGAATTAAGGCAAAACATAATGTAATTCCAAATAAGTCCTAAAACACTAAAGCTTATGTACTTTTGTTGCAATTTCATTCCGCATACGTTATGTATTAAACAACCACAACACAAGCAAATATACTAAATTGTTAGAAGAAGAACTAAGGCTTCAATTTGACAGAGATGTTTATAGAGAAAAATTAAATTTTATTTTTATTAAACATTTTCAAAGCTTTTAAAATACAAAGCTTTTAATACAGAATAAATTTTAAAATAACTTTTTAACTTGATGTATTTTGCTTGCATTCAAACTAAAGTAAATATTTTTCTATGCAATATTATGTCGACCAAAATTACAAGTATGCAAGATATGTATATGATACTGATAGTACATAAGAAAATAAACATAAATATTAGGAACAGTTTTGTGAGGATACAAACACATTTTTTATAAGGGGATTCTCAAAACTTTAAAAATTGAATTTAAAGTATGTATTTCAGTGTTGTCTACATGATTAGAAAACAAATGCAGTGAACAAAATTGTTCACGTTATAGAGCTTTTTGAGTTTGTTCACGTTACAGAGTAGTCAATGTAAGCAAAAGCTTGTTCACGTTAGGCGGAGTTCACGTTAGACGGTGTTCACGTTCAGAATCACTTTCTGAGTCGATTAAGCGATGTCCGTCCGTCCGTCCGTCCGTCCGTACAGGTCGCAATTTTGAAGATATTTCGATAAAATTTAGTACATATCATTTTTTCTGCCCAAGGACCAAGCCTATTGAAATTGGCTGAAATCGGTACATTATTTCACCTAGCCCCCATACAAATGTCCTCTCGAAATTGCACTTTATCGGTCATAAATGTTTAATTTATATAGATATCTACACAAGTTTTTCTCCAAATAAATTTTATATATACCGAATTTATGTCACCAAATTTTGTT
Organism: Calliphora vomitoria; assembly: GCA_942486065.2. Taxonomy (NCBI): domain Eukaryota; kingdom Metazoa; phylum Arthropoda; class Insecta; order Diptera; family Calliphoridae; genus Calliphora; species Calliphora vomitoria. Next base: position 38,493,321 of record OW818029.2, read on the forward strand.
ATGATCGGTCCATAATTAGTCATAGCTCCCATATAAGACCTGCTTCCGATAATCACTTTAACGAGCATAAATCTCCTTAAAATGTTGGTATATACATAAAATGCAACATAAATAACTTTCATATACACACTAATCACATGACCAAATTTCATGGTGATCGGTCCATAATTTTTCATAGCTCCCATATAAGGACCACTTCCGAAAATCACTCACGAATATAAATTATTGAAATTTTAAAAGACAAATGTTTTTGCTCATTTACTTAGTTTAGGGTATTATATGGTCGGGCTTGACCGACCATACTTTCTTACTTGTTTTTTATTGTACTTAATATATAAAAATATAGATTTAAACACACAAATAGTTTTTTGAAGTATAGTTCAAAAACTGAAACTAAGGAATTTGGAAATGAATTTTTTTCTAGAATGTTCCATGATGAACTTTGCCCTAATGAGTCCGAGGAAGACATGATAAAAGACATGATTACAGAAACGAGTCTTTTAACAGAACTTAACGAAACTATTAAAAGTATTTAAAATCTAAAAAAATCCCAAAAGGATTCCACTGGTATAATGAAGGATTTTATATGCTTAAAAAAACCTGAACAAAGAACTGATCTCTACAATTAGTGAGAGAGTTTTTTTCCAAGACAAGTTTTATTAAAACTATAGAAAAATCGTTTAAAAGGAAACCTTTTAAATTATATTCTTTTCTTAAAGATTATTTCAGAATATCTCACTAAAATCCTAAAAAATACTCACATCTGTATAGATACGTTCCTGAACAAATCGTGTAAATCGAAATGAAAAATGTTTGTATGAGAAATCGTGTAAATCGAAAAAAGACCCAAATACGAATAAATTTAAAATTTTGTTTAGAAAATTCATTTATTTTAAAGTAAAATAAATACATTCCCCCATATTCATAAAAAAATTTCAATTTAAACAATGTTTTAAAGCAAAATTTCTATAAAAAATTTGATTTTAAGACGTTGTTTAAATTTAAAAATTGTATTAGCTTTTGATAGAAAAGTCCGCTGTGGCAGTATTTTCCAAAACTCTCCCGATTCGTCTGTATTGAAGACTTTATCAGGAGTGTATGAATTAGGAGCAATAATTTCAGTAAATTTTTCGTGATATTCTTTAGACACATCTATATCAGCAGAAGCTTGATTAACTTTCAATTATAGAATTAGATTAGGAATGCCTTTGCTTAAATATTTCAAACCAACCATGACTTGACGAAAACGATATTTTTTTGCAATTGATGACAAAGCTTTATTTTATAGCAATGGTATCAATTAGGATTCGCTTTTGAGTTTGATTTCCTATGCAGATCATTAGTGGCTTTTCAATATTTTCAATTGTAATGTCCCGAACGCATGAGATTGTACTCAGGCTCATTTTGGTTCCAGCTGTTTTCATTTTCTATAGATAACTATTTTTGAGAATTGTGCAGGATATATTTAGTGAAAAAAAATAATTTTTGCTAAAATATTTACAATAAAAAAAGTCGCGTAAATTGAGGTAATTTCCACATCCCTCGATGTAAACGAAAACCAAAAAAATCGTGAAAAAGTGAAATCGTGTAAAAAAAGTATTGTGTAAATCGAGGGATAGGTGTACCATACTTTTTCCTATTATTATTTTTTTTTTGTTGAAATGCTTAAATAGATACACAAAATTCACGGTTTTATTTTCAATTTAAAATTAAAATAGATATTATTCGGTTAATCGAATAATTTAAAATTAATCAGGAACCCGGTTAATTGAATACCCTAATATGCAGCCTAGAGTGGCCCCAGTTTGGTGAACAGTGGTAAAAAAAAAATTATCATGAACAAATTTTACATAAATCTCTGAAGTTTTGAAATGCATTTTTGTTGCAATTTCATTTTATCATATAATTCAAAAGAAATCCTTTCCATATACAAACACTAGAGTGCTCAAAAAAAATTAATTGCAAATGTTGATCATCTAGATTTGTTCTATGTTAAAGTTATGAAAGGCCACTTGAACAAGAAATGTATGAAAAAAATTAACATATTTTTAGAAATATTAAAATAAAAGCTAATCTTTACTTAAAATATATAAGTATTTACTGTGTATGAGTTTTTATCTTTGAAGGATAGCGCAGGTATGCCCAAAAAATTCAATTTTTTGAATAGCTGTTTCAAATCTCCATTTTAAAATTTTTAAAAATTTTGTTAAACTAATTTCAGAATTTTTTGATCATGACATTGGGATTTATTGAGATTATAACAGGGAATAAAAATATGAATTGTTTGGCCATATTTTGGCGAATGAGACCAATGTCCTTATTGTTATGGGTTTTAAGTAAAATCTATACATATGACCCCAATTTCCGATATTGCACTGATATTGTAATGTTTGAATTTAAGTTACATTTTTTATACTTAGTTTCATCAAAATCGGCCCAAAAATATTAAAATTCCAAATAAACAAAATATGACCAAAAAATTAGTTTTTCCCCAAAATCACAAAATTTAAATCACAGGTTTATAACCTCAATAAATCCCAATGTGATGTTTAAAATATTCTAAAAATTTATCATTTTAAAAATTTGGAAATGGAATTTTGAAACTGCCGGAAAAAAAAATAGTTTGGCCATACCTGCGTATAGGTTAAGCTATCCCACAAAGATAAAAACTCATACAGAAGTAAAAAATTAGCACTTATTTCAATATTTATTTGTATACCCTTCACCATGATTAGCAAGGGTATATAGATATAAGTTTGTCATTGCTTTTGTAATTTCTACATTTTTCATTTGCGACACCACAAAGTATATATTCTGGATCGTTATATATAGCGAAGTCGATATAAACATGTCCGTTTGTATGGTGAAATCAACTTCCCTTAGCCTCCAATTAACTTACATACATTCATACATAAAATCGAGACAATCGGACCACGAATGACTGAGATAAAAGGAAAAAAACCAGGACAATCTCGATTTTTTACCTATTTTTGATCTATACCTGGATTAGTGAGTCATAAATATAGACAATATGGATATCCAATAATATATATTTCAAAGACCTTTGCAACGGCGTAATAAGGCCAAAGTAAGTCGGACCTACAATTGGTCAAAATTGGGAAAAATATTTTTTAACCTAAATTTTTTTTCACCAAAAAAATTTTTTTTGTTATAAATTTTTTCTCACAAATAAATTTAAAAAAATAATAAAATGTTTCACATAAAATTTTTTCCGCTGAAAAATTAAAAAAAACAAGTTAGAGTGTTATATTCGGCTATGCCGAATCTTAAATCCTCCACCTAAATTAGATGAAAATTATAGAAATGACATTAGCACAAACACTCTAATATCCTTATTCAGTGTTTGTTATTGGGACTTAGCTCCGATTATGAAGATTGGTAGAATGGTAATGTAATACAGTAGTTTTCGCTTATAGTCTACAAATACAGTTGCACAATTATTGTGGACTATGAGCGAATTAGGACTATAACTGAATTTCTTTTGAAGCCACTTTATGGATTATATATGAATACTGATATAATACACATTTTGCACTATATACAAATTATGTATTTTCTTCAATAAAAACACTTTTTTTAAACAAAATAAAAGTTTATTTAAAATATAGTAGTATAGTAAGTAGTATTTTATATATTGTTAGAAAAACTAGTTTACCCAGAAGATATTTTATTTCAAATGTATAAAAATGTTATCTACTTCAGCAATTTATAATTGAAATAACTACATATTCCTACCATATCCAACAGAGTCTATAATTTTATAATAGGAACAAAATGTACTATTTAACAATTTATATACTTAATAATTTGTTAACATTACCGATTGGCTCAATATTGGTGCTATGGTGCTATGGTCAAATATGGACCGATATTCACAAAACCCAGTAGTATAATGTTTGAATACAATCTATTGATCTGTATACAATTTTAGTTCGATATCCATATATTTAAAATATTTACAAAGGTTAATGTGTTTCTCGGAAGTGGTCCTTATATGGGAGCTATGACCAATTATCGGCCGATCTTTATAAAATTTAACACATCGATTTTCGTATATATGGGAAATATTTATTTGAAATTTTACCCATATAGAAGCTTTTATAAGAGATTTATTAGCATTTAAGTAATTTTCGGAAATGGACCTTATGTGGGAACTATGGTCAAATATTAACCGATATTCACACAATCTAGTAGTATCATTTGTGAATTAATACTACCGATCTGTGTAAAATTTTAATTCGATAACGATATTTTTCAGATATTTATGAAAATTAATGTGGTTTTTAGAAGTGGGTCCTTATATGGGAGCTATAACCAATTATGACCCGATCTTCATGAAATTCCCTACATCGATTTTCATGTGCATGGGGATTATGCAAGTTGAATTTCAACCTAATACCGATATATATAAGATATTTAAGTGTATTTAAATGATTTTCGGAAGTAAAATTTATATGGGGGCTAGGGTCAAAAAGTGCCCGATCCAAAAAAAAAAAAATTGGTCTCGCGATTTCTGTTTGCACGAAACATAGTTGTGCTGAATTTTGTATGGATACTGCAATTCAATGGGCATTTATATACCATAGCACCATATTTCGGGAAGAAATTTGTATGGGAGCTACGAGAAATTACGGACCAATTCTTTCCATTTTTAACAGAATTTTTCCTTTTATCATATCAATAATGTGTGCAAAATTTCATGGTATTCTCTGCAATGAATTTACCCAAAGTCACACAAAATCATGTCAAAATGATCAAAATTTTTGGAGGTTGTCTTACATTTTGATCCATAACCTTGGTTCTACCAATTCGATTTTGCTGATTTTCAATACCAAACTGCTTAGAAAAATTATAAACATTTTGGTATACATTTCATTATATTTGCTTATGTATTATGGACGTGAGAGTGTTTTACACAGACAGACAGACAGACAGACAGACGGACAGACGGACAGACGGACAGACGGACAGACAGACGGACATTGCTCAATCGACTTAGAATTTCAGAAGGATCAATAATATATATACTTTGTTGGGTCTCAGATGAATATTTCTCAATGTTACACACGGAATGACAAACGTATATATACCCTCTTTCACCACTTGTGGTGGTGGAGGGTATAAAAATTAAATTTTTTTTACCTAAAAATAATTAAAATTTTTATTTTAAAGTATAATTTTGTGAAGGGTATATAAGTATACCCTTCTTGTTTTTCTACATTTCTTGTTCAAGTGGCCTGAGACACGTAAATGGCCTGTGGACCTTTTAATAACTTTATCTCATGAACGACAATTACTTACACATTTCAATTCTTTTCCAAAGTGACTATTTACTAGCAAAATTTTTACAAAAACTGAAAAATGCACCACCAAACTTCAGCATTGTTGCGGCATCAGATAACGTTATCCTATCATCCTAATATTTTACACAGCGTAACATTTTTGTACCTGAACATTTTTTTGGTCCATACAATCTTGGAGCACTCTAATGTACATGTACCCAATATACATATTATAAGAAAACCCATAAAAACACACCTTTTTTTCTAAAACATACTTTCAGTTTTACTTATTTAATGAGTATCGATGGAATTGCCTTAAAATTATGTATTCCAGCCTTAGTCAAGATTTATTATTATTTGTAAGAGCGCCAAGTAAGGGGAAGTAGATAAAAAAAAATTACAAACAAAAGAAAAGTTACAATCGATGAAGTATTGAAGAACTTGGAGGTATTGAAAGTAATAAAAATATCTTAAATATCTAATTAACGTAACAGTGTGTGAAAACTGAACATAGGTCATATTGCAAATTCTAAGTTTATTTTTGTTATTTTAGATGAACAGGGTGGTACAAATACAAGTATCTTATTAAATCGTGCGTTATTTTGACATTGATAGATTTGATGTCGCACCGTGTCACACAGCTCATAAAACAATCGATCATTTGCGCACTAAGTTCGGTAGTAGTGTTATAACGTATGCAGAATGAAATTGCTACAAAAATTTTGACATTGACAAATAAAAAGTACGTGAGCTATTAGTGTTTTAGGACTTTTTATACCCTACACCACCATAGTGGGGAGGGTATAACGGATTTGTGCAGATGTTTGTAACGCCCAAAAATATTAGTCTAACACCCACCTTAAAGTATACCGATCGACTTAGAATCACTTTCTGAGTCGATTAAACGATGTCCGTCCGTCCGTCTGGCTAGCTGGCTGGTTGGCTGTCCATGTAAACCTTGTGCGCAGAGTACAAGTCGCAATTTTGAAGATATTTCGATAAAATTTACTACATATCATTTTCTCTTCCCAAGGACCATCCCTATTGAAATTGGCTGAAATCGGTTAATTATTTCACCTAGCCCCCATACAAATGTCCTCCCGAAATTGGACTTTATCGGTCATAAATGTTTAATTTATATAGGTATCTACACAGGTTTTTCTCCAAATAAATTCTATATATACCGAATTTATGTCACTAAATTTTGTTATGATCGGTCTATAATTAGTCATAGCTCCCATATAAGACCTGCTTCCGATAATCACTTTAACGAGCATAAATCTCCTTAAAATGTTGGTATACACATAAAATGCAACATAAATAACTTTGATATAGACATTAATCACATGACCAAATTTCATCCATATAAGGCCCACTTCCGAAAATCACTTACGAATATAAATTTTTGAAATTTTGAAAGAAAAAAGTTTTTTCTCATTTACTTAGTGTAGGGTATAATAAGGTCGGGCTTGACCGACCATACTTTCTTACTTGTTTTGAATTACGTTATGTCTTGCCTTAATACTTTAAAACCCCATTTGGAAATCTGGCTTTTAGTTATTTCAAAATGTTAACAAAAAAAGAACTACCTTGAAAAAACATTTGTAATTTTTTCCATATTTTATCTATTTTCATCGGGAACAATTTGTTATATTTTACATCAAGTGGCAGAGAAAAGCAGAGAAGCGGACTTTTTTGGATGTAAATAAACCTATTATTGATAAGATGTGCAAAGTAGAACATAATATATTTTCTAAAAATATATATATGGATCTTAATCAATCAGATGTAAATTGCAAATTTTGACTTTTTTGGAATTTGATTTGACCATCAATTATAATTAATATATTATGAAATGTGTACACAAAATTAATCATTTAATAAAAAGAAATATCAGAGATTATTTTTTTAAAAAGAAAGTTCTTCTTAACTGTTCCATCATCCAACTGTCACGTTCAGATCATTATGGTGTTTTCAAACACCCTTAAAATTCCAGACTTTCTAAAGTGGAAAAATGTCCCAATTTTTATACCCTACACCACCATAGTGGGAAGGGTATAATGGATTTGTACAGCCCCATTATACCCCACCTTAAAGTATACCGATCGACTCAGAATCACTTTCTGAGTCGATTAAGCGATGTCCGTCCGTCTGGCTGGCTGGTTGGCTGGCTGTTCATTATTTCGGTTCATTATTTCACCTAGCTTCCATACAAATGTCCTACCAAAATTGGACTTTATCGGTCATAAATGTTTAATTTATATATGTATCTACACAAGTTTTTCTCCAAATAAGTTTTATATATACAGAGTTCATGTCACCAAATTTTATGATGATCGGTCCATAATTAGTCATAGCTCCCATATAAAGCCTGCTTCCGATAATCACTATAACGATCATAAATCTCCTAAAAATGTTGGTATACACATAAAATGCAACATAAACAACTTTCATATAGACATTAATCACACTACCTAGTTTCATGGTGATCGGTCCATAATTGGTCATAGCTCCCATATAAGGCCCACTTCCGAAAATCGCTCACGAATATAAATTATTGAAATTTTGAAAGAAAAATGTTTTTGCTCATTTCTTAGTGTAGGGTATTATATGGTCGGGCTTGACCGACCATACTTTCTTACTTGTTTAAATTAAAAATAATTTGAGAGTTTTTGGACCTTTTTAAATAGAAGAGTTTTTGTAGATTATTTAAAATAAAAATCGAGAAAAATAAGACCATGAAACTCAAATAGGAGCTCAGAAAATTGCAAACATCGGTATTTTCAACACCTGTATATAAATTTCTTCATAACTGCCACAAAAGTACATGAATATAATCAATTTTTTGCTTAAATTAAAACAATGGACTATTTTATAAAGGTTTTATATGTTGTTTGTTTTAACGTTGGAAACAAATATAGCGTTTTCTGTTTTGTTGCAATTTCATTCCGCATTCGTCGTATAACGGAACAGATTTTTATGAAGAAAGCTCAAAATATTTTATTTTGTGACAAACGGAAGGCTAACCCAACCTTAAGTTGATCGTGTAGCTACTCGTATGATATAGTCAAAATTATCGTCTTCTTATTGCAAATGATTCATTACAAATAAAAAATCTATTTGCGTGTATAACAGGCAGTAATAAGACCAAAATTAAAATAAAATCTTATTCAAGGAAATGATCAACTACAAAAATGTACCTAAGATTTCAATAAACAACTTTCTAGAACATATAAACTTCCTATGAATGATTCTTAACACCGTTTAGGTATCGCTTAGTTAGCCGCAAAAGTGAAAAATTTCCCCAAAATTTGTTTAAATAATTTTTTCTTTACTTCAACATTCAGATACTATGCTATCTATTACATAAATAATAAAAAAAATATTCGTATTATGTTTATAATGTTGATGGATCTAGACTTGCAAATCGCACTCTCTTAAGTTGTGGATCCAAATCGTCCGAATCTGACTCTGATTTGGAACTTATGATGTCCACAGGCACGTTGCTTCCAGACTGCCCTTCATCATCAGCTTTTTATTATTTAAATAATTCATTATCATCATACAGGGTGATCCCACCAATATACCTGAAATGAATTAGAAAAGAGATCAATCATTGAATATATATTCAATGTGCTTTACGGTTGTTTTTTTAAATTAATCAAAGTTGATATTATAAAATTTTAGCTTAACTAAAAACCTTCATGTTGAACGTTTTTAGTTAAGCTAAAATTAGTTAAGCTCAAGCATTTTAGTTGGCTATCAATATGTTTAAGAGTAAAATTTGTGTAGTCACTTCTATTAATAGAATATGTATTAACCATAAAATCCAATTTCGGGCAGACAATGGTATATGAAATAGTGGACCGATTTCAGCCAATTTCAATATGTTTCGTCCTTAGGATTTTAACACCCTTCCCACTATGGTGGTGCTATACATTGGTTATTCTCATTATATGTTTTTTGTCATTAACTAAAGTTACGGTGGCACATGGCAAATATTCAAACAAGCGTAACCACTTTTTAGCATACATTTGTTTGACGTTGTTTACTCTTACAAGTGTTTTGTAAGATCAAACAGCATCAAATATAATAAAACCAAATATTTGTTTTTAATTAACCTATGTAAAATATGTGTTTGAAATAAATATAATAATTCACATATATTTTGTTTAATGGTTACGTCTCTTTCGTCAAATATATAAAAAATACAAACCAATATTCCTCTGGACACTCCTTCCTTTTACAATATGAACAAAAATATATCAATAGAACTTTACTGCGCACGTTTTTATTTAAGAGAGCTAAATAATTAAATTACCTGTGTTTCGTTTTCATTACAGATAAATACGTTAAACGGCCACCACGAAAGGCATACGGACGCTTAAGTGTCGATTCAGATGATGCATCCTCTGCCAAACATAAAATCGATGATCCTTTCGATGATATTGATAACTTTGCAATGATTTCGTCTGCAAACGGCAATAGCAACAACTCGGCAGCGGCTACAACAAACAAAATGACAACAGAACAACTGCACAACGGTTGTAATCATTATCATCATCACAATCACTCACATACCAATGATGGAGACAGTGGTGGAGGCGGCCTTGGTCTCAATGGGGATGACAGTGTTTGTAACGGTTTGAATTGTTGTAATGGTGATTTAAATAATTCATGTATCGATAATGGTGGCCACTGCACAGCTGCCGATTGTCAAGGAAATTACTCCGATAGTAATTTATGCCAATACAATATAAACAATATTTGTGGTGGTGGTGGTGGCGGTAGCAGTGGTACAACAACGACGTTGACGAGTAATGGAATTTTAAAAGGAAATTCAACATCATCCCATTTCTACAGCAGCAAAGAGGTGAACGAAAATACAATAAACCGATTACAAGCAATGGCAATGTCGGATGATGATGACTATGGTAAGTGTTTGAATGTGCTTTAAAAGCGGTTTTACAAATATTTTTTTTATGTTTTTCTTTTCGTTATTAACTAAAATAATATTTTTTTTTGTGGTTTATTCAGATTAAAATGAAATTTAAATAATATTTTGTAAAAATAATATTGTCGCTTTGAAGCATACATAAGTACTATGGAACTTAACACCATAGTAGTTTTAAGTTCCATAGTATTAATTTTCAACGAATATTTATTTGGGTAAAAGGGTAAAATGAACTTACTCCCAATAATTGTAAGTTTTATAATAAAAAACAAGTATGAAGATATAGTCGGTTAAGTGCAACCATATACCTAATACCTATTAATGATTAAATGATTTCCGGAAGGGAACTATGACCAATTATTAGACCGATCGCCATGAAATAGGTCACGTGATTTCTTTCTATATGCAAAGTATTTCTGTTAAATTGTAGTTGAATACCAACCATTTTAAGAGATATTTATTCGTTAAAATTATTTTCTAAAGTGGGCCTTATATGAGAGCTATGGCCATTTTGGTCGGATTGTCATGAAATTTAGTCGTGTGATTTATTTCTATAAGAAACTTATTGACTTATTGTATACCATCATTTTTAAGATATTTACGGCCGTTAAAGCGATTTTCGGAAGTGGTCCTTGTATGGGAGATCTGACCAATTATGAACCGATCGTCATGAAAACAGACCACGTTATTTTTCTCTATGGTAAGAATTTCTGTTAAATTTTATATACACAGTCTTACAAAAGTTTACATACGTTTGAAATTTTTCTATTTTTTTGGAAAATATACAATTTTATTAAGAGTTGTAACTACATTTTTGTTTAATGCACTTAAAAAATATATTTCCATCATATTTTATAATATTTTGTTGGTATTTTAAATAAATAACAATAAAACACGAGTAATTGGTATCCTTTTTATGTTACATAAGTTTACATACTCTGCAAAAAAAAATGTTGTACCGTTAAAATTTCCGCTACAATTTTTATGATGCTTTGTGTAAAATCAGTGGTAGAAAGTTTACTTTCACTAAAACTGATCACACTGGTAAAATAAAATCAAAAAGTATTTTTAGTGGAAGAAAATGGACAAAGGCAAAGAAATTTCGGAGCCAATTCGAAAAACCGTCATTAAGTTGAGAAATGATGGCAAATCTTTTAATGAAATTGGAATTGTATTAAATCTAAGTAAGACCACAGTCCAAGCAATAATAAAAAAATGGAAATTATGAAAGCAATGCTCGTAGTGGGCATCCCCGCATTCTTGACAAACCAACAGAACGGTCTATTATACGTCCCATTCAAGAAAATCCTAAGTTAAGTGCCGTCGAACTAAACCAGAAAATGAGAAAAAATCTAGAAATTACCGTTTCTGATCAGGCTGTTCGCCGATGTATCAAGAAAAATGGGTACAATAGCAGAGTTGCCAGTAAAAAACCATTACTTAGATCTGTAAATATCCAGAACCTCTTAAAATATGCCCAAAAATACGAAAATGCTCATGTGAATGACCCTACATTTTGAGAGAGGGTAATATTCACAGCTGAATGTAAATTTCTGGATTTTAGAGGAGATGGAAGAACAAAAGTTTGGCGAAAGCCTAATGCAGAGTTATTACCAAAAAATGTTAATTGCACCGTAAAACATGGAGGTGGGTCAGTCATGGTCTGGGGATGTATGGCGGAAAATGGTGTCGGTAAGCTCAGGTTCATCGATGGTACTATGGATAAGGCCATGTGTATCGATATTTTAAAGGATAGCTTCTTTCCCAGCGTCCAACTTCTAGATCTGGAAGACAACGCAATATTTCTCCAGGACAACGATCCGAAGCATTCATCAAAGTTAGTTAAGGAATGGCTTCTATATAACGTTAAAAACAAATTGGAACATCCCCCGCAGTCCTCCGATCTTAATGTTATTGAACATTTATGGGATATTTTAAAACGAGGTCTAAAAAATCGACAAGTAACATCTGTTCCAGCGCTCAAAGAAGCGTTGATGGGAGAATGGAGCAAAATTACTCCAGAAATAACAAAAAAAAATTGGCTTTGTCCATGCCAAATAGATTATCTGCTGTAATTAAAAATAAAATTAATTTATTTTTGTTTACGTTTTTTTTTTATCCCGTATGTAAACTTATATAAATTAGCTTTATGCCAATAAATGAATTATTTTATGTTTTTAGTAGAATTAAATGAAAATAAATTAGTTTTGTTTTTATTTTATCTCAATAAATCCGAAATAGTATAAAAAAGTAATTAAAGAATATTTCACTAAATATTTATTAATAAAGATGAAATATATTAGGGGTATGTAAACTTTTGTAAGACTGTGTATATATTAGGCTGGGTAAAATTGTATGGACGATCAAAAAGTAAAATATCTTATACCAGAAACGCAATCTACGGAAAATTCTAAGAAAGTTTCCTCAAGAAACCACAGGTCTAAAATCAAATCCTATCTTGCGCATTCCGTCTTTTATCAAAAAAAAAATAAAAAATATATAATCAAATATAATTGTAAACAAGTTAGAGTGCTATATTCGGCTATCTTAAATACCCTCCACCTAAATTAGATGAAAATTATAGAAATTACATTGGTATAAACACTCTAATATGCATATTCAGTGTTTGTTATTAGGACTTAGCTCCGATTATGAAGATTGGTAGAATGTTAATGTAATGCAGTAGTTTTCGCTTATAGTCTACAAATAAAGTTGCACAATTTTTGCGAATTAGGACTATAACCGAGTTTCTTTTTAAGCCACTTTATGGATTATAGATGAATCGTGATATAATACACATTTTTGACTATATACAAATTATGTACTTTCTTCAATAAAACCACTTTTTTTAAACAAAATAAAAGTTTGTTTAAAATATAGTAGTATTTTATATATTGTTAGAAAAACTAGTTTACGCAGAAGATATTTTATTTCAAATGTATAAAAATGTTATCTAATTCTGCAATTTATAATACATATTCCTACCATTTCCAACAGAGTTTATAATTTTATAATAGGAATAAAATGTACTATTTACCAATTTATATACTTAATAATTGGTTAACATTACCGATTGGTTCAACATTTTCCTTATTCACCACAAGTGAAGTAAAAGAGTATAGAAAAGGGTAAACAAATATATTTAGTCAAACTTCAAAAGTATATTTTTGTTCTGTTCTAATGAATTTTCCGGATGTGAGCCTTATATATATAATTATTAACCCATAGTCACCAAATCTACTTGAAACTTATTTCTGTTACATTTTTTACCGATATGAGTGTATATATGCGTTAATGTATTTTTCGGATGTGCGACTTATTTGGAAGATATAATTAAATATTTTAATGTGATTTCTATGTATGAGAAAAATATCAATCAAAATAGGCCTCAATATTTTGATTGATATTTTTCTCCATAACATTATTTACAAGAGTTTTAAGGGTATTATTGTGATTATCGGAAATGGAGCTAATATGGGTGCTATGGTCAAATACGAACCGATATTCACACAATCTAGTAGTATCATTTGTGAATTAATACTGCCGATCTCTGTAAAATTTTAATTCGATAACGATATTTTTCAGATATTTATGAAAATTAATGTGTTTTTTTGAAGTGGTCCTTATATGGGAGCTATAACCAATTATGGGCCGATCTTCATGAAATTCCCTACAGCGATTTTCATGTGCATGGGGATTATGCAAGTTGAATTTCAACCTGATACCGATAATTTTCGGAAGTAAACTTTTTATGGGGCTATGGTCAAATAGTGCCCGATCCAAAAAAAAAAAAATTGTCTCGCGATGTCCGTTTGCACAAAATTTAGTTGTGCTGAATTGAAAAAGGAAATATATTATTTTTTTCACTTTCTGAACTTCTCATAAAAAATTGTTTTTTTTTAATATTTACAATGGAAATAATTAAATGAAAATCGTAATATATTTCCTTGAAATAATCCTAAAATCAACGTAGACTTTATAATCATAAACCAAAGTATCACAAAAAATATGCTTCTACTTATTTGAAATCTGAATGCACGTGTTGACAACAACTGACTTTAAAGCTTACTTTTTCCTAATCAGAGCTAAAAACAAAAAAAAAAAAACATGAATTATAGTTACATATTGTATTGAGAAGCTGATTAAATGATCAGAATGAATCTTGCCAGATATTGTATTGATGTTTGTATCGTACAAAAATATTCTCCCAACACCCTCCTTATAGTATACCAATCTGTTCAGGATCACTTTGTGAGTCGATTAAGCGATGTCGGTCTCTCCATCCATGTAAAGCCTATCGAATTTCATTAGAATCGGCCCATTATTTCTCCTAGCCCCAATGGAAATAGTTAAGCTCTTATAAATATCTGAGTTATATAGATATCCAAAACAATCGATCCATAATTAGTCATAGCTCCCATATAAGGCTCACTTTCAAAAATCACTTTAACGAGTATAGATTTCTTAAAAATGTTGGTATTCAAAGAAAATAGTCATAGCTCCCATATACATTTTAAAAGGAAACTGTTTATAATCATCTCATCAGTGTAGGGTATCATATGGTCGGGCTTGACCCATTATACTTTCTTACTTGTTTTAGATAAATATAAAATAATTATTGTTAGTTCACTATAAAAAGAAGATTCATTAATACATAAGTTATGGAAAAATTTATTTAAATAATTCCATTAGAATCAGGAGTTGTTTTTCTCTAGTTTTACACAATTTATGTAATTACTTTGCAAAGGATTATAATAACACTGTGCTACATAGTTAAAGCACTGAAAAAACTATTAATTGTAAGTGGTAAAAATTTTCAAAATTTAAAATTATATTTACAAATTGATTTTTTGTAACATCACTTTTGAAACTATAGTATATACAAGATACATAAAAATTCGAATGTTTTACATTTGTTGTCGATTCAGTTTGGAATATTTACGTTCGGGAATACTTTCTTATTTGTTTTAATTTGTAGCACAGTTTTATATTTTGTTTCCAAACAAATTTTATATATTCCTATTACATTGTGATACTTTTACTGTTAATGAAAATAATTAAAATTTTATATAATGTTAGCAATTTGCATAAATCTAAATAACAAGCAAAAAACTAAATTATAAATCACTTATTTTAACAACCCTTAATAATATTAATAAATTTTCAGATGAATCTCTGACTTGTAATGTCTGTGATAGAGCATTTCATTGTCACAGACAACTGGCATCACATCAACAAAAGAAACGACATTTCGGGTAAGAATTTAATTTTTCTTTTTTTTTTTTGTTTGTTTCAGAATTTCATATTTTTGGCAAACAGACACAAAATCCAAAAATATTACATGAAATTCTTGTTGGGAATATGCATAGTGATTGATTGATGGATTAATTAAATTTCATTTTTCTTTCTGGCTTTTTGTTTGCTTATTTCTTCTATTCTGTTAATAGATGCGGCGGATGTGATAGTTTATTCCCATCGCTTATGCTGTTGGAACATCACAAAGAGGAATTTGAGCACTGGAGTGATGATGAGATTAATCGACGTGTTTGTTGTCGTCGCAATCGTGGTGATGATTATTTCACGGATACAGACTCATTTACTAGCGAGGCGGAGAGTGAAGATTTGGAGAGATTACTTTAAGCAAAAACTCTTGAAACATATTTACTTTTTTTTTTTGGTTTGTTATAATTGAAAAAACATATTCATTTAATAATGTTTTTTCTGACATTCTGTGTATAGACGAGCAAACTACTTTATGGTATAAGTCATAGAGAAAATATACATAGCATAGAGAAGCATTGAGCGGAAACTAGAAAAAAAAAACTCAAACAAAAAAATCACTAAAAATAATCTCACATACGCGTCACAGTGGTCCAAATACTCAATCTAGCCGGAAAAAAAGTCATAACTCGCTTTTGAAAATCCGTACCGACATGAAACTTGGTACGTTTATAGATTTCATCAATATAAACAATCTGAGAAATTTTTTTTTTTTTGCCTGAAAATGTGTTTTTGTATGTAAATTTTTTCTTGGTGTGTTTGTATAGATGGCGAAACGGCTGGACCGATTTTCCTGAAATTTACACACCGTCTTTCTGTATATGTGGAAAGAATTAAAGACTACCTTTCACTAAACAATTTGAAGTGGTCGAAATTCCACGCCAACCTTAAAAATAAAAATACAACTCCTTCCTTGTAATGGGCATGTTAAACTCTAAATGAAATAAAAATCGTTGAGGCAAAAAGTGGCAGCTAATTTTTTAAACATTAGAAAGCTACATCTATATAGATGACGACAACTTAAAAACTTAAGCTTAACTCTGTTAAATTACCATTTGAAATTCTAATAGAATTTAGACATTGAACAAAGATTTCACATTTAAAACACACATGTACATAAACATAAACAAAACATATTTTCTAAAAAATTTAAACAGTAATTTTTACTCTTACCTTTGTTATATTAATTACACCAACAAATTTGCTTATACCCTCCACCACCATAAGTGGTGAATGAGTTTATATATAAGTTTGTCATTCCGTGTGTAACATTGAGAAATAATCATCTAAGACCCAACAAAGTATAAATATTATTGATCCTTATGAAATTCTAAGTCGATTGAGCTATGTTCGTCTGTCTGTCCGTCTGTCCGTGTGTAAAACACGCTCACATCCAAAATACACCAACAAACTTAGTTAACTCTCAAAAAAAGTATTTATTATTATCCTAAGCAGTTTGGTATTGAAAATCAGCAAAATCCGTACAGTAAGCCCAAAGTTATGAACCAAAATGTGAGACTACCTACAAAAAAAATTGATAATTTTCTTATATTTTTGGTTATTTCTATAAATATATTGCAGATAATAACATACAATTTTACACTCGTTATTTTTATGATAAAAGGACTAACTCTGTTGAAAATTAAAATAATCGGTTCATGATTTCTTCTAGCCCCCATACAAATTTCTTCCCGAAATATGGTGCTATAGTCTATAAATGACTACAGAATTGCAGTATCCATACAAAATTCAGCAAAAATAAGTTTCATGCTAAGAGAAATCAGAAGACTTAATTTTTCATGGATCGGCGTATATCTGACCATAGCCCCCATATAAAGTTCACTTCCGAAAATTTCTTAAACACGCATAAATATCTTATAGATATTGCTATTGAGTTAAAATTCGACACAAATAATCCCCATATATACAAAAGTTGCTGCTCCGAATTCTATGAAGATCGGATCATATTTGTTTATAGCTCTCATATAAGGACCATTTCCGAAAAACACATTAACCTGCATAAATATCTAAAAAATATCAATATCAAACCAAAATTTTACACAGATCAGTAATTTATATTTGGAAATCATACTGCAGGATTTTGTGAATATCGGTCCTTATTTGACCGTAGCTCCCATATAAGGTCCACTTCCGAAAATCAGTTAAGTACTCACAAATCTCTTATAAATATTTTTATAATACTAAAATTCGACACACATAATACTCATATACATAGAAACAACTGTACCGAATTTTATGAAGATTGGTTCATAATTGGTCATAGATCCCATATAAGGACCACTTCCGAAAAACACATTAATCCTCATAAATATTTAAAACATATCGATATCAAAATAAAATTATACACAGATGAGTAATTTGTATCCAGTAATCATACTACTGTATTTTGTGAATATCGGTCGATTGACTAATAATAGGTCATAGCTTCCATATTAGTTCCACAACCCAAAAACACATTAACGCATATAAACATTGATATCGATCAAAAATTCAACAGTTAAAGTATTTTCGTATTATTTCATATATTTATTTAATGGTATTTTAATAACATTGTCTTAATCCACATAATAGAAGCGCACTTCTTATAACAAATGTTGAATATGGATATTAAAGGGTTTATGCCAATGTAACTTATACAAATCTCATCATATTTAGGTGGAGGGTATTTAAGATTCGGCACGGCCGAATATAGTATTCTTACTTGTTATGCCCTTCACCATGAGTGGCAAGGATATATAAGTTTGTCATTCCGTTTGTAATTTCTACATTTTTCATTTGCGAACCCACAAAGTATATATATTCTGGATCGTTACAGATAGTGAAGTCGATATAGCCATGTCCGTCTGTCCGTCTGTATGTTGAAATCAACTTTCCGTAGCCCCCAAATAACTTAAAAACATAATTTATACATCAATATGTCGCGAAATCTTCCGGCTCGGTCGCTATTTAAAATTAAGAAAATCGGCCCACAAATGGCTGAGATATAAGGAAAAAACCGGGACAACCTCGATTTTTGGTACATTTTTGATCTATATCTGGATTACTAAGTAATTAATATAGACAATATGGATATCTAATGATAGATATTTCAAAGTCCATTGCAACGATGTATATAAGGCTATAGTTATTTGGACCTACAATGGGTCAAAATCGGGAAAAATATTTTTTAACCCGAATTTTTTTTACCAAAAAAAATTTTTTTTCATTAACTTTTTTTCACTAATAAATTAAAAAAAAAATTTAAAAATTAAAAAAAAAAAATTGGAAAAAAAATTGAAAAACAATTTATAAAATTTTTTTTTTTAAATTAGAAAAAAAAAATTTATTTTGTTTACCTAAAAATATTTAAAACTTTTATTTTAAAGTATAATTTGGCGAAGGCTATATAAGATTCGGCACGGCCGAATATACTACTCTTACTTGTTTTTAGTTGTTCTTATTATTTTTTGACGAAAATTTCACTTGCACTGTTAAATGTCACTTGAGATATTAAGTTTTTAACAAAGAAGCAATTACTTGTTTTTGAAGCAATGTATCAATGCTAGTGTAGCTATTTAAAGCAACAAAAATATGTCGTTATGTACTATGGACACTTATCAACATATAACCATACAAAAAATTTGCTTTTGAAACATTTAAAAAAAATTACTTTTTTCCGGCTATATTGAGCATTTGGACCACTGTGCGCATGTTGTTTTTGTTCTCACATACTTTTTTCTACTAATACATTCTCCCTTCTTAGGTTTCTGACAACTGAGTTAGATCTTTGACAGGAGAGTTTCCGCTCTATATCTATTCTCTATGATACATAGAGCGGAAACTAGAAAAAAAATTAAAAAAAAAACTACTCAAAATAATCACATAATGATTTCACACAGTTTTCCTTACTAAGCCATAATCACCACTTAGGTTTTTAACAACTGAGTTAGATCTTTGACATGAGAGTTTCCGCTCTATGTAAATTTTTCTTTGGTATAAATATTTTTGTATGAGTTTTAAAGTTGTTCATGTACAAACGTTTTGGGATAGATATTTTAGTTATAGCTCAAGTTTTTGTATATTTTCAAAATGAAGCCTGGATTTTATATTGGGATTTTAAATACCAACATTTTATATGTTGTGAATGTTGAAAAATCTTATTGATATTCGAAATAAAGTAAATTTTGAAAAGCCAACTAACATATTGAAAGGATCCATCTCAAATTGGGTAGCTGTTGGATTTGTGATCTCCGTTTTAAGCGAAATGTTCCACACTTTTCGGTACACAAATATGACGCCTTGAAAATTAAAAGAATACCCTTCACCAAATTATACTTTAAAGAAAAATTAAAAAAAAAAAAAAAAATTTTCAACATTGTTTTTAAGTTTTTTCCAATTTTAAAAAATTTTTTTTTTTAAATTTATTAGTGAAAAAAATTTATGACAAAAGAATGTTTTTTGTGAAAAAAATTCGGGTTAAAAATTTTTTTCCGATTTTGACCCATTGTAGGTCCAACTTTGTATAGCCTTATATACATCGTTGCAATGAACTTTGAAATATCCATATTGTCTATATTTATGACTTAGTAATCGAGATATAGATAAAAAAATAGGCCAAAAATAGAGGTTGTCTCGGATTTTTGATCATATCTCCGTTATTTATGGACGGCTTTTGCTGATTTTAAATAGGAAACTTCTCGAAAGCATGTCTGACAGAATTATTGAGGATTTGGATCCCGAAGATATCTGGAGTCTTCAGAAAATTGATTTCAACAGACAGACGGACATGGCTAAATCGACTTCGCTATCTATTAGGATTCAGAATATATATACTTTATAGAGTCGGGAAATTATATTGTGGAAATTACAAACGGAATGACAACTATTCCCACGAAGGTGAAGGGTATAAAAAAATTTCAAAATTTCACAAAAGTGTACAAATACTGCTCACAACTTTTAAATCATATAATGTGTCCTTTAAAATTGTATAAATAAATCGTATTTCTTTTAAAGTTCAATTCTTAAGATATATAATAAAAACGCCTATATCTCAAAAACCAACATTTTTAATTCGAAATAAAATATATAAAATAAAATATAACTAATAATTGACTAAAATTTTTAAAATGGACATTCTTTTAGTTTATAATTATGCATCCAAATAACACATTTTGGTTTATAACTTCTAAACTAAATCAGTGTCCAGATTAAAGAGGTGCGAAAACGACTTTCACACTGTTTATATATCTTTGTGCATAACTTCTCAAGTAAAATAGCGTCCATTTAAAAAATTTGTACAAATATAGAAGAAGGATTTATTCCAACATATATTAGTTTTTGAGATATAGTCTTTTGAATTTTATATATGACTAGCTGAACCCGGTCCGCGTTGCTGGTCCTTAGAAAACATCTGTTTTATATTGCATCTCGGTCTCGATTTTAATATACAGTGTCGGACAAAGTCGGTGATCCAACCTTCAATTTTAATACATGTGGTGGCAGTCCGGCTGGTTCCATCGTCATTGGGAAGCGGGACCAATGTCCAATTCTGTGGTACATCTGGCCTTGAACTTTAAAGGTGGGCATGAAGCCGACGTCATTCGAAATCATGAGTTGCACTTTTGGATATTTTTAAGGAAGTGCTTGGAAATAGGATTGGCGTCGGAAATGCAACTTAGAAGCAGCTTAGGCGGCTCAATAACTGGTGGCAGAATAACTTTACCGCACATTCCCGGGGATTCCTTAGGGAACATCAAAATGCGGCAATGTAAGCAATGTTTGTCCATTGCGGTAATCGGTACGTCCTTGTGATTCCTGTAGTCATCATACTTATTGTAATAAAATGCCGGCAACTTTAAATCGATTCTTTCTCTTTATCGAGCCATTCGGGAGCGATTGACTTCTAGTCTTTCGATATGCTGTTGTGGTGTCTCTGCAGCACTCGATGAAGATGCAATGCGACGCATTTGCTGAAGCCGTGATTCTCGTTCTCTTCCCGTTTCTGTGGCTCTAGACGTAGATGCCCTTTCTAAAACAAATTTTATTTGAATAAAACCGTTATTTTTTATTAAAAGTGGAATGCGGAGAGTTATTCAAAATATTATTTTATTTCATAGATTTCATATGGAAATTTCTTATTCATGCACCTAATATGCAAGAGTAAAAAAAATTGTTTATCATCGATTGATAATATAAAAGAACTTTTATAGTACCGGATATGTGTTGAAATGTATTCCTTTCTTCGCTTACACCAAATAATTCGCTTCAGATTACACCACTTTGAATTGAAATTTTTAGAATGATGTTAAGAAACGAAATGAAAATTGTCATTGTTTGAACGTTGGGAATAAAAAAAAGTATTTATGTATTTCTCCAATTGAAAAAAAAAAAATTTTTGGTCGACAAAATTAATTTTTTTTGAAAAAAATTTTTTTTGGCAAATTTTTTTTTTGCAACAATCACTGACTTTGTAAGCCTGTATATAGGAAACTTAATAAACTATCTGTGAGAATTGAAGAAAAGGTCGATCAACAATTATACAATAATCTTTTTTTTATGTCATTAGTGGTATAGTATAAAAATTTGATTCTGACACGCCATTCCGTCCATAGACCGAAAATCAAAATTCTGACTTTACAGTGTTACCCGCTAGGCTTTTCTGAAGATTCCGTAAAAATTTTATCAAAATCGGTCCAGCCGTTTTTGAGTCAATGCGGAACAAAATCTGTTTTTATATATATATGGCATTAACGGTATAATGTAAAAATTTGATTTTTACACACCCCTCCGCCCATAGACCGAATATCAAAAATCTGACTATACTGTGTTACCCGCTAGGCTATTCTGAAGATTCCCTGAAAATTTCATCAAAATCGGTTCACCCGAAACATACAAACATCCATTTTTATATATATAGATGAATTGATTTTTGAAAGAAATATGACTTACTCATAAAGCCTAAAGGATATATTTTATCTTTAAGTTTACGTATCACGTAAACTTTTGTAAATTTTTTTTTTTTAATTTTCAAGACGACATATTTTTGGACCGAAAAGGGTCTCGAGTCAAAAACTATGCTGCTTTTTTTTCCACTTTCATACATACTTGTTAATTTTACTAAAAATAATCATTTACAATTTTTTTAAAAGTACCCCAAAAGATTTTTTACATAAACAATACAACTTTAAAAAGTAAAAAAAAAAAGAAAAACACAAATCTCTAAAGGAGCAAAACTGTAACAGAAAACAATCTGTTCAATCATATCAAAAGAAACAAAAGAGTAACAAAAAATAAATAGAATTTATTACAAAAGCATACAGAAACCAAAAAAAAAAAAAAACTAAAATACTTAAATGAAAATAGTAAATGTAAATTTATAACTAAAATATACAAAAATCTAAAGAAAGATAAAAAATGCATATTTTATATAAAGGGTATTCACATAATGGTGTGAAGGAGTATTCTAAGTGATAGTTATTTCTAAGTTAGAGTCATTGTGAATACCTTTTTAAGTTAGTTCACTTTTATATATTAATAAGTATAAGTGTACAAAACAAAAATACACTTAATTATTTACTTTTCAATATCATTTAACATTGCTAACAGGGTTCTTTCATGTACAAAATTTTATAGCTTAAAGTCTCACTATATCATAATTAACAAACATATCCAGGTGTACTAGTAAATGATGGCAACAATTCAGTTTTTTTTTTTTTTTACATTTTATGAAATGAAACATTATTTTCCAATTATGACATAACGAGACTGTAAGAACCCTTATTATATTATTTTTGCTAAAATCTGTTAACGAAGCTAAATCTTTAAGAATAAATTATATTTCATAACAATCATTATCATATATTCTTATGTAGTATGTAATATGTGTACTATTTGGATGTTATATAAAAATATATTTAGTGAATATATAAAAAATACAGCAAAGTTTATTTGTATATGTAATTATACGTGTATATGTCAAAATAAAATATTTAGTTTCCTAAAAAAAATATGAACTTTTTTACTGTTTTAATTGCTAAATGTAAGTAGTTTAAATCTATACATAAGAAATTATATTATTTAGCAAATTTTAATTCAAAACAAGTAAGAAAGTATAGTCGGTCATGGCCGACCATACCTTACAACGAGTACATGATAAATCGTTTTCTTTTAAAATTTATTTGGGAACTATGACAAATTATGGACCGTTTGCCATAAAATTAGGTGGCATGTGTCCTGTAAATATGAAATATTTATAAGAAATCTATATTTTGTCAAAATAATTGTCCGAAGTGGGCTTTATGTGGGAGCTTTGACGACTTATGGACCGATCGTTATAAAAATTGGTGATACGACTTTTGTATACTTATAACTTGTATTGAATTGTATTTGACTACCGAAATTTTTGCTCGTGATTTTGGGAAGTGGGCCTTATATGGCAGCCATAACTAATTATGGACCAATCGTCACATAATTTGGTGGCATGATTTGTGTATATTTTATTTGGTAACATATTTCATATTTATGCTCATTAATGAAATTTTCGAGAATGGTCCTTATATGGCAACTATTGTAAGGAATCTCCGGTTACTCCAGGTTTGAAGCTCAGTCTAGTCCAGGGTCCTTTATATAAAATTTAAAACACTTTTCTCAGTTCTTTTCACACTTCACTGTTTATTTTATTTAGCTTAATTATATTTATTGAGCCACAAATGCGAATTGAATGTTTCATTATTGAGAACAATTTGCTGTGCTCCGTGAACTATTGGCTGACACGTACCGGTGCCCAACCACTCCTGCCCACTAGTTACTGCTCTTTTAATATTCTAGGTTGTAATCCTCAAATCTACTGTTGTCCCTAATTTTTCCGAGTGTAACTGCAAAGAAAAATATCTACCACTCTTGCCGTGAGCCAGTACCCTATTCTCCTCCCTCCACTGATCTAAATCTGTTTTGTGTAAGGTAGGATGTAATCCGCCTCGTTAGCTGATTGTAAACTAGCGCCCTGTTCTCACTATACAAGGATCGGTGTTGCCAAATCCAATTTAATTACTCGTAAGCACTGCTCTGTAACTTGTTTAATTTATATTTTTTTATCTTACTGGCTTGTAACACGTTTTATTCGTTCACTTGCACAACACAAAAGAGATCGATTGCTCTGTTACACTAGCTTATATATTATTGTTTTCTACAACTATTGTAGCTTTGTAGCTACTGCAGTACAAAATGTTCGAACCGATAGCGGATGTTGCTAAAATCATCTCAATTGTTTGATCCTCATCAACTGTTTGTTTGTTGTTGATCTGTGTGTGTGGTACTATGTTTGTGATGCTTGTGTGTGTTATATTGCTGGTTGATATTGTGTTTGTTGTATTCTTGGCTACTTCCTTCTTTGTCTTGTGTCCTCTTCAATACGGCTGAATATCATCTCCCGTGATTCTCTCTCTTAACTACCCTCTTCTGATACACTCTGTTGACTCCCCTGTGCTGACATCATCGGTATTGACTTCTCTCTGCTGACACTCTCTGCTGTTGATACTCTGCTGCAGACACTCTCTGTTGTAGATTTTCGCAGCCAGTGTTGACCCACCAACTGCCCCTGACTGTACGGATCGTTCGACCTCCTGTACTCCATCGTCCTCCGGTTATCAGAATTTAAACAATCCCAAATATTAGCGGATGTAATCCGCCCCACTATGATGGATGTCAGCCATCATCTGCCCAATAAAACGAGTAATACTTTCTTAATTTGACTTATTACTAAGTTTTGTTTGTAAAAATTAATTTATGTGGGACCAAATTCCTGGAATTTAGGTTCTCACACTATGTACAATTATTGACCACTCGGTACTAAGTTTGATTGCGAATTCAGCTTATATACAACTATATAACTAAGATATTTATGAGAGCTTAACTATTTTCAAATAGGCCAGTTGCATGGGGGCTAAGAGAAGGAGACTTCTTCCTTGGGGCAATAGAAAAGTTTACGTACTTCGGTCTACTGACTCAAAAAATGATCCCGAGAAGATTGGTATACTTTAAGGTAGGCGTTGGGACAATATTTTAGTACGTTACAAACATCAGCACTAACTGAATATAACCTCCCCATTCTGTCGAAAGAAAAGTTTGTCGAGCAAATCAGAATGGTTATTGGTAATGCACTTAAGGCTGAGCTCCGCAACTGTGTTCATAACGAATCCTATGTATTTACTCGATTTAAAATTTGATTAGTAATATTTTCCGCGGTTATTTAGTGCTCAATGTAACGAACAAAATTTTAAAAGTTAACAAAATTGCCTTAAACTTTCATAAGAATCAACCAAAACATTTAGGACCCTACAAACTATATGAGGAAAATCAAACATTTTGGAGAATCGTTGAAACTTTATTCAGAAGTCTTGTGTTTCTTTCGCGTTTCGAAATGAAAAAAATCAGTTACATACATCGATTATAGAAAAAAAACTGCGAATCCAAAATCTTTAAAGTTTAAATTAAATTAAATTTAAAAATTTACTTTTCACCTTACAAATTAAATCCAACATAAATTAGAGCCACTAGATTGGATATTTTTATATACTATTAGCTTAATCCGTAAAAGTCTTTTATAAAAAAATAAATGAATATAACTAATTCAATACCGATCATTCGGACAAAGTTTGAAGAATCTTGCAATTATAGTTCGCACGATATTTAGAAATAACTATTTCTTTTGTATAATACGTGACTCACCCTCTTTTCCGAACTAAACTAATTGCAACTTGCTGTTACTATTTATATACACGGTGCCTTCTTCTAGTAGTTTCATGAATTATCTGACGGACAGAAATATAATTTTCTATTTCTAAAGTTTTTTACAGCAACAGTTAATGTTGTGTTACTAACATTGTTGATAAGTAGAAGTTTTGAGCACTGGAAATGTTTATAAACTTTAAATTTAAATTGATAGTGCAAATTCGTAACAATATTTGCATTGATTTCAATCAAAAAAAGCACTGAATATTACGTAAAATTGTATATTGAATTTTTATTTTATATTAAGCCTTCAGGAAACAAGGTTTTTGTTTACCCATATAAAACAATATTGAATTGCTCATAATTAATAATGTCTCCATTATAAAGACCATACCCGAAAAATATTTTAACTCCAAAAAAAAAAATCTCTTAAAATTGTTAATAATGACACAAACTCGTAACAGATATTTCGATAAAATTAAAAATATACTGCAAAATTCTAAGAGGACCGATAATTTATTTATTTGTTTATATATTAAGTAAAAAACAAGTAAGAGACCTATATCCGGATGTGCCGAATCTTATATACCCTTCACCAAATTATACTTTAAAATAAAAATTTTAAATAATTTTAAGTAATCAAAATTAATTTTTTTTTTTTCAAAATTTAAAAAAAAAATTTTTTTTTCAAAATTTTTTTTCAAAATTTAAAAAATATTTTTTTTCAAAATTTTTTTTTAAAGTTTGCTACTGAAAAAAATTTATGACAAAAAATTTTTTTCGTAAAAAAAAATTCGGGTTAAAAAATATTTTTACCGATTTTGAGGTCCAAATTGCTATAGCCTGATATAGATGGTTGCAATTAGTTATCCATATTGTCTATATAGATCAAAAATAGACCAAAAATTGAGGTTGGCCCGGTTTTTTATATCTCAGCCATTTGTGGGCCGATTTTCTCGATTTTAAATACCAACCGAGCCGGAAGAATTCCCGATATATTGTTATATGAATCAAGTTTGTAAGTTATTTGGGGTCTTCAGAAAATTGATTTCAACAGACATGCAGACGGAAAGACGGGCATGGCTTAATCGACTCCGCTATCTATATGGATCCAGAATATATATTACATGGTTATGCAACTTCTTTTTTTATTTCACCCATATAATTTAAACACTTTTTGTATTGTATTATAATTAGAGGCAAATAATATGTAAGTGGTGAGTAAAAGTAAATTATGTATTTTGTTATTACAGCTTTCGTATATACAAAAGTAAAAGCTTTTAAACTTTAGTATCTATAATAATTGTCTCGTCTCCATGAAAGGGATAGAAAAAGAAATATAAAAATTGTACCATCCCATATTTCTAAAATTTTTTACAAAAACCTCTACTAAATTTGTAAATGTTTATTAGTTGTAAAGTATTTTTCGCAAAAGAACTACTAATTTTAGTATGTTTTATGTATTTATAGAAGATATTTGTGTTAAATTTTATCATGAGCTTTGACCCACTACCGTGGTAGAGGGTATACAAATTTCTTTAGATAAAATTAGATCCAATTACAACTTATATTCACCTTTTCTATATAGATATTTCATTTAAATTATTTATTTGTATTTACTTATGTTATTATTAAAAAAAGAGAAGAAATATTTTAATATTTTACAATTAAAATCATTTGATTTCTTATATTTTGCAAACAGTTTTGCAAAAACTGTTAATTTATTAATACTCTTTTAGTTGTTAAGAAAACTCTTGTTAATAATGTTAATATTAAATTTATGATTCTCAATATATAAACATCCAATCATTTTTCAAAGTACCAAAGTGTAATTTTTAAATTGTACCAAATGGTACTTTTCCGAATCAAATTGAACCAAAAATATCACAATTGTACAACAATTGCCATCCCTGCTTTATGGCATGTACAGAAAGCTTTAATATAAGTAATAATACATCTGTTAAATACAAGTTAACTTTTTGTAGAGCTTTTTGTAACAATGAAAGTTTTTATTGACTAATAACAACAATGCTTTTGTATTTTTATTAACGCCAGATGTCGTACATAAATGTACGCTTTAATCATTAAAGTTTAATAATAAAAAAAGCTATAAACTTTTTAGCAAAGCCACTGAAATATAACTACAAACAACTAAACTATAAATTTATTATTTCAAAAGCAGAACAAAAGCAAATGTGATGATTTTAAAATATTTTTGTATTGTTATACCTTACCCCCTGTCTATACTTGACAAATATTTATCATAACAATTAATCACGTTTGTTGTCAGGACAAAGTTGTCTAAGCAAAAGCACTAACAATTTTGTCATAACGAAGCAATAATACTAATAACTGGAGACTATGCCTGATATTTTTTTTTTATTTTGACAACCATTTTGACGTTTATCATGATAAAAATTTATCAGGTATAGACAGGGGGTAACACCACTATAGTGGTGTAGGGTATCAGCATCACTTTCTGAGTTGATTTAACGGTATACAACACAAATAAGTCTTATATTACACCACCATATTAATACCAAATATTATGAGGATCCCCCATAACTAATATGGGCTCTATTATTAAGCCCATTTCCGAAATATATTTTAACTCAAATAAATCTCTTAAAATGTTTAATAATGACACTAAACTCGTATCAGATACTTATATAAAATTTAAAATATACTGCTAAATTATAAGAGAACCGTTTGAGAAAATACATACATTTGAATATAAATCCGTCCCTATTTATTTTTTGCTGAAAAAACTCGATAAGTCGAAATCGACTTTTTGGTGGGAAAAATGTCGAATAATCGATTAAGTTATCTCAAAAGTCGAATAGTTGATAAAAATCGACTTTGCATTGTGAAAAAAATGTAAACACGATAACATAAGTAAAATAAAAGCCAGCAATTTGATGTACTTTCATTTTATCTAGTGTATGCAAAAATAATAATAAGGAAAATTACGAATCAATGACTGAAATTTTGACATTACTTAAATACAGCGATAATAAATGGAAGTTCTGTGGTGACTAGTGTTTATAATAAGCCGACTTTTTAAAAAACCAGTTTGTCGGTTAACCGAAAATTGGGCTTTTTTAGAAAACCGGTTTTTCGGTTAACCGACTTTGAACGAACCGGTTAACCGACATTGAAAATAATTATTTTATAAGTTTAAACAATGCATAAATTGAGTATAAATATGTTACTAAATATATAATACTTGTTTTAGTTACTATTTTATTCATTAGATTTCAACCAAAAATGGTAAAATGTTTGATCATTTTGAAATTTATTATCACCGCGACTTTCTAATATGAAACAGAAAATGTTCAAAGTCCCAGAAAAGGACCTATAAGATATAAACACACTTTTTCATTACTCATTATAAATACTACCAAATAAGTAATAATACTGCATTAACAGATTTCAAAAATGTTTAAAATCAGAGATTTTAGAACGAAATGACTAATAAAATTAAATTTGAAGAACAAAACACACTAATGAATTCAAATTTATTGAAAGAACATTAAATTCAAATAAAATCATCACTGTTTCTTTTAATGCATGATTTAGCCTAAACTTCTAGAATTATGCGGAATTTAATTTTAATTTGTAATAGTTTTATTCTGAAAAAGTTTTTAAGTAAACTCATCGTCCTCTACTATTTAGAATCATTGTAATTCTTAAAAAATTGTATCAAAAGAGGTTTATATTTGTGTATCAGCAGTTTAGGTTACAAATCAGACCAAATGTTTGATATAATGTGTATACAATGAATATAAAAAATTCACCAAAACATGAGATTTATTGATTTTAATCCCAACATTTTAAAAACCGGTTAACTGAGTGATATAATCCGGATAAACCGGTTGACATTTTTAAGAACATTTTAAGAACTTATATCCGACCGAAAATGGAATACAACTCTCATGTGTGGGCCGGTGCTTCAAAGTCTATTTTGGAGTTACTCGACCGCGTACAGGAGAGGGCGAAGATGCTTATCGGTGACAGTAGGGTATCCAGCTCTATTGACTCACTGGAACATCGTCGCAATGTGGGTTGTGTTTCACTGTTCTACCGATACTACAATGGTATGTGTTCTGATGAAATTAGGAAACTCGTTCCCGAAACCCGTAGTTTTTTACGCAACACACGTTCTTCGGCAAGGTCTCATCAATTTGTTGTCGACTGGACAGTGGATCGCACAACACATTACAGGGAAAATTCGTTCTTTAGCCGTACTGTCCGTATGTGGAATAAGCTTCCTCCTGAAGTCTTTCCTGTCACTTTCAATGTAGGAAAATTCAAATCAAATATCCACAAACACTACTCTCTCTATCCTCCCTCCCATAACCTATTTTCCTAGTTTCAACACAAATTCCCTGACTGCTGGTCCAATAAAAAAAAGGCATATTTGTTGGCCCTCAGATCAGGACGCTTTTGAATGATGACAATTTTTCACAATGTTTATTGGACAAAGAATATGTAGGCTGGAAATCTTTCAAGAGCATCGTGAACAGTTTTCTTGGAAACAATAGCAGTGAAAACTACAGACAAATTGATTCTGAATTGTTGAAAAATTATCACGAATGTCACTCAAAATTAATTTTTTTCATTTCCATTTATAGTTTTGCCCTCAAAACCTAGGTGCAGTGAGCGACGAACAAGGGGAGCGTGCTCACCATGACTAAATGAAAATTGAAAGAAATTATCAAGGATACTGGAAGACTGTTGCTGGACTGTAACACGTGAAACCGAACCAGCAAAATACAAACGACATTCAAATAATGCTATTCACGTTTGAAAATTCATTGATATTTAAATAAATAAATGATTTTTATACCCTTCACCTTCGTGAGAAGGGTATATATAAGTTTGTCATTCCGTTTGTATTTCTGTCTGTCTGTTGAAATCAACTTTCTGAAGACTCCAGATATTTTCGGGATCCAAATCTTCAATAATTCTGTCAGACATGCTTTCGAGAAGTTTACTATCTAAAATCAGCTAAATCCGTCCATAAATAACGGAGATATGAGCAAAAATCCGAGACAACCTTTATTTTTGGCCTATTTTTAATCTATGTCTCGATTACTAAATCATAAATATACACAATATGGATATCTAATGATAGATATTTCAAAGTCCATTATAATCATGTATAAATTTTTTTCACTAATAAACTAAAAAAAAAAATTTTAAATTAAAAAAAAATTTGAAAAAAACTTTTTAAAAACAATTTCGAAAAAAAAAATTTAAAAAAAATTTAAATTTTATTTTAAAGCATAATTTGGTGAAGAGTATATAAGATTCGGCAGAGCCGAATATAGCTTTCTTACTTGTTTATGTAAAAAACGAATAAAAACATTTTTTTGGTATCTCGAAAACCTGACGTGATATAGAAAAACCAATTACATGGCATATTTTTCCTGCGAATTTGCTACACAAATGGCATCCAAAAAATGTGTATTAGTTAATAATCATACAAATGTTGAATATTAAAATTCAATACAAATAAGTTATATAGGTATATACAAAAATCATAATTTGTCCTAACTCCCATATATGGCCCCCTTCCGAAAATCATTTTAACGAGTATAAATTTCTTAAAAATTATGGTATTCAAATAAAATTCAACACAAATTAGTTTCATATATATAGAAGACATGCCACCTAATTTTATGGCAATTGGTTCATAACACTATGCAACAAATGAAGACTTTTGGAAAAACACAAGATCATGACAGTATAGGTTCGACTTTACTACCAAAGGGTAGTAAAACCCTATACTCAGTTTGTCCATTTTGGTGATCACGCCATAAGTGGCGTATTTGTTGCGATCTTAAAGTAGTGGCAATGTTATGCGGATTACAGGGTGGATACACAAGATATATGTGCTTCTTATGCAATTGGAATTCCCGATATAAAGGAAACCACTACCAGAATCATACATGGAAAAATAGAGGAAATGCCAAGCTGGGAGAAATGAATGTTGTGCAAAAAGCCTTAGCGCCAATTGAGCGCGTTTTAATGACGTTTCTTCACATCAAACTCGGAATTGTTAAAAATTTTATAAAAGCTATCGTACGTAATAAGGACGATCCTGAACATGCGGTTGCAGTTTTTAACTTTTTGCGAGAACAAATCTTTAAAGAAAAGATCACTTTTGACAAGTTGAAAGAAGGTTAATATTTTAACATTTCATTGAAGATGTTCGTAAATATATAGACTATTTGTATTCAATGATTTTTTTCAGGTGTGCCTAATGGTCCGGATATTCGCAAATTAATGAAAGATGAACGGTTCGATAACATTTTACTCGACGCGGCAAAGATTGCCTGGAGTTCAATAAAAGAAGTAATAGCCGGCTTCTTGGGAAAACAACGCTCACAAAACTATGAGCAATTTGTAAAAAACATGTTGACAGCATTCGAAACAATTGGTGTACATATGTCGTTAAAAATCCATTACTTGCACCATCATTTAGAATATTTTAGCTAAAGTTGGGCATAATCGTTCTTATTACTGATTGTACATTTTTGTACACAACAAATAAATGAATAAGTTTGTTCTTTTTGTTCAGTTGTAAATTTTTAGTCTGCGCTGTTTGGCTGAACTAAGTTATTGAATAATTTCTCAGTGAATGTATTTACAGCTAGATGACAACTGCTTTTGGAAACAAATTTTTTTAATAATAATGAAAACATTTTTAATAATGCAATACAGAAATTTCAAACGAACAAAAAATAAGACTGAAACCCCTCACATTGTTCAATTGAACTTGTTCGTTCATGAACAACCCAACTCTAGAATAGTTATTTCTCTCAAAAATATTTATTTTACATTTTATTCATTAACATCTGAAAATTATTCAGAAGTTGCCAAAATATTACAAGTTTTAAAAACTACATTTCATTACCTTTCCATTGATATATAAAACATTATATCTAATTCTTTATTATACTTTAAAATAATGAATGCAATTCACACACCTTGTAAAAAATTCTCTACTATTTTGTTCAAATCAAAGACTGCTTACTATGCACTTCTCAGTTTTTCATGTACCCTTTATTGTATATGTTTCTCTTTGGTTTATTGTTGTTTTTGGCAGTGCATGTGCGAATATTAAAAGTGAGCTTAAGTAAACTTGTATTGACCTAAGATTCAACAAATTTGATAACCTTATGCGCGTTCATAAATTTGCAATTGTTAGGTTCATAGACACCATGGTAGAGAATTTTCACTTAAAAAAAAAATTTTTCACAAAAATTTATTTTGTTACTAAAAAAAATTTTTTTAACAAAAAAGTAATTTTTTACTAAAAAAGTAATTTTTTACCAAAAAAGTAATTTTTTACCAAAAAAGTAATTTTTTACTAAAAAAGTATTTTTTTACTAAAAAGTAATTTTTTACAAAAAAAGTAATTTTTTACTAAAAAAGTAATTTTTTACTAAAAAAGTAATTTTTTACTAAAAAAGTAATTTTTTACTAAAAAAGTAATTTTTTACTAAAAAAGTAATTTTTTACTAAAAAAGTAATTTTTACTAAATTTTTTTTTCAACTTAAACAAAGATTAACCGATTAAATCCAAACCCCGATTAATTATTTGTCCGATTAAAGCAGAAGCCCGATTAATTGAATACCCTAGTAAGTAAGAAATGTTAATAAAAAATCAGTTTTTTAGTAAAAATTTAAATTTTTTTACTAAAAAAAGATTTTTTACTAAAAAAAATTTTTTACAAAAAAAAAGATTTTTTACTAAAAAATAGATGTTTTTATTAAAAAATGGATTTTTTACTAAAAATAAGATTTTATACTAAAAAATAGATTTTTGGCTAGAAAATAGATTTTTGGCTAGAAAATAGATTTTTGATAAAAATTTTTTTTTACTAGATTTTTTACTAGAAAAAAAAATTGTTTTTCACTAAACAGTTTGAAAATTTCTTTTTTACTATAAAATTAACATTTCTTATTATTTCTTATAAAACATTATATATAATTCCTTATTATACTTTAAAATAATGTATCAATTCACACACCTTGTATAAAATTATTTACAATTTTGTTCAAATCAAAAACTGCTTACTATGCACTTCTCATTTTTTCATGTACCCTGTTTGTATATGCTTCTATTTGGTTTATTGTTGTTTTTGACAGTTGCATGTGCGAATTTCATTTCATTTCATTTATTTATTTTCCAATATATTAATTTTACATTGTTTCTTAAACTACTTAAAATAATATTTTTCCTCGACGTATCTAGTACTTATCAAAGATTAATTCCTTCTAAGTAAAATTATATTGCAGCACTTAAATTTAAAATTCAGCAAAAAGTTACATTTCCAAAAAAAGGAACACATTTGTTGGGGTGTAGTGTAAATAAATTTAACAAATTTTTTATGAAAAAATGAAATACGGGGATTAGTAGATGTACTTTTCAATAATAATTTATTTCGGTTATACAAACCTTTTTTCTTTGGGGTTGGTTGGTAAGTAAATTTAGTTACAATTTCTTTTTTGTTTTAAAGTCATACGGATAATATACACCTCTATAAAGAGAGCAAGCGAGAGTACAAAAACTTCCCGTCGACTGGAAGTTTTTGTACAATGCAGGACCTTTAAATATGGGTAGTTAACGCTAATGCATTTTACGCATAAACATCCCGGCCCCCTTGCTATCATGCAACTTTAAAACCAGAGATACATAACTATAAGATTAGATACAGAATTCAAGTTTAAATAATAAATTTACATTATACAAAATGGTAATAATTCTTGTTGTTTGTACAATTCATTTCTCAATATGTATACTAATCGATTCAAAAAAGTTCAAATAAATGTATAGATATACTAGTATATACAGCAACAAAAAAAGGATTTGCCCCTAGACGCCAAATTTTCCAATTATGACCCAGCCTAGGGTGGTGTCTTGAGCCATTGGAGATCCGACTGATTCTGGCTGTATGCTGGGTCGAACAAGACGGGGATAAATATCAGCGCCCAGAACAAAGTTTATGTCCAAATCCACATAAAAATTAGGGTCGGCCAGTCTTAGATTGGAGTAAAGAGAAGCAACTCTATCATCAATCTTCTCTTTGGGTTGTTTTCGGTGAAGATCACTGGTCACCATAGCCGTCACATTGAAACTAATACCATCATCGAAACGTGGGCGTATCTTTAGTTTACACCATCGATCTGAACCAATTTTTTCTTCGGGTAACTTATATCGTTCCACGAGAAATGCAGCTATGGAACTGACTTCCACACATGGGTTAAGTATACCTCGGACATTATGATATTTATCTCCCAGTTCCATTTTTAATATCACAGTCGGAAGAAACGTAATATTACGGATTACGGAGGATGAGTGGTTTTTAGAGATGTCGGCGTCAGATCTTTTCTCGTTCAAACGTTTATGGCGGTGGAGTAGAGTATGGTGCTTGCCCTTACATTGGCGGCAACGATCAGTGTTGCGACAGCGGTTTATCAGATGTGAGTGGCCTA
Organism: Calliphora vomitoria; assembly: GCA_942486065.2. NCBI lineage: Eukaryota > Metazoa > Arthropoda > Insecta > Diptera > Calliphoridae > Calliphora > Calliphora vomitoria. Next base: position 38,529,093 of record OW818029.2, read on the forward strand.
AGCAATTTTCACAATACCGATAACGTTTGACGACCTTTAGCTTCTCAGAGACATTCATGGATTTAAATTTGATACACCTTCTGAGGGGGTGATCTTTGCGACATAAACGGCAATCATACGATTCGTGACGATAGCGTTTATGGTGACTTTTGTCCTTTTCCTCCAACGGTGAGAGACTTCGACGGCGTTGACTGGACATCGTAGTAGCTGTGAATAAATAGAAAAAATAAGTTATTAGTGTTGTTCGGGATTGGGGAGTAAAACTAATTTTACGATAGGCCTAGTAACGATGCCATTGGCAGTTCGTACTTCGGCGACTCTAACTCGGTTATCTTTACCGCGAACAACTTTTTCAATGCGGCCAAGTCGCCATTGATTTGGGGGTAAATTATCTCTTCTTATAATGACTAGATCTCCGACAGCGTAATCACGCTGGGGGTATTTCCACTTAAAACGTTTGTGGAGTTCCTTGAGGTATTCTTCTTTCCACCTTTGAGCAAAATGATGATGTAGAACCTTTAATTTTTGCCATCGATTAACATAACTCAATGAGTGATCAGTTAAATTAGGTTCGGGGGGTGACAATAATGGACTACCGATAAGGAAATGACCTGGGGTTAAAGCACACAGATATGCAGGGTCTTCACTACTAGGGCTAAGTGGTCTGGAATTTAAACATGATTCGATTCGAGCCAATAAAGTAGAGAACTCTTCATATGTAAAACTCTGACTATGAGAGATTCGTTTTAAGTGCATCTTGAAGCTCTTGACTCCGGCTTCCCAGAGTCCTCCCATATGTGGCGCACCTGGAGGAATGAAATGCCATTCAAGCGAAGCAAACGTATGTTTATCAAGTAATTTCCGACGTACAAGGGAGATAAAATTGGTTTTGTCAACGTCCAATATATGGGAAGCGCCAACAAATGCAGTACCATTGTCTGAATATATAGCACTTGGTGAACCACGACGAGAAAAGAATCGTGCAAACGCAGCTAAGAAGGCTTGAGTCGAAATTTCGCTGGTGGCTTCGAGATGTATAGCCTTTGTTGCAAAACAGACGAATACTAATACGTAACCTTTTGTTACTTTACAACCACGGCCTGCATAAGTCTTAATATCGAAGGGGCCAGCGAAGTCGACACCTGTGTTATCAAATGGGCGAGAAAGAGTTGTCCTCTCTGGGGGTAAAGCCGCCATTATCTGCTGACTTTTCTGACGTTTTTGTATTACGCATGTACGACATTGGGAAATTATTGTTTTGATTAGAACCTTGAGCTTAGGAACGTAATAATAAAGGCGCATTAGTCTATACAAGAGAGCGTTCTGGCCATGAATAGCATATTTATGCAAATATATCAAAAATAATCTGGTATAGCGTCCATGATATGGCAGTAATATCGGATACCGTTCATCATAGCTTAATAGCGGGGAATTAGCCAATCGACCATTTATTCTCATTATACCAGTGGTATCTATGAACGGGTTAAACGTTAAAATGTTACTTTTTCGAGGAATTTCTAGGCCTTGAGATAATAAGTTATAATCATTTCCGAAGTATAACTTTTGGCATGCTATGATCATTCGAGATTTTGCGTGATCTAGTTCAGCTCGTGTTAATTCATCGGTAGTTACTAAATTATGACGTTGACTTCGATTACACCTGTAATAAAAACGAAATATCTGACATATAACACGCATAGCTTTTGGAAAATCTGAAAAATCCCTCAAAATATCTGTATTTTGGACCTGATTAACGTGTACATGAACGGGTTTTGCCTCTTCGTCAGTGTTAAAACTGGAACTTGTTGGCCATTCACTCTGGGGACATCTGAGCCACGAAGGTCCATGCCACCATAAATCACTTGACATGAGTTGGGATACTGTGAGTCCACGGGTTGCCAAATCGGCGGGGTTGTTTTTAGAGTCAACATGAGACCAAGATTGACTGCCAACTTTTTCAACGATGGAGGAAACTCTGTTCTCAACGAAAGTTTTCCATCGATTAGGGGGTTTTTGTAGCCATGCCAAGACTATTGTTGAATCGGTCCACAAATATAGTTGAAGATTTTGAAGGTTAAGTTGAGACTGAATAGAGTCGATCATTGTAGCCAGTAGTTCTGCTCCACAAAGTTCTTTACGGGGTAATGACACAAACTTGACTGGTGCCACTTTAGTCTTGGCGACTAACAGATGTGAAGAGACGCAACCATGGTTTTCTGCTCGCAGATACAAAGTTGCGGCATAAGCTTTTTCCGAAGCGTCACAAAAGCCATGTAGTTCGATTGAATACGACGGGTCAAAATCTACGAAGCGGGGGATTTGTATATTTTCTATATTTGAATAGTCATCTAAAAATTCACGCCATCGTTGAAGAGTTGATGTTTTCAGGTCTTCATCCCAGTTTGTCTCATCCTTCCAGATCTGTTGCATGATTATCTTAGCGACAATTATTTTGGGCGACAGCCAACCGGCGGGGTCAAAAAGTTTAGCAATTTCTGACAAAACAGATCTTTTCGTAACTGAGTTTCGATCGGGGTGGTCTTTTAGTCGAAAATAGAAGTGATCAGTTCCAGCGTTCCATCGCAAGCCTAGAGTTTTAGTGGTACAAGAATCTGATAACTTTAGGAACTCTGTACCCAGAAGATGATCAGGAGAGAGACCTTTTAATAGATAATCATGATTCGCTGTCCATTTACGCAGGGAGAAACCCGCTGCCTGAAGGACATCGATGAGTTCGTTTCTAGATTTTAAGGCGGAAGATAGAGTATGAGCTCCAGCTAATACGTCATCAACATACATAGAATTCCGTAAGATATCGGAAACTGCGGGGTTTGTTTTTTCGCATGTTTTAGCTAATTCAAGCAGCGTACGTATAGCCAGGTAAGGGGCACAGTTTACACCAAAAGTTACGGTGTTTAGTTCGAAATCTTGAGGATCTTCATGGGTGGAATTACGAAAAATTATTCTCTGGAATGGGGTGTGAGAAGGATTCACAAGTATCTGCCGATACATTTTTTCAATATCAGAATTGAAAACGTATCTGAAAAGCCTCCAACGCAGAATCAGAATGGTTAAATCTGCCTGTAGAATAGGACCAGGGTAGAGTAAATCATTGAGACTATTTCCATTCGATGACGGACTCGAAGCATTAAAGACTACACGTAACTTGGTGGTGGTGCTTTCTGGTTTCAGAACTGCATGGTGGGGTAAATAGTATGTGGAATTGACACTCGATGGGCTGACACTTATCATTTGTTTGAGTGATGAGTACTCAGAAATGACTCGATCATATTCGGATTTTAGTTGGAGATTTTTTATCAGTCTAGATTCATTTCTAATAAATTGAGAGAGGGCAATATGACGAGAAGAGCCAATGTTTATATCTTCGGGATATTCGCGTCGAAATGGCAATGAAACCACAAAGCGTCCATTGTTATCACGATACGTCGTAGACTGGTACACATTTTCGCAATGAAGATCTTCTTCTGAAAGACGAGGCTTCTTTGGAACTTCTTCGAGCTCCCAGAATTTTTGAAGCTGATTGTTTAGCGCAACTTCATTGTAAAAAGAAGAGACCGAACGAATATTATTCTGCGTCGCAATTTTGCCAGTGATAATCCATCCGAAAACTGTTTGTTGTGCTACTAACGATTGTGTACTGTCCCATCGCAAACCAGTTCGTAAGATTTTAGGGTAAATGTCTCCACCAAGAAGTAATTCAATTTCTGAACACTTATGAATATGTGCGTCAGCCCGTCTCAAATCGGAGAATTCATGATCTTTAAGAGCTGATAAGGGGTAATAGGGGAGTTCACCAGTGAGTTTCTTAACGACGAAAGCATCTGTAGATGTTTCAAACATGTTATCAATGGGTGAGCCAATACGAATGTAGCATAACTGTGTCGATGTCGCAGTTAAGGCTCCATTCAAGCCATGAACTTCAGTTTGTGAAGATCGAGTTTTCAATAAGAGTTTATTTTGAAGTCTTTTTGAAATAAAAGTAGCCTCAGATGCAGAGTCGATTAAAGCTCGAACTGTATATTTCAGATTGTCTGAATAAATATCGACAAGAGCTGTTCCGAGTAAAACTGTTGAATTAGTAGTGGACTGTATTTGAGTTGAATACGTTTGTCGCATTTGTGCTGCAGCTTCAGCAGAAGTTGATGGGTTAGTGTTATAATTCGATGTATGAGGGGGATTAATTACACGAGAGTCACCAGAGTTTGAATTCGGGGGTAAAACCACTGTTCGAGTGGCTGTTTGGGGGTTAGAACTCTCAGTGCGATGAAGCAAAGAATGATGCTTTTGTTTGCATAAATGACAAACATATTGACTTCTACATTTCTTGAACTCGTGAGAAGTTCCAAGACAGTTGGTACAACGCTTTTGTCTCTTGACGATCGCAAAACGTTCTTCAACAGCCATTCCAAGAAATGAAGGACAAAGTCTTAGGGGGTGTACGTCAGGACAGATGGAACATTTTCCAGATTTATTAATAGATACACTGGTGTTGTAGCTATTCAGCATCTTTTTATCTGAGACATTTTGCTTTTTCGGATTAGAGAATTTGTTATTATTGGAACTATTGGGGTTTACAAAAGTGGAACGAATGTCAGCAACTGATTCTAAAGTTTGAAACCTTGATGTCAAGAAACTATCCATTTGTTTCCATGTTGGCAACTCTGTGCTATTTGGTAACGATTGTTCCCATAGACTGAGAGTAACTTCCGGTAAACATGTAGAACATATGTAGACGAAGATTATATCCCAGTTCGCTGTATCTATTTTGAGAAGGGACAAGTTTGTAACACAATCGTTGATTGTGCGTTGAATACGTCTAATGTTACTACTCGTTTCTTTCGAGACTGGGGAAATGTTAAAAAGTGTTTTTAATTGAGCGTTTATAAGAACTCGCTTATTCTCGTATCTAGAGACCAGATTTTGCCAAGCCATTTCAAACCCTTCGTTTGTTATGGGGCATGTCTTAAGTAACTCACGAGCTTCGCCTTGTGTTTTCTTAATTAAGTGACACATCTTTTCAACAGGTGACAACCGTTTGCTGTTCCGATATAAAGCCGTGAACATGTCACGAAATGTTGGCCATGACTGGTAGTCACCATGAAATACTTCGGTATCACAAGGAGGCAATGTAATATGGGGTGAATTATCCATTATAGGGACGGTAACAGGATCTGCAGCCGTATTAGCACTAGCCCTCTGACAAAGAGCATCTAAAAGTTCGTTGGACTTTGATAGAACTTTGACGTGAGCTTCGAAAGTTGAATAAAATCGCGATTTTAAGGTTTCGATTTCGACTTCTTCCTCTAACTCATTGAATTTATTAAGAATCTCATCATAACATGACCTAAAATCTGACCATAGACGAACAATTTCATCTTTTTGGACCTCTAAAGTATGAAGGGAGTGACCATCAGTGGAAAGTGTATCAAAGTAGGCCTGAAATTCAACCACGCGATCCGAAGCACGAATAAAAGAATCGAGCACCGACATTATGAAATCTCAGAAACGAGAGAAATTTAAAAATAAAATGAGCAAATATATTAAAACACCAAATTCGAATAATTGTACTAACGTCGAAAATAAAATTCAAAAAGAGTCTAAAAACTGCCAATATTATACGTAAAATCCAATAATAAAAAATGCAAAATATATAAATGATGATATTCAGCAAATGTTGAATAAAAAATGTGCAAATTCGTTTGAAATCAACGGATATATGAACAAAAAAAAATGATTTGTATACAGTTGTTATTGCTTAAGAGTGAAAAAGGTTTTTTTTTTTTTTTTTAAATAAAATTGAGCGAATTTTAATAAAATTAAAAAGGTTTATAAAATATATTTTTTTTTTTTATTTTAATTAAATTGTTTTAATTTTGTCCAAACTAGTTTGAACACTAAAATTATAATTTATATTCATTATAATTTTTATATTAATTATTTGAAATTCAATTAATATAAGTAATTTTTTTGTAGTGTAAGCGATATCGTAAAAGACACAAAATGTGGCATCGCTAACATTTTTATCGCCAGTTTTCGTTAAATACACGAAGTTTCAACGTACTGGAAGTTTAATAACTAACATATAGATTTAACAAGCTAAGAAAACTTACTTGCACTAGAACCACCAAGAAGTTCAGTCTATTAATTTTATACTTACCTTAAAAATAAAGATTTTATACTTACCATTGCCATTGTAACTTACCTTAAAACTGAAGAAACCTAATAAAGGAACCCAAAATTGAATTGTATTGAAAACCAAAATACTTACCTCATCATTTCTAAAGGAAAAAAGGTGATATTTATGCTATAAGAACCAGCCTAAAGAACACTCATCTAACCCTTAAATTTCTCTACCCACAATTATAATTATTCAACTCTGAGTAATTATAATTACATCTTTATTATAGATTACCCCCTTTGATCTTGTTATAGATTACCCCCCTTTAGATCATCACATTTGTCACCATCTATAATAGAGATTTTATAATACTTAATCCCAAAAGTATTCATGGTCCTTTCGCTACACAAACAACATTAATTGTTACAACAACATTAATTGAGCATCCATCAAAAATCACCACCAAATGAGGTAAATCAAGAAGAAACAAAACACTTGTTCTTCAGTACAAGTATAACCGGCAAAGTAAGTACAAGAAAGCGTAGTTAAAATAAATAAAACAACAAAAACATTAAAAAACACATAAAATATAACTAAAAAACTAAAAAAGTGTGGTGTATATAAAACAAAAAGTATGTACATATAAATTTTAAAAAAAAAAAAAAAAGTTCTGTGAGAAAAATGTGTGATTAATGGTGCATATTCATTTATAAATAAATAACAAAAAAGTTTTAATTTGTTTAATACATATATGCCATATTACGGCAAGTAAAAAAAAAAAAATTTTGTAAAAAACCAAAAACAAAAGAGAAACAGAAAAATTTGCAATATATAAAAAAGAAATAGCGGCATATTTTATGTATTCCTGCACATACAAACCGTATTATTTTGCCCCTACAATTTGTGCATATTTCAACACATAACGTGATAAAATTGTAAACATAAACAGTTTAAATTCGCCACTACAGATTTGTACATACATCATACATAAAAAACCGTTTATCTATGCATACATAATTCAGAAACGGAACGCACTAAAATCTCATACCTACATACTTACCGTTAAATTTCCCCTACAAAATTTATATACACAATTTTACATACAAGTTTAAATAAAATTTATATACCTACACATTTTTACATAAATAGCAACTTTAAATCATACATACAAACCACCAAATTTTTCCCTACAGTTGTATCTACTACATAAAATAAAATATTAAAGATTTAAAATTACAAAAGTGCATATAAAACAAACAAAATAGAATTTGCTAAATTGATTCCCCTACAGTGTACATACATACATACATATTTAAAAAATTTTGCAAATACATAGCTCATTTTTCTCCTCATAAAATTATTACTTAAAGAAAATAGAAAACAAAAAGAAAGAATAAATAAAGTTCAAATTGAAACAAAAGTGAAAAAATAGTACATACATATTTAAACGCAGCTGAAGAAAACAAACAGGCCTTTTTGGCAATCGCCGTGAACAAAACAACCTGGAAGTAAAAGAAAACAAACCGGAAACAGCTGTTGTTGTTGATGTTGTAAACAACAACTTTATTTGTTGTGTGGTGAATATAACACTGTATATTTGTTATTGGAAAAGTTTGTTGGTTTGTAACAAACCGCAGAGGAGAAAAAAATTATGTATGTTTGTTGTTATTGTAAAAGTTTGATGGTTGAAATTTTTAACAAACCGCAACATAACCTTAAAATGAACAAAAAAATTAACAGACAATGAAAAATAATAATTTTTAGAAAAAAAATTGGCATAATTTTATAAGGCGTTGGGCATCATATTTGGGAACGGGCACGATAAGTAGACAGTCATAGGAATCGAATGGCATATAAAGAATTTTTGGAAAAACTTGAACTTGGGGGGTAGGCCCATTCAAACTTTGATGTCAAAAGAATTTTTCATTAAAAATTTTAAATTAGAAAAAAAATTACCACAATTTTATAAGACGTTGGGCATCATATCTCGGAACGGGCACGATAAGTGGACAGTCATAGGAATCGAATGGCATATAAAGAATTTTTGGAAAAACTTGAACTTTGGGGGTAGGCCCATTCAAACTTTGATGTCAAAAGCATTTTTCATTAAAAATTTTTAATTAGAAAATATATTGCCAAAATTTTATAAGACGTTGGGCATCATATCTGGGAACGGGCACGATAAGTGGACAGTCATAGGAATCGAATGGCATATAAAGAATTTTTGGAAAAACTTGAACTTGTGGGGTAGGCCCATTCAAACTTTGATGTCAATAGCATTTTTCATTAAATATTTTAAATTAGAAAAAAAATGGCCACAATTTTATAAGACGTTGGGCATCATATCTGGGAACGGGCACGATAAGTAGACAGTCATAGGAATCGAATGGCATATAAAGAATTTTTGGAAAAACTTGAACTTGTGGGGTAGGCCCATTCAAACTTTGATGTCAATAGCATTTTTCATTAAATATTTTAAATTAGAAAAAAATGGCCACAATTTTATAAGACGTTGGGCATCATATCTGGGAACGGGCACGATAAGTAGACAGTCATAGGAATCGAATGGGATATAAATTTTTTTTGGAAAAACTTGAACTTGGGGGGTAGGCCCATTCAAACTTTGATGTCAATTGCATTTTTCATTAAAAATTTTAAATTAGACAATAAATTGCCAAAATTTTATAAGACGTTGGGCATCATATTTGGGAACGGGCACGATAAGTGGACAGTCATAGGAATCGAATAGCATATAAAGAATTTTCGGAAAAACTTGAACTTGGGGGGTAGGCCCATTCAAACTTTGATGTCAATAGCATTTTTCATGAAAAATTTTAAATTAGAAAAAAAATAGCCAAAATTTTATAAGACGTTGGGCATCACATTTGGGAACGGGCACGATAAGTGGACAGTCATAGGAATCGAATGGCATATAAAGAGTTTTTGGAAAAACTTGAACTTGGGGGGTAGGCCCATTCAAACTTTGATGTCAAAAGCATTTTTCATGAAAAATTTTAAATTAGAAAAAAAATTGCCAAAATTTTATAAGACGTTGGGCATCATATCTGGGAACGGGCACGATAAGTGGACAGTCATAGGAATCGAATGGCATATAAAGAATTTTTGGAAAAACTTGAACTTGGGGGGTAGGCCCATTCAAACTTTGATGTCAAAAGCATTTTTCATGAAAAATTTTAAATTAGAAAAAAAATTGCCAAAATTTTATAAGACGTTGGGCATCTTATCTGGGAACGGGCACGATAAGTGGACAGTCATAGAAATCGAATGGCGTATAAAGTTTTTTTGGAAAAACTTGAACTTGGGGGGTAGGCCCATTCAAACTTTGATGTCAAAAGCATTTTTCATGAAAAATTTTAAATTAGAAAAAAAATTGCCACAATTTTATAAGACGTTGGGCATCATATCTGGGAACGGGCACGATAAGTGGACAGTCATAGGAATCGAAAAGCATATAAAGAATTTTTGGAAAAACTTGAACTTGGGGGGTAGGCCCATTCAAACTTTGATGTCAAAAGCATTTTTCATTAAAAATTTTAAATTAGAAAAAAAATTGCCACAATTTTATAAGACGTTGGGCATCATATCTGGGAACGGGCACGATAAGTGGACAGTCATAGGAATCGAATGGCATATAAAGTTTTTTTGGAAAAACTTGAACTTGGGGGGTAGGCCCATTCAAAAATTTGTTTCTAATTTAAAATTTTTCATGAAAAATGCTTTTGACATCAAAGTTTGAATGGGCCTACCCCCCAAGTTCAAGTTTTTCCAAAAAAACTTTATATGCCATTCGATTCCTATGACTGTCCACTTATCGTGCCCGTTCCCAAATGTGATGCCCAACGTCTTATAAAATTTTGGCTATTTTTTTTCTAATTTAAAATTTTTAATGAAAAATGCTATTGACATCAAAGTTTGAATGGGCCTACCACCCAAGTTCAAGTCTTTCCAAAAATTCTTTACATGCCATTCGATTCCTATGACTGTCCACTTATCGTGCCCGTTCCCAGATATGATGCCCAACGTCTTATAAAATTGTGGCCATTTTTTTTCTAATTTAAAATATTTAATGAAAAATGCTATTGACATCAAAGTTTGAATGGGCCTACCCCACAAGTTCAAGTTTTTCCAAAAATTCTTTATATGCCATTCGATTCCTATGACTGTCCACTTATCGTGCCCGTTCCCAGATATGATGCCCAACGTCTTATAAAATTTTGGCAATTTTTTTTCTAATTTAAAATTTTTCATGAAAAATGCTTTTGACATCAAAGTTTGAATGGGCCTACCACCCAAGTTCAAGTTTTTCCAAAAAAACTTTATATGCCATTCGATTCCTATGACTGTCCACTTATCGTGCCCGTTTCCAGATATGATGCCCAACGTCTTATACAATTGTGGAAATTTTTTTCTAATTTTAAATTTTTCATGAAAAATGCTTTTGACATCAAAGTTTGAATGGGCCTACCCCCCAAGTTCAAGTTTTTCCAAAAAAACTTTATATGCCATTCGATTCCTATGACTGTTCACTTATCGTGCCCGTTCCCAGATATGATGCCCAACGTCTTATAAAATTTTGGCAATTTTTTTTCTAATTTAAAATTTTTCATGAAAAATGCTTTTGACATCAAAGTTTGAATGGGCCTACCCCCCAAGTTCAAGTTTTTCCAAAAAAACTTTATATGCCATTCGATTCCTATGACTGTCCACTTATCGTGCCCGTTCCCAAATGTGATGCCCAACGTCTTATAAAATGTTGGCTATTTTTTTTCTAATTTAAAATTTTTAATGAAAAATGCTATTGACATCAAAGTTTGAATGGGCCTACCCCCCAAGTTCAAGTTTTTCCAAAAATTCGTTATATGCTTTTCGATTCCTATGACTGTCCACTTATCGTGCCCGTTCCCAGATATGATGCCCAACGTCTTATAAAATTGTGGTAATTTTTTTTCTAATTTAAAAATTTTTCATGAAAAATGCTTTTGACATCAAAGTTTGAATGGGCCTACCCCCAAAGTTCAAGTTTTTCAAAAAATTCTTTATATGTCATTCGATTTCTACGACTGTCCACTTATCGTGCCCGTTCCCAGATATGATGCCCAACGTCTTATAAAATTTTGGCAATTTTTTTTCTAATTTAAAATTTTTCATGAAAAATGCTTTTGACATCAAAGTTTGAATGGGCCTACCCCCCAAGTTCAAGTTTTTCCAAAAAAACTTTATATGCCATTCGATTCCTATGACTGTCCACTTATCGTGCCCGTTCCCAGATATGATGCCCAGTGTCTTATAATATTTTGGCAATTTTTTTTCTAATTTAAAACTTTTAATTAAAAATGCTTTTGACATCAAAGTTTGAATGGGCCTACCCCCCAAGTTCAAGTTTTTCCAAAAATTCGTTATATGCTTTTCGATTCCTATGACTGTCCACTTATCGTGCCCGTTCCCAGATATGATGCCCAACGTCTTATAAAATTGTGGTAATTTTTTTTCTAATTTAAAAATTTTTCATGAAAAATGCTTTTGACATCAAAGTTTGAATGGGCCTACCCCCAAAGTTCAAGTTTTTCAAAAAATTCTTTATATGTCATTCGATTTCTACGACTGTCCACTTATCGTGCCCGTTCCCAGATATGATGCCCAACGTCTTATAAAATTTTGGCAATTTTTTTTCTAATTTAAAATTTTTCATGAAAAATGCTTTTGACATCAAAGTTTGAATGGGCCTACCCCACAAGTTCAAGTTTTTCCAAAAATTCTTTATATGCCATTCGATTCCTATGACTGTCCACTTATCGTGCCCGTTCCCAGATATGATGCCCAACGTCTTATAAAATTTTGGAAATTTTTTTTCTAATTTAAAATATTTAATGAAGAATGCTATTGACATCAAAGTTTGAATGGGCCTACCCCACAAGTTCAAGTTTTTCCAAAAATTCTTTATATGCCATTCGATTCCTATGACTGTCCACTTATCGTGCCCGTTCCCAGATATGATGCCCAACGTCTTATAAAATTTTGGCAATTTTTTTTCTAATTTAAAATTTTTCATGAAAAATGCTTTTGACATCAAAGTTTGAATGGGCCTACCCCCCAAGTTCAAGTTTTTCCAAAAAAAATTTATATCCCATTCGATTCCTATGACTGTCCACTTATCGTGCCCGTTCCCAGATATGATGCCCAACGTCTTATAAAATTGTGGCCATTTTTTTCTAATTTAAAATATTTAATGAAAAATGCTATTGACATCAAAGTTTGAATGGGCCTACCCCACAAGTTCAAGTTTTTCCAAAAATTCTTTATATGCCATTCGATTCCTATGACTGTCTACTTATCGTGCCCGTTCCCAGATATGATGCCCAACGTCTTATAAAATTGTGGCCATTTTTTTTCTAATTTAAAATATTTAATGAAAAATGCTATTGACATCAAAGTTTGAATGGGCCTACCCCACAAGTTCAAGTTTTTCCAAAAATTCTTTATATGCCATTCGATTCCTATGACTGTCCACTTATCGTGCCCGTTCCCAGATATGATGCCCAACGTCTTATAAAATTTTGGCAATATATTTTCTAATTAAAAATTTTTAATGAAAAATGCTTTTGACATCAAAGTTTGAATGGGCCTACCCCCAAAGTTCAAGTTTTTCCAAAAATTCTTTATATGCCATTCGATTCCTATGACTGTCCACTTATCGTGCCCGTTCCCAGATATGATGCCCAACGTCTTATAAAATTGTGGTAATTTTTTTTCTAATTTAAAATTTTTAATGAAAAATTCTTTTGACATCAAAGTTTGAATGGGCCTACCCCCCAAGTTCAAGTTTTTCCAAAAATTCTTTATATGCCATTCGATTCCTATGACTGTCTACTTATCGTGCCCGTTCCCAGATATGATGCCCAACGTCTTATAAAATTGTGGAAATTTTTTTTCTAATTTTAAATTTTTCATGAAAAATGCTATTGACATCAAAGTTTGAATGGGCCTACCCCACAAGTTCAAGTTTTTCAAAAAATTCTTTATATGCCATTCGATTCCTATCACTGTCCACTTATCGTGCCCGTTCCCAGATATGATGCCCAACGTCTTATAAAATTTTGGAAATTTTTTTTCTAATTTAAAATATTTAATGAAGAATGCTATTGACATCAAAGTTTGAATGGGCCTACCCCACAAGTTCAAGTTTTTCCAAAAATTCTTTATATGCCATTCGATTCCTATGACTGTCCACTTATCGTGCCCGTTCCCAGATATGATGCCCAACGTCTTATAAAATTGTGGCCATTTTTTTTCTAATTTAAAATATTTAATGAAAAATGCTATTGACATCAAAGTTTGAATGGGCCTACCCCCCAAGTTCAAGTTTTTCCAAAAATTCTTTATATGCCATTCGATTTCTATGACTGTCCACTTATCGTGCCCGTTCCCAGATATGATGCCCAACGTCTTATAAAATTTTGGCAATATATTTTCTAATTAAAAATTTTTAATGAAAAATGCTTTTGACATCAAAGTTTGAATGGGCCTACCCCCAAAGTTCAAGTTTTTCCAAAAATTCTTCATATGCCATTCGATTCCTATGACTGTCCACTTATCGTGCCCGTTCCCAGATATGATGCCCAACGTCTTATAAAATTGTGGTAATTTTTTTTCTAATTTAAAATTTTTAATGAAAAATTCTTTTGACATCAAAGTTTGAATGGGCCTACCCCCCAAGTTCAAGTTTTTCCAAAAATTCTTTATATGCCATTCGATTCCTATGACTGTCCACTTATCGTGCCCGTTTCCAGATATGATGCCCAACGTCTTATACAATTGTGGAAATTTTTTTCTAATTTTAAATTTTTCATGAAAAATGCTTTTGACATCAAAGTTTGAATGGGCCTACCCCCCAAGTTCAAGTTTTTCCAAAAAAACTTTATATGCCATTCGATTCCTATGACTGTCTACTTATCGTGCCCGTTCCCAGATATGATGCCCAACGTCTTATAAAATTGTGGCCATTTTTTTTCTAATTTAAAATATTTAATGAAAAATGCTATTGACATCAAAGTTTGAATGGGCCTACCCCACAAGTTCAAGTTTTTGCAAAAATTCTTTATATGCCATTCGATTCCTATGACTGTCCACTTATCGTGCCCGTTCCCAGATATGATGCCCAACGTCTTATAAAATTTTGGCCATTTTTTTTCTAATTTAAAATATTTAATGAAAAATGCTATTGACATCAAAGTTTGAATGGGCCTACCCCACAAGTTCAAGTTTTTCCAAAAATTCTTTATATGCCATTCGATTCCTATGACTGTCCACTTATCGTGCCCGTTCCCAGATATGATGCCCAACGTCTTATAAAATTGTGGTAATTTTTTTTCTAATTTAAAATTTTTCATGAAAAATGCTTTTGACATCAAAGTTTGAATGGGCCTACCCCCAAAGTTCAAGTTTTTCCAAAAATTCTTTATATGCCATTCGATTTCTATGACTGTCCACTTATCGTGCCCGTTCCCAGATATGATGCCCAACGTCTTATCAAATTGTGGTAATTTTTTTTCTAATTTAAAATTTTTAATGAAAAATTCTTTTGACATCAAAGTTTGAATGGGCCTACCCCCCAAGTTCAAGTTTTTCAAAAAATTCTTTATATGCCATTCGATTCCTATGACTGTCCACTTATTGTGCCCGTTCCCAGATATGATGCCCAACGTCTTATAAAATTGTGGAAATTTTTTTTCTAATTTAAAATTTTTCATGAAAAATGCTATTGACATCAAAGTTTGAATGGGCCTACCCCACAAGTTCAAGTTTTTCAAAAAATTCTTTATATGCCATTCGATTCCTATGACTGTCCACTTATCGTGCCCGTTCCCAGATATGATGCCCAACGTCTTATAAAATTTTGGAAATTTTTTTTCTAATTTAAAATATTTAATGAAGAATGCTATTGACATCAAAGTTTGAATGGGCCTACCCCACAAGTTCAAGTTTTTCCAAAAATTCTTTATATGCCATTCGATTCCTATGACTGTCCACTTATCGTGCCCGTTCCCAAATGTGATGCCCAACGTCTTATAAAATGTTGGCTATTTTTTTTCTAATTTAAAATTTTTAATGAAAAATGCTATTGACATCAAAGTTTGAATGGGCCTACCCCCCAAGTTCAAGTCTTTCCAAAAATTCTTTACATGCCATTCGATTCCTATGACTGTCCACTTATCGTGCCCGTTCCCAGATATGATGTCCAGTGTCTTATAATATTTTGGCAATTTTTTTTCTAATTTAAAACTTTTAATTAAAAATGCTTTTGACATCAAAGTTTGAATGGGCCTACCCCCCAAGTTCAAGTCTTTCCAAAAATTCTTTACATGCCATTCGATTCCTATGACTGTCCACTTATCGTGCCCGTTCCCAGATATGATGCCCAACGTCTTATAAAATTGTGGTAATTTTTTTTCTAATTTAAAATTTTTCATGAAAAATGCTTTTGACATCAAAGTTTGAATGGGCCTACCCCCAAAGTTCAAGTTTTTCCAAAAATTCTTTATATGCCATTCGATTTCTATGACTGTCCACTTATCGTGCCCGTTCCCAGATATGATGCCCAACGTCTTATAAAATTTTGGCAATTTTTTTTCTAATTTAAAATTTTTCATGAAAAATGCTTTTGACATCAAAGTTTGAATGGGCCTACCCCCCAAGTTCAAGTTTTTCCAAAAAAAATTTATATCCCATTCGATTCCTATGACTGTCTACTTATCGTGCCCGTTCCCAGATATGATGCCCAACGTCTTATAAAATTGTGGCCATTTTTTTCTAATTTAAAATATTTAATGAAAAATGCTATTGACATCAAAGTTTGAATGGGCCTACCCCACAAGTTCAAGTTTTTCCAAAAATTCTTTATATGCCATTCGATTCCTATGACTGTCCACTTATCGTGCCCGTTCCCAGATATGATGCCCATCGTCGTGTATAAATTTGGTAATTTTTTTTCTGTATATATCAAAGTTATTGCAATTTTTTTAATCATTATTTTATTTTAAGGTTATGTTTTGGTTTGTTCATATGCAACAAACTTCATTTTAACAAACTATTACAATAACAATTGTTAACTTTTATATTCACCACACCAAAATAAATAAAATGGAATGTACAACATCAACAACAACAAAAAACAATCAGCTGTTTCCGGTTTGTTTTCTTCGGTTTGTTTTGTTCACGGGCGTTTTTTGGCAAACTTTTTTTACAGAGTTGCAAAAAAAGTACTTTTTATGTAAACATTAGAAAAAAATGTAAACAAAAGAATGACAAAAATATTGCTATATTTGTGGAATCATTAGCTGGTCATTTTAAAAGATATTTTAATTCAAAAAACTGGAATAAATTACTAAACGACCGTAGAATCAGATTTCGTGGTTGTCACTTGCGCCATTTTAGTAGACCACGAGTTATTCAAATTTCAATTTAATCATCTACATTGTTGCTTCGTAGCAGACTTTTGCTCCTAGAATCAAAAATATTCGTTGAGCACCATTATGGAAACATTTTTTGAATAGAGGACAAAAATACCTATCTACTGATGTCTCAATCATTTTTCCAAGTACTTTCAGTCAGAAGTGATATTGCAGCAAACTTTTGAAAAGTAAAAAAATAAGTAAATTTTGTTTTTTTTTTTCTAAAAATTAAAATATTCGTTGAGCACCAACATGGAAATGATCTCCAAATAGGGGACAAAAATACCTATTTATTGATGTATCGAACATTTTCCTAAGTGCTTTCAGTCAGAAGTTATACCGCAGCAAACTTTTGAAAAGTAGAAAAATAAGTCAAAAGTTTTTTTGTTCTAAAAATTAAAATATTCGTTGAGCACCAACATGGAAATAATTTCTGAATAGGGGACCGAAATACCTATTTATTGATGTATCAATCATTTTTCTAAGTACTTTCATTCGGAAGTGATATTGCAGCAAACTTTTGAAAAATGAAAAACTAAGTACATTTTGTTTTTTTTTTTTTCTAAAAATTAAAATATTCGTTGAGCACCAATACGGAAATGATGTCCAAATAGGGGACAAAAATACCTATTTATTGATGTATTGAACATTTTTCTAAGTACTTTCAGTCAGAAGTTATATTGCAGCAAACTTTTGATAAGTAGAAAAATAAGTCAAAAGTTTTTTTGTTCTAAAAATTAAAATATTCGTTGAGCACCAATATGGAAATAATTTCTGAATAGGGGACAAAAATACCTATTTATTGATGTATCAATCATTTTTCTAAGTACTTTCAATCAGAAGTTATCACTTTTTTAACTTATATATACGTCGTAAATAAACGTCTTCTCACAATGTGACTATGTGTGTGCGCACATGTATAAGCATAGCGGCAAACCATACATAAAAAATGTAAACAAAAAATGAACAAAATATAGCATTATTCATTTAATCACAAACAGGTCATTCTAGGAGCTATTTTAATTTTAAAAACTGGAATTAATTACTGGATATTCCTAGTATCAGATTTCGTGGTTGTCACTTGCGCCATTTTAGTAGACCACGTGTTATTCAAATTTCAATTTAATCATCTACATTGTTGCTCTGTAGCAGATTTTTGCTCCTAAAATCAAAAGTATTCGTTGAGCACCAACATGGAAATAATTTCTGAATAGGGGACAAAAATACCTATCATCTGATGTATCAATCATTTTTCCAAGTACTTTCATTCGGAAGTGATATTGCAGCAAACTTATGAAAAGTAGAAAAATAAGTCAAACGTTTTTTTTGTTCTAAAAATTAAAATATTCGTTGAGCACCAACATGGAAATAATTTCTAAATTGGGCACAAAAATACCTATTTATTGATGTATTGAACATTTTTCTAAGTACTTTCAATCAGAAGTTATCACGTATATAAAATCGAATTAAATATACGTCTTCTCTCAATGTGACTATGTGTGTGCGCACATGTATAAGCATAGCGGCAAACCATACATAAAAAATGTAAACAAAAAATGAACAAAATATAGCATTATTCATTTAATCACAAACAGGTCATTCTAGGAGCTATTTTAATTTTAAAAACTGGAATTAATTACTGGATATTCCTAGTATCAGATTTCGTGGTTGTCACTTACGCCATTTTAGTAGACCACGTGTTATTCAAATTTCAATTTAATCATCTACATTGTTGCTTCGTAGCAGATTTTTGCTCCTACAAAAGAAAATGTTCGTTGAGCACCAATATGGAAAAAAGTTCTGAATAGAGGACAAAAATACCTATCAACTGATGTATCAATCATTTTTCCAAGTACTTTCAGCCAGAAGTGATATTGCAGCAAACTTTTGAAAAATGAAAAAAATAAGTAAATTTTGTTTTTTTTTTCTAAAAATTAAAATATTCGTTGAGCACCAATATGGAAATGATCTCCAAATAGGGGACAAAAATACCTATTTATTGATGTATTGAACATTTTTCTAAGTACTTTCAGTCAGAAGTGATATTGCAACAAACTTTTGAAAAGTAGAAAAATTAGTAAAAAGTTTTTTTGTTCTAAAAATTAAAATATTCGTTGAGCACCAATATGGAAATAATTTCTGAATAGGGCACAAAAATACCTATCAACTGATGTATCAATCATTTTTCCAAGTACTTTCATTCGGAACTGATATTGCAGCAAACTTTTGAAAAATGAAAAAATAGGTAAATTTCGTTTTTTTTTTTTCTAAAAATTAAAATATTCGTTGAGCACCAATACGGAAATGATCTCCAAATAGGGGACGAAAATACCTATTTATTGATGTATTGAACATTTTTCTAAGTACTTTCAGTCAGAAGTTATATTGCAGCAAACTTTTGAAAAGTAGAAAAATAAGTCAAAAGTTTTTTTGTTCTAAAAATTAAAATATTCGTTGAGCACCAACATGGAAATAATTTCTAAATAGGGCACAAAAATACCTATTTATTGATGTATTGAACATTTTTCTAAGTACTTTCAATCAGAAGTTATCACTTTTTTAACTTATATATACGTCGTAAATAAACGTCTTCTCACAATGTGACTATGTGTGTGCGCACATGTATAAGCATAGCGGCAAACCATACATAAAAAAATGTAAACAAAAAATGAACAAAATATAGCATTATTCATTTAATCACAAACAGGTCATTCTAGGAGCTATTTTAATTTTAAAAACTGGAATTAATTACTGGATATTCCTAGTATCAGATTTCGTGGTTGTCACTTGCGCCATTTTAGTAGACCACGTGTTATTCAAATTTCAATTTAATCATCTACATTGTTGCTTCGTAGCAGATTTTTGCTCCTAAAATCAAAAGTATTCGTTGAGCACCAACATGGAAATAATTTCTGAATAGGGGACAAAAAATACCTATCAACTGATGTATCAATCATTTTTCCAAGTACTTTCATTCGGAAGTGATATTGCAGCAAACCTTTGAAAAATGAAAAAATAAGTAAATTTTGTTTTTTTTTTTCTAAAAATTAAAATATTCGTTGAGCACCAATACGGAAATGATCTCCAAATAGGGGACGAAAATACCTATTTATTGATGTATTGAACATTTTTCTAAGTACTTTCAGTCAGAAGTTATATTGCAGCAAACTTTTGAAAAGTAGAAAAATAAGTCAAAAGTTTTTTTGTTCTAAAAATTAAAATATTCGTTGAGCACCAACATGGAAATAATTTCTAAGTAGGGCACAGAAATACCTATTTATTGATGTATTGAACATTTTTCTAAGTACTTTCAATCAGAAGTTATCACTTTTTTAATTTATATATACGTCGTCTTCTCACAATGTAACTATGTGTGTGCGCACATGTATAAGCATAGCGGCAAACCGTACATAAAAAATGTAAACAAAAAATGAACAAAATATAGCATTATTCATTTAATCACAAACAGGTCATTCTAGGAGCTATTTTAATTTTAAAAACTGGAATTAATTACTGGATATTTCTAGTATCAGATTTCGTGGTTGTCACTTGCGCCATTTTAGTAGACCACGTGTTATTCAAATTTCAATTTAATCATCTACATTGTTGCTTCGTAGCAGATTTTTGCTCCTAAAATCAAAAGTATTCGTTGAGCACCAACATGGAAATAATTTCTGAATAGGGGACAAAAATACCTATCAACTGATGTATCAATCATTTTTCCAAGTACTTTCATTCGGAACTGATATTGCAGCAAACTTTTGAAAAATGAAAAAATAGGTAAATTTCGTTTTTTTTTTTTTCTAAAAATTAAAATATTCGTTGAGCACCAATACGGAAATGACCTCCAAATAGGGGACGAAAATACCTATTTATTGATGTATTGAACATTTTTCTAAGTACTTTCAGTCAGAAGTTATACCGCAGCAAACTTTTGAAAAATAGAAAAAATTACTAAAAAGTTTTTTTGTTCTAAAAATTAAAATATTCGTTGAGCACCAACATGGAAATAATTTCTGAATAGAGGACAAACATTTCTATTCACTGATGTATAGATCATTTTCCTAAGTACTTTCAGTCAGAAGTGATATTGCATCAAACTTTTAAAAAAAAAAAACTTTTTACTTATTTTTTTCTGAACTTTTTTTTTCTTGACTGAAAGTACTTAGAAAAATGTTCAATACATCAATAAATAGGTATTTTCGTTCCCTATTCGGAAATCATTTCCGTATTGGTGCTCAACGAATACTTTAATTTTTAGGAAAAAAAAACAAAATTTACTTATTTTTTTACTTTTCAGAAGTTTGCTGCAATATCACTTCTGACTGAAAGTACTTGGAAAAATGATTGATACATCAGTTGATAGGTATTTTTGTCCCCTATTCAGAAATTATTTCCATGTTGGTGCTCAACGAATACTTTTGATTTTAGGAGCAAAAATCTGCTACGAAGCAACAATGTAGATGATTAAATTGAAATTTGAATAACACGTGGTCTACTAAAATGGCGCAAGTGACAACCACGAAATCTGATACTAGAAATATCCAGTAATTAATTCCAGTTTTTAAAATTAAAATAGCTCCTAGAATGACCTGTTTGTGATTAAATGAATAATGCTATATTTTGTTCATTTTTTGTTTACATTTTTTATGTATGGTTTGCCGCTATGCTTATACATGTGCGCACACACATAGTCACATTGTGAGAAGACGTTTATTTACGACGTATATATAAGTTAAAAAAGTCATAACTTCTGATTGAAAGTACTTAGAAAAATGTTCAATACATCAATAAATAGGTATTTTTGTGCCCTATTTAGAAATTATTTCCATGTTGGTGCTCAACGAATATTTTAATTTTTAGAACAAAAAAACTTTTGACTTATTTTTCTACTTTTCAAAAGTTTGCTGCAATATAACTTCTGACTGAAAGTACTTAGAAAAATGTTCAATACATCAATAAATAGGTATTTTCGTCCCCTATTTGGAGGTCATTTCCGTATTGGTGCTCAACGAATATTTTAATTTTTAGAAAAAAAAAAAACGAAATTTACCTATTTTTTCATTTTTCAAAAGTTTGCTGCAATATCAGTTCCGAATGAAAGTACTTGGAAAAATGATTGATACATCAGTTGATAGGTATTTTTGTCCCCTATTCAGAAATTATTTCCATGTTGGTGCTCAACGAATACTTTTGATTTTAGGAGCAAAAATCTGCTACGAAGCAACAATGTAGATGATTAAATTGAAATTTGAATAACACGTGGTCTACTAAAATGGCGCAAGTGACAACCACGAAATCTGATACTAGAAATATCCAGTAATTAATTCCAGTTTTTAAAATTAAAATAGCTCCTAGAATGACCTGTTTGTGATTAAATGAATAATGCTATATTTTGTTCATTTTTTGTTTACATTTTTTATGTACGGTTTGCCGCTATGCTTATACATGTGCGCACACACATAGTTACATTGTGAGAAGACGACGTATATATAAATTAAAAAAGTGATAACTTCTGATTGAAAGTACTTAGAAAAATGTTCAATACATCAATAAATAGGTATTTTTGTGCCCTATTTAGAAATTATTTCCATGTTGGTGCTCAACGAATATTTTAATTTTTAGAACAAAAAAACTTTTGACTTATTTTTCTACTTTTCAAAAGTTTGCTGCAATATAACTTCTGACTGAAAGTACTTAGAAAAATGTTCAATACATCAATAAATAGGTATTTTCGTCCCCTATTTGGAGATCATTTCCGTATTGGTGCTCAACGAATATTTTAATTTTTAGAAAAAAAAACAAAATTTACTTATTTTTTCATTTTTCAAAAGTTTGCTGCAATATCAGTGCCGAATGAAAGTACTTGGAAAAATGATTGATACGTCAGTTGATAGGTATTTTTGTCCCCTATTCAGAAATTATTTCCATGTTGGTGCTCAACGAATACTTTTGATTTTAGGAGCAAAAATCTGCTACGAAGCAACAATGTAGATGATTAAATTGAAATTTGAATAACACGTGGTCTACTAAAATGGCGCAAGTGACAACCATGAAATCTGATACTAGGAATATCCAGTAATTAATTCCAGTTTTTAAAATTAAAATATCTGCTAGAATGACCTGTTTGTGATTAAATGAATAATGCTATATTTTGTTCATTTTTTATGTACGGTTTGCCGCTATGCTTATACATGTGCGCACACACATAGTCACATTGTGAGAAGACGTATACTTACGACGTATATATAAGTTAAAAAAGTGATAACTTCTGATTAAAAGTACTTAGAAAAATGTTCAATACATCAATAAATAGGTATTTTTGTCCTCTATTCAGAAGTCATTTCCATGTTGGTGCTCAACAAATATTTTATTTATTAGAACAAAAAAACTTTTTACTAATTTTTCTTCTTTTCAAAAGTTTGCTGCAATATATCTTCTGACTGAAAGTACTTAAAAAAATTTTCAATACATCAATAAATAGGTATTTTTGTCCCCTATTTGGAAATCATTTCCGTATTGGTGCTCAACGAATATTTTAATTTTTAGAAAAAAAAAAACAAAATTTACTTATTTTTTCATTTTTCAAAAGTTTGCTGCAATATCACTTCCGAATGAAAGTACTTGGAAAAATGATTGATACATCAGTTGATAGGTATTTTTGTCCTCTATTCAGAACTTTTTTCTATATTGGTGCTCAACGAACATTTTCGTTTTTAGAAGCAAAAGTCTGCTACGAAGCAACAGTATAGATGATTAAATTCAAATTTGAATAACATGTGGTCTGCTACAATGGCGCAAGTGACAATCACGAAATCTGATTCTACGGTCATTCCGTAATTAATTCCACTTGTTAAAATTAGAATATCGTTTAAAATGATCAGATAACGAGTCCACAAATAAAGCAATATTTTTGTCATTCCTTTGTTTACGTTTTAATGACACGTGCTACAAAATACTACCTTTTTTTACAACTCTGAAAAAAGTTTGCCAAAACATGAAAAAAGTTTGCTAAAAAGTTTGTTTTCTTCAGCTCGGTAAAAAAGTTTGCTAAAAAGTTTGTTTTCTTCAGCTCGGTCATATTTAAACAAAATTTGGAATGACATAGTTCATTTGCCTATTTTATAAAATTATTACATACAGAAAATAGAAACAAACCAAAAGGAAAGAATAAAACAAGTTCAAATTAAAAAAAAAAAAAAAAAAAAAAAAAACAAAAGAAAAGAAAAGGATAAAACAATTTCACATTGATACATAAATGAGAAAATAGTTACATACATAATTTAAAAACTAATAAAGAAATAATACAAGAAGCAAGTGTTTAAGAAAAGCAGAAAGAAATATTATACCACCACATCATTTGATCATCCCAAATAAGAGAATTTAAACCAGGAAATTTCGTTCAGCTAAGAGATAAACAACTAAAAACACATTCTCTAGTTCTCTTTATTAAGTAAGTCTCTTTTAATTTGTTTCCCCATTCTAAAATCTCTTAAATCATTCATTTATCGTTTTTCCAAATTCATCCAAACATATATATATACATAAATATAAAAGACAAAAATTTAAGAAATTGTTATTAAACTAGAACTTCATTAAAAAAGATAATTATCTCGCTCTTAAAAAATAAATAAAAAGCTTACAGTCCACTATAAAAAGAGTAAGAAAAATATATGTTACAAAGTAACTTAAATAGAAAATACAAAGTTAGTTCAAAAGAGAAAACAATAAACCCAAAAAAGAATAAACTTAAAAAGGAATACCTAAAACAAATCAGAGGTGGAAAAGTGAATATATTATATTTTTGCAATTGTTTCACAGACTAATTTGAAAAATTTTAAATTTACTTGGGAAAGTTAAATTGATTAGACATAATCAAAAAACAATATTAAATCTAATAAAAAATACAATCTCACAACAATTTAATTATAAAAACAATAACAATTTAAGCTATTCTCATTGCAGTATACACATTTCTCATAAGAGTTACCATTGTGTTATTTTACACGTTTTAAATAAATTTCAAATACAACACAATTATAACACATTGGATCGTAATAATTCAATATTTATATATTGTTATAAAATATTCTTAATCCTTTTCTTCGTAATTTATAAAAATATTTGCAAAAAATAATAAATTTAAGAAATTTCAACAAAAAATTAAAATTTACAATTGTGTTATTTTACACGTTTTAAATAAATTTCAAATACAACACAATTATAACATATTGAATCTTAATATTTTAATATTTATATCTTGTTAAAAAAAAAAAAAAATATTCTTAATACAATTTATAAGAAATATTTGCAAGAAAAATAAAAATTTTAAGAAAATTTGTCGATAGAATCAAAATTTCAACAAAAATTAAAATTTCATGAGAAATTTGATTCACTTACCATACATACATACCTCTATTTTCCGAAAACATTTTATATTTGGAAGAAAACTTTAAAAACTCTTAACCTGTTTAAAAAGCAAAATTCATTAGTATAAATTTAACTAATATTAAATTTTCGAAACAGCTTACCCCCAAATTTGATATTTTTCTACATTCCGCATAAAATAAGAAATTTTAAAATAATTTTCACGCTTTTATCACTTTAACCCATTAAATCGGTGCTAATAAAAGTGAATTTAGTCAACTAGGCAATTTTACATGCTCTGTTCGCAACTAGTGCTATATTTCCTATAGTTTTTATCTCTATCACAACGAGCAGAGTAGTAAAATTAACTATTAACACTATACAATAAGTGTTTAATGCTATAACTCTTTAAACCTTTACCTAAAAAATTGCCTCAATTAACTAAATAACATATTTAGTATCGTACTCTATATTCTATTCATTATAAAGTTTATTCAATACAATCACACCTATATACTCAGGATTCAATTGTATTCCCTTATTAAAACCTAGTATCATTTCACTCTGCAAAATGACTTCTACATCCAATACATCTACGTCCAATTCTACGTCCAACGATTTAACTGGATCACCCTCTAAAGATTGTTTTCTGTTCAATTGTGAACATTTGCTTCACTTTTGCGACTTATTCAACAGAACTGAAGTAGAAGATCAAACTGAATCAGTTCTGGAAATTAAGTTAAAAGACTTAGAAACAAGATGGACAAATTTAGATGTTTCTTACAAAAATGTCATGTTATCTCAAAGTGACACAGTTGATTCTGAATTTAAAGTACAAGCTAAAAGTGAATATGATGCATGCGTAAGCGCATATTATCACTGTTCCTCCCAAATTGTGGATTTAATAAAAGTTTCTCACATAGAAACCCCAAATATGCCTGTATTTCAGTCAACATCACGCTATTCTATCCCAGCTCTAGCTTTAAGACAGGACATTATGCCAAATAACTCAAGCGATTGCATAAAGCTACCTCCCTGTGATACAGAAGTATTCAGGGGTAGTTACGAAGAATGGCCCTCGTTTCGTGATATGTTCACAGCAGTGTACATTAATCACTCAAAGCTCACTCCCGTCACAAAGTTGTATCATCTTCGTAACAAAACAAGAGGCGAAGCTGGTGATATAGTAAAAAGATATCCTCTCTCACACGATAATTTTGAACTGGCATGGAATGCATTAAAATCCCGCTACGAGAACAAGCGTGTTCTTGTAGACAATCAGATAAAAATTCTCTTTGACATTCCTTCAGCTACTAATGAAAATAGTGAGTCTATCAGACGTATTCAATCATCAGTTAATGATTCTCTAGCAACCCTCAAAACTCTTGGTGTTGCTGTCGAAAGTTGGGATCCTATTCTCATTCGACTAATTTCAACAAAACTACCAGACTCAACTCTTTCTCTATGGGAACAAACGCTCACATCCCCTCGTGAGCTTCCGAAATGGTCCCAAATGTCACAGTTTCTTGTGGATAGATACGAAGCCGTTGAACGCCTTACAAGTATCAGAAACTCGAAAGATAGCTTGTCCCTCACTAAATCTTCAAACATACAAACATATGTATTACAAGAAAACGCAAACTCCTCTTGCAAGTTATGTAATGAAGAACATACACTCAGAATATGCCCAAAGTTTAGATCATTCTCAGTACAAGAGAGAATTGATTATGTGTTCAAAAATAAATATTGCAATAATTGTTTAGGATATTCTCACATTAAAGTAAACTGCAAAAGCAAACGAACATGTCTCTATTGCAAAAAACCACACCACACCCTATTGCATATGGCTAAAAAGTCTCAAAATATTGCCAATAATAAAGAAATTGCTGAAAATGTTTCAAACAAACCCATTAATTCCCAAAACTCTTTCCCAAAAATTACTCAAAATGACACTCAAAGTGAGCAGCCTACTACATCAAAACACATTCAAGCTAATTGTTCTACTAGCAATGAGAACATTCTGCACTCATGCAAATAGAATGTAGAGGCGAATTATTTACTATTAGAGCTTTAATTGACCCTGGTTCTCAACGAACATTTTTAACTGAACGAATTAGAAATCGTCTTCAGCTCCCTTATCAAAATACTCATTTCGAAATCGTGGGAATTGGTGGTCAAAAGCAAGCTGCAAATAAAGAATGTGAGTTCACACTATACGCCAAAAGAACAAATATAAGAATCCCTATAAAAGCTATAGTCTTGCCAAAAGTAACAAAACGGCTCCCAGCATGTTCATTTG
This sequence comes from Calliphora vomitoria, assembly GCA_942486065.2. NCBI lineage: Eukaryota > Metazoa > Arthropoda > Insecta > Diptera > Calliphoridae > Calliphora > Calliphora vomitoria. The sequence goes on from OW818029.2 coordinate 38,556,367, forward strand.
AAATCCCTAACACAAAAGAACTTGAAAACTTAGATCTAGCCGACCCAACTTTTAATAAAACTTCCCAAATTGATTTAATTTTAGGCAATGACTATGAGCATTTTATCAATCTCGATGGCATAAGAAAAAATATTTGTGGCAAAACATCTGCCTATAAAACTATTTTTGGCTGGGTACTTAGTGGTCCCATGAAAGTTGAAGCAATTCAAGCCTTCACAACTGAAGTCAGCTCGAATGAAAATTACGAACTCGCTACACTCTTAAAAAAGTTTTGGGAAGATGAAGAAATCCCATCGGTTCACACAAACTCAAAAGATGATGAATTTTGTGAAAATTTCTATACTCAGACAACCACTCGTCATAAAAATGGTAGATATATAGTTAGATTACCATTTAAGACAGAATATCCTAAAGATATCTTCCTCGGATCTTCACGATTCGTAGCCCTTGCTCAATATTCCAGAATGGAAAAGACACTTTCGAAAGATCCAGAGTTACAGTCCCAATACAAAACAGTTTTGGAAGAGTATTTATCACTAAATCAGATGGAAGAATCTAACTCCCAAGAAATTATATCTCAAGGCAAATATCTCTCATATTATTTACCCCATCACGCGGTTGTGCGACCAGAACACAAAACCACAAAGGTTAGAGTCGTTTTCAACGCGTCGAGAAAAACTAAGTCTCAAGTTTCGCTGAATGATGTTCTCTATACAGGCCCCACTCTTCAAAGTGATTTAATCACAACAATACTCAATTGGAGAAAGTATCAATTTGTATTTAGTGGCGATATTCAAAAAATGTATCGCCAAATTCTTATACACCCAGATGATAGACCCTATCAAAAGATTTTGTTCCAACGTCAACAAGACAGCCCTATTAAAGATTTTGAGTTAAAAACAGTTACTTTTGGAGTAAACTGCGCCCCCTTTTTAGCGATTCGCACCCTTTTACAACTCGCCTCAGATGTAGAATCCCAGTACCCAAAGGTATCATCAATTCTGCGAACAGAAACATATGTTGATGATATTCTGTCTGGTGGCTATACAATCGAAGAAACTCTCACTGCCCAAACTCAGCTTATAGAAGCATTAAATTCAGCGGGTTTTCCATTAAAAAAGATAACCGCAAATAATCCCAAACTTCTCACACATTTACCAAAAGAAGATCTTTATGATCTTGATTTTCTTCGCTTCCATGAGACGAGCGCTACCAAAACACTTGGTATTAGATGGAATGCGCTAAATGACTCGTTTACTTATCAATTTGCAGAAATCGATCAAGTTACAAAAATAACAAAGCGACAAATCCTCTCCTCGATTGCAAAATTATTTGACCCCGCTGGATGGCTGGCTCCAATAGTCATCAGAGCAAAAATTTTGTTGCAACAATTGTGGTTAGAAAAACTACAATGGGACGAAGAAGTTTCCCGAGATTCCCTTCAAAATTGGAATACTCTTGTTCAAGATCTACAGAAAGTAGAAACTATCTCTATACCCCGCTGGCTACAATATACACCTTCAGATACTATACAAATTCACGGGTTTTCTGATGCATCCAAATCAGCATACTGTGCAGTGTTATATGTAAGGTGTCAAACTCATACCCACACAGCGTTTTCAAATTTGTTAGTAGCCAAATGTAAAGTTGCTCCAATTCAGACAGTTTGTCTTCCAAGGCTTGAACTTAACGGAGCCCTACTCTTAACAAAACTCCTTAAGTATGTTAACTCTACATTAAATTTTAAAACCAAAGATATATATTTATGGACTGATTCATCCATAGTCCTGGGTTGGCTTTCTAAACTCCCTTCAACATGGGAGACATATGTGGCCAACAGAGTTTCTCAGATCAATCTCATTGCTCCAGATGCAATATGGCGACACGTTTCAACGCACGACAACCCAGCCGATCTGGGAACACGTGGCTGCAAACCACAGGAACTTGCTCACAATTCCCTCTGGTGGCATGGCCCTTCATGGCTAACTAATCCCTCTTCTGTATGGCCAAAACGAAATCCTCTTCACTCTATCGAAAAAAGCACAGAAATTCAATCCTTACACACCGAAGTTGATAGAAATGATATTTTAAATAAATATTCATCATACCCCAAGGCATTACGCATTTTTTGTTATATTTTTAGATTCTGTAATCGATCCCTAAAAAAGCGAGAACCAATTGAAAATAGTAAAGCTCCGTATCATTTGACTCTAAACGAAATGAAAAATGCAAAAACTAGACTAATTATTTTAGCTCAGGAAAGTTTTTACCCAGATGAATATAATTGTCTAAATAACTCTAAGCCTATCTCAAACAAAAGTTCCCTCAAAAGTTTGAACCCTTTTCTAGATCCAAATTCTATCATGAGAGTAAATGGTAGATTATCTCAATCCTCTCTTCCTTATTCGGAACGTTACCCTATCATTTTACCTGGTAATTCTCGATTTTGCCAATTGTATCTAACCCATTTACACAAATTTCTATGTCACGCTGAATGCAGTCAAATGTACAGAGCAGTACAAACTGAATTTTTTATATTCAGACTCAAACCGCGTATTAAGAAGATAATACGTAACTGTAAATGTTGTATAGTATTCAAACAGCAGCCATGTTCACAAATAATGGCACCCTTACCTCCGGAGAGATGTAACCTTTCTTTACCCTTTCAAATAACAGGTATTGATTTTGCTGGGCCGTTTGAATTAAAGACATCCTCATTAAGAAAATCACCCTATGTTAAAGGTTACGTGAGTGTTTTTGTTTGTTTCAGCACGAAAGCTATTCATCTAGAACCCTGCTCAGATCTATCCTCTGCTGCATTTCAGGCCGCATTTAGTCGTTTCGTTGGGAGGCGAGGCCTACCCCAAAGGGTAGTAACAGATAATGGCAGAAATTTTCTCGGATGCAGTAGAGCACTTGAACTCGAATTTTCAACTTTTATTGAACATGCAGCTCACGACATAGCTCAGAAATACATTGCTCACGGGTTCGAGTGGAAATTCATACCACCGCACGCTCCGCACATGGGTGGCTTATGGGAGGCCGCCGTAAAAAGCTTCAAATACCACTTTAAACGAGTTGCGGGGTCCCATAAATTCACTTACGAAGAATTGGCTACTGTGTTAGCTCGTATTGAAGGAGTACTCAACTCTCGACCAATATCTGCACTATCTGAAGATCCGACAGATCTGACAGCATTGACTCCAGGTCACTTTTTAAGAGGCGCTCCCTTGATAGCGTTCCCAGAACAAAGCTTCCAGGATATGTCCCTTATAAACCGATGGGAAAAATTGAAGGCAATTCACCATCAATGTTCCATACGATGGAAAGAAGACTACCTCAAGTCTCTACACAAGCGCTACAAATGGAAGAACTCTTCTCCAAACATTCATGTTGGTGACCTAGTGGTTGTAATAGATGATTTATTACCACCCCACGAATGGCGTTTAGGAAGGATTGAGAAAACATTCCCAGGTTCTGATAACAATATACGTGCAGCTGAGGTACGCGTAGCTACCGGAACAATAACTCGCCCAATTGTTAAATTGTGTCTTCTTCCCTTTGCAAATAAAAGTGAACCTCTTTGCTAGATCTCATAATTTCTCTCTAAAATTAACCAAAACCTTCATTATAATATATATATGAATTCACGTTATTATTCTCATATCTCTTAATTTAAACTTTAGCTTACTTTACACACATTCACATATTGCTCATTTATATTCCTAAAATTATAACTTTACATTCAACAGCATATAACCTCCCCACTTACGTTTATCCATTTTTAATAAAGTAATTTATACCCTTAGGAATAACCGAAGGCTCGAAATCACCCGGCCGACTTCAAGTCAACGTAGCCAAACATCCCATAGCACTAGAAGTCGAGACGAAACCACCCGGCCTACTTCAAGTCGACGCAGCCAAACAACCAATAGCGCTAGAAGACGCGACCCGGACATTTACAAGTGTGCATTGTGTACCAGCTTTCACGCACTGCGATTTTGTCGCAAATTTATGAAAATGAGCCCTAAGAAGAGAGAGAACGTGGTGGAGAACCACCGCTATTGCATCAACTGTCTTGCAAAAAGCCACACAATAAGAGCTTGTCAATCGATGGACACCTGCAGGATATGTGACAGGTATCATCACACATTGTTGCACCCACGTCGTCAACGTGTTCGTCATCAACAGCAACAAGGTCAACGACAGCAGTCAAACCGTCAACAACAACGTCAGCAGTCAAACCGTCAACAACAACATCAACAGCCAGAAAGTCGTGACAACCAACAGCAAGCCAGTCAACAAGTCACTCAATCAGCTATAACACCAACTAAATCGACAACACCAGACGTTAAAATATTAGTGGAGGCGATTCGTTCGCTGGCTCACGTATTATGTACCCAACAGGGTCCAATTCTTGCCTAGTGCCAAGGCCGGCGGCATGTCCAAACTAGTTTGAACACTAAAATTATAATTTATATTCATTATAATTTTTATATTAATTATTTGAAATTCAATTAATATAAGTAATTTTTTTGTAGTGTAAGCGATATCGTAAAAGACACAAAATGTGGCATCGCTAACATTTTTATCGCCAGTTTTCGTTAAATACACGAAGTTTCAACGTACTGGAAGTTTAATAACTAACATATAGATTTAACAAGCTAAGAAAACTTACTTGCACTAGAACCACCAAGAAGTTCAGTCTATTAATTTTATACTTACCTTAAAAATAAAGATTTTATACTTACCATTGCCATTGTAACTTACCTTAAAACTGAAGAAACCTAATAAAGGAACCCAAAATTGAATTGTATTGAAAACCAAAATACTTACCTCATCATTTCTAAAGGAAAAAAGGTGATATTTATGCTATAAGAACCAGCCTAAAGAACACTCATCTAACCCTTAAATTTCTCTACCCACAATTATAATTATTCAACTCTGAGTAATTATAATTACATCTTTATTATAGATTACCCCCTTTGATCTTGTTATAGATTACCCCCCTTTAGATCATCACATTTGTCACCATCTATAATAGAGATTTTATAATACTTAATCCCAAAAGTATTCAAATTTTATTTAATTTATTTAAAAAAAAAAATGTTTATTTGGGACACTATAATTTTTTCAACCCAAAAAACACACAAAAAAATTGTTTACAATCTTACAGTAAATTTCTACATAAAATTGTTGACTGGGTTACACAATGTTTATAAATATTTTATCTTATTCACCGATACTGCGATACAAAAAAAGCTAGATACAAAAGATGTAGAAAACAGTTCTTTTGTTTTGTTTACAATTTGTTTTTCTTTTTATATGCGTATGTACAAAATGTTCGAACACTTTTTGTTTAGTTCTTTTGCTTTCTTTTGTTACCAGTGATGCCGTTTGGTTACATTTGTTACATTTTTCGTAACTTTTCAACCCTCTACGTAACATGTATAATTTTCTTGTTTTGGACCTTATTTTCGTAACTTTTCAGACCTGCATCTAAATAAATTACAATATGAAAAAGTAGTACACATTTTTAGTACTTTAAATTCATTCATGCCACGGATGTTTCTATTAAACAATAATGTGACTTATTTGAAATTTATTACCAGCTAGGTCTATATAATTTTGAGAGATCTGACGAAGTCTTCCTAATGAACTCTTCAAATGCGAATGATTTTAGTAATGTACTTTTGAGCTGGCTAATATCCAATTTTGTTCATTTGGAAGACTTCGTCAGATACAACAAATGTTATGGCTGGATCACATTACACTGATTTTAGACATTTAAAGAAGTCTGTGGAAAATATCGTATGTAATTAATGTAGCTAAGGACATGATGAGAAATATCGCGGTATATTTTTGTTGAAACTCCAAAAGGTTATATAAATTTCAAAATACAAGGTGGCGCAAAAGTAATCCTCCTATCAGAAAATGCTATACATTTTTCCGATTATTGGTCAAATAAATAGTCAGCAATATTCCGCGTTCTGTAGCAGTGTAGCGTAACATTGTTTATTAACGTGTATTTCGCATGTGTTTACTACACAAATGTCAAAACAGAACTGACATTAGGGGCCAATCGCAAAATTTATAGCATTTTCTGATAGGAGGATTACTTTTGCGCCACCTTGTACCAACATTTCTTTTAATTAGACAACCATTAAATTTTAAGTCAAACAGTAGCAAAATAGCTTTCATTTAAATCAAGTGTAGACGGAACTCTAGAGCAACACATAGCCTTAAAGGAATATTTTCGTATAGAAATTTTGAATATTTGGCGTTCCTTTCATACACTCTAAAACTTTTGAATGATTTGAACAAAAACAAAATAGCAGCTGCTACATATTCCGCAACCAGAGTTAAAAAATTTATGAAATCGCAAGCAACTATTCTGAATTTAATGATATAAAAACTACGTCTAATTTTAAAATTAAATTTTCATATTAAAATTACTTTTTCCCGTTGGAAAAAATGTATCTAGGAGATTTAGCTCAATTTAGAAAAAAAATCAGAATGGTTTAGTGGTTTGTTTATTGAATCGATTTCCTAATTTAAATAATATTTACAGAAATAATTTCATGAGCACTCACTCCTCTACCATGAGTCCCTGATTTAAGTGCTGACGAATACCGGTATTAAGTATACAATCAAAAGAATGATGTGTAGAGAAAATTAAGCCAACTAAAACTTATAAAAAAACGGTCTGAATTACCGCACTCGAGATTGAATGAACTATCGCATCGAAAATAGATTTATATATCAAAATTATAATAAAATTTACTATATATCGTGGTCGATATTGAATGCCAGAATCTCGAATAAGAAAATTGCGATCAGTTTTACTCTCTGATTTAGTAACTCTGATTTAGTAACCTGTTGAATACGGAAAAAATTATTATTGTTAGTTATATGTTATTGAACATAATTCGTAAATGTAACTTTTTATGAAAAAATGTAACTTTTAATGAGAAAAGGTGTAACTTTTTCAATACTACCCCTGGTAACACTGTTTGTTACACTTATTCACAACATTAAGTTGTGTGTGGTTTGAGCTCAGTAAAAACTTATATGTTAAAACACTCTCTTATGTTCGCTCTTCACTTACAACTTAAAGTTGTGTAAGGTTTGAATGTGGTTTTGTACGAAGTGTGTTTAAGGTTTAGTTACATTTACAACTACAAGTTGCGTGTGATCGTCTTGAACTATGTTATGTTGTATGTGTAAATGAGTTTAGTGTAGATTTTTGATTTTTTTTCCTTAGATTTACACTCAATAACTAAAATTATTGATTTGTGTGGATTTCGTTTCACTTTACTGAGGGAAATTTGTTTTGTTCACACAATAATAACTGTATACACTTTTGTTGCACTTTTTTTTTTTTGTAATCTCTTTGGCACTTTAAATAAATAAAAATAAAAAGTTCATCGACACTTACTTTTATTTAAAAGTTAAAGATGTGCTGTGGTTTTTATTTGGAAGTTAAAGATGTGCTTGGGGGTTGAATTGTTCTTCAGCAAGAACAAATTTGTAGATCAACCTTTGTGAATTCCACGGGGGTTGTTTTGGAGTATATACTCTGTAAAGATATTATTTGTTAACTTTATTTACGATTTGCCAATCCGGCTCGATTGGACCAAAAATGTTGGGGTGTAGTGTAAATAAATTTAACAAATTTTTTATGAAAAAATGAAATACGGGGATTAGTAGATGTACTTTTCAATAATAATTTATTTCGGTTATACAAACCTTTTTTCTTTGGGGTTGGTTGGTAAGTAAATTTAGTTACAATTTCTTTTTTGTTTTAAAGTCATACGGATAATATACACCTCTATAAAGAGAGCAAGCGAGAGTACAAAAACTTCCCGTCGACTGGAAGTTTTTGTACAATGCAGGACCTTTAAATATGGGTAGTTAACGCTAATGCATTTTACGCATAAACAACATTCTTCTTTTATATTTATCTTAAATTCTATACTACAAACTAAATAATACCTAAAACTATCGTAACAATAAATAAAAATAAAAAGTAAACTCAAAAAAGGAAAAAATAAAAATTAAAAACAAAATTAAAAAATAAAAATAAATATAATATAAAATTATCCCCATCCTACTGTTCAGTGTTATACACCAAGTCACTTATATCTAGAGTGTTCACCCTCCTATGATAGAATAAGAGGCCTGCATCCCCGTATAGAAGACCCCCATCCCTAAACGCCAGAAGATCTACCGGTGAGAAATAGCGACTCATATGCAAGGCCTCCAAATCAGGAGCCCTTCGGAAGCAATCTGCCACCAAATCATTCCCCAGAGAAGAAGCCCGATCAAGGAATCTCAATGCAGATTCAATCAGGTACACATCAACCCTTGTAAAATCAATAGAGTCATAAATGGTCCTACATGAGGGCCTACGGAAAGTGCCATCGGAGCAGATCCTAGGACCCAGACCCAGACAAGATGACAGTATTCTCCTCTCCCATACCCTAAGCCTCTCCATCTGATGGGATGAAATCCCAAACCAAACTGGAAAGGCATATGACATGAGAGGTCTGATAATCTGCCGATATATCAGAAGTCTGATCCTAGTACTAAGGCCCACCTTGCGCCGCAGCAATCTGAGGTACATGTGGTAGACCCCCTTGACCCGATCCAAGACACCATCCACATGCCTGTAGAACTCGAAGTTCTCATGAAAGATAACTCCCAGGTATCTCATCCTGTCAGACGTCCTAACGCTCACGCCATTAATGGTCAAGTGTGGCACATTACCCCTAGCGTTCGGATAAAGGCGACCACGTCTACCTTTTATCAGCACACCATCAGTCTTGTCGATGTTCAACCGGAGACCCTATTTCACAAAATAGGCATTCAGGACAGATAGATATGCATGTGCGAATATTAAAAGTGTGCTTAAGTAAACTTGTATTAACCTAACATTCAACAAATTTGATGACCTAATGCGCGTTCATAAATTTGCAATTGTTAGGTTCATAGAGAGAATGGCAAAGAACTTTCATTAAAAAAAAATAATTTTTCACAAAAATTTTTTTTTTAACAAAAATTTATTTTGTTACTAAAAAATTTTTTTTTTACTAAAAAAGTAATTTTTTACTAAAAAAGTTATTTTTTACTAAAAAAGTTATTTTTTACTAAAAAAGTTATTTTTTACTAAAAAAGTAATTTTTTACTAAAAAAGTAATTTTTTACTGAAAAAGTAATTTTTAACTAAAAAAGTAATTTTGAACTAAAATAAGTAATTTTTTACTAAAAAATTAATTTTTTACTATAAAAGTTATTTTTACTAAAAAAGTTATTTTTTTACTAAAAAAGTAATTTTTTACTTATAATTTAATTTTTTACTTTTTTAGTAAAAAATTTAATTTTAAGTAAAAAAATTACTTTTTTTTTAAAAAAAAATTACTTAGAAAAAAAATTTTTTAGTAACAAAATAAATTTTTGTGAAAAATTATTTTTTTTAATGAACCTAACAATTGCAAATTTATGAACGCGCATTAGGTCATCAAATTTGTTGAATGTTAGGTTAATACAAGTTTACTTAAGCACACTTTTAATATTCGAACATGCAACTGTCAAAAACAACAATAAACCAAAGAGAAACATATATAATACAGGGTACATTAAAAATTAATTTTTTAGTAAAAAATTACTTTTTCAGTTAAAAATTACTTTTTCAGTAAAAAATTACTTTTTTAGTAAAAAATAACTTTTTTAGTAAAAAAATAACTTTTTTTAGTAAAAAATTACTTTTTTAGTAAAAAAAAATTTATTAGTAACAAAAAAATAAATTTTTGTTAAAAAAAAAATTTTTGTGAAAAATTATTTTTTTTAATGAAAATTCTTTGCCATTCTCTCTATGAACCCAACAATTGCAAATTTATGAACGCGCATTAGGTCATCAAATTTGTTGAATGTTAGGTTAATACAAGTTTACTTAAGCACACTTTTAATATTCGCACATGCAACTGTCAAAAACAACAATAAACCAAATAGAAGCATATACAAACAGGGTACATGAAAAAATGAGAAGTGCATAGTAAGTAGTTTTTGATTTGAACAAAATTGTAGATAATTTTATACAAGGTGTGTGAATTGATACATTATTTTAAAGTATAATAAGGAATTATATATAATGTTTTATAAGAAATAATAAGAAATGTTAATTTTATAGTAAAAAAGAAATTTTCAAACTGTTTAGTGAAAAACAATTTTTTTTTCTAGTAAAAAATCTAGTAAAAAAAAATTTTTATCAAAAATCTATTTTCAAGCCAAAAATCTATTTTTTAGTATAAAATCTTATTTTTAGTAAAAAATCTTTTTTTTAGTAAAAAAATCCATTTTTTAATAAAAACATCTATTTTTTAGTAAAAAATCTTTTTTTTAGTAAAAAATTTTTTTAGTAAAAAATCTTTTTTTAGTAAAAAAAATTTTAATTTTTACTAAAAAACTGATTTTTTATTAACATTTCTTACTTACTAGGGTATTTAATTAATCGGGCTTCAGCTTTAATCGGACAAATAATTAATCGGGGTTTGGATTTAATCGGTTAATCTTTGTTTAAGTTGAAAAAAAAAAAATTTAGTAAAAAATTACTTTTTAGTAAAAAATTACCTTTTTAGTAAAAAATTACTTTTTAGTAAAAAATTACTTTTTTAGTAAAAAATTACTTTTTTAGTAAAAAATTACTTTTTTGGTAAAAAATTACTTTTTTGGTAAAAAATTACTTTTTTGGTAAAAAATTACTTTTTTGGTAAAAAATTACTTTTTTGTTAAAAAAATTTTTTTTAGTAACAAAATAAATTTTTGTGAAAAAATTTTTTTTTAAGTGAAAATTCTCTACCATGGTGTCTATGAACCTAACAATTGCAAATTTATGAACGCGCATAAGGTTATCAAATTTGTTGAATCTTAGGTCAATACAAGTTTACTTAAGCTCACTTTTAATATTCGCACATGCACTGCCAAAAACAACAATAAACCAAAGAGAAACATATACAATAAAGGGTACATGAAAAAATGAGAAGTGCATAGTAAGCAGTCTTTGATTTGAACAAAATAGTAGTGAATTTTTTACAAGGTGTGTGAATTGCATTCATTATTTTAAAGTATAATAAAGAATTAGATATAATGTTTTATATATCAATGGAAAGGTAATGAAATGTAGTTTTCAAAACTTGTAATATTTTGGCAACTTCTAAATAATTTTCAGATGCTAATGAATAAAATGTAAAATAAATATTTTTGAGAGAAATAACTATTCTAGAGTTGGGTTGTTCATGAACGAACAAGTTCAATTGAACAATGTGAAGGGTTTCAGTCTTATTGTTCTTTTAATTTTTTGTTCGTTTGAAATTTCTGTATTGCATTATTAAAAATGTTTTCATCATTATTAAAAAAATTTGTTTCCAAAAGCAGTTGTCATCTAGCTGTAAATACATTCACTGAGAAATTATTCAATAACTTAGTTCAGCGAAACACCGCAGACTTAAACTTAACAACTGAACAAAAAGAACAAACTTATTCATTTATTTGTTGTGAACAAAAATGAACCATCAGCAAGAAAAATAACGATTATGCCCAACTCTAAACTATTCCGATGTCGGAAACATTTTCATTTCATAATTTTTTAGTTTCGACTTTCAATGACTCATCATCGTCATCTGCAATGACGTTCAAACGTTAAATGAATATTTTGTGTTTAATTTAACAATTCTCATTAAAGAATTACCTTAAATAATAAAAATTTGTATAAATGTAACACTTTGCAGAAATTAACTATTTTGCAAACATACATAAGCCTGATAAAACTCGTTGGCACAGCATGGAAAAAATACTAAAAAGGTTGGTCCAAAATGTTAGCTTATAATTATTTTTTTGTAGAAACTATGTATAAATATGTATTGTATGTAATAAGATGATTGCTTAAGCAATAAATTTACCTTATTAAGAAAAATGAGAAGTGAAAAGGAGCCAATATATTTCTACTTAAATGCTATTTAAAAGCGTTTTCAAAATTTAAGTTTCAAACATATGTACTCAGTAATATCAAACGAACAAAAGGAATAAAGTGAATAAAAACAACAATAAAGAACAAGAAGACTGAACAACTTCAAACCGTTCATTTGACTGAATTGTTCAATTGGACGTGTTCGTTCATGAACAACCCAACTCTAATTTTAATCGTCGACTTTCAACGGAATCGGAACAAGGTGAACGGTTCCATCAAACAGCATTGCCGTTTGAGTTAAGGTAATAAAGACTGTTTATAAATATTTCTATATTTACTTATGTATGTATATACCAAATTTTGAAATTTCTGATATGTTTATCTGCAGATATAGAGGAAAGGGTTCTCCAGATGCCATAATGGCAGAAACATATTTGAAGACTCAGATTTAGAAAAAAGAAAAAAGCAGATGGAAGTAGATGGCGAAGAACAAGAGTATTACGAGGATTCAGAAGATGATTATGATAATATGTGTAGTGATTTTTCTAATGAAAATTAATCTTAAAGATATTCTAAATATGCCGAGTAAATAAAACAGCACAATAGAAAAGTGTTATTTTAACAAAAACCTTTGTTTTAGCGTAAAAAATAGTAAAAAACAAACATATTTAAGGGACAAAGTGATTTTGATGCGCTATTTAGATTACCTAGACACGTTCAGATTGCATTGATATGTTCACAAGAGTTGTTCAGATTTACCGTAGCTACAACTTTGCTAAATATTGTTAGTGAAAAATTAGGAGTCCCTGGAAGTTATTCTGAAAAAAGAAAAAAAAAATTTTTCTTCCTATATTTTTTCAACAAAAGTGCACGAAAAAGCAGTTTTTTGGGAAAAAATTTTAACAAAATTTATTGGGCGGACTCTTAGCTATATTATTGCCATATAAAGTTAAGCCATATCACAAAGTCTGAATTAGCTGTTAGCCAAAAACTGATGACACCTTTTTTAGAGGCCCCACTGATTTTCAGAAATTTTGGGGGCCCATAAAAAAAAATTGGTCACCAAAATGGACAAACTGAGTATAGGGTTTTACTACCCTTTGGTAGTAGAGTTGAACCTATATAGTCATGATCTTGTGTTTTTTTCACTGTTGCACTGTGTAATTAGTCATAGCTACCATATATATTTTAAAAGAAAACCGTTTATAATCATCTTGTTGGTGTAGGGTATCATATGGTTGGGCTGGACCGACTATACTTTCATACCTGTTTTGTTTATCTTTATGTTTTATCAGCTATTATTTGGACAACTGTGTTTTAGTTTCAATAAAGTTAAAGAACATTCTTATGTATATATACTCAGTATATTTTTTAATGTCTACTTAATTCTACATTTATACTGGTTTTATAAATCACTAATATAATTCTAGTGAATGTTGGTTTATATTTATATAAAACTATTTAAAAATAATATGTATTAAGTGATTTTATAAATTTATAAAATTTTGCTTAAGGAAAGGCATTTCATAAACATGATCAATAATATAATAAATACATAGAACGGAGGAAGAGAGAAATGTCGAAGAACAAATTAAATTTACTCTTATTTCACACATATAGTTAGGTGATACAATAATATATGGCAATACATTATCATACATTAGGTTTTCTTCAACAGACTATGTCAGAAAGTGTTTTGAAATTTATTTTAATTTATTTATTTTTCTGGTGTTATTTTTTCCAGCACCTGTTTGTTTTAATATTAAAAAGTATATATATGCATTTGGAATTCCTCTTGCAAAAATGAAGTTAATAGACAATTCTTTAGCGCTTAAACGCAAAGAAATCACAAAATCTATTGCTAAATAACAGTTGTTTAAACTATTGACTATAACTAAAAAATAGTTTATTATTTAAATCACAGTTGTGTTTTATGGAAATTTAAGATTTGTTTAACATTTTATTTAAATTTTATATCTTAATTTAGCATCATTTACAACAATACAAATCAAATATATTACAATAATTCACGAGTGGACTAAATACGTGGTCACACCTTTTTTTATTTGAAATTTCAATATTTTTAAATAAATTTCAAAAATTAAATGCTGGAAAAAAATTCCTTTCAATTTTCTGACAAAAATAACATTAAACTTGGAACAAAATATAAAAATGAACAGTGTTATATGTTTGTGTTTTTATAAATATTTTCATTTGTCTCCCTCACGACACTCCAACTATAAAGTCTCCTAGCATATGCTGGTCCTCAAAACCTGGATAATATCCTTCAAATCCGACTTTAAGGGGTCGATCGGAAAAAAGTTTTTAATAAATTCGTCTATTCTAAACTACTGGTACGATTACAAGATTATATACACAAAAATCTCGCAGGAGGTCATAGTCTTTCAGAAAAAAAAAAAATTATAATATAAGGTGTGAAATAGGGTGGCAAAATTTACAATCTTAAGTTTGCAAAGCACTGATATTATATAAATTTCCGTTACAACAAATGCGATATTAAAAAAATTCTGTTTATTTCATTAATTTGTATCAATTACATAAAAACATATTTCAGTTTCAAATTTTAAATATTCGATTTTTTTCATCATAATTTTATAATTAATTAATTAACTGAGACGAAAACATTTTTTTCCAAAATCTCAATCTACTCATGAAAAATATTCAAAATTTAAAATTTTTTTTTCGAAATTGTTTTTTTTTTTAATTTTTTAAATTTTTTTTTTTTAATTTTTTTACAAATGTTTTAAAAAAAATATTTAAATTTATTAGTGAAAAAAAATTATAAAAAAATTTTTCTGTGGCAAAAAAAAAATATTCGGGTTAAAAAATTATTTTCCCGATTTTGACCCATTGTAGGTCCAAATTACTATAGCCTTATATCACCATGAGTTGCAAGGGTATATATAAGTTTGTCATTCCGTTTGTTATTTCTACATTTTTCATTTGCGACCCCACAAAGTATATATATTCTAGATCGTTATATATAGCGAAGTCGATACAGCCATGTCCATCTGTCCATCTGTATGTTGAAATCAACTTTCCGTAGCCCCCAAATAACTTACAAACATAATTGATACATCAATATATGTGGAATTCTTCCGGCTCGGTCTCTATTTAAAATCGAGAATATCGCCCCACAAATGGCTGAGATATAAGGAAAAAACCGGGACAACCTCGATTTTTGGCCTATTTTTGATCTATATCTGGATTACTAAGTCATTAATATAGACAATTTGGATATCTAATGATAGATATTTCAAAGTCCATTGCAACGATTTATATAAGGCTATAGTAATTTGGACCTACAATGAGTCAAAATTAGGAAAATTATTTTTTAACTCGAATATTTTTTTTACCTCAAAAAATTTTTCTTTTATAATTTTTTTTTTCACTAAAAAATTTAAAAATTTCTTTTTAAAAATTTAAAAAAAAAAAATTGGAAAAAAAATTAAAAAAAAAATTGGAAAAACCATTTCGAAAAAAAATTGAAAACAATTTTAAAAAAAATTATTTTTTTTTAAAAAATTTGAAAAAAAAAAATTTAATTTTGTTTACCTAAAAATATTTAAAATTTTTATTTTAAAGTATAATTTGGTGAAGGGTAAATGAGATTGGACTCAGCCGAATATAGCTCTCTTACTTGTTTTTAAATAAATAGATTCTGGCGATGGTAGAAAATAGTGATTTGTTTTAACAAAATTCTAAGTTTACATTAAGTAAAAAATATAGCATCGAGTTTTTAACATTTCTTCACAAATTTACATAATAAAATTTGTTGGGGCAGATGTGTCATTTAATTGTTACTAGTCCGCTCAAAAGCGTGGATTGTGGAGCAGATTTTGTAAAAATAACCAAAGTTTCAGTAGCATTCAAGTAAAACGATATTTCGTTTGGATCGGTCAGTATTTGACCAAAACCCCCATATTAAAGTCCACTTCCGAAAATCACATACATACCCATAAATCTCTTCTATGTATTTATATTAGTATAAATTTAATTTAAAATCCAATTTTTGTTTTTCACAAAGTTTTATAAAAGTCTCAAAAGCGAATATTATAAAGTTTTTAGTAATGAATAATCATAAATACAAAGCTTTTAAAAAACAAAACAAAATGAAAAAAAACATGATCCACAATTTTCGCTGTAACTTTGAAATCAAAATCCATTTAAATTTTAGTACGTGAGAATAAGTTCGTGAATGTGCGTAAACCATTTGTGATTGTGATTAAATTAAAATTTATTCACTTCGCTAAAGGTATTAATAATAACTAACTTATGTATCAATATTTACACATGTCGTAAATAAGCAACCCAAAGAAACGATCTGATATTAAATATTAGAAAAATAAATATAATTTTAGCAAATTTGTGATAAAAAAATAAATGTCTTCGAAATTCTAATTAAAAAAGTAAATATTTCAAAAACATGCCAGGTATTTCCTGCATTAAGAAACAAACGCATAAATTAATTGCCGCACATTTTTGTTAACTAATTAGACAATCATTAGATATTATTTATATCTACCTAAAAATAAAGCCCATCTCTTTAAAACACGCTTTCTTATTCTACATAAATTAGGGAATCCCAAATATTTGAATAATCCAAACTAGCTAACGTGCAGCGAAAGAAGAAATTTGTAGCTATTTTATGGCAACCAAATGTCTGCCAGAAACCCGTTTCTGTATAACAAATATTTGGTTTGCCTGGAAAAAAACATAGTCATAATAAAATTGATGCCAGCTATGGCCCATTTGCATAGAATATACGTTATCTTTTTGAATTAGTTATCAAACACAGCGAACATGTTTTATTTTGGCTTTTGATTTTTATTTTGTAGAGAGAGAGTTTTACCTTGAACTTGAAAAAGTTAGTTGTATTTTTTTTGAAATATGAGTAGATTTTTGATGAAATGAAACAGAATATAATAGAATTGAAGAACAAAAGAAATAAATGGATACTCATCTGTCCATATAAGAGCATTCATTAAGTGTTTGAGCTGGCTGCTGTTCAATTCATTCAATTTTATTCAGTTAACAAGAGTTTGTGTTATTGTCAAGTAAACGGCTTAAAGCCAAAAAGTGAGTGATTAAGTGCATGCTGTTGTTTTGATAGTGTTTATAGTGTTAAATATAATTTATTATTATTGTATTCTTTTTAAATAAAGAGGAAGTAATAACAAGTGCTGATTTCAAGTGATTTAAATACTTCAAAATGATGTTGAGATTTTTTTGTTGTGTAAGTAGTTCGGTTTTTTTTTTTTAATTATTTACACAGAATTTATTCGAAAAAAAAAAAAAATAAAATATTATTATTTCCCAAACTATTGATATCTACATTAAATTATGTTGTTGGTAAATTTTTAATTTTTTACAGAAACTATTTTAAATTTAGACTAAGTAATTTTGTAATTTCGACAAAATCAGTTTGATATTAAGTAGTTTACCATATATTTTGGTGATTTCATAATTAAGTTATGTTGCCTAATTTCATAGAAATTAACTTGAAATTACAATGAACAACTCCATATTTTTATGTGAGTCATTTACTTAAAAAAAAAAAAGTATTGCTAAAGCTATGAGTAATGTTAATTTAAGTGCCAAAAACACCAGTACTAACTGATCAGATTTCGGTTATATTTCCGGGCAGAAATTAAGTGATTCCGTTACAGTCTGAAGGTGCTATTAAATAACTTTATAATTACTACGCTAAAATACAACAAGTAAGAAAGTATGGTCGGTCAAGCCCGATCATATAATACCCTACACTAAGTAAAGGAGCAAAAACATTTTTCTTTCAAAATTTCAATAATTTATATTCGTGAGTGATTTTCGGAAGTGGGCCTTATATGGGAGCTATGACAAACTATGGACCGATCACAATCAAATTTGGTCATGGTATTAATGTGTATATGAAAGTTCTTTATGTTGAATTGTATGTCAATACCAACATTTTTAGGAGATTTATGCTAGTTAAAGTGATTATCGGAAGCAGGTCTTATATGGGAGCTACGACTAATTATGGACCGATCATAATAAAATTTGGTAACATTAATTCCGTATATATAAAACTTATTTGGATATAAGCTTGTGCAGATTCCTATATAAATTAAACATTTATGACCGATAAAGTCCAATTTCGGGAGGACATTTGCATGGGGGCTGGGTGAAATAATGAATGAATTTCAGAAAAAATGATATGTACCAAATTTTATCGAAATATCTTCAAAATTGCGATATGTACTCTGCGCACAAGGTTTACATGGACAGCCAGCCAGACGGAAGGACGGATAGGCGGACATCGTTTAATCGACTCAGAAAGTGATTCTGAGTCGATCGGTATATGTACTTTAGGGTGGGTGTTAGACTAATATTTTTGGGCGTTACATACATCTGCACAAATCCAATATACCCTCCCCACTATGGTGGTGTAGGGTATAAAAACTTCATATAGACATAAATCACACGACCAAATTTCATGGTGATCGGTCCATACTTAGTCATAGCTCATATATAAGGATCACTTCCGAAAATTACTAACGAATATAAATTATTTAAAAGAAAAATAATTTTGCTTATTTACTTAGTGGTCGGTCAAGCCCGACCATACTTTCTTACTTGTTTTTAACTGAAAATAACAAAACATTACATTAAGGACTGAGATCGATAAAACCTTAACAAACGTTTTCATTAAAACTTTTAACCCAAGTATTGTTTGATTTTTTTTTTTTGATAAAGTTACCTTTGTAAAGCATGTCAGTTATCATGTTTAATGTGACGAGAAAAAAGTGCGTACTAAAATTATTAAATATTTTCAACAAAATCCAACTTGGTCCTACAAAAAGTTGGCCAAACAATCAAAGGTTTGCCTTCAAACTGATTTCAATGTTTTTAAACAGTATCTGGAGAACTTGACCATTGATGGGAAACCTGGTTCATGTAGAAGGAATGCTCCACATGCTGTTTCTAAAGCCAATAAATGGAAAGCATTTTCAAAATAGCTCCCAACACTTCCGGTTGGAAAGCAGTCCGGTTAGCTCTGTACTCGGACTATTTGGTATGAAAAGTTAAAGCCAATGGAGGTTTAATAATTTACAAGGCTCAAAAAGTTGCTGAGAGGAACTCTGCTAAAAATTTAGAGGCCAAAGACAGAGCATGGAAATTCAAGTCAAATTTTATACAAAAAATATACCTGCTGCATAATGGATGACGAAATGTACGTATGGAACATTTTTCGCAGCTTCTGGTTCAATTTTTTTATGTTTCAGATGCTCGAGGGAATGTTGAAGAAAAGTTTAGGACCCAAAACCAGACAAAATTTCCCAAAAAGTTCTTGGTATGGCAAGCAATATGCAGTTGCGGCAAAAAAAACCAATTATTTGTGACAAAGGGCTCTATAAATACCGAAATTTACCTCAAGGAATGTTTACAAAATAGGATGTTTCCATTCATAAGACTTCTTAATGTGTCCACTTGTTTTGGTCTGATTTGGCATCTGTCACTATGGTTAGCAAGGTCTTGAGTGGTACAAGAACAATAATGTGGTATTTGTACCAAGACAGGCAAATCCACGAAAGTGCCTGTAGCTAACGCCAGTGGAGAGACATTGGGCTCTTGTTAAAACAGAATTGAAGAACACCAAAAAGGTGTCCAAAAGTGTGGCAGATTTTAAACGGAGATGGACTATGTGTTCTAACAAAGTAACAGGAAGCACTATAAAAACCTTAATGGATGGGTTTCTGGAAAAGGTTCATAAATTCATCACTATTGATTAGAACTATAAGAGTAATATTTTTTGTATATTGTAATAACAGGTGGCGCAAAAGTAATCCTCCTATCAGAAAATGCTATAAATTTTGCGATTGGCCCCTAATATCAGTTCTGTTTTGACATTTGTATAGTAAACACATGTGAAATACACGTTAATAAACAATGTTACGCTACACTGCTCCAGAACGCGGAATATTGCTGACTATTTATTTGACCAATAATCGGCAAAATTTATAGCATTTTCTGATAGGAGGATTACTTTTGCGCCACCCGTTAGTAATTTCAATCAAATTAAAAAAAATCAAAACTTTAAGTTTAGGGTTTCATTTTTATTAACATATATGTATATTAAGATTTTTTGGATCTCAGTCTTTAGTTAATTTAAGAATGTTTTACTGAAACATCCGTTATATTCATTTTGAATGGATTTATCGTCAAAATCGTATAAACTATAACTTTTGTTTTAACGCATATTTATTTAATTAATTATTTTTTGGTATTGAGTACTGGAAAGAGTAGACAGTATGGAGTACTGAATACCCAAATGCTCCATACATTCGCAACTCTGACCAGGAGTTTACTATTGAAAGTAGACAGTCAAATTTAAAACCCTTCACACGATCACAACTTTTGAAGAGTGTTTAGCGAAAATACACAAGTAATCTAGTTTCTATTGCTACCTTTAAAAATAAAAAGTTTTAATGTAGCAGAGTCATTTAAGTATTTTCTATTCCTTATGCTACTTTTAAAATTAAGAAGAAATATAAGTAGCAGTTGTGTTGACATAGTAAATGACGTTGTAGTTAAAGTAGCAGTAAAGTAGCAATAGAAGTACATAGTCAAAAATAAATAAGTTCAGCCAAAAATGTATACTGTGTGTTGTTGTTGTGAATGTTGTAAGCATAGACAAATTTAAAACCCTTTACACGATCACAACTTTTGAACAGTTTTTAACGACAAAACAAAAGTAGTCTAGTTTAAAAAATTCGGAATCAATCAATTACTACTACAACTGCTACCTTCACATTTTAGTAGCAGTAATTGTAGTACTTAGTAGCAATAAAAGAAACGTTTTAAAGTAGCAGAGTAATTTGTTTTCTATTTTTTTTAAAAATTTAGTAGTCATAAAAGTGGCAGTTATGTTGACATAGTAACTGACATAGTAGTTGTCGTAGTAACTGAAATAGCAGTTGATGTAGCAATAGAAGTAGCCAAAAATAAATAGGTTCAGCAAAAAATTTATCCTATGTGTTGTTGTTGTTGCGAATGTTTATTTATGTAAGATTTTGTTAGTTTCCTAATTTTCCGAGATTTTCCCTTCCCGGGAAATATTAAAAATTCTGTTCAATCCCTGGAATTCCCGGGAATTTTGTAATAATAATTAAGCCAAATGTCAAATTTAAATAATAAATCATCTCAATAATTCTCCACCTACCTGAAATGTGAATTTTCCGGTTAAATAAATAACATTTTTTCTATTTTTGTCACACGCAGAAAATAGTTTTAGTTTTGATAACTGAATTTATCGTTATTCTGTTATGGCTGAACATTTTTTATAAAGTTATTCAAATCTTACTTCTTCTGTGTCAACTGACTTTATATTGCTAGTAGGGAAAAAATCAATGAATATAATCAAATAATTCGATTGGCTACATTTCACAACGAATCTCTTTTATCTGTGCTTTTTTGACTACTTATATTGCTTCCGCAACTGCTACTTCAACGACTACTTAACTGCTACTTCTTCTATTACGACAACTGCTACCTTATTGCTATCTTACTGCTACTTCTAAATAATACAAATTAAAACTCGATATAGAGCAGTAGCAATGATTTGTAATTTTATGCTACTATTTCATTTACAATTCATGTTCTAAGTACTACTACTGCCCTGTTAAGAGCTTTATTTTTTGAGGGTAGCAGTATTTTTAGAGAAAACAAGAAAACCTCTACAGAAAATTATTTGAAGCAGTAGTTGCAGCAATAGTTAAACTTTTTTTAGTTATGGTAGCTTTTTAAACACATCTTTTGAATGATTTATTTATGACATGTAATATTCCATAATATTTTTCATTCAACTATTGCATTTTTTCTGAAACATTTGAAAATCTCACAATTGTTATGCTAGAATAAGCTTTTTATATGGGTGTTCAGTTATACTTAGTAAATGTTATAAAGCAATTACTGATAGATTTCAAAGTTCAAAAATTACATTTTATGATCGATCGAACGAATGATTTTAGTAAATAAAAATAATTTTTGATATTTAGTGTCACTGAAATTTTTAAGAAATCACTAAACTGACTCAATATTTTTTTGTATAAATTATTATTTCCCTTAACGTCCATAAGTTTATTTTTGTTTACTTAGTCTAGAAGTAGTCCCAGTAGGCTTTTGTTCTTGTTCCTCGAATACATTTTTTTTTTGAAATATCTCCATATTGCGACTTTGCGCTCAATGTTTTCAAGGACAGATAGTCAAACAAAAAGACGGACGAACATAATTAAATATAGGTAGACTAAAATGTGATTCTGATTGGATACTTTAGTTTAGATATTAGTCTAATTCCAATGATTACAAAATCAATATTTTTACCTCGGAAATTTAATTTTCAATTGAAAATCCTGTATTTTTAAAACTGAGCATCAAGACATTTCCACATAAATTTTGAGGATCGTTCATAAACCTCTAGAAATTATTCGTTAACTAAAAAATGCAATTCAAAATAGGTTTATTTACACAACTTAATGTTAATATTGATAGGCAAATCAATAATTTTGAGATTTTTGGATGTTTCTGATAATAAATAGAGTGTATATGTATATGCAACGTCCAATATTGTAGCCTTGTTGACATAAACCAACGACTTAACATAATTACATAAAAGTAGGTGCCCATTCGAACCTAACATTTATCGAGATTACACGATTACTGATCTTCCCCTTTAAAATATCAATTGTTTAACCAGCAGAGTGATACCATATTGGCCATTATTTTTAGTTGTTTCTATGAAGTCCCTTGAATTACATGTAGGTATGAAGTTGTACAGTAATACATATTTAGCTAATAAACCTGAAAAATCGGATAAGTTTCCTGAATCCAAATGACTAAGAGCCATAAATTTATGTATGTGTTTACATGTTATTGTTAGGATTTAGGAAATGATCTCTATGTATAATTCGCCATAATTTACACTAGTGTTGGGCCTCATAGCCAGATAAGAAACAACACATTTTTATCAAAAGCTGGTCATATTACAACAGGGTCATTGTATCGACCACTGATGTATACTGATTCCTAACTTCTTTATATCGACTGACGTGACACATTTTAGACAGAAATTGAAATAGTTTATTTCGACCGCTATTTTTTCTCACTGACAAAGAAATTTTTATAAGTGGACTCACTGAGATGATTACTAGGACCGAAAATTGGTGTAAACTTACCTGAAGTTGCAAACACCAACTCAGATTTTTGCTAGAAATGTATAATGGATTTCTATAATCGTTTGGATTTTCACCGTGATAAAAATGTACAGGCTGGCTTTTTATTAAAAACGATAAAAGTACTTAAAATGTTCATAGGTAACAAACATCGATGGTTGCGTCATAAACGTGGTAAAAATACATTTTTATGAAAAGTGGGATATAAAAGGTCTTGTAATATAATCAAATTTTGTATAAACTATTATTTCCCTTAACGTATTGAGATTTATGATGATATATCATTGTCTCAAGTGGCTATTATCAGATACAATGTCTACGAGCGTAGTGTCACAAAATCCATGGCTAGCAATTAAAGGTGGGTCACACGGCATGTATTCCATATGTATTGGGACATGTATCCCAGCAGTTAAGCATGCAGTCAATGTATCCCTTATAGACTATAATCGTCGCAAATGTCTTGTCACTTGGCTGACTCCAATTTATATATTTTGGTCATCTGACACGAATGTGATCTTTTTAGTGGAGATATAAGACATTTGGTTACTTTATACATCCCAGGTAATCTAGCGTGAAGACAATTGTCACTTAAGTGTATCTTAGTAATCTGGAGTGTAGTCACTTTAAATGTGTTGTGCGATAATTCGTTGAAACTGGTTTTATACAAATTGTGTTGATATAATTCTCATACAGTTAATTTTTATTTTTGCTTAAGTATACTGATATCCTATGTAACATAGCATGAAGTCAATAGTCCCCTTAGTGTCTCTTATATAGTGAAGTCACTTTAAACGTTTATTTTGTACTGCACTTTAGAAAGTAGTTATTTTACCAACCAGAAGTAATCCTTTGAATAGTTTGTTTACAAGCAATCGTTTATTGGAATGTCTATGATATGTCATTTATCTGACTATTTGAGGTCAATTAACACTTGTTCATGTTAAAATAACTAGTTATGTAGCTGATCAAGTTACCAGCTAGGTAGCTAGAAAGGTAGCTGACGTTATTTAACCAGTATATGAATCCAATGCGTTGACTTCTTTGGACCAGCTATTATACAGTTTCATTGTAGTCAATAATGGTCATTTGACCCCCTTCTTAGGACATGCACGTGTTAAAATAACTAGTTACGTAGCTATTGAAGTAACTAGTTCCCACCCTAAATGAAGGGTAAAATCACTAGTTCGGGACTGTCTCTTAAACTGCTGGGATACTCTAATTACCAAAAATCTCATAAGGCATACACATGCATTTTACATACACAAAGTTTCATATGGATTACACGGTATGTACATGTTTACATGTGGAGAAATATTCCAATGCATGTCACAAAACACATGCAATTAGCTTGATGTGCAGAAAAAAAAGAGTATAAAACCCCTGATATGATCGGCTATATTGTGGACATTTTAAAGCTAAATGAAATGCACAACTTTTAATTTTTCAATTGAAAATTATTTTCGTACAGTGTAACTAGAAAATAATTAAAATCTCTCATAACTTATAATGTTTTGTACATTATTAAGAGGCAGTAAGCACGTTTTAAGTTCATATATAGGTACACAGTTTTTCTCAGCATGCATTTAAATGCAAAATTAGATAATACATATAAGTATATTGTAGTTTAGAGTGATTAAACAAAAAAAAAACATAAATAAATAAATTTATTAACAACAACTCACTTCTTATGTATATTTATAGTTTGTGGCTCTAATACAAACCGGTTGGTCGGCAAACCAGTATCTCTTCGAAAACAATCGTGGTAGTACTGTGCAAACACAGCACCGTGCCCAACAACAAATAACCGCACCTACAATTTATGAAAAAGAATACTTTTTCTTTAGCGCTCCAGAAGATAAAAACGAACAAAGTGAAGCCCTGAAAAAACTTACAACTTCCCTAAAGAAACGTCAACAAGTCATATTTATTAAGAATCCCGAAAATAGTGGCTACGAAAAGGTTTTACAAAATTTAATACAAAATGCGGCTCAGCAAAAGACCCACATTTATGTGCTAAATAAAGAACCCAATTATGCGGGTCTACAACAAAAATTCCAAACATTGCAGAAGAATATCCAACACAAGCCCGAAGTACACTTTATTAAGTATCGCAAACCCTCGGAAGTTCAACAGATACATTCAGCCATTGTTCAACGGTATGGTGATGGTGATGGCGGAAGCGGTAATAAAGTCATACATACACGTTCCGTGACAAGTGATAATACACCAGTGAGCAAAAACTATGCTAGAAATTTCTTGCCAACAGGTGTGGATGTTGTACCCGGTAGTTCATATATACCATTAGTTTTATATTAGAAACATATGTATTTAGAGAGATCTTACGTTCTCATTGTTAAAAGTACTTGCTGGAATTTTATTATGTGATTAATTACTTTAATGATTTGTATTTAAATATTCTTAATTAAAAACAAACAACAATAAAATTTATTATTCTTAATAAAGTGTAAGAAATAATAATAATGAAAAAAAAAAAAACAACTTAAATTTAGATATTACTTAAATTTAATCATTATTAAATGTTGGTTTGTTTAAACAGTGATTTCGTGCAAAAATGTGCAACACAATATTAATATATAAATAAATAACACTTAATATTGTGCTGTATAAGCTTTTCTTTTGCAATCATTTCAAATTTTAAGTACAAATAATTTCATTTTTGCTTTTGGGTATTTATTTACTCATATTATTTTCTTGTTATACCCTTCACCATGAGTGGCAAGGGTATATATGTTTGTTACATATATTCGGGATTTTTGTATGTTGAAATATACTTTCCTTAGCCTCCAAATACCTACTTACATTATTACGAATTTGCAATACCGATTTGAAATTTAACGGTCTGTAACGACTGCCTACAGTATTCATCATGTTTATAAACACGTCCATCAGTAGAGGTTTCTACTTACCAGCAGTGTTGATGGCATGCGGTTATTAGCATTGTTTATAAGTATGGCAACACTAAATGTTTAAGCTGCTAACATTGACATCGAAAGCTCTAGAATTCGTACATACTGGTTTGTCCGTTAAGAGCATTGTAGAAGATTCATGAAAGATGGCGTGTGTATAAATAGTGGGAGAGGTTGCAGTCGTGAGTGGAGTTTATCATAGGCGCTGTTAGAGTTAACATCAACTGTCTTGTACATTCAAGTTTGTACATTATAAAGTGTGTGTGCATTTCTGCGAATTGATAAACGTGTAAGTAGACACTAAGTGACTATTTGAACTGTTGTTGTTGTACATTTTAAATAAATAAAGAGTTGTTACAAATTTTAAACTGCTTTTTATTTGCAATCAAAAGTATCCGGTTTATTTAAAGGAAATAAACCAACGTTTTAAAAAGGTTAAAAAGTAACAACATGAATGATACATACATCAATATATCTGCTATAGTCTCGGTTCGATTGCTATTTAAAATTGAGAAAATCGGCCCAAAAATGGCTGAGAGACAATAAAAAAACCACAACCACCTCAATGTTTGATCTTGATCTGGATTCCTAAGTCTTTAATATAGACAATATGGATATCTGATGATAAATATTTCAAAGCCCTTTGAAACGACGTATATAACGCCATGGGTTAAAATTAGAAAAAAAATTTTTCCACCCTTTTTTTTCATAAACTAAATTTTTTACCTACAATTTTTTACTATTAATTTATATTTTGAACCATATTTTTTCACTAATAATTAGAAAAAAACCAAGTAAGAGAGCCATATTCGGCTGTGCCGAATCTTATATACCCTTCACCAAATTATACTTTGAAATAAAATTAAAAAAAATTTTTTTTCGATTTTTTTTTTAAGTTTTTTACAATTTTTTTAATTTAAAAATTTTTATTTTTAATTTATTAGTAAAAAAAATGTATGACAAAAAAATGTTTTTTGTGAAAAATAATTCGGGTTAAAAAATATTTTTCCCGATTTTGACCCATTGTAGGGCCAACTTACTTATAGCCTTATATACATCGTTGCAATGGACTTTGAAATATCTATCATTAGATATCCATTTTGACTATATTTATGACTTAGTAATCGAGATATAGATCAAAAATAGGCCAAAAATAGAGGTTGTCTCGGATTTTTGCTTATATCTCCGTTATTTATGGACGGATTTTGCTGATTTTAAATAGGATACTTCTCAAAAACATGTCTGATAGAATTATTGAAGATTTGGATCGCGAAAATATCTGGGGTCTTCAGAAACTTGATTTCAACAGACAGACGGACAGACCGACATGGCTAAATCGACTCCGCTATCTATAAGGATCCAGAATATATATACTTTATATTGTGGAAATTACAAACGGAATGACAAACAATTTTGTTCAATATTTATCTTATATTCGGCCATGCCGAATATAGTTCTCCTACTTGTTTGTGTTTCTTTTTGTTTGCATTGTCACAGCTGATAAGATATGGTCAATAAACTATTAACAAGAAAACCTATATAAATATACGATTTATTCATAAAGGTGTAACAATATGCTTGTGATTCATAATTTGATTTTTAAACAGAAACAATAATCTACCGTCTACGCAAAATATGTGTGTATCTAATGAATGAAACACTAACACAGATACTATAGATTCATTATTTATGTATTAAAATAATTTATGATTTGTTTAGTTTAAGTATTTGTATTAAGCATTTGTATGTGATTAGAAACAAATAAACGAGGGAGAGCAATTAAACAAATGTGTTACAAGTGGGTAACAAATATCAATAAAATTTTGTTATTTTTTGCTTTTGTATTGAAACATAACTCTGTAATTACAAATATTTGATCGTGTAGATTCCCCTATACTTATCGGTATTTTAATGATAAGTTAGCAGACTTTGAAAAGACTGCATTGCTTTACGACTAGTGCTTATTTTTTTTTTTAAGTGGAATACTTTTTTTAGAATTTTATATGAGAAAAATCAATAATTTTGGATTTGACTAAGAATGTTTTTCAACATTTTTTTCTTATGACACGAACGCTATTTTGTAGTAGTATACGCCAATACTTATTCATGCCAAAACTGTTCGCATTCATACTTTGTCTCATTGCGCGCTAAAGCTACGTTGGTTTATAATTTAAAAAAAAAAAAAAAAATATTAAAAATGAAGCTTTTGCCTAAGAGAATTAAAATTATGTATATTCATAGAACAATTCTCTCGGAACTATCATATTGTGTTAAAATATTTATAACATATTGAATAATTATTAAAATACACTGAAAATAATTCGATGGTAGAAAGAAATGTGCAGTGTTTAAAATTTGCAAATGTTTTTGACAATATCTCGATCACTAAGTTTCTGTTTATGGACAATAAATAACAATTAAAAGGACTGTCTTACGATATATAACTAAAATTAGAAATTTGGATCGTCAATTTGGTCATTTTGCAAAAATATAGTTTAATCAGACTTTTTGAAGAAAATAAGAAAATTAAGTGAGTAGTGTAAATATTTATGAAACAGAATGATAATTCATTGTGATATCCGCTAGACTAAACACATTTTTCAAGTTTCGACAGAAACATTCAAGTTTTTATAAAACGGTGTAGGAAATACTTCACTCCATCCATTTACACCACCTATATCCGAGTGAAAATGGAATACAACTCTAATGTATGGGCTGTTGCTTCAAAGGTGTTATTAGACCGCGTACAAGACAGGGTGAAGGTGATTATCAGTATCCGCCTCTATTGACTAACTGGAGTTTGTTTGTTTCACTATTTTATCGCTACTAAAATGGAATGTGTTCAGCTGAAATTTGGTAACTAGTTACTAAAATTATGGGCAATAAAATTCGATGAAAAAAATGTTGGGAAGAAAAAGAATTTTGTGAAAAAAATGTTGGTTGATTTTCCACAAATTGTCGCGGCGTTACGTTTAATCTCAGCCATTTGTGAGCCGAGTTATCATCACTTTCAATATCTCTCTCAGGTGCTTACATTTTTATTGGTATTAGGAAATGTATAGCGTATTGAATACATAATTGGGATTACGGCCACCACATCATATGTGGAACCCACAAATTTAGAATTATAAATTCTTATGCTATGTTCACATTTGCAGAGTTAATCATCTCAAACGTGATTAAGCTATAATCACATCAAAATCGAGATGATTAACCATACATTTAAATGATTTGTTAATATTGGGGATTCACACGGTCTGCTATCAGATCATATTGTCATAATGACCTAATAATAAGACTGGCACTTTTATGATTGAAGCACAACAACAATTTGTTTAAACTATCTTTATATATAGGACACCATACACTATCAAAATGCTTGATGTCACTTTCGTGTAAATCGATGCTTTGATGTACACTTGATTGATGACTCGTTAATCTGCATTTTATTTATGATCCATTTTTATTTTCACTAAAAGTGTATTTAATAATATCAATATCGAATGAAACTTTAATTGCTATAATGGCAGCATGTTTAGAAAAAAGAAAAAACAAAAATAATATAAGAAATATGTAATAAAAAAAATTGTTGTTTTCATCCGACACTCTTATGAACCTCAAGCCTTGAAATATTTTTGTAAATGCCTTC
Source organism: Calliphora vomitoria (assembly GCA_942486065.2). Lineage (NCBI taxonomy): Eukaryota > Metazoa > Arthropoda > Insecta > Diptera > Calliphoridae > Calliphora > Calliphora vomitoria. The sequence continues at coordinate 38,586,139 of OW818029.2, forward strand.
GTGATTGATGAGAAAACACCATACACTATCAAAAAGTGACATCAAGCGTGCTAAAAATCAAAATGTTTTTGATTTTCCATCAAGCGTTGTCGGTGTCACACATACAAACACATTTTCACTAATACTACCACAGTGCTTGATGAGTATTTTAATAGTGTATGGTGCCCTTTATGACACTATGACCTAATAGCAGATCGTGTGAATCCCTCAAATATAAATTAAACAAACATATTTATTCATTGTAAATTGCTAAATTGCATTGCTAAATGTTAACACTTAAACTTCACTTAAACACTTAAATTCTTTGAATTATTATTCGTAAGAAACTGTTCGAATATTCGATCGAACATTAATCGAATGGGTACCATACGCAATACAGTTAATAGTATTTGAGAGTTTATTTAAATGTCTAATAATAAAGCCAATAAATAATTCATTACTAATCTATTTCAAAGAAATTCAGACATTATTTGGTAGTCATTGGAAAGTATGGCATTTAGTAATTGGAAGTCATTACCAAGTTTTTTCTAGTTAGTTATAAGGCGGCTGAATATGCAGACAGTTATATGCTGATTTCGAGCATATTATAAAAGTTATGATAAATACATATTTGATATTACTATACAAATTATTTATCTTAACATACTTTTATGTGAAATATGTTCTCATCTGAGTTGAGATTTGACAAGCCGCTTAGCGTAATCGGAGTGTCCAGAACAGAAGCTTTTCTAAAACAGGTATTAAATAACTACACACCCTGTACTCCACTCAATTGTGCAACTCATATATGAACTCAGATAGTGTAAAGGGAACTTTAAATTGCGAAACTATTAAATGGGCATGATGACTGATACACATCAGCCGAATGAAATAAGATCGTTAGCATTAATAACACAAGTTAACAATTTGCGCTAGCGTTCCTAATTAATTTTAAATTAATTGTGAGTTCAACTTTATATTTGTAACAAACAAACAAACAATTTACTAAGATTAATCACACTAAATTAAATGTTAACATCTCCTATAAGCAGAGGAAGTGACAAATATCCAATCGTTTGATAGGTTCTTATGCTTTTAACGCTTTATATGAATGAAACTGTCAACTAAATAAGTTGTTGTTATATTAAATCATAATTAATTGATTAATTGTCAAGATTTTGAAAACTCTTCGACAAGTTATGTATCATAGATGACAACTTGATAGGTAACTGAGAGGCAAAACCTAAGTCTGTTGTCAAAAACCTTATTCATGAGAATGTATTGCATGTATTTTATTACTGTATCAACCGTATGTGTGAAAAGAAAGTAATTTTTTCCCATTGATATTTCTCTCTCCTTCCGTTCTATGCGTTTATTCTATGCTATGTATTGTATATTGCTTTCAAGTCTAGTTTGTTTCGAATGAACACTATTATTTGCGTACAACTCTTAATTTTGTTTTCTTTGTTGCGATCTTCTAGTGTAGGGATATAACATGATCGTGCTTGATAGTGTATTACTTGTTTGTTATATGAGAATATTGCTCATTCAATTAAAATAAACAAATTGTTTATAAACGATTTTGCACTTTGTGCGTTATTTGATCAAATGATTTTTTTTTTTTTGTTGTTTTCATTTGATGAACATTTTAAATACTTGTGTACATTTTAATTGTAAACAAATATGATAAATGCAGAACATAAGAGAATGTATATTTTATGACAGTAATAACAATAAAATTGAAAACGCAATTTATTTCTTAGACCATACTGCATTCATTATACTTTCCTGTGTTATATATTTACAAAAATATAAAATATTTTAAAATAAAAATTTTTTTTTTTACATTTAAACATTAAAAAAAAATTCTATAAATACTTAAATCACGACCATATTAGCAAGAACATTTTTAGCACGCATTTTAAATTTTAGGGCGGAAGTTGATTTTTTTTGTATTTGAAAAGAAAAGAAAATTTCTCTTTACAAACATGAATCATTCATAAGTATTAAGGTGTCACTCAAGGATGATTTTGAGAGAAAATCGGAAAATTATTGAAACAGTACAAATAAGTGTTTTTTGCTGTATATATTTTCGTGTGTTCTCTTTTATACATTAAAAGTTTTCAAACGTTTGATATTTTAGAAAAATTTTATCCAACCTGACATTTTATGACATTTTTTTAAATACTTTATTTTTAACGGCTTTGTCCACACACAGAAAAAAAATATAGTTGTGCATGTTTACTGTAATAATTTCAACATTTTCAACAATATTATAGTCACATTAACTATATATATGATTGTGGTAACAATAACATGGTTAATTTACGATTCACATGATTCTATCAACCATAAATATGGTTACAGTAAACATGTATATGTTTGTGACAACCATTTTTATGATGAATAATTTTATCATATGTTGTTCTCTGATTATGATATCCATAAGCCGAGAGCAACATAATATGGTAAGTTCTTCATCATATAAATGGCTGTCCCAAACATATACTTGTTTACTGTAACCATATATATGGTTGATACAATCATGTGAATCGTAAATTAACCATATTATTGTTACCACAATCATATAAATAGTTACTGTGACTATAATACGGTTAAAAATGTTGAAATGGTTACAGTAAACATGCACAACTATATTTTTTTTCTGCGTGTATACTCGCCAAATATAGCAATAGGCATTGGTTCAAAATATACTCATGTGCCAAATTTTGAACACAAGGATTACATGCATAGCTTTTACCCATTGTAATTTCTTACCAAAAAGAAACATAAAATTTCATATCTCAAATACCAAATTTTATGGTATTGGGTGTATGACTTAAAAATCCTGGATTTACAATATCTTTTCAACGCTGTTCTTGTTTTCAATAACTTATATGTCGTTTTGAAGGGTAAATATCTGTCATTTATTCTCACTTAGTTACTGAACATTATAGTGTAAACAACAAAGTGTTTTTTGGTTCGAAATTGTCGAATATTGTACCAACAAAGCGTCTTCCGCTGGAAGTTTTCTGCTTTACTTCTTTAGTTTGAAGTAAAGCAGATTTATTGGTATTTACCCAATCATCAATTTCAAACCATTTTTGAACAGCAAATTTCACCCACAAAAATGCTACCCATACTCGAATTGAAGTCAAGAGACCTTGAAAGTCGATTTTGTATGTCTGGAATGGTTCTTGAACGCTATAAAAGAAAAAAGGATCCATTACATCATTCCTAAGATAATCCTATGTGAAGCCGGGCCAACAAGCCGAATCGACACGATAGCCAAATATCCATGGAGCTAAGGTAATGCTCTGTATTTGGTATTGAAATCTGACCAGACCATCGCATGGAAACTGAAAAGAATGCTACTGATTCCCAGAATATATGGCCAGATATGAAAGTGTAATATTTCATTATAACAGCACTCGTACACATGTTGCCTTGTAGTGCAGACCTTGTGCCGTGCGACTGATATTTGTTTTGATCGATGCTGAAAGCTCTCTCTGGGATACGCTTTACTTTTAACAGAGTATCCGATATTAGCTGGATTCATTCTTGTGATTTGAAAAGAGGGAAAAATATATTTCACACTCGTTGCCTATTGAAAATTGTACTTTTTTCTCTCGCTCTGCAAGCCATAACCTTTGAAAACTTTTTTGACACCTGTCATTTGTTGCATATCTATAATAATCTGTGATGTGTCAGTTCATATCGAGATTTTTACATGAAATAATTTTGCGTTTTGACAAAAACTGAAATTTATAGCACTAAAAGTTGCCAGTGTAAATAGGCTCTTAAAATCAAAAACAATTATTTTAATGTAAAATTTGGGATTTGAATTTTGTGACTTCGATGTCAGATTTTTTCTTATTTTTTAACATCTATGGGTGAGTGAAATAAAGGTTATTTCATTAAGCGCTTCCTATCTTTCATTTTAAATAACACAAAGTGTGTGTGAGATATCATCGAAATTTTTATTTTTGGGAAAGGTATCGATCCATTTTGTATGGAATATAACATCGTGCAGATTTCCAAAGTGGTTTCGCTGAATCTTGCACATAAATCTGGCTGAATTTGACCGATGGTATATGTTGTGTTAGCTTTAAAGGTCGCTGTTGTTTGTCGTATAGACCTGAGACTTAAGAAAACCTTAAACAAAAAAGTTTAATAGGTAAAAATCGTATTCTCTTGTTCATCCAGAAATGTGGCTCATCGTAAATGTGAAAAGCGCGCGGAACGTTCCACGAACAGAACTCGCATTTTGATGAAACAATTTCGCAAATTCGATAAATGTAGTTTCAAAAATATGACCGCTATCAACTGTCAAAGCTCGGAATTCCCTATTGGATATACAATATATATTTTTAATTACTTTTTTTCGGCATTTAACTTTTAATTTCTTTTTTGAAAAATTTTATTACTTTGACCAATTTCAAATAAAATCAGCAAACTTTAATCGTTATCTAAATTGAAATTTCCAGCATTTGGCTCTTGGATGTCGGAGAACATTTGCATGACAATTTTAGATCCCTAATGAACACATAGACAGACAACCAGAAGAATCAATTACATTACAAATGAAACATTTTATTAAAAATTTTTATAATTTTTGTTTTAAGATTTCATTCATTTAGATTCTGCTCGAAGAGAACAATTGAATTGTTTCGTAGTCGCCACTTGCAGGTATTTTTTTGAAAAATCAAATTAGTAATTTTTTGAGAACGAACGTGTCACGTTGAAGACGAAAATACCACACAACACAAATAATAAACGGAAAATGTGTTGTTTTAAACAATAAATACAAAAAAAAAGCGAAAGTGTCGATACGAAATAAAATGAATTTTTTGTATGTTTTAGCTCTAGTATACTTAATACTAATTGAGATAAACACAATTGTACAAGTGTCAGCAAGTCAGGCAAAATTAAAATTAGCTAAAAATACTAATAGTGAAAATAGTGAAATAGATAATGTATCCACCGAGAGCAGTGATGAATTTGAACGATATCCCCATATATATTGTAGAGATGAGGAATATCTGCACAAGTTCATCAGTAATGACAACAAATCACAAATGATATGGGTCACTTGGAATCGTACAAAGGCGGGTGAACGTGCTGTCTTGCCAAATATCTGTTCAGTGGACAATGGTTTACCCTTACGACGCCGTTGCTATCGTTTTGCCCAAGGCACACGCTGGGAGAGTTATGACAACAAAACGGTATTGATTGATTGTCGCATTAGTATGTTTTGTCAATCGGAATCATTTGAACATTATGTTATAGAAAACAATGGTCAATTAGAGTTACACCAAAATGCCTGGAAGCGTGCTAAAATAGGGGAGTTTTCCAGTCTGCGTGATATATGTCTACAACCAAATGGTCTGCATTTAACAAGAAAATGTTCTTATGACCTTAAAGCACAAAGAGCTAGATGGGCTTCCGTAGACAATCTAAAGAATTTTAAATGTTTACAGCATACACGACAACAGGTCATAAGCAAACAACTAAATGTTTTACATGAAAATATAACCACAACAAATTTTCTAGTTAGAGATATGAGAGCACGTCGTCATACTGCCACAACTTTGTTGAGTCTATTGGAGCAACCAAAAACAAAGCTACTGCCAGCTGATGTACAATTAACCAGTGAAATTTTAAAAAATCTTGTAACTGATTCCCAAGATATCGAATTATCTAGTGATGTTATGAAAATAACCCACAATCTTATGTCTACCGATCCACTGGTTCTGAGAATGTCGGCTGAAGTGAATGCCACAAATAGTCTACTGGAAACATTTGAGAATTATATGGACACATTAACGGAACAACTTGTATCAGATAGTCAGTGTAAAGTAGTATTACCGCCTACAAGCACAGCTGATAACCTAGCCATGATTAATGACAATGACACATCAGTTGAAATTTTAAATTTATCGAATATTGGTGTTTACGGTCATATCACCCATAATATCAGTGTATTTTTTGTCAATCCCAATTGCGCCCTCATATCGGGCATTGCAATTTATGGCTCTTATCAACAGCAGAATCATTCGCAGCCGCAACAAATACATTATGATTCACATAATAATTTTTATTATCGATTTATTTATATGAATGAATCAATTAGCGAGCTGTTACAAGAAATACATCTAGAATTGGCGTCATTTATTCCCACAGACATATGGAATGCTTTAAATTTGAATGTTTATACCTCATATATAACTACACCAGTTGTGGTGTTTAAAATCTATGCTCACGATGGTTTGTTTGTGGAGCAAAATTTATTACGCTCTCGAAAACCGTTTAGTAAAATTTTATCAATATCTATGCCAGGCTTTCAAGGTAAGTTTGTGTGAATTATGAGATATGTAGTCGGTCTAGTAGTAATTTTTTCTAAGAAAATTTTAAAAATGCTCGAAACCATACGCAGAAAATAGACCCACGATAAATTTTAACAGTTTGGACGGATATAGATTGAATAGTCAGTTTGTAAAGTGATTTTGACTGTATTCTTAAAAATTAATTATGAAACATCAGCCTAAACGATTTATGACATTCAAATCAATAAAAAGATCGCACGGCTATATAAGAGGTGCAGTAGAGTTATGGAAAGAGGGAGGGGGTGGAGTAGTGGATCTAAGGTACCAAAGTATACATTTGGTATATGTAAAATTTAAAGTGATAAACAATTTGTTATCCGATCATTAATATTGTATATTTAGCATATAGTAATAGTCAAGGCCAACAACCACGTTACACTCAAATGCAATCTCTTATAGTTTACGAGATATTCGCATTTAAAAATTTAAATTAAATTGTTTGACATACCATGGTCAAATTGCGGATACAAAGCTTTTTAAATTCATTTGATTACTTTCAGCATATTAACAAAAAAAAATTAGAATTAAAAAAAAAATAATAATTATTTTCAACATTATTTGTGGAAAAAAAAACACTTCAAAATGTACTTTTTTAGTTATAAAAGAAATTTTTAAATTATTTATGATAATACTGTATTAGGGATTAGCAACTAATCGATTAATCCAACATCCAGATTAATCAAATTTCTGATTAATTAATTATTCGATTGATTCAACATTTCGTAAAATACCAAAATCAAATATTTTGGAAAGAAATTAAAAAATTCGTAATATGTTTCATGAAACAATAGTCGATGTAAAAAAAAATTGTAAAATAAGAAAAAAAATGTAATTTAATCTTCAAGCAAAAAGCTTAAAATACTTGTTGCGTTCAAGACTAATTGAACAAAATTTTATTTTGAATACTCAAAAGACATAAATAATTTTTTAGCCAGAATTTAGAATAATTTACCAAACCACAAATGTCGCCTATTATTTTGAATTTCGTACCAAATTATAACAAGTAGTTCGACTCTTCCCAGCAGTTAAGCAAGTAATCAATGTATCCCTTATAGACAGTAATCGTCACAAATGTTTTATCACTTGGCTGACACCAATTTATATATTTTGGTCATTTGAGACGTATGTGCTCTTTGTAGTGCAGAGATAAGACAATTGGTTATTTTATACATCCCAGGTAATCTAGCGTGGAGACAATTGCCCCTTAAGTGTCTCTAAGTAATCTGGAGTGTAGTCACTCTAAACGTGTTGTGTGATAATTCGTTCAAAAAGTTTTATACAAATTCTATTGATATAATTATCATACAGTTAATTTAAATTTTTGCTTAAGTGTAAGTCCCATGTAACATAGCATGAAGTCAATGTGCACTTTAGTGTCTCTTAGTAACCTATAATGAAGTAACTTTAAACGTTTTTTTTTTTTTTTTTGTACTGCAATTTAGAAAGTAGTTATTTTACCCACCAGAAACAGTCCATTGGAGAGTTTTGGAAGAATGTTTTGTTTACAAGCTATCTTTTATTGGACTGACTATAATATGTCTTTTAGCTGACTATTTGAGGTCAATTAGTACTCGTACATGTTAAAAGCTGATCAAGTTACCAGTTAGGTAACTGTCGCTATTTAACCAGTATGTGAATCCAATGTGTTGACTGCTTTGGACCAGCTATTAGACAGTCTCATTGAAGTCAAAAGGGTCATTTGACCCCCTGCTTAGGACATGCCCGTGTTAAAATAACTAGCCACGTAGCTATTGAAGTAACTAGTTCCCACCCTAAATGATGGGTAAAATCACTAGTTAGGGACTGTCTCCTGGAACTGCTGGGTTTGACAACAGTTCCTAACTTTGTATACGTGTTAGTATAAAAGTACCTAACTCTAAATATGTGTTAGTAACAAAAATGCACATGTGTCGGTGTCTTCCTAACTTTTACCAGACACACAGAGTTTTAAATTGTAATCTGTTTGAATTTGATTTGCTTTTCAATACGAAAAATTTAGACTCAAAAATTTAATGATAAAAATTTATTAAAAATATTTTCTTTTAATTTGGGCAAATTGGACCTGTTTAAAAACCAAAATTGTACTAAAAGTGCCAGTGAAGTAACGTGTAAGAAATATTATTTTATTAAAAATTTTAAGTTTAAATTTGAAGTAATATTATTTGTTTACATTTCTCTCAGGAATGTGAATTCACACTGAACCAATATATGTGATAGGGAAATTTTAAAAAGATATAGAGTGTAATGACGTTTGTGGAATGCCCAATTCCAAAAAACGACGAGGAATGGACAAACCTTCAATACTTTGGGCTACAGCAGCAATATTCTCAGTTATTCTTGAGCGACGTGCACGGGTTTTATTCTTCGCATAACTAGCTTGTCCTAACAGCTCGAATTTTTCCACCAATTTCTGTATTGCGGTCCGACAAGGTGCTTCATGATGACCCAAAAATGCTTTAGTTTTGCGAACTGTGACTGCAAGATTTTCACCATTTTTTTAGTGAATTTTAATAATTTCAATGCGTATCGTTCCGTTTTTAGTTTCTACTTGTCAAATGTCAAAGAATAAAAGCTTCAAAAGTGACAGCTACCAAAATACCGGGTGATTCAAAATAACACCTCTTGTTTTGTACCAAAGTATAACATGACAATTAGTCCGACTGTCTATTTGTATACCCTTCACCATGAGTGGCAAGGGAATATATAAGTTTGTCATTCCGTTTTTAATATCTACATTTTTCATTTACGATCCCACAAAGTATATGGATCGTTGGATCGTTATAGATAGTGACGTCGATATAGCCATGTGCGTCTGTCCGTCTGTATGTTGAAATTAACTTTCCATAGCCCCCAAATAACTTACAAACATGATTCATACATTAATATATCGGCAATTCTTTTGGGTCGGTTGCTTTTTAAAATCGAGAAAATCAGGTCACAAATGGCTGAGATATAAGGAAAAACCCGGCACCTCTATTTTTGGCCAATTTTTTTTTATCTATATCTCGATTACTAAGTCATAAATATATACAATATGGATATTTTTTAACCCGAATTTTTTTTCACCAAAAAAATTTTTTAGTCATAAATTTCATTTACTAATAAATTAAAAAAAAAAATCAAAAAATTGGAAAAAGCTTTTGAAAATAATCAAAAAACAATTTCGAAAAAAATTTTTTTTTTTTAAATTTTTTTTAAAAAAAAAGTAAAAACATAGAATAAATATATAGAATCAGACTACTTGTTATACTTTGATAGTAATTATTACTATCAGGTTAATTTTGCTCAAATGAAAAAAATTATTTTGTATTAATTTTTGACATATAATTTCATTTAATTTATAGAACAAAGTTAAAATTTTTGGTATTGAAAATAGAAGAAAATTTAAATAAATTAAAATTAAACATTTTTATAGACTAAGGGCCATTATTACAACTTGCCTTTAAGTTCGTAATAGTAAAAGATAACTTTTAGTAATAGAACAAGTAAGAGAGCTATATTCGGCTCTGCCGAATCTTATATACCCTTCACCAAATTCTACTTTAAAATAAAATTAAAACAAAAAAAATAAATAAAAAATAACATTTTTTTTTTAATTATTAGTGAAAAACATTTATAACAAAAAAAAAAAAATTCGGGTTAAAAAATATTGTTCCCGATTTTGACCCATTGTAGGTCCAACTTACTATAGCCTTATATACATTGCAATGGACTTTGAAATATCTATCATTAGATATCCATATTGTGTATATTTATGATTTAGTAATCGAGATATAGATCAAAAATAGGCCAAAAATAGAGGTTGTCTCGGATTTATGCTCATATCTCCGTTACTTATGGACGGATTTTGCTGATTTTAAATGGGAAACTTCTCGAAAGCATGTCTGACAGAATTATTGAAGATTTGTATCCCGAAGATATCTGGGGGTCTTCAGAAAGTTTATTTCAACAGACAGACAGACATGGCTTAATCGACTTAATATTTTGCACTCATTTATTAAAAAATATGATCTAGGTTCGAAATAAAAGCGAATTTCCAAATTGTGGAGATCTTTACATTTTGTATGGCCATGGAAAACTTGTATAATAAATATTATCGAATTCAGAATAGTAAAGGTTCATAAATTCATATTATTCCGTCACGTCCCATCCCAATAGATCAAACGATATTAAAAGGATATCGAAACGATATCATCTAGATGATATAAATGATCATATATGATACCGCTTGCGTATCACAAACGATAGTATTTGCGGAATAAATTGTACCATTCGTTATAATATCGCTTTTCCAGGCAATTATGACATCATTTTCGCTGTCATAATTTTCAGAAAATGAAAGCAGTAAAATCGCCATGCTACAGAATTTATTCTGAATGTTACAAAGTTTTAAATATTGCATATAAATCAAATCACCATAAAATTGAAGAAAATATTCGCTTATTTATTATTTACCCACACACAGTGGTTTAGAAACTTTTTTTCTTAAATAATTCGATATCTCGGGAACTATTTAGGATATTGTTACGAAATTTCACATGGTTGGAACTGAGGTATTTTCGAGTTGATTTGCAGTTGTTCAGCTTCCTAACGCTAATGAGGGCCAGTGAGATGCCCCTCGAAGTTGGTCACCTCGGGTCTCAAATCGCCAAAAATCCATTTATGATCGGAATAAGCTTAAATTTAAAATATAAATAAATAGAATATATCGAATAGTTCCCTAGATACCGAACTATTTCCAAAAAAAAAAACTTTTCTAAACCACTGTGCCACATTTTGAATCAAATAACATGTATCTTCCGTATCTTGTTTGAACATTTTTAATTTAAAATATTTTTCAGTTTTTTTTTTTCAAATGTTTGTGGCATAGATGACAACTAGATAGATAACTGAGAGCCAAAAACTTAAGTCTTTTGTCAAAAACCTAATTCATGAGAATGTATTGCATGTATTTTGTTATTGTATCACTCGTATTTGTGAAAAGACATACGGGTGATGTTACTCTCTCCTTCTGTTCTATGCGTTTATTCTATGGCTTGTGGTTTATTGAAGAAAATTATTTGAAAACTACATATGTTGTGATAATATCGTTTTCAGTAATAATATATAATATAATATAATCGCCCCCATATGGTAATATCGGTTTTGCTATGATATCATTTTTTGGTTTATTGGGATTTAATTATCATAGTTTTGGTTAATCAGAAATATTGTTTAATCGATTAATTGACATCCATAATTCTTATTTTTCTAAAAGATTAGATATTAAAAACATATGCTAAATATGGCAAAAAATATGAAAAATTATATTTTTTGGTTATTGAAAAGTTTTCTGGGAACTGATGGTTTTAAATTCCAACTTTTTTACCAAAACTATAGATATTGGTTGAATAGGCTTGACTACATATGCCCTTTGTTAAATTTACTTTAGTTAAATTATAATAATACTATACTATACATTTAATGTTACTCTTTGTTTATTTTAGATGAACTTCCCGGACCTTTACCCTTCATTTTACGCAATAAAAGTCCAACATACAGTATAAAGCCTTCTGCAAATACCGGCTGTGGTTATTGGAATTACAGTACCTGGACTAGCAGGGGTGTGCATACAAATTCCTCAGAATATTCAACGGCAACTAATTTAATACTTTGTTACACAAATCATTTAACACAGTTCTCGTATTTGCTTGGTGGTGGATTTCGACAAAACGATTTAACAGATGAGATTCTAGTAACGGCTGTGCATCAAGAAGCCTTGGATATTATCTCTTTAATAGGCTGCACTTTATCGTTATTGGGTCTTTTGGGTATTTGGTTAACGGCCTTGCTATTCAAGAGTTGGCGTTCTCAGGCTTCCAATAAGATACTGCTCAATATGTGTCTGGCTCTTACGCTGCAAATGATATTGTTTCTATTTGTCAATACCGATGATGTGTCCGAGGCCTTGGTGGAGAATCATAGTTACACAAAATGTGTAGTACTGGGTGCTCTGCTGCAGTACTCGATATTGGTGCTGTTCACTTGGATGTTAATTGTGGCATTTCTACAATTTCAACGTTATGTCACGGTGATTGGTATACAACGTCCTAAACACTATATAATAAAGTCAGCTGTAGTGGCTTGGGGTTTACCCTTAATACCCACACTTTTGGTGGCTTTGTTGGATTCAAAGTCATATATACCCAGTAATTATCAGCTGGCCACCGATACCGGTATATGCTATCCTTCAGGCAATGGTTTACATTTTGGTGTTATACTACCAGTCTCCTTGATAGTATTGGCCAATTTAGCAATATTTTTATATGTTTTCTACAGCATTTCCCATACGCTTAGCCTATCCATGCAACGTAATGAAAAACAAATGGTCATCAAACAGATAAGACTTTCTGTTTTGTTATTTTTCCTACTGGGTCTCTCCTGGATTTTTGGCATATTTGCCTTTATGAAGGCAGGCATTGTGTTTTCGTATCTCTTTTGTTTAACAGCCACCCTGCAAGGTTTTGTCTTGTTTATATACTTCGTGATCATAGACGAGAATTCGCGTAGTTCTTGGCAGAAACTATTGTGTCCCACATGTGGTAAGAATTCGCGTGAGAAAAAAACTGCTGAATTACAATCGATGGCAACGGCGACAACATCACTAACTAATGACATGAGTTCTTCGAGAGACCATTAGACTGTAAGCATCTTAATAATATTCTCATTTTGCATTTTTCTCGTTCAAGAAATTCTTACATATTTTTTATGAGCTATCCATCACATATTCTTTCATATTGTACACAGAGTATAACAGAGGTGTCAAATTTGACGTTTCAAAACGCAGCTCTCTTAAAAAGAGATAGCAAATATTTTGTACTACAATATCACGAATTTGGTAGACAGAGGAAAATAAACAAAACAAACAAAATATTACAGACTCTGTGACAAAGAGTGTAAATTTGGATATCTATCAAATTTAAAGTAATAAATTAAAAATACAAATTTTTAGTTAAATCTCAAATGTATGTGTCTTACTTACCACAATTGCAAAGAAATTGAATTATTGAAATAAAACCCAAACAAAATAAAGACATAGAGAAAGAGACAAGATACAGATTATTTTCTGTCTCGTCACACCTCTGTATACTTTTTGATATAGCATTAGATATAAGTAAAGTACTTACATATAAATATATTATCTATAAATTTCTACTATTTAATTAAAAATTATCTATTTATTTATTTTAAGAAAATTTTAATATATATTAAAATTAAGTTAAGAAAATAAATTCAAAAAATTTGTATTCAAAACTAATATATTTTTTTTCAATATAATTAGGTAGAAATAATATTGTAGAAAGAGCGGAATTTAGTGTTTGGTACGTTGCCATTGATAGTGAACGGTATTTTTAGCAACTTTGCACTGCTAAATAAAAATAGGTAACAGCTGATATACAGAATTATTGGTCGTGAAAATTTAGAAAAAGATTTCATTATTTTGTGAAATTGTTTTAAAATACCACGAAATAATCCAAATCAATTTTTATTTCATCTGGCGTCCACTTTTTATTGGCTTTTTCTCCTTTTAATATTTTGAAATTAGTTTGACGATGTTAAATTACAGAGGTCAACAGCAAAAAATTGCTTGAACAACCACTATATAGATTTGATACATCATGTTACAATAATAAAACAAAATTTCCACTCAAAGTACACGCTTGTAAGTACATACAATTTTGTGAAAATGAGCGAATTCACTTAATTGTGAAAAAATTCGAAAAGGATCTGTCGATTTTTATGATCGATACCTCATTTTGTTCCTCTTACATGTGGCTTTATGAATGAAGCAATAAATTGGAAGAATTTTTGCCGCTTTAGATTATTTATTTATTTTCACCTAAAAAATATATTTTTTGCTTCAATTTTTTATTATAACTCCGAAACCACTAAACCGATTAAAACGTAGTATATAAACGGATTAAAGGTTATGGAAATTTAAAATTTTCTAAGTTTACATTAATAACATCGGAGTAACCGTTTTTGAGTTATCATTAATTATTTGGAGAAACGTATAAAAAAATTAACAATTTTACTTAAAAATTAAAAAAAAACCTCTCCATAGAATTTAAATTTTAAAATTTGGACCATATTTGTACTACTTTTTCGATGTTGTTGACCTATTTAAGTATCAGTGATGCAAACGCAATACACGTAGCAAAAAATGCTATGCGGCCTTAGTATTGTTAAAAAGCAATGATGAGACAATTTCAATTTCTCTAAATTTTTAATGATTACTGAAAAAAATTACAGTAAATTTTCACTAATAATGAAATAGTCACACATATATTTTTGTTTTCACATAGTTTTGTTTACTAATACATTCTCATTACTTAGTTGTTTGACTACTGAGTTGTCTTTGACAGTACCCAGCAGTTAACCATGTAGTCAATGTATCCCTTATAGACAGTATTCGACACAAATGTCTTATCACTTGGCTGACTCTAATTTATATATATTGGTCATTTGACACGTATGTGCTCTTTGTAGTGCAGAGATAAGACAATTGATTACTTTATACATCCCAGGTAATCTAGCGTGAAGAAAATTGTCACTTAAGTGTCTCTAAGTAATCTGGAGTGTAGTCACTTTAAACGTGTTTTGTGATAATTCGTTCAAACTGGTCTATACAAATTGTATTGATATAACTCTCATACAGTTAATGTTTATTTTTGCTTAAGTAGACTGATATCCCATGTAACATAGCATGAAGTCAATAGTCACTTTAGTGTCTCTTAGTAACCTATAGTGAAGTCACTTTAAACGTTTATTTTGTACTGCACTTTAGAAATTAGTTATTTAACCCACCAGAACAATCCATTGGAGAGCTGTCGAAGAAAGGTTTGTTTACAAGCTATCGTTTATTGGACTGCCTATGATATGTCTTTTAGCTGACTATTTGAGGGCGATTAGCACTTGTACATGTTAAAATAACTAGTTATGTAGCTGATCAAGTTACCAGTTAGGTAGCTAGTAAGGTTACTGACGTTATTTAACCAGTATGTGAACCCAATGCGTTGACTACTTTGGTAGAGTAGGTAGAGTCAATTGACACCCTGCTTAGGACAACCACGTGTTAAAATAAGTAGTCACGTAGCTATTGAAGTAACTAGTTCCCAGCCAAAATGATGGGTAAAATCACTAGTTTGGGACTGTATCCTAGAACTGCTGGTTACAGTTTATCATCTATGTGTATTTATCTATGTATTTAGACACTTAATAAAAATTAACAAAAATCATAGAATACCATGAGTAATTTTCCAAAGTATATTCTGTGTGAAAATTTAATATATACTGAATTTTTAAATCTAACAGTGTATCTTCTATCTATATATGTATGTACAATATATATATACATATATTTGTGTATGTTTGTTTGTATGTGACTTATAGGATCCTAAATCACTGGACCGATCATCTTGAAATTTTTACTGTTTTTCCTCCATATACATTTATATTTCAAGTGGTCGTGGCACTTCCCATAAAAAGTAAATATTTGGAATATATGGTGAACTTTAATATGCAGCAAAACCTTCTTGGCTAAAAATGTTCGGAATTAGGAAAATGGGCATGGCATCACCCAATCCAAGTAAATAGTTATTTTCGAATATCTGCAGAACTATAATTGTGACAGTCTCCAAACTTTATACCAATCAATTTCTTATCAGTGCATGAAGTGTAATGAAAAATGAGACGGATCGGAACAGAGGGTGTGGACCCTCCAATACAAAGTAAGTAGTTATTTTTGAATATCTGGAGAATTTTAGTTGTGGAAGTTTAAAAAAAGGTTAGCCCTATTGGATAGACACAATTTTTCAACAAGATCGCTCAAGAACTCTATGATTAAGAGGAAGCCAAAATTTTACTTATTGTTCTTAGCAAATAATTTAGATAGCCATTTCTTTAATTTTTCGAAAATTTTTTTTTTTCAAAAACAATAGCTTTTTTGACTTTGTTTTCAAAATTTGCTTTTTTTTACAAAATATAAAACATTTTTGACCTTTTTTTAAAAATAGACCCTTTACCCTTCACCTTCGTGAGAAGGGTATATATAAGTTTGTCATTTGTTTGTAATTTCCTCAATATAATTTTCAGACCCTATAAAGTATGTACATTCTGGATCCTTAAAGATAGCGGAATTGATTAAGCCATGTCCGTCTGTCTGTCTGTTGAAATCAATTTTCTGAAGACCCAAAATAACCTACAAACTTGATTCATACACCAATATATCGAGAATTCTTCCAGGCCGGTTGCTATTTACAATCGAGAAAATCGGCCCACAAATGGCTGAGATATCCGAAAAAAACCGTACCAACCTAGATTTTTGGCCTATTTTTGATCTATATCTGGATTATTATGTCATTAATATAGACAATATGGATATCTAATGATAGATATTTCAAAGTCCATTGCAACGATCTACATAATGCTATAGTAATTTGGACCTACAATGGGTCAAAATCGGAAAAATTATTTTTTAAACCGAATTTTTTTTTTTTAACAAACAAATTTTTTGTCATGCATTTTTTTCACTAGTAAATTAAAAAAAAAATACTAAAAAATTTTCGAAAAAAATATAAAAAAAACTTAATATTTTTTAAATTTTGAAAAAAAAAATTAATTTTGTTTACCTAAAAATATTTAAAACATATGATTGTTTTCTTATTTGTACTTTATAGAAGGCTAAGAATAACTTTACTAAACTACGACTTTGTAATGGCACTCGACTTACAGTAAAGATATTAACAATCTAATCGTGGCGACCATTATAACTGCAAAGTATGTAATGCTGGCACGCATTTCGATGACAATTTTGGAAATGCCAAAAGGTCATTTTGAGGACTAAATCTAGAATAACCATGTTTTTCACGTGGTCATTTCGCCTATTCGCGAGTGGCATTAGAATAACAAAAAATTAATAAGAAATATACATATACTAAACATTAAATAAAAATATTTCGTTACCTTAATATAAAAAGGTCTTAACTCGGGTTTTTTTAAGTCGAGATTTAAAAGAAAATCTTTGCTTAAAAAAAAAACAGATGTTATGGCGTTTCTATATTAAGGTAACGATATTTGTTCTAAACTTTTCTATTTTAATAAAGTAAAAATAAATAAAGAATTATTAATTACATTAGAAAAAATTTTTAGATAACCTGAATATATTGCAAATCATAAGATAATGGAACAGGAATTTACTGAAAAGGAAAACTAGATTTTAAATACTAAGCCCCTTATTCATAATCAATTTTTAAATTTATTACAGGTTTATAAAACAAATTTTGTATGGAAATTCTATTATATAAACCTTTTCAATAAGGCCTTAAATAAATTTATTTTTTCAAATCTTAACTTTTTATTTCATTACGATTCGGGTAGCTACATACACCGGGTTTAAGGTGGTATTAACATATAGCATTTATAATATACTAGTTCAGTCCTATAGATTTGCAAAAATATTTTCTTAATACCTGGATATAAAAGAGAATGTGTTAACAGAAATTGAAATTGATTTATCGATTGAAAGTATTATTTCATTATTAAGAAATTTAATTTAGTCAGTGTCGCCTTCAATTAAGTAAATAAATGTGTTTATATCATGAGTGTAAATAAATTGTTTGCTTTTGATGCAAAAACATTAACTGATAAGATATGATGGTTTAAGTGTTGAAAACACTTTTTGTTAAGTACAATAAGTAATTAAATAAACATTTTCGTTTCATAGGTATATAAAATATTGTTAGGCTTCATATAACAAATTCAGTTAAGCCTAAATGTATGCAGTATGATTGTGATTAATTATTTCGTTATGTGTTTTTATTACAACCAGTGTTACCATTGTGGGATTTTCAATAACAAATCTTAATCTTCTTTTTATACCCTTCACCATCGTGAGAAGGGTATATAAGTATAAATTTGTCATTCCGTTTGTAATTTCCATAATATAATTTTCCTACCCTATAAAGTATATATATTCTGGATCTTTATAGATAGCGGAGTCGATTAAGCCATGTCCGTCTGTCTGTCTGTTGAAATCAATAAATGAAATCAATATCTCCGGAATTTTTCTGGCTCGGCTGTTATTTAAAATCGAGAAAATCGGTCCACAATTGGCTGAGATATAACCAGGACAACCTCGACTTTTTACCTATTTTTTGACCTATATCTGGATTACTAAGTCATTAATATAGACAATATGGATATCTAATGATAGATATTTCAAAGACCTTTGCAACGACGTATATAAGACCATAGTAAGTTGGACATACAATAGGTCAAAATCGGGAAAAAATTTTTAACCCGAATTTTTTTTTCACCAAAAGTATTTTTCGCTAAATATAAAAAAAACAAGTAAGAGTACTATATTCGGCCGTGCCGAATCTTAAATACCCTCCACCTAAATATGATGAGAGATGTAGAAGTTACATTGGCATAAACACTTTAATATCCATATTCAATATTTGTTATTATGAGGATTAAGACAATGTTATCGAAATACTATTAAATAAATATATGAAATAATATAACAATTGTAAGAAAGACTAGTTTAAGCAGAAGATACTTTAACTGCAGATTCTTGCCAATTTGAATAGAGTTTGTCATTTATTCATATTATAACGTATGACATTTAACAATTTATATATGTACCTAATAATTGGTTATCATTAACATATCCTTATTCAACACAAGTGAAGAAAAAGAATATAAAAAAGGGTATACAAATATATTTAGACAAAATTCAAAATTTTACATATGGAAATGAGTTATATCACAGACTAATGAATTTTCCGGATATGTGTCTTATATATAATTATGAACCCATAGTCAAAAATTCCAGCAGTATGATTTCTGTCTACTTGTAACTAATTTCTGTTGAATTTTTGATCGATATTAATGTTTATATGCGTTAATGTATTTTTGGGTTGTGGAACTAATTGGAAGCTATGACCTATTATGAGTCAATCATGATAAAATAGTTTAACGTGATTTCTATATATTGTAATTGAATTTCATCTTTACAAGAGTTTTATGGGTATTATAGTTATTACTGAAATTGGAACTTATATGAGGGCTGTTGCCAATTATGGATTCAAATTTTGGTTCAACATATTGGAGCTGACCAATTATGGGACTATCGCCATATAATACTGTAACGTGATTTTAAAGTATTTGAGGGCTATTTTTGTAAAATTTATTAATAAAAAAATTAATAAAACTTAATTTAAACAACGCTATTAACAAGTGTGGACCTTATATGACAACTATA
This sequence comes from Calliphora vomitoria, assembly GCA_942486065.2. NCBI lineage: Eukaryota > Metazoa > Arthropoda > Insecta > Diptera > Calliphoridae > Calliphora > Calliphora vomitoria. Next base: position 38,605,810 of record OW818029.2, read on the forward strand.
TCGAATTATGGACCGATATTTAAAAAATCTTGTAATATAATTCTTGAATACAAATTACTGATCGGTGTACAATTTTGGTTCAGTACACAAAATCCTGCAATATGACTTCCATATATAAATTACGGATCTGTGTAAAATTTTGGTTTGATATTGATATTTTTTAGATATTTATGCAGATTAATGTGTTGTTTGGATGAGGTCCTTATATGAGAGCTATAAACAAATATGAACCGATCTTCATAGAATTCGGTGCAGCGACTTTTGTGTATATGGAGATTATTTGTGTCGAATTTCAACTCAATAGCGATATTTAGAAGGTATTTATGCATGTTTAAGTGATTTTCGGAAGTGAACTTTATATGGGGGCTTTGATCAAATATGGGCCGATCCACGAAAAATTCAGTCTTGTGAATTCTCTTAGCACGGAACTTATTTTTGCTGAATTTTGTAGGGATACTGCAATTCTGTAGGAATTTATAGACTATAGCACCATATTTCGGGAAGAAATTTGTATGGGGGCTACGAGAAATTATGGACCGATTCCTTCCATTTTCAATAGAATTTGTCCTTTTATCATATAAATAATGTGTGCAAAATTTCATGATATTCTCTGCAATGCATTTACCAAAAATCAGAAAAAAACATGTGAAAATGATCAACATTTTTGGAGGTTGTCTTACATTTTAATCCATAACCCTGGTTCTACCAATTCGATTTTGCTGATTTTCAATACCAAACTGCTTAGAAAAATTATAAACATTGTGGTATACATTTCATTAATTTCACTTATGTATTTTGGACGTGAGAGTGTTTTACACAGACAGACAGACAGACAGACAGACAGACAGACAGACAGACAGACAGACAGACGGACAGACGGACAGACGGACAGACAGACGGACATTGCTCAATCGACTTAGAATTTCATAAGGATCAATAATATATATACTTTGTTGGGTCTCAGATGAATATTTCTCAATGTTACACACGGAATGACAAACTTATATATACCCTCTTTCACCACTTGTGGTGGTGGAGGGTATAAAAAATTTTAAAAAAATAAAAAAAATTACATAAAAAATTTTAAAAAAAATTCGAAAAAAAATTTTTTTCAAAAAATTAAAAAAAACAACTGAAAAAAAAATAAATTTTTAAAATTTTGTATTTTAAAGTATAGTTTGGTGAAGGGTATGTAAGATTCGGCCCAGCCGAATATATCTCTCTTACTTGTTCAATTTTGTATTTCAATCAGAAATAGATATATCATTGTAAAATTTCATTAAAAATAATTGATAAACAATAATTTAATTGCATTATTTCAAATTTATTTAAATTTTCCAAAAAAAATCAGCTAAAAATCTATACACTGATAGAATTTTATACACAAATATTTGAAGATAACTTCATCCCCTAAGCTTTCAAAACCTTATCGTACCATCAAAAGAAAGACGGATATATGGACGATCATAGCTAGAATTTTGTAAAGACCCAGAATATATTTTTTGTGGGTCTATGCCCAGTATTTCGATGTATTACAAAATCCTTCTTTAAGTTGGTGGTTAACTTAGGCATTAGATCACCAAATAATAATTGAAGTCTAAAGTTAGACAAATATAAATTTAATAATAAATAGAACTATTGTTCATAAAAATATTTATTTTAATACATATCAATAGTCATAGTTTTTATTTAAGATTTTTTAAAAATAATTATACCGTTTTCTACTTATTCGCTGTGGTTATTGCAGAGATGTGATTTAGTATCTTAGTGTCTTTCAGAACGTTGTGTAAATAACATTATAATTGCTGTAACCGGATTGAATAGTTTTTATAATGAAATTTATTTCATTTTTACTTCTATTTTGCGTTACCACACCGCCTTTGCTAGCAGTGCATCAGTGTGAAAGGGATTTTTTTAAGACAAAATATAATGATGGATACGGTGATATCAGTGTTCTTCTGATATGGTTTCCGGTTAATGCTGGAACTCAGAGCACACTACGTGTTTGTTCTAATGAAACTGGTCTACCTATGCAGCGTCATTGTAGTTATGATCGCTCAAGCAACGCAACATGGGAATCAATTAACCAACATATAAAATTAATTAACTGTAGCTTCATTCAAACCGTTTGTAAAGAGGAACCATTTCAGCATTATTATATTAAGAAAAATGAGGTAAAAGAACCAGTCAACAACACATGGAAAACAGCATATTTGGGGGAAAGAGCAGATTTAGAAAAACCCTGCTTACTGAGCTCCGGTTTGCCTGTAACACGTCTTTGTGAGTTTAATTCTATGTACCTGAGAGCTGAGTGGGAGCTGTTAAGGCCGGAGCTACATAATATTTCATGCTTACGAGATACTCGGGAACAGGTTATAACTTATACTCTTAATAGTTTGTATCAGGGTGTTAAAAGAGATGAGCAAGCAGATCAAGTACAGCCAGAGAAAGTCATGAAGGAAATGAAGGAATTACTAACAAAATCTCAAACAACACGTGTGCCAGCCGATATAAAAATATCAAGTGACATTTTAAAAATTATAACCGAAAATGATAAAAATCCTGAACTTTTAACAGATGTCCTAGATGTAACCGATATCATAATGGACGTTAATCCTGAAATAGTGAAAAAATCCGAAGAAGTGAATGCCACAACGACATTATTAAAAACTCTAGATACATATTTAAATAGCATGGCCAAGGTATTAGTACCCACAGATCATTGTCAAAACTCTTCAAATGGCGTTAAATATGAGACATTTAAACATACCAGTGTTTTTTATATAAATCCCGCATGTTCTAATATTTCTGGTGTTGCCATTTATAATTCGAATTCGAAACATCAGCGCTATGATGTCCATACTGGTATTTACTATCACTTTTTATATTTGAATCATACCGTGGACCAGATACTGAGCGAGCCCGGTCTGCGATTGGCCACATATTTCCCTTTGTCTTTGTGGAATAAACTGAAAAGTGAAACTGGTGGTGTTGACGATCAAACAGTTTTGACTTTTATAATTTTCAAAAATGATTTGCTTTTTGGCAATCGTACAGAAATGCTGCAAAGGCCATCTAAAAGAATATTGGAAATTTCAATACCGAAGTATTCAGGTAAGCGAGAAGAAAATAATTATTGAATTAGCTACATCTACATTGATTTCATTATCAATTAAAAATATTTAATATTAATTGTGCATTTCGCTTGAAAATTACCTCAATAATGTATATAAGATGATGATTAAGTTCCTATTACAAATAAATGACTAACCTTTGTTAAATTAATCTAATATCTGAAAATATATGGATAAGTATTGCAATAAAAATTTACGCAAGCTTTTTTAATTTTATCTTGCATTCCATATACAAGTGGTTTAAAAAACACAAAGAAAAATAGAATTTAGAAATATGAATAATTGCAAATTATTAAAAAATACACAAGGTATTATTGCTTGGTTCTTAATACGTAAATAAATTTATTTTTTTTAAAATCGCGAAGTTTAAAAAACTTCTCTAATGTAAATTAAAACAAGTAAGAAAGTATAGTCGGTCAAGCCCGACCATATAATACCCTACATTAAGAAATGAGCAAAAACATTTTTCTTTCAAAATTTCAATAATTTATGAGCGATTTTCGGAAGTGGGCCTTATATGGGAGCTATGACCAATTATGGACCGATTACCATGAAATTAGGTAGTGTGATTAATGTCTATATGAAAGTTATTTATGTTGCATTTTATGTGTATACCAACATTTTTAGGAGATTTATGATCGTTAAAGTGATTATCGGAAGCAGACCTTATATGGGAGCTATGACTAATTATGGACCGATCATCATAAAATTTGGTGACATGAATTCTGCATATATAAAACTTATTTAGAGAAAAACTTGTGTAGATACATATATAAATTAAACATTTATGACCGATAAAGTCCAATTTCGGTAGGACATTTGTATGGGGGCTAGGTGAAATAATGAACCAATTTCAGCCAGTTTCAATAGGGTTCGTCCTTGGGCAGAAAAAATGATATGTACCAAATTTTATCGAAATATCTTCAAAAATGCGACCTGTACTCTGCGCACAAGGTTTACATGGACAGCCAACCAGCCAGCCAGACGGATGGACGGACGGACATCGTTTAATCGACTCAGAAAGTGATTCTGAGTCGATCGGTATACTTTAAGGTTGGTGTTAGACTAATATTTTTGGGCGTTACAAACATCTGCACAAATCCATTATACCCTCCCCACTATGGTGGTGAAGGGTATAAATAGGTATGATGAAAAATAACGAATTTTGTATAGGGACGACACTAAAATTCGATAATATTTCAAATACATGTCACAATGGCCATACGCAAAAATGCCAATAATTGCAAATATAACTGATTTTTCATTTTAAAAACTCATGTAACAGTTGCTAAAAAACCTACTTAAATTATTTTAAAAAGCTTTAAAAGTTTTTGAAATGAAATATCAGATATATATGTATTTATTGGCATTTTGCGATGAGTGCCTTGAGGCATGCTTAAACATTAGAGGGTTAAAGTTCTCTAAAATTTCGAAATTCACTTTAGTTTGGCATATAGGCCCTATATTCAAAACCCTCTATCTTTGATTTTCACGAAAATTACTTTTTGATGGTAAAATGTTCAACAATTTTTTTTGCTGTTTTACTTTTTCCAAATGCAAATAATTAATTTTCAAATAATTTTTTGGAATAATTTCTTCTTGCAATTCCTGTTTTCTTACTAATTTTTGCATGCTGAACATGATTTTAACATTTTTCAATCATTTATCAAAATACCAAGCAAAAACTTCGCTTACAAAGCTACAAGTAATGTCTTTTTTACCCTACAGCCACTGGATCAAGTTTTTATTGATAGTATTTTGCATATACTGTTTGTCAAAAATTTAAAGCTGTGGCACGCAACTTGAAAGCAATTTTACTAGAAATTGTTAAACAAAACTATAATCAGCTGTTTTCATGATTGAAAATTGAATCACCAACTTGAAAGAGAAATTGAATGCAAGTTCCTTTCAAATTTTAAGAGTGTGAGTGTATTAGTAAAAAAATGTGAGTGTATTAAAATTTGAAAGGCAAAACTTGATCGTGTAACCCCTAAGTTAATAACTTACTTTCTAAGTAGTAAAGTCTAAAAAAACAAAATAAACAAACAAAACAAAAAAACTGTTACTTTTTCTCAATTAGTACATTTTTTTATTGCATGTTTTGTTTTCGAAAAACAGAAATGAATATTGTATTACAATAAAATAACTAAGCACATTTTTTATATCTTATTTTTTATTTTTAGTTTGTAAACAGAAAATTCTATAAATAACTCTACTAACAAAACAACTTATTTCCGGCCAAAATATAAAGGATTACTTTTGGGACATCGCGAACAAAAATAAGTACTTCTCCGGACAAAAACTAAGTAGTCTAATCGTCAATTTCCCCTTATTTGTAAAGCTACGTATACACGGTTGTCAGAAACATTCTCAGAAAATGGTTAACACAACCATGAGAACTTATGTTGAAACATATGGTAGTTAACCATTTATTGAACATATTCTGACAACTTTGTTAGAATATGACAACCGAGTATACGTAGCTTAAGTAAAGTTTTTGCTGGGTAGCGAAGCCGATTCTGAATTGAATTACCATGAAAATATTTAACCTTTTTGTTTTTGGTTAATGCTTGAAATATGTTTGAAATATCTAAAAAATTTAAAAAAAAATTTTTTCAAATTGTTTTTCAAATTTAAGTATTTTTTTTTTTTTCAAAATTGTTTATTTTTTAATTTTTTCCAATTTTTTTTTTTTAAATTTTTTAAAATTTTTTTTCTAAATTTATGATTGAAAAAAAAAATTATAAAAAAAAAATGTTTGTAGTAAAAAAAATATTCGAGTTAAAAAATAATTTTCCCGATTTTTACCCATTGTAGGTCCAAATTACTATAGCCTTATATAAATCGTTGCAATCATTAATTATCTACATTGTCTATATTTATGACTTAGTAATCGAGATATAGATAAAGAAAATAGGCCAAAAATAGAGGTTGTCTCGGATTTTTGCTCATATCTCCGTTATTTATGGACGGATTTTGCTGATTTTAAATAGGAAACTTTTCGTAAGCATGTCTGACAGAATTATTGAGGATTTGGATCCCGAAGATATCTGGGGTCTTCAGAAAATTGATTTCAACAGACAGACAGACAAACAGACAGACGGACATGGCTAAATCGACTCCGCTATCTATAAGGATTCGGAATATATATACTTTATAGGGTCGAAAAATTATATTGTGGAAATTACAAACGGAATGACTAATTTATATATACCCTTCTCACGAAGGTGAAGGGTTTTTATACCCTTCACCTTCGGACTACCTTGTTTTTATTTATTAATTTTTTGGCTCAAAATAAATCTTATGTCTTTTCCTTTAAGACGTTTTTGGTCGGTTAGTGGGATGCGAGTGAGATATCTATCAAAATAATTGTTTTGTAACTCAATACATACAAATTTGAAACTAAAATTGTCAACATCATTGGTCATAAATAAAAAACTACAAACTTTGTTTTTCAAAATCAAACACTTGTATCTAAATTACTATTCAATAGGACCTTGGTGCTAATTTCATCCCGATCGGAATACATCGGTTTAAAAACTTGGTTCATTTGACGTGAAATCCACTATATACATTTACAGTGGCGTCCATCCAATTAAGGACAAATATTTGAATATTTTTTATCTACACGCAGAAAAAAAAATATAGTTGTGCATTGTTACTGTAACCATTTCAAAATTTTTAACAATATTATGGTCTCAGTAACTATATATATATGATTGTGGTAACAATAATATGTTTAATTTACGATTAACATGAATATTTCAACCATATATATGGTTACAGTAAACATATAAATGTTTGTGACAACCATTTAAATGATGAAGGATTTACCATATTATGTTGCTCTTATATCATAATCTGAGAACAACATATTATGATAAAATTATTCACTGTAACCATATATATGGTTGAAATATTCATGTGAATCGTAAATTAAACATATTAGTGTTACCACAATCATATATATAGTTACTGTGACCATAATATTGTTAAAAATTTTGAAATGGTTACAGTAACAATGCACAAATGTTGAAATGGTTACACTAACAATGCCCAACTATATTTTTTTTCTGCGTGTAGTGAATTTTAATCTCGATATTGCCAAAACAAAAGGATCTAGAAACTAGGAAACTAGAAAAAAACTCAAACCAAAATTTTACTCAAAATAATCACACATACGAGTGTTGAAAATATCCCGTGTTCAACAGAAAAGTATTTTTAGGAAAGCTATATAAGCATTACTTTGAGATCAACATTGAAAAAATATGGTTAGTAATGTTTAAATACACATAATCTGACTTTATCACTCGATTAATATAAATAACTTATATATAGATCGAGATCACAAAAAAATATTAAATTGTTATCTATATTCTTAAGAGCGTATTTTGATCAAAATTTAAAAACAATATAATCTATGTGGTCTGAATATTAAATTTTAGTTAAAATTAAACTTTTCATATACATGATTGTGGTCAAAATACAATGGCAAATCTATATATACCTATAGAGTCAGAATAATTTACTGTTCTATGTAAGCATGTCTGTTCATGTCGTATTAATCATCTTTACTTTTGTTTTATTTTATTTTTAAACTTGATTAATCTGTTTTATCATCATTAGGTTTATTCCCTGATATTTAGTAGTCTTCATGGCTCACTTCTAGCTTTTCTCTTCGTTGTATATTATATAAATATTTATGTATGTATTTAGAATTGTATTAGTTAATATATCATTATTCTTTTTATTACAGGTGAACTGCCAGAAGATGTACCCTTCATTTTGAGCTACCGTCGAAAATCACCCGAACCACCAAAATGTGGTTATTGGAATTGTAGCACATGGATCACTACTGGAGTCACAACGGAATACAAAAATATTTCCGATAACAATCTTCTTATCTGTCACAGCAAACATCTGACACATTTCGCTTCGTTATTCGGCATTCTTTCCTTTCCTCCAATATCTCTAGGAGACTCTGCAATACTTACTATTTCTCATGACTTATTGTTAGATTACATTTCTATATTGGGCTGTTTGCTTTCGCTGATTGGTCTCTCCTGTATATGGCTGACAGCTATGTGTTTCAAGGGATGGCGTGCCCAGAAATCGAATAAAGTTTTAATGAATATGTGCTTTGTTATCACTTTACTCATGCTATTCTTTGTGCTGATTAATGTTCCGGAGTTATGGAAGGACTACATCGATATTCATAATAAACTGGACTGCATGATAATGGGAGCATATTTACAATATAATGTTTTGGTTCTATTCTTTTGGATGCTTATTATAGCCATAATGCAATATCAGCGTTATGTTAGAGTAATGGGCTATGATAGATCTTCTAACTTTATAACCAAATATGCTATTACAGCCTGGGGTGTGCCACTGATACCTACCATACTGGTAGCCTATTTGGATCCAGATACATACATGCAAAACGCTGAACAAACTAGTAACAAATCAGGTATTTGCTATCCCTCCGGCATGTGTTTGTATTATGGCGTCATATTACCAATGGCTGCAATAATGTTGACAAATTTCGGCATATTTATTTTTATTTTCTGCAGCATTCGCCGTAAAGTTGAGTATCAGGTTCAACAGCAGGGTGATAGCAAACGTATCGTAGCTCAAATTAAAGTTTCGATCTTGCTGTTTTTTTTGCTGGGTATTTCGTGGATTTTTGGCTTCCTAACACATCTAGACAACAGTCCGGTATTTTCTTATCTCTTCTGCTTAACATCAACTTTGCAGGGATTCGTTTTATTCCTTTACTCCATTGTCATTGACAAATCGACACGTTCGTCATGGTTAATATTATGTTGTGCTAAAAGTTATAATACAATGGAAAACACCAGTCTAGTGACAAGATTAAACACTAGATCATAAGATCAATAAAATAAAACAAAACAAATAAATATTTAAATAGCTTGAAATGTAACCACAATTGCCCAATGTCTTATATGAGAAGTATAAATAACATTCTAACCACAAAAAGAACTTGTGGCGATTTAATAAAATTTTAAACAATAAATAAATTATATACACTCATCTTCTAGATCTAATTAAAAAAAAAAAATGCTTATATTATTTTTAATATAAGGAGTGCGTGCGTTTAGTCTCATAACTTTGTTTGTACACAAGCGAAATGTCATTTTAAATTTTCTCCTAATTGCTTGCTTAGTTTTTACAAAAACGGACAATTGGTAAAAAGTAAACAAAAGTATTTCGGAAATTTATATTAAAAATACTAAACAAGCTAGATTGTGTCCGAACTATTTGAAAAATCCGTTTTTCCCCAATTTTCTGGTTTTCGAGTAATTCGACAAAATGGATTTTTTATCTTCAATTATTCCACAAAATCGAATATTTTTGTTTTCATTTTCTGATTTTATGCACAATTTAGAAGCTCAGCTCAGTTTATTTTTAAAAGAAATTTAAAATTCACACAAAAGAACTAATATTGCAACAACTAGCTACATTAGTAACAAAAGATTTTGATTATGTTGACAAATTTATGTTTCTTCTTTAATAAAAAACAAGTAAGAGAGCTATATTCGACTGAGGCGAATCTTATATACCCTTCACCAAATTATACTTTAAAATAAAAATGTTAAATATTTTTAGGTAAACAAAATTAAAAAACTTTTTTTTCAAAATTGTTTTTCAAATTTAAAAAAAAATTTTTCAAATTGTTCTTCAAAATTTAAAATTTTTTTTTTCAATATTTTTTTTATGTTTTTTTTCTAAATTGTTTTTTTAATTTTTAAAATTTTTTTTTTAAATTTTTTTCCAAATTTTTTTTTAATTATACCCTACACCACCATAGTGGGGAGGGTATATTGGATTTGTGCAGATGTTTGTAACGCCCAAAAATATTAGTCTAACACCCACCTTAAAGTATACCGATCGACTCAGAATCACTTTCTGAGTCGATTAAACGATGTCCGTCCGTCCGTCCGTCCGTCTGGCTGGCTGGCTGGTTGTCCATGTAAACCTTGTGCGCAGAGTACAGGTCGCAATCTTGAAGATATTTCGATAAAATTTGGTACATATAATTTTTTCTGCCCAAGGACCAAGCCTATTGAAACTGGCTGAAATCGGTTCATTATTTCACCTAGCCCCCATACAAATGTCCTCCCGAAATTGGATTTTATTGGTCATAAATGTTTAATTAATATATGTATCTACGCAAGTTTTTCACCAAATAAGTTTTATATATACGAAATTCATGTCACCAAATGTTATTATGATCGGTCCATAATTAGTCATAGCTCCCATATAAGGCCTGCTTCCGATAATCACTTTATCGAGCATAAATCTCTTAAAAATGTTGGTATACACATAAAATGCAACATAAAGAACTTTCATATAGACATTACTGACACCACTTAATTTCATGGTGATCGGTCCATAATTGGTCATAGGTCCCATATAAGGCCTGCTTCCGATAATCACTTTAACGAGCATAAATCTCTTAAAAATGTTGGTATACAAATAAAATCCAACATAAATAACTTTCATACAGACATTAATCACAACACTTAATTTCATGGTGATCGGTCCATAATTGGTCATAGCTCCCATATAAGGCCCATTTCCGAAAATCGTTCACGAATATAAATTATTGAAATTTTGAAAGAAAAATGTTTTTGCTCATTTACTTAGTGTAGGGTATTATACGGTCGGGCTTGACCGACCATACCTTCTTACTTGTTTTTTAATTTATTAGTGAAAAAAAATATTCGGGTTAAAAAATAATTTTCCCGATTTTGACCCAGTATAGGTGCAAATTACTATAGCCTTATATAAATCGCTGCAATGGTATCATTAGATATCCATACTGTCTATATTAATGACTTAGTAATCCAGATATAGGTCAAAAATAGGGCAAAAATCAAGGTTGTCCCAATTTTGTCCTTATATCTCAGCCATTTGTGGGCCGATTTTCTCGATTTTAAAAAGCGACCGAGTCGGAAGAATTCCCAATATACTGATGTATCAATTATGTTTGTAAGTTATTTTGGGGGCTACGGAAAGTTGATTTCAATATACAGACGGACATGGCTATATCGACTTCGCTATATATAACGATCCAGAATATATACTTTGTGGGGTAGCAAATGAAAAATGTAGAAATTACAAGCGGAATGACAAACTTATATATACCCTTGCCACTCATGGTGAAGGGTATAATAAAATATGGAATCGTGCTCCTCAAATCATTTAAATTGTGTAGTTAGTACACTGTCCAACAGCATTCATGGAACATAATAGTGACCCTATAAATCTGAAAGGGCATATTGAGTACATAATTTTTTTAGAATAACCGCCATATGCATAAACAGTTTATAAATTTATCAAAGGCTTATCAAACAAAATTTCCATACAAAATTTTATGCATATGGGGGTTAAAGCTTATAGCCCAGCTGGTCTGATTTTTTTTTTTACAGTGGGTGAAATTTTTCATTTTTTGATTATACTAACCGAAAAAATGTTGTAAGTTAATGACTGAGAGAATTCTTATTGGCAGAGTTATATTGTCGAATTTTAATGGGATTATTTTTGTGCAAGATCTTAACCCTTTATAGGAGATAGTTTTAAATAAAGCTCTTTACGCTTAATTAGCTAAATTACACGCCACCTCGGGTCTCACATATTTAAAAAAGATCACCAAAAATCCAAGTATAATCTAAATGAGCTGAAATTTAATATATAAATTGTCGCTAAGGAGATCTACAAAAAACATGTGTACGTATATAAGTTATCTTTTTCAGTTCAAGATATATTTAGGTTAATTTATTTCACCTATAAGTTTCACCCATAAGTTTGTCATTCCGTTTCTAATTTCTACATTTTTCATATGCGACCCCATAAAGTATATATATTCTGAATTGTTATAGATAGCGGAGTCGATATAGCCATGTCCGTCTATCCGGCTGTCGGTCTGTCGGTTGAAATCAACTTTCCAAATCTCATAAATAACTTATAGACATGACTGTTACATCAAAATATCTCGGGAATTTTTTCAATCCGGTTGCTATTTGAAATCGGGAAAATCGATTTCAAAAGTTGGTTCATTTGACATAAAATGCCCAATATATATTTTGTGTTGTTATGATTCTTAAAGACCAGTCTGCATATTTGTGTGCATAGTTTGCAGTTTTTTAAGGTTGTTTGCTTGATTATTTTATTTTTTTTGTGCACATTTCAACTTGACCTTCTTATTGTAATTGCTCATAGCTTATGTTTATCACAACCATGTTTTTTCTGTATGTGCGCCAATCGTACTTGCAGTTTTCGAAATATTTCCACTTTTGTGATTTCGTGGAAATTGATTGGAAAAGTTAAAACGGGTTTTGGTGTTAAAATCTACGTAAGTTGAGCTCCCTTTTTCAATCCCATTTTTATACCCTGCCCCACCATAGTGGGGAGGGAATAATACGGTTGTGTATATGTTTGTAACGCCTAAAAATATTAGTCTAACACCCACCTTAAATTATACCGATTGACTCAGAATCACTTTCAGTCTCGAAACTTGGCACATAGGCATTTTTCATTTCATTTCCATTTTACGTCCACCTCCCATTGTTTTTGTTTTTTGGCACATAGCTTTTTTAAACACTCAGAATCATTTGTGTGAAATTTGAAAAATATCCGCTCACTTTTACGCCCACTTCCCATACAACTTGTATTGAAAAAGTGGCTTAACTACCTGATCCACCCACTTTTACGTCCATCTCCCAAAGAAAAAACATGAATAAGTAATTTAAGCATAGTCTTTTAATAAATTTTTAACATCATTATCGTACTCCCATTTTTATACCCTACACCACCATAGTGGGGAGGGTATATTGGATTTGTGCAGATGTTTGTAATTCCCAAAAATATTAGTCTAACATCCACCTTAAAGTATATCGATCGACTTAGAATCACTTTCTGAGTCGATTAAACGATGTCCGTCCGTCCCAGTGATGCCAGGAGATTTTTTTCAAAAATCCCTACGCCAATGAAAAAAAATCCTTTTTTTCCCTACACCCACATTTAATTTTCCCTACATTATTCCCTACACCATTTTTTCCGTTTTTTTTTTCAAAAAACTTAAATTTTATTTTAAATTTGTACATTTTTAATTCAGGTACATACATTTATAATCCAAAAATAACATAAAAATAATAAAATTTATATAAACTTTTGTTATTTTGTCCAATGGCCACTTCGGGGTTTAAAAATTCCATTTCTTTGAAAATTGATTTGTCATTAAGTGGCAGTCTTCTTTGCGTTTCTTCAAGTGCAGTTATGTAGAATTGTAGACAATCAGATTTTACCTGATGAGCACTGGCTTTTGGAAATGTTTTCAACAATTCTTCACATTCACTGCCGACATAAATGTCATTTATTGGCAATAAAATATGAGATGACCTTATGACACAATCAATTTTCAAATATTCTTTTTTAATAAAATTTTGTCCAAGTTTGAAAAAAATTTTTGTTGACTCTGAATGTAAAACATGAACCAACATTTTTTTGGACTGAAAAAGTGCATTTAATGAGTTAAAATAATTTAACACATATTTCAAAAAAAGTAAGTAAGCTTTATTACACTCATTTGTAAGTTCAGTCAATATAACATCTGCAGATTTCAACTTGTCCTGTTTAATTGCAAATTTAAAATATTCAACTAGAACTTGCCAATTATCCAATATTCTTTCGATGCATTTTTGATGAGACAGCCACCTGGTTGTTGATGTTCTTAATATTTTTCTTTTTTCTTCGTTCATCATTTCTTGGAACTCCTCCAGCTGAGAACATCTTTTAGAACTGCCGGAAATGTATGTTCCTATTTGTCTTACCAAATCCTCTGGGGCTCTTGGCAACATTAGGCAAGATTTGTTTGCTATGATGGCGGCAGTGTGGCATATGCATTTGATTGTTATTACGTCGGGATTATCCTTTAAAAGTCTGGATGCGAACGAATTGTTTTGTCCGACCATAACATTAGCGCCATCGCAACACAGTCCAATGATATTATCAAAGGGAATATTAAATGATAAAATACATTTTTTAAAAAGGCCATAAAGTGCTTCGGCGGTGCAATCAGCTCCCACGTGGATTAACTCCAACAATTGGACAAACGTTTTTTCTTGCTCCTCGTCATAATACCTTACAAGAAGACACATAGTTTTTTGCGAAGAAACATCAGTACTCTCATCCAATAGCACAGAAAATTTATATATTTGAAGCTTTCTGATTAGATTTTCCCTTTCTTCTCTGGCTAAAACATTCTGAATAATTTTTGCACATTTAGTTCGCCCTAATTGGCATTTTTTTATAATTGAAGAATCTGGTGCAATTTCTTTTAACAATGGTATTAAGTGATCAATAGCTTGAACAGCTAAATTGTGTTCAGCAAAAAAAAGACTTAAGCGGATTTCGAAAACGGCCACATCATTTTTTTCAGGGACTTGCTTGCCAAAGTATGATTCCATTGTGTTGGTTTTTGTTTTTGAGACATTTTTTTTATGCATTTGGGTATTAGCATGTTTATTTAAATCTGATTTACCGCAATTTAATATTTTACCACAAGCCTTGCATCTGCATTTAAATTCGTCATCTTTGACCGGCTCCAGCCATCCCAGTAACTTCTCATCTCTCAACCAACTTGAACAAAATCGTTGTTTTCGGTATTTTTTTGGTGTGCTTTCATCACCATCGGAAGACGAATCGGACATTTTTCTAAAATTAGTAATGTTTTAATTAATAATGTTTTAATGTCATTTATTTTTTATAAACTTACTTGTTAAATTGAAAGAGACCAGTAACGATGGCGTACGTACATATGTATGTATAAAAAAACAAATGAACTGCATAAAAATTGAAGTGTTTTGTTTTTTTAACTTGTCATTGTTATGAAAGATGCCACATATTTATTTACTTTATATTACAGAGGTATTACCAGATTTACGAAATTACAATGATACACTTAAAAAAATATATTTTTTGTAATTTATAGTATACAATTGGAAGAAATATAGTTTTTAAATGATAAAAAATTGAAATTAAAAAAAATCCCTACAATTCGAAAAATCTAAGAAATCTTTCCCTTTTTCCCTACATGTGAAATTTTTGAAAAAAATCCCTACAAAAAGGGAAAAATCCCTACACTTGGCATCACTGGTCCGTCCGTCCATCTGGCTGGTTGTCCATGTAAACCTTGTGCGCAGAGTACAGGTCGCAATCTTGAATATATTGCAATAAAATTTGGTACATATCATTTTTTCTGCCCAAGGACCAAGCCTGTTGAAACTGGCTGAAATCGGTTCATTATTTCACCTAGCCCCCATACAAATTTCCTCCCAAAATTGGACTTTATCGGTCATAAATGTTTAATTTATATAGGTATCTACTCAAGTTTTTCTCCAAATAAGTTTTATATATACAGAATTCATGTCACCAAATTTTATTATGATCGGTCCATAATTAGTCATAGCTCCCATATAAGGCCTGCTTCCGATAATCACTTTAATGAGCATAAATCTCTTAAAAATTTTGGTATACACATAAAATGCAACATAAATAACTTTCATATAGACATTAATCACACCACTTAATTTTATGGTGATCGGTCCATAATTGGTCATAGCTCCCATATAAGGCCCACTTCCGAAAATCGCTCACGAATATAAATTATTGAAATTTTGAAAGAAAAATGTTTTTGCTCATTTACTTAGTGTAGGGTATTATATGGTCGGGCTTGACCGACCCTACTCTCTTACTTGTTTTGATTTACAGCTTTGAGCGAAATCTATTTATAAATGGGTCTGAAGACAATAAAGGTTATGCATTACGTCTTCATTAGTGGCTAAACGTCCAATTATTCGCGAATGATGTAATCTATAGGCTCTATAGTCTTTCTTCCTGGCTTCCTGAGCTTCCTAGGACAGCACCTGATACAAATAATCAATTAATATGTAAAACATAAAAATGAAATCATTGTATATTACATTATGTAATAATTTTAAACAGTAAATATGGCAACAACACCATGCATGATCGCAAATTCATATTTTGTTACTTTATCACTTTATAGTTTTTACAGCTTTTTTTTGAAAGGAGCAGTTAGGAGCAACTGATTTTTTTTTAACTTTTAGCTGAGACTTCAAGCTGTAATTTGACATCTTTCGTTTAACAGTGCACCACAGCGCTATAAAGATGCAAATCCACTGAAGTTGATGAACATTGAAATTTTGAAGTTGTTTGTATTTTGTTCTACAAAATTTTTTATATGACTCTTTTTACAACTTTTTTTTAATCCAAATCTCATCTATGAAAATTGTCATTTACGAAAATATACAACAAAGTCAAATGATAAGTTTACTCTGATTGTAGCAAAAGATTGAATATACAATAAATTTGCATGCCATTTTAAACAAGCTAACATATATGAACTTCGAGCGTGTCTGTTCAAACAAATAATAATTATATCAGCCTAATATTACGGAATCATAATACTCAGATATCTGACAACAAAATACCAGAAATCATCCAAATCGGCAAACATGAACAAAATGAATTTCGGCCAATCTTCAACCAATGTAGAATCATCGGTGTACGTGCCAAAATTATATAAAACATGTAACAAAGTATGGTCTGTCAAGTCCGACCATATGATACCCTACACCGAGAAGATTATTATGAACAGTTTTCTTTTAAGCTATGACTAATTATGGACCAATTACCACAAAATTGGGTGTCATGTCTCCTGTATATATGAAACTTATTTGTGTTGAATTTATATAAAACTTATTTGTGCTCATTTTGTTTTGGATATCTATATAACTAAAATATTTACTACACAGAAAAAATAGAAAATCGATTTCAATCAAAAAAGTCTTTGATAGTAACAACTTTTTTTTTAAAATTCCGGTAGCGAAAATATTTGTATTATTAATTAAAGATTTTGTACGATTGAGGTTTTGGTCTTTTTTAAGATTAATTAAACGTTTAATTGAAATGTAAATGCAAGCTTCAATTAAACGTGTAATTGAACCAATTAAAGAATTAATTAAAAATTTTTAAATTTTTCAATTAATAATTTAATTCAACTAATTAAAAAATTAATTAAAGTTTTTAACATTTATCAATAAACAAGTTAATTCAATTAATTAAAATAATAATTGAATTTAATGATATAAATATATTAAAATTTTAATTCAATTAATTAAAACTATAATTAAATTTTTTCAAAAATATCAAATAAATAAATTGTTTAATTCAATTAAAAATTTAATTGATCTGCAGTTCTAAATTAATTAAATTATTTGATATTAAAAGACAAACTTTTTTTTATTTCTTTATTTATAAAAACATAAAAATTACACAGTTTTTAAATAATACAAGTATGTATTTAAATTAAAATAAATTCATATGCAATAAAAAATAATCTTTGGATTTATGATAAAGGAATAATTACATTAAAATAATAGTCTAAAGTAAATATTTTTCCATTTTGTACATTACAGGTATATATATATATATAATTTTATTTTATAAGGACAAATTAAATATTTTTATATTTTTTACATACATATTACTAATACTAAGTAAATGCTTCGAAAGAAAATTAATTGTATATAACTATAAATACTAATTTTTCATTTTAAGTATCTCATGTTTAATTATATTTGATTTAATAAATTTTTTGTTTGTAGGCAAATCATAGAAAAGAGATTGAATAAAGTGGTAAAAAATTTCGGACTCACAGGGATATTCCAGATTAAAAACAAAAAATATTTTAAATAGGACATCAAATGCTTTAAGGGTTGAAACAAAAGGATACCTTAAATTATCAAAGTATACAAAAACTTGTTTTACTTTCAACGTATCCCCAATAACAAGTAACTTTGGTTGAATTTTTCGACCTTGTAATTTTAATAATTTTAGTTTTGTCTCTAATTCATCCATTGTACTGGCAACAACAGCAAATGATTCTTGCGAATCCGCTATGGTAAACTTTTTCTTATATTTTGCTCCATTTTCATCCGTACTTACTTTGAGTTGGGGAGGAAATAAATTATGACAATACCACAAAATTGTAAACATTTTAGAATCTGTAAACATAAATAATAATTAGATTGAATTATAACGAAAATGTATGCGATTTTTTACCTTCATCGGTACGTTCAGTTTGCAGTAATTTTTTTGAAATTAATGAGCAGGATATTCTTGTCTTCAAAATAAATAACAAATCTTCTGCAAAATAAGGCCAACGCTCCTCAAAACTTTTTGCCGCCGGATATTTTAGCACAAAATCGATATCGATCTGAAAACAAATTCAAAATGAAAAAAAAATAGTATATTTTTTAAATTGACTACACTATATGCTACACTAGACTGTAAGCTATACTATAAACAAGACTAGATTATGTACTCGATTAAATAACTAGACTTGAATAAAGTACACATTTTTTTTGCGTGGTACTTACCAAAAGGTGTCCAGAAGGTTTTGTGTATTCTGGCCATAATTTAAAAATTCCACACGTATCCTCAGAGCTTGTAATTTGTTGGAAACGTAACGGGGCACACTTCCGCCAATAAATATCAAATTCATCTTGTTTTATTTTTGAAGATCTTAAAACTTCAATTATTAAAGTGTAATCTTCTTCACTTTCTGCAATAAAGAAAAAAATATTGGTAAAATATTTATGATGAAAATAATGAAAATTATAATGTCAAAACTTACCAGATAATCCTTGCTTCATCTCAGGTTCTTCTACTTTTAAAGCATTTTTAGAAAACCTCTTACAATTTGCTAATTTATTGTATATTTTGCCCCGTTTTCCATTGGTATAAAATTCCTACAATAAAAAAGTTAAATTATTTGTATTAATGAAAATAAAGAAAGTATTCTTACCAATTTCTCTGTAGGAAAAATATTACATATCTGTTTTTCGATTTCCATACAATCGGATAATGAGCAAGTGATGTTTTTTGATTCAATATATTTTGTAATTGTATTAATTAGTAAATTACGCTGTTCATCGTGCAACGTTTTATTATTATTATAAAAATTTTGAATATCTTTTCCGTTACGGGTATTATTTAAAATTTCCGTCACTGTTGGTATTTGCTGTGCTGTGGTTGTTATATGTTGACAGACAGGTAAAATGTCTGAACTGTTAAATTGTTTATTCCATTTTTCTAGATTGAATTCAAATTTTGCCTGTTGGCCAATGGGTAAATCTTCGAATAATTTAGTTACATGATGTGGCTTTAAAATTTTTAGAACGTCAATATCTATCATGTGTTCTGGAAGTAAACATTAAAATTTAGTTACTTACATTTGATATTATTTGGAAGTTTTTTTTAACATAATACTTACTTTTAAAATGATCCAATAAGTGTAGTAAATTCCATTTAGTTAGAAGTAAGCTTAAATCATAATCAGCGTCCATTTCGGATGTGATTACAAAAAATTTTGCTTTAATTAATGCTTTTATAAAATTCTTTAGATCTCAGAAATGTCTTTCTTTGTGAGGTAAAAAGTTTTTCAATTGGTGGTCCAACGATATCTTTTAGGTAAATAACGGTGTATTCAGTTGATGTTGATTCATACTCAAAAGCTGCAAAATGTGTATTATATTCAGTACAAATTTGCTTGCAACAAAAAAGCAATTCATTGTTTTTAGTGTTTATAATTAAACATATTTCAAAGAATTGAAAGTCTCCAGAAAATGTTGCTACAATTTGTTCTGTTGAGTACTTATAGCCCCAGATTACTGCCTGAGAGTAAAGGGATAAGTTATTTATATCAATTTTAATTTTTTTAGAAACCATTCTTATTACATTTTTATCCCGAAATGGCATTTGTAAAACAATATCTTCTTTCAAATTTGGGTCAAGTAATATATTTGCGAATGCCAATTGTTGTTTGTATGAAAAGGTTTTAGAAATATTCTTCCTTGAAGTAATAACATGGGAATAAATTTTGAACTTTTTGTGTTTACCCTCATACTTAAAATTCCATAATTGACGAAGGGGGCCACATTGTTCGATAATTGTGGGATAATGTACAAGAAAATGGAACTTAGGCGTTAGATGTTGTTTGAATATTAATTGATAGTTTTTATTAAAATTTTGTATTTTTACTTTTAACCGATTTATAAGTGATTGTGATACATCATAACACAATATTTCATCAATCATTTCAAAAAAATCTAAAAGGAATATCCACACTGGGTCCTGATTCATAATGAATTCACCAAGCATAACTGTAAAGTACTGATAAAAGCACATCATTTGGTGCGCTGACATTTTTAATTTATGATTATCTAACTCTTGAAAAGTTATAGAGTATTTTTCATTTCCTCGATCATGCTGGTAATATTTAAATGATTTAAGTCTATCATTTAAATCATTTAAACTAAAATATTTAATTTTTTTGATAAAATACAACAAGGCCTCGCATATTACATAATGGCAAACGCCCTCAAAAATGTCATGCATGACATCCACTGAGTAGTTTTCAACACAGTGAAACGATGGTATGTCATTGAAAATACATATAGTACTCACTCCCGTTTCAGCATGTTCAAGCGACTCTCTATAATTGATTCTATTTCTTAAGATACTATTCCTTTCAATTGGTTCTACTTGAGCTTCGGATTTTTTAATCAAACAAAATCTGCAATAGTAATTAGCTGAGAAGGATTTTGAAAAGCCTAGTATACAATTTAACCCTAAGTTATCTCCCAGAAATAATGCCATAACAAAATGAATTTTTTTTGTACCATTTTTGGTTTTAATTAAAATTCCTTCCTTTTCTAATTTTACTAGAGTATCAACTAAAGGCTTAAAACAATCATTTCCATAAGTCTTTACGTCAGAAGATTTAACCGTCGAAGCTAAATAAATGTCATCCAATTTCGATGACTTCTTTGGAATACACGCGAAACTATAATAGAAATTGCAAATAGAGTTCTTATTAGATTTTGACCCAAGGGGATTATTGATGCCAAAATCATCTGCGTAAAGATAAAAAGGTATAACAATTTCATGGGGGTATAAACTTTTCTTTTGTCTCCACAAAGGCCCTTGAATATAATTTATGAATTTGTCATTACTTTTAATAAATTCCATATGTTCTAAAACGTTATCTAGGAAATCATCGTGCTCAAGCATATTTTCTTGGTAATTGTAGCTATTTGAAATGGAATTATTTTCAATATCTGTCGGAAGACATTGTTCATAATTTTTTTCAGATACAATTTTATTTTCTTTTTCAGCATTTCGAAAATGTCTCGATATGTGTGTTTTAAAAGAATCTTTAACGGAAAAATTTTGGGAGCAATTTTCATATGTACATTTATAAACAATGTCTTTCGGAACAGCATGTTTTTTCAAGTGGAGAAAAAAATTGTTTAAGGAATCAAATGTATTAATACACAAAAAACATTTAAAGTTCATTTTTAAATGAATATTTACAAAAAGTTTTTACGGCCACTATTGCAATAATTGTTTTATGTATGTTTACATACAAACCGAAGAAAAAATTGTAATATAAATTTCTTTCTTTAAAACATTTGAAAATATCTGTTTAATTTTATCCAAAAGGGAATTCTATTGATAAAATATTCACTTTATAAAACTAATAAGAAAACATTAAATTTTTCAATTTAATTTTGCTAAAAAGCCGAAAAACAAAACAAAATTAACTTGTTTTGTTTTTTATCTTATTCCTGTACTCCCTTTACAAGCATTAAAAACAAAAACAAATGTAGCAACACACAACAACAATGTACACATATAATAAACACCAAAAACACATGCCGCGTCTTGTCTAATAGATGTGTAGTACACACACACACGTCTTGCTATGAATCTTAAAAAACAGCAACAAAAAACACAAATATATTTTTTTTTTCACTTGGTACGTTGAATACACACTTTTTTATAATCGTTTACCGCTAAATTTGCAAAAAAAAACTTTAAAAAAACACCGACGCAGACGATGCTGTCTGATTGAGATCACTTTTAACACTGAATTTATTCTTAGTTTTTGTTTTTTCTTTTGTTCTAACAGAAGTAGTGTTGCTGTAAATGTTGCAAATCAGCATGCAGTTGTCGGGTATTCATAAATTAATGGTTAATTGATGCTAAATTTTTTTTTATTTTTTATTTTTAATAATTAAGCTAATGAAAAAGTTGTCAGAATACCTTATAAAAACATATTTTATAAATTTTGAAATTTATTTCCTTAATATAAGCTATAAGTAGGATCGAGTATTCATATTTAAAAAGATTGAGTACTTAAATTTAGGTACCCAACGGCTTATTTTATACACCACTAAAACAAAATATAAAAACATACACACAAACCTAGAAATTTTTTAATTTCAATTAAAAAATTAATTGAACCAATTAAAAAATTGTTTAAAACTTAAATATAAAGTTAATCATTTTTTTAATTGCTGGATTTTTTCCTAAAATTTTTTCTGTGTAGAGCTTAACTATTTTAAAAAAACGCAATCGTAGAAGAAACCGATTCTAACCAAATTCAATAGGCTTTGTTTGTCCGTGGGACAATAGAAAAGCTGGTACCAAATTTTGTCGAAGTATCTTTGAAATTGCCACCTGTAGTTTGATTACAATTTTTGCATGGACGGACAGATGGGTGGACGGACGGACATCGCTTAATCGACTCAGAAAGTGGTCCCGAACAGAGTGATGTACTTTAAGGTGGGTGTTGGGACAATATTTTTGACCGTTACAAACATCAGCACTAACCCAATATGGTACAGGGTATAAAAATATGTTTTGTACGAGGATCCCTTTTTGACTGTTGTTAGCTCGAAAAAAGCATTATGCATATACAGAAATAAATAATTTGTGATTATGTTATTTGCTAAATTATGTGGAATTCAATAAATGGTTTTATAAAGATTCGAAATATTTTTAATTATAATTCCAAGTACACAGAAACAACTTCTATATAAATAGTAAGATTTGATTTCACTGAATTCAATACAAAACATTTATAAATGTGTTTATTAGGTTGGATGGGTCGATTTTGCAATCGATCGGTAATAGGGTCCTTTTCCGCAAAAGACGTTCTGAAACCGTTCCAATTTTAATGTTATTTTTAGTATTTACTTTTCTTAATAAATATTTCAAAAGTCTGACATCCTGGATGTTTTTAATATTTTTCCAAAAGTTTTTTTTTTAATATTTAGAACAATCCATATAAATATATAAATGTCTTTGTTTATTTGTTTGTTTGTTTATTTGTTGGTTTGTTTGAGCAACACGCCTAAACGGCTAAATCGATTTTATTGAAATTTGTATCGTAGATAGATCCTTACTTGGAACCGTCAATAGGCTATAACTTTGGACCAGAAAGGGATAAACAGGGGGTCAGGTTAGGTTCCATGGGCAGCCGCTCCTCAAGCAGCACACTTGTGTCCATTCAGATCTGATCCCATTGTGATACCCAAGGGGTAGTCATCAGGGTATTTATAGTACTTCCGTTGACTCCAAACCAGCCAGATTCCCGGATGAAGGAATAGATTCGTCTCAGATTCATCCTTGATAGCTCGTCCAAAAATGATAGGAGTGGAAATCCGAGGATACGTTCCCTGAGGTTTGTCAGAGCCGGACATTGGCAGAGAAGGTGATACACAGTCTCTTCCTCTTCTTCATTATGGCAGCTTCTACAGTAATCATTGTACCGTAAGCCCATTCTTCTAGCATGTCTCCCGATTTAACAGTGTCCTGTAATAAAGGAGACAATTAGCCTTATTTGCTCACGACGGTATTCTATAATAGATTCGTCCTGCTGGCATCATATACGGGCCAAGTCGACCTCGCTGTAGCACAGGAAGGTTCATTTGTCCACCTGTTTTGTGCAGTCTCACATAGTTTCTGCTGAACAGCCATCTTGCATTTAACAAGGGAAATACCAGAAAAGGGGTCGATCGCCTCCTCACTCATCATCGCACCCCTTTTGGCCAGATCATCTGCTATATAATTACCCTGATTTCCATCGTGTCCAGGGACTCACGGTTAACCTAGATGTCGTAAAGACACCCGCTATTCCGTTTACGGCAGCCTTGCTGTCAGTAAATATGCATATATCACCAGATATTCGATAATACCTCAGCCAGTTGGATGCACGTTTAATGGCAGTAATTTCCGCCTGAAGAACAGTACAGAAGTCAGGTAGCCTAAAGTAGGATTTTATTCCAAAGTTTTCAATATAGAAACCACCACCAACCCTATTACCCCTGTTAGAGCCATCAGTGTATATTCGTATGACACCAGTAGGGGGGAAGAGTCCGCGTTGCCATAAATCCCTATTCGGGATCATAATATGGAAATGCCTATCGAAAAAAGATTTTGCGATGCAGTAATCGACATTACCATGAATGTGCCCATAGTAATTCAGTATCCTAGAGTGTCCAAGGTCCTTACCAGACCACGAACAACCAGCATTCAGTCTCACAGCAGAGTTGAGAGCCATTTGTATCACCATCAAATCCACTGGTAACCAGCTTAGAATAGTGAAAAGTGCCTTAGAGGAAGTAGACCTTATAGAGCCTGTAATCAGTATCGCGATAGTCCTTAGAACACGTTAAACGGCCTTTCGGTTAGCAGCATTATCCAAAGCCTGCCACCATACCAATACTCCATAGAACAAGATGGGTTTTAACAACTGCTTTGAAGATCCAATTGATACCTTTCGGCATAATACCCCAGTTAAAACCAATTGCCTTTTTGCAGGTGTAGATGGCCACATAGGTCTTTTTAATCCTGTTCTGAATGTTCAAATTCCAGGACAATCTCTTATCTAGAATGATGCCAAGATACTTTGCATTATCCCTGATCTCAAGACTGATTCCATTCAATCTAGCTGGTCTAAAGTTATCGATCTTATACCTCCTAGTGAAGAGAACCAATTCCGTTTTTTGGGGATTCACACTAACTCCGCTTGATATACTTCACTCACTCAGTGTACTTAGTGCCGATTCCATACAACTAGATATTGTATCCAGAAATTTAACAGATATAAATACTGCAACATCGTCAGCATACGCGACTGTTAATCCTTCTGTTGTCCATCCTGACCAACAGGATATTCATAGCCAAATTCCACAGAAATGGAGATAGTACACCACACTGTGGGGTTCCACGATTGGCCACTTTTGAAACACTTATGCCACCAGTGGGAAAACCGGTAAAATTGTTACCGTTAGTTCTTAAACAATAAATACTAAACGGCCGAACCGATTTTATTGAAATTTCCAATATAGATAGACTGTTATTTAGAAGCATCAATAGGCTATACCCTTTTTCACTACTTGGACTTTAAAGTGATAAAAGGGGGAACAAGGGGAAACAAGAAATTCCGGTATTAATTATATTCATTTATTTTTTTATAAAATCCTTACATATTTCTTTGACTACGACAGGGGTAGCGAAGCGCACCGGGTCAAGCTAGTATTTATATATTTTTTACTTAGACTCCATTAATTCATAGTAACGTGATGTAGAAAAAATATTGCCCAAAGCTACATCGAATAAATCTGGGGAACAGAATTGACTCAATTGTTCATTATAAATATATTTATAAATTACGCAGAATTCATAACTATTTTTAATTAAAAAAATTATGTGGTTAGGTTTTTTTTTTTTTTAATAAATATTTTATGTAATTGGTTTCAGTCTGTTTCTCGTTATTGCATTGTCAAGATCTCTCTATATTGTTGTTATTAATGATCCACTTAATAATCTTAGTAGTTCTTCTCAATACGTCGGGGATTTTTGCTGTTGAAAAGTGTCCAAAGCAAGCTTCTAACACAATTATTATCAATGGCTCCAAAGAGACTAGATCCCTCATCATATGGTTTCCACGCAATATGGGCACTAGCAGTCGATACCAGAAATGTTCAATAGAAACTGGAAAACCACCAGAACGTATTTGCCAGAATATCGCGGGCAAAGCTAAGTGGTCTCAAAATAATAAAAGTAGGAAATATATCGATTGTGAAAAGACTATGCATACATGCTATGATGAACCATTTGAACACAGTTATCGAAATGAAGATAACAAGTTGGAGAAATATCATAACAATTGGCAAACGGTTAGAACAGGAGAAATTAGTTATCTGCAAAAACCCTGTTATTTAAGTACGGGCTTGCCATTAACGCGGAATTGTAAATATAACCCTAAAACTTATAAAGCAGAATGGGAGATATTGGATGAGGAAAAAAACATAGTTTTTTGTTGGAAAGAAAAACTTTCTGAACAGCAACAATATGAAATTCTGAAAAAATATGATATCACACCAGATAATCTACGGCAAGAAACTCTGTTAACTTTAAGTCATGATCCAAGCGGTGCTATTGAAACGGCAACAAATATTCTAAAAAGGGCCGGCGCTAAACGCTCACCTGAACACGTAAAAGCTATTAATGATATTTTGAAACAAATTGCGGCTAAAGGTGAAAATACACAATTAGTGCCAGGTGTTATGAATTTAACCAATATTCTATTGGAAACTGATGCCGATGTCATTAGAGAGTCTAATTGTGCTAGCGAGATTTTTTCAACAATCGATTCATATTTCAATAACATGGCTAAACTTTTAGTGCCTACAAATAAATGCGAATCAATTAATAATGGCATTTATATGAAAACTGTTCCAATGGCAAGTGCATTCTTTATAAATCCATTATGTTCCAACATCTCCGGTGTGGCCATTTTTAATTCGGACACTTCTGCAGGAGTGCCACAACGTCTTTTTGATCAGCATTCGAATAATTTTTATCATTTTATTTACTTAAATCAATCGCTGGAACAACTTTTAAAGGAGCCTGACCTAAAAATAGCCACTTATTTCCCTTTAGATTTATGGTATAGTTTTGCAAATACTACTGGTAAAGGAGCGGATATTATTTTGAAAATTATGCTATTTAAAAATGATGTACTTTTTGTAAATAAAACTGTGATGGAGCGAAAACCTATCAAGGGTGTTCTGGAAATAAGTGTTGTTGATTATAAAGGTAAGTGTTATGGGACTTGCAAATGTGTTCTTTCTCCATTCTGACAGTTTCTTACAGATATATGTAATTCCAACTCTATCTGCAGCGAAGATCTGTAATTTTGAGCGACTTTTCTTCAGAGTAAAACTAAAGAATATATTTTAAATCTGGGAAAATAAGAATTTTTGGTGCTATTAAAAGTGTGAAATAAACTATTTTTCTTACTTTTTGATGTAGAATCGAAAAAACAAACTGTCACTCAAAATTACAGGTTTTAGCCGCAGATATGCGACTTTGGGTTTAAACTTTGAATTTATCACAACAATTTGTTTTTCTTTTTGCCCCATCATTCTAGGTAAACTATCAAAGCCTTTACCATTTATCTTCAGCCATACAATGCAGACGAGTAAGGCAAAAACCGATTGTGGCTACTGGAACTTTAGCACTTGGATTAGAACAGGAGTAAATTCAACGCATATAACTAATGAGCAGAATGAGCAGCTTCTACTTTGCAATACTTCTCATTTGACTCCATTCTCCGCCATATTTTTGGATAGTTTAGATGATGTTGAATTAGACTTGATTTCTGCTTTTGGTTGTGGTCTATCGTTGTTTGGTCTAGTCTGTATATGGCTGACAGCAGCGTGTTTTCCAAAATGGCGCGAGAACGCAACAAATAAAATATTACTCAACCTTTGCTTTGTTCTCACTCTCCTAATGTTATTATTTTTGTTGCTAACTATACCAGAGTTCAAAGATGCTGTATTCGATATGAAAAACTATCTGAATTGTATGATGATGGGTGGATTTTTGCAATATATTGTTTTGGTGCTCTTCATGTGGATGTTTTTTATAGCTCTCTTACAATATCAACGCCTCGGCAAAGTTTTCAAAACTGAAATGCCAAGTAACTATATAGCAAAGTTCTTCCTAATTTCCTGGGGTTTGCCCCTAATACCCACTGGTTTAGTAGCATACTATCAACCTGACGCCTACAGACCCAGCGAAGAAAGCACGAAAGCTAAATCAGCGATTTGCTATCCTTCAGGATATGGTTTCTATTTGGGCGTTATGCTACCAATGGCCGTCATAATTATAACTAATGTGAGCATATTTGTCCGTATAATTTGTAAAATTCTTCTATCAAATATCCAGTTTAAAAATCAACGTTGTCGTCAAGACTTTTTACAACAGATTTATTCTTCCATATTTTTATTCTTTCTTTTGGGTATATCGTGGATTTTTGGCATGTTGGCACATTTGGAGAATAGTCCGGTATATTCTTATATTTTTTGTTTAACATCAACCTTACAAGGATTTGTAATATTTTTATATTTTATTATCATAAATAAGTCAACACGACAGACATGGAGGAATTATATTTGTTGCATTACTGGTTCCCGCTCTAGAAGTCGATTACATTAAAATGTTCATATTGTAAAAATAAAACTTATATTTAAATTTCTAATAAGTGTAATCATATTGTATTAAAAAAAAATTCACGCATAAATATTTATAAATTCTTTTTAATTATTATAAATAAATACATATATATATATATTTTTTTTTAGATTTCAAAGAGTGTATTGTGACACTAGGTCTAAAAGATAAGTACTGAAAATTTGAGCCAAATCGGACAACGATGTCGGGACGCACATCGAGGTCAAAGGTCAGATATATGTAAAATTTTACTATTTATATGAAATAAATTTGTAAAACTTTTTAACTTTCTGCATTATGTTACATAAATATGTAGATTTATTTATATTAATGAAAAATACAGTCAAAAAAATATTTTTCAGATTAAACCTATATTTAGTAAATATAATTACAGTGCACTCGCGGTAACGTGAACACCGTCTAACGTGAACACCGCCTAACGTGAACAAGCCTTTGTTTACATTAAGTGCGCTGTAACGTGAACAAACTCAGAAAGCTTTATAACGTGAACAATTTTTTTTCACTGCATTTGTTTTCTTAGCATGTAGACAACACAAATACATATATTAAATTCGATTTTTGAAGTTTCGGGAATCCCCTTATATTAAAAATGTGTTTGTATCCTTTAAATTAATATTTTTTGTATGCAACGTATGAGTAATTTATAGCTATGTAATATTATTTCAATATATATTTTCTCGTAACCTCGATTTGTTTTGTAATGCATTTTAATCAATCTTTTTTGTTTTCTATTTTAACAATGAAAATAATAATAAATGAATTTCATGTTCAAGCGTGTAAAACACAGGTTTATATTATAAAATTTTATATTTTTTCCATGAAATTGGACAATCGCTAACGTGAACAATTTCACTAACATGAACTCCCTTGGTTTTAATTAATTCACGTTACCGCGAGTGCACTGTATAACCTTTCCTTATTTCCAATGTTTAACCCACCATCAAAAAAGATAGGGGTATATTAACTATATATATCCTGGGTCATCATAAGATTCTAAGACGATCTATGTCCGTCCGTCTGTCTGTTGAAACGAAAGGAGTGTTCTAATGATAAATATGGTGCTTGCATAATACTTAAAAATAAAACTAATCGGTATTATATTATTAACATTAACGTTACTGACAGGTTCAACACCGCTCATCTTAAACCCCTAAAGGACATCAAATTTGGACTATATGTTCCCCTCTTTCTATGTATAACTAGTAAGAAGAGATTATTTAAAATTCGTATTTGTAAGGGGTAGAATCGAGTAAATTAGATAACCTAAGTATTATCTTTTAAACTAACTAATACTGACTTAACAAAAATTTTAAATAAATAAGTAATTCGAACCCTTTAGAGGAGAAAACGGGTATAAACTGCGTTCTTTGAGTTTATTGGCAACGTACACAGTCTTACAAAAGTTTACATATGTTTGAAAATTTTCTATTTTTTTGAAAAATATCTAATTTTATTAAGAGTTGTAACTTCCTTTTTGTTTAATGCACCTAAAAAATATATTTCCATCATATTTTATAATATTTTGTTGGTATTTTAAATAAATAACAATAAAACACGAGTAATTGGTATCCTTTTAACGTTACATAAGTTTACATACTCTGCAAAAAAAAACTGTTGTACCGTTAAAATTGCTGATACAATTTTTATGATGCTTTGTGTAAAATCAGTGGCAGAAAGTTTACTTTCACTAAAAGTGATCACACTGGCAAAATAAAATCAAAAAGTATTTTTAGTGGAAGAAAATGGGCAAAGGCAAAGAAATTTCTGAGCCAATTCGAAAAACCGTTATTAAGTTGAGAAATGATGGCAAATCTTTTAATGAAATTGGAATTTTGTTAAATCTAAGTAAAAGCACAGGCTAAACAATAACACAAAATTTCAAAGAAAATGTAAATTATGAAAGCAAAGCTCGTAGTGTGCATCCCTACATTCTCTACAAATGAACAGAGCGGTCTATTATACGCATAGATGGGCACTTTGCAGTACCAGTAAAATTTCAGTAAAAATTGATTTTTACTGATTACTGAAAAAATTTTCAGTATTCAGTAAAGTTTTACTGATTACTGAAAAAAAATCAGTAATCAGTAATTTTTTACTGATTACTGAAAAAACAAACAGTATTCAGTAAATTTTTACTGAATACTGAAAAAAAAATCAGTAATCAGTAAAATTTTACTGAATACTGAAAAAAATCAGTATCAGTAAATTGAAATCCATTATGCAATTACCGGTAAAATTTTATTAATTATTTAAACGAAACTTGTTATTTTTTCAAGTTGCAACTATAAGAAAATCCCCTTATTACTACTTTTGCTACAAAAAGTGCTAAATTGTCATGACTGATTGTAGGATAGTAAGTGCAGTATTTGTTGAGAATATAAAATATTTTAAATTTAATTTTTTTTTTTTTCGAACCAGCGATGTCAATCTTGTAGTCCACTGTTCTATCCACAACACCACTGCTTAGCTATATAATTCTATGTAAATTATTTTTAAATATATTTAACAGTTTCCTTTCTGTTTTAAACCAAATATTTAAAAATAAATTCGGTAAATTGACAAAAAATAACAATTACTTACATTTTTTGTTTATAAACACTTTCACGTATGCGGTCACCGGTGCTCCAAGATTTTCTTTAAATTATTCTCAATATAGAGCGAAATTTTGAGTTCACAGATATACTAAATGGTTATTTTCAAAGAAAACTATTTTATTTTTAAGAAATGAGTGATTTATCAGATCTTGATAGTGATGATTCTCAAAATTCTAACATGTAATTCATAAAATTTTACCGGTAATGCATAATTGACTTCATTTTAATGATACTGAGTTTTTTTTCAGTAATCAGTAAAATTTTACTGAATACTGATTTGTTTTTCAGTAATCAGTAAAGTTGTACTGAATACTGAATTTTTTTTTCAGTAATCAGTAAAATTTTACTGGTAATGAAATTTAGATTGCATTACCAGTAAAAGTTTACTGAATACTGCAATGCTTAATGCATTAGAAATATAATGCAGTGTGCCCATGTATGATTATACGTTCCATTCAAGAAAATCCTAAGCTAAGTGCCGTCGAACTAAACCGGAAAATGAGAACAAATCTAGAAATTACCGTTTCTGATCTGACTGTCCGCCGATGTATTAAGAGAATTGGGTACAATAGCAGAGTTGCCAGAAAAAACCATTACTTAAATCTGTGAATATCCAGAAGCGTTTAGAATATGCCCGAAAGTACGAAAATGCTCATGTAAATGGGAGAGGGATTTTGGAGGTGGTGGACGAACAAAAGTTTGGCGAAACGCTAATGCAGAGTTATTACCACAAAATGTTAATTGCACCGTAAAACATGGAGGAGGGTCAGTCATGGTCTGGGGATGTATGGCGGCAAATGGTGTCGGTAAAGGTCAGGTTCATCGATGGTACTATGGATAAGGCCATGTATATCGATATTTTAAAAGATAGATACCTTACCAGCGTCCAACTTCTAGATCTGGAGGACAACGCAATATTTCTCCAGGACAACGATCCGAAGCATTCATCAAAGTTATCTTAATGTTATTGAGCATTTATGGGATATTCTAAAACGAGGTCTAAAAAATCGACTAGTAACATCAGTTCCAGCACTCAAAGAAGCGTTTATGGAAGAATGTAGCAAAATTACTCCAGAAACAACAAAAAATTTGGCTTTGTCCATGCCAAATAGATTATCTGGTGTAATTAAAGCCAAAGGAGGCCACACAAAATATTAATTTAATTTTTTTGAAGTTTTTTTCTTTAATCCCGTATGTAAGCTTTATGCCAAAAAATTAATTATTTTATGTTTTTTAGTAGAATTTAATGAAAATAAATTAGTTTGTATTCATTTTTAATAAATTTTAAATCATATTTCTTATTTACTCGAGTACGAAGATGTAGATTGGATCAAATTTGGTACAATTTTGAAAACACTAATGTACATTAAAAAATATAATTTAACTTATTTTTACTTAAATTTTATCGAAAATCAACTTCCATTGGAAGATACTGACAGAGGAACGAACACAGCATAGTGGTCTAGAAACGTTTTTTTGGAAAAAATTCGATATCTCGGGAACTATTAGAGATATTGTTAGGAAAATATATATGAAAAATCGTAAAAATTTTCCAAAGGGGTCAAGGTTTGTGGAACTTCTGAGGAGTACATGAAGGCTTTTCATATAAGTATTTGATATCAGGGAAATCCTTAGGACTTGAAGATTGATATTTTAGTAAAATTAAATAATTTTGTACATTTGTGGGACGTCATTTACCTTAAAAACTAAAAATATAATATGGCGATTTTCCATGAAGTAAAATATAAAAATTGAATTAATGTAAAATGTTAACGGTTAAAGATATGATAACAAAGTTTGGAACTAATATAGATCCAAATGTTTTTAAATCAATGACATTATAATTTTTGAATTTTTTTTTTTTTCAAGTACCGAAATTCATAAAAGGGGAAAATGTGTTCTGAAAAACGTTACGTAATTTGCCTTATGATAGTAAAAACAACTTTGTAATTATTTAAAAAACATATAGGGTTATACAAATATGGAGATTTTTTGAGGATCGGTGCTTTGCCTTTTAAGAATTTTTTACAAATCAATCAATCAAAAATCATTTTTTTTTTTTAATTAGCCAAGTCGGAATATGTCTGAGGGTTGTTCTATCCACTTAAGTGAGCCAAATTTTACTTTACACGCTTTTCATTAAGCTCTCTTTCCGAATCATATAAAAATCATGGGCTTTTTCCAAATTTGGATGCGTGTAGCTTTTCATAGGGTCGAGATAACTGTTTGGAATTTTATAACCAATATAGGTGATATTTTAGAAAAAAATTCGACCCTCCGTTGTCCCGCCACATTTAAAAAAACCATAAAAAGATCGAGTAAAATTAAAAGAAATAAATAAATAAATTTTTTAAAAAGTTTGAGAACTGTGGTGACCTAGTTTGATGGGTTAGGCACTGGCCCACATTAGCGCTAGGAAGCTGAACAACTGCAAATCAGCTCAAAAAGACCTCAGCTCTAACCATGTGAAATTTCGTAACAATATCTCAAATAGTTTACGAGATACCGAATTATTTCCAAAAAAACGATTCTAAACCACTTTACATCACTGACAAATCTGTCTTGACATCTTTAATCTCTTAACCAACATCAATATTTGCCATCCAAAATTTCCCCTTGCAAATGCACCACAAAAACATTGACTGACCATCACTGACAAATCTGTCTTGAAATCTATCATTTAATCTCTTAACTATTGTTAGGAGACAAAAATAATTGCGCCTAACTAGTTGAATATTTTTTTAGGATATTAAATTTTATTAATTTTAAGTCAATCTTAAGTACTAATTACAAGAATCTTAATCTAGTATAGTAGGCATGCGTACGTGACGCAGTGCATACTTTCTTATCTCAAGTGTTTATATAAGACACATGCAGTGATAACACCATATGTTACCAAACGGAGATGTGTGAAAAACAAGGGTCTATTTTCTTATCATACGCAATGCACACATGTGTGGTAAAATATACATAAATTCTAATCTTATGGTTTTTCTTTACATTAATGACATTAGAATCTTTAAAAATATGTTTAAACATTACAATATAATCTTACAATGATTATAGAACTATGTTCATACTTGAACATTCTGCGGGCGGCGAATGATAATCATATCTGCCCTCTTTGCAATCATTAACTTTCTTATGAAGTAAACAACACATATTACAATACATATACTTATAATAATTAATGCTATATGACCTGATGCATGATGAAATGTAATCCCCTTCAAGTGGATATCTGTTGCCTTCAGTCGATTGATTTCTTCTTTCAGAGCATCGATTTCTGCTGTATGATCTTTAACTAAAGATCCTAGTGGTTTTATGCCTTGTGTGTTGTTGTAGTTCAGCTCGTTTATAAGATAAATTCCGAAAGTCCCTTCAGTTGATCCATTGAAATCTAAGCTAGCGGGTAAAATGCTTCTTCTTGCTCCTTCTTGGCCGGAACACCCAGTATTTAACGTCAGAATTCCTTGCTTCGGTAGTTTTATTAAATCTTGTTGCTGTAGACCGCAATACACATGAAGAGTTGAATCAGAACTTGTTTTAAATAGCCATTTTTGTTTTTCTCTTAATTTCACCCAGACATTTTTATTGGCAATTTCAATAAAATGACAATGAATCTCTTTATGTGGTTTTAGTGGTGCTATTTCACAGGTATTAGTGTTTGCATCTTGCCATGCCCATTCTCCTGCACATAGGAATTGGTGGTCACTAATTTCTTTACATTTATGGAACTCCACATCAGACATCAAAGTGTATACATCGGCATCAAAACTGTATACCAAGTACGGTTTAGGAACAGATGCGATCACTGCATTTGATTGCTGCAACACTGGTATAGGAATCACCTTAAACACGTTCGCAGCTCTTGATGAAATT
Organism: Calliphora vomitoria; assembly: GCA_942486065.2. NCBI lineage: Eukaryota > Metazoa > Arthropoda > Insecta > Diptera > Calliphoridae > Calliphora > Calliphora vomitoria. Next base: position 38,640,923 of record OW818029.2, read on the forward strand.
AGAGGAATATTCGTTTTTATCACCAACTTGTTGTCCACAATAATAGCATTAGCTGTCATCATCTTCAATATTGTAGCTAACTGATTATTCTTAGAGCCTGGAAGTTTTGTATTTTCAGGAAGCCAATCCTTGATTCTAGATACTTCCCGTTTTAGTTGATCAGGTTTGAGCAAATCTGGACTTATTTTACCGTGATTAATATCAATTAAAAGATTAACCATTTGCGCCTGTGTTTTCTCTACTTCCTCCAATTGAGCCTCTATTTGCCTTGCAACTGCAAAAAATTTAATGGACTCTTTGTATATAAAGATTTGCTGCTGTACCATCATCGTTATATTATCAATCCTTGTTTGTAGTATTGTGAATGATGAATTCACTTCTGCAGAAGTTTTTCTAAATAGATTTATCGTAGCATCTACTGTAGAAGTTTGTTCTTTTATTAATTTTTCTAAATTTTGTTCATCTTCGAGCAAGTTTCTTACATCTTGCTCTAATTCCACACGATCATCATTATCCATTAATCCAAATAAGAGATGTAAAAATGATCCAACAAAATTTATACCTCTTTTCGTGCGTCTGTTACTTAACGAGAATAGCTTATTATTGCTTTGAACTATTTCTATTCTTTCTCTCATTCGATTTAGCGTGCTCTTGCATTGGTCTTCAAATTCTCCTATTTTATTGCAGACTGCTTGACTATTATTTGTCAGCTTAATAATTTGGTCAAGAGATGCAATATATGTATTTAGATCATAGTAGATGACAAGATTCCAGCTCGATGTGCTTACATCCATTGAACCTAGATTGTCTAAGTATATCGCTGTCTTATCATTAAATGGTACTATATTAGCTCTTGAAGTTTTATTTGCAGCAAGAGCATTTCCAAAAAGGCACATCATCATCACCAAAAATATCTTGGAATAAGATGTTTCATTATTTTTACTGCTGGGCTTGTTTTTTGTAACTCCTCTGATTCTTCCATAGCATTTAGATGACATATTTTTGTTATCGGCCGCTTTAGAACACCTTGTTGTAATTTTAGCGTTACAACTCTCACTTTTCCATCTTTGCCAGCATGAGTTTCTATTACTCTTCCTAAAGGCCATCTTGATGGAGAAGTATTTTCATCCTTTATTACCACTACCTGGCCTTCACAAACATTTGGTAAAGGATTCTTCCACTTAGTTCTTTTCTGCAATGTTGACAGATACTCATCCTTCCACTGCTTCCAAAAATCTCGTTTCATCTTCTGCAAGAGCTTCCATCTGTTAAGCGACCCAATTTCTTTATTGGAGTTACAACCATCTGGTAAATCAAGCAATGGCTTTCCAACAAGAAAGTGACCTGGTGTTAAAACTTCTATATCTTCCGCATCGCTTGGTAATTCGTATAACGGTCGTGAATTTAACACACTTTCAATTTGGGCTAACAGCGTCGACATCTCTTCGTATGTTAGCTTTGCCTCTCCTATTACCCGCTTCATGTGATGTTTAACCGATTTCACCGTCGCTTCCCAAATTCCTCCAAAGTGAGGAGCTCCCGGGGGAATAAAGTGCCACTTTATATTTTCAGCACTTAATTGCTCAGCTACTGCTACCTTTCTGGATTCTCCCAGTTCACAGTCTGTTTTAAACGGCAATTTAACTACTAACCGATTTTCTTCGTTTACGGTTGTAGTATCTTTAAAAAGTTCCTCGCACTTCTCATCGGCTTCTGTTGTTTTTGTATCGGAAATTTCTTCTAATTCCCAGAACCTCTCCAATTCCGTAGTAACCGTCATCAATGGTTTTTTACATTTAGCTTGTACGCTAAGCACTCCGGAAATTACCCAGCCCAATGTTGTGTCTTGCCCAACTAACTGCTGGTGATTGGTTGTGCCAGACTTTATTATTGCTGGGAATAGATCCACTCCAATTAGCATGTCTATTCTATCCGACTTATAAAAGTTTGGATCCGCAAGGCAATAGTTTCTCCACTTCTCCACGTCCCCATCGAATGATCTTTCAGGTAATGCTGTCGCAATGTTTGATACAACGAAAGCATCAACATGATGAACGACATTGCTGTTGAATCTGGGCCGTAGTGCAATGTGAATCGTCGATTTTGTTTCACATACCGGAATTTCGCCCATACCAAGTAACTCAATTTTTTCTTTTAATTTTTTACGAGGTATATTTAATGTTTGTGCTGCTTCCTCTGTTATCGCTGTATTCATTGCACATGGATCAATCAGCGCTCTGAGAATAATCTGCTCACCCGAACTAGATTCTACCTTTACTTGGGCTGTTGCTAATAATTTTAAATTTGTTTTGTGCCTCGTAACGTTAACTCTCACACCTTCTGGTTTTTTATCATTTTCTGCATTATGCAACAAAGTATGATGGTTTTTGTCACACTTGCCACAATTATTTTTGACGCGGTAACATCTTTTTAATGAACTGTGTCGCAAACAACGTTCACACAATTTCTCCGATGATAGCCAATTCTTCCTTGAAAGAAATGGTTGAGAAGCGAACTTTCTGCATTCTTCCAAGTAATGACCAGCAACTTTGCAATATTTACAGCTCTTCTCCATTGATTGAAAAATTCGACTATTGCTTGGGGCATTTTTGATCTGATGACTGCTGCTTCTAGGTTTATTCTTAATAGCTTCCTGAGCTAAATACTGCTGCTCCAGGAACTTCATCACATTTTCCAGCGACTGCACCTCTTTCGTATTTTGTACGCTTTGTTCGTACCACACTAGACCATCTCTGTCTAGTTTTCTAATTAATATCCTGGCAATAAAAGGGCTATCATTGCCTAATGCCATTCCCATCGCTTTTAAGGATTGAAGACACTCTGTTGTTGTGTCCAGCATTCTTTTTATACTAGCTGCATCGTTGCTGTTTATATTTGGTTGATCAAATAATTTATCAACAATAGTTGAGAATAGTAATCTTTTATTCTCATACCTATTGTTGAGTATATTCCAAGCGGCATCATAATTATCTGCTGTAACCTGCAGATGCTGAATTAGTTTGCCAGCTTCCCCTTTTATTATACTTTTCAGGCGGTATAATTTCTCCACATTGGAAATTGCCCTGTTAGAGTCGACCAGCTGCTTAAATAAATCGTGGAATGACGGCCACTCAGCAATTACCCCGCTGAAAATTGGAATTTTTATATTTTCCAATTTTGTGTTATCTATTCCATCTTTTTTTACTTCATCAGATTTTTCAGCTAGTTCAGTTGTTAATTCGTATACTTCTTTTCGTAGTTCTTTAAAATCTTCTTCCATATCATCGTATTCGTCATGTTCTTCCAAAGCATCAAGAACTTTGCTTAAATCTTCAAATTGTTTGTTAACATCTCCTCTTTTTACCTCAAGTACCGATTGAGACATGGTACCAAGTTTGCTTTTTATAGAATCAATGAGCGCTTCTAGCTCATTTAGATTTCTATAAAACTTTCTTCTCCTGCGATCGACAATTTCACAGCTCTGGAAAATTGTCGTAGATTTCTTTGATGGCAACCCTTGTACCGATTGTACTGCATCATTTTGCTTAAAGATTTCTACTTTATAATCTGATGCTGCTCCTACTGCTGCTGAGGTTCCTGCTGCTGAGGTTTCTGTTGCTGAGGATCCTGTTAATGCGGAGGTTCCTGCTACTGCTCCTGTTGATGAGGATCCTGTTAATGCGGAGGTTCCTGCTGATGCTCCTGTTGATGAGGATCCTGTTAATGCGGAGGTTCCTGCTGCTGCTGAGGCTCTTGCTGATGAGGATCCTGATAATGCGGAGGTTCCTGCTGCTGCTGAGGCTCTTGCTGATGAGAATCCTGTTGATGCGGAGGATGCTGACGATTCTGTTGCTGGATTCATAGCTGCCTTATATGAATCCAAAATGTCACTAATCGCCATATAAGTTCTTTCAGTTGAATCATATAATTTAATCATCTCTTCATTTTCTGCATGATCCGAAAGAATGCTGCTGTGGATTTCATTGAAGTTTTCCCACATATTTTCCACCGATGTTTCATAGGATTTTATTTTAGCAATCCTAAGCTCGCCAACATCTAATTTTCCCTTAAGGACTGTAATTTTTTTTGCTATACCCTCTAGCTGCTCCATAGCTTTTTCAAATTTCACCATTTTGCGCGGAAAAAAACTTTATTATTTTTTTTTTTAAATATAGCTGGATTTTTTTTTAGTTCAAAAAATCAATTTTTTTTTTTTTTTAATTGAAAACAAAATTTTTTTTACAAAGTGAAATTTCGCTGGGTTATTTTTTTGTTCGAAGGACCAAAAATGTTAGGAGACAAAAATAATTGCGCCTAACTAGTTGAATATTTTTTTAGGATATTAAATTTTATTAATTTTAAGTCAATCTTAAGTACTAATTACAAGAATCTTAATCTAGTATAGTAGGCATGCGTACGTGACGCAGTGCATACTTTCTTATCTCAAGTGTTTATATAAGACACATGCAGTGATAACACCATATGTTACCAAACGGAGATGTGTGAAAAACAAGGGTCTATTTTCTTATCATACGCAATGCACACATGTGTGGTAAAATATACATAAATTCTAATCTTATGGTTTTTCTTTACATTAATGACATTAGAATCTTTAAAAATATGTTTAAACATTACAATATAATCTTACAATGATTATAGAACTATGTTCATACTTGAACAACTATCTCTTAACAATATTTCCCACTCAAATCATCATTACAATAAATAACAACAAACACTCTCATATGCATTTGTACAATTTACTACACACTACCAGTGTTGCCAGTTTAGCCTTTTTGAGGCTAAATTTAGCCTTTTTATTTACTCTTTAGCCTCGAAATTTTGGTTTTAGCTTCGTGGCTTTTTTCTAGCCTTTTTCTAATTTGATAATAGCCTTTTTTTAAATAAAAAAGGCTAGAATAAACCACGAAGCTAAAACCAAAATTTCGAGGATAAGGAGAAAATAAAAAGGCTAAATTTATATTTGTGAGACATTTTCATTTTAATTCATTACTTACTGTTTTTCATTTAGCTTTTCAATATACTCAAGAATTGTGCAGTATTAAAAGAACAAATAACAATTGCCAATACCAAGTGTTTCAAAATGAAATATAGTATTTTATATCTGAAAGCTATAAATGTCTAGCAAATTAGCTTTCAAGACAAAATTGTTATTACACATTATATTCATCGTTATATAATGGACAAGAGCCCCACAAACTCTTGAAGGTTTGTGATACTCGATGGCTGTCATTTGAAATAGCCGTTAAACGTATTGTGAATCTGTGCTTCGAGTTAAAACCAGCAATGCTTCAAAGCGAAACATTTAAGTGATTAATATACTGATTATAATTTGCTGTATTATTTTTTTTTAAACCAGTAAGCAATTCAGCGGATCCAACAAAGCTGTTTTCTGATTTAAAATTTCTTCTCCATAGTTTGTGTTTTCAAATTGTAATACAATGCAAAGAATTTGATACATCATTTGAAGAATGAGAGATAAAATAATGAACGGTTTTAGTGACGATTCTGAAAAAAATAATACGGCTAATTAAACTAATTGAGCAATTGCGACAAAGATTTTCATATGAAAACTCTTCGCTAAGTCGATTTTTTATCTGTTAATAATACACTTAAAATAAAAAATATATTATGTATTTGAAAAATAGTAAATGTTTAGTACTTACATTAAAAAAAAAAACAAAATTTAAGATTTGTCTGTATAAAAATATATATGGGGCATTTAATGTCTAGTGAACCATCTTTTGAAATCGATGTCTTCCGATAGTTAGTTCTATTAGATAGGAATTCAGACACAATTTTTTAACAAGATCGGTCGAAAACTTTCTGAGTTAGAGGGGATCAGAATTTGACATTTTGGCCAAGCAGGTGTTTTTTCTCATCCATGTTACTTATTACCTATTGTTCTTAGTAAAATGTGTCCCAAATAGTTTACATAGCTATTTCTTCAATCTTTCGGAAAAAAACTTTTGTTTTGACTTTTTTTGCAAAATCTAAAACTGTTGACATTTTTTTTCAAAATGGGCCCTTTTTTAAATTTTTTATTTTTTTTTGCTTAAGAGAAAGCTTAGGTCCATTCCTTTAAGAGGTTTTTTGATCGCTTAGTGGGATTCAAGTGGAATATCTATCAAAATAAATATTTTGTAACTCAAGACATAAAATTTTTAAATTTTTTTGCAAAATCTAAATTTTTTAAATTTTTTTTTTTGCTCAAAAGAAAGCTTATTTCCATTGCTTGAAGAGGTTTTTGGTTGCTTTTGTATATTTGTATATTTATTATTAATGATTAATGTTATTTTTAGTTTGCTGCTGAAGTGTACCTTTATAATTTTATTTATTTTTATGAATTTTATGAACATATTTTCAAATTTTTTATTTAAAAATAAATATAAAATTAAATTCTTAATTTATAATATTTTAGCTTTTTTTTGACTTTTTTTGAAAGCAGTTTGGCTTTTTCTGGCCTTTTTTTGAAGTCAATATAGCTTCTTTTTTTGCCAGCTCCTGGCAACACTGCACACTACTGACAACAACAACAACAACAGTAGCATTACTTGCATTCTTCTTTTAGTTTTCTAGAAATTTAACAAGTGTTCGGTTGTTCGGTGATTAGAGCTCGATTAATTAATTAATAAGTCGTGTTAAAAGTAACAAAATTGCAAATATTTTTATATAAATATAAAATTTAAATATTTCTTAATAAATGTGTGTAAAAATATTGTCAAGTAATATCAAGTAAATTTGTGATAAAAGTGTTTTAAAATTGTAAGAAAAAAATTATTGTATGAATGCAATTTTGTGCCGGTCGGCGTGTTGCTTTGGTGTGGTCGTTCGTTGTGAAAAAGTGTTGTGTAGTGTGTTTGGAGTATAGTAAAAAAGCTTCATACAAAGTAAATAAAGGTGAAATAAGCTTTTAAGTTTATTGTACGAAATGAAGAGGAAATAAATAAAGTACAGATCTTTGGAAGCTAAAAGCTAAATAAATGAGAAATAAAAAAAAGTTGTAAAATAAATTACAACTTTTTTTTTTTTCTCAGTTAAAATGTAAGCGGAAAGGAAACGTTGAGTAGGTGAGTGATTATTTTGTTTGTACTAAGTATTAGTTAATGTTTTTAAGAGCTTTAATACGTTTTCAATTCAAAAACGATGATTTTAAACATTAACACTAGTGTAACAATATATAAGAAAACACTAGTGTAACAATATGTAAATAAAATATTTATTTTATTTTGATAATTTATTTATTTTTTTAATTTTTTCGCACAATAAGTTTTTTAAATAGCTAGTCATAAACGATTTTTATGTAAAAAACTATCTGTGATAAAGATATTTCAAAGCGCTTTGCAAATATACATATACCTACACAAATCGAAGAGATATAGTTATATATACATACAAACATACATATATGGTAATTACTATAAAATTGAAGTGTAAGTAAATTTTTGGAACAAGGATTTTAAAAGTTACATTTTGTATAGAATTTTGAAAAATTATTAACAATAAAAAATGTGTTTTGATGCAATTATGGTCAAAAAAGTACAATTATAAAGGCTGATTGGTACAATTTTAAAATGTCAATTGCCATCCCTGGTACATAGGTTACCACTAGAGGCACAACTGAGAGTAAGCTGAGAGTAACAATAATTACTCTCTTCACACGTACTAGTGATATGTGAATTCAACATACTTTATTACACTTCTACACAATTTTTTGCAAATATTTTTAATACTTAGCAGGACACTTTTATTTCCGAAATACGTTAATTTTGCTCAAATTATTATTAAAATTATGTGGTAGAATTTAATTTATGGAGCACAGTTTCAATTTTTGGTATTGAAAATAGAAACTAGTTTTAATAAATTAAAATGTAAACAATTTTTTAGAACTCTGTGTGTCTGGTGAAAATTAAAAAGGCACCAATACAACCTCAAGACTATGCACTAATACATTCTCACGACTTAGGTTTTTGACAACAGACATAGGTTTTTTTCCCTCTCAGTAATGCTTCTATGGATTATTCTATGCCAAAGAATAATAACAGGAAGTGAAACTCTGTCAAAAAAAAACCTTAGTCGGTTGTCATAAAAATCCAAACTCTATGAGTGCATTGGTAACATTTTGTTTATATGTATTGGTTTTCAAAACACTTTCACCACACTCGTCAAACACACATAGTTGTAAAAAAGCGACCTTAAAAATTATAATAATATTTTATTTCAATTATATTTAAAAATTAGAAAAATTCTCAAATTATTTGATTTATACTTGACCTGAAAAGATTTTATAAATAGATTTTTCTGCTTTTTCTTACATAATTTCTGCAAAAATTTAATTTATTTAAATTTTCTATTAATTTTCAATACTAAATTTTACAAATGTGTTTTTTCAGTTTTAATTTCAACCTTCAAAAATTAAAAGTCAAAAAAGTTAAAAACCGAAACATGTCTATTTTGCACAAACTAAAAATATATATTTTTAGTTTGTGCAAAATAGACATGTTTCGGTTATTTTAATGGTTAATATGTGTGGAAAAGAATTAAAGAATATTATGTGTTTGTGAAAGAGTGTGTTAGAATTGCAATTTTGAAGAAAAAGTTTTGAACTCAAATCTCTCTCTCAAGTGTGTTGAATTCACATACTACTCGTATGTGAGAAGAGAGAGAAGTTGTTGTTGTAAAAAAATTGAGAGGCTTCCCTTCTTGTTATTCTTTGTTCTGTGCCTTTGTACTTCAAATGTATTGAATTCTTTATAGAATTAATTCCTTAATTAATTCCATAACAAAATAGCTTTTAAAATGTATTGAATGATTCACATAAAATATATTACAAAAAGGCTTGTTTTAGTTTTTGTAATTAATTTTGTAAATGAGTAAAGCAAAACAAAACTGAATGAAAAAAATAATTTTATTTTATTATACCCATCACCATAGAATAATATATCCATAGAAGCGTTACTGAGAGGGAAAAAACATAAGTCTGTTGTCAAAAACCTAAGTCGTGAGAATGTATTAGTACATAGTTTTGAGGTTGTATTGGTGCCTTTTTAATTTTCACCAGACACACAGAGTTCTATAAAAATGTTTAAATTTTAATTTATTTAAATTTTCTTCTATTTTCAATACCAAAAATTGAAACTCTGTTCTATAAATAAAATTCTACCACAGATAAATTTAAGTGTCAAAAATAAATAAAAAATAAATTTGTTCATTTGAGCAAAATAAAAGTGTTTCGGAAATAAAAGTGTCCTGCAAGTATTAAAAAAAATTGACAAAAATTGTGTGGAAGTGTAAAAAAGCGGTTCGGTCTATATTTAGTCGGGAAATCGAAGTTAAAATTTCAAGTATTTTGATGTGTTAAATTCTCTCACAAGTATGTTGAATTCACATATCACAAGTACGTGTGAAGAGAGTAATTATTGTTACTCTCAGCTTACTCTCAGTTGCGCCTCTAGTTGTACCCTATGCCCATCACCATGAGTGGGCAGGGTATATAAAAGTTTGTCTTTCCGTTAGTAATTTCTACATTTTTCATTTGCGACCCCATAAAGTATATATATTCTGGATCGTTATAGATAGCGGAGTTGATATAGACATGTCCATCTGTCCGCTTGTATGTTGAAATAAACTTTCCAAATCATTTAAATAACTTACAAACATAAATGGCTGAGATATAAGGATAAAACCAGGACAACCTTGACTTTTGGCCTATTTATGATCTATATTTGGATTACTAAGTCTTTAATATAGGCACTATGTATATCAAAAAATATATATTTTAAAGACCTTTGCAACGGCGTATATAAGGCCAAAGTAAGTCGGACCTTCAATTGGTCAAAATCGGAAAAACTATTTTTACCCCAAACATTTTTACCCAAAAAAATTTTTTTTTTTGTAAAATTTTTTTATTGAAAAAATTTTTGTGGCCTATTTTTTTGTTGTAGCAAATCAATTAAAAAACAATAATTTTTTTTTTAAAATTTGTTTACTTAAAAGAAATATTTAACTCCTATTTTTAAGTATAATTTGGTGAAGAGTATTATATAATATTCGGCACAGCCGTATATAGCTCTGCTACTTGTTTGTATTAATAAAATACCAAATTTGTCATCTTATTTTGAATTTTTGTAAATTTTATTATTGTAATAATTTAAGTAAGTATGAAATTGCCATTACCGCTATGTTACCAAAATAAGAGCAGCTACCATTATCGCTAAATCACCATTACCGAAATAATACAAATAAGCATTACCATTACATTTTTACCGTTTTGAATCGGATTCTCTAAAACCAGCCTGACATCTACATGTCAATAAAACAACTTCTAAAACAACCTTTATCGTATTCAAAAACCCATATCATACTTTTAGCAAAAAGCTTTTAAAAGCTATAACAAATACTCTTACTCACACTCAATTGAGAACGAGGAGGAACACACATTGACAGTTGTCTGAGGTCCTGCCAGGCAAAGCACTAAAAACAGCTGTCTCGTTTACTAATAAATACTCGTAAGCGCCATTTATATTACTGTATGTAATTGAAAAAATATCCTCAGTCTATGGCGACTCTTTGTAACGAACGGAAGTTAATACGGTAAAATAAACAAAAAGTACAAGATAAAAACAAAACGGAATAAATATCAAACGGTTCTCCACTACTACAGTTTTGAAAGAAAAAAAAATATTTTAAGAAAAAATACAACAATAAAAATCTATACATTTATACATACATATATTTCTATATATGTATGTACTTACCTTAAAGGATACAAGTGTTTGTGTGTGTGAGTTTGTATATAAACATACATAAACACTAAGGATATACAGACATATATGTGTATATGTATATGTATGTGTCTATTTGTGTTTGTGTGTATGATTTAATAGTGTTTTTGTTGTTTTTTGATGCGAATTTCTTTAAAGTAATAAATAATAAAACAAAAAAAAGAAAAATAAAATGAAAAATAAATACATATGTATGTATGTATGCATGTATATGTAGTATACAGTAAAACGAAATTCTTAAGAGAATTTGGATTTTTCTTACTCGTTGTGTTTGTGTGAGATTAATCTTAAATAAAATCTAAATGAAGTGAATAAAATGATGAAAAAAAAAAAATGAAAATTATATCTGAAAGCTCAAGTTGAATGATCTATTAGAAGCAAACAAAAATAGAAGAAGAAAAAAAGTTTATAAAATTATTGTCAAATTTGAATTAAATACGGAAAATAATACACAAATGTTGGTTTTATTTTAATTAAAGACGGCAAAAATGTGGCCCCATTTATTTTTTTATAATTTTCATTTGTTGTAATACCTTAAAAACTTGTACTCTGTAGGTTTGTTTATATACATTCTGTGTCTTTATTACTATACATCCTGACTAGTTATTTCTCTAATGTAGTTTATTATGAAGTTATTAATATAAATTTCTTGGTTTTAATTAAATCTAGTAAAGAAACCATGGTTGTTATCTATTTGTATTAATCATTATCATTTGTAGCTGACCTTGAGTAATATTTATCAATAGTGCGTGTGCAAAATTAAGAAAGAAAAATTACTACTAGCTGCCAAAGAAAAATATGGGAATAATTAAAATATGCATGTTTAATATGAGCCTGAAATAGTAGTATATATTTTAATATGTATTTGTGATTAAAAGAAATACGGACATTTAACACCACTGCCAACTTCAGTTAAGTCAAATTAAATATAAATTATATAAAGCCATAAAATTTGAGTTAATTACACAACTATACAGCATAGAATGTTTAAGATGTTCTCCTTGTACAAAACATTTTGGGATGTTGGCATAATCCTGCAATCATCCTTAAATACTAAATTAAAAAATCGTATTCAATTATTGGTTCAAACAGTTACAAAACACAAAAGTGGATGTATCTAGAAAACTGTACGTGCGATTGCCAAAATTATATAAAAAATATGTTTTGCACGAGGAGGCCTTTTGGTTAATTAATTGCAAAATTACAAAATCCATTTTACTTTTGGATTTAGAATTGTATAAATGAACTAAGGACTGAGATCGAAAAATTCTTAACACATGTTTTTCATTAAAACGTTTAACCCAAGTATTATTTGATTTTGTTATACCCTCCACCACCACAAGTGGTGAAAGAGGGTATATATACGTTTGTCATTCCGTGTGTAACATTGTGAAATATTCATCTGAGACCCAACAAAGTATATATATTATTGATCCTTATGAAATTCTAAGTCGATTGAGCAATGTCCGTCTGTCTGTCCGTCTGTCTGTCTGTCTGTCTGTCTGTCTGTCTGTCTGTCTGTCTGTCTGTCTGTCTGTCTGTCTGTCTGTCTGTCTGTCTGTCTGTCTGTCTGTCTGTCTGTCTGTCTGTCTGTCTGTCTGTCTGTCTGTCTGTCTGTCTGTGTAAAACACTCTCACGTCCAAACTAAATAAACAAAATTAATGAAATGTATACCAAAATGTTTATAATTTTTCTAAGCAGTTTGGTATTGAAAATCAGCAAAATCGAATTCGTAGAACCAGCGTTTTGGATCAAAATGTAAGAAAACCTCCAAAAATTTTGATAATTTTCACATGATTTTTGTGACTTTGGGTAAATTCATTGCAGAGAATACCATGAAATTTTGCACTCATTATTTATATGATAAAAGGAAAAATTCTGTTAAAAATGGAAAGAATCGGTCCATAATTTCTCGTAGCCCCCATACAAATTTCTTCCCGAAATATGGTGCTATGGTATATAAATGCCCATAGAATTGCAGTATCCATACAAAATTCTGCACAACTATGTTTCGTGCAAACAGAAATCGCGAGACCAATTTTTTTTTTGGATCGGGCACTATTTGACCCTAGCCCCCATATAAAGTTTAATTCCGAAAATCATTTAAATACACTTAAATATCTTATATATAACGGTATTAGGTTGAAATTCGACTTGCATAATCCCCATGCACATGAAAATCGCTGTAGGGAATTTCATGAAGATCGGCCCATAATTGGTTATAGCTCCCATATAAGGACCACTTCCAAAAAACACATTAATTTTCATAAATATCTGAAAAATATCGGTATCGAATTAAAATTTTACAGAGATCGGTAGCATTAATCCAAAAATGATACTACTAGATTGTGTGAATATCGGTTCATATTTGACCATAGCTCCCATATAAGGTCCATTTCCGAAAATGACTTAAATACTAATAAATCTCTTATAAAAGCTTCTATCTGGTTAAAATTTCAAACAAATATTTCCATTATATACGAAAATCGATGTGTTGAATTTTATGAAGATCGGTCCATATTTGACCATAGCACCCATATTAGCTCCATTTCCGATAATCACAATAATACCGATAAAACTCTTGTAAATAATGTTATGGAGGAAAATATCAAGCAAAATAGGCCTCAAATACATAGAAATCACGTTAAAATATTTAATTATATCTTCCAAATAAGTCGCACATCCGAAAAATACATTAACGCATATATACACTCATATCAGTAAAAAATGTAACGGACATAAGTTTCAAGTAGATTTGGTGACCATGGGTTCATAATTGTATATAGAAGGCTCACATCCGGAAAATTCATTAGAACAGAACAAAAATATACTTTTGAAGTTTGATTAAATATATTTGTTTACTCTTTTTATACCCTCCACCACCACAAGTGGTGAAAGAGGGTATATATACGTTTGTCATTCCGTGTGTAACATTGAGAAATATTCATCTGAGACCCAACAAAGTATATATATTATTGATCCTTATGAAATTCTAAGTCGATTGAGCAATGTCCGTCTGTCTGTCCGTCTGTCTGTCTGTCTGTCTGTGTAAAACACTCTCACGTCCAAAATACATAAGTAAAATTAATAAAACGTATAGCAAATTCTTTATAATTTTTCTAAGCAGTTTAGTATTGAAAATCAGCAAAATCGAATTGGTTGAACCAGAGTTATGGATCAAAATGTAAGACAACCTCCAAAAATTTTGATAATTTTCACATGATTTTTGTGACTTTGGGTAAATTCATTGCAGAGAATACCATGAAATTTTGCACTCATTATTTATATGATAAAAGGAAAAATTCTGTTAAAAATGGAAAGAATCGGTCCATAATTTCTCGTAGCCCCCATACAAATTTCTTCCCGAAATATGGTGCTATGGTATATAAATGCCCATAGAATTGCAGTATCCATACAAAATTCTGCACAACTATGTTTCGTGCAAACAGAAATCGCGAAACAAATTTTTTTTTTGGATCGGGCGCTATTTGACTATAGCCCCCATATAAGTTTTACTTCCGAAAATCTTTTAAATACACTTAAATATCTTATATATATCGGTATCAGGTTGAAATACAAATTGCATAATCACCATGCACATGAAAATCGCTGTAGGGAATTTCATGAAGATCGGCCCATAATTGGTTATAGCTCCCATATAAGGACCACTTCCAAAAAACACATTAATTTTCATAAATATCTGAAAAATATCGGTATCGAATTAAAATTTTACAGAGATCGGTAGCATTAATCCAAAATTGATACTACTAGATTCTGTGAATATCGGTTCATATTTGACCATAGCTCCCATATAAGGTCCATTTCCGAAAATTACTTAAATACTAAGAAATCTCTTATAAAAGATTCTATGTGGTTAAAATTTCAAATAAATATTTCCCATATATACGAAAACCGATGTGTTGATTTTTATGAAGATCGGCCTATAATTGTTCATAGCTCCCATGTAAGGACCACTTCCGAAAAACACATTAACCTCTATAAATATTTTAAATTTATCGGTATCGAAATAAAATTGTATACAGATCAATATATTGTATCCAAAAATTATACTACTGGGTTTGGTGAATATCTGTCCATATTTGACCATATCACCCATATTAGCTCCATTTCCGATAATCACAACAATGCCCATAAAACTCTTGTAAGTAATGTTATGGTGGAAAATATCAAGCAAAATAGGCCTCAAATACATAGAAATCACTTTAAAATATTTAATTATATCTTCCAAATAAGTCGCAATTTGAAAAATACACTAACTAAATTTACACTATCGGTAAAAAATGTAACAGATATAAGTTTCAAGTAGATTTGGTGACTATGGGTTCATAATTATATATATAAGGCTCACATCCGGAAAATTCATTAGAACAGAACAAAAATATACTTTTGAAGTTTGACTAAATATATTTGTTTACCCTTTTTTATACTCTTTTACTTCACTTGTGGTGAATAAGGAAAATGTTGAGCCAATCGGTAATGTTAACCAATTATTAAGTATAAATATTATTAAACAGTACATTTTATTCATATTATAAAATTATAGACTCTGTTGGAAATGGTAGGAATATGTAGTTATTTCAATTATAAATTGTTGAATTAGATAACATTTTTATAGATTTGAAATAAAATATCTTCTCCGTAAACTAGTTCTTCTAACAATATATAAATTACTGCTATACTACAATATTTTAAATCAACTTTTATTTTGTTTTAAAAAAGTAATTTTATTGAAGAAAGTACATATCAGGATTCATCTATAATCCATAAAGTGGCTTAAAAAGAAATTCGGTTATTGTCCTAATTCGCTTATAGTCCACAAAAATTGTGCAACTGTATCTGTATAAGCGAAAACTACTGTACTACATTAAAATTCTACCAATTTTCATAATCTGAGCTAAGTCCCAATAACAAACACTGAATATGGATATTAGAGTGTTTATACCAATGTAATTACTATAATTTTCATCTAATTTAGGTGGAGGGTATTTAAGATTCGGCATAGCCGAATATAGCACTCTAACTTGTTTTTTTTTTTTTTATCAAGTTACCTTTGTATGTCAGTTATTATATTTAATGTCAATTATGTTCATTTGTTCTTAATCTGATTAAAATGAGTGACGAGAAAAAAGTGCGTACTAAAATTATTAAATATTTTCAACAAAACCCAACTTCGTCCTACAAAAAGTTGGCCAAACAATGGTTTACCTTCAAACTGATTTCAATGTTATTAAACAGTATCGGAAGATCTTGTCCGTTGATAGAAAACCTGGTTCAGGTAGAAGGAATTTGGTACGAAAAGTTAAAGCGAATGCAGGTTTAAAATCATACAATGCTCAAAACTTTGCTAAAAATTTAGAGGCAAAAGACAAATTTTATAAAAAAATATAGAGTACACTTCCATTCATAAGATTTCTTAAAGTGTCCACTTATTTTTCGCCAGATTTGGCATCTGGCACTATGGTAAACAAGGTCTTAGTGGTAAATGAACAATAATGTAGTATTTGTACCAGGAGAGGTCAATCCTCCAAACTGCCTGGAGCTCAGGCCAGTGGAAAGATATTAGACTCTTGTTAAAAAAGAATTGAAGAGCACAAAAAAGGTGTCCAAAAGTTTGTTAGATTTTAAACGGAGATGGACTACCTTTTCGAACAAAGTGACAGAAAGCTCAATAAAAACCTTAATGGAAGTGTTTCCGGTTTAAGTTCATAAATTCATCACTATTGACTAGAACTATAATTTCAATAAATTAAAAGAATTCAAAACTGTAAGTTTAGTGGTTTCATTTTTATTAACATTTATGTATTTTAAGGATTTTTCGATCTCAGTGCTTATACTGTTGATATGGAGGTGCATTATTGTTATACTTATGCGTTATAACTCAATCATTATGTGGTAGAAAGTTATAAGGTGCTAAATTTTGAAGCCAACATTTTAGTGGTTTTCATTTGTTTTTAAATTTTTGTAAACAGTTAGTCACCAAGTCAACTGTTAAACACTGATTTAATTCTGCTTTGTTGAATATATGAGATAATGATGTGAAACCACATTGTACAATCGCTTTAAAAACTGAAAAATACAGTTTTTGGAATAGACTGGTTTATTTCGTGAATTGATTATGAAATGCAGTAATGCTTTTGGGTGTATGACTTAAAAAAATGCTCGATTTTTTAGCTTTTATTTTGAAAAATTTAATTCAAAGTATTGGTAATTTGTATAACCTACACCACCATAGTGAGGAGGGTACATTGGATTTGTGCTGATGATTGTAATATGCAAAAATATTGTCCCAACACCCACCTTAAAGTTTACCAATCTGCTCAGGATCACTTTCTAATTAAGCGATGTCCCTTGGTCCGTCCATCCATGTAAACTTTCTAATCAAACTACGCATTATCGCCAGGACTAAGGTTAGAATCGGTTAATTATTTCTCCTAGCTCCCATACAATTGCCCTATCTGAAAAAAGTTAAGCTATCAAAATTCAGCACAAATAAGTTTTATATAAGCTGAACTTGTACTATAAAATTTAGTACCGATCGGTCCACAATTTTCCATAGCTCCCATATAAACACCATTCTCGAAAATATCATTAATGTACATAAATCTCTGAAATATGTTAGCATCCAAATAGAATTCAACACAAATATGTTTCATAAATATGTTTTATATATATCATCCCACCAAATTTTGCGACGATCGGTCCTTAATTAGTCATAGCACCCAAATAAGGCCCACTTCCTAAAATCACTTTATCGAGCATAAATATCTTAAAAAACCTGTTTATAATCATATACTTATAATCATATATACTATAGGATATCATAAGGCCGGGGTTGACGAACTATACTTTCTTAATTGTTGGCTATGACCTTTTCCCATCTTTCTGGCAACATATGGATTCCGAGGAAAAAGAACTACTCATCTTTTGAGGCCAATAATGAATCAAGCCTTTGTCTTTCAAGATATCTCGGCTTCTTATTGTACCAAATGTTCCTGTTTTTGGATGAATCCATATGAAATTGATGCTTGAGTAGCACCCAATGTTTTTGTAAGCTCCTGTTGAGTTTTACAACAATCTTCATGGAGTATGCTTCCAATTCTGGGTCTTCAAACTTTTTTGGGTTGGCCTGGGCTACCTTTGTCTTCTGAGGCAAAATTACCACTTCTGAACCGCACAAACCATCTCTCGCATGTTGTAACCGATGCAACACATTCACCATATGCTTTAAAGAGGTATAACAAAACTTACCCTGCAGTTCATTGAACTAGTTCCGCTACGTCGAATTAATTAGCCACTGAGAACTGCCACTAGTGAATTTTCAACCCAATCGCAACGTTATTGACTGGTGAATTTAACACGGAGATGTTATTGCAGGTGGCCGATTGGCACAGTATACACAACATTTCACTACTAAATTCAATAGTACGAATACTCCAGCATTTGAGAAAAGAAAGCATTTGAGATGAGGCACAAACTCTTTTTAACGTCTCAATGATTTCAACGCAAATAAATTTAGTTCGATCTTGACTTTTATATAGAAGTTATTAGTTATTAAATTCCAAAAAATATGTTCATTATATCTCGTTTAGAAATTGTATATACTTGCCCATTCATCCACCGTAAATGTTTATTGGTAACTATTTGTGTAACACTTAATTTGAGCTCAAGTGGTAATAACATTTTTTCAGAAATTCTTGTGAAATTTAAATGGACCCCATTCGTTTGTAGCAAAATAAACTAAGTATGTACCAAGTACCTGTACAAGCAAATTTGCCACACTTACTTGTGTACAAATTAACACAAAGTAAAGGAAGTAAAAAAAGAACTAACAAATTAATGAGCCATATATTTATATGCTTATTTTGTTCCCCTTTATTACAAACAAAAATATTGTTAGCGGGAAGGCAGGCATTTAAAATGATGTAAAAATTTGAGTTTGTCACATCATTATTAAGAAGGAGATCATAAAATCCAGTAGATAGTATTTAATGAAGTGAAAATGGGTTTTAAATGGAAAAATTCAAATATAATACTTAGTAATATTGTCTAACAGTGATAATATTCTAAAAAAATAAGCTAATGTAGGTTATATTCCATAATTTATGAATAATAATTATGTCTTAATTCCATATCTACATAATTATATCAAAACAGGTATATATTTTATCAATTATGAGCTAAAAGAAGAAACTAATATGTTCAATAAGACATCGGAGGTTATCCGTTCCAAATTTGTTAAAACTTGGTTCACAGGCCAAGTCATACAAAATTTGAAGTCGTCTTTTATCCATGCTCAAAGTTCCAACTTTATATATGAGCGGTGTGGAATCGTTCAATTTCAATTGTAAAGGGTCTTTCAATACGCGCTTCCAATCTTTAAGCCTCTAATGCTTAAGCATACCCAAGACCCTCATCGCAAAATGCTAATAAATGCAAATATAATTGATTTTTCATTTCAAAAACTCATCTAACAGTTGCTAAAAAACGTAGTTAATTTATTTTAAAAAGCTTTGCATTTATTGGCATTTTGCTATGAGTGCCTTGAGGCATGCTTAAGCATTAGAGGGTAAAATTTAAATAAAACAAAGTGTTTGTGAGATGCAGTCGACATCTATTATTCGTTTAAAGGGTATATCGATGCCATTATGTATGGCACTGCTATGCTGGGTGGCATCATGAAATTTATAATTTTCCATTACACTGGCGCATAAATCAGGCTGAATTTTGCTAATAGCATGGTTTATGTTGGCTTTACAGGTCATTATTTTTTGTTGCTAGTTCGCACAGACCTGCGACTTAAGAAAACCTCGCAGCGGGGTTTTCAAATTGCACTATATCGGTGGCCAGTTCAATCACCTTCAAGTGAGATGTCCTTACCCTCTAATCGCTCGTGCAGAATATCCAATGTGGTGCTTAGCGTCGTTCTTTTGAAACCACATGACCTTGGAGCTCATATCATCCAATTCTGACGAAAAGAAGTTTTTAATCATCTTCCTTTTGTGCTCGCCGTTTACGGTGATTGCCGGGGCAACGTCGTTCTCAAATAAATATGGACCAATGACGTCGCCAGCTCAATATCTACACCAAACAGTGCATTTTTTGTAATGCATTGCACGCTCTTGGATTGTTATATACTGTCAAAGTTGGGAATTCCCTATTGCAAGACTCTGTGTAAATAGAAATGAACTTTCAGCCTATGTGAAGAACCAAATTAAAACAAAATTCGAAATTTTTTAATCTAAAATATAGATAACAAGCATTTACCCTTTTAGAACCAACATTTTTGGAATTATACACAGAGAAAATAGATTCGTAGTAGCAACCGAATATGTTGCTAATCGAATGATTTGGTTGCACACATAGAATTTTTCGGTTCTATCAACAGAAAGTCAGTTGATAAAGAACTGACGGTTGAAAAACCAAACTTTTGTTACCCCTTCTAAAACGTTATAGCCACAACCGTAAAATTCAGTCTCTAAGGTTAAATCATTCGATTAGCAACGAATTTGATTGCTATAACGAATCTATTTTCTCTATGTAGTAATTGTAGCTATTAAGATAAATACAATAATTTCTGTTAAAGTATGTACCCCAAAGTATGAACGCCCCACGCAGAAAATAACTATAGTTGTGCATGTTTACTGTAACCATTTCAACATTTTTACCAATATTATAGTCACAGTAACTATTTATATGATTTTGGTAATTCATATGATTTTATCAAATATATATGGTTACAGTATATGTTTGTGACAACCATTTATATTGTTACGAATGTTCAATGACGATTTGAATTCAACGGTCTGTAACGACTGCCTGCAGCATTCATCATGTTTGAATGCACGTCCATCATTGACATTGTTTGTAAGTATGGCAACACTAAATGTTTGCGCTGCTGGCAATGACATCGAAAAGCTCTAGAAATCGAATGTACTAGTATGTCCGTTAAGAACATTGTAGATGATTCCCGATAGATGGCGCGTGTATAAATAGTAGCAGAGCTGTCAGTCGTGAGTTGAGTTTATCATTGGCGCTGTTAGAGTTAACATCAACTGTCTTGTGCATATAAGGTTGTACGTAATAAAGTTTGTGTGCATTTCTGCGAATTGATATACGTGTATAAAGCCGTTGAGTGACTATTTAATTCTGTTGTTGTTGTACATTCTAAATAAATAAAGAGTTGTTACAATTTTAAACTACTAAAACTGCTTTTTATTTGCAATCAAAAGTATCCGGTTTACTTAAAGGAAATAAACCCACGTTTTTAAAAGGTAAAAACGTAACAATATGATGAAGGACCTACCATATTGTCACAAACATATACTTGTTTACGCTAACCATATATATGGTTGATACAATCATGTGAATCGTAAATTAACCGTATTATTGTTACCACATTCATATAAATAGTTACTGTGACTATAATATTGTTAAAAATTATGAAATGTTTACATGTACAACTATATTTTTTTTTTCGGCGTGCAGTAACAATTTTGTTATGACTTAAATGAAAAGGTTTTTTTAGTATACAATCAATTTTTCGGAAATGGTGTATTGGGCCTTAGTATAATGTTATAATTTTACTTTGGAATGATTTCATAAAATGAAATCCTTAACTTTAGTTAATTTGCATGCAGCTCATTGTATAGAAAAACTCATATATTTTCTTATAACCTCAAGGGTTAAATGCAATTAATAAAAACGAAAATTTCTCTACTCTTCAAAGTAATTATGTATGTTATAAACAATTCAACCAAACAAACTTGCTGTTGGCCTTATATTTAATGCCTTTCTGCTGAGCCCCTTTTCTATTTGGGTGAAAAGAAAATTATCTTAAAGAAAACTAGAAATTTTCCTATAAAAGCCACAGAAAGCATGCAGTTATTAACTTGTATATGTATTTACATGCAAGTGTTATAAAAGGAAGGTCCTGTATAACAGCAATGTATAAAGTTTGCATGTAAATACAAATGTATATTAGGGTGGCGCCGTTTGTATATTGGAAAAATATAGAGTTAGTGTTCCCAACAAAAATTAAAGTTACATATGTTTTATTTCTCAAAATGTTTGTCCTGGCATCAGTATTTGTTAGCTGGATAAAAGTTTTATGATTTTTTTCATATTTTTTCTTAAAGGAAATATTGCTATCAAGTTTGTCATATTTGTCCTGTTAGTTCAAAATTATTCGAACGTTGTAATTTTTGAATTAAGGACTGAGATCGATAAATTATTAACATACATATATAATATTGCTTGCCATACCAAGAACTTTTTGGGAAAATTTTCTGCTTTTGAGTCTTAAACTTTTCTACAAGATTCCTTCGAGCATCAGCAACATCAAAATATTGACCCGGATGCTGTGAACAATTTTCATACGTACATTTCGTCATCCATTATGCAGCAGGTATATTTTTTGTATACAATTTGACTTCAATTTCCGTGCTCTGTCTTTGGCTTCTAAATTTTTAGCAGAGTTCTTGTCAGGAACTTTTTGAGCCATGTATGTTTTTAAACCGGCATTGGCTTTAACATTTCGTACCAAATAGTCCGAGTATTGAGGTAACCGGGCCGCTTTCCTACCGGATGTGTTGGGAACTCTTTTGAAAATGCTTTCTATTTTTTTGTGGCCCATTCCTTCTACCTCAACCAGGTTATTTTATCAACGGACAAGTTCTTCCGCTACTGTTTAATAACATAGTTGTCAGTTTGACGGTAGAACTTTGATTGTTTGGTCTCGTAACTCATTTTAATCAGATTAACGACAAATGAACATAATTGACATTAAACATAAAAACTGAGATGCTTTACAAAGGTAACTTGATTAAAGAAAATATCAAATAATACTTGGGTTAAAAGTTCTAATGAAAAACGTGTGTTAAGAATTTTTCGACTTCAGTCCTTATTTAAAGTTATTTGTTTAAATGAATAGATTAAAAACCTCATGTAAATTCACTAAAACTAAAACTAGTTCTAATTTTATTTGAATTTTTCGAAACCTATTTTCTTCGGAATTTTATGTTGGCTATATATTCGGTACAATCACAACAAGGATGTCAATAAAGAAGCTTTCCATTGGTATTTGAAATTTTGTAATTTATTGGATTATAAAAGAAATATTTCAAAATTTCACGCAACAAATTTGGTGTTTTTATCATGATTTCTTTGAGATTATTATTTTTATTGTTTTTTTTTTTTTTTTTTTTTTTTGAACAACTTCGTTATTACATAATTGGTCAATTCACAAGGTCTCTTATCAGTCATAATGTCCTAATATATCACGACTCGGCGGATCGGCTTAACTGACTCTTAGGCATTCGGCGCTGGTTCGCTACGATAACATAATAAACATTGCATAGAAAGTAGTATTATTTTAGGACACTTTTTGCTTGAAAAGCAATAAAAACCATTGTGAAATATTAGGAAATTATGACAATATGACGTGATAAGAGACCTTGTGATATTTTTATGTAAAAATGTTGTATCTTAAACGAGCTAAGATCATATTGGGAAGAAAATAGATTTCTTAAATTTCAGATTGAATTTCATAAAAAGGAAAAATACTTTTCGGTGATAATATATGAGGTTTATAAGGTATTAATTTAAACTAGTTATTATACCGTACACCACCATAGTGGGGAGTGTATAATACGTTTATACTGATGTTGGTAACGTCCAAATATATTAGTTTATTAGTCCGTCCATCCGTCCGTCTGACTGGCTGGCCATGTAAACCTTGAGCGCAAAGTACATATCGCAATTTTGAAGATATTTCGATAAAATTTGGCACACATAACTTTTTTGCTCCTAGGACGAATCCTATTGAATATGGGTGGAATAGGTCCATTATTATGAAATTTTAAAACAAAAATATTTTTGCCCAATTACTTAGTGTAGCGTCGGGCTTGACCGATCATACTATTTAACTTGTAAAAATTACAAAAGTTCGAATATTTTTATACTAACACGATAAATTATAGCCTTCCAAAAACCTTTATCACGATACCAATATTTCATATATTTGCTTTACGAGAAATATTAAAAAAATATATATTTTGATACAGCTCAGCAAATATTATACCTATGATACACATTTTGAGAAATCATAGCTTAGAATGAATTAAACTTTTACTTTAGTTGCAAACATTCACCACATTTTTTTTTCTTGGGTCCATTCTAATGTATATGGTTAAACACGTATGCTATGTATGTATGTACATATATGTTTGCTTAAGGTGTATGTGTTTTAAACATGCAATCTACTAAACACATGCTGGTTGCATATGTACAACTTTTAACCAGATATTACACATGATTACTAAGGCAGTCTAAAAAATTTTCCAAAAACTTTATTTATGCGTTAAAAAGTAAGATTGTATATAAAATATAACCTAAAGCAGGATGAGCTGGAAAATTTTAGAAATAGTTATCAACTGAGTGATGTTTAGTTATTTTTGTCTATGTTTATCAAATTTATGATTAAACTACTCGACAGCAAAATATAATTTCTATATAATTTTTGAACGCTGAATCTTATCTATGAAACATGGAATTTAATCCAAAATGTTTGAATCTGGTAATGGTTTAAAAATCTACGAAAACTGAGCTCTTAATTGAGTACAATTTTTTAGTTTTATATTGAAGAATGTTTGCAGGATTTGCAATTTATAGCAAAATTAATTTTTTTAAGTTTAAGCTTTTTTTTTAAATATAACAGAAACTAGACAATTTTGCGATTAATATATTTTTTTTTTTTTTAAATTAACAACTTTTTGGTGTGGCGAAGGTTAAATGATTAAATTTTTAAAATGTTACATAATAAGCCTTTCTGATTTAAAAACAATAATGAAATTTATAAATATTTGCTTTGGACTTGCCTTATTTTAATTTCTAAGCACCAACAATTTGTTTCATATTAAACAATATTTTGAAGTCCAAGACGTATTAATACACCTTGTTGAAATCTTAATCGAAAGTTAATGTTATTTTTTAAATATTTGAAAAAAACATAAAATTAAAAATGAGGGATTCACAACAGATGGCATATCTTTTAAACGCGAGTTTATTTATAATAATTTATATTGTCATTTTGAAGGGTACACATCTGTAATATATTGGGCATTATTGTGTAAACAACATGGTCTTTTTTTGCTTCGAATTTGTGTAATATGCAGGAAGTTTTGCTTTACTTCTATAATTTGAAA
Source organism: Calliphora vomitoria (assembly GCA_942486065.2). NCBI lineage: Eukaryota > Metazoa > Arthropoda > Insecta > Diptera > Calliphoridae > Calliphora > Calliphora vomitoria. The sequence goes on from OW818029.2 coordinate 38,665,950, forward strand.
AAAAAGTAGCGCACAGATGTTCATGATGAATGTGTACCATCCGTTTTAACGTGCGAGAAATGGTTTGTGCAGAAGTAGTGATTTTGACACGGAAGACAAAGATAGCCTAGACCAGCCAAAAAATGTGAATATCAAGAATTGCAGAATATGAAGATTGGTGCCAGGGCCAACAGCAGCAAACATTTGCCAGCAGCAGGATTCATCCAAAGGGAAAATTGAATACCATACGTATTGAAGCCGACAGACCTTGAAATATGATTTTGCATGTCCGAAATGTTGTTTGAACCTTATAAAAGAAAATAATTTTTGCTCCGAATCATTATTTGCGATGAAAATTGGATCCATTACGATAACACGAAGCATAAGAGATCGTACGTGAAGATTGCCCTATCAGCCGAATCGACACCAACTCCAAATATCCATGCTGTGTATTTGGTGGGAGCAAAAAGGTTTTGTCTATTATGAGCTGCTGAAATATGGGAAGACCATCACAGGGAATCTATGCCAAATGCAACGGATTCGTTTGAAGCGAGCATTGGCCAAAAACGCCCAGAATATGCGGCCAGATATTTAACCGTAATATTCCACCATGACAACGCTAGGCCACATGTTGCAATACCTGTTAAAAACTATTCAGAAAAAAGTTGTCGGGAAGTTTTGCCTCACCCGCCTTATAGTTCTGACCTTGGCCCGTCCGACTGCTATTTGTTTGGACCGATGCTGAACGCGCTCTCTGGGATATGCTTCACTTTAGAACAGAGTATTTAGAAATTGGCTCGATTTGTTCTTGGCCCCTAAAGATGAGAAGTTCTTTTGGCGCGGAATTTATTTGTTGCCAGAAGATGGGAGAGGTCATTGCTAACAATGGCCAATATCATAGGGTACAACTAAAGGCTCAACTGAGAATAAGATGAGAGTAACAGTAATTCCTCTCTTCACATGAACTTGTGATATGTGAATTCAACATACTTGTGAGAGAATTAAACAGAACAAAATAGTTGAAACAGACCGAACTACTTTATTGCAATTTTACACAATATTTGGCAAATTTTTAGAATACTTTGCAGCACACTTTTTTTCGAAATACATTAAACTAATTTTGCTCAAACGAAAAAAAAAAATATTTTTTATTAATATTTTATACTTAATTTCATCTGTGGTAGAATATTATTTATAGAACAGAGTTTTAATTTTTGGCATTGAAAATAGAAAAAAAATTTAATAAATTAAAATGTAAACATTTTTATAGAACTCTGTCTCAGCAGTTCTAGGAGACAGTTCCGAACTAGTGATATTACCCATCATTAAGGGTGGGAACTAGTTACTTCAATAGCTACGTGACTAGTTATTTTAACACGTGCATGTCCTAAGCAGGGTGTCAATTGACCCTTATTGGCTACAATGAGACTATCTAATAGCTGGTCCAAACTAGTGAACGCATTGGATTCACATACTGGTTAAATAACGTCAGTTTCCTTCGTCAGTTTCCTCATAGGCAGTCCAATAAACGATAGCTTGTAAACAAATCTTTCTTCGACAACTCTCCAATGGATTGCTTCTGGCAGGTAAAATAACTACTGTCTAAAATGCAGAACAAAATAAACGTTTAAAGTGACTTCACTATAGGTTACTAAGAGACACTAAAGTGACTATTGATTTCATGCTATGTTACATGGGATATCAGTATACATAACCAAAAATAAAAATTAACTGTATGAGAATTATATCAACACAATTTGTATAAAACCAGTTTGAACGAATTATCACACAACACGTTTAAAGTGGCTACACTCCAGATTACTTAGATACACTTAAGTGACAATTGTCTTTACGCTAGATTACCTGGGATATATAAAGTAACCAATCTCTGCACTAAATTGGAGTCAGCCAAGTGATAAGACATTTGTGACGATTACTGTCTATAAGGGATTCATTGACTACATGCTTAACTGCTGGGGTGTGTCTGGGGAAAATTAAAAAGGCACCAATACAACCTCAAAACCATTGGGTAACATAAAGACGAAACGTAATTGTCAAAAACCTAAGTGTGTTGTCAAAAACCTAACTCTTGCAACAACAAAATACATGCTAGTCAATGTATTTTGTTGTTGCATCAGACATATGATTTGTTGTATTTTTATTTGAAAAATCGGAGTGTCTCGTCTCTATGTATAATACTCTATGCTAAAAACTATGAACTAATGCATTCTCACGACATAGGTTTTTGACAACAGACTTAGGTTTTTTCCCTCTCAGTAACGCTTCTATGGATATATCATTCTATGGCCAATACCTTGAATAAATTTATATTGTACAAATGTTTCAAAACAAAAGCTAAACATTTTAAAAATCCCACATTTTTAAGTAGTACACTCAATACAATTATTCTGGTAGAGTTAAACTTTGACTATGCAATAATTAAAGGAAACAAATGCGTTTTCTACTTTGCCATGGTCGTCATCGACAATCTTCAATGTAAAGATCTATTGTAAATATCAAGAAATATTTAAAGATTTACCAACTTTATTTTATATAAAATTTTAATCGCAAAATTGTCTAGTTTCTATGAAACTTAAATAATCTTAGATATATTAGCTGTGATAAAATCTCTTGCATTAAAAAATGCTGCAGATATTCCTAAATATTAATGCAACAAATGGTACTCAACAAAAAACTTAACTTTAATAGATTTTATATCCATAAATAGTTTATAAAACATAAAGTTTATTTTTTTTTTTTTTCGTGAAAAGCTAAAGTGAAGATTTAGCAAAACTGACTAGGTGCCCCTATGTGATCATCGCGAAAAAAAATATATTCTCAAATATATAATTTTGTTTATTAGCGTTATCTGAAGAATACAGTAGTTTCGATATCTTTTAAACCCACTACTTTTTTAATTTCCAATTTACGAAATATTGTTACGTTTTAACCTTTTTAAAACGTTGATTTATTACCTTTAAATAAACCGGATACTTTTGTTTGCAAATAAAGGCCGTTTAGTAGTTTAAAGTTGTAGCAACTCTTTATTTATTTAAAATGTTCAACAACAACAGTTCAAATAGTCTCTCAGTATCTTTATACACGTTTATCAATTCGCAGAAATACATACACACTTTATAATGTACAAACTTAAATGTACAAGGCAGTTGATATTAACTCTAACAGCCCCTATGATCAACTCAACTCACGACTGCAACCTCTTCCACTATTTATATCTTTCGGGAATCTTCTACAATGCTCTTAACGGACAAACTGCTCTTAACGGACGAATTCTAGAGCCTTCGGTGTCATTGTTAGCAGCTTAAATATTTAGTGTTGCCATACTTATAAACAATGCTAATAACCGCATGCTATCAACATTGTTGATAAGTAGAAGCTTCTACTGATGGACGTGTTTATAAATATGATGAATGCTGCAGGTAGTCATTACAGACTGTTTAATTCAAATCGTAAAAATATAATTTTTAAACCTTTTTAGTTTCTTTCCTCGTAAATTCTTTCATTCACACATACCCACATTTTCATATTTAAGTTAAATTCATTTTTTTTTTTTTTGTTAATTTAATTTTATGTCATAAAAAGTAGATTAAGTCAACCATTATAAAATTTAAAGTTAGTTTGTTTTGTTTATTTCATACGTTGGTTTTATTTTATTTAATATTAATGTTTGGTTAGTATTTAAAGTTATATTTGCCACGCAAACTATAATAAGTAGTTTTTGTATTTGTACGCCAACAGCAGTATATTTCCCTCATATTTATAATAAATTAAAATTAAATCTCGGAAATGTTAAAAACTGTGCACTAAGTGATAATATAAATATATAACGTTAATTAAAAAATGTATTAATTTATTAAATGTATTCCTTGAAGTTTATTTGCAGCGTTTTAATTATAATATTAAAATAAACGAGTTTATTAAAAATTTAATAAATACATATTAAATAAAAAAAAAATCAATTAAAAATTTAAATCGCATTTTAAACAAGCTGAAATAATAATTTAGACCAATCAATTAAACCACAACATTAAACAAAATGGTAAGTTTTACACACTCTGTGGCGTATGAGTAATATCTATATGATTTTGATATAAACATACGTCTTGGGTTTTAACACGTTAAATATTAGTGAGTAATTATAAAAATTCTATAAAATTAATTTGAATTTAATTGCTATGCAAAACATTGCATCTTTTTTTACAATTCAAAACTAAAGAATTTTTTGATTGAATATATATTTAATGGAACTATTTTATTCTTTATTTTATACATAATTTGGTGAATACATTTTATAATTTTTATCACAATTTGTGAAATTTATTTTTAATATTATAACAAGGTCTAGAATATTATTATTAGACTTACAAATTTTGCGATCACAATTTAGGGTAAAGGTCAACACGTACATTCGGTATGAAAAATTCGAACAATTAGTGTTTTCCCAATGCGTTCATTCATATTTTTTTTTGGCTGCCAAATTCCACTTAGTTCTGAATTCTGCATTAATTAACAACACTGCTATTCCTGTTTTTTTTTTACCTACCACCAGAAATATGGGAAACAGATTGATATTGTTATTCCATTCATAAACATTTGCACACGTTAATCTTATAATAAAAAGACAAATTCTGTTGAAATGATTTCGCCCACACAGAGAAAACAGATTCGTAGTCACAGCCGAATTTATCGCCAATCGAATTTGCTCGGTTGCAAGTACTATTCACTATTCGATTGTAGTAACTGATGAATATATGGTATTCACAACCGTTTACAAAAATAATTCGGTGAAGACGACTGGTAAAATTGGTTTCTTATTGTGAATTGAAATGAAAACAGTTCATTTTTTTTTTCAAATACAACATAGTGGAGCAGAACCAAATTTTTTTAGGAAATAAATCTGGCATTTCTAAACGGTTTACCCGATCGGGACAAAATTTGACGTAGGGGTAGCCAAGGAGTATTTGAGTTCAAAATGGACCCTCTTAGTAGGGTACCTTTGACATGTACAATTTTCAAACACGTGCCATTTTTTGTTTCCCATCGGATTTCAAAGATTTTTAAATTTTTGGAAAGCGCTCGGCTAGTTCTTGCAAAAAAATGCTTGCGTGAGCTATTTATCTCTAATAATTTCCGAGTTATAAGCATTTCAAAATTGAAATTTTCAAATTTTGCCATACCTTGGTACGATTTTTTAAAAATATAGGGCGTACTTTTGAACCAAATGGACTCGATTTAAGATTAAAAACTAATTTTCTGTTTGTCTTATTAAATATTAATATTAGAAATCGAATTCCGACCAATCTGTTTTCTGTGTGTAGCCTCCATAAAAATGTCTTTACGACATATGGCTCTAAGTACATAAATTCCTATTTTTCTATAAAAAAAATTCAGCTAAAATAAGTTTCATGTAAAAATAAATCACAGTACATCATTGCCCCTCTAAAAATCCCACATCCGAAAATCACTTAAATATGCATAAATCTCATCGTTTTTAAGATTAAATTCGACACAAATTATCCTAATATATATAAATATATGAGTTCGTTACAAAAATTAAAAAGAATCGAGATAACCATTGATTTTGGCAGTCCTTTTGGAGCTGCCAGTTAGTAGCAAAACTTGTTTGTTTCATTCATTTCCAAAACTCTCTCACAAACCCGCTGGTTCAATGTTTTAATCATTTGATTTGAAGTGTGCTAATTTCTAGATTGTTAAGATCTTAATTACTAAACTTTTCATATGAAGTAAATTCTACAAGTACGCAGAATTCTGGATCAGTGTTTAACCCTCCGACGGTTGAGTCATCCCTTGCCCTTATACGAAGTACAAGGTCCACAGGGACCTATTTCTATGTGTATGGACGGTTAAGGAATGCTGTCTATGCTTATCCTGTAGTTGGACAGTAAAGGAAAAATGAAAATATATATATACAATAATAACACCAAGCGAATACTGGGATATTTTTTAGTGCATTCTCCACAGTACGGAAAGTACGAAGCGAGGTTCCTATATAATTGGAAAACTGCTGTATCTTCTGTGCTGAAAGCATCAGGTCAACTTCATTTTAAATTCAAAACATTATAGAGAAGACGCTTCAACAACGCACTGAAATTATTTAAATTCACTACAAAAATGGTGAAAATCTTGCAGTCACAATTCGTGCTGTTGTGAAGAATATAATCCGAACACGTCGCTTAAAAACGACTGAGCATATTGCTGCTGTAGCCCAAAGTGTTGAAGAAAACCCAGGTTTGTTCATTCCTTGTCGTTCTTTGGAATTGGAAATTCTTATGGTCGGAGTTGGATGATATTGATCTGAACAACGTTTACGTGAAAAGTTTCCGGACCGTGTTATCTCTCGAAGAGGTGATCACAATTGGCCACCGAGATCTTGGGATTTAACACCATGCGACTTCTTCCTTTGGGGCCACGCGAAAGATAAGGTCTACGCCAACAGCCCACCATCGATTCAAGACCTCAAAGATAGAATTCGTGAGGCTATCGAGGACAAAGGGCAGCCTCTTTGCGATTTGGTTAAGGAAAATTTCATGAAAAGGATATGCTCATGTAAGTGTGGTCGTGGTGGCCATTTGACTGATGTTTTTTATTCATTATTAACGGCATACCTTCCTCTTTATTATGAAATAAACATCCGAAAAATTTAATTTTTCTTTGAATACTAAAATAACACCTCTTGTTGGAAAAACCTTTACTACTTTGTATGCTATGTTTATTGTGTTATCGTAAATAAACAGTAAATACCTGCGCCGAACGCCTAAGAGTCGGTTAAGCCGAGTCGTGAAATATTAGTACATTATGACATGATAAGAGACCTTGTGAATTGACCAAATATATAAATTGAACTGTTGAAAGTAACAACTGAGGGATTCAAACGGTCTGCTATTAAGACATATTGTTACAATGTCCTGATATATTATGATATTTTAAACAAATTGTTGTAGTGCTTAAAATTTAAGTTACTGCTTATAGCTAATTTAAGTGTCTAAAAATTAATAAATTAGGTTGAATCGGCAAAACGTTTTGTATCAAAATATATAAAAAATTTTGTTAGGACTTACATATTTCTTTTTTCCCCAATAAAATTTAGAGACCCGAATCTGGCAATACAAAATATAAAATTTACCAAATCGTGTGAATTAGATAAATGATTTTATACAACATTCACACAAAAAGATGCCTGAATTACATTGGTATTGAATATAAAAGTTTCGGCTCAGCAGAATATGACTCTCTTACTTGTTATAAATGAAATATGAACGAAAACTATATATATACCTATAGATAAACATATTTAATTCACATTCTTTTTTTTTAATTTGCAGTATGGCTTTGTTAATTACGCTCTGGAGCTGTTAGTGCTCAAGCATTTTGGCGAAGAAATATGGGAGAAAATAAAGTAAGTTAAATTTCTTTGATTTATTAATAATAACAAAATACGTAGAATATAAATGCTTTTAATTTCAAAGTAAATGCTTAATATGAACACATAGTACACTTAATTAGTAATATAATTTATATAAATCAGTGTGTGAATAAGTCTTTTAATAGGAAATTACCAAATGAAAGAAATACCAAATGATGTACACAAAATACTAAGAAAATTAGTACGATTGCCAATTGAAAAGGAAAGAAAATAAATACAGTCAGTGACAATTATTTGCACACACTTTGAGGTTATTAGTTTTTTGTTTGGAATTAAAATTTCAAATAAATTTACCTTGAAAAATCAACCAAATTTCATTGTTATCTGTTATAAACACATAGAAAAATTTAAAATAAATAATTTTGCATTAAGTTAAACTGTATTTTATTTATGTTAAACTGTATTTTTTAAAAATTGAGCAGTTGAAATTTTGGGGGTTAATCTCTATTGCGATGCGAAATAAAAATTGAGAATAAATAAACAATTGGTACCGTTTATTGGGTTTTCGCATCGCACAAAAAATTTGTTTAAAATGTTTTTATTTACAAGTTTTGACATTTCATTTTGTTATTCTTCGCTATTGTTTATTTTGTGGTGCCAGTATTGCTTTTTTGCGAAATCATTTGCGCAGACGATGCATTAGATATCGATGGGTATTAAATATCTTCAACAAAACTCAACTTGGTCCTACAAAAAGTTGGCCAAGCATTCAAAGGTCTACCGTCAAGCTTTTTCCCATGTTATTAAACAGTACCGGTAGAACTTGTCCGTTGACAGAAAACCTGGTCCAGGTAGAAGTAATGGTCCACATGATGTTTCTAAAGCCAAAAAAATAGAAAGCATTTTCAAAAGAACTCCTAACACATCCGGTAGGAAAGCAGCCCGATTAGCTCAGTGCTAAGCTAATGCAGGTTTAAAAACATACAAGGCTCAAAAAGTTCCTGGCAGGAACGCTGCTAAAAATTTAGAGGCCAAAAACAGAGCACGGAAATTGAAGTCAAGTTTTATAAATGCTGCATAATGGATGACGAAACTTATGTTCTGGAAGATTTTTCGCAACTTTCTGGTCAAAAATTGTATGTTGCTGATGCTCGAGGGAATGTTGAAGAAACGTTTAAGACTCAAAAGCAGAAAAATTTCCCAAAAAGTTGTTGGTATCGCAGCAATATGCAGATACATTTGTTACAATGGACTCTATAAATACCGAAATTAACATCAAGGAATGTTTACAAAAAAGGATGCTTCCATTCATAAGACTTCATAATGTGTCCACTTTTGGCCTGAGTTGGCATCCTGTCACTATGGTAAACAAGCCCTTGAGGGGTACAAGAACAATAATGTGGTATTTGTACCAAATATTCCAAACTGCCTGAGCCAAGGCCAGTGGAGAGATATTGGGCTCTTATTAAAAGAGAATTGAAGAGCACATAAAAGGTGTCCAAAAGTTCCAGCAAAGTGACAGAAAATACTATAAAAATGTTAATGGAAGGGTTTCTGAAAAAGGTTCAAAATTTCAACACTAGTGATTAAAACTATAAAAATATTATTTTTTTGTAAATTGTAATAATAATTTCAATCAAATAAAAACAAAAAATTTAAACTGTAGGTTTAGTGGTTTCGTTTTTATTAACATATATGTATGTTAAAAATTTTTTGATCTCACTAATTAGTTCGTATCAGATTGTTTCGCTAGATAGCTATTTTGCGTGCTTGTAATTATAAATTTCTAGGACATTTTTAACCCTATTCGTATCTCTCTTCTAAGTATTGAAATAATAATAAATTAATTTGTTAATTTAGTAATTTAAAATTATGAATGGTATAACTGATGAGCGAAAATGCCTTAAAAACAAACTGTATTTTTTACAAATCTTGGTTTAGTGAAGACCAAGGATAAACCAATTGGATAAACAGATTGTTCTTAACAATACAACGTATGCGGAATGAAATTGCAACAAAAATTTGGCACTGGCCTGAACTACTGAATAACGTTATGTTTTGCCTTAATACTTTAAAACTCCATTTGAAAATCTGGCTTTTAGTTTTTTAAAAAAAGAACTACCTTGAAAAAATATTTGTAATTTTTTCAATATTTTATCTCTTTTCATCGGGAACAATTTATTATATTTTAGATCAAGTGTCAGAGAAAGGCAGAGAGGTAGACTTTTTTGGAAGTATAAAATCCTATTACTGATAAGATGTGCAAAGTAGAACATAAAATTTCTAACATCGATATTTTCAACACCTGTATATAAATTTCTTCATAACTGCCACAAAAGTATATGAATATTATATTAAATCAATACAATGGGCTATTGTATAAAGGTTTTATATATTATTTGTTTTAACGTTGGAAACAAATATACCGTTTTCTGTTTTGTTGCAATTTCATTCCGCATATGTTAATTGTATGTATTTTTATGATTATACTCTAAATATCAAAGATTTAAAATTACAATATAGTAAATAAGCAATCAAAAAAAACAGTCTGAAATTACATATTAAAAATAAAACTACGAAATGTATTTTTAATAAATAATTTTAGAAAATTTGAGGCCAAAAACAAAATTTCGTTAACTTAGTGTGCTCTTAATATACTAACTCTGTCCGTTCATGTGTCTGTCCGCTGAAAGTACATTGATTTTTGCCGATATTTTAAAAAATGTGAGAATGTGGCGTGCAATTTTGCTAATTAAAAGATACTTTGGTATCTTAGGTGACCCCCTAGTATAGTTAATGCTCCCTTCGATAAAAAAAAAATTAAAACTTTCACCCACTGTAAAAAAAACTCAGGCCAGCTGAACTATAAGTTTATTCTATAAAACGGATCTACTCAACATGCCCCTTTAATTTGTTGGTTAGTGTTATTAATATCTTGATGAAATTGTTTATATACATTTATAAATATATACATTATTATATACATACATTTGTCTACATTTTGTGAGTATCGGTCCATAATTAACCCTACCCCACATATAACCCCTATAACAGAAAAATATTTTATTGTCAATAAATATTATCTATATGTGATCCGGCCTATGAAAAGGTGGCTTATGACTCAAACAAAAATTTTCCACTTTTTTTTTGGTTTCGATAGTTTTTGAGACGCTCTTTCACGTGGTGAAAACTAGAAAGTCCTAACTTGCTTAGAAGTGTACTAAAAATGTAGAGAAAGAAGAGCACAAATGAAAGAAAAACAGAATTTTTTTGAAAATCCAGAATCAAGATAATAAATGAAATTGAAAAATTTAAAAACAGGATTGAACGCTGCAAACGATTTTACCAAAAAAAAAGCTTCATAATGCAAAAGAAAAACTACTAAGAAACTGAAGAAAAGCATTGTTTATCTTTAACAGTTGTTTCACGCAATTTTTTTTTGAGTCATAAGCCACCTTTTCATAGGCCGGGTCACATATAATGATGTTGTTACGTTTTAACCTTTTCAAAACGTTGATTTATTTCCTTTAAATAAGCCGGATAGTTTTGATTGCAAATAAAAGCAGTTTTAGTAGTTTAAAATTCTAACAACTCTTTATTTATTTTAAATGTACAACAACAACAGTTCAAATAGTCATTCAGTGTCTTTATACACGTTTATCAATTCGCAGAAATGCACACACACTTTATAATGTACAAACTTAAATGTACAAGGCAGTTGATGTTAACTCTAACAGTGCTTATGATCAACTCACTGACGACTGCAACTTCCGCCACTACTTATACATACGCCATCTTTCGGGAATCTTCTACAATGGTCTTAACGGACAGACTGATCTTAACGGACGAATTCTAGAGCCTTCGGTGTCATTGTTAGCAGCTTAAACATTTAGTGTTGCCATACTTAGAAGCTTCTACTGATGGACGTGTTTATAAACATGATGAATGCTGCTGGTAGTCATTACAGATCGTTTAATTAAAATCGCTATTGCGAATTCGTAACAATATTAACATAACTTTCGAAATAAGTAATTTAATGTTTTAAGAAATTAATCACTGTATAAAATTCTGCACAGTTTGGACTATTATAATTTTAGATGTTAGGAGCATGGAAAATCCAAAAAGCATAGAAAAAGGGACACCCTTATGCACCTAGACGTAAAATCATTTTGTTGTTCTTCTGACTCACAGGAAATGAAAGACATGCAGTCATAAACATACAAATGAAAACATACACACAACAGTGTATGTCAACATGAACACCTATTGTACACACACGGGGACAACAGACAAACAAGTATATATATTTATTAGACTGTCCACTATTTGTATGGGGGAAAAAAAATGTCGGAATCTTGTTTGTCTTAACCCCACAAAATGATTCCCCTTTCCAGATATTGAGATAGCCGAAATTTGAGCTCGATTAAACGACGTTAACCCGTGCCGCTCGTCGCTCAAAGTTTGAAAAAATCAACATTTTTGGCCAAAAAGCTAACATAAGAAGCTATAACTCCAGAACGGTAAATAATAGAAACACGATTAGTATCTCAAAACAAAGCTAATATTGTTCTTCAAAATTTATTTTATATACATTATTCTTGTTACTTTAAGCCAAACAGAGTTACAACAGCTTTTGTCTCCAAAAACGTGACCTAGTCGCGGTAGGAGCATACTTCGTATATTTTTATATTATGTGAAAAATGTTGCTAGTAAGTACATATTTTTACATTTTATTGTTATTGAATCATAATGTACATAGATTTAGTATTTCAAAAAGATATAAAACATAAAAATTGGTTGAAAAATGTAAAAGTTATTAAAAATTCCCCAGGCCATTAACGTGTCTCGGAGCACTTGATTATGATATGTGGAAAAAAATTTAACTTATTTTGAAAACTATACGAATAAAACTATTTTATTACATAAAATATATCTATGTTTGCTCAAATATAAGTTTTTTTCCTTAAAATATAACGTGAATCTGTTCTCAGCTATGGTCAAAAAAAATTTTTTTTTTAGACGACAGTTTCAAAACACCATTTTCAGTTTCTTTTAAACTTTGTTAAACAAATTTTTAAATTTTTTAAATATCACCGGGGGGTTTATGGTCAATAGATTAGGGAACAAAACAGTGAAAAAATTAGGTCAATACCTCTTATAGTTCAGGTGTACCTGCGGTTTGAATTCTGCGGATTTCGTGAAAAACTAATTTTTTTGGAATATTTTAGAAAATATGTCATAATTTTTTATTGTTATACATTTTAACCAAAATATTTACAGAATATTATTTCCCAGATATTAAAAACTATGTCCCTGAAGTTATATATAAATCGGGAAATCCTAAGGCGTAAACTTTGGAGGTCAAAGGTCAAATTTTGCAATATTTGGAAATTCACATTGAAACATATGGAAATAATCTTTATTTGTCGACCATATTTACTAAAATTACAGGATTTTATGGTATATGGTCCGATATTTAGAATATATATGTACTTACTAGCAACATTTTTCACATAATATAAAAATATACGAAGTATGCTCCTACCGCGACTAGGTCACGTTTTTGGAGACAAAAGCTGTTGTAACTCTGTTTGGCTTAAAGTAACAAGAATAATGTATATAAAATAAATTTTGAAGAACAATATTAGCTTTGTTTTGAGATACTAATCGTGTTTCTATTATTTACCGTTCTGGAGTTATAGCTTCTTATGTTAGCTTTTTGGCCAAAAATGTTGATTTTTTCAAACTTTGAGCGACGAGCGGCACGGGTTAACGTCGTTTAATCGAGCTCAAATTTCGGCTATCTCAATATCTGGAAAGGGGAATCGTTTTGTGGGGTTAAGACCAACAAGATTCCAAAATCGATTTTTTGTGGACAGTCTAATGTTCATATATATATATAGATATTCATATGTATGTAGTGTTATTTATTTGAATACTTATATAAGGTATTTAGTTATAACCGTACATATTAGGATTGCACTATAGCGCAGTGTTAAAAGTAGCAATTATCAATTTAACACTAGCTATATCGATATATAACAAGCTTAGCTTATTACTAGTTACTTTACTAATGTTAAGTAATGCAGAGGGTGGCAATTGGTTCTATGTACATTATCTCCTATTAACAAAATCACTTGTTCGATGTCTATATAAAATGGGTGACAACAAACTTTAACCAATAAAGACCAATCTATGGTTTAGTTGTTTAATAAAGAAAATTGTACCACCCTAATTTATACATACATCATTAATTTACATATATACATACATATATGACATATGTATATATGTCCATCATTTAGTTCGGTTTAATATTTATGTATTTGATAAATTAGATATAATTTTCATATAAACAAATGTTGCACACATAAAGAACAGCATTTCATGAGTAACATTAAAAATTTAACTATGTATTGTAATTGGTTGTGGCATTTTTGTTATGGTTTTTATGATTATTCAATATTAGCAATTTGTACTGTACTGTTTTAATGTGTGTTTATGCAGTACGACAAATTTTTTTATTGCACGTACATATGTATCTTGCCATCGTAATAAAAACTTGTAAAGTTCGGTTATAATAAATTATATTATTACATTATGTTCATTATTAAAGGCTTAGTAAAATAAAAAATCTTGGAGAATTTAACTAAAAATATTGCTAAAAACAGAGTTTGTTTTTGCTTCACTGTGTTTCAGTTTTACTTATTTGCTTAACTACAACTATGAGAAAATAAACAAGCAAAGTCAAACAGCAAAGTCAAAAAATAAAAAAATGCTTATTAACTTATAGTGGTACAGTGAGATGATATCTGCTTGCGCAGCCAGTCACAGCGATTAAATTCACAAATGCTGAAATGCTGTGAGCAGTTCAGTATTTTTGTTTTTTCCTATGCTTTTGCTGTGCTTTTTGCTGCACTCTTTCACTTACAAACAACTGCTTAAGGTTTGTTTAATGTTCAGAAATTAAATGTGTGTTTGCACCATTCTCTTTGAAATGTTACATACATACACACATACATACATTATTTATGAACATTAAGAAAAACATTAAGCAGTTGTTTGTAAGTGAAAGAGCGCAGCAAAAAGCACAGCAAAAGCATAGGAAAAAACAAAAATACTGAGCTGCTCACAGCATTTCAGCATTTGTGAATTTAATCGCTGCGACTGGCTGCGCAGGCAGATATCATCTCACTGTACCACTATAAGCTAATAAGCATTTTTTTATTTTTTGACTTTTACTGTTTGTTATAGCTTGTACGCAATTGCTGAAAAACTGTAAGCAAAGCATTTTTTTAGGTGCTTTTGCTAATTTCAAGCAAGCAATACAAACACTGGCTAAAAATTTGTTTCATATGACACGAACAGCACACTACAACGGTTTAATGTTAAAAATTAAAAAAAAGTAAATAAACTAAAACAAATAAAAAGTATAGTCGGTCAAGCCCGACCAAATACTTAATACCTAACACAGAGTAACTGAGAAAAAACATTTTTCTTTTAGAATGTCAATAATATATTTTCGTAAGTGATTTTCGGAAGTGGCCCTTATATGGGTGCTATGAACCGATTGCTATGAAATTTATTCGCGTGATACTTCTATATCCGAAAATAAAGTGTTTACTTTCATTTTAATGGTAAATTCTTATTCGCAGCCATTCACCGAGTGAGTGATTTATTACAGAACATTTTAGGTTAATGGATGAGAGAAACCGAAAAGGAACAAATACAAACAATCTAGCTGAGATATTTATAATTAATTTTGTTCGTAAAAGTCAGGTTGTAGTTTTTAAATCGCAAAAATTAATTTTATGGAAAACAACATTTAATATATTAAATTTATAAATCATTCAATGAAAAATCAACAATTTAAACAAAAAAAATCATGTTTTGCAAAAAATCTAAATATTCTCAAAAAATCAAAAAATGTTTAAAAAGTCAACATTTCACAAATTTACACACGAAACGGCACTTTTAAAAAAAATCTGTAGTTTTAAAAAAATCAGCAATTTTACTAAAATTTTTTAAAAATAAAAAAATAAGTTTTCCAAAAAATGTAAAACAGGTATATTCGGCTGTGCCGAATCTTATATACCCATCACAAAATTATACTTTAAAATACAAATTTTAAATATTTTTAGGTAAGCAAAATTTAAAAAAAAATTTTTCAAATTTTTTTTTAAATTTTTCAATTTTTTTTTTTTTAATTTTAAAGTTTTTTAAATTTATGAGTGAAAATTTTTTTTAAAACTCGGCTTAAAACACATTTTATATTAAAAAAAATTCCAATTTTTTTTTTTTAATTTTAAAGTTTTTTAAATTTATGAGTGAAAAAATTTTTTAAATTTAAAAAAAAAAAAAAATTCAAACTTTTTTTTAAATTTTCCAATTTTTTTTTAATTTTAAAGTTTTTTAAATTTATGAGTGAAAAATTTTAAACTACTAAAACTGTTTTTATTTGCAATCAAAAGTATCGGGTTTATTTAAAGGAAATAAACCCCGTTTTTAAAAGGTAAAAACGTGACAATATTTATTCACAACATTTCTTATTACGAAAATAAACCCTTTAAAATATGCAAGAGTATTATAACATTTTCAAAAACGTTATTTTTGTTGTTTTCAAGTTTGAATAAATGCATTGAAATTCTCAACTCATTTAAACGTCATATTTTCGACCTCATTCATTAGTATCGTTGCTTGTGTGGTAGCCTTCATATTCAGAATTTCGATATAATAATCTTACTCCAATAAACTCTCAGCTGATATTTCTCTGTATCCATCAATCCAAAAATGTTTAATCCATCTACATGCAATGCGTTTTCATAGGATGTAATTCAGCATAATTATGAAATTTTAAATACATGTAAATAGTTAGGGAGGGAGGCATTTTCATTTCTATTCTTATATTCTATTAAGGACTTCTTAAATTTAGTTTTCAACATTTTCTTCCTTCCTCTCTTAAATAATAATAGTTTTGATATTATCACAATTTCGCTTCCAAATACAAATGTTTGGGCTATCTTTCTTTAATGGCCCATCAAAACTGACAATTAATGTACATGACTACAACACATACAGACTATATCACAAACATGTGTAAATATTTACTTCTGTTATCAGGAATAAATAATAATAATTGTACGGTATTATTGAAAGTTGATGTGATATAAGTAAAAGATTAAACATGTGTTTACAAACGCACTATTCCTTAAGGAAGACATAAATATTTTTATACCCTTCACCTTCGTGAGAAGGGTATATATAAATTTGTCATTCCGTTTGTAATTTCCACAATATAATTTTCCGACCCTATAAAGTATATATATTCTGGATCCTTATAGATAGCGGAGTCGATTAAGCCATGTCCGTCTATCTGTCCGTCTGTCTGTTGAAATCAATTTTCTGAAGACCCCAGATATCTTCGGGATCCAAATCATCAATAATTCTGTCAGATATGCTTTCGAGAAGTTTCCAATTTAAAATCACCAAAATATGTCCATAAATAAAGGAGATATGAGCAAAAATCCGAGACAACCTCTAAAAATTTCATCTAAAAAAGACAATTTATTGCATGCTTTGACAAAAAAGCAACAAAACGTACATATGTTTGGATGAATGTTGGCTTCATTGCCTTGCGTATTTTGTTTTTGGTGTTTGACAAAAAAAAAAACACCAAAACGTACATATGTTTGGATGACTATTGGCTTCATTGCTTTGCGTATTTTGTTTTTGGTTTTTTTGGTGTTTGACAAAAAAAACAACTAAACGTACATATGTTTGGATGTGTGTTGGCTTCATTGCTTTGCGTATTTTCTTTTTGGTGTTTGACAAAAAAGCAACAAAACGTACATATGTTTGGATGTGTGTTGGCTTCAGCTTTGCGTATTTTTTTTTTGGTATTTCGTTTCGTTTGGCGTTGTTGTTTTTATACTCTTCACCTTCGTGATAAGAGTATATATAAGATTGTTATTTCGTTTGTAACTTCTACAATATAATATGTTCGTCAGCAATTAAATGTAAAATTTTTAAAAGTTTTCTTGATATATTTAGGATGCTATACGCTGAAAATGGGCAATTAATGCATCCACAACAAAGGTGAAGGGTATATAAGATTCGGCATAGCCGAATATAGCACTCTTAATTGTTTAATATAAAATAATGTCTTTCTCTTACATTTTTATTGGCGTATTTGTTTTACACTTTACAATAATGATAATGACATATCATTTGAGTTGTAACAAACTACTAAATAATCAACTATCATAATAATAGACATAATATAATCTAGCAAAATAAAAAGGATGCACATATGTATATACAAATTCAACAAAACCAAATATTTTAAATATTTCAATAGAAAATACATTTTTGAACCTTTACTCTTCGGAATTCTATAATATTTGGCATACACGTTTTCCATGGAAATGCAAAATTTAAAGTTCTCCAGAATTTCAAAATTCGATTACGTATGATTTTTGTATAGGTTCAAAATTCATAATTTTAATGGATGCGAGCAACAGATCTACAGAAAATTTGTAAATTACTTTAGAAATTTTAGTCAGCTTTTACCATTTGGGATATCATATTAAAGCAAATGGATCGTAGATTTTAAAGTTTGTTTTAGCTTAAAATCGTGCTTAGTTAAATTATATTTCAAAAAACCCACCTTCCAGTTTCTAAAGATTTTCCTTAAACATGAGTCATTGCGCTATTAAAACCATATAATATAAAATTAGGAATGGGTTATTCTCGAGATAATTGAACTTTAGGGAGCCTGCAGTTCATTGAGCTAGTTCCGCTGCGTCGAATTAGTTAGCCACTGAGAACTACTAATAGTGAATTTTCAACCTACTTGCAACGTTATTAACTGGTGAATTTAATATGAAAATGTCATTGCAGGTGGAGTATTGGCACACTCTTCATAACACATCACTATTATATTTAGTAGTACTATTACTGCAGCATTTGAGAAAAACTTAATAAATGCATTTTTCAAAGAGCGGGTTTAAAAGAATACTCTCAATTTTGTTTAAAATTCTGCATCATTAGTGAGTACCAAAATACCAACGGCCACATTCAGCGAAGTGGTATATTTTAGAGGATTTTAGTTTTAATTTACTTGAATTTATTTTCAAAAACTTAAGGCGAATATCTGATTATGATTTTATTACATTTTAAACTCATTATAAATTTTATATTACTTTGCACATCTTCTATAGGAAAATTGATTTTATGCTACCATTAGAATAGTGTTCTCCGATTTAATTTCACCGTTTCCCGTTTAACCCTTTATATAAAATATAGTGCTTTAAGATCAGAGGTTCGTAATTGGTCGATTCACAAGGTATCCTATCATGTCATAATATTCTAATATGTATTTCACAATGGTTTGAAAATGTTGTTATTGCCTTTCAAGCAAAAAACGTCCTAAAATAATACTACAGTGCACAGTGGGGCAGAATCAAAATTTTTTGGAAATAAATCTGGCATTTCTAAACGGCAGGTCCGATCATTTGACATGGGTGTAGCCAAGGAGTATTCGAGTTTAAGTTATTAAAATGGACCTTACAAATGCTCCAGGGGCGGCGCTATAGGGGCTCAAATTAAGGTACCTTCGACATGTAAAATACTTAAACACGTGCCATTTTTTTGTTTCCCATCCGATTTCAAAGACTTATATACTTTTGGAAAGCGCTTGGCTAGATCTTGAAAAAACATGCTCGCGGGTGCTACTTATTTCTTACAATTTCCGAGTTATAGTTACCTTGGTCCGCTTTTTTAAAAATATAGGGCTCACTTTTGGACCGAATGGACTCGAATTTCTTTTGATAGTTAGACAACTAAATTACCAATTACATACAAAAGATTTCAGGGCAATAGCAATTATAGATCCATAAATAAACGATTTTAAATTTAAAAATTAAAAAAATTGTAAATTTTTGCAGTTTTTTGGACGAAAAGATGACTTAACTCTTTTCTATTAATATAAAACTTTATTTAAGAACATATAACAATTTTATGCGTTTCCGTAAGGTATCTTTACGGAAAACATTTTGATATAAAAAACATGTCTTGTTTTTCGAATATGTCGGCCTTACGCCCTCCGGAATTTGACCCATTTTTTATAAAAATTTCAACTTTGGGCCACATATTCGAAAATCCCAAAGCCGGGATCAGAAAACGGAAAACAGATTTGGAAACACTGATGTGATCCCTATTTATTCCTAAAGTATTTACGCAGCCCCAAAGGAAATATGGACCCTATATCCAAAATTGTAAAAAATAACATTTTTGGGATTTTCGCTCCAATTTTTAGGAATTACGGGATGCCTTTTGACCGTTTGACAAGTTTTTTTACATTTTGTTAGGTAGAATGATAAATTTAAAAGACGATGAAAATTTCATTGCGTTTTGTCAATAAATAAAGATTTTATTGCATATTATATATTTACTGAGTTTCTAAAATTAAAAATTGTATCAAAATTTTAATAGGATTGCGAATATTAGGAACAATTTGATCCACATTTATTCCGAACTAATTTTTTTTGTTTAGACAAGTTAATTTTTGGTCTTGTGAAAAAAATTTCAAGTCAATATCTTAATTAGATATTGACTTGAATTTATATAAACTCGATGTAAAACTTAACGGAATAAAATATACTATAATGTTTACCCGATTTAACATGTAGTAATTAATTACGTGATAAATTCATGGTTCTATCGGTACACATACTTGTGAGATAATGGTCAATTTAACCTTCTATGGAACATACATCAAAGACATCGGATAATACCGAAATTGATATTTACGATGAAAAATGTATGAAATATATGAAAATAAAAAAGTAAGAAAAAAATATTGTTAATGGTTTTTTGAAAACCGTGCAGCTCTTTAAAATAGTATCACACAGCCGAAATATTTTTGCCGTATTTTTTATGTTATGCACCCATATATTGTTTCCACACATCAGTAACATACTGCTGGAGGGCGTGAATGTTAATGCGCACATACAACATCTACACTAGCTTTCAGAAAGTGCTTGAAATGTTTTATTCGAACGTGTTGAAAAAAATTGAAGAAATTAGTATTTGAGAATCCATATTCCAAAAACAAAGATACCAGGCATTCAAAGACAATATTTGTGTTGTGTATAATATGGAATTTTAAATTACACATATATATATTACACATGAGCTACACATATGTACAAGTTAAAAAAATTCACACGATATGTGTAGCTACACATGAAGTGGCAATTCTGAAAATAATACAATATTTTTACGCAACATTTCATGGCAATTATATAATAAATACATACATAGAACGAAAGGAGACAGAAATATCAATGAAAAATATTAAACAGAATTGCTCTCTCACATATGAGTGATACAACAACAAAATATGTATATGGGCAATTCCATATCATCGTACGTGATATTTGTATGCCTATAGAGTGGAATAGATTTTGCACAAATAAGAGTATCTACAAAAATAATTTGGTATTCATATTCCATTCAGAGGGTACTATATGTTAAAGAAATAATAAGTCCTTTTGAAACATTGTTGTCCAAAATATCGAGCGAAATAAGGGTATATCGTACCTAGAAATATGCAATATTTTGCAAATCGTGATAGGCGTCATGCTTTCTTTTAATTTCTTACACTAAGGGCCGTTTTCTCATTAGGTGATTATCTTTTTTCCCAACGAAAAACTGCGGATTAAATAAATTTGGTTTTCTCAATGTCTCATTTGCTTCTATTCTATCGCAAAGCTAACCCGACCTCATCTGCCAATTATTTATTTATCGTACAGATAAATAAATAACAGCTGACTGCTGTTCATAGTTTTTATGTGTTTGTGTTTTTGTAAACGAAATTAAATAGATTTTATAAAAAAAGTTTAATAACATTAATTTGATGGAGGACGAACTCAAATAACATGAGTTCCAAGTGAATGCTGAAAGAGTTTATCATGCCAGCCCTAACTACTTGGCAGACATGGAGGATAATGCATTTTTCAAAAGATTCCGGCTGTCGATGGCCACATTGTACAGCTGATTTATGTAAACATGTTGTCACTTGAAGGCAGGGTTCCCAACTTTCACATCTATTTTGAGAGGTATTGCCAATTGAAAATAATGTTTTTTGTCGGTATATTGAGAAAACCGAAATTGTTAACGGACAGTTTATCGGCCTAATAAATTTATGTCAACATTTAGTAACAGACAGTTTGTCGATACATTGAGAAAACGGCCCTAAACCAAATATTTTTCCTTTAAATCAGTCATATTTAAATAAAAATAATCTTTGGATGATTTTGTAATAAATAAAAGTCAATATCTTACGTGACATACCGTTCGTGACAGATTTTTCTCTCATAATAAAACAATATATATTCTGTACATATATGTATACAAAAACTAAAAAAATAAATAGAAAATAAACAATTTGATAATAGCAAAAAAAAAACAATCAGAGTCAAATTCATTTCATAATACATGCTAATTGGGAGCTTAGTTTTCGCCGCAATCTTAGCCTAACACATACCATTTAAATTAAAAAATTAAATATAGTCACTAATATAATAAGCTCTAAACACTTTCACATAGTAACATTTTAGTGTTTTCTCCTATTCAAATCATTTTTTTTTTTTTTTTTTTTTTTTCAATTTAATTTTTTTATTTATTGTATCTTCATTACTTAATGAACTAACAACAAGTATTTCAAATCTTATATCTAATAATTATAATTAATTAGTCCAGCCAGTGCCGGACGAAAAATTGTTTATTGATTGTTGCTTTGATTAAATAGGCATTCTTCCTTCTAGTCTTAGGTCTGCTGTGTCCCTCCTTCTTAATCGAGTGTGGCCACGGTTATCTAATATGTTGCGGGCCAGTGGGTTTGGGTGAATTTCAAGTTTTTTTAAATATTTCTCCACATTTTTCGTGATCTCAGTTTTTACAAGGGGCACGTTTAGATCTTTGTGTATATTTGCGTTTTTGATATACCAGGGGGCAACTGTAATCATTCTTAAAAACTTGTTTTGGCGTCTTTGGATCTTTTCTACATTTGACGCTGAGGCCGTGCCCCATAGCTGTATGCCATAACACCATATCGGTTTTATGATCATGTTATAAAGTAGAAGTTTGCAATCTAGACTAAGCGTAGAATTTCTGCCAATGAGCCAATTAATTTGTATTGATTTCAATTTCATTTGAGTCAATTTTGCATCTATATGACTTTTCCATGTAAGACGACGATCGAGATGTATTCCGAGGTATTTAACTTCCGATTGTTGGATTATTGTTTGGTTATTGATATGAATAGGGGGGCATGATTCTCTTCGCAATGTAAATGTTATATGTGTACATTTTTGCTCGTTGACTTTAATTTTCCATTGTTTTAACCATTTTTCTAATTCAAATATGTGATTTTGTAAGTAACGAGACGCTTCTTCAGGGTTTTCATGAATGCTTAGAATAGCAGTATCATCTGCAAATGTTGATGTATGCGTGCGATTGTTAGTTGGCATATCAGACGAGTATATCAAATATAAAAAGGGGCCCAGGATACTGCCTTGGGGAACTCCAGCTTCAATGGGTTGGGGACTACTTAAAAAGTCTCCTTCTTTAACCTTAAATGTTCGACCAGTTAAATAGCTTTTCAATAGCTTATGTGTGTTTGCGGGTAAATTTTGACTCAGTTTGTATATTAAACCATCATGCCATACTTTATCAAACGCTTGAGAAATGTCGATAAAGAGAGCGGAACAATATTTCTTTTCCTCAAACGCTTTTCTTACAATATTTACAAGTCTATGGGTTTGTTCGATAGTACTGTGTTTTCTTCTAAATCCAAATTGATGATTCGGAATACAATTGTTTTCAATTAACATCGGGTACAACTTGTTCATGAGTATCTTCTCAAATAGCTTTGATATATTAGACAATAGGCTGATTGGTCTATATGATTCTACTTTTGTGTGATCTTTTCCCGGCTTAGGTATCATGGTAACCAGTGAAACCTTCCATTCTGGAGGATAATATTCAAGGCGTAATATAGCATTAAAAATAAAAAGAATTATTTTTATTGCTATCCGGGGTAGCTCCATAAGCATCTTGTTACTGATTTTGTCAATACCAGGTGCTTTCTTGGAGTTTAAATCAACAATAGCCTTTTCGATCTCTCGAATCTCAAAACGTAGGGGTACGGCTGCTCCAAAATGGGGTACAACAGGTGGCAACTCAATAGTTTCATTTGATGTGTTCGGGGTAAATACTTGCTTCAAATGATTAACAAACAGATTCCCTTTTTCAGTATCATTTCTTGCCCAACCGCCACTTGAATTTCGCAAGGGGGGCTTACATATGACAGGTCTTTTAAGACTTTTTGTGGCTCGCCATAATGAGTAATCCGATTGCGGGGTTGCGTCCAGGCTTTCTAGATATTTATTCAATGATTCCATTTTTCGAAATTCCAAGAGCTTTTTAAGTCTTTTTATACAATCTTTAAGCTTCGATTTGAGTTGGGGGGATCTGTGCAATTGCCACTCTCTTCGAACTCTTCTTTTTTCATTTAAGAGCCGTTCGACATCTGCAGAATAAATTCTATTATATCTGATTTGTCGGGGGGTTTGGGTAGCATGTTGAGCAGCCAGTTTGAGATTTTTATCGAAATTGATAAGAGAGTGATCGATGTTTTCTGGTGTTCTTAGCGGTATGTTTTCCGAGCAATGTGTACTAAGGTATTTTTTATATTTGAGCCAATTAATTCTTGTGCCTGTCATCGCTAAATTACCAGTCGGGGATACAATTTCTCGGGGGCTCAATAAAGTAACAATAGTGGGTGAGTGATCTGAAGATAGTTCCAGCGAGGATTCAACTTGAATCATTTCTCCAGGGATATTTTTCATCACGCTAAAATCAATAACATCCGGTATTTTTCGTGGGTCAGTAGGCCAGTAAGTAGGTTGGCCGCTCGAAATCACATTCAAACCCATTTTAGAAATTGTATCAAACAAAACACGACCTTTAGGGGTAATCAGTCGTGATCCCCAGAATGTGTGCTTAGCATTATAATCGCCAGCTGCCAGGAAACGGGGGCCTAGTGATTTAAAAAATCTATTGTATTGACTTTCTGTAATTGAAAATCTAGGGGGTGAGTATATCGATGAAATCACTAAGTTTCGATGAAAATCTTCAAGACAGATAGTAGTAGCTTGAAGATAATCTTCGCAAAGATCACACATTAAGTAGTGTTTGATTCGAGCTTTTATTAAAATTGCCGAGCCTCCGCATGCTCTACCTCTGGGATCTTTGGTATCATATATTACATATCCATTTATTCGAAATGAACTTCTGGACGTCAAATGGGTTTCAGAAACCAGCATTACATCAATTTGTTGGTTTCTTAAAAAATATTCGAGTTCGTTTTTGTGTTGGCGTATGCCGTTTGCATTCCAGAAACATATTTTCAAACAGTTCATGGCTTATTTAGGATAGCTTGTAATAACACTGATTGCATTTTAAGCATTTCCTGCATCATATTACTCATAGAGTTGGTAAAATTGTTAACCGATTTCACTAGGGTCTCTATTGTAGCTTCCAGTCGACTAAAATTAGAAGTGGGATGTTGGTCTGCAAATTCCACATTGATATTACGGTTATTTTCACTTACTAAAGGTGGGTTTTGAGCAAAAGTTTGATTCGTTCTTAGAACACTAGCGTATGAACCTTTATTATTCATGGTTTGCGAGATTTGGGGGTAATGGGTATCAACTAGGTTCTTTGATTGCACAGGATAAATACTAGGTTTCTGTGTTAATGTTTTTTTAACTATGGAATATACTGGGCATCCTCTGTAATTTGCTGTGTGATTTCCGCCACAATTGCTGCATTTTTTTACTTTTGAGTCGGTTTTGGATTTATCGCATTGGGTAGAACCGTGCAATTCTCCACACACCACGCAGACGGGAGGTAATTTGCAATATGCCCTAGTATGACCATATTCTTGACAATTTAAACACTGGACGGGTCCCGATCTCTTATGTGGCTCTTCTATCGTAATTTTACGATGCAATAAATATTTTAAATTGTAAATTGGGTGTGTTTCATTTTTCTTGAGATTAACATCACCTGGTTCTAGTTCAACTCTAAACAGTGGTTGGGGAATTTTCTCGCGATTTCTAATGTTGACTACATTTTTTATTTTAAACCTGTTATGTTCCAAAGCAGCCTTTATATCTTCAGGATCTACACAAGAGTCAATACCCTTAATAACAATTTGGAGGCCTTTGCTACTCTTCAACTGGTATGTGTAAAAACTTTTCTTATTGTTTTCAAATTCGGTAACGACTTTACGGAAATCATTTTCATGATTTACCTGTATCTTAGTCTCGCTTATGTTACCTCGCTTAAAAGGTACAACGTAAAAAGAATTTTCTCCGACCAATGATATCAAATTCTTAATTAGAGCATTCGAATTTTGCTCTCTCAAATAAATAGGAGGGGGTTTGTACAACTTGGGTAATGTTGGGGGGTCAGCTGATTCATCTTGCAAAATAGAAAATCTGTTTTCAGTAGTTTTCCTATCAATTTCCCTATCTTTAGGTACTTTTGCGGTTGATGCAACTTTTGAGGATTTTGGGCTGCGTCCTCGTTTCAGTACGGTAATGTACCTATCAATTCCCACTTGGATTTGTGGTTTTTGTGCACTATTTATGGGCTGAACATTTTTAGGTATTGCTCCCATTTTTTGGTCAATTGGGTTCGTACTTACTGCGTATGTTTTCAATTTAGGGGGTGAATTACAAGGCATACTTTCAGGCGCTGCCAAATATTTGCTTTTGGTTACCATACTTTTATCAACAGCTGTCAATGATAAATTTTCTTTTGTTGTACAAATACTATTCGTAAACAAAGCTGGGGACAATGAACGAGCGCGATCAATCGGTTTGGCGGTCAAATACAAGCTGTCACCAACTCTTGTATTTTCTTTTGAATTTTCTTCCACATTCACAAACACATATGCATTTCTGCCGTTTAAGCTAAGCCTGCGCTCACTAAGATTATCACTTGAGAAACTCATAAAGAGTATTCTCTGTTTATTTCTTTACACTTGTGCTCTTTACTGGTGGAAAAAACAAAACAAACACCAGAATGAAAAAAAAAAATGAATTTTAATTGGCACTTTCAATCTTAATAATTTTATCAAAAAACGTTGTGTTTTAAATATATAATTTCGCGTCCATTCGCGGTAAAGCTATATATATTCTTTTTTTATATTTATTTTGTTTATATCCGTCAATATCACTTAAAAAACGAAATATTTGCGGAGATAGGAAAAAAAACACGTCCGTTTAGCTTCTCTATCGAGACGATTTCAAATCATCTTGAAAAAAAGTTTCAAGGGTTTTTGTTTTTTCAGTCGTGGTAGTTATTCTCGTGGAATTGCCCATATGGCAATATATTCTCATGAATTAGGGTTTTGACAATAGACCTAAGTTTTTGTCTCTCTGTTACCTACCAAGTTGTCAGCTATGACATCAATTAATATATTTGACATATTTATTTTTATATTATGGTCTATTATTAAAATAATAATGTACAAAATTTGGGGATATTTATTAACATATTTATTAATATAGTTTAAATTGTTTATGATATCGTTATAAAACTAATGAATAAGGGCCATTATTACAACTTGCCTTTATGTTCGTAAGAGTAAAACTTAATTATAAAGCTACTATTTTCTATTACTTAAAGTTACCTTTTACTATTACGAACATAAAGGCAAGTTGTAATAATGGCCCTAAGTAAGTTTATAAATATCGGACAACTTATTACAAAGATGTAAATAAAAATATATTTGAAGTTTTTTATTAAGATTTTTACGAAAATATTTTTACGTTTTTACCTTTATTTCCAATAAATAAACTGGATACTTCTGATTGCAAATAAAAGCAGTTTAGTAGTTTAAAATTGTAACAACACTTTATTTATTCAAATTTACACAACAACAGTTTAAATTGTCACTATGTGTTTTAATACAGGCACGAGTTTATAGTACACAACTTATACAGCACACTGTTGGGCATTTAATTTTATCCTTACTTAACGATGCTTCAAATTGTACTGTCTGGTTGATGTTCTCAGGGCCAACTTATATACACTGCTTTACCATCTCAAATCTTCAAGCTCCATTTATCGATGCTTCTTGAATGATCAACTCAAAGCTTTTATTCAATGTTGTATGTTCTACAGCTTTGTTAATAATATTCACAGATATATTAATAATGTCCATAGTTATGTTAACTGCTGTTAATCGACCGGTAAATTACATTTTCCTCAAATTGGAAGTCTCCAGAAATAGAAAAGTGAGAAACATAATGGAACTTTATACCTGCCGTTAAAACCGTTACATTTGAATTCAAATACAATTTCGTAACAATATATTGAAATTAGAGTACATAGAAATGTCTATAAGATCAATTTCAGTACATAACAATGTCTATAAGATCAATATCGTAAGAATCTTATAAGCGGTTAAAAGATTATACACAATTAAATTATTTAAAATTTTAGCTTTGAACTTCAATAAAAGACAAACCAAAACGAATTAAAAGTTTTGATTTAAGAAACTTGGTAACAAAAATTTTTTTGTCGAAAATGTTTGTTTCCTGCCAGACATACATATATACATACTCGTATTTTGATACATTTTAACCAAAAATAAGCAATGCTAAATCTTAATAATATTATACAGATTTGCAAAATATATTAAATTGTATTTTTAAAGTTGCTATGAGTATTTTTTCGTCGCTTATACAAATACTTTAAATAACTTCTCTTTATTTTGAAACAACATGTAACCTACTGTAGCAAGTTGCTTTATTTTTTGACAAATAATCTTTTTGTATTTGTTCCCCCTTGCCTGAAACAATTTTCTACATAATCAAACTTTGTTATTTACTTTTAAGCCCTTATAAATCCAAAGGGTATTATTAAATGACCTTGGAAAGAACTCATTAATCATTCAACAAAATGAAAGTAACACACAAACAAGTCTAATAAATTAATTTGTAATATTAGGTAATTCTTTTCTTTTTTTCATAGTGGTTAAATTAATTTTTATTAACCATTACTTTCTATTGTATGTGTTTACTATATGGTATACTATGCTTGTACATTAGTTTGTCGATATGTAACGATAAATATCAACACCAGCAAATGTCCACAAGCATTTAATCAAGTTCAAATGATAATGACTTCATTAATTTGTTTTTTTTTTTTTTTTTTGTTTTTGTTTATTTACTTCAAATACTACATAGTAATTAATAGAAACATTTTAATGAAAGACCAAATAATCAAAAGAAGAAAAAATCTGCAGAAACAGTAGTATGAATGAATGAATGAAAATTGAACTCACGTAACATATTTTATATCCTGTAGATGTCACCGTTGATGAGACACCAACATAAAAAAAATTCAAATGACGATGACAATAGCAACAAAAACCATACAACCGTATAATAAACATTTTGCACAATAGTACATATACGGGAGTTATCTTAAAAGTCCGCAATTTACAATAGATAACATAATTTATATGGCACTTTAAAGGGTACATGTCTGTCATTTGTTCTCAATTAGTTATTGAATATTTTAGTATAAACAACAACGTTTTTTTTATGCTTCGAAAATATAGAATTTTGTGAAGTTTTGCTTTACTTTCTTAATCGGAAAAAAAGGCGCTGAAGCACACAGATTGGCAACCAAAGTTTATAGTGAATGTGTTCTATTGCTCTCAACGTGCGAGACATGGACACTTTAAATTGGAAGACGATTCTAAGTGTCCAAAATAATGTTAGAACGGTATGAATGATAAGCATTTTTGCACCGAACCATTAAAATAACCCGAAGTGTAAGAGATGGTACATGTAGCCCGGTCAACCAGCCGAATCAACCTTAAAGCCAAATATCCATGAGGCTAAGCTAATGCTCTGTATTTGATGGGAGGAAAAGAGTGCTATCTATTATGAACTGCTGAAATCTAGCCAGACCATGGCATGGAACCTGTACGGAACCCAACTGATTAGTTTGAAGCGAACATTTGCTTTTTACTCGCTTTCATTATGATAGGTTTCCGATGTACATCGGGTAGCTAATACACTAGCTCAAGATTTTGCTCTCTATTTAAAGCAGCGAAACGCAGTGAGCTCTCAAATGAGCTCTCTTGTTTTTGTTTTCACATGTACGCAAGCACATACATTGTATAAAAACAATCAAAACCAGTCAGTCTCGCATGAGCATTGATAGAAGCAGGTTGTTTTACGCTTTTCGCTTTTATGCTTGTTTATTTCAGTTATTGTTTATGTTTTTTTCTCAACTTTTTACTCAACTCATACAACTACAATATCTAAAAACTGTAGTGGTGTGAGTCTGCCTTTCGCTGATTTAAAGTAAACTTTTGAGATTACCCTCGTCCGTCTGTCTGTGTGAGTCGCATCGAACATACGAACAACATAGTAATAAAAATCCATTAACCAATATATACTTACATGCATACTAACGATACTACACTTTTATGTACGAGTACATTAATATTGCACCTTTTCAAAAGAGCAAAAAAAAGTATGAATGAATCGAATTAAAGTGCAGACTTTACAGATTTTTTTGTTTGTTATCCCATAAAATGTACAAGAATTTTAATTAAATTAAAAATTTAACTAAATTGAACATGAAATTGCATATAGGCAATTCCATGTCATCGTACGTGACATTTGTGCACCTATAGAGTGGAATAGATTTTGCAAAATTAAGAGTATCTGAAAAATAATTTGGTATTTATGTTCCATTCAGAGGGTACTATATTTTAAAAAAATAATAAGTTCTTTCGAAACATTGTTGTTCAAAATATCGATCGGAATAAGAGTATATCGTACGTGACATAAAATGGAAGTAATTTTGAGGTAAATGTAGAAATACGCAAAAATTTGCGAATCGTGAGAGGAGTTATGGTTTCTTTTAATTTTTACACTAAACCAAATGTTTTTCCTTTACAATCCGTCATATTTAAATAAAAATAATCTTGGGATCATTTTATAATAAATAAAATTTAATATCGTACGTGACAGATTTTTCTCTCATAGTAAAACAATATATATTCTGTAAATATGTGTATACAAAACTAAAAAAATAAATAGAAAATATATATTCGGTTTCAATAAACAATTTGATAATAGCAAAAAAAAAACAATCAGAGTCAAATACATTTCATACTACATGCTAATTGGGAGCTTAGTTTTCGCCGCAATCTTAGCCTAAAATATACCAATTAAATTAAAAAATTAAATATAGTCATTTTAAACTATTTTTTTTTTGAACTAAAAATGTTGTAATACGCTCTGAATACTTTCACATAGTAACATTTTAGAGTTTTCTTCTGTTCAAATCATCTTAAAAAAAAGTTTCTCATGGAATTGCCCATATGGTATGTGGATTATTTGATATAAATACAAATATAATCCATAATAATAAAAAAGTCAGCCAAGTTTGAACCAGATAACAATTAATGGGATATACCAAAATTTAATATTGTTAATTTGAAACTAAGCATTATAATTAAACTGCAAGAAAAAATATTTCACTATTGTCTGGTCCATCCTAGTATTGTTATGCTTGCTTGAAAATAAGTATATTTGTTTTTGCCCTGTCTCCCATAGAATAAGATTCATACTTGCATGGATGATAAATAATAATAATAATAATATGTATGTATGTATTTATTTATTGAGCACGTAACAGTGTCGATGCTTATTGGGGAGGTTCTTATTTTGCACTTTTTCGATGCTCCCCAGGTCTAAAATTGTTCTCGTTTAAAGATTTTAAGTTTTAGGTCAAACTATTTTTAAAAAATATAAAAAATGTTAAATTAGTATTAGTTTTTCTAAAATTTTAAATAAATTTCTGTTTTAGAAATTTCACTTTTGTTTTCATATAAAAAACGCTGTAAAATTAAAATTAGAAATACAGAACCATAGGGTAACATAGAGACGAGACGTAGTTGTAAAAAACCTAAGTCTGTTGTCAAAAACCTAACTCTTGCAACAACAAAATACATGCTAGTCAATGTATTTTGTTGTTGTATCATACGTATGATTTGTTGTATTTATGTTTGACAAATCGAAATGTCTCTTCTCTATGCATAATTCTCTATGTACAGAACTATTAAATTGTTTTTTGAAACGAAATCGATCGGTATAAAAACTACGGAATTGATACCATTCTAAACAAGACCTAGAAAATGAAAACTACAAAATAGTACAATACGAATGAAATATTATAAAATAGACTAAGAAATATTTGTAACAAATTCGTGGCCAAATCTGTTAAAATGTGAGATATGAATGAAATTTTATGATTTTTGGGAGCATCAAAAGTCCCAAAAGAAAATAAGGGCCACAAAATAGCTTATACTTATGTTTTAGACCGCACTCTAATAAATGTTCATGTATATTTCCTACATTAATAGCAGGTAACTTTACTCTTACTAAAGGGTTTTCCAATTAGAGGTGTTATTTTTAATCACCCGGTACTTCGGTAGCACTTACTTTTGAAGCGCTTCAACACCGCTTTGAAATTATTAAAATTCACTACAAAAATGGTGAAAATCTTGCAGTCACAGTTCGCAAAACTAAAGACTAGTTGAGACAAGTTAGTGGTGTGAAGAATAAAACTCGTGTACGTCGCTCAAGAACAACTGAAAATATTGCTGCTGTAGCCCAAAGTGTTTATGAAAATCCAGTTTTGTCCGTCGTTTTTTTGGAACTGGCCATTCCACAAACATCATTACACCGTATTTTGCATAAAGTCTTGAGTCTTAAGGCTTATAAAGTTCAGTTAACATAAGAACTCAAGCCGGCCGATCATCAACAACGTCGTGTCTTTACTGATTGAGTCCTTGTTATTATCTTTCGAAGAGGTGGTCACAATTGGCCATCGAGATCTTGTGATTTAACACCTTGCGACTTCTTCCTTTGGGGCCACGTGAAAGATAAGGTCTACGCCAACAGCCCAGCGTCGATTGAAAACCTCGATTTGGTTATGGAAAATTTCATGAAAAGGATATGATTCTGTAAGAGTGGTCGTGGTGGCTATTTGGCTGATGTGGTTCGATCATTTATCTCAAAAAATGTCATTTTTCTTTGAATACCAAAACAACACCTCTTGTTGAAAAACACTGTATAATTAGAGTAAAAATACATGTTGTATGTAAATTTAAATATTTTTTAATAAAACAAAATGTTGACAATTTGTATATTAAACGTTTAGAGAAAGATTGCACACTGTGTGTGTAAAAGTTCTATTTATGCTCAATGTATGTATGTAATTTTAAACTTAATTAGAATGCCTCCTTTTATATTATAAACATTCAAAATACTACATTTTGTTTGTATTTTTTCAGATAGAGTTATGTAATTATGTTGATAAAAACATTCTACTTAAATTTACGCATACATATTGTGTAATTTAACATAAAAACTTACTTAATTTGTAGTAATGATTTTATGATGTTTCCCAAGGAATTTAAGGAATAGTACCATTAATTATGCTTTTTGAACTTAACCATAAATGCTTAATTGCATGTTTCTAGGTTCATCGTTATAAAATATTCAAAAAGTATTTATAGTCGGAAAAAAGTAACTGCAAGTCCCTTTATTATATTCTAACTCAGTAAGGATCATGTGTTTTTAATTTCTAGCTTATAGGTTCAGTCATAGAGAATTATACATAGAGACGAAACACTTCGATTTGTCAAACAAAAATACAAATACAAATAATATGTCTGATACAACAACAAAATACATTGACTAGCATATATTATGTTGTTGCCAGAGTTAGGTTTTTGACAATTACGTCTCGTCTCTATGTTACATTATGCATTCAGTATTATAGAAATTTCAAAAAATACCATTTGTAGAACGAAAAAATACTAATAATTTTTGTTACCTGAATATAATTAAGCTCCTCTATCCTTGATTCTTTCTTTACTCAGAAGCATTTCAGCCCACTATTATGTATTTAATATAATAAATAGTACCATTAGAAGAAAAAGTACCAATTTTCCACACGTCAAGTTTGAAATTTAAAAGTAATATCCTGATTATAGGTTTATTTTATAGAAAATTCAAAAAGTACTATTTGAAGTATGAAAAAGTACTACTTAGTTTGGTTTAGTTCTCCTTTTTTGGTATCATAATACCATTGAGCCCCCTATTATTGATTATTTCTTTACTGAGAAGCATATTAGCCAACTTTAATGTATTTAAGCTAACTAATTTAATATATTAGAAAAGTACCATTAAAAGAAAAAGTACCAATTTTCCTTTATCCTCTTGAACATCCGTTAAATTTGAATTATCTATTTTTATAGCATTTCCCATATAATCAACTGATTTTGTTGCTATAACATTTAACATTTAATAAATTATCAGAAAACCCAATAAACCGAAGTTCAATTTTTGTCTGTGGAGAAAATGTAATTATTTTCAAAAACTGAAAAAACCAGGTTTATTTTTTCTTTTAAGAGTCGGTCTAATATATATAATTGATTTCTGTAGAGAAATAATGTGTGTTTATGTATCTATGTAAACTTGATTAAATATTCAATGTTGATATTAACTTTAATTTATTATTTCTAGGTCTTGTGTTTCTGACTTTTGCCAAAAAAAAAAAAAAATCTTATTGATAAATTATAATTTATTTGAATTTTAATTAGAAATCTACTTGTTCCGTATTATATTTCTTATTTATGTGATCTTGATTTAGTTTAATTAAACAAAATGTATAATTAAATCTGAATGTGGTTGAACACTAAATGCAAAGCAAACAATACATGAAGTCTGAAGAGAAATTAAATATATTTTTAATGCGAGTTATTCTATTGTATGGTATAAACAGAAATAAAACAAATTAAAAACCGCAACAGTTTACTATTAGGTTGTTTTCGTGTATGTAGTGTACTTGATTATTTGATAAATACATGCGTACAGAAACAGAAAAAATGTAATTATATTAAGATATTTTAATCTCACTGTTTTATTGTATTGAATAAAAATATTCAGTGACACTGGGAATGTACATTTAAGTATATATGTATATAATATCTATCGCCTACAATACATACAATAAACTACATGCTATTAAAACATTATGTGTCAGTTACTCTAATTCAGTAGTATAATTCATAATTCAATCGAAATATTTAAATATTTGAATTTAAATCTATTGAAAAATGTGTTTGGTCTAAAGCATGAATCTTGGGCTATAACCAAATTTCGACCCTAGCACCACGCCATTGCAAATGTTGTGTTATTTACAATAACATTTTTTTCGAGTGATTTTGGAATAAAAACCTCACCCACAAAAACGATTTTTTAAAGACAAAATTTTCTTAAATTTTTATTACTTTTTTTACATTAAAACAGCGGATTTTTTCCCGTTACTGCAAATTTTAAATATATTTGATATTTGGAAAAGAAGTCAAAAAGTTATAGCCCTAATGAACACTTCATTTTATTAATTTAAATGAATCATTGAATGCTTTTAAAACTTTTTGGGAATTCTAAAGAAATTGATTTTATTAAATGACAGACAGGGTTCAGTGGCCCCTTGCTATAATAGTTTAAGCCTGTTGTGAGTAATATTCGCAACATCATTTTCCTAAAAGTTTTAAAGTAAAACTATATTATTCATATTACTCACCAGCTGAGTTCTATTTTGCAGTATGAATTGCAGATACAGTTAATGCTTTATTAAATTAAAACCATTCGATTAATCATTCCAATATATTCGTATAGATTTCTTCATTAATCATTAACTTGAAAAAGTGTACAACCCATCAGTTAACCCGACATGTGTGCAGATTTTTCATGATTTTTATTTTCTTTCTTATGCACATACATATGTACTTATATTCACAAGTTGTTTTTCATTTAAAATAGAAACGTCTTATGGGAATAGTCTTAGTTTAGCAATAATATTTTGTTTGTTATCGTTTTAGAAAATACAAACAGCATGACTTTAAGTATTCACTATTCAAGTAATAGAAAGCTATTTATTTAAAATGTACTCTTTTTATATAACAACAGCTTGTTGGATTTCATATGCATGTTTGTAATGGACAACCATTGTTATTGAACAGTTTTCAAGGTTATTTAGTCGTTCGCTGGGTCTTCGGCAGTTTTGAATAGCTTTCAGCAAACTTCCTTTCCTAGAGTCCTTTGGCCGACTTCTTCATTTAAAGCCTTTTGGATTAGACACAGCTTATTTCTGCTGGCTACTTCCCGTGATTATATCCGAATCATTTGCACATTTTTCCCTTAATAATGATTGGAACGGACTATATTTCTCATTTTCTCTAGATATCGTCATTGCCATATGGACAATTCCTGCGAAAAGTCCATCCATCCATCCATCCGAAAAATTAAAAGTTAATCAATTCAAATCAAATTTCGCTCCAAATAAGTTTTATATATACGGTAATCATGGCACCTAATTTTATGATGATCGGTCCATAATTAATCATAGCTCCCGTATAAGGTCCGCTTCCGAAAATAATTCTAACGACCATAAATCTCTTAAAAATGTTGGTATCCACATAAAATTCAACAGAAATAAGTTTCATAATAAAAATAACACATAATTTCATGGCGATCGGTCCATAATTGGTCATAGCTCCCATATAACGCCATCTTCCGACAAAAAATGTTCGAAAATAATCTTGTGATTTATACCCTTCACCAAATTATACTTTAAAATAAAAATTTTAAATATTTTTAGGTAAACAAAATCAATTTTTTGTTTTCAAAATTGTTTTTCAAAACTTAAAAAAATGTTTTTTTTCTCAAAATTTAAAAAACTATTTTTTTTCAAAATTGTTTTCAAAAAATTTTTTTTAAATATTTTTTTTTAAATTTATTTACTAGCGAAAAAAAATGTATGACAAACAATTTTTTTGGTAAAAAACAAATTTTTTGTTAAAAAATATTTTTCCCGATTTTCACCCATTGTAGGTCAAAATTACTATAGCCTACTATATATGTATATCGTTGCAATGGACTTTGCAATATCTATCATTAGATATCCATATTGTCTATATTAATGACTTCGTAATTCAGATATAGATCAAAAATAAGCTGGCCTTATATTTCAGCCATTTGTGGGCCGATTTTCTCGATTTTAAATAGCAACCGTGCCGGAAGAAATCCCGATATATTGATGTATGGATCAAGTTTGTAAGTTATCTGACGGACGGACATGGCTTAATCGACTCCGCTATCTATAAGGATCCAGAATATATATACTTTATAGGGTCGGAAATTTATATTGTGGAAATTACAAACGGAATGACAAACTTATATATACCCTTCTCACTAAGGTGAAGGCCGGTCATGCTTGACCGGCCATACTTTCTTATTTGTTTTCTTTTTCTTATTTCTTAACCCAAAAATATATTAAATGGAAATTTAATTAACGTAACGACATTTCACGTCATGTCAGATTTTATAATTTGGAAAATAAATTTATATTATTCCAAATCCTACTAAAAAAGGTTTTATACAAAAAGTATTGCCCAATTCGCAGAGATATGTAAATTTGTAATGCAATTCAAACCGCTCTTCTGTTTTTGGTAACGTCACGCAATCGCACATTTTTGCTAAAATCTTCAACTCCTTAGGGTATATAAATGCAATATTTTTATACCCTACACCACCATAGTGGGGAGGGTATATTGGATTTGTGCAGATGTTTGTAACGCCCAAAAATATTAGTCTAACACCCACCTTAAAGTATACCGATCGACTCAGAATCACTTTCTGAGTCGATTAAACGATGTCCGTCCGTCCGTCCGTCTGGCTGGCTGGTTGTCAATGTAAACGTTGTGCGCAGAGTACAGGTCGTAATCTTGAAGATATTTCGATAAAATTTGGTACATATCATTTTTTCTGCCCAAGGACCAAGCCTATTGAAACTGGTTGAAATCGGTTCATTATTTCACCTAGCCCCCATACAAATGTCCTCCCGAAATTGGACTTTATCGGTCATAAATGTTTAATTTATATAGGTATCTACACAAGTTTTTCTCCAAATTAGTTTTATATATACGAAATTGATGTCACCAAATTTAATTATGATCGGTCCATAATTAGTCATAACTCCCATATAAGGCCTGCTTCCGATAATCACTTTAACGAGCATAAATCTCTTAAAAATGTTGGTATACACATAAGATGCAACATAAATAACTTTCATACAGACATTTATCACACTACTTAATTTCATGGTGATCGGTCCATAATTGGTCATAGCTCCCATATAAGGCCCACTTCCGAAAATCGTTCACGAATATTATTGAAATTTTGAAGGAAAAATGTTTTTGCTCATTTACTTAGTGTAGGGTATTATATGGTCGGGATTGACCGACCATACTTTCTTACTTGTTTCTGAATAAAAAGGTGCTTAATTACTTCGCAAATATAAAAAAGTTTTTACAAATTTGACTTTTTCATTATTATTTTTTTTTTAACATTTTGTCGTATAATGGAAATGTCCATATACAAAACCCTACAATTTGCTGTTGAGTGATCAGTATATGTAGAATGCCCCCATTTGTCCCCATTTGTGAAATATAATAAAACCATAAAAAAACCAAAATGCCAATCATTTCCAAAATTATCTATACTGTTAGCACAAGCACAGATCCAGAGGGGGTAAAATAGGAATCCCCCCAAAACAGAAAGTTTTCATATAAAAAAGAAGAAAAAAGAAAAAATGTAGAACAAATTTTGATTTCCCCCCAGTAAACATGTATATGTTTGTGACAACCATTTATATGATGAATAATTTTATCATAATATGTTGTTCTCAGATTATGATATTAGAGCATCATAATATGGTAAGTCCTTCATCATATAAATGGTTGTCACAAACATATACATGTTTACTGTAACCATATATATGGTTGATACAGTCAAGAGAATCGTAAATTAACCGTATTATTGTTACCACAATCATATATATAGTTACTGTGACTATAATATTGTTAAAAATTTTGAAATTGTTACAGTAACCATGCACAAATGTTGAAATGGTTACAGTAACAATGTACAACTATATTTTTTTTCTGCGTTTACATCCATTTTTATGAACTCAAAAACGGCCGATTTTGATGAAGTTTTTAGGAAATCTTCAGAATAGCACAGCGGGTAACACTTTAAAGTCTGTGGGGAAGGTATTGATTTAAAGTTGCCGTTGATACTTTAATCTTATCTAGGATTTTTGTAATTAAAAGATTTTAATTTTTACAGTAATCTAATCTTGGAGTGTTAATCCAAAAGTCATTTCGAATAAATTTTACAATGTAACCAACTTTCAGTAATATTTTAAACTGTTGGTCTTATTTCTTTGAATCAAATTACCCCAAATTTTTGATTACATTAACTATTTCTTTTAATTTTAACTTGAAAATAAATTTGTTCGATTATTCGTTTAATTGAAAATTATTGATCAAATAATTATTTATTCTAAATTGAAAAATATAATTCATTTGAATAAAAAATTTATTTTTTCCTTTTTTTTCGAATAATGACAAACCTAGTAAATATGTATATATGTATGTCAATATCATATGTGGTGTATTATATAATAAACAATAAAAAAATTGAATATAGTTACAATATGCATAAATTTATATACATGTGAACTTACACATGAAAATACAGTAACAACATATCATATCAGGCATGGAAAATTTGTAGCTTGAATTGGTACTAAACTATAATCAAAAGAATACTTTATAAAACTAGAAAGTACTAAATTATTTGCTTTGTATATAACAAGTTATTGGAATGATGAACTTCAACTGTGTTTCATTCGAAATCTATTAAGTAATACTTTATAATTAAGAAAAAGAGTGCTTAAAATATATTATAGGTATTTCGCTATTTGTTCATGTCCTAAACTACTGAAAATAGTACAATAAATAGTAGTAAGTTTTCCATACCTGATTCACATTAGCTCGACTTCGAGGGAATAGTTGCGTTATTTTAGAACCATGTTAGTTTTGGAATATGGTTATAATACGAAAGTTTCTAATGCAAGTTTTCATTGTCCTTCAAATTTTAAATACTTTTGTTTTATTTATACCCTAAACATCTCAAATGTTTGATGAAATAATAAACACTAGTAAGTAAAATAAAAAAGTTTCAGCTTCTTTTTAACAATATTTTTAAATACTCTAACAGTAGTGATGGCTGCAACACATTCTAAAATATTGCGGTTAAAACTTTGTTGAGAAGTTAAATTTTTTTATTTTTTAATATCAATATTATTTTTGGTTAGCATGTTTCACAATAATAGTGGAACAAGTTCATAACATATTTTTTACTACATACATAGTATATTTTAATTTTTTTAGTCCTTTGAAATAAAAAAACGAATATTTTTTAGGTGGTGTGTAAAAGTATTCAAAACAAAGCATTAATTAACGAAACCTTTATCTACTTATTAACTACTTAAGGCCCATTATTACAACTTGCCTTTATGTTAATAATAGTAAAAGGTAACTTTAGGTAATAGAAAAAGGTAGCTTTAAAGTTAACTTTTACTATTACGAACATAAAGGCAAGTATTAGCATTTATTAGAATCCAGAAAGTATTTTTTAATTTTAAACAAATTGGAAAATCTAAAATTTGAGATACACATATCGCTCATTTTCTGTCATAATTCAAAAAACCTAAATTTAGAGTTAATAGCATAGTAAATAAGTTGTTTTAATAACTGACAAAGTTATTAATAGAAGTATTTTGTCCTTTGTCTAACCTAAGGACTGAGATCGAAAAAACCTTAACACTAGTTTTTCATTAAAACTTTTAACCCAAGTTTTATTTGATTTTTTTTTATCAAGTAACCTTTGTAAAGCATGTAAGTTATTATGCTGAATATCAATTATGTTTATTTGTTGTTACCTGATTAAAATGTATGACGAGAAAAAAGTGCTTACTAAAGTTATTAAATATTTTCAACAAAACTCAACTTGGTCCTACAAAAAGTTGGCCAAACAATCAAAAGTCTGCAGGCAAACTGTTTCCAATAATATTAAACAATACCGGAAGAACTTATCCGTTGCTAGAAAACCTGTTTCAGGTAGAAGGAATGGTCCACAAGATGTTTCTAAAGGCAAAAGAATAGAAAGCATTTTCAAAAGAGCTCCCAACACATCCGGTAGGAAAGCAGTCCGGTTAGCTCAGTACTCGGACTATTTGGTACAAAAAGTTAAAGACATACAAGGCTCAAAAAGTTCCTGACAGGAACTCTTTTTAATGTTTAGAGACCAAAGACAGAGCACGGAAATTTAAGTAAAATTTTATACAAAACATATACCTGACGAAACGTACATATGGAAAATTGTTCACTGCTTCCAGGTCAATATTTTCATGTTGCTGTTGCTCGAGGGAATGTTGTAGAAAAGTTTAGGACCCAAAAGCTCAAAATTTTCCCAAAACGTTCTAGGCATGGGATGCAATATGCAGTTGCGGCAAAAAAGCCAAACATTTGTTACAAACGGCTCTATAAATAGCGAAATTTACATCAAGAGAAGTTTACAAAAGAGGATGCTTCCATTCATAAGACTTCTTAATGTGTCCACTTATTTTTGGTCTAATTTGGCATCCAGTCACTATGGAAGCAAGGTCTTGAAGAGCACAAAAAAGGTGTCCAAAAGTGTATGGCAGACTTTAAACGGAGATGGACTACCTGTTACACAAAAATATGCTTTAAACAAGTAAGAAAATATGGTCGATCAAGCCCGATCATATAATAACCTACACTAAGTAAAAGAGCAAAAACATTTTTCTTTTAAAATCAATAATTTATATTCACCATGAAATTAGAACCTGTGATTTATGTCTACATGAAAGCTAGTTATGTTGAATTTTATGTGTATACCTACATTTGTAGGAGTTTTATGCACGTTAAAGTGATTTTCGGAAGCGGGTCTTATATGGGAGCTATGACTAATTATGTACTGATCATAATAAAATTTGGTGCCATGAACACCGAATATATAAAACTTATTTGGAAAAAAACTTGTTTAGATACCTTTATAAACTAAACATTTATGACCGATAAAGTTCAATATCGGGAGGGGGTTAAGTGAAATAATTTACCAATTTCATTAGCCTTAGTCCTTGGAACGAAAAGGTTATATGTACCAAATTTTATTGATATTTCAATTTTTATTTTCAAAATTGCGACCTGTACTTTGCGCACAAGGTTTACATGGACAGCCAGCTAGACGGATGGACGGACATCGTTCAATCGACTCAGAAAGTGGTTATGCTACTAGCCTTATATTTTTGGACGTTACAAAGATCTGCACAAATCCAAGATACCCTCCCACTATGGTGGTGCAGGGTATAAACACTTATTATGCCACAATAAGATTTTCCACAAATTCTTTAAAATTATTTTTAAACCACATATGTCTCTATTTATACAAAACAAATCTACACAACTTTTTTATGCAAATTGATGAATCAGACATTTGGTAATATTATTAACTAAAAGTGAACCCACACATACACCCACCACCATTACCACATTTAATATATCTTAATTACAGCATTGTTAAATAAACAGCATTCTCTCTTTATTAAAAAAAGAGTAATGAAAATAATTACTATCTGTAGTAGCAATTTTTTTTTATAACATTCTTAAGATAAAGCTTAAGTGGGGGAAAAGAGAATAAGTAATTATACATGTGCGCGTATATTTATACCCTTCACCTTCGTGAGAAGGGTATATATAAATTTGTCATTCCGTTTGTAATTTCCACAATATAATTTTCCGACCCTATAAAGTATATATATTCTGGATCCTTATAGATAGCGGAGTCGATTTAGCCATGTCTGTCTGTTTGTCTGTCCGTCTGTCTGTTGAAATTAATTTTCTGAAGACCCGAGATATTTTCGGGATCCAAATCTACAATAATTCTGTCAGATATGTTTCGAGAAGTTTCGTGTTTAAAATCAGCAAAATCCGTCAATAAATAACGGAGATATGAGCAAAAATCCGAGACAAACTCTGAAAATTTCATCTAAAAAGACAATTTTTTGCATGCTTTGACAAAAAAGCAACAAAACGTACATATGTTTGGATGTGTGTTGGCTTCATTGCTTTGCGTATTTTGTTTTCTTTGAAGTTTGAGAGAAAAGCAACAAAACGTACATATGTTTGGATGTATGTTGGCTTAATTGCTTTGCGTATTTTGTTTTTTTTTTTTTTTTTTTGGTGTTTCGTTTTGTTTGGCGTTTTGTAAATATAGATTGTTACGTTTTTACCTTCTAAAAACGGGGTTTATTTCCTTTAAAAAAACCGGATACTTTTGATTGCAAATAAAAGCAGTTTTTGTAGTTTAAAATTGTAACAACTCTTTATTTATTTAAAATGTACAACAACAACAGAATTAAATAGTCACTCAGTGTCTTTATACACGTTTCTCAATTCGCAGAAATGCACACAAACTTTATAATGTACAAACACACATGTACACGACAGTTGATGTTAACTCTAACAGCGACAATGATCAACTCAACTCACGACTGCCAGCTCTGCCACTATTTATACATACGTCATCTATCGGGAATCTTCTACAATGCTCTTAACGGACATAATAGTACATTCGATTTCTAGAGCTTTCGATGTCATTGCCAGCAGCCCAAACATTTAGTGTTGCCATACTTACAAACAATGCCAATAACCATATGCTACTGATGGACGTGCCTTCAAACATGATGAATGCTGCAGGCAGTCGTTACAATAATAAAATTATTTAAACTAATAGTGGTCATGTCACACGCAATTACATATGCACGTGTGAACGTGGAAATTATGAATAGTATGTATAACGTGAATTTTGACATAAACACGAAATTCCATATGTATCTAATATATGTCCCAATATATACGGAATACATACTAGGGAAGAAAATCCCGAAATTCCCGGGATTTTTCGGAATCGGGATTTCGCGAAGCCCGG
Organism: Calliphora vomitoria; assembly: GCA_942486065.2. Taxonomy (NCBI): domain Eukaryota; kingdom Metazoa; phylum Arthropoda; class Insecta; order Diptera; family Calliphoridae; genus Calliphora; species Calliphora vomitoria. The sequence goes on from OW818029.2 coordinate 38,709,435, forward strand.
GATTTTTCAGGGTTAACAAATCCCGGAAATCTACGAGACTTTTGTTATTTTAGGAAGATTTTTAAAGCTCCCAAAATACCTAGAAAGATAAATTATAAAACTAATCTCGCTTCAAATCCAAATGGATTGGCATTGACAGACTTATGAATTCGCGTTGACTATGAGCGATGTTTTCATCCAGCTGGCTCTTTTCATTTGTGCCCTATCGTGTTTCAAATAGACAGACAGATGGACATTTTTTGTTATGAAATAAAACAATACTTTTATATTTTATTTTCAATTACCAATTTTTACACAAAGTCCCGAAAAATTCCAAATTCCCAAAAAAATCCCGGGATTTGTAAAACCCAGTCCCGTTTGGCATCCCTAATACATACCGTGTGACCCCCCTTTTACTTGTGGTTTGAAGTGAGTGGAGTGGAGTGTATATATAAAGTCTTAATATTTATTTAACATTTGGTAACAAGACAGAATACTAAAGATGCATATAAAGAATAGCATGTCTTCTGTATATATGAAACTTATTTGTGTTGAATTTTATTTGAATATTAGAAATGTAAAATTTCGCATGATAGTTTTTTTCTATGGTCTACCGATATGTGTTACTTAATTTTTTTTTTTTTCATTACGAAGCACAATTCATTTTCAACGAATCTCCAACATTTTTGACTCCACTAACATATGGGCAATTCCATGTCATCGTACGTGACATTTGTACGCCTATAGAGTGAAGAAGATTTTGCATACATAAGAATATCTGAAAAATTATTTGGTCTTTATGTTCCATTCAGAGGGTACTACATTTAAAAAAAAAAAAAATAATAAGTCCTTTCGAAACAATGTTGTCCAAAATATCGAGCGACATAAGGGTATATCGTACGTGACATAAAGCGGAAGTAATTTTGAGGTACATGTAGAAATATGCGATAATTTGCGAATCGTGAGAGGCGTTATGCTTTCTTTTAATTTCTTACAATAAACCAAATATTTATCCTTTAAAATCCGTCTAATTTAAATAAAAATAATCTTTGAATGGTTTTATAATAAATAAAATTGAATATCGTACGTGACATACCGTACGTGACAGATTTTTCTCTCATAGTAAAACAATATATATTCTGTAAATATACGTATACAAAAACTAAAAAAAAAAATAAATAGAAAATATATATTCAGTTTCAATAAGCAATTTTATAATAGCAAAAAAACAATCAGAGTCTAATTCATTTCATACTACATGCTAATTGGGAGCTTAGTTTTCGCCGCAATCTTAGCCTAAAACATATCAATTAAATAAAAAAAATAAATATAGTCACTTTAAACTATTATTTTTGCACTTAAAATATTGTAATAAGCTCTAAATACTTTCACATAGTAACATTTTAGTGTTTTCTCCTATTCAAATCATCTTGAAAAAAGTTTCAAGGATTTTTGTTTTTCCAGTCGTGGTAGGCATTCTCGTGGAATTGCCCATATGTATGTATTTGCCGTATCTAATAGTGTACACCTAAAGTTAAAACTTGGTTTTAACATTTCAATAAAACAATTTCGTTGTGTTCTGTTCAAAAGCTTCTTTTTTTTTAATTTTGTATTATTGCTGCTGCGTTTATTGTTTAATTTTTTTTTCATTTTTACACTTTGTCAACAGCTTTTTTCATTTTTATATCTGTTTTGTTTTCTTTTATCAGCTGTATTCAACATTTTCATATTGGTAGCTCTGAATTTATTACATAGAAAACAAGGCTGTATTTCATAAAACCTACTTAAAACCAATTCAAAAAAGGTTGGACCTACAATGGGTCAAAATCGGAAAAATATTTTTTTATCCGAATTTTTTTTCACAAAAAACATTCTTTTGTCATAAATTTTTTTCACCAATAAATTAAAAAAAAATTAAAAAAATTGGAAAAAATTTTAAAAAAATTTTTTTAAATTTTATTTTAAAATATAATTTGGTGAAGGAATATAGCTCTCTTACTTGTTTTTTAACAAATAAACAAAATGTGATCATTTCAAAAAAGTGCGAATCCATTTTAATTTTTTTTAGAAGGACCACACTTCTATTTAAATTTAATTTCTGAGATATGGCATACAAAGAAGTACCAAAACTGGATTTTCGACGGCTTAAAAGTAAAAAAATCAAAAAGTAACACACAGTACAGTACAGGTTAAGTCGGAATATTTGTGCGTTTTTACCAAAAATCGAGTTTCTAAAAATCAATCCTTAGCGGATCGGGAGATGTGTAATCCGTTACAAAACACTTATTTTGATAGATAAGCTACCAAAATGCGCTTAAAGGAAAAGACCTAAGTTTTTTTTTTGAGCAACAAAATAAATAATACCAAGGGTCCATGTGAAAGAAAAGTAAAAAATATTTTGATTTTGCAAAAAAAAAAGTTTTAAATTGTTGAATTGAGTTACAAAACATTTATTTTGAAATATATCCCTCTCGCATCCCATTAAGCAACCAAAAAACGCTTAAAATAGTAGCTTTCTTTTGAGCAAAAATAAAAAAGAGGCCCCATTTTGAAAAAAGGCAAACAAGTTTTTGGTTTTGGAAAAAAAAAAAAAAATTGTATGTCTCGAGTTACAACATATTTATTTTAATAGATAGCCAACTCGCATCTCACTAAGCGACCAAAAAGATCTTCAAGGCAAAGATATAAACTTTCTTTTAAGAGAAAAAAGGCGGTCCAATAAAAAAAAAAACAAAAAAAAATTGGATTTGGAAAGAAGTCATACATATTTTTTTAAATTTTTCGAAAGATTTTGGAAAAAAAAATCGAAAATTTTCTTTTTCTTTTTCTTTTTCTTTTAGATTTTTCGAAAGATTAAAGAAATAGTTATCTAGTTTACAACACATTTTGCTAAGAATAATAGACAAAGATTTACATGAATGAGAAAAAACACCTGCTTACCGATCATATTGAAAAATTGTATCTGAATAGGACTAAACTTGGTGAAAATTTTATACAGATCGGAAGACATCAGTTTCAAAAGTTTGTTCACTTGACATGAAATCCCCCATGTAGATTACTATTTTTATAACCACCTTAAAAGATGCAAATGTTTTTGCATTACTTCAAATATAACAGAAATATGGTATTAATGGTCATAATTTTATGGTATAAAGTATTTTGTAGATTTATGCACGTAATTTCAACAAATAAATTTCTATAAGTGCCTAGTTACTTATGGAGTAAAAATATTTGGTACTTTTTACTTTTGTATATATATTTGAAATTAATGACAAGTTTCCCTTTAAGTAAAATTATCTGTTGGGTATTTTATACCGTAGATATCAATTTGTTGAAATTGTGGGCATTATTAACCCAATAGGTCAATTGACATTTGTATTTTCTAGAACATATCTAAACAATAGAATCTATAATAATAATATTAATAGTATATCGATGATCATAATTTGACTCCTCATACCTTGTGCAGCTATTTTTTCCAATACAGCAAATTCTCCATCATGCGTATATTGTTTGGCATCATACTTTTATAATGGAAAAACAATTTAATTGCAAAGTATCAACCTATGACCATCGAAAAATCCTATCTCATAAGTTGTTATTACTGTTAGTTAATTCATTGTTTAATGTAACTAAACTTTTTCACATCACTGTTGCAGCATAACTATTTGTTTCTACGTATGCGCTACCGGTAAAATATTAACAATAGTTTTACAACGAAATCGTAACAATAAGTATTCAAGGATTATGTGACTTTAAGAATATAAAAGAAAATAAGTTTCTAAGCATTGTGGTATTTTGCAATCTTTAACAATGCAACACAATACAAGAAATGAGCATAAGCAAAAAATAGCTATGCTAAAAGTGAGAATAAACAAAAATATACTATATTTACAACTTCAAAGGATTTTTGTGTTCACTTTTACGTCTTTTATATCAGAATTTGTATGAAAATAAGTTTGAATATAAATTTGATGAGAGGGGCTGACACTGAGAAAATATGTTCGTTATGACAACCAACAATTTCTTAACAGTTATCTCTGGTTGTATAATGAATATTTTTTAAGAAATTTAAATAATAATCATACGTACTGATGATATACAAAAGAGTTTTTTTTTTTTTTTTTTGATGGCCAGATATCTTCTTGAATTTTTCTTCAGTTTTAATTTTATTAAAATCGGTTCAGCAGTTATTGAGAAATTTAAGGTTAAAGTTGAACTTTTAATTTTTGTATAGCATTTAGTATGAAAATGCGAATTTTTTGGTTTTTTTTTTTTCAGTTTTACTTATTAAAAAAGTTATCAGCAGATAAAAAAACATTTTAATAATACCTTGGACAATTTTGAGAACAGGTTCCCACTTTATCAATTGTTTAACAGGTTCCACTAAAACCGGCTTTTAAAGAACCGGTTCCACTAGAATCGGTTGTTTTTGAAAAAAGAATTATGATTTTTAACATTTTATTTTGTTTTTTATTTCAATAACATTAAGAACAAACATTTTTATTTTTTATAATAACAAAAATTTTGTTAATGTTTATTTTATTTTTTACTTAAGTAACAATAAAAGAAAATTATAACTATTAGTCATTCGGTTGGAAAATAGCCTGCAAATATTCCATATCTAGTTCAAAATTATTTCTGTCCTTTAGCATCCATTTTGCTTCTTCATCTAAGTCTATATGTTCTTCCAATTGACTATTAAACAGATCTTCATTTGTAGAATTTCGTGATGTTTTTCTGGTATTATGTTCTCTATAAAATCTGTAATCCTTAAACTTTTTTTCCTGGGCTTCCTCTGATAGATCTCCAAATGGTACTAAATGATGCTTAATGACATCTTCTCCGTGATAAAGGATTTTGTGAACAGTTGCAGACATATTTTTCCATGGATATTTTGTTGTATACATTCGTGCAGTTTCCTTCCAAATTTTCTAGCATCAATTTGTTGCTTGCACACAAGTACATTGATAATTGTTTTAAGTCTTGAAATAAGATTTATAACAACACCTGTTATTTTAGATCTGAAAAAACCTTCTTGCTGTGTTCCCATCATTCGTAATACCTGATCCATTTTTTGGTTGATCTATTATCAACCCATATTTGAGAAATTCGTCCTGAACATGTTTCTTTTTTAAACTTCTTAACTCCTTATTGGTGTCGTTGTTTCTTATTGATCCTGTAGGTCCAAATCCAAATCATAACTGATTTTTAGTATGTGTTCCATGAATCGGATTCTTGTACATAGCAGTGATAATCCAAATTCATATGTATCAGTATTAGCTAATGATTTTTCCGGCACTTGGTTTAAATGGCTTGATGTGGTTTGACATATAATGCAGGTGGAGGAAGCCTTTGAGACAGTCAAAGCCTGGCCTACTTTTCCATCTATCATCGTCAGCATTAATTTGTAGCTTACTTCAATTGTCTGGCCGTCAATCTCTAATTCGAATGGCTGTAGTGTTGCAATTTGGGCTCTAATATCACTGACTTCTTTTTTACTGACTTCATGAGTTTTCTTTTTAAATTTAAATTTAATTGGTCTGCATTGTTTTATAGAAGATGGTGTTTGATTTTCCAAATATCCTTTGTATGGATCCAATTGGACGAAGGCTCCGAGTCTTCCAAACTTTTATCAATCGCAATGGTACGAATGACACCATGAACACATCTGTGTCTGAAGTATTTTCACATACATAGTTCTTGTACTGTTTTCGTCCATAAGAACCATCACATCCCCATTTGCAAAAGAGAGTTAACTTGCAGTTTCCATATTTTTTCAAATCTTGAAGTAGTACCTCTGCCGAAATCGATGTGATTGTGTCCACTGGTGGCAAACAATCCTTCTTAGCAGTAGTTATATGATGATATAATGGATAGAGATTTGAGCCTTTTTCAATCAGACGCAAACTGAGCGGATTATATTGCTGTTTTGTTAACTTCAGAGCCAAAAATAATGCTTATGCTTCATCATTTAAGAACTGTTTTTCATCATTAGTAATAATAAAATAATAATTATATATGTAATATACTATAGATACCTATCAAAACTTATATTGCTTGGCGTATTTATATTTGTGTCATATGAACAGGTAAAATAAGGAAAAAATTGGGAGTAATTACATTCAAATCAAAAAAGTGTTCAATATATATGGCCTTAAAGAGGACACTTTTGCCTTTCTCCTGGTAGTAAAATTTGTTTAACACCTTTTGACCCTAATCACTTTTATTCCACTGAAATTAAAATTTGACTAAAATATAGTACCTGTAAAAAAATTGAATAATACAGCAGGTATAAACGATATGTAACAAGTCATACCATTTCTTAAAGACTATTATTCTACCAACATAACAAAAAAATCATCCAATTATCGATAATAGTTTGCTAGTAATGATAATTTACTTCTGATCAAATTTACAAAAATCACATTTTTTATAAAATGACACAAAATATTTGATTTTAACAGCATGCCACGCACACAATTGACAATATTTTTATATAATTTTTTGGCTACCTTAGTTTTAATATGTTTGCTAAAATTTAAATTAAAAATTTTTGAAATCGGAGTTAACAAAAAGTTGGACTTTTCGCCGATGAAATTGAGATCTGAGCCACAGTGCGACTTTTAATTCAAATACAGTAGGACAAAATTGTCAACACATTTGCCACACACATGTGATATTTCAGCAAATGAAATTTGCATTTTTGGTCTTTGTTTCTCTGTGGCTGCTGGTTTTAGAGAATCATTGAAATCTTAGGTTACTAGTATATCACCTCCTCAAGTTATGAACATTTAAAAGTTGAAAATTTAAAAATATGCTTTGATACTGACAAGACACTTTTCATTAATTTGATATCTGTACTCACAGATTAAATCCAACATAAATGAGAATCGCTAGACCTTGGACATTTTTATAGAATATAAAAAATTGTGGTAATACTTTTTGGCAGAAAATTATATGGTGGTATACAAACGAAAACAAAATTTATAGATTTTTCAACTTGTTCAGTTTTTTAATATATCGTGTTAGCGGATTAGTCGAAATGTTCAACAGTTATTTTAAAGAATTGACGTAAATATTTAAAAAATGTATGTTTTTCGGGAATGCCATTCATATATAGTTTTTAACATGGCTAAACTGACGTCTTTATAAATGACTTATAAATGACACGTTCTTTTTAAAATTTTGCAAAATTTTAAAATCGCTTTCCTCACTTTAAGAACAATTTTATAAACAAAAATATACATTTATTTCACATAATATTTGGGATTTTTAAAGAATTGAAAACTGCTTCCTGCATTAAAATCCAATTGCAAGTGCAAAAATCTACGAAATATTAATTTTCGAAAAACTTATGTGCGTGTTTTTTAACTATTCTGAAGGAAAATTATCATGAATAGTATGATTTGAACTATTGCTATAATTTTCTAGCAAAACAATTGCAAATTACGAATTTTTCAAAATTTTTCAACATTGACCAATTCTTTCCAAATTTATTGTTGTTTTGTTTCAGTTTGATATCACTGTGTTCAATTTTTTGAGTCATGCACTTTTTTGTGGGACCACAAAGACCATTTTCTCAGGCTCATATCTTGCAAACAGTTCGGAATTTTGATTTACTTTCTGAGGCAAAGTTATAGTCTTTGTCATAAGGAACAAAAATTGTGAACATATAAAATCAAAAAAACTTCATCTTCAAGATCAAAATCAAAATCGCAAAAAAATTTAAAAAATTCGATTATTTTAACTTTTTTTTGTTACACTGTATATTTTTGCAAATAAAGTTTGAGTGTGTAGAATTTTTTGTGTAGAATTTTTGCAAATAAAGTTTGAGTGTGTAGAATTCCCACTCACTCTATAGTTTTGTTTGTATAATAGTTTTAGCTTTTCTAAAGGCTTTTGGGAGAAGGCTGCATTATGATCTGCAATAAGCAGCCATTAAAATGCGCATAGGAATATCAGTGAATTTATCATTATAAATTTATAAAATTTGTATTCAAAAAAATAACTTTTTATACAAATATTGGGTGTATGTATTTAAAAAAATTATTAAATATTGAATAAATATTTTAATACCCGCTAATATATTATAGAGATTTTGGAGAAGCTGTAGTTTTCAGAATTTGTTTTAATGTTCAACTTTTATACAAACATAACTTTTGCGAGCAGTAAACTGTTACGCGTACAGCACATATTACACAGATATGATTCAGCTGGTTCCAGTAATATGGCAATAGAAAATAAACAAAAGAAAATGTCAAAATGTTTGTGGTTTGGAAAAATGGACAAATATATATCACACTCGTAGCCTATTGGAAATTGTAGTTTTTTTCTCACGCTCTGCAAACCACAACCATTGAAAAGTTGTTGAAGAAAATAAAAATGATCATACGATTCGATATTACCTTTTTGAGAACTGTCATTTGTTTCATATTTGTAATAATCTGTTATACAACTACAATATGAGGTTCATATCATAGATAAATACACATAGATCGGAAATTCACCTGTCAAAGACCTAACTCAGTTGTCAAAAACCTAAGTGCTGAGAATTTATTAGTAGAAAAAACTATTTGAATACAAAAACAACACACGTATGTGTGATTATTTTGAGTAATTTTTTTGTTTGAGTTTTTTTATAGTTTCCGCTCTATGTTTCTCTATGGTTCGTATAAATTTTTTTTTTTTTAATATATGTTTGATTTTCATAGTGTATACATGCTTTCCATGGTCATACAAAATTTAAATTTATATAGAATTTCGGAATTCGCTTTTTAAAAAGGTTCAAAGTTTATATTTTTTAACAACCTTAGAACTGTTGGTGAGATTATATAATTCTGAATCTCATATTGGATTTTAATTTTCTCTCTAGAGATATCTTTCTCACCAAAGAATATCTCAAAAAATTACATTTCAATTTCCAAAGATTTCCCTCAAATATGAGCCACTGCACAATTTCTAATATATATACAATTCATGGGGACCTTGAGTAATCTGATTAAAACAATTTTGTGTGTGTAGATTTTTTAGGATTTTATATTTTATTTATTTTATGAACATCTCTTTTCAATAGTCAAATATGTAATGATTAATTTATACAAAATTCAATATACTTAAAATAATATCACTTAAATTAACGGTAAAGACAGGTTTTAGAGAATGTAAGAAATAACGATAATAAAACTAAGAACTAAGATAATAAAAATAGTAAAAGAAAATATTTGATGATTATTAAATAAAGATAAAGTTAAGTAAAATATGTTGAATAGAAAACTAATAATAAAACAATATATAAATAAGTAATAAAATAAGGATATTCACGTACATATATTAATATGTAACTCTTGGGGTGATCGTGATATATTTGGAATTTATGTACAATGAATCTCATGGTGTTCTATTTATATACTGATTGAAATATCGATGTTCAGGTAACCAATTAAAATAAAGAAATACCTTTTTCGATTGCTTTGCTGTGATATAATAATTTCGTTCATTATAATGCTCTATGTTTTGTCGTCTAGCGCAGCATGCGAGTAAATTCATCATTCAGGCATATTTCAAAATCTGGTCAATGTTGTAGATGGCGGTCGATCAACTCATTGTAATACATTCTTCTCAGTACACTCTTGAACCACTTTCCAAATGTACGACTAATGAAAAGCAGTTGGATGGCTTTCATAAATGGCAAATTAAAAAATGCTCCACATTGCTTTGTTTCTGCTAACATAGCGGCCCATTTGATATTGAGTGACTTCATTGTCATGTTTAACTCCTGACTCGATTGTTATGTTTAACGCATGATTATAACTCCTAAAAAACTGATCCGATTTCAATAAAATATATATTGTACACATGTGTGAATAAATACCTTTAAAATGGTATATTTTTTACTCAAATTGAATGTTTAGTGTGAGCGTAAAAGAGGTGTAAAAAATCCACTTGCTTATTAAAATAATAATAATAATAAAATGGCTTATGATTGAAGAAAATCTTTAGAAAATGGATGATATCTTTTTTGAGATATCTTTTGTTCAAGGGCAATTTTTTTAAATATCCTTAGTTCAAAAGATGTTTATGAAAATACACTAAAACTAAGTAAGTTATACTATGTGACCAATATTGTAAATATTGGATAAGTGGTTAAAAATATATATGCAATAGAAATTGAACGATTTTACACCATTCTTATATAAAATTTTGTATGACCATGAAGAACCACTGTGTCAAGTTTTATTAAATTTAAAATGGGTAAGGTTTGATACATTTGGATAATTTTTGTTTCCTGCCAGCTATTTAAAACTTTATGAAATTTATAGAAAACTCAAATAGTAATTGTAGAGGAAAATTTATAAAAACAATTTAGTTGTTCAAAAACCTATATAGCATATTTTTATTGTCCATATTTATCAACACAATTTGTCTTATTTACTCTCATGTAACGAATTAAGCGAACAACGGAAACAATTCTTGTATACACATATGTGTAAAAACATATAAAACTGTCAAATAATTTAAGCTTAATTGTAACGGAGATATATGTCCATGTAAGTATATACAAGCAAATATTCCTATGTCTAAATAAAAAGAAAGGACCACAACAACTTAACAAACCGACCACATACTGAGACCAATAAAAAAATACAAGAAGCAACAATAGTGAAAACATGGAAGCAGCCAAAAATAAAAAAAAGAGAAAAGAATAAAAAATCTGTGGTAAACTTTCATAAAAATTTTGGCAACAATAATCAAATAAAGTTGAAGCTTCACGACCGCCACTATACACCATCAACACTAGCAGTAGCAGTTAAAGCCACAATAAGAATATGTACAATATATCTAAAACTTACAGGGGAAATTACACGCCTACACTGTTACAACTTAAGAGGATAAAAACCAGCAAACTACAACATAGATTTTCACATACATACATCAATAACAAGATTTCATATAAAACCATTATATGTCTCACAAACACACACATATACTGTGTACTTTTACTCTCACATCTACTCCTATATAAAGTATGCAAGTACAGAAAAAACAAAATAATTTCTAAACTTCTATGTTTAGTTCGTACTTTCAGTATTAACAAAAAGCAAAATAAATGAGGTCAGTTGGCAAAATTTGATTTAAATTATTTAAGTATTTTACAACAACGACGAAATAATCAAAATCGTTATAAAATAAAACAGAAAAACTAAAACGGAAGTGAAAGATTATTTTAGAAATTATTTGATAAAAGCAACTGAAGAACAGATTAAGGAAGCAGCAAAAAGGAAGTTTAAATTTTTAATTAAATAATTTTTTTATATACATACATATACTTTTTTTGGTATCTGTTTACTGATTATTTGGAGAAGATTTAAACAAAGTAAAATAGAAAGTAAAACTCTAAGTACTTCATTATAAATTAAATACGAAAGCCAGAATATGTGTATATATGAAACAAAATTTTGTAATTTCTTTCCTTTTTCTCTAGTTGCATATTCGGTTTTTGAATGTTACAAAATTTACAATTCAAAAGTGTAATGGTTATTTTACATTAGATTTGATTTCATACGTCGTTCACAATTTGAGCAAAGTCATTTCTCTATTTCTCGTCGCATTTATGAGATTTTTCACATTCTGGGAGAATTGTATATTTTCAAGCCACGACATCTGCTTTCTGCCCCTACCACGTTTTCCTTCAACTTTGGCTTGGAGGATTGTTTGTAGAACCATATATTTTAGGATCCTCATAACATGTCATAAGTAAGCAGTTTTTCTTTTTTTGACTTATTCTCACTAAAACTTCGTTATTGGATATATAGATGTCCAGGGTATTTTTAGTACTCGTCGGTAAGTCTACATATCAAATGCTTCCAGTCTCTTAATATCGGCGTAACTGATGTTGTTTATTTTTATACCTCTTGGATGTTATTAATTGATTCTTGGAAAATTATCTCCGAGTATACGCTGAATAATACGGTAGATTGATGACAGTATAAGTTAATAATACATGTGATTTCTTTATCACTTATTCCAAGGAACATAAAAACGCCCTCGTTAACATTTCGAAGTTATGTACTAAATAAAATCTAAAAACAAAAAAAGTTATTCTTTGCATCCGAATTAAGTTTTTCCCATAGCATGGGAAAATTCGAATTACGATTCCATCTTCAAAGAATTTCCTTTCCAATGAAATCAGTTTGGAGCTAATCGGATGGATAGTTTCAGAGTCTATAACGGACAAAGGTAGACACATTTTTTGTGTTTTATACAAGGTGGCGCAAAAGTAATCCTCCTATCAGAAAATGCTATAAATTTTGCGATTGGCCCCTAATGTCAGTTCTGTTTTGACATTTGTGTAGTAAACAGATGCGAAATACACGTTAATAAACAATGTTACGCTACACTGCTCCAGAACGCGGAATATTGCTGACTATTTATTTGACCAATCGGTCAGTGACTTTGGCACAACGTGAATTTCGTCGCAGATTTCCTGGCCATCCAACGCCTACTGATGAAACACTGCGACGTTTAGCCGCTCGCCTCGAAGAGACTGGCACAACACGAGATGCTGACAGGCGTGGTAGACCCCGGAGTAGCCGTTCTGCAGAGAATATTGCTGCTGTAGCCGAGGATGTCATGGAAGCGCCGTCGACATCGACCAGACGACGTGCGACGCAAATGGGTTTCAGTCGACGGTCTTTACAGCGAATTTTGGTACAAGATTTGTAGATGTTTCCGTACAAAGTCCAGACGGTGCATCAGCTGTAAGCTGCTGACCGCCAATCGCGTCTAACATTCGCTCAAGCCATCCTTAATCACCACCAAGAGGAAGATGATTTTTCATCAAAAATAATCATGAGTGATGAGGCCCATTTCCATCTTAGCGGGTACGTAAATAAGCAAAATTTACGCTTCTGGGGCACTGAAAATCCGCGTGTAACGCACGAAGAGTCATTACACCCGCTCAAAGTCACTGTCTGGTGTGCTGTTTTCGCTGGAGGAGACATCGGACCTTTTTTCTTCGAAGACGTCGCGGGCCAAACGGTTACTGTGAATGGTGAGCGCTACAGAGCAGTGATCAACAAGTTCTTTTTGCCGCAACTTGATGAATTGGGATTGGAAAACATGTGGCTCCAACAGGACGGTGCGACGGCTCACACTGCACGTGCCACAACCGATATGCTGAAGGATGCATTTCCCGGGCGCCTAATCTTCTTTTTGTGGGGCTTTTTGAAGTCGCGAGTTTATGTCAACAAGCCTCAGACTCTTGCAGCTCTTAAAGACAATATCCGTCAGGAATGTGAGGACCTATCTCCGGAAGTTTTGGCCAAAGTGATGGAAAATGCCATAAAAAGGGCTCAAATGACAATCAACTGTGGCGGCGGCCATTTACATGACATCATATTCTCGACTTGATGTAAAAAAAATTAAAAGATCAAATAAAAACAATCCACAAGAAGAATCAAAGTTTTTAATTTTTTTTTTAATTACAGCCAAAAAACATCGGAAGTTTACTTTTGCGCCACCTTGTATATATAGACTAAATATAAATATTTGTGGAGCAAAAGTTGTCCTTAAAATGCTTTCAAAATTTTCATGTACTCCACTTTAATAGACAATAAACTCAATTCTCGCGTTGAACTACTATTTTCTATAGATTTCTACGTATATATTTCGTTAAGAACTGTATTTTTGTTTAAGACACACTAATTCTCTCAGTTTTTTAAGCGATCATACTCTAGTTATTTGGAATGGAGGCATATTAGTAGCATATGTATTAAACAATTCATATGTATACACTGGTCAAAAAAATAAAAATTAAAATTACCAAAATGATGGCTTTAAAAGCTACCACCGTTTAACTTTTCATTGGATGGTAGTTGAATAAAAACATAGTTGGTTTATACAACTCTAGATCATAATGGTTAAATATATGGTAAAAATATTAAAAAAAGGAAACACGCTTGTTCTTTTCTTTATAACTAAAAAATAAATAGACCATGGATTCTAAAATTTTGCAATTCAATTTGCTATTTTGTCAAAATCACAAACACTTAAGAAGTAATGAACAATTAAGTTAGGTTTAATTGATTTTAAACGAAAGGAGTTTTCTCCTTCGGAAGAGATGACAGATTAAGAATAATTTTATTTATTACTAGCTGAACCGGCAAACGTTTTCCTGCCATACAAATTATTTCTAGTGAATCTTTTAGTTGTTAAATAAAAAAAAAACGAATGTATTCTAAGTGAATTTGGCATTTTAGGTATTTTTGATGCCAAATGAAGAGAAATACAAACAAAATTTTTTTTATTAAAAAAAAAAAAAAAAATGGGTGGATAGGGACATCCTAATGACCTAGCGGTATGAAATGTATTTTACGACCTATTCTTGTACCTACCAAAAATATATAAAAAAATGCATAAAAAATGGTAAATATGTATTGATATTTGGATATTGCTCATACAAAATACTAAAATCTCGGCTAAAAAATTGATGGGTTGATGAAAATTTGGGATTATAGATAATTTTGTATGCCAAATAAAAAAATGCGAATTAAAAGTTTTTGGCAAAAAAAATACAAGTTCTGCATAGAGACCTAGCGGTATAAAATATACTTTACGACCTATTCTCATAGCTCCCAAATATACATACAAAATTTAATAAAAATCAGTTTAGTCTTTTCGGAGGAGTTCAAACACAAACATTGTAACACGAGATTTTTATATATTAGAAGATTATGGACTGGCATTATTTCTGAAAATAATGTTATACTCGAGAATTAGTACACATTAACACGTCTAGCAAGTAAGTGTTTCAGTTCGTATATTTTTTCAGGTTTTTTGCTTTTATTTTGAATCATTTGTACAATGAAATTTATTAAAAGTATTGGCCATTGTTAGCTAGGAACTTTTCCCATCTTTCTGGCAAAAGAACTGCTCATCTGTTGAGGCCAAGAACGAATTTAGTTAATAGCTGATACTATGTTCCAAAGTTAATCGTATTCCAGAGAGAGCGTTCAGCATTGATCAAACCGGTCTGTAATATAAATTGGCTGAGTCTAAACTTGCCAACCATTTCATTTATACTATTACAATATCTGGCCGAGCGTTGTCATGATGCAATATGCTCATTTCAAATGAATCAGTTGCGTTCCCTGTGATGGTCTGTACAGATTTCAGTAGCTCATACATAAGACTTGGTCTCACCAAATACAGAGTGCCATGGATATTTGACTTTGGTGTCAATTTGGCTGCTTAGCGGGTCTTCACTTACAATCTCTTACGCTTCGGGTTATCGTAATCTATCCATTTTTCATCGCAAATAATGATTCGGTGCAAAAATTACATTCTTTTATAGCGTTCAAGCATCATTTCGGACATGCAAAAGAACATTTAATCACAAAGGTTTTGAAATTTATGCGTGACTAGTTCCCGATGATTTTACAAGCTCTTACTGAGTTTGACAACAATCTGCATGGAGAAATGCCTCCAATCTTTAGTCTTCTGTGTCCAAATCACCACTGCTGAACAGAACAAACCATTTTTCGCAAGTTCAATCTTATGGAACACATTCACTATATGCTTTAAAGATGTAAAGCAAAACTTCCGCATATGAACCTTTGTTGGCACAAAATTCGTCATTTTCGAAGCAAACAAAAATTTTTGTTGTTTACACTATAATTTTCACTAAGCTAAGTGAGAATAAATGGCAGATTTGTACCCTTTAAAATGACAGATAAGTTTTTAAAACAAAAACCGCTACCTTTTGTAAATCCTGCATTTTTAAGTCATACACCCAATATTTTTATGGATAATTCACTTTCAGTACTGGTTACAAATTACTTGGCTTGTGGAGAAGGAAATACTTAATTTTACCCGCCAATGGTGACTTATTTGTCTGTGAGACCGGGTGTGTTAAAAGAATTGAATAACTTAATTCTTCTTTATTGTTTTTAAAAAATTTTGTAAATTTTAACATTGAAGTAAAGGAGCTTAAATTGATTAATTATTATTGTCAAAGAGCATACATTTTCAAAAAAAAAAAAAAAATGTGAACTATTAGTGATTGAGACCGACACCACCATTGATTAATGTCAAATTTGCGTCACCATTGGCTGGTTAAAAGTGATGCTGATAATAATGTGTTAAAAAGGAACATAAAATTTGAATAAAAATCATTCATAATGAGCGTATGATAAATATTTTAAATTTGTTACTCATTATAATTAAATATTAATCATACGCACAGTTGTGCATTTTTGTCATATAAATTGCAATGTTAGACATGGATTTTTCATTGCTTGGGTTCATTTCTCACTTATGAATTTAATAAAAATGAGTTCAAATATATAAAGGATTATTAAAAGTCAACTTTTTTTTTTTTGATCTATTTTTGGAGTTTTTACCCATTCTTCAAAAATTTTCGTTCGGTAAAGTGGAGGTCATACTGAAAAAGTAAAAAAAATGTATGGCGGTCGTAAAAATGCGCAAGATGTTTTTGATTTACCTTAAAGTGAACACTTGAAGGATTAACCCAATATATATTTTTACACCGGATCTTTTTTGAATAAATAGCTTTAACTCTACTGGAAAAAGGAAATATTTTATTTTTTGCACTTTCTGAACTTCTCGTAGAAAATTGTTTTTTTTTTTTTAAATACTTACAATGGAAACAATTTAATGAAAGTTGTAGTATATTTCCTTGAAATAATCTTTAATAATAATAAAAAAACATTATGACAGTCAAATCACCGTAACCTTTATAATCATAAACCAAAGTCACACAAAAAATATGCTTCTATTTGAAATCTGAATGCACGTGTTGACAACAACTGACATCAAACCTTACTTTTTTCTAATCAGAGCTAAAAAATAAAACAAAACATGAGTTACAGTTACCTAATGTATTGAGAAGTTCATCAAACGGTCAGAAGGAATCCTGCCCGACATTTTTTTTAATTTTGTCCAGCTAGATTAGTGATTTACAACAGTGTGCGTTGGTTGAGGAATTTGTGTTACAAATAGTTTTTGTTAGAAAGCTCTTGATGTATATTTTATCTGACATATGTGCATAAAGTTTGAAATTGTGAAGATTGCACTTATACCTTTTGAGTTAATTTTTTTTAATAAATGAGTGATATATAGAGAAGATATTTTGAAAAGAAAATGTTTATATATAAAACCGTTTTGATTCTTTGCCACATCATCGTGCTCATCTTCATACACACTTTCTCTATTTCTGATCGTGTTGTTTACTGGATGGTCCTTAAAGTTCTTGAATTTAAGTAACTATAGTGCAAGGGTGCCCAAGCCCTATACTCTTGGTGCTCACTTGTTTTTGTAAATGCTCTTAGTTATAGGCTGTGTGTTTCTATACTCAATACAGCACTCAGCACTAGCAATATGAAATGCACAAACAACTTTTTCTTGCTAGTTTTTTTTGGTTTTGTCGTTCTTCACTGTATACACGCAAGTGCAAAGCAACGAGACTTTCGTATGCGTTGCTGGTAAACATTGTCGACAGCGATCATCAATGTAGATTTTGTTTTTGTTTATCGTATGGTATCGTTAAAAAAAGTGCGTATTTTTTTCATTGTTCTTTGTATGTGTGTTTTTTACAACAAAAAATATTGAATAAAAATTAGTTTTTCTTTAAATGTCTTGGTGTTTGCTCTTTCATAAGGAACTTTTGGACACCCCTGCTATAGTGCATTTGTTTTATTTTTTGGGTGACATTATGGCAATTGCTGCATATTTCGATCCACCTTTCAGCCATCATGTTGACTCTTGTATAAATTGGTAGGAACCAAAAATATTTATAGTTGTCACTGCTGGTAGTTTCGAACCTCCCATGCATATTAATTAATATAAAATTGTATATGTTTCCTTTCTCTTCATAAATAGTTGGATAATTATTACTAGTTGGTATGTTCCATTTAATTCCTCTATTAAGATTTATTTATGTCATCAATCACTGGTCGCTGAGAAAAAATGTTTTATATAATCTTAAAATAAAAGTAGTCAAGAATCTTTTATTTCTTAAATCATTACTTATTTTTATTACGTCATTCATGTAAAACTTATTTATCTGAGCCATAAAATATTACTCTAAAAAGTTTTAGGTTTTTTTATCGCCCACTAAAACTCATAAAAAGTTAATTTTATTATCTTAATGATGGCACATTATTTCGTAACTAAATTAAAAGCATTGACATTTTTACAAACTGTATAAAATATTGTTTTGTTATTTTGTTAGCAAGATATTAAAATCAAATTTATGTTAAAAATTAAAGAGATATAATTTAAAAACTTTAACAATTACTATGTGGTAAAATTTGCATTTTTGTCATATAAACTGCAATGGTAGACATTGATTTGTTATTTCATTTGACTATTAGTGATAGTCGATACTCTTAATGTCAAAAATTTATTTTTTTTTTCATTTGGGTAGTTTTACAGGCGATGTTAAAAACATATTTACTTTCTAAGATATATTTAACTAATGCCTCTCCATGTGCACAAATTCAGTGAGTAAGAACTTGATAAAATTAGTCAAACACTTTACAAAAATACACACAACAACAGTAAAAAATATATTTTTTTTAATGAATCACTTTTACTTTACTTTTGTAACAACAAATGAAAACATAATAAAAATCAATCGCGTTTTGAATTTCAATTAATAAAGAATTTTTTTTTATAAAATAAAAAATATTGTATATTGTTGGTCTTTTTATTCAAAAAGTAAATATGTACGTGCAAACAAATTGATTTAAAGATTTTAAGCTATAAGGTTGTCAACTTCAGAAAACGAGTTTTCTTTTCTACCATCCAATACCCATCATATGGAAATTTCAAGAGTCGCGTTTAGGTTCATTGCTTTGGTTTAAACAAATACGGTCACAGTTTAAAATGGCTTGTGTTACTCAAGACGCAACGAAATTTTACACAATTGTGACATCAATAGAGAGCAATATCATCGAGAAAGTGCAAAGCATCATAATCAAACCTCCGGCTGCCAGCATATATGAAACCTTGAATGCAAAATTAATTCATCAGTTCATTTTCCGACTCCGAAGATAAACATATCAAGAAACTTTTGATAGGACAGAAAACCACCAGATTTTTTGAGTCAAATGTGCTCATTAGATCAAGGAAAAGTATCGCAAGATATACCAAAACAACTTTGAATGCAGCGGCTACCATCCCAAATGAAAGCAATTTTATCCGTCAGTGAAGTCCGTTTAGAAAAACTATCCACCACGGCAGATAAAATTTGCGATTGCTCAGATACAGAACTCCACTCGATTACTTCTTCATTAGAAAACCGTACGAGCAGGCTTGTTAATATAGAACGTCAGCCGGAAAATTTGTGCAACAAAACCGTAGTCAACAGGTAAGCGTAGTCGTTCCAAGTCAGTTTCAAGCAAGGATAAACCATTGTGTTAGTATCACTTCAAATTTTGAAACAAAGCCAATAAATGTATTATCCCTTGCAATTTCAACCAACCAAATCAGGAAACCTAAATGGCGCTCCATCTTCACTGACGGATGGGAGTAGCCAAGAGCTATGTCGCCTGTTTATTCCAGATATTAATCGAAATCCAAGTTTTTAGTAGATTCTGGAGCAGACGTTTCAGTAATTTCACTAACATCTCTACAATACAAGCAACAGCCTAGATCACTAATTTCGATTTGGGACGAAATTTCACTGCTGATATAGATAAACCTATCATTGGATCAGATTTTTTGGGTAATTATGGTCTACTTATCGAAGTTTGAAATAATCGCCTCATCGATGCCAAATCTGTGCTGTTATTATAAATACTACACTATTTATTATATTTTTATATTTTTCTTAAGTTTCATCAAAATCAACCCAAATATATATAACATTTCGCTATCTTTCCATGAGAAATTCCAAATATTGAAAAATTTGACTTTTGACCTTCACGATTTAAGGTTTAATGATTTCTGATTTAAGTAAAACTTTCAGACTATATTTAAAATTATCTGGGTTATAATATTCTGAATAGATTTTACTTAAAATTTATAAGAGTAAGGAAGTTGGGCTCATTCGCCAAAATGTGGCCAAAAAATAGTTTTTTTTTTCTCGAAAATCGCAAAATTTACATCACAGCTACGGAAAAACTATAGGAGGTATTGTCATACATTTTATACAAAAATTTACCAAACTGGGGGGGTGAGAGTGAAAAGAACAGTTAGTAAACATACGTCACGTATCGAATGTCGCGTTATAAGTAATACAAACATTTTTAAACCCAAACCTTAGCAAACATTTTATTTAAATTTTAATAAAATTTTTAATTTTAAAAATTATGTTCCAATTTTCTGATTTTTGCATTTGTCTAGAGGCAGCAGAAAAAAAGTTATATTGTAACTTTCAATTTCACGAGGCCAATGTACTTTATATGTCGTTTTCAAAACCGATTTCAACAATGATTGGATTCTATGACACTCCCGATTATTACAATCAGATTTTTGGTTCAGAAGATATAGTCCTTCAAACTTGACTGATTTTCAGTATTCAAAATAATAGACCATTTTTAGGTAATTTGATCCGCCTTCAGATACAGTACCTCGCAACGTAGGCTTTATTATTCAAAAACCAAAAAATTTTCATATTTAAATATGAAAACATGTACGAATGAACGTTCGTCATGCAGGATTTGACTTTTAAATCTTTTGATTATCTCATTTGGTTCAAAAGATATGATTTTTGCAACGAAAAAACTTCAATTTTTTTGCACGTTCAGATTCGAATTTTTCACTAAATTTTTGCACAGGGATAGCTCTGAGTTATGTCTAAGCTTTCATGGGAAACAAGAAGATAAAACATGTAATTTTAAAGCTTTGAGGTGTTTTTATACTGCTGTAAAATTATCTAAATAATTTTTTCGATTCATACGCATCCAAGCTTCATATGTACAACTATTGTAATATTTTCAATCAAAATTTTAATATAATTTCACTTCTTTAATAAGCTTAAGAATAATTTACGAACATATATTTTTGACAAGTAGATAAATTTGGAATGCTTTCACAATACGTCCTTTTAATGAAAGGGACCCTGAAAACATAAAGCAGCTTTAAGATGTCCATCTAATACAAAAAAAAGGGTCAATAATAATAACAAATTACGAATTTTATCCAACTAACAATATTGTATTAAAAATAAAACGTATACCTACTAACAAAAAACAGATGAAATAAATCTTTAGTAATCTGAACATACATTGTTTGTTATTGATATAGCTGGGTATTGTTAACATTTTCACAACATCCACTGCGGTAGTCATCAAATATTCACACAGTTAGGCAATTTGACATTTATTTATACATACATATAAACTCAAACTCAGTCACGATAACATACATATGAACAAGAGTCCCAGCAGTTCTAGGAAACAGTTCCGAACTAGTGATTTTACCCATCATGACTAGTTATTTTAACATGTGCTTGTCCTAAGCAGAGGGTCAATTGACCCTTATTGACAACAATCTGACTGTCTAATAGCTGGTCCAAAGTAGTCAGCGCATTGGATTCACATACTGGTTAAATAACGTCAGTTAACTTACTAGCTACCTTACTGGTAACTTGATCAGCTACATAACTAGTTATTTTAACATGTACGAGTGCATATTGACCTCAAATAGTCAGCTAAAAGACATATCATAAGCAGTCCAATAAACGATAGCTTGTAAACAAACCTTTCTTCGACAACTCCCCAGAGAATTTCTTCTGGAGGGTTAAATAACTAATTTCTAAAGTGCAGTACAAAACAAACGTTTAAATTGTCTTAACTATAGATTACTAAGAGACACTAAAGTAACTATTGACTTCATGCTATGTTACATGGGAAGTCAGTATACTTAAACTAAAATAAAAATTAACTGTATGAACGAATTATCACACAACACGTTTAAAGTGACTACACTCCAGATTACTTAGAGACACTTAAGTGACAATTGTCTTCACGCTAGATTACCTGGGATGTATAAAGTAACCAATTGTCTTCTCTCTGCATTACAAAGAGCACATACGTGTGAAATGACCAAATATATAAGGGATACATTGACTACATGCTTAACTGCTGGGGTATAACATTTTCACATACATTTACTGTGATAATAATATTAATATAATGATGTTGAAAAAAACTGAAATCCTGTATCTACAGTTTGCATTAGTATGTGTGCGGGTGTGATAGTGTTAGACTGTGTCTGTTTACATGTGTGTATAGAATATCAGTTTTGTCATATTTGTCAGTTTATCCCAAAAATCGATTATACCTCCGTGTCCGTGTATTGTTCTCAAATTTATGGATGTGACACTTTTGTCGCGTGGTTTATTGCTTCATGTTGTCTGTCCTTGTAGTCTGGAAAAGGTGGTTGATGATTGTGTACGTATGAATAGACTATAGGCATAAAGATGTATATGAATTTGTAAAAGATGTAGATGTTATTTAAAAAACAGTATTTGCCAATACAATAGAAAACTTTTGTGATAATATGGCTTTTACCATGACAAAGAGAAATATGTAATTAAAATTTCTATATGCTAATAACATATCGATGGTTTAATATAGAAAGGCCACATAATTTTTAATTTAAAAAACTTTCCGCTTAAAAAAAAGTAAAGTAAGTTCAAAATAAAAATTTTAAATATTTTTAGGTAAACAAAATTTATTTTTTTCCAAAGTTGGTTTTTTCATTTTTTGGAATATTTTTTTCGAATTGTTTTTTTTTTTAATTTTTTTTTTCAAATATAAAAAAATTTTTTTTTTTTAAATTTTAAAAAAAATTTTTCTGCTTTTTAATTTTTTTTTAATATTTAGTGAAAAAAACTTTTGGTGAAAAAAAAAAATTCAGGTTACAAAAATTTTTTTTCCAATGTTGACCCATTACTTACTGTGGTATTATATACGCCGTTGCAAAGGTCTTTTTGAAATATCTATCATTAGATGTCCATATTGTCTATATTAATGACTTAGTAATCCAGATATAGGTCAAAAATAGGTAAAAAAACGAGGTTGTCCTGGTTTTTTCCTTATATCACAGCCATTTGTCTCAGCCATAGCAACCGAGCCGGAAGAATTCCGGAGATATGGATGTATGAATCGTGTTTGTAAGTTGTTTGGAGGCTTCGGAAAGTTGATTTCAACAGGCAGACAGAAGAACATGGCTTAATCGACTCCGCTATCTATAAGGATCCAGAATATATATACTTTATAGGATCGGAAAATTATATTTTGAAAATTACAAACGGAATGACAAACTTATATGTACCCTTCTCACAAATCAAATAAGAAACAAGTCCTTAAATCAAGAATGTGCAAAATAAATTAGAGTACATTTCTGTTACAAATATATATAATTGTAAGTCACTTATGTCACACTTAAAATAAATGACCTTCTTGTTTCCAAAAGATTTTAATTTTAACCCATTCTATACAGTATACTTACAGTCATATCGAATTTCCATTATTTATTTTACCACTTTTCAGGCAATTTCATAACATTGACGTTAAGCTTTATTTTGGATTTTATTACTGAAAACCACATTACAATTTTCTTTTAAGTTTCCATTATATTGTCATTTACTGTTTATTGCACAAGGAAAGAGCCATTGGCCATAACAACGAAGGCAACAGAAAATATAAAAAAAGAAAATCATAATATCTTTTTGCCTAATGGTTTTTGGCTTAATTTCATACAGCAATTTAAGATTCATCCCTCATCCATATAAATAATAACCAAATACCGAACGAACATCGTTCAACCATTCGATATGATCCCAGCAGTTCTTGGTGACTGTCCCGAACCTGTGTCCTGTACATAAGTAGTTACGTGACAAGTTATTTTTATACGTTTATGTTCTAATTGACCCTTTTTAATTACAAAGTAGTCAAACGCATTAGATTCACATACCGGTTACATAGAGTCATTTACCTTACTGGCTACTTATTTGGTTACCTGATCAGATACATAACTACATGCAGAAAGAAATATAGTTGTGCATGTTTACTGCAACCATTTCAACATTTTTTAACAATATTATAGTCACAGTAAGTATTTATATGATTGTGGTAACTATAATATGGTTAATTTACGATTCACATGATTGTATCAACCATATGTATGGTTACAGTAAACATGTATATGTTTCTGACAACCATTTATATGATAAAGGACTTACCATATTATGTTGCTCTCGGCTTATGGATATCATAATCAGAGAACAATATATTATGATACAATTATTCATAAAAATAGTTGTCACAAACATATACCTGTTTACTGTAACCATATATATGGTTCATACAATCATGTAAATCATAAAGTAACTATATTATAGTTACCAAAATCATATAAATAGTTACCTTGACTATAATATTGTTAAAAATGATGAAATGGTTACAGTAAACATGCACAAATTTTGAAATGGTTACAGTAAACATGCACAACTATATTTTTTTTCAGCGTGTAGTTATTTGAACATATCGGGTGCTAATTAATCTCAAATAGTCAGTTAAAAGACAGATGTTCCATTAACCGATTACTTGTAAACAAAACATTTTCCAACATCTCTATTTTACACTAAAATGACAATTGACGTCACGTTAGGTTAGGTTACATAAGATGTCTGTTTATACTTAAGCAGACAAAGAAATTAAACTGTATGAGAATTATATCAACACAATTTGTATAAAACCAGCTTGTATGAATTACTCACAAAAAAAAAAACCCAGCAATTCTAGGAGACAGTCCCAAACTAGTGATTTTACCCCATCATTTACGGATGACTACAATATAGAATACTTAGACACACTTAAGTGACAATTGTCTTTACGCTAGATTTCTTGGGATGTATATAGTAATCAATTGTCTTTTCTCTGCACTACAAAGAGCAATGACCCAAAATATATAAATTGAAGTCAGCCAAGTGATCAGACCTTAGTGACAATTACTGTCTATAAGGGATACATTGACTACTTGCTTAACTGCTGGGATGTGAAAGCTTCTTATTTTATTTTCAATACATTTTTTATATAGAACACAAATACAATGATGTGTATTTGTATATATATGCATGTGTTTTTGCGGTATTCATAAAAGCGACTCTATTGGATTTTTGGCCAAAAACTTACTTAGTAACTCTATGCCAAAACAATCATCCATTCATTCATGCATGCGAGGATCACTGTGATAAGTATGGTGATTACAAAATATTTCTAATTATTTGGTTCTTATAAATATAATCGTTTATTTGGTGGTTATATAATTGCTGTAGGTGTGAATTTTTTAATTTTTGTTAATTTAATATAGAAAAAACTTTTCCCAACAGCATTAGGGAAGCTTAATATATATTAAAAACTTTTATCTAGTTCTTCTTTTGAGACACATTCAAAGTTTGTTCAAGCAGTATCATACAACCCTCGTTCACATATAGTTCTTCTTTTAGAATCTGAAATATTTTTGTAATCACCAACAGTATGTTCGGTTGTGTGTCCGTAGTCACATTTACATGAAAGTGTTGTTGAAATTTAATATTTTATAAACGAATTAAGTTGTATTTCATCTATGTGTTAGTATTTGGATGTGGGTTACTGCGTTACAACACATTTACTTAAGTTGTTTGTATGCTGTATATGGTTGTGTGTAAAAATATTGTACTGATGTTCTAAAAATTTATTCTCAAATTTAGCCTTGATTCAATTTTAAGCAACACACCCACTACTCTTCCACACATACAGAAACTTATCTATGTGTATATAAAATATTCTTTATTTTAACAATTCATATGCTTGTAAGTAGCATACATATGTGTGTAAATGTGTGGGTGTGTGTTTTTGATGTATGAGTGTAAGAAAATATTTTGGTATTAAACTCAAATGTCCTTTTAACGCTAAAATCTATGTCACATTAGTAAAAAGGATGTGTTAAAAATACATTTTATAGATTTTATCAATTATCTTTGTATGAAGTAGAATATAAAACAAAAAATGTCAACATGCTTTTATATAAATTCTTATAAGGTGAGTGTAAAAATTATAAGGTCACATATTCTTCGTTATGTTTCTCTTAAAATACAAATAAAATTGATTTGTATTATTCAGTAAAATGAATATTGCTCAAACGTTGTTCAAATAGAAATCCTTTCCTCTCGTTTGATTACTATTCTGTTCATAAACAAAATATTAAAAATCTGCATTTTGAAGTGCGTTAAAAATATAATGTCAGTTACAATAAAACAATGTTTCTTGATTGTTTTTTATTTCAATAGAAACATTAAACATTTTTGTTTATCTATATATATAAAAATAGTTTTAAAAATGTATAGTAATTCACAAAATGAGAACGCCTGGGCCGATTTCTGTAAAATTTTTTGTCATTTGTTCGTATTTTCGAGGAGAAGGTTTTTACAGAAGAAAATTTTGAAAATTCCCTCTGGAAAAGTCGGAAAATTGGAAAAATCTAAAATCGAGTATTACTCTAAAGCTCGTCTGAAGGCTTAAAATTGGGGCGAGCCGAAGTTCGCTTGTCCACTTGTTGTTTTATAATATTTTATTTTATTTATGAAATCTTCTAGTGTTTTTAGCCTTATATCGCGCCTATCATTGAAAATTGTTGAACTTTTAGCTTTGTAAGCAAATTATACTGTTATATTTGGAGAATAAACTAGCCGCCCTACAAGAAATAAACGTTCCGACGATTCCATAACAGACAATCCATGTTACATAAGTCATGTCTCAGTGATATGGAAACACGTATCTGAACGATTTTATTGCTGATAAAAACAATTTTAGTTCGTAATATTCTTCCTAAATGATTTGATAACACTCCTGGAAGTCCAAACTCTTCATTTTCCACTTGAACTAAACGGAACCCCAACCGCAACCGGAAATTCTATATGAAAAATAAATAGGTTGGCTTTTCAAATTTCACTAGAAGTTTATAAAACCATTTAAATTTAATATTGTTTCATCTGAAAAAAATAATTTTCAAGTCCAACAATCTTTGTTTCTTTTAAAGAAAAAGTTTTATATACTTGCTTTTTCTCTTAAGTTTCATGCTTTTTATCCTGTGATTCGATATAAAGTGTTTTAAAGGGTCTCAAGACTATAATTTTGACCGATTCAAACCCAATTCCATTTTAGTCACAAAGGGTATTCCAACAAGAGGTGTTATTTTGAATCACCCCGTATTTCGGTAGCTGTCACTTTTAAAGCTTTTATTCTTAGACATTTGACAAGTAGAATCTACGCCATTACTAAAAATGGAACGATACACGATTCAACAACAACTACAAAAATGGTGAAACCTTGAAGTCATAGTTCGCAAAACTAAAGCATTTTTGGGTCGTCGTGAAGCACCTTGTCGGACCGCAATACAGAAATTGGTAGACAAATTCGAGCTGATGGGACAAGTTAGTGATGTAAAGAATAAAACCAGTGCACGTCGCTCAAGAACAACTGAGAATATTGCTGCTGTAGCCCAAAGTCTTGAAGAAAACTCAGGTTTGTATATTCCTCGTCATGCTTTGGAATTGGTCATTCCACAAACGTCGTTACACCCTATTTTATGGTCGGAGTTGGATGATATTGATCTGGACAACCTTTACTTTCAACAAGATGACGCTACGTGCCACACAAGCAACGAAACCATTGCTCTTTCACGTGAAAAGTTTCCTGACCGTGTTATCTCTCGAAGAGATGATCACAATTGGCCACCGAAATCTTGTAATTTAACACCTTGCGACTTCTTCCTCTGGGGCCACATGAAAGATAAGATCTACGACAACAGCCCAGCGTCGATTCAAGATCTCAAAGATAGAATTCGTAAGGCAATCGAGGACATAGGGCAGCCACTTTGCGATTTGGTTATGGAAAATTTCAAGAAAAGGATATGGTCCTGTAGGCGTGGTCGTGGCGGCCATTTGGCTGATGTTGTTTTTCATTATTAACGGCTTATCTTCCTCTTTATTATGAAATAAACAACCGATCATTTATCTCAAAAAATGCCATTTATCTTTGAATACCAAAATAAGACCTCTTGTTGGAACACCCTGTATTAGTGCTTTGTACAGTATCACAAGGCGTTTGTTTATTTTATTTATTTTGCCTTAATTTTCGATACCTTCTTAATAAGTATGTTCCACACAAACAAACAATAACATTTTTACATAAATAACATTTATCTAACATTGATTGCAGACTTATGAGCACATCATAAAGGTAATTAATTGAGAGAGAGCTATTCTTATCTGAACAACGTTTTAGCAAGCATTATTTTAGTCATAAGCAGAACGAAAAGTAAGTGACCTTATAATTTTGACACTCACCTTATAGTCAAATAAATAGTTTGAGTTATTATATTCTACACCACGATAGTGGGGAGGGTATTATGCGTTTGTGCTGATGTTTATAACGACCAAAAAGATTAGTATAAATCCCACCTTAAATTATAGAATCACTTTCAGAGTCGATTGAACGATGTCCGTCAGTACGTCCGTTCGTCTGGCTGTCCATGTAAACCTTGTGTGGAAAGTACAGGTCGTAATTTTGAAGTTATGTCGATTAAATTTTGGTACATAAATTTTTTCTGGATGAACTACGATGCCTATAGAAAATGGCAGATATCGGTTCACTATTTCACTTAGCCCCCATACAAATGTCCTCCCGAAATAGGATTTTATCGGTCATAAATATTCAATATATACACAGTCTTACAAAAGTTTGAAATTTTTCTATTTTTTTGGAAAATATAAATTTTTATTAAGAGTTGTAACTACATTATTATTTAATGCACTTAAAAAATATATTTCCAACATATTTTATAGTATTTTGTTGGTATTTTAAATAAATAACAACAAAACACGAGTAATTGGTATCCTTTTAATGTTACATAAGTTTACATACTCTGCAAAAAAATGTTGTACCGTTAAAATTTCCGCTACAATTTTTATGATGCTTTGTGTAAAATCAGTGGTAGAAAGTTTAGTTTCACTAAAAGTGATCACATTGGCAAAATAAAATCAAAAAGTATTTTTAGTGGAAGAAAATGGGCAAAGGCAAAGAAATTTCTGAGCCAATTCGAAAAACCGTCATTAAGTTGAGAAATGATGGCAAATCTTTTAATGAAATTGGAATTTTATTAAATCTAAGTAAAAGCACAGTCCAAACAATAATAAAAAATTTCAAAGAAAATGGAAATTAAAAAAGCAAATCTCGTAGTGGGCTTCCCCGCATTCTCGACAAACGAACAGAATGGTCTATTATACGTCCCATTCAAGAAAATCCTAAGCTAAGTGCCGTCGAACTAAACTGGAAAATGAGAACAAATCTAGAAATTACCGTTTCTGATCAAACTGTTCGCTGATGTATCAAGAGAAATGGGTACAATAGCAGAGTTGCCAGAAAAAAACCGTTACTTAGATCTGTGAATATCCAGAAGCGCTTAGAATGTGCCCAAAAGTACGAAAGTGCTCATGAAAATTACCCTACATTTTGGGAGAGGATAATATTCACAGATGAAAGTAAATTTATTGTTTTTTGGAGGTGATGGACGAACAAAAGTTTGGCGAAAGCCTAATGCAGAGTTATTACCACAAAATGTTAATTGCACCGTAAAACATGGAGGCGGGTCAGTCATGGTCTGGGGATTTATGGCGGCAAATGGTGTCGGTAAAGGTCAGGTTCATCGATGGTACTATGGATAAGGCCATGTATATCGATATTTTAGAGGATAGCAACTTCTAGATCTGGAGGACAACGCAATATTTCTCCAGGACAATGATCCGAAGCATTCATCAAAGTTAGTTAAGGAGTGGTTTCTATATAACGTTAAAAACAAATAGGAACATCCCCCGCAGTCGCCCGATCTTAACGTTATTGAACATTTATGGGATATTTTAAAACGAGGTCTAAAAATCGACAAGTAACATCAGTTCCAGCACTCAAAGAATCGTTGATGGAAGAATGGAGCAAAATTACTCCAGAAATAACAAAAAAATTGTCTTTGTCCATGTCAAATGTAATTAAAGCCAAAAGAGGCCACACAAAATATTAATTTATTTTTTTTTATCCCGTATGTAAACTTATGTAAATTAGCTTTATGCAAAAAAATTAATTATTTTATGTTTTTTAGTAGAATTTAATGAAAATAAATTAGATTTGTGTGTATTTTATCTCAATAAATCCAAAATAGCATAGAAAAAGTAATTAAAAAATTGTTCACAAAATATTTATTAAAAAAGATGAAATATATTAGGGGTATGTAGACTTTTGTAAGACTGTGTAGGTATCTACACAAATTTCACTCTAAATAAATTTTATGTACGCAAAAGTCATGTCATCTAATTTTATGATGATTAGTCCATAATTAGTCATAGCTCTCATATAAGAAGCGCTTCTGAAATTCACTTAAACGAGCATAAATTTCATTAAAAGCATGGTATTCACATAAAATTCAACAACAATTTTTTTCGTATAGACATAAAACATACTGCCTAATTTCAATGCAAGCGGTCCATTATTAGTCATAACTCCCAAAAAAATTATAAAAATTTTAAGAGACAAATGTTTTTTCTCAATTACCTAGTGTAGGGATGGGCTTGACCGACCATTCTCTCTTACTTGTTTTTAGTATTAAATTTAAGCAATACGATATCAGTATCGTAAATCTGTTATAAACTTTTGTTTAATTGACATTTTTCGTAATGTAGGATATGATAAGGGTTGTTTTATTTATTTATAAATTGCTAATTGTTTGTTTGAAATTTTATTTTGCCATTCTAAAGACATTTACCTTTTTTAATAAGTTTTCCTTTTTTTCAAGTATTCTAAATTATAAGTATGTTAGGTAGACCTGCAATATTTATTATATGAATTAACAGAATATGATTTGAAAACCAACCAATCCAACATTTTTCCTAATATAAAAAAAACAATATTTTAAAATTTTTGTTTGAAATATTTTAAATTTTTTTCTGAAAAACAATCATAAATATTTGAAAATCCAGTGATTTTCATACCGAATTTTTAAAACAGTTTCCACATTCTATTTTTAAATCACGCATCAAGATTCAAAAGTTAATAATAAGTATGTATTACAAAATGTTTAACACATTTTACCTATAAATCTATTTCTTAAATTTTTACTATTTTCTTACTGTTTCTCTATATGACGTGAAGCACACACTTTCAAGTCCTGCAAATGTCACAAGCAGTACATGTTTGTGGCCTACTTTTAATTTTTTTTTTTTTATATTTCATACATCATTTTAAATAGCCATGTTTGACCTTTAAATATTTCTTTATATTTTTAATGAAATATAAAATGTTTCTTACAATTAACAAGGTTTTGCAAGTTTACTTTTCATTTCTTATTTAGTTGTGTAACATTTTTACAACATTTTATCACAAAAACATCTCCATTGACATCAATGAACTGAACAAAATGTTCAACATTTAGTTTTTATCTTTTTGAATGACATTTTAGGTCATTCATTTAAATTCTGACATTCAAATAATTTGATGTTGTATCAACAGTTGTCATTCTTTTTTTCCCCCTTAAAAAAAGAAGAAAGTTTTAAGAGAGATTTTTTGACATTTTGTGAATCGATAAAATGTTTGCAAATAATCTAAGGAATTGTAGGTCTGTGTGTAGAAAAGAAAATATCACAGTGATTTAAAGTGACATTTATTAGAGAATGAAATTTTTAATTAGTTTTACATTACATGTGCTTTTCTAAAAATATATATTTTTTTGTTGCTAACAAGACAACTTTTTATCTTTTTCACCGTACTTTTACAAAATTGCCTTCTATGATGTCAGTCACTAATCAGTTTTTTAATATTTTTTTAAAATAAATTATAACCAATAACATAAATGAATATGAGTGTTAGAGTTGGTAGAGAGTAACGCTGACTGGCTCCAGATTCCAAAAATATAAAAATTCCGCCATTTTTATTTTTTAAGTATTGCTAGCCATTACAAAATCAATAAAAATATATTATTCATGACTTGACAAGTGCTGCATTACATCCTTTAAAATGTTTCTAATCCAACATCAATTTCTACCTTTGACTTCTGGTAGATCAGTTCCTTCCTCTCCTTAAAGTTAGGAAATTTTTTGCAAAAATTAAAGATCATAAAATCTTATAAAAGTTTGCTCTGAAAGTATAGTTATTTATATTTAACAGAGAAAGTAGATACATCTCAAACGATGCATATTGGTGAGCTGAATACGAAATAAAAATAATTATAACTTCAGTTTACTACCACGACATCATTATAATGTGTCCCGAAAAAGCTTCGAAAAAACTAGTTTATGTCCAATTTGATCACTATATTAATTATTACACAGGCCAACAGCAAAAAAGGCTTCAATAACCACTATATAGATTTGATTCACAATAGCTACCTAAGTACAAAAATGGTAAACATTTTCAATTATATGGAGAGTTTTTTTTTTAATTTTTAAGTAAAATTATAAATTTTGTTAAACGTTGCTCCACATAATTAATGACCACGGGTTAGTCTGATATTATTCAAATAAACCAAAAATATTAAATTTATATAACCTTTAATCTGTTTATATATTGCGTTTTAGTTTCGGTAGTTTCGGAGTTATACTAACAAATTGAAGCAAAAAATATGTTTTTTTTTCGTGAAAATTAAAAATTTTTTTATTTTAAAAAATCATGAAAAATAGAAAAAGGCAGAACTTGTTCAGGTTTATTGCTTCATCGGAAATCTACATGTAATGTGAACAAAATTAAATAACGGCCATTGGATTCGATGGATTATTTTAGAATTCATTCACAATTAAATTGAGTAGTTAATGTTCTTCTCTCGATTAATTGAATTTTGACACATTTTCTCCATGCTATGTACAAATTATCACGTCTATATTGCATTTCAATCGGTTTAGTAATTTTGGAGTTATAATGACAAATTGAAACCATAAATATATTTTTTACGTGAAAATATCAATTTTTTTTGTTTTCAAAAAATCATGAAAAATAGAAGGAGGCTGAAATTGTTCAGATTTATTGCCCAATCGCAAAGCCACATGTAATAAGAACAAAATGAGATATCGATTATAAAAATCAATGGATTTTTTTTTTCAAATTTCTTTACAATTAAGTGAATTCGCTTATTTTTACAAAATGTTTGTGTTTTCTTTGGTATACATAAAATTGAGTAGTTAATGTTCTTCTTTCGATTGATTAAATCTTGAACACATTTCCCCATGCTATATGCAAGTTTTAACGTATATATTACGTTTAAATCGGTTTAGTAATTTTGGAGTTATAATAACAAATTGAAGCAAAAAAATATATTTTACGTGAAAATAGTTTTTTTTTTTTTTGTTTTCAAAAAATCATGAAAAATAAAAAAATGCAGAAATTGTTCAGATTTATTGCTTTATCGGAAAACCGTATGTAATTGGATCAAAATAAGATATTTTTCATAAAAATGTATGGATTCTTTTCGAATTCCTTCACAATTAGGTGAATTTGCTCATTTTCAAAAAATTTTTGTTCTTTGTTTGATAAACATAAAATTGAGTAGTTAATGTTATTCTTTCGATTGATTGAATTTTAAAACCATTTTTCCCTTTGCTCAAACAGTATTCAGGGGGTATATTTGTATGGATGCTACGGGAAATCATGAACCGGTAATGCACATTTTCAAATCCAAACAAACCTTATCAACAGAGAGTATATGTGGAAAACAGACATGCATAAAGATGGAATATAGCTAGATCCTCTTAGAATTATATGAGGACCCAGAATATATACAATTGTTGAGTCTACTACCAGTATTTGAATATATTATAAAAGACTACAATATAGCTTCTATGTTTTTTGATAACCCAAGAATATTGTAATCCCATTATCATACAGAGCTTCAACCCAAAATATATAGTTAAGAATATTATAAATAAAAACAATAGCATCTAATTTTTTTTTCTAAGGTAAAAAGATAGTCTTTAAAATATATTCTTTGGACTTTTGCTAGTTGTTGGATGTTATTCAGAGATTCTAAGAATTTCTAAAATCATAAAAGTACTAGATGTTTTAATGCTAAATATAGACATGTAAATGCTTTGTTTTGTTCCCTTACAAAAAATTATGTTTTTACTTTTAAATTTTTCTATGTTCTATGTACATTTTTGCTGTGTAATTCTTATTCAATTTAAAGTTTTGCGCCTTTATGCAGACTAAGGCTGAGGTCACGCAAAGCGTTGAACGGCAAAGAATAAAAGCATATAAAATACTATTGAAGTGGCCATACAATGAGCAATTTGATTAGAGTTGTATATAAATGGTTAATTTTTCCATAATGTTGTCTTGCTGGGTTTGTGGGATAAACAAAAAATCTTCCTTTCCATAAATGTATTAACTTCTTGCGGAAAAATACGAAATTCCCGCAATAACATTAAGCTAACTTATCTTGACAGTGGCATTTTAACAATTAACCGCTCGGTAATAAGCAACTAGCCACTCTAATTCTTCGCTCAGCCGTTCACCATTTTGCCATGATGACGCTCATTGCAAGGCCTCTGCCTTAAACATAACATTCCAGCTTAAACAGTACTTACCTACACAGAGAAAACAGAGTCGTTATAGCAACCGAATTTGTTGCCAATCGAATGATTCGGTTGCACACATAGAATTTTTCGGTTCTATCAACAGAAAGTCAGATGACAAAGAAGAATTTTGGTTGAAGTAACCAAACATTTATTACCGCTTCTAAAATGTTGTAGCTACAACTGTAAAATTCGGTCACTAAGGTAGAATCATTCGATTGGCAACATATTCGGTTGCTATCACGAATCTGTTTTCTCTGTGTAGTAGTAATATTGGAGCAAAGTGATAACTTCTTATTACTTGACTGAAACACAAGTCATTTTTGTTCGAGATGTGAAAAAATTCATGGGTCCTGCTTATAAATGTACTTACATTCAGCTCAGTTATAAGTAGTTACATTCACAACAAGAATATGTAACTAACAAAAAAAAAAAACAAGTAAGAGTACTATATTCGGCCGTGCCGAATCTTAAATACCCTCCACCTATATATGATGAGAGATGTAGAAGTTACATTGGCATAAACACTTTAATATCTTTATTCAATATTTGTTATTATGAGGATTAAGACAATGTTATCGAAATACTATTAAATAAATATATGGAATAATATAACAATTATAAGAAAGACTAGTTTAAGCAGAAGATACTTTAACTGCAGATTCTTACCATTTTGAATAGAGTTTGTCATTTAATCATATTATAATGTATGACATTTAACAATTTATATATGTACCTAATAATCATCATTATCCCATTGGATCAACATTATCCTTATTCACCACAAGTGAAGAAAAAGAATATAAAAAAGGGTATACAAATATATTTAGACAAAATTCAAAATTTTGCATATGGAAATGAGTTATATCACAAAATGTTAATATATATTCGCGATTACTGAATATTCCGGATATGTGTCTTATATATAATTATGAACCCATAGTCAAAAATTCCAGCAGTATGATTTCTGTCTACTTGTAACTAATTTATGTTGAATTTTTGATCGATATCAATGTTTATATGCGTTAATGTATTTTCGGGTTTTGGAACTAATATGGAAACTATGACCTATTATGAGTCAATCGCCATAACATAGTTTAACGTGATTTCTATGTATTTTAAATGAATTTCATCTTTACAGGAGTTTTATGGGTATTATAGTTATTACCGAAAGTGGAGCTTGTATGAGGGTGTTGCCAATTATGGACCGATATTCATAAAATTCAGTAGTATGATTTTTGGATTCAAATTTTGGTTCAACATATTGGTGCTGACCTATTATGGGACTATCGCCATATAATACTGTAACGTGATTTCAAAGTATTTGAGGGCTATTTTTATAAAATTTATAAATAAAAAAATTAATAAAACTTAATTTAAACAACGCTATTAACAAGTGTGGACCTTATATGACAACTATATTGAATTATGGACCGATATTTAAAAAATCTTGTAATATGATTCTTGAATACAAATTACTGATCGGTGTACAATTTTGGTTCAGTACAAATATCTTTTTTGGATATTTGTGTAGGTTAATGTGATTTCCAAAAGTGGTACTTATATGGAGGCTATGGCCGATCATCATAAAATTTCGTACAATGATTTTTACATATATTTTTGAATTCGAATTTCAACTTGATGACTATATTTGTAAGAAATTTATGAGGGTTTTAGTGATTTTCGGGAGTGGACCTTATATGGAGCTATGGTCAAATATGGACCGATATTCACAAACTGCAGTAGTATGATTACTAGATACAAATTACTCATCTGTGTATAATTTTATTTTGATATCGATATGTTTTAGATATTTATACAGGTTAATGTGTTTTTCGGAAGTGGTCCTTATATGGGAGCTATGACCAATTATGGGCCAAACATCATAAAATTTGGTACAGTTGTTGCTATGTATATGAGTTTTATATATGTAGAATTTTAGCATTATTAAGATATTTATAAGAGATTTGTGAGTACTTAACTGATTTTCGGAAATGGACCTTAAATTGGAGCTACGGTCAAATATGGATCGATATTCACAAAATCCTGCAGTTTGACTTCCATATATAAATTACAGATCTGTGTAAAATTTTGGTTTGATATTGATATTTTTTAGATATTTATGCAGGTTAATGTGTTGTTCGGATGAGGTCCTTATATGAGAGCTATAAACAAATATGAACCGATCTTCATAGAATTCGGTGCACTGACTTTTGTGAATATGCAGATTATTTGTGTCGAATTTCACCTCAATAGCGATACTTATAAGGTATTTATGCATGTTTAAGTGATTTTCGGAAGTGAACTTTATATGGGGGCTATGATCAAATATGGGCCGATCCACGAAAAATTCAGACCTGTGATTTCTCTTAGCACGAAACTTATTTTTGCTGAATTTTGTATGGATACTGCAATTCTG
Source organism: Calliphora vomitoria (assembly GCA_942486065.2). Lineage (NCBI taxonomy): Eukaryota > Metazoa > Arthropoda > Insecta > Diptera > Calliphoridae > Calliphora > Calliphora vomitoria. The sequence goes on from OW818029.2 coordinate 38,746,454, forward strand.
TAGGCATTTATAGACTATAGCACCATATTTCGGGAAGAAATTTGTATGGGGGCTACGAGAAATTATGGACCGATTCTTTCCATTTTCAACTAAATTTGTCCTTTTATCATACAAATAATGAGTGCAAAATTTCATGGTGTTCTCTGCAATGAATTTACCAAAAGTCGCAAAAATCATGTGAAAATTATAAAAATTTTTGGAGGTTGTCTTACATTTTGATCCATAACCCTGGTTCTACCAATTCGATTTTGCTGATTTTCAATACCAAACTGCTTAGAAAAATTATAAACATTTTGGTATACATTTCATTAATTTCACTTATGTATTTTGGACGTGAGAGTGTTTTACACAGACAGACGGACAGACGGACAGACAGACGGACATTGCTCAATCGACTTAGAATTTCATAAGGATCAATAATATATATACTTTGTTGGGTCTCAGATGAATATTTCTCAATGTTACACACGGAATGACAAACGTATATATACGCTCTTTCACCACTTGTGGTGGTGGAGGGTATAAAAAATATTGTCTTGTGTGGGAATCAAACCAACACATTATTAGCTTGTGTTTGATAGTCTAGCTGCTAACTTACTGCTTCATGTACGAGTTATTTTATCGATAGTTATGGTTTTAACACTAACATATAAAATAGTATAATATGAGCAAAAAAATTAATGGCGCTGACTGGTGTCGAACCAGACAAACACACTTCAGTCATAGCTGTGCTAAATGCAAAAGTTCATTACCAACCTGTATAAAAATATATACTAATTCTACTAAATAAAATAATGTGTTGAGTAACCAGCACTCATTACAAAATAATGTATGTGGTAACTATTTGCCATTACCAAAATTCACAAGATTTTAGCTGGGAGCCTATAAAAATATGCGTAATTTGGTATAAATTGCATATTAGTGGGGACGGATCAGAGATAGCAGATGACACTTCTTGTATGTGACGTCGGATTCAAAATTAAACAAGCAGAGAAATGTAGCTGTCATTAAAACTCATACAACGACATATCAATTATAACGATCGAACGTTATATGGCGATGTAGTATATAAAAATCAAATGGTATTTCAGGGCGTGGCAAAATAAATAATTTTCACATTTCTGGAATTGTCTTCACCTAATAGTTAATTCTAAGGGGTGACTGGGTCATAATTTTTTCCCACACACCCTAATGAGTATTCTTGAATGTGTTTGTTTGTCTGCATGTGTAAATGGTCATCAATATTGAGTCGCAATTTATCTGTGTAATTCTAATTTAGTTTGGAGAGTATTTAAGTTTCTCCAATCCCTAGTAGAGCATTATTATACTTTTTTAATTTATTTTTAATTTTCCACCTGAATTATTTAAACTCAATATATTATTATAAAGAAAATCACATATTTATTTAAAAACTATTTTAAAATATCTCTCATAATCCCAACACCAGTGTACAATATATACGTATGAGAAGGTTATTTTAGTAGTGATCTAAGTCATACTTTTTTCATTTTAGAATATCCATCCACTGGTACATTATTAACTATTTAAAATAAATTAACATCATATATACCCTTCGAGAACCTCACTTTTAACTCAAGTTAAACGAAAATTATATTTATAGAAACTCAATGTGTATAACAAAAATTGTTTGTGATTTCTTGACTTAGATCACTTTCGTATAAACTGTCTCATATAAAAAATAAAGAAAATTGGTTTTTAGTCATCGAATTTTGTATAAACATGATTGACTGACAGGTATTTGTGTGTTAACATGTATGTATATCTAAGTACATTATATACATACATGTGTATATGTATATTGTGTACTACATACATTTATATTTGTCGATATTGTCTTTGTAAAATAACATTTCACGCCTTTGTTCATACCACCTGAGGCATTTTCATGCGACTCAAACATTTATCCTCTATGAAGAGACAAAAATGAACTGTGAATATCAAAGAATTTCAATATCAACATACCAAGGCGACAAAATATTTTCTATAGTAAGGAGAGCAACATATAAACTCATAGATATTGAAATCATCATCCTATTTTTTAAATATATGCTTCCATGTACTATATAAATTTAAAATTCAAATTTATTTGTAAATTTAGCTTATTTGTATATAAAAGGTATGTAAAAAAAAATAAGACACAACTTTAAATAAGTAAAAATAATTGGGAATTTAGTAAATTTCCTTTTGAAATGAATGGTGTTGAAATCTCACAATCAATGAAACCATCAATAGCCATTGAGGCATGTTGCAAATAAGCAATTTTCGAATTTGTATTTGGCTTATCTTTTGTAGGGGATTTATTGAGATTTTTTTTTTCTCTTTCTCTTTCATAATTTTTTTTGCTTACAATTTCAATTTTATTCTTATGGGATTTCATCATTTTTTTCATGTACTTCATCTGCTATTGAATACAGTGCGTTATTTGATTAAGATTGGGTAGGATAAATTATTGTAGACTTTGCAAAAAGCCTCTTTTTGAAATAAAGTCACAAAGTAATTTTCAGATATTTAGTAAATGGAAAGGTGCAGTTGGTGTTATAGTATTAAACATTGTATATATGTACAACGTTCATTGTACATACATGTGTTAAATGAACCAGTAAGTGGAATTTCATGTTTCTAAAGCAATTTAATTACTGTTATTACTAGCAGGTGCTCTGTTCGTAGAAGTAAATAATGTTTAAAAACAATAATTTTAATTTTCAAATTAAATAAAAGCCAAAACAAAACAGGAAAAATATATTTGGTTTTGAAAATTTTCTAATTATTTCATTTATTAGTAAAATTTCCTCACAATGGGAAGACTCTGTGAAGTTGAGCTTGGAACAACTCCTCCAATAACATTTCAGGAGTAAATGCTTTGTCAACTTAATATTACTTCCTTAACACTTCCTCTTTTAGAGTGTTCAGTGGTGACCTATATGTCTGTGAGACAGGGAGTGTTAAAAAAATAGAATAACTTTATTTTCCGTTATTGTTTTTAAAAAAATTGTGTTAATTTTAATATTGAAGTAAAATTGATTTTTCAAAGTCAAAGAGCATACATTTAAAAAAAAAAATATCTATTATAGGGGGGTCACACGGTATTTATTACAAGTGTTTTGTGACATGTATTGGGAGATTTTTTCACATGTAAACATGTACATATCGTGTGATCCATATTAAACTTTGGGTATGTAAAATGCATGTGTACGTCTTGTGAAATTTTTGGCAATTAGAGCATGTTATATTTTCGCGTGTTTATCAATTGGTCAATTCACAAGGTGTCTTATTATATCATATTGTCCTAATATTTCACAATGGTTTTTATTGCTTTTCAACAGGGACCGAAAATAATAATTATTCTTGAAATTTCAAAGGAAAAAAGCCATCACAAGAAAATATCGAGTCAAGTCAAGCATGCCATTTTGATCGTTTTCAACTATATTTTCATAAATTAACATGATTTTAAAATTCTTGATTTTTATTTTTTTTTGTCAAAAATAATTGTTATTTTTTGATTTTTATTTTTTTTGTCAGAAATATTTGTCAGACTTTGATTTTTATTTTTTTTTTTTGTCAGAAATATTTGTCAAATTTTGATTTTTATTTTTTTCGTCAGAAATAATTGTTATGTTTTTGTCATACATATTTGTCAGACTATAAAAATAAAAATCAAAGTCTGACAAATATTTCTGACAAAAAAAAAATAAAAATCAAAAAATAACAATTATTTTTGACAAAAAAAAATAAAAATCAGAAAATAACAACTATGTTGTGATTTTTGTTATAAATGTCATAATTGTTACGGTCCCTGCTTTTCAAGCAAAAAATTTCCTAAATAAATACTACTTTCTATGCTAGGTTTATTGTGTTATCGTAACGAACCAGCAGAGACCAATGCCGAATGCCAAAGAGTCGGTTAAGCCCAGCCGCCGAGTCCTGATATATTAGGACATTATGACAATATGACTGATAATAGACCTTGTGAATTGACCAAATGTGTGTTTTGAAATACAACACTGTATGAGTGCAAAATATAAAAGAGTAAAGAAAAATCATAACAAAATAAGTTTCATCAAATTAAATACATTTATTGTGATTTAAATATGTATTAAATAGATGTATAGGAAAAAACAAAAAATATATAAACTAATAGAGGTTATGTCACACGCAATTACATATGTACGTGTGAACGTGGAAATCATGAATCGTATGTCCCAGCAGTTAAGCAAGTAGTCAATGCATCCTTTATAGACAGTAATCGTCACAAATGTCTTATCACTTGGCTGATTCCAATTTATATATTTTGTCATTTGACACATATGTGCTCTTTGTAGTGCAGAGAGAAGACAATTGGCTACTTTATACATCCCAGGTAATCTAGAGTGAAGACAATTATCACTTAAGTGACTCTAAGTAATCTGGAGTGTAGACACTTTAAAAGTTTTGTGTGTAATTCATTCATACTGGTTTTATACAAAGTGTGTTGATATAATTCTCATACAGTTAATTTTTATTTTTTATACTGATATCCCATGTAACATAGCATGAAGTCAATAGTCACTTTAGTGTCTCTTAGTAACCTATAGTGAAGTCACTTTAAAAGTTTATTTTGTACTGCACTTTAGAAAGTAGTTATTTCTCCCACCAGAAGCAATCCATTGGAGAGTTGTCGTAGAAAGGTTTGTTTACAAGCTATCGTTTATTGGACTGTCTTTTAGCTAACTATTTGAGGTCAACTAACACTCGTACATGTTAAAATAACTAGTTATGTAACTGATCAAGTTACCACTTAGGTAGCTAGTAAGGTAACTGACGTTATTTAACCAGTATGTGAATGCATTGCATTGACTACTTTGGACCAGTTATTGGACAGTCTCGTTGTAGTCAATGAGGGTCAATTGACCCCCGGCTTAGGACATGCACGTGTTAATATAACTAGTCACGTAGCTATTAAAGTAACTAGTTCCCACCCTAAATGATGGGTAAAATCACTAGTTCGGGACTGTCTCCTAGAACTGCTGGGGTATAACGACATACACATGGAATTCCATATGAATATAATACATGTCCCAATACATACGAAATAAATGCCGTGTGACCCCCCTTTTAGTGCGTGAAACCGTCGTCACCATTGGCAGGTTAAAAAGTGCTAAATTGAGTAAACAATAAAATGAATGTGTGTGTTTGACCATAAGTCCTGCTACTTTAATTTTTTTTTTTATATTTTAACTCCAACACTTTTATCCATACAATTTTGTATGTTTATGTGCAAATATATTACAACTTCAAATTAACACAAACCATTGTCGAGAAATTAGATTTTATTGATTGAAAAATTCTAATAAAGATAAATATATCCACTTTAAAGCAAGTAATTAAAAAATGCATATTTTATTAAAAGTGCATTCATATTGTAATTGCAATATAAAATTGTACAAACGAATTTTAATTAAATTTCTCCCTGGGGAAATTTTAAAACATTTTTACTATTATTAAAATTTGTAAATTTTACTAATTAGTTTAGTATATCATAATTTGTGACAAGCGCACTGAGAAGAAACAAACAATGTATTTAACTCAATTAACCTTTTTTTTATTTTACTTAAAAAAAGCAAATAACATTATTGTAGATTAAGTTTTTTAGACTCATGTCATGGAAAACGTGTCTTGAAAGGATTCTTACAAATAAATTTATTGCATCCCGAATATTTTTTTGAATACTTCGAGCTATTTGACCGATTTGGATAAAAGAAGCAACGTCCTCTTTTGAAGCTTACAAAACAGGATGAGTAAGGAGAAAAGTGTTGGTTTTAAGAATATTAAAATCACTGCTCGTCGCAAACATTTTTTAATTTGGTTGTTTAGTCAATTTAAAAATGTTTACATTGTTTTGAAAAAAAAATTAATATTGCATATGAGTTCATGATGGATTTTTTTTAAATAAATATTTTTTATTCCAAATCAATAAAATCAGCGAATATTTAATGACTTTCATATTTTTAATTTCCCCAAAAATTGTAAGTTTTTCGAAATAAAAATTAAAATGTCCAACATACTCTAAAGAGTATGTATTTGCCGAATATGATGATAATCGTAAGACTCCAGTTCAATTTGTTTTTGATGTCTTAAGTATTGTTGATATTACAAATAAAATGTCAAACATTAACTCATGTACCCTTTTAACGCCTGCTGCGAAGTAAAAATAATGCTTAAAATCATACACAAAGAATTCACAGTATACTTTAATTTCATCATGTTTATGATTATACTGAATTATTTCTGACACCTGGTTTGTGTAGATTGGTTTGGAACATACAAAAACTGTTAAATACGTACGCAGTACACACGCATTTTTAGCATCACATCTCAATACTCAATCAAATGCTAGGTACGTGTAACACATTTACACAATCATACATACACAAAAGGTGTACAGAACAGTAAATTGAAACAGTAGACCTGCCCTTAAAATAAACTAGGCTACTTTACAAGAATTGACACGTTTTGAAAAATATTCAATTAAAACTTAGGGCAAGATTATTATACAGCTAACATATATACATTTACTCGTTTAACTTAATATACATGTATATTTATATATCGGAAGACCTACATTTCAAAAGTTAGTTCACTTGACTTGAAATCCCCCATACACAACGATTATTTTTTGTAAAATACCAGCAGTTACGCAAATAAGGACTGAGACCGAAAAATTCTTAACACACATATATGTTAATAAAAATGAAACCACTAAACTTACAGTTTTTAATCTTTTTTTATTTGATTGAAATTATTATTACAATTTTCAAAAATAAAAAAAAAAATATTTTTATAGTTTTAGTCACTAGGGATGAAATTTTGAACCTTTTGCGGAAACCCTTTCATTATTTTATTGTGATTTCTGTCACTTTGTTCGAACAGGTTGTCCATTTCCGTTTTAAATCTACCACACTTTTGGACACCTTTTTTGTGCTCTTCAATTCTCTTTTAACAAGAGCCCAATATCTCTCCACTGGCGTTAGCTCAGGGCAGTTTGGAGGATTTGCCTCTCTTGAAACAAATACCACATTATTGTTCTTGTACCACTCAAGACCTTTCTTACTATGACAGGGTGCCAAATCAGGCCAGAAATATGTGGACACATTAAGAAGTCTTACGAATGGAAGCCTCCTTTTTTGTAAAAATACCTTGATGTAAATTTCCGTATTTATAGAGCCCTTTGTAACAAATGTTTGGCTTTTTTGCCGCAACTGCATATTGCTTGCATACCAAGAACTTTTTGGGAAATTTTGTCCGCTTTTGGGTCCTAAACTTTTCTTCAGCATTCCCTCGAGCATCAGTAACATAAAAATTTTGAACCGGAAGCTGCGAAAAATCTGCCAGAACATACGTTTCGTCATCCATTATGCAGCAGGAATATTTTTTATGAAATTTGAATTCAATTTCCGTGCTCTGTTTTCGGCCTCTAAATTTTTAGCAGTGTTCCTGTCAGAAAATTTTTGAGGTTTGTATATTTTTGAACTTGCATTGGCTTTAACTTTTCGTACCAAATTGTCCGAGCACTGAGCTAACCGCTGCTTTCCTACCGGATGTGTTGGGAGCTCTTTTGAAAATGCTTTATATTTTTTTTGGTTTAATAAAGATCATGTGAACCATTCCTTCTACCAGAACCAGGTTTTCTGTCAACTGACAAGTTCTCTCGGTACTGTTTAATAACATTGGAAAAATTTTAGTAAGATTTTCTTATGATAAATACCCAATTTTATTGATAAATTCACTGAAATGCATTGTTGGGGGATAGACTAGTTCCTATGCACATTTCACTGGTTGCTTAGGCCAGATCATCAGGAAACCTTTTCCCAAAAGGCTTTAGAAAAACTAAAGATATTATACAAATAAAACTATAGAGTGAATGAGAATTACAGACACTCAAGCTTTATTTGTAAAAATATCAAAGGAAACAGTTTGACGGCAGACCTTTGATTGTTTGGGATAATCAGATTAACAACAAATGAACGTAATTGACATTAAACATAATAACTGACATGTTTTACAAAGGTAACTTGATCAAAAAAAATATATATATCAAATATACTTGGATTAAAAGTTTTAATGAAAAACGTGTGTTAAGAATTTCTTGATCTTAGTCCTTAGTCAGTGTATCCCTTATAGACAGTAATTTTGGATTACTTCATATGTTTTGAGTCATTTGACATGTATGTGCTCTATGTAGTGCAGAGATTAGACAATTGGTTACTTTATACATCCCTGGTAATCTAGCGTGAAGTCAATTATCACTTAATTATCTCTTAGTAATTTAGAGTGTAGTCACATTAAACGTTTATTTCGTAACTGCGTGAAATAAATTGTTTCTTTAGTGTCTCTAAGTAACATAGAGTGTAGTCACTTATTTATTTTTAACTGCACTTTAGAAAGTAGTTAATTTAAACTATTGGTGAGTTGGCGGAGAAGGTTTGTTTACAAGCAATCGGTTATTGGATTATCTATGAGATGTCTTTTTATCTGACTATTTGAGGACAATTAGCACCCGTATATGTTAAAATAACTAGTTATGTAGCTGATCAAGTAATTATTTAGGTAGAAAGTAAGGTAACTGGCTCTATATAACAGGTATGTCAATCCAATGCGTTGACTACTTTGTACCAGCTATCAGACAGTTCCATAGTAATCCAAAAGCTTAGAACATGCGCGTGTAAAAATAACTAGTCACGTAGCAAAATGATAGGTGAAATCACTGATTCAGGACAGTCTCCTAGAGCAGCTATAACATCGACATATGCTGACAATTTAACACTTTTTCATCTATTGTACGTTTCTTTTATTCATTGTTTTGTTTGCCTTCCTTCGTTTTTTATTAGATTCCTAATTTCTGTAAATTTCTTTTAAAGACACGTTTTGTCAGCCACCCAGTTGCTGATTTGATTATGATTAGTTTTCTTTCACATCTTGTTTTTGCAAACAACATTAAATGTTAGACAGCACAAATGTGCTTGTAGACTTATTGATTTTTATTGTTTTTTTCTTTCAGTATCTTTTATGCAAAACATCGAAAGTTGTGTACCTATAAAATACAAATATTTATTCAAAATATTTAATTTCTAAGACAACGAAATGTAATAAAGACTTTTAATGACTCATGCATAAATGATTGAAAGTAAAGGATATGTATGTTTATTAATAATGCATTAAAATACTATATGACAAAAGTTATTAAAATTCTTTAAAATCAATAATGATAATCGAATATCATTAAGTCATTAACAGAGAAGATAAACAAATTCCGTTATAGACGGATCCTCACAAAAAATGGCAGAAATATTTGGGTTCATATAAAACTTTTTTGTGTCCAATTTCATCACGATATTAACTATTAAAAGACAATTATGAATGTTCAAGTTATTTTCAGAGAGGGACCTTGTATGGAAACTAGGGACAAATTTTGAATGATTCCCGCCATACTTTGCATTATAATTTCAGAGTACTTAGAACTAATTATTGAAATTATTTTATCAGGCTTGCCGCATAATCAACATATTTATTACGGCTCTAACAGTATTCCGGGGGGACATTTCTATGGGAGCTAGGTGAACTCATGGACCGATATAGCCCAACTTCAATATCAAACAAACCACATTAACAAGAGTGGACAATTTCTGCCAGCTAAATTCTTTCTTTTGGGTCCTATAGTGTTTTCAACATACAGACAAACTGACGACCATAGCTAGATCTACTAAGAATCTTATGAGGATCCAGAATATATATGCTCTTCTGTGATGAGTATTTCGTTGTGTTACAATCGGTGCTAATGGGGGTATGAAAACTATGAATTTTAATTACTTATGTAATAAATTTTCCAAAATTCTCCAGGAGATTTTATATTTTCATAGAAAAAATTCTTTCCACATCAACAAATGATGATGAAGCAAATTTAATGTTTTCACTTGAGACTAATAAGTTGGCGTATTTCAAAAAGTTATTTTTATAAATAGGATGGCTTACTTTTTTAACTCCTTGTTGATTTCTAATTAAAATATGCAAAAAATAAAATACATTTTTTTCTTGCAAGTTTACCTGAAGCAAGTCTCTTCGATTCTCTTTTCAACTTGCTCGTCTGTTTACACACGGCAAGTCTGTGTTCAATTTTGTATTGCAAAACCTAATAGACGCCATAGTGAAAATGAAAACCCAAATTATAATTGAAGATACTTGCCAGTACAAGCAAGTATCTTCAATTCTTCTTTCTTCTCGCATCACTACCCTATAAACTCAGACTTGCGGCAAGAAAACTTGCCCTGTGTAAAAGCAGACTTTGGTTATGACTAGAGTTTCCAATTCGGTTTTAACCGAAACCGCGGTTTTTCAAGGCCTAAAACCGAAACCGACAATTATTCTTCGGTTTTCACTTCTAATCTATTTGCACTAGAAAAATTCAAAATTTAGAAATGAGAAACAAACTTTTTCATGCAATTATTCATCCAATATCTCTAAAAACAGATCGGTAAAAATATCTTAAGATTTGTTTAAATTTTTTAAATTGTATTACAATAATTGCTTCAGATGATGTAGCAGGCTAGCTTTCGCTAGCTAGGCAAGGGAACCTGTTAATAAAGCATGACACAACATGTTGATCTACGAGTATTTCCTGACAATTAAACTTCAAATGACTGTTTAGAAAATCACAAATCAAAAGTAACAATTTTACACACATAAACCACTGTCAAGTTTGAAATTTCCCAGGCTAGGCAAGGGAACCTGTTAATAAAGCATAACACAACATATTGATCTACGAAATATTTCCTGACAATTAAATGCCTGTTTATTTTTTTGTAACAAAGTCTTAGTTATTTTCTAATATCCGATAAAAGTAGGGAGTACTAGCTGACCCGGTGAGCTTCGCCACCCCAATTGGAAGATAGAAATACTACTATAAAGTCTCCCTTTTTTGAATCAAAACTAATTCTCTAGTTTCATGTTTATTGGTTCATTGTAATGTGGATTCTAGCGAAACGTATTATTAGAATATAAAAGTACCATAAAAACCCACATTTCCTCTTTCTAGTCAGCTTCAATAATGTCTAATTTCATATTTCTGTGTCCATTGTTATGGGAAATACAAAAGAATCATTTGTGCTTAATTTTAAATTTTATGGTTTATTATTATAAAAGATTCAAAAAGTACCTTTACAATAAAGAAATAGTACCATTAATTATCCCTTTTGAATTCGCATTCACTAAACCATGAATGCTTAATTTCGTGTTTCTAGGTCCATCGTTATAAAATATTCAAAAAGTACTATTAGTTGGAAAAAGTACCTGCAAGGCCCTTTTTTATGTTCTAGCTCAGCCATGATCATGTGTGTTTAATTTCCTGCCTATAGGTTCATTATTATAGAAATTTCAATTATAGTTTTTGTTACCTCAATATCATTATGACCTCTATCCTTGAGTCTTTCTTTACTCAGAAGCATAATCAATCAACTATTATGTATGTATATAAGTAATATAATTTAATATAATAAAAAGTACCATTAAGTAAAAGAAAAAGTAACAATTTTCCACACTTAAACAGCCGTCAAGTTTGAAATTTCACAGTAATTTCCTGATTCTAGATTCAATATTATAGAAAATTTAAAAATAACGGAAAAAAACTCCTTAGTTTGGTGCAGTTCTTCATTTTTGGTATTATAATACAATTGAGCACCCTATTCTTGATTATTTCTTTACTGAGAAGCATATTAGCCAACTTCAATGTATATAAACTAACTAATTTAATATATTAAAAGGAACCAAAAAGTACCAATTTTTCTTTATCCTCTTGAACACCCGCCTAGTTAGAACTTTAAATTTGTATAGCATTTCCTATATTGTCAACTGATTTAATAGTTAATAAATTATTACAAAACCGAACTTAACCGAAACCGGTTTTGAAATTCTTCGGTTTTTTTGGAAACTCTACTTATGACACACTGAAGTTATCGATTGAACCTTAAAATTGTGATATTAAAGAAAAACGTTTAAATTTTGGAATACATAGTAAATATTTTGTGAAAACTAATTCTATTAAAGTGTTTGTTTACAGCTTCATAACTTTAATCATTAATTTTTTTCTTCACTTCTTAGTAATTTAGCTTAAATATAGATTATTATACGAATTGCTAATTAGAATTAATTGTTCCTTAACACTGATGCTTAGTGAAACAGTTTTTTTTTTTTATTTTCTAATAAGAATTTTATCTAACATTACATTTTTGTATATGGCACGCATGCCTAAATCTGACAGCTTTGGAGTTTCAATAACTAACATTAACAAACAATACATCCTTTAATATTATATTATTAATTAGTCTTTAGTTCAATAACACAAGCACGTACCAATACAAATATATTACCAATTAAAAAGGAGTACATTGGCACATAATTACACACATGTGTATATCTATCATACAGTGTAAAGCAAAATGATTAAATTTTTTGAAAAAGAAAGGAATTTTACAAGTAAATTTTCAAAGTGCTAAAAATTCAGATCAATGAAATTTCCTACCAAGGGAATTTTTTTTGTAAGTTCATTTGCGATAACAGGGTAATAACTAAAAAAAACAAATTTTTTAGTAAAGTGCTTTTTAATGTTTAATGTCATTATGTTATTCTTCAAATACCTTTTATTAAAAACGCTTGTTTGGAAAAAACGTTTATAAGACCACCAACGTGGAGAGGGTATTAAGCGTTTGTGCTGATGTTTACAATGTCCAAATATATTAATACCCATCGACTTAAAATCAAGTTTTGAGTCGACTAAACGAAGACCTTCAATCAGTCCTTCCGTCTGGCTGGCTGCCTGTCCACGTAAACCTTGCTCTCAAATTACTGGTCGCAATTTTGATGATATTTCGGTAAAATGTGGAACATACAGAAATCGGTCCATTTTTTTACCTAGCCTCCATACAAATGTCATCCCGAAATAGGACTTTATCGATCACAAATGCTTAATTTATATACGTATCTACAGAACTTTCGCTCTAAATGACGGAAATCATTTCACCTAATTTTACGATGATTTTTGTCATAACTTGAAAAGTGACCTAATGGGGAATGTAGGCCTAGGTGAGGTCATACTAATACCGTTTTCAAAGATTTTAAAATATCGTGAAACTATAACTTTTTCTAGTTTTCTATTTATGACCAATGATGTTGACAATTTTAGTTTCTAAGATTCAATCATTTGTTACCATATGTATAAATAAAAATCAAAATATTTTCATTCTCATTCTTCACTCAACGTTTCGTTTGTTTGTTTCAAACTTCTGAGCTTTGAATGAGCTTTTCTTTTTAAAAGCCAACAGTAATCACCCAGCACAGTTGTGTCCCAATGGCCTTTCAAGCTTCTTTACATCCTGGTGGAAACTCTCACCCTGCATATCGCTGACCGCGCCGAGATTAGATGGAAAAAAAGAAAAAATGAGAATGAAGAAAGGGAATTTTCAATGACATTCTGCAACACAACTTTTTGTAGGCTTTATACATGTCGTCAACTAGCTGTTCTACATTTTCGGATCTGTTGTCTCCCTTTTAAAATTGCTTTCGGTGATAACCATTAGTAAGCTTTTCATGAATGTGCGTATTTGTGATCCCACAAATATTCCTTCTTTGATTTTTTTATCACTTAACTTGGAAAATACTGTCTTTAAATATAAAAAGCCATTTTTCTCTTTATTCATATCCTTAAAAAAATGTTCATCAAACCAAGTTTTATGTGCAGTGGTGGTAAAAGGATATATTTATGATCTGTCAATGGTTTTACATTAGATTTTTCAAAATCTGAAATTTCTGTACATATTTTTGGTGCTTTTAAGCAGTTGCGACGACACTTAGTCCAGTATTCATATTGGATTTTTAAATAAATATGTACAAAGATGTCGACGTTATTGAATAGGAACGATTACTAAACAAATCATAATAATAAAAAAGTACAATACATCGAAAACAGTAACTGTTTCTTTTAACCGTAAGTTGAGGGTAATAAGAATAATAATAGACATGTACCTCGAAAACTAGACGTGATGGATACCACAAATATTTGGAACAATTAATCTATGACTCATTGTCTATTCAAGAAATTATGTAAGTTTTTATAAAAAGTTTCACTTTTTTTCGTAATTTTTCAAATTCAACAATACTTATTTTAATTGTTTTCTGTGAAGACCTATTTTTTTTTTTTTGTAAAGTTTTTTAGTGTTTTTTATTCATATACATTGGGGAGAAAATACTAAAAAAGGTGTTAACGAAAAGTTGAATAACCTAGCAGTTAAGCAAGTAGTCAATGTATCCCTTATAGACAGTAATCGTCACAAATGTCTTATCACTTGACTGACTCCAATTTATATATTTTGTCATTTGACACGTATGTGCTCTTTGTAGTGCAGAGAGAAGACAATTGGTTACTTTATACATCCCAGGTAATCTAGCGTGAAGACAATTGTCACTTAAGTGTCTCTAAGTAATCTGCAGTGTAGTCACTTTACACGTTTTGTGAGTAATTCGTTCAGACTGGTTTTATACATACTGTGTTGATATAATTCTCATATAGTTAATTTATATTTTTGCTTAAGTATACTGATATCCAATGTAACATAGCATGAAGTCAATAGTCACTTTAGTGTCTCTTAGTAACCTATAGTGAAGTCACTTTAAACGTTTATATTGTACTGCACTTTATAAAGTAGTTTTTTACCCACCAGAAGCAATCCATTGGAGAGTTTTCGAAGAAAGGTTTGTTTATAAGTAATCGTTGATTGGACTACCTATATGTCTTTTTAGCTGACTTGAGGTCAATTAGCACCCGTATATGTTAAAATATCTAGTTATGTAGCTGATCAAGTTACCAATTAGGTAGCTTGTAAGGTAACTGACGCTATTTAACCAGTATGTGAATCCAATGCGTTGACTAATTTGGACTAGCTATTAGACAATCTCATTGTAGTCAAAAAGGGTAAATTGACCCACTGTTTAGGACACGCACGTGTTCAAATAACTAGTCACGTAGCTATTGAAGTAACTAGTTCCCACCCTAAATGATGGGAAAAATCACTAGTTCGAGACTGTCTCCTGCTGGGAACTTTTACAATTTTCATCCGATTTGAAAAATTAAAACCATATTTTGTTAAGAACTGAATTTTCTTTATGTATTGGTATACATTTGTATAAGCTCTCATATCAAAATAAGCAATGAAATGCAATTGAAATGAAAAAAGTTGATAAGTTTTGATTTTTTTCAGATATTCTTAACAAACACAATAATTATAACTTAAAAAAATATCAAAAAATGCATATATTTTTAAAGCGTAATCAATTTCCAAACCTTTAAAAAATTTAAAAATTAAAAAATATTTTTTTAGAATAAATTCTGAATTTAAAGACATTTCCAAAATGTGTAAACACAATGTGTAATGTACTCTGTTAGGCTGTTTCCAATTTTTTTGTTGTATGATTTTTACACTGGAAATTTTTTCAAATACACTGCCAAAAAATTTAAGATTTTGGGTTGTGATCCTATTGTAACGAATATGCAATATTGAATAAATTATTCTTATTTATTTCACTATTTATGATATACACTGTACACGTACATCAAATAATGTTAAACACCCACCATAAAACATATAAACCTATCAGAAACAAGCATTTGCACGTACATACAATTAAAAATCTACACATACATCCTTAATAAACATATCTCTATACAATTGCCCCCCTGTCTGTGTTTGGAAGTATGTTGCCTTTCGTATGTATGCAATAGGGCAGCCCTTATTTATAGCTTTTTTGATTTTTGCTGCTCATCTAAAACCCAAATACCGAAATTTTTTGCAAAATCGCACATTTTTTCCAATTTCCGCACATTTTATTTCAAGTTCAAAGTAGTAATATTTTTCAAAAAATTATATGTTGAACAAAAAAAAAAAATCCAATTAAAAATGGCTTTTGTATTTCATTTACTCATGAAAGTTTAAATACATATATATACATCGACAACTAAAAAATAATATCAACAATTTTACATTTTCAAAATTTGTTTAAACCAAATTTTTAAAAATTTAAGAAACATGTTTTCGACTGTAAAATTATTTCTTAAAAAATATTTCTTAAAGTAGGATCACACATGGCAAATATTTGACGAAAATTTTTAATTCTTTAATTTATTCCAAAAACTCCTTTTACTTAGGACAATTCAAAACAAATATTTAGTTTTATTTTAATTGTTGCTGTTTGATCTTACAAAACACTTGTAAGAGTAAACAACGTCAAAAAAAATTTGTGCTAAAAAAAGTGGTTACGCTTTTTTGAATATATATTTGCCATGTGCAAAATAAAGGCCACCCTAGTGTGCTAGTATATCTACTCATATATCTTCATCTATTTATTAATAGCAAGAACACTTTATTTTGTCTTAAAGATTATAATTTTAAGTCAAATATATAAAAGGTTGAAATTAGTTCATTAATAGTTCAAAGGCTTAAGTAAATAGTTTGCAGTAGATGTAAAATGTGCGTAAGACTAAAGTGATTGTTTAGTGATAGGAATGTTGTTTTTTACCGGAAGTGCTTTGTGAAATAAATTTTCAATTTGTAACAAAAATGTTCATAAAATTTTTTGAAAACTAATGATATATTTAATTAACAGCGTAATTTGAAACCACTCAGTGTTGTTTTAAGAAAGGTAAAAGCGATTTTTTAGACACTCCGTAATATATATTTCTGTGTTTATCGTGCCTGATGTCACAAATAATTGGCTTCTTTTGCCACTACTGCACATGGCTTGGCACACAAGAAACTTCTTGGGGAATTTTTTTTGTTTTTATTTCGGTATTGTTCTTGTACATTACCTCGTCCATCAGCCACATAAAAATCCTGATCCGGAAAAGTCTGCCAGTACATAACTTTCATTATTCATCACATAACAGGTGTATTTTTTTTATAAAATTTTACCTAAAGCTCGTTCTGTTGCTTCTAAGTTCGTTACCGCATTACGATCTGGAAATTTCTGAACTTTATACGAATTCATCGTAGCATTAACTTTGGCTCTGAGCACAAAAGCATCAAAGCGTTTAACTTTACGAGCTTCTTTTTTGATAGAAGTGTTCGTTGCTCTTCGAAAGAGTTGATTAACTTATGTTGCCTTACCAATAGCTCTTGGACCTTTTTTTCTTCCTGATCCAGGTTTTCTTTCAATGTAGAAGTCATTCTTATACGGTTTAGTGGCTTTTGAAATAGTGTGACGAAGGATCTTTAGATCTTTTGCTTTTTTTTTTGAAAGTTCATATTGGATTTTATAGAAAAGTTTTAAATATTTTTTCACGAACTTTTTCCGCTCCCCATTTTGAATAAATTAACCATAGCCTAACATAGACCCGAATCAGCTGTTTTTAGCAATATGGCGGAGGCAAACAAAAAAATTTACGAAAAACTAACAAAAGAAATTTATAATAAACCACGAAAGATTTAAAAGAGGGACAAACATATAAATTAAAACATATATCTCGTCTCATACACTCATCGATTTTGAAAAAATGGTAAAAAAAATGTAAACAAAACCATAAGGCGTGAATAAAAAAAAAAGTAAGAGAGCTATATTCGGTTGTGCCGAATCTTATACATTCTTCATCTTATATATCCTAAAATAAAATTTAAAAAATTTTTTTTCAAATTTTTTAAAGTTTTTTAAAATTATTTTTTTTTTTTAATTTAAAAAAAAAAAAATTCTCTAATTTTAAAAAATAAATTTTGGGATTTATTAGTGAAAAAATGTATGACAAAAAAAATTAAAAAAAAAATTCGGGTTGAAAAATATTTTTCCCGATTTTGACCCATTGTAGGTCCAACTTACTTAAGCCTTATATACATCGTTGCAATGGACTTTGAAATATCTACATTACATATCCATATTGTCTATATTTATGACTTCGTAATCGAGATATAAATCAAAAATAGAGGTTGTCTCGGTTTTTTCCTTATATCTCAGCCGATTCTAAATAGCAACCGAGCCGGAAGAATTCCCGATATCAAAATGTATGAATCATGTATGTAAGTTATTTGGGGGCTACGGAAAGTTGATTTCAACATACAGACGGACATGGCTATATCGACTTCGCTATCTATAACGATCCAGAATATATATACACTTTGAAGGGTCGCAAATGAAAAATGTAGAAATTACAACCGGAATGACAAACTTATATACATATACCCTTGCCACGCATGGTGAAGGGTACAATAATAATATGTTAGACCAAGGATAAGTTATGGCTGGAATATTGTGAGTAGGTTTTTTCTGACACACTCTCTATACGCAGTTATTTTCATCAGGGCAAGTTTTAAAATTTTTTTTAGCACAAATACTGTTAAAGACAATTTTGAATGCATGTAAATTACACAATTAATCTTGTTAAATTCAGTGATTATGACTAAAATATCGAATTTTATAAAAATCAAACAATTTTTAAACCTACATAAGGTTTATAAAATAAAATCACGATACAAAATTAGTTTTAAGCTTTTATAATTTTTGTATGAATTGTTGTTAAAATTTAATGAACTAATATTTTGTTATAGGAATATTTTTTTGTGCTTTAAAGTGTTGCAAGTTACATAGATGATTTTTATATATTACAAAATTTAGGTAGAATAAAATAGGTGTTTTTAAGCTACCTCAAATTGAAAATTTATGCAAATATTTTGTTCCATATATTAAACTCTGTTTATGCAAAACAAAAAAAAACAACAATAATGCTAACCCCACGACTTATTGAAGGCCAACAGACATTCAATAAAGTCAACCAAGAGGGGAAAATTAACACACTTTAGGTGTTTCCTCAATGTTTTCGCATACATAATTTTTTGACAAAATTTCATTGTAACGGTGGATTAGCTGTATGTAGTTGACAAAAGGCACCTTTTGTTTGTGGTATTAAGTATGAAAAGAACAGATTTTTTGACAATAACATGTTAATTAATTTCTGTGAGGGTTATATTGTTTTCACACTGAGTGGTTCTAATGCAATAGTTGGTTTTAACTTTAAAATCATTATTAAAAACTGATTTTACCATACAAAGTAGTTAGGTTAAGAACCATTTTAAAACCTTTTTTGAATTAGGTTTAAGTAGGTTTTATGAAATACAACCAGACTTATGAAAACTTATAGTGTGAACGCAACATTAGCTAGTTAAGCAGGTTTTAATTTTGGGTGTGAAAACACAATTAGCGTTGGATTTTAAAGAAGTTACTTTAAGGCGTATGGTTAATATTTTATTATGAAATTTATTGCTCATACGTATCCATAGTACATAACGGCATATTTTTTTTTTTCTTTAAATAGCTACGCTAGCATTGATGCATTGCTTCAAAAGCAAGTAATTGCTTCTTTGTTAAAAAATTAATATCTCAAGTGACATTTAACAGTGCAAGGGAAATTGTCGTCAAAAAATAATAAGAACAATGAAATCTATAAACGTAACAAGTTTCATGTCAGTAAGGCTTTTCAAAAGCGAGTTATGACTTTTTTCCGGCTAGATTGAGCATTTGCACCACTGTGCTGTAGTTTGATGATAAGGTTTACATGGACGGACGACTTAAAAAGTGATCCTGAGCAGATTAGTATTCTTTAAGGTGAGTATTGGGACAATATTTTGGCACGTTACAAACATCAGCACTAACCCAATATACACTCCCCACTATAGTGATGCACAGTGGTTTCGAAACTTTTTTTTTTGGAAATAAGTTGGTATCTCGGTAACTATTAGACATATTATTACAAAATTTCATATGGTTGGAACTGAGGTATTTTCGAGAATCTAATGCAAAAGCGTGCAAAGTAAAATTTTGGTCACTTAAGTGTACACAACACCCCCAAGACATATCCAAACTTGGCCAATTTTAAACAAATATTTTAAGTTTGAGTAAAAAAAATGCTCCATATTTGTATAACGCTATATATTGCTTAAGTAGTTAAAAAGTTTTTTCACTATCACACGAGAACTTTTCTAAAAAAAAAAACTCAGTTTTTGAAACACATTTTCCCCGTTTTAGGAATTTACCCATTTTAAAATAAAAAATTTTAAAAATTATAACACTGTTCCATTAAGGACATTTGGATCCACATTATTTCCCAATTTTGTCGTCATATTTTACATTAATTCAAATTTTATATTTGTCTTCATGGAAAATCAGCATATTATAATATTTTTAGTTTTAAAGGTAAACGACGTCCCAGAAATTCATTAAATTATTTAATTTTACTAAGATAGCAATTCCCAAGTCCCAAGGTTTTCACGAATAGCAAATACTTATATAAAAAGCTTTTATTTACTCCTCAGAAGTTCCACAAACTTTGGCTCCTTTGAAAAATTTGTACGCTTTTTCATATATTTCATGTAAAATATCGAGCAAAATTAAAAAAAAGAAATGAAAAAAAAAATATCTCTTCAACTAATAGAGATAACCTACACGTGTAAGTGCATTTTGTAGATCTTCTTAAGGACTATTTATATTTTAAATTAAAGCTCATTCGGATTTTTGGCAATTTGTTTAAATAATTTGCGACCCGAGGTGACCAAATTTGAGGGGCCACGCACTGGCTTCCATTAGCGCTAGGAGGCTGACCAAACGCAAATCAAATCGAAAACACCTCGGCTCCAACGATGTGAAATTTCGTAACACAATTTTTATTAGTTCCCGAGATTTTATTAGTTCCCGATTACCACTGTGTGGTGTAGGGTATAACTAAACAATTTCGAAAAAAAAATTAAATAAAATTTTTCATGAAATTGCAATTAATTAATTTAATATTTTTAAATCTTTTGATTTGCATAATTTTTCTATTTAGTTTCATGTTAGCACATGACATTTAAGAAAAAAAAGAAATAAATTGATTTCTTGTGTTTTTTTCTTTTCTGTATCTCTCAATCATTAACCTAAACTATTATCTGAACTGAAAATCATACAATATAAAATTGTCCAAGAAAAATTTTAAAAATTTTTCAACCAAAAAAAAACCTATGCATATTTATCAGGTGAGAGCGTCTCGGCAACAAATACAATAAAGACAATATTTTTGAATATTCAAATGACTGGCAATGTCAAAATATATTTCGGCACATAAAAAATGTAAAAAGTTATGTTATTTTGGTCATCCATTGCTTTTTGGAGGATTCCATTTAACTGCTTATCACCCGGTTTTATTGTTTTATGTACATATTTCCTTGTACTTTTTTTACACAATTATTTGTTTGAAACACAATTTCCAAAATATTTAACCTTTTTAATATTTTCTATTTAAAATAATTTTGTTATGGCCACAAAAAATGTAAAGAAACTTGACAACGGAAAACACAACATAAACAAACATATAATAATCAGCAGTGTTTGTAACTTCACTTTATTACTTTGATTAAAAAAATATGAAAAAAGTCATACTGTTAAAGAAATTATTGTTACGAATGTGCAATGACGATTTGAATTCAACGGTCTGTAACGACTGCCTGCAGCATTCATCATGTTTGAAGGCACGTCCATCATTGACATTGTTTGTAAGTATGGCAACACTAAATGTTTGGGCTGCTGGCAATGACATCGAAAGCTCTAGAAATCGAACATACTAGTTGACCGTTAAGAACAATCTCGACTATTCGGATGAAGATGGCAGTGCGTGTATAATATGCGTGTGTAATAGTGGCAGAGGCTGCAGTCGTGGGTTGAGTTGATCATAGGGGATGTTAGAGTTAACATCAACTGTCGTGTATATTTGAGTTTGTACGTTGTAAAGTGTGTGTGCATTTCTGCAAATTGATAGACGTGTATATAGACAATGAGTGATTTTTTAATTCTGTTGTTGTTGTACATTCTAAATAAATAAAGAGTTTTTACAATTTTAAACTACTAAAACTGCTTTTATTTGCAATCTAAAGTATCGGGTTTATTTAAAGAAAATAAACCTCGTTTTTAAAGTTAAAAACGTAACATTATTAATAAATTTTATGAATAAATGAAATTATGTTGAATCTTTATGCTGTGTATCTATTTTTTTAAATTAAAACAAAAAATTGAGTTTGGACTTTGGACTTTAAATATGTATTTATTACTCCAGTCATCCAAACTGATCGGATATCTTATGGTGTTTACTGTTATAAACAAATCGTGACATAATTCTATCTGCTTAAGTATTTTGGCTATAAATATAGTCATGTATTACATACATAGAAACAAATCTTCTATTGCTTAGAATTTAACTTAATATTTGTTTAATCTAAACAAATACGGATGCATGTAAAATAAATATAGTCTTGTGTCTACATCAATTAGCTTTTGCCTGAATGATGAATTTTCCAATTAAGGAATATTATATCCTTGTTTGTTTACATCACAAGCGTTTATTACGCTGGTAGAGAATATTATATGAATTTGTATATATTTTTTATGCATAAACTATGTTTGTATTTAGACATAAATGCGGACTACAGAAGCCGTATAATTAATATTTATTGCTCATACGTTTTAGCCCAATGAGTTTATGTTTTATGTAAATATTTGTAATGAGTATATTTTGTTTATGACTCTACTGTGCAGTGTATTACCATAAAAGATAAATAAAATATGGTGAACATATTATAATCAGAAATATTATGGTTGTTATTGCCTTAGTCATATTAACAATAATATTTGCATATACATATATATTTGCTTTCAGAATAATTAAATTTGTCTTACCAGAGTTGGGGAAAAATATTCAATTGTTAGTCTTTATTATAATAAAGCTAATGAAAAATACCACTGGCTTTTATTAAATATTTAATGTACTATCCTAAATTTGATTTTCGCCTAATTGGGCTTTAATATATAAAATCATGTTATTTGCTTGTTATGAAAACATTAATTTAACACTGATAATATTTATATTTTAAGCTTTTTTCCCAGGCTAAAATACAAACTATTTGTGTATATTATTTTATAGGCCATAAAATGTTTAGCACCTAATTTAAAAAAACATAAAACTCAAAATATCTATTTTCTAAAAATTAACATAAACACGAAAACACAAATACAAATCGTTGGCTTAGTGTGCAAATGTGATAAGTCCTTTTTTTACAAAATAGAAGATACACGAAATTCTTTGTTATAAATATATTTGAAATCCTATAATAAAGTTTTATTGCTTAATCGATATGATTAAAAGAAGTGCACTGACTACATAAAAGTAAAATTTGGGACTTGGCACATTTTCCATTACTTAGTTTGTATTTTTAGTGGACTTAGCTCAATTTCATATAACAGTTTTTCTTTATTTGTATTATTTTAGCCTGCTATTAGATTTAAAGTCTCCATTACCACTAAATTTGTTCTCAAAAGGCAATGGAGCAACGTTTTTAATATCAATATTTCCTCAAACAAATTTATGATTTACGTGTTTTATTTAAAATTAAATGAATAAAGTAATAATTCAAGAAAAAGTTTGACTTAAATAATAATTTTAAAATTTCATATACAAAATTTACTCGTTTTCATAAAAAAGAAATAGACATAAACGTTTTTTAAGAAAACAGTGTTTTAATAATTCTAAACAAAAATATTAATAAAAAGTGGAGTTAGCACGTTTGCCCACAAAGCTAACGAAATGTTACACACTCAATATCAAAGGTCAGCATATTACTATGTTTTTTGTGAGCCATTGGTAGAGGTGGTGGGTGTATTTAGCTATGTACTTATGTGTATAGGGAAATTACCAGTTTAAAGTTTAGTGTATATGAGGAAAATCAACAATTTTGTAGAAACTTATAAAACTCAGTTCGTTCGTTTTGTATTTGAAAATGAAAAAAAAAATCTGTGACACCTATCGGTAGATCATGTGTATTAGAGATTATGAAATTTTAAAGTAAAAATATACAAGTATGAAACTAATAAGAGTTTTTCTTTCCATTAGCATGATATCCGCACTCAAAAAGGTAACACTGTGCTAATTGAAAAAACTGTCAAGCGGGGTACCCGGTGGGTTAAACTAATTCGGGTACGCTGAATTCAGCGGTGCTAACTGTTTTTTAGGTTAGCTCGTGTTTTTGAGATATAACGTTATTTCAAAATTGAGGAGGTTGTACAACATATATTCGCGTAACTCAAAAACAGAAAAAATTACTCTCTTTTCACACATACGGGTGAGTGATACAGTAACACAATACATGCAACACATTCTCATGAATTAGGTTTTTACCAACAGACTTAGGTTTTTGGCTCTCAGTTACCTATCTACTTGTCATCTATGGATATACATATTATATACCAACGTGTAAGAAATTATGTCCTCTTTTCAAAAATGTAAACAAAATTTAAGAATTAAAAAAATTACAGAAGACTTTTTTGTAAAATATGGGAATAAAAAATTATAGCTGATTTTTTGGAAAATTTAAATTTTTTGAATGCAATAAAAGTAATGTTTATTAATAGTTTTTAATGAAATTATACGCATATATAGAAACTTTTGATCGAAATACAAAAAAATAAAAAGAAATTAGTGAATTGCTTTTGGCAATCCCACAATTCCTAAAAAACTTTTAAAAAATCCCAAAATTGTGATTTTTTTTGATTGAAGTCACAAGCTCAGGGCTATGAAATCCCTTTGCACAATATTGAAGAACATATTAGGACATACAAAACAGGTCTTAATTTTTTGAAACGAGATATGCGATTTGAGAAAATGTTGACTAAATTTGAAATTTATATACAAAATAGGTCGGTCTACTTCGGAAAGCTCTGGAACACGCATAGTGGTCCAAATGCTCAATCTAGCCGGAAAAAAGTCATAACTCGCTTTTGAAAAGCCGTACCGACATGAAACTTGGTACGTTTGTAGATTTCATCAATATAAACAATCTACAAAAAATGAATGTGTGTTTTTGTATGTACATTTTTTCTTTGTGGGTTTGTTTAAACCCTATAGACGGCGAAACGTCTGGACCGATTATCCTGAAATTTTCACACCATCTTTCTCTATGTGTGGAAGGAATTAAAGGCTACCTTTCATTAAAAAATTTGAAGTGGGCGAAATAAAAATACAGCTCCTTCCTTGTAATGGACATGTTAAACTCTAAATGAAATAAAAATCGTTGAGGCAAAAGTGGCAGCTTATTTTTTAAACATTAGAAAGCTACATATATGAAAATGACGACAACATAAAAACTAAAGGTTAACTCTGTTAAATTACCATTTAAAATTCTAATACAATTTGGATATTGAACAAAAATTTCACATTTAAAACACACATGCATTTTTTTGCTAAACAAAACATATTTTCTGAAAACTTTAAACAGTAGTTTTTACTCTTACCTTTGTTATATTAATTACACCAACAATTTTTTTTTTTTTAATTGTTCTTATTATTTTTTGACGACAATTTCCCTTGCACTGTTAAATGTCACTTGAGATATTAATTTTTTAACAAAGAAGCAATTATTTATTTTCGAAGCATTATATCAATGCTAGTGTAGCTATTTAATGAAAAAAAAAAATATACCGTTATGTACTACAGACACTTGTCAACATATTACCATACAAAAAATTTGCTTTTGAAGCATTTAAAAAAATTACTTTTTTCCGGCTAGATTGAGCATTTGGACCACTGTGCCATGCAATACTATGAATTTTGATATTATTTTACTTTTATAATATTTCCCGTAATGTTATCTTTCAGAAAAATATAAATACATTATTTATATTTTTCTTATTTTCTGTAAAATTTAAAATTAATGTAAATACTTTTTTCCAAAAAAAGAAAACAAAAATGGGAAAAAATTACTTTTTTTTTAAGTTTTAATGCACATAACTTTGACTCAGTAGAGGTAAAAAAGATATTCAAAGAAAATCGGAAAAGAATTGGATTCGTTATTAGCAAACAAGCATACCAAAGTAGGTAAAAAATAAAATTTTTTAGGGCTTGTTTTACTTGGAACTTCTACATATGTAAAAAAAATTAAGAGCGTATATGCATTTTCCAATTTTTAATTCCGTCTAAAAAACAAACAAAAAAATTTTTTTTTGCCGCAAGAAATTATATTTCTTAAACGACTGCGGAATTTCGGTTTTTTCAGTTTTTTGAGTTACGCGAATATATCTTTTGGAACCGCCTCCATTTTCGAAATAACGGTGTATCTCAAAAATACGAGCTTACCTAAAAAAACGGCTAGGACCACTGAATTCACCGTACCCGAATTAGTTTAAGCCGATGGATGCCCTTCTTGATATAATTTGAGTTAGAACGGTTAGAGATATCATAACTAAAGTTGGAACTAATATAGACCCAAATATCCTTAAATCAATGGCATTACAATTTTTGGCAGTTTTCATTTTCAAATACTGAAATTTCTAAAACGGGGAAAATGTGTTAAAAAACTGAGTTTTTTTTAGAAAAGTGCCCACTGTAACGATATGTTACATGTGATAGTAAACAAACTCTGTAAGTGTTTAAAAAACGTACAGGCCTATTTAAATATGCAGCCTTTTAAAGGATCTGTACTGTGTCTTTTTATAATATTTTACTTAAACCGAATTTTTTTTTTAAAAACTTGGCCTAGTGTGGTTAGCTCTGGAGGATGTTATGTCCGCCCAAGTGAGCCATATATTGCATTCAGTTCTCTTTTCGGATCATATACAATGGTGACCATATACAATGGTGACAAAGAAAGTCTGTTTCTACAAAACAAAAAATAAATGGGCTTTTTTGGGAGAAAACTTAAAAAATACGGCTCTTTTACTTGCTCCAACTTTGGATGAGGGTAGCTTTTTATAGGGACAAGATAACTGTTAGCCAGTTTTCTTTATTTTATTTAGAATTTTATCGCCATATATTTTAAAAATAAATTCGGGCGCCCCGTAGACCCGCCATAACTAAAAAACCATAAAATTGCCGAGCAAAATTAAAAAAAATATATCAATAAACCTAAATTTCTATTCAACTGCTGAAGATAACACATATAAGCACATTTTTGTAGTTCTTCTCAAGGACTATTCATATTGTTACGAATGTTCAATGACGATTTGAATTCAACGGTCTGTAACGACTGCCTGCAGCATTCATCATGTTTGAAGGCACGTCCATCATTGACATTGTTCGTAAGTATGGCAACACTAAATGTTTGGGCTGCTGGCAATGACATCGAAAAGCTCTAGAAATCGAATGTACTAGTATGTCCGTTAAGAGCATTGTAGAAGATTCCCGATAGATGGCGCGTGTATAAATAGTGGCAGAGCTGGCAGTCGTGAGTGGAGTTTATCATTGGCGCTGTTAGAGTTAACATCAACTGTCTTGTGCACATAAGGTTGTATGTAAAAAAGTTTGTGTGCATTTCTGTATTTATATACGTGTATAAAGACACTGAGTGACTATTTAATTCTGTTGTTGTTGTGCATTCTAAATAAATAAAGAGTTGTTACAATTTTAAACTACTAAAACTGCTTTTATTTGCAATCAAAAGTATCCGGTTTATTCAAAGGAAATAAACCCCGTTTTTTAAAAGGTAAAAACGTAACAATATTTTACATTTCAGCTCACTCGGATAATAAATAAATTTTTGAGAATTTCTTTTAACAAATTTTAGACCAGAGGTGATAGAATTTGAGTGGCCACGTCTTGACCCCCATTAGCGTTAGAAAGCTTAACAATTGCAAATCAACTCGAAAACACTTTCACTTCAACAGTGTGAAATTTCTTAACAATATCTTTAATAGTTCCCGAAATACCGAAGAATTTCCAAAAAAAAAGCGTTTCTAAACCACAAAATGAGTGACCAGATGATGACGAAATGTACGTATGGAAAATTTTTCGCAGCTTCTGGTTCAATTTTTTTATGTTGCAGATGCTTGAGGGAATGTTGAAGAAAAGTTTAAGACTCAAAAGCAGAAAAATTTCCCAAAAAGTTCTTGGTATGGCAAGCAATATGTAGTTGCGGCAAAAGAAGCCAAACATTTGTTACAAAGGGCTCTATAAATACCGAAATTTACATCAAGAAATGTTTACAAAAAAGGATGTTTGCATTCATAAGACTTCTTCATGTGTTCATTTATTTTTGGCCTGGTTTGGCATCTGTCACTATGAGTGGTTCAAGAACAATAATGTGGTATTTGTACCAAGAGAGGCAAATTCTCCAAAGTGCCTGGAACTAAGCCCAGTTGAGAGATATTGGGCTCTTGTTAAAAGAGAATTGAAGAGGACAAAAAAGGTGTCCAAAAGTGTGGTAGATTTTAAACCGAGATGGACAAGCTGTTCGAACAAAGTTACATAAAAACCATAATGGAAGGGTTTTCGAAAAAGGTTCAAAATTGCATCATTAGTGATTAGAACTATAAAAATATTTTTTATTTTTTTTTGTAAATTGTAACAATAATTTCAATCAAACAAAAAAAAGATTCAAAACTGTAAGTTTAGTGGTTTCATTTCTATTAACATATATGTGTGTTAAGAATTTTTCGATCACAGTCCTTATCCTAATATTTGTTTGTATATGAACGAAATTATCAAGGATTGTATGACCAGCATATGCTAGGGGACTATTGTTAGATCGTAGTGAGAGAGACAAATGAAAATATTTATAAATAAAGAATTAACACTGTTTATTTTAAATATTTGTTCCATTTTTAATGGTGTGTTTAATGTTTTCCTTCTTAACTAAATACACAAAAATAAAACAAGGTAGTGTTGTTAAAGCGAATATTTTTTATATACTTAAGTATCTCGTATCACAAGAAACATTATCTTTAAAATATTTTTAAGAAATTCTCAACATTTTTTGATTTTCCTCATATACCAATAGTGTTATCCCAACCAAATTTGTATGTAATCTTTTTTTGTTCTAGTTAAACAGAATTTTAGAACTTTTGTCTAACCCATACAAAAAAATACATTTCTATAAAATTTTCCACATTCACCTAATGGTGGCCTTAGACCGACAATTTAACATATTTACCCTTGATTTTTACATTATTTATTTTTTTGCTTGTTAACCTCATATCCTAGTTGTATCTCTCTGGGACAGTTAAATTGGACTATGTATTTATAGGGCAGGCACTTGGGTACAATTGTTTATAGTTTGTAAAACACAACAAAAGTATATTTACATATGTATGTAGATATGTATAAATATTTTGAGTAGGTTATTTTCATGTTAATTTTATGTCTACAGTGAGTCACATTGCAATGAAAATGATAAACAATAATTTATGATAGATCGATTGTTAGAAAATGTATGAGGTTTTCATAGACATAACTTATTTTGTTTACTTGTAGACTGTTCTCGGTATTTCCTTAATATTTTTCATATGTGTTTATAGAAAAATTGCAAACATTTTAACGATTTTTTTAAGTAAACAGCCTCTCTGGGGAATACATTTTAAGTTTTAAGAAACCCTTCCTTTATAAACAGTATACAAATACATAACTACCTTCAATATTTTACTACTAGTTATTGTAAAAATTCCAAATTCCTAATTTGTTATAGATTCTCCACATATTTGTAACTCACTATAAACATTTCTGCCTGTCTGTGTTTCTGATTATTCAAATTTGTGTTTCTACTAAACACAAAATTTACATTACTATTGTTTGTGTGTTTATTTGTTCTTAAATTGGCAATAAAATCTGTAACTTAAAAAATGTTTAGATATACATATATAGCAATACATACAAAACCTTGTTTAAAAAGTTATTTAATTGAATTTGTATAATGTTTAAAATGGTTTTACTAAATTTCATAATGGCAATATACGAGTATTCCACAACCACTCCACTTAACTGTCTACGTACGGTTTTAACTTTATGTTAATAAAATGTTGACAAAATTTTGGAATTGGGATTGTTTAAACTAAGGTTTAAACCTTATTTAATTGCATTTTTTTCTTATTAATTTTATTATTTTTATTATTTTTTATTATTTTTATTATTTTATTATTTTTATTATTGTTATCAAACAAATATACCATATGAATTGTATCATTAATCAAAATTGTAATTTTAATTGAATTTTTTATTGATAAATGAATTGTATTGAATTGTCTATTAAGTTAAGTACTACCTTAATATTTAATGTAATAATGAACTAAAATGTTAGTAATTAAGAAAATTTGAATGGAATGTTGCTAACGGTATATTAGTAATATATAAGAAATTCCAAAACTCTTCGGGTTTTGGAACTTAAAACTAGGTTTCATTATGAAAAACTAAAATTTAAATTATCACTTCTCGCCTAGCAACAGAAGCCTTAAGTTGCATATTTTTCCTTATTTTAAATAAACCCCAACCTTTTATAACGTTTACCGAAAATCTTTGGTTTATAATTGTGGTAACATCATTGAAAAAGGTAAAGTACCAAAACCATTGTACATATATTTCTCCAATATATGTACATTACAATACTAATCAAATTGTTACATTTCTCTATTTCTCCATATTATTATAAACACAATAATTATACTCACTTTATGAGTGATTATAATTATTAATTTTCTCCTCAAAAGGAATAGTAGATCGCACCTAAATAAAGGAGAAAATTTCTAAATAATTTGTTAAACCCATACAAATTATTTCAGGGATTAAACATGTTAAAATTATTCAAAAATGTTTAACATATCTATATTTTTTTTCAATTTTGTTGTAAATGAATTTATATTGGTTTGTTTAAAGCATGTTGAAATTAAAATAAATTTCAAATGAAAGTGATTATTATTGTATGGCTATATTAAATGTTAAACACAAAGTTTATTGTAATGTTCTTTAATTTCAATTAGATTTTAATAAACTAGAGTGACGATGCACAATTTTTCACTTTGAAATTTAAATTTTATTTATAAATATATTTTAACAAAATTTTACAGTTACATAGATTTTTCTATTGAAAATGCAAAGGAATACAACAATTCCCAATTAAGTTTTGAAAAAATGAAAAACTGCATTTTTTAATTTTTATACCCTTCACCATAAGTGGTAAGGGTATATATAAGTTTGACATTCCGTTTGTAATTTGTACATTTTTCATTTGCTACCCAATAAAGTATATATATTCTGGATCGTTATAGAAAGCGAAGTCGATATAGCCATGTCTGTCTATCCGTCTGTGTGTTGAAATCAATTTTGCGTAGCCCCCAAATAACTTACAAACATCAATATATCGGGAATTCTGGCGGCTCGGTCGCTATTTAAAATCGAGAAAATCTGCCCACAAATGGCTGAGATATGAGGAAAAAACCGGGACAATCTCGATTTTTTGCCTACTTTTTATCCATATCTGGATTACTAAGTCATTAATATAGAAACTATGAATATCTAATGATAGATATTTCAAGGTCCATTGCAACGATGGACAACGAGAGACAGTGGGGCAGAATCAAAATTAGCACTCGGCTAGCTCTTGAAAAAACATGCTTGCGTGTGCTATTTATCTCGGGCCATCCGTTTAGAAATGCCAGATTTAATTCCAAAAAAATTTGATTCTGCCCCACTGTGCGATGTATATAAGACTATAGTAATTTGGACCTACAATGTGTCAAAATCGGGAAAAATATTTTTTAACCCGACTTTTTTTTACCAAAAAAATGTTTTTGTCATGCATTTTTTTTCACTAATAAATTTAAAAAAAAAAATTTTAAATTTAAAAAAAAAAATTTGGAGAAAAATTAAAAAAAAAAAAATTGAAAGAAAATTAAAACCAAAACAATTTCGAAAAAAAAGGTTTTTAAAAATTGAAAAATTTTTTTTTTTAATTTTGGAAGACAATTTACAAGGAAAAAACAATTTCGAATAAAATGTTTTTGAAAATTCTTTTTTTTTTTTTGTTTACCTAAAAATATTTAAAATTTGTATTATAAAGTATAATTTTGTGAAAGATTCAAATGCATATAACTTTGGACTCAGTCACGGTTTTTTTCACAATTATTTTTCTATTTGACATATACTGCTTTTAGTCCTCTAATAGAAAAAGAGAGAAAATGGGGAAAAATTTAGTTAGTAAAAAACTGAAGTATGATGAGTAAAAATGTTAAAAATTTAGTTTTCAAATGCGAATATCTCCATAGCTATATGCGATAATTAACGAGGTTTTTTGTAGAGCACGATGAGATCATTCTAATGTGTATTTTTTTTTTTTTTTTTTTTTTGAGGTCCAAGTTCAAAACTTTAACTCGACAATTCCGGACTAACCGTTTAGAAGTTACAGATTTTTTCCTTTTTTTTGTTTCTATACCACTGTGCGATATTCAAAGAATTGTAAGCATTACCAATGGTTGTTAATCCAGCAATTGCAATACTTGCATTATCGAAGCTTCAGCTACACAGTCTTACAAAAGTTTACATACGTTTGAAATTTTTCTATTTTTTTGGAAAATATATAATTTTATTAAGAGTTGTAACTACATTTTTGTGTAATGCACTTAAAAAATATATTTCCATCATATTTTATAATCTTTTGTTGGTATTTTAAATAAATAACAATAAAACACTAGTAATTGGTATCCTTTTAATGTTAAATAAGTTTACATACTCTGCAAAAAAAAAGTTGTACCGTTAAAATTTCCGCTTCAATTTTTATGATGCTTGGTGTAAAATCAGTGGTAGAAAGCTTACTTTCACTAAAACTGATCACATTGGCAAAATAAAATCAAAAAGTATTTTTAATGGAAGAAAATGGGCAAATGCAAAGAAATTTCTGAGCCAATTCGAAAAACCGTCATAAGGTTGAGAAATGATGGCAAATCTTTTAATGAAATTGGAATTTTATTAAATCTAAGTAAAACCACAGTTCAAACAATATAACAAAATTTCAAGAAAAAGATAAGAAAATAGAAATTATGAAAGCAAAGCTAGTAGTGGGCCTTCCCGCATTCTCGACAAATGAACAGAACGGTCTATTATACGTCCCATTCAAGAAAATCCTAAGCTAAGTGCCGTCGAACTAAACCGGAAAATTAGAACAAATCTAGAAATTACCGTTTCTGATCAGACTGTTCGCAGATGTATCAAGAGAAATGGGTACAATAGCAGAGTTGTCAGAAAAAAACTATTACTTAGATCTGTGAATATCGATATTTTAAAGGATAGCTAACTTCCCAGCGTCCAACTTCTAGATCTGGGGGACAACGCAATATTTCTCCAGGACAACGATCCGAAGCATTCATTAAATTTAGTTAAGGAATGGTTTCCATATAACGTTAAAAACAAATAGGAACATCCCCCGCAGTCCCCCGATCTTAATGTTATTGAACATTTATGGGATATTTTAAAACGAGGTCTAAAAAATCGACAAGTAACATCAGTTCCAGCACTCAAAGAAGCGTTGATGGAAGAATGGAGCAAAATTACTCCAGAAATACAAATAAATTGGCTTTGTCCATGCCAAATAGATTGTCTGCTGTATTTAAAACCAAAGGAGGCCACACAAAATATTAATTTAATTTTTTTTAAGTTTTTTTTTTTTTTATCCCGTATGCAAACTTATGTAAATTAGCTTTATGCCAAAAAATGAATTATTTTATGTTTTTTAGTAGAATTTAATGAAAATAAATTAGTTTTGTGTTTATTTTATTTCAATAAATCCGAAATAGCATAAAAAAAAGTAATTAAAGAATTTTGCACTAAATATTTATTAATAAAGATGAAATATATTAAGGGTATGTAAACTTTTGTAAGACTGTGTATTTTAAATTCAATTGACAGTATTTCCAACACTTGGTTGTAATTTAGGTAAGTAGCTTCGTTTTAACCACAAAATACTGTCTTCTGAGTAAATGATGGGTGCATACTGCTTATAGCGAAATAATGTATCGTCGTTGTTTATCATTTCTGTTTTTGTAACACAATATTTGTTTTTTAAACAAAATCCCTGCAGAATTCATCATCGTACTGAAAGTATTTGTCTCTTTTGATAATTAGCATAGTGTGAACTTGAAAAGCTGGCAAATAGGCAAACGAACCTCCATTAATACTATACTAGATCGATATTTTCACATCGAATTGAGTATGTGTACTCAATAATCAATAAATCGAGTTGTTATTGATTTACTGATTATTGCGATCCTTGAGAACAAAACAAATATGAATCGAAAAGATACATAAATACTTAAACACATTTTCAAATGATTCCCATAAACAATATAAAAATAGTTGTGCATGGTTACTGTAACCATTTCAACATTTCTGCATGTTTACTGTAACCATTTCAACATTTTTAACAATATTATAGTCACAGTAACTATATATATTATTGTGGTAACAATAATATGGTTAATTTACGATTCACATGATTGTATCAACCATATATATGGTTACAGTAGACATGTATATGTTTGTGTTTATATGATGAAAGACTTACCATATTATGTTGCTCTGGGCTTATGGATATCATAATCTTATATTATGATAAAATTATTCATCATATTAATGGTTGTCACAAACATATACATGTTTACTGTAACCATATATATGGTTGAGCCGGAAGAATACCCGATATATTAATGTATGAATCATGTACTTAAGTTATTTGGTAGCTACGAAAATTTGATTTCAACATATAGACGGACAGACGGACATGGCTATATCGACTTCGCTATCTATAACGATCCAGAATATGTATACTTTGTAGGGTCGCAAATGAAAAATGTTGAAATTACAATTATTTAGAATGTCACTCATGGTGAAGGGTATAATAAATATGAAAATGTCCAAATAACTCTAAAGTTTATGTGAGTGAGTACGAAATTAGGTGCCCGTAAAAATAATAATAAATTTTTTAATTAACTTTTTTTTCAATAATAGAATAGTATTGATTGTATTGAAAAATACAAATATTAGCTCTGTTCAATAACTAAAAGTTGTTACTAGTTAGTAACAATTGTTACTGGAAAAGCGTTCATTAACTCAAAAAAGTAGCAAGTAGAGAAAAAATCAAGAGCGTATAAATTTTAGAGAGTGTTCTCTCGTTGCAAACTATTACAAGTTCTATTTTGAACTCGTAATAGTTAGCAGCTTATATTTCATATGTTTTGTGTTATTGTTTATTTATTTACAATTTTATTTTTGTGGTGAAAAAAATAAAATTGAAGAAAATGTGAATATTTATACATTTTAAAAGGAAAAAATATGAAAATTGTGTGTATAAATTTTTTGTTACTGGAAAAGCGTTCATTTACTTTTTACTATTTTTGAGAATTTAAGAGAGTAATTTTGTATATTTTGATTTTATTCTCTCGTTGCAAGTATTTACTGGGAAAGTAAATGAACAGACCTATTATTTCTTTACGTATTTCTAAATGCAAATCATTGATATTTCGATTAATGAATATAACTAAGTAATAGCACAGAAAAAAGAAATTCATAATTGGAATGAATTTTGTAATAAATATTATTAATCGAACATGACTTTTTTTTCCCAAACTTTTTTCATTTAGAATAGGAACATGTTCATAAATATTATAAAATTGTACATGACGGAATTTTTGGCTTTTTTTTCATAAATATTTTGACTTTTTATAATAAATTGCATTACAATTTCATTACATAATGGCTTAGTTCAAATATGTTTGTAAAATAGACCTACATATATTGACCAATTATTCAAAGAATATCATTCACCATAATTTAGCATCCATTAACATTAAAGGCATAGAGAAAATATAGCTAGAGCGGAAAATCTCCTGTCAAAGACCTAACTCAGTTGTCAAAAAACTAAGTGGTGAAAATGTATTAGTTAAAAAAACTATGTGAAAACAAAAACAACACGCCTATGTGTAACATTTTTGAGTGATTTTGTTGTTTGGGTTTTTTTCTAGTTTCCGCTCTATGTATATTTTCTCTATGATTAAAGCATTTCATGTGTATATTTGTATTT
This sequence comes from Calliphora vomitoria, assembly GCA_942486065.2. Lineage (NCBI taxonomy): Eukaryota > Metazoa > Arthropoda > Insecta > Diptera > Calliphoridae > Calliphora > Calliphora vomitoria. Next base: position 38,782,378 of record OW818029.2, read on the forward strand.
GTATATATTTCCTCTTATGTAGCTGAAAATCATAAAAAAATAAAAAATTTCCAAGGAAAATTTTAAAAATTTTTAAACAACATAAAAACATAAAAGAATGTTTGAATATTTTTCTTCAAGCCTCCTAGATTTTATTTAAAAACAAAAAATATGAAAAAAATCTTACTATTTAAGAAATTATTTATAAATGTTTTGAATTGAAATCAATGAAATCAAATCATACTATTTATGTTGTAACATGTTTCTGTGAGTAATCAAATGAGAACACGAATTTTAGCCATTCATTCAATATTATTTGTATTTTTGGATAAACCAAACAAAAAGTATGTCAACTTATATATTTGACGAGCACTATTGCCATACACAATGGGAAAATTATTTGTAATGTCTTTTGATACACTTTCATGAACTTTATAAAAATTTATAATTGCAACTAGTTTCCAGCCAATCTTTTTGCTGTGTGTAATATTATTGTATGTAAAAGTAGGGGTTACTAAGAAAATGTGCAGGCACATTTACATGTTTTGGACATAATTAATATGATTATATTATGCTTAAGTATGAAAATATTAAACAAACTTATGATATCATCCCTCTTTAACTTACCACAACATGTTCTATTGAATCTTTAGAAGCTTATTTCAAAATTACAAGATTTTGTTAGCATATTTGATGAAATTTACTATTTAATCCCTGATATGTTTTTAATGTCATAGGTATAGACTCTACAAGTAATATTTTCCTTAAGCATTATTTTAGACTTTTCTTATACCTTGTAAAAGTTATAACAAAACCATTTCTTTTTATCCACAAACTACTTACTTAAGGTAAATATTTCCTGATTGTTTATTTATGCCGCAAACGAAATCAATAATATTGCATTACAAATACCTATACATGAGTCTATCAAATACTTTAGTATATCAATAAAGTTGTTAAACATAACAAAAATTATGCTGATAACTATTTGTAAAACATAAATAAAATATTATTTATTGTATGCTATGGTATGGTATATTTAGTATCTAATTTAAAAAAAGAAGTCATCACATATGTCATCAAAAAAAATTATATCATATTTTTGCTGTGCGACGTATAAACATATTAGCTAGTTATTTATGCGTTTCAGATAATTTTAAGAATTTTGGCATGGATTGGTTAGTGCATATTTTGCTGTTTACATCATTTTTATTAGTATCATTATTGTTTTTTTCTTAATATAATTTTATTGTTTGCATTGTAATTTTTCTTTTCCATATTTTACTATTGTGTTAAGTTCCAATGATAATTGATCTAAAACTACTTATACATAAAAGCATGGATTCCGTAAGATGCACAGCACCACCACAGCATTATCAGCCATAGTCACTCAGATCTCACAGGGCTTCAGCAGAAGCCTTGTGAACGGACGATCCTAGTGGCACTTGACCCGTCGAAAGCCTTCGATACTTTCAGTCACGTCACACTCTTCCAGGACATCCTGCAGTCCACAATGCCCAACAACGCGAAGAGATGGATAGTGAACTATCTGAGTGGCAGGCAGTCGTTCGTGGAGTTTAGAGACAAATGCTCAAAACTCCGTAGAGTTAAACAAGGAGTGCCTCAGGGCCGGGTCCTGTCTCCGCTCCTGTTTAACTTCTACCTCTCTAAACTCCCAGTGCCACCACAGGGTGTGGAGGTAATCACCTATGCGGACGACTGCACCATTTTGGCGACAGGTCACAACATTGATGAGCTTTGCGGTTTGGTAAATGGTTATCTCAACGAAATCCACAATTTCTTCACAGCACGTAACCTGCAGCTATCACCAAGTCATTGCCAACACTCTTCACCACCTGAACGAAGGAGGTAAAACTCAAATTAGGCATCATGGTCGACGGCGTACAAATTCCGACAGTGAACCACCCGAAAATCTTGAGTGTCACTTTTGATAGCCTTTTTACCTCCTCAGCATACGCCACTGCAATCACGCATAAACTGCGAAATAGGAACAAGGTCCTCAAGGCACTAGCCGGCAGTACTTGGGGTATGGAAGAGACCTTGTTAGCAACCTTCAAGACGATTGGCCGGTCAGTGTTTAACTATGTAGCTCCAGTGTGGTCGCCTTCGTTAAGTGATACTCAGTGGAGAAATATTCAAAGCTGTCAAAATGCAGCCTTAAGGACCAGGCACAGACTGCTTTCAAATCACCTCCGAACACCATCTGCACGAGGAAACTAAGGTTCTACCGGTCAGGGAACATAACGTCATGCTGACGCAACAGTTCCTTCTGGGATGTCACCGAAGGAGTCATCCAAACTTCAACATCACACAGTTGAAGTCTCCCCCGAGGCATGTCAGACAGGACCTTAGAAAATACGAGTAGAGCATACAGAGGTATATGCAGGATCCATTTGATTGCAGCACATATATGACAGCTTTGAACGACATTCATAGAGACTCCATCAATTCCGCGGTAGCAGGGTACCGTATGAATGTCGTACATGGAGGTCGCCCACCACCGATAGCAGACGCCGAGAAGATTCTGCCGCCCAAAACAAGAGTCATTCTGGCACAACTAAGATCAGGATGGAGCAACAGGCTTAATGCCTTCTCGTCCCGTATAGACCGTGCCGTCCTATACTTAAGCCCAGCATGTGATCAGGGTCCCCATGACACCCTCCACATTTTCAACTGTCCAGCCAACCCTATTTCACTACATCTAGTGGATTTATGGACCCACCCAGTAGAAGTGGCACAATTTCTTGGACTTGATCGAGCAGAACCCCCGCACTAAATATTGTATAATTGTTCGCGCTGCTACAACAACAACACATAAAAGCCAAGACATTAATATATACATATGAGATTACTCATAATCGACTTATCTTCATTGAATTCTTTTGACTTAAGATTTAAATTTAATTATAAGATTAAATTAAACAACTATTAAACATATTATCAGAATACATCGTAATCCTTAAAGCTCGTTCATAAAATTAATATAATCAATAATATCTAATATCTAATTTACACAGAAAAAATTAAATAGTATAAAACTGAACAAACGTTTAGTTTTACGGAATATTTATTAGGTTTTTTGCACCCTGAAGGCCTGTAGTAGAAAACCGAATAAAACTTTCAGCTTTACGTTGAACGTGCTTTCAGCTTTTTACTATATAGAGTTCAGCTTGTGCAAAAGTTAACGGGCATTCAGGTTTCAACTATATTCGTTTATTTTTCGCAATACTGAACGAGAGTTTAGTTTTTTATCCGATAAACGCATCGGACGTCATTACTGAACGTAAGCTTATTATTTTACCAGCTGCGTTTAGAAAATTAAATAAAAGATTTTTAAATTTTTTTAATAATAACAAAATTTATTCAATATATTCTACAAGCATTATTTATACTTAATGTTTACATAAACAACTATTTCTATAAACTCACCGAAACCTGCATTTCCTGATGAAATTCCCAGTATATGTCCTCGACAATTACCTTTAAATCAGATGCTGTTAACATTTTTCCGTTAACGATGGCGTCTTCCAGGATTATATTTATACCCTACACCACCATAGTGGGAGGGTATAATGGATTTGTGCAGATGTTTGTAACGCCCAAAAATATTAGTCTAACACCCACCTTAAAGTATACCGATCGACTTAGAATCTCTTTCTGAGTCGATTAAACGATGTCCGTCCGTCCGTCTGGCTGTCCATATAAACCTTGTGCGCAGAGTACAGGTCGCAATTTTGGAGATATTTCGATAAAATTTCGTACATATAATTTGTTTGGCCCAAGGACAAACCCTATTGAAACTGGCTGAAATCGGTCCATTATTTCACCTAGCCCCCATACAAATGTCCTCCCGAAATTGAACTTTATCGGTCATTAATGTTTAATTTATATATGTATCTACACAAATTTTTTTCCAAATAAGTTTTATATATACCGAATTCATGTCACCAAATTTCATTATGATCGGTCCATAATTAGTCATAGCTCCCATATAAGGACTACTTCCGATAATCACTTTAACGAGCATAAATCTCCTAAAAATGTTGGTATACACATAAAATGCAACATAAATAACTTTCATATAGACATTAATCACATGACCAAATTTCATGGTGATCGGTCAGTAATTTGTCATAGCTCCCATATAAGGCCCACTTCCTATAATCACTCACGAATATAAATTATTGAAATTTTTAAAGAAAAATGTTTTTGTTCATTTACTTAGTGTAGGGTATTATATGGTCGGGCTTGACCGACCATACTTTCTTACTTGTTATTAAATTGTCTTTGTACTCAGATGACAAAAAGTTATACTGTCTTCAGTAACACAATTTTTTAAAATACACAGTGTCTTGTTCCTCTTCTTAAAAGGCTTCTTACGAAATTCATACACGTTCCTGCTTCTATATTAAACAATTATTAAATATTGACTACATAGGTTTATGCACATATATACAACCTACCTTCTAACTCCGGCAATAGAAATAGAATTGCTCTAACAAAGCTCAATGTTAACGTATGGATGCCACTATATAAAATATGAACTACTCACTTTAATAATCAACACACAAATGAGATTCGGTCAAACATAAGACTTGTTGTTTTTTTTTAGAATCCCGTTACTTCTGTAGCCGGCAATTGAAATAATATTAAAGTTTAAAAAAAATTTGCTAAAAATATTTTTACCACGTCTCGTTCAGACTTACTGAACAATGCGTTTAGTTTTTTTTACTATCCCACTATGCTGAACGATACGTTTAACGGTATCTATGAGGAACTTTACTGAATTTTGCATTCAGTTATGCTAAATGTGGGTTCAGCGAAGAATTATTTGGTTGATTCTAAAAATCTGAACAAAACGTTCAGGTCGCTAGTAGAAAGGATTGGGGTTTAATATGTTGCGTTCAGAAAAATGTCTGCTTAGTCTATTACGAGCTGAACGTAGCGTAGTAAACAACAAAATAAGCGTTCAGATCTTGGATATATGAATGCGACTTTAAAGAGGCGTAGTAAATGCGCCTAGTAGCATTCAGTTTGACTATTTCTAAATATTGCGTTCAGATAATTTAGATTTTTGTGTGTAAGAGCTTCTTTTTTATTTACTTTTTATTTAGTTTTCTAATAAATAAAAACGAAAACAAAATATTTTTAAGTGGATATTTTTCATATTTAAAGAGCATATTTTTCGTTTCTAAGTGCATATTTTTGGTTACCCTGATGATAACTAAAGAAAATTAAGAAAGTGAACCTTCATTGTTACAGCTTACCCTTGTGTGATACACAAGTAAGAGTGCAACTGCACAAAAAAAAATGCATTTAGTAGGATTTGTAACTATTTTTAGTTTTAAGATGACAACCACTTGCTATATTAACTCGTAGGCGAGTAAAGTTTTACAAATAAATGGCATGTTGTATATGCAGCACAATATTTATTTATATTATATGAATAAGTACAAATGTGTTCGAACATACACTCGAAGTTTTTGTTGTGATAAAGTGAATAAAAAATAGCTCATCTTTAAATAGACCTCCCTTACAGGGAAGCGAAACTTGTGGTTTCCAACCTTATAAACCAACCAGGACTTGAGACAGGTCATGAAAAAGATATATCTTAGTTTACATTCCAGTAGAGCGGAACAGTCACTTAAAGTGAATATAGTGCACTATAAATGCTATAGTTTTTATGTGGACAACCCATAAGTTTTGACATGCAGTATACAGAAAGCATGTCTGAAACAAGTCTAAACGTTTTTCTACCAAGAGTCAAGAAAGTCCTTATCTTTTCAACACCAGTTGCCAGAACATTTTGGGTATTCCACAATTTGCAATCGTAGATCACCTAAACTCCATCTCTTTTAACGCGAATTTGTCAATGCCATTCGACACTGCGATTAAGAGGATATGAATGGTCCTTTAGGATACATTTCGTTCAAAAACGAACCATTTATCGTTCATTCAATACCAATATTATAACAAGGTGTTGCTTAATTTGGACCAGGGAATAAATGCAATTGAGAAGACATTTCAAACTTTTAAAATTGGAATTGACAGCATCAAATGTTGCAGGACGGCTGACGTGGATATCAGGATTAAATTTGATAATACAAATTATTTCAGTTCTAAAGAAATAGCTCCTTATTGTAAAGGCATTAGTTTTCAATTTGTATAATAAATCATTTTAATATGATAGTTGTTAAAATTCTAAGAAATATGTACTCAATAAACCCATTCAAGTAAGAAATTTCATAAATTTGTTTAACCTTTAATTCATTATTTCTAGGAACTTTATAAATTACTTATCTAACAAAATACACTTATATATTAACAAATATACAACCATATTAGTAAATATTTATATTACAATTTGTAAGCATTAATGTTGCTTATTTTATGGAGCCACAAAAACATTAATTTTAGTTGGGAGAGTTTACTTAATTTTAAGATATTTACTTTAAACGAATACACATGATGTATGGTATCACATAGACAAATTCTAAGGTTGCCTTAAAAATCCAGAAGCGTAATTTAAAGGCAACTCTACATTATCCAAAATTTTCATATTTTTGTATAAAATCATGAAATTTAAACATTAACATCTCTGGTACTCATAATACTTAGTATAAATTTAAAAGAAAGAAAATCTTAATAAGGTAAAACATCATGTTGGAAATTATTATTGCAGTAGAATAAATAATAACAAAATATATACGAGAATGTAGAAAGTACTTTATAGCGAAACAATAACGGATACGAAATAAGGTTAAAAGCCACTTATGGCTTAAGCAAATACAGTAAATGCGGTACATTATTTAAGTGAATAAGTCTTAAAATACCCTCAAATATGAACTTGTGCAGGCTGATGGGTAAGTTGTGTATTATACATATGTATTTCATGCTACAAATAACAACAATGGAGGACGAAATTATTTTAAACGAGGTAAAGACTAACGTTTGACAATATATTTATTTCATACATCTCAAAACGTTTCGTATTATATGGAGGCCATAATTTAGGTCATCAGCGCAAAAGTGGTGTAACTCACACATTTTTTTTGGTTGCTGTTCTGATGTAACATACTTTCGTTACATTAACAATTTCAATACGAAAGTGGGTATTTGAAAGTAGATGAAGCTGATAAAATCACTTTTGCACAGAGCATAATAAAATAAAGTAATGTAGCAAAAGTAGTGTAAGTTGAATATAGCACTAAATAAATAGTTTGGGGTTACAGCACTTTTGCACTGATAGCCTCAATTGTATGTCATAAATTATAAGCCATGCTCTTGGAAGAGAGACTTCAATAAAGAAAGTGCAATTTAGTTAGTACACATTGGTTACCTATGTCAAAAGTGATCTAGACATATAGTGCGTATTTTGGCAAAGGATGTTCTTAAAATTTTATGAACATCTAGCTCAAATTTTGACAACAGTTGTTCTTATTAAGACAACGCTTCGTTCTTATTTTGAGAACTTTGCGAAACCAATCAGTCAATTTATTATTAAATTAAATGTTAAAAAAGCATATTTAATTTTGTTTTCTCTATATATCTTCATTTATAATTTCGTCTCTTTGCTTACAACTTAAAGCTTTTCCTCTTGTTGATTTGTTTAAGAAGATCTTCAGACTACAAAACTAAAACAAAACAACGGCACGACAAAAGTTTATAGTTTATGACCGATTTGTTCTTGATTTGACAACGTCTGGTATTGTTTATATTTTCGTTCTTTATTGACAAAGCGTTCTTGATTTGATAACAGGCCGTTCTTAATTTGAAAAAGATGGCGGGTATATTGATTTTGTTATTCCTTTTGAAACACATCAAAATATTTGTCGCAGAACCACATTAGTATATGGGGCATTTCATGTCAAGTGAACCAAGTTTTGAAATCGATGTCTTCCGATTGGGATGAAATTTGCACCATGGTTAGTTCTATTGGATAGTCAGACACAATTTTTTAACAAGATCGGTCGAAAACTTTTTGAGCTAGAGGGGATAAAAATTTGACATTTTGGCCAAGCAGGTGTTTCTTCTCATCCATGTAACTTATTACCTATTGTTCTTAGCAAAATGTGTCCCAAATAGTTAATACATTTGTCTATTAAATCAAAATTTTTTTCCACACATTTTACTAAGAACAAAAGGTAATAAGTTACATGGATGAGAAGAAACAAATGCTTGGCCAAAATGTCAAATTTTGACCCCCTCTAACTCAGAAAGTTCTCGACCGATCTTGTTAAAAAATTGCGTCTGAATTACTATCCAATAGAACTAAAAAATTTCATCCCAATCGGAAGACATCGATTTCAAAACTTGGTTCACTTGACATGAAATGCCCCATATATATTCTGGGTCCTCTTTAAATTGAAGACGATCTAGCTATGTATGTCCGTCCATCTGTTTGCTTAAAGCTGGCGTAAATATTGCACAAATACTCTCTATTAATAAGGTTTGTTTGGTATTAAAAATGGGAAATATTGGTCACCTAGCAAACAGATGTGTCTCCGCAATACTGTCCAAATAAGATAAGAGTTCTTACTTTGACAAAGTATTTTATTTGTAAACTATTTTGAGGACAATTTGCTAATATAGAAACAGTTGAATGTGTTACGTAAACTTTTTTGTAGGTTTTGTATGTTATGCAATTTGAAAATAAACCCCATGCTATAAAATTAATCCCGACATAATTTCAAAAGCCCTTTGGGAAGTTAATTTAACCAATCAGTTACTTTCGTTACTCGTTTGAATCATTCAGACTGCAGTGATGACCCAAACTGTATCTTAGTTATATAGGCATCATCACGTAAACTTTCTCATATAAGCCATATTCAAATAAAATCCAACACATAAGTATTTATGCAAAATAAACTGCATCGTTTTATTTTTACATGTCTGTATTAAACAATGCAATGCATTATTTCTTATACATACTGATGTCGTCAGGCGTGGATCAAGGGGGGGGGGGCGGTGAAATAGAAAATCCCCCCCAAAACCAAAAAGTTTTCATATAAAAAAAAGGAAAAAAAGCAAAATGAAAAACAAATATAAATTTACCATCTCCCACCAAATGTATCCGCGCCTGGATGTCGTTATTGTTTCTGTGCTTTTTTTTGTTCAATTACTGCATGACAATTTTTGCAAAATGATGTGGATAATGTATAAATGACTTGTGCATGGAATAAGAAATGTTATCCATATATCGCAGTAAAAACATCCGTATTAATTTGATTTAACATATGGGCAATTTCATGTCATCGTACGGGACATTTGTACGCCTATAGAGTGGAAAAGATCTTGCAAAAATAAGAGTATCTGAAAAATAATTTGGTCTTTATGTTCCATTCAGAGTGTACTATATTTTAAAACAATAATAAGTTCTTTCGACACATTATTGTTCAAAATATTGAGCGATATAAGGGTATATCGTACGTGACATAAAACGGAAGGTACATGTAGAAATATGCGAAAATTTGCGAATCGTGAGAGGCGTTAGGTTTTCTTTTAATTTCTAAACCAAATATTTTTCCTTTAAAATCCGTCATATTTAAATAAAAACAATCTCTGGATGATTTGATAATAGATACAATTTAATATCGTACGTGACATACCGTACGTAACAGATTTTTCTCTTATAGTAAAACAATGTATATTCTGTAAATATATGTATACAAAAACTAAAAAAAAAGAAAATATATATTCGGTTCTAATAAACTATTTCATAATAGCAAAAAAACAATCAGAGTCAAATTCATTTCATACTACATGCTAATTGGGAGCTTAGTTTTCGCCGCAATTTTTTCCTAAAACATACCAATTAAATTAAAAAATTATTCAGTTAAAACTATTATTTTTGCACTGTAAATGTTGGAATAAGCTTTAAATACAATCACATAGTAACATTTTAGTTTTCTTCTATTCAAATCATCTTGAAAAAAAGTTTCAAGGCTTTTTGTATTTTCAGTCGTGGTAGCCATTCTCGTGGAATTGCTACAATATTTAATGGACACAATGCCGATACTTTCATCGGAAGAAAACATACCTCAAAGTCAATAGTTTTAGGTAGTTCGAAAGAAATCTTCTAGGATAACATAGAGATGTAGCGTAATTTCCTAAAACTTAAGGCTGTCGTCAAATACCTAACTCTTGAAATAACATAAAAAGTTTTATAAAGTTTTCTTTTCTCAAACTCGTGGTATTTGTCTTATAGAAAGATATAAAATTCGGACACCTTTCTTGTATATTTCTACTGCTGGATTTATTGTGATATTTTTCAGAATTTTCTAAATAATAATAATATTTAATAATATAGAATTGTTTATATTGTTTCCAAGCGTTTTTATACCCACTTTATTTTTAAAAAATCTTCTGTAACCCTGAAAATACTATATTTCGAAAAAAAAAAAAAAAAAAAATAAAATTAATTGGGCAAGAATTGCAAATTTTTAAATTTACTCCAGAGGTGCGTATGCACATTGGCGCCATTTGGGGTTTTTCGTTTAAAAGCTCATACATTTCTAACCAAATGAGAAATCAAAAAAATAAAAAACATATAGATATATAGTTGATCAACCTATGAAATGAGTGTTTGAAAATGGTTCCACGCCTTTTAGGTGCTGACTTATGGGTTAACGAAGTTGAAATTTGTAGAAAAATCACTTTTATGGGAAATATAATAAAATGTTTTTTAAAATTTTTGATTTTTTAAAATTTTTTTGTAAAATATGGCTCACAATCCATAAAAGAAGGTATATGTTATAAAAATGGGGCAAGGATGGGTAACTGGAAATGTTTGCATTAGGTAAAGGAATATTCAAAGAACATATTTTGAGAACATGGCAAATATAGAAATTTATAGTTTTTTTTTTTTCATCAAAAGTCTAGTACTCTCTTCATATTTGCGAAAAATTATAGTTTTTTCATGCGAAAAATTGTATATGCAAAAAATGATCAGCTGTTGGTTTTAATTTCGTGCGAAAGAATTTGCTGCTTATGTTATTTCGTGTGGAAAAATAAGGTTCCCAGATGGATTTCACATGTTTTCTACAATAAGAACAGAGTACTGCTTTTGCGAAATTATTTCGCATTTATTTTATTCCAAATATTTTATACGTAGTTTGACAGCTAAAGTTGAGAAATATTGAAAAAAATGGATAGTTGGTAAATATCGATTTACCTGGATAAACACAAATCAAACAGTACAATAGAATGACGATCCGTTACTTAACTTTCGAGATACTGTTGCTGAAAGCGAACAACCTCACTTGCTCTACAGGCGCTACTGTGCTACATTCGGAAGTAAGTTTTCATAAGTTTTTATAAATTTGATTACTTTCTGCTAAACAAAAACTTGGCTATATTGGAGTAATATTATCCAAGGAGATATATTCTAATTGAAGGCGGATGGATGCTGAAATGTCTGTATTAGAAATATTAACGAACTTATTTTAAAGGCCATAACGTAATGAATATGACAACCTTAAAATGCGTGCGGTGGCACGGTCGAATATTATATGACTTTGACGCATAAATATGAGCGATAGGCTGGGTTTTGTTGGCTTTGAACTTTGAATAATTACATTAGAACAGTTGGATTTTTCTTAATTTTAAATACAATAATATTTACAATAAGCACATTTTCATGGATTAACTTCACTAAATAGCATTCCAATCATTACTTGTTTATCTTTCTCAATATTCTTTTTAAGTAACAGAACTGTGGAATTTTAAAATTAAAATTGATTTCGTTGAAACTTTATGGGAAAAGGAATAAGTTCCTAAACAACAGTCGATGGATAACGCTCTATTTTTTTATTACCAAAATCCGAAAACGAAATGTTAATATTTTGTTGGTCCTCCATTGAGATTAATTACGGCCTCTAGTCGATTTTTCATGGAGTTTACAAGATGTTCAGTTATATCTTTAGTAATTTCCCCCCCCCCCTCCCTCTTCCTATAAAGAGGGTTCGAAGTTCATCCTTAGATGAAATAGTGCTCTATTGGGTTAAGGTCTGAAGACTGCGGAGGTGAATTTAACTGCTTAGGCAGGTTATAAAATAACCACTCCTTAACAATTCTGGCGGTATGCTTTGGGTCATTCTCTTGCTGAAAGAGCCATGGAGTTACAAGACCTAAATTTTCAGCACTTACTTTCAAATTGTCTTTTAAAATGTTTAACTAGTCTCGGCTGTTCATTGTACTCTCAATAAATACAAGATTGCTAGGTCCTGCTGCTGACATAGAGCCCTACACTATCATACAACCTCTCACCGCCATGTTTTACAATAGCACGGTATATTTTATCAAACAATTTTCTTTCAGTAATATCACAATATTCAGTGACTGAATCAGTTTTTTTTTAAAACTCTAGTGATTTCAAAACATATGTAAATTTCGGAGTGGTGTTTATTTTCTTTGAATGTACTACCCTTATAGGCTTCCTTAAATCTGTCTTAACCAAAGTTCAACAGCAATATTATAATCATTTTGTAAACTGCTTTCTTTTCAGGCAATTACATTCATTTCCTGCACTTTTCACAATTTTGTTGTTTGCAATTACCCTAAATAATTCTTCAGTTTGTTTTATGCATTTTATTATTATTGTATGCAGTTCTTTTTTATGTTAACTCTACATTTGTCTTAAAAAATCCTGCATTGTACTCGCTTAACTTAAAAGTAGAAACAAAGCAAAATATGACGGAAGTGCATTTTGAGCGGAAGTCACTTTAATATATAAAGAACACAATTCCCATAAAGTAAAAACACTAAACTATATTAAAGACAATAAATAATAAAAGAACAACTTTCCAACTTAATGTCATAAATCATTAAAATAAAAGGCTAATGAATTTATTTATTATTGTATTTGCCTAGTTATAGAATTTTCGAGCCTTTTAAAGGCTGCATCTCTGCAGTATGTGTTTATTTAATGGAGTTTTTAAAAATTTATTATCATAATTGTTGAAAGGAACTAAGGAAGTTTTACATTTTTAATGAGCACATACGCAAAATAAAATTATATTGTATTCTGTGGTCAGTTAAGTGAAGAATAACTATATGAAATATTTACGATTATTTTACAAAATTTATTTGAAGATATTTTTAAATGTGGATGTAAATTCATGCCAGATTTTCAGGATTTTTATAAAATAATTAAAAATTATTTATACATACTTTTTGTGTACTTTTAATCAAATTTTATTTCTAAAGCCGCTATAAAAATATAACTTTTTCATAAAACACACTCACACAAATACTAAATATTTAATCTAATTTCTTTTTTTCACAAGAAATAAGATAAGAAAATTATCATCTTTAACAAATGATTTTGTAGGCAGGTAAATCATGTTTTTCAATTTAAATAATAAATTCATGAAATTTATTACAACTGTATGGAATAAAATTTAGCATAACATTAAATGTAATGCAAGAATTGAAGGCAAAAAACCATGAAATGTATGATGCTGTAGTATTAGTATATTTAATTTTATAGGCCACATCCACTAGATGTTAACAGTACAGCCATATAGCAACAAAAACAACACAAAAATAATATACATAGAAAAAATAGAATAAAATAAAATAGAAAAAAAAGCATGAGTGAATGCTTGAGAGTGGCAGTATATATGCCGTAGTGTTTGTTTTATTTTTATAAATGAATGAATGTTTTAGCAGTACTATGCTAAGAGCGATCTATTAAACTTGTTAAAAGGTTTATTACTCTTTGTAAAAAGGTGTAACTGTAGGTATGAACATTAGATTTCTCTTGAGTGAGTAAACGTGTTAAGTCCGCTTTTTAAGAAAATCGTTTTTCTTTTGAATAGAGGATATTGAACCAAAAAATAGTTATTAAACAAAGGTTATATCTAAAAAGGTACCTTTCATTTCCTAAAGATTTACCTCAATTATCAGCATGTCCCAGTCCACACTGTGAAACAGTCGCTGTAAAACTTTTTAAATTCTCTTTTGAACAGCAACTTCATGTACATGAAACAGAGTACACTATTCTATTCCTCTTTCCCCTTTCATCGACAAACTGAAATGTTTTGCAGCAAATGTTTCACAGTATGGATGGGGACCATATTTGGGACCATAAAACACATTAAGTAAAACTTTGCTTTTATTTCGAAGAATAATCAAAAAACATCATGTATAATTTTAAGCATATCTTTCTAATAAGTTGTGCGATATTTACAAACTTAGTCTTACATTAATCATATGGAGTTCAACTTGCTAAGTATATCATCAAAATCCTTTTTTTGAAGGAAAAAGTATAATAAAATAAAAGATATTCTGAAATACATACATCTTGTATATAAATATGTCACACGTTTTTTTGTGGCAGACTTTTATGTATGATATTGTCTTCCAATACTGATGAAACATATATGGTTTAACAGGGGTTTTTCTCTACACGCAGAAAAAAAATATAGTTGTACATTGTTACTGTAACCATTTCAAATTTGTGCATGGTTACTGTAACAATTTCAAAATTTTTAACAATATTATAGTCACAGTAACTATATATATGATTGTGGTAACAATAGTATGGTTAATTTACGATTCACATGAATATTTCAACCATATATATGGTTACAGTAACCATGTATATGTTTGTGAAACTGTTTGCTATATTCCATGTGATTGTCAATTAATTTTTTTTCATTTTTATTATTCACCACAAAAACATACGGGTTTTCTACAACTTATTATAAGAAAATAATATCATAATACTAAACACTCATACCAAAATCTGAAGACACTACACAGAAAAAATTAAATAGTAAAAAACTGAACAATCGTTTAGTTTTTCGGTATATTTTTTTAGTTTTTTTCACCCTGAATTCCTGTAGTAGAAAACCGAATAAAACGTTCAGCTTTACGTTGAACGTGCGTTCAGCTTCAGCTTGTGCAAAAGTAAACGGGCGTTCAGGTTTTACCTACACAGTCTTACAAAAGTTTACATACGTTTGAAATTTTTTTTTTTTTTTTTTTTTGTGTAATGCACTTAAAAAATATATTTCCATCATATTTTATAATATTTTGTTGGTATTTTAAATAAATAACAATAAAACACGAGTAATTGGTATCCTTTTAATGTTACATCAATGGTAGAAAGTTAACTTTCACTAAAAGTGATCACACTGGCAAAGTAAAATCAAAAGGCATTTTTAGTGGAAGAAAATGGGCAAAGGCAAATAAATTTCTGAGCCAATTCGAAAAACCGTTATTAAGTTGAGAAATGATGGCAAATCTCTTAATAAAATTTGAATTTTATTAAATCTAAGTAAAAGTACAGTCCAAATAATTATACAAAATTTCAAAGAAAATGGAAATTATGAAAGCAAAGCCCCGCATTCTCGACAAACGAACAGAACGGTCTATTTTACGTTCCATTCAAGAAAATCCTAAGCTAAGTGCCGTCGAACTAAACCTGAAAATGAGAACAAATCTAGAAATTACCGTTTCTAATCAGACTGTTCGCCGATGTATCAAGAGAAATGGGTACAATAGCAGAGTTGCCAGAAAAAAACCATTACTTAGATCTGTGAATATCCAAAGGCGCTTAGAATATGCCCGAAAGTACGAAAATGCTCATGTAAATGACACTACATGTTGGGAGAGGGTAATATTCACAGATGAATGTAAATTTATGGTTTTTGGAGGTGATGGACGAACAAAAGTTTGGCGAAAGCATAATGCAGAGTTATTACCACAAAATGTTAATTGCACCGTAAAACATGGAGACGGGTCAGTCATGGTCTGGGGATGTATGGCGGCAAATGGTGTCGGTAAGTTCAAGTTCATCGATGGTACTATGGATAAGGCCATGTATATCCATATTTTAAATGAAAGCTACCTTCCCAGCATCCAACTTCTAGTTCTGGAGAACAACGCAATATTTCTACAGGACAACGATCCGAAGCATTCATCAAAGTTAGTTAAGGGATGGCTTCTATATAACGTTAAAAACAAATAGGAACATCCCCCGCAGTCCCCCGATCTTAATGTTATTGAACATTTATGGGATATTTTAAAACGAGGTCTAAAAAATCGACAAGTATCATCAGTTCCAGCACTCTTTGAGCGTTGATGGAAGAATGGATCAAAATTACTCCAGAAATAACAAACAAATTGGCTATGTCCATGCCAAATAGATTATCTGCTGTAATTAAAGGCAAAGGAGGCCACACAAAATATTAATTTAATAATTTTTAAGTTTTTTTTATCCCGTATGTAAACTTATGTAAATAAACTTTATGCCAAAAAATTAATTATTTTATGTTTTTTAGTAGAATTTAATGAAAATAAATTAGTTTTGTGTTTACTTTATCTCAACAAATACCAAAAAGTTGTGTATATTTGTTTAATTTTCGCACTACTGAACGAGAATTTAGTTTTTTATCCGATGGGTTCAATTTCTTCATTACTGAACGTACGCTTATTATTTTACCAGCTACGTTCAGAAAATTAAATAAAAGATTTTCAAATGTTTTTTAATATTAACAAAATTTGTTGAATATATTCTACAAGTATTATTCATACATAAATGTTTACATAAACAACTATTTCTAAAAACTCACCGGAACCTGCTCTTTCTGAGAAATTCCCTGTATATGTTATCGAAAATTACCTTAAAATCAGATGGTGTTAACATTTTTCCGTTAATGATGGCGTTTTCCAGGATTATGTTTATTAATTTGTCTCTATACTCAGATGACAAAAAAGTTATACTGCCTTCAGTAACACAATTTTTTAACATACACACTGTCTGGTTCCTCTTCTTAAAAGGCTTCTTACGAAATTCATACTCGATTCCTGCTTCTATATAAAACACTTATTAAATATTGACTACATAGATATATGCACATATATACAACTTACATTCTAACTTCGGCAATAGAAATTTAATTGATCTAACAAAGCTCAATGTTAACGTATGGATGCCACTATATAAAATATGAACTACTTACTAATAATCAACACCCAAATGAGATTCGGTCAAACTTAGCACTTGTTGTTTTTTTAGAATCCCGATACTTCTGTAGCCGGCAATTGAAATAATATTAAAGTTTTAAAAAAATTTGCTAAAAATATTTTTACCACGTCTCGTTCAGATGTACTGAACGAGACGTTTAACTCTTTTTACTATCTCACTATGCTGAACGGCACGTTTTACGGTATCTATGAAGAACTTTACTGAATTTTGCATTCAGTTATGCTAAATGTGTGTTCAGCGAAGAATTATTTGGGTTTTAATATGTTGCATTCTGAAAAACCTTTGCTTGGTCTACTACGAGCTGAACGTCGCGTAGTAAACAACAAAATAAGCGTTCAGATCTTGGATATTCGAATGCAACTTTACAGGGGCGTAGTAAATGCGCCTTGTAGCATGCAGTTTGACTATTTCTAAATATTGCGTTCAGATAAATTAGTTTTTTGTGTGTAGGTATATTTCTTGGAGATGTACATTGAAATGAATGATATTAATTTCTTATGAAAAAAAGCCTAATTAAGTTTCTTACTATAGAGTGTATTCAAATTTCGTTATCAGCCAACTATCGTGTTGTTGTATAAATAACCAGTGTGTTGTTTAAACGCCTCATTTGTTTGTCTTTAGATTTGTGGGGTGGTATGTCTATCCATACCATGTCACTGTCAAGGCTGTTAACAATTTACATATTTTTTCTTTTTTTTTTAGATTTTCTATTCTTTTTTTGCTGTTTTGTATTTGGTTTGGTGTTCTGTTACGTCTTTTAGTCTTTATGTCTGGTTTGTGTGTTTATTTTGTATACGGTTTTTCTTTTGGGGTTTTATCTTATTTAAGTATGTGTATGTTTATGACATATACTCATACATACATACAAACACATTCACAAAATGTAAATATGTTTTATGTAGCTTTATGCCTTTAAGTTGTAACCCGAAGTTAAGAATGTAATTTTTTTTCCCCCGTTTTAAGGGACATTTCCTTTTTTATTATTTAATATGCTAAATTATATTTTTACTATTTTCTCTTGTTTGCAAAATCTTGTTGCTCTTTGTGTATGTGGTTCCTAGTTTTGGCTTTTTTATAGTTTTGGCCAAAATACGTGATTACTTTAGTTAATTTATTTTTTTGCTGTAAGAGTTAAGGCAAGATTTCGTGCTACTCATAGGTTTTTTTTTTTTGCCCTGAGAAATAGAGCAGTGGAAAAAATGCAAAATGAAAATTGTTAGAAAAACTAAATTATTCAAATTATGCACTTAAATATTCTTTTCAACATAGCTCGTTAGCTCAAGATGTCTTGAAAATATAAATTGGTTTTAATTAAATGATGGTATGAAATGTATTTAAATTGTTGCTTTAAAAGAAGTGATGACAATGAATATGTAGGCATAAGGTTAAATAATACAAAATAAATGTTTTCTATGGCAACAACGACAGTGCCATAATGTACGGATAACTAACTCTTACAAAAATAAACTAATTCCCAATTTTAATGAATTAAATAACTTCTAAAGGCATTTTAATAATAAAAATATTAATCCCTAAAAATGTAAAATAACTTCCAATAAAAATTAAATTATTCCAAATTAAATCGGCTTCGCCCAGTAAAGATTTTTTTTACTGCATATCATTTTCTAAGAAAAGTTGGTTTTCGATACACCCCAGAGGAGAAATCCTTTGCTGTTGGCCGAAGGCCGTCAGTGCAGAGGTTTGCTCCGTGAATATTTATTTTACTGAAATACAAATAATATTTTCTGAAGTTGGTTTTTGATTAACCTCAGCGGAAAAAATCGACTGAAAAGCGTCAGTGCAAGAAATCTTTACTGAGCGAAGCCACTTTTTGATACATCCCAAATGAGAAACCCTTTTATTGGCCAAAACTTTAGATTAAATAAGTTCCAAAGTAGATTTAATAAATCCCAAAAAAATCAAATTATTCCCAACATTATGAAATAACTCCCAACAAAAAATTATGAAATAAGACCCAACGTATTAAGAGTTATTTCATAATGAAATAAGTCCTAATTCCTGTTATTTCATATGGGAGTTCGATCACGGTACCTAATAAAGGCAGTGATTTTTCATTTCATGCATTGATTTTTTTGTCGTTTTTTAGCTATGTCCGTCTGTCTTTCTGTCTGTCTTTCCGTCTGTCTGTTTGTCTGTTGAAATCAATTTTCTGAAGACCCCAGATATCTTCGGGATCCAAATCCTCAATAATTCTGTCAGACATGCTTTCGAGAAGTTTCCTATTTAAAATCAGCAAAATCCATCCATAAATAACGGAGATATGAGCAAAAATCCGAGACAACCTCTATTTTTGGCCTATTTTTTTTATCTATATCTCGATTACTAAGTCATTAATATAGACAATATGGATATCTAATGATAGATATTTCAAAGTCCATTGCAACGATGTATATAAGGCTATACAAAGTTGGACCTACAATGGGTCAAAATGGGGAAAGCATTTTTTAACCCGATTTTTTTTTCACAAAAACATTCTTTTAAAAAAATTAAAAAATAAAATAATTAAAAAATAAAAAATTTTTTAATTTTTTATTTTTTAATTATTTTAATATTTCGGGAGCAGTCAGAACTCCCGAAATATTGATAATACGGGAAGTTGATTTCAACATACAGACCGACATGGCTATATCGACTTTGTGGGGTCGCAAATGAAAAATATAGAAATTACATACGGAATAACAGACTAATATATATACCCTTGCCACTCATGGTAAGGGTAGAAACATACAGAATTTTCCATCAAGAGGTGTTATTTTGGTATTCAAAGAAAAATGGCATTTTTTGAGATAAATGATCGGATGTTTATTTCATAATAAAGAGGAAGGTATGCCGTTACGACCACGCTTACAGAACCATATCCTTTTCATGAAATTTTCCATAACCAAATCGCAAAGTGGCTGCCCTATGTCCTCGATAGACTCACGAATTCTACATTTGGGGTCTTGAATCGACGCTGGGCTGTTGGCGTAGACCTTATCTTTCACGAGGCTCCAAAGGAAGAAGTCGCAAGGTGTTAAATCACAAGATCTCGGTGGCCAATTGTGATCACCTCGTATTTTAATTTTTAAAAATTTTTTAAAATTTTTTTTTTTCAAAATTGTTTTTCAGTTTTTTCCAATTTTTTTTTAATTTATTAGTGAAAAATAAATTAAAAAAAAATTATTTAAAAATTGGAAAAAAATTTTAAAAAACTATGTTAAAAAAAAAAAAAAATTAAAAATGAAAAAAAAAAAAAAACGTTAAAAAAATTAAAAAAATTGTTTTAAAAAATTAAAAAATTTTTTATTTTTTAATTTTATTTTAAAGTATAATTTGGTGAAGGGTACATAAGATTTGGCAAAGCCGAATATAGCTCTCTTACTTGTTAATGGTACTTTTCTGCCTGTGTAGATAATTTCATTGTATTTAGGGTGCCTACATTACGTATGATTTACTTCGAAATAAATATCAATCAAACGTCATGTGTAACTATTCAGATATATTATGATATTCCAACAAAAAACACAAAAATACATGTTTTTAAGTGATTTTGACCATTCGGTAAACACAGACACTTTGGACATTTTTAATACCAACATTTTGCTCCATACAATAATGCAGCACTTTAACATAACACAGTGTAAAAGTAATTCTAAATTTTTAAGTAAACAATGTATTTTTACATTTGTATTTAAAACTAAATTTCCATAAAAATTACACATAGCACGTTAGCACACATACATATGTATGAACAAATCGTAGAAGTCGAAGTCATAGAAGAGAACTAGGTAGCTAACTGAGAGCCAAAAATCTAATTC
The DNA here is from genome assembly GCA_942486065.2 of Calliphora vomitoria. Lineage (NCBI taxonomy): Eukaryota > Metazoa > Arthropoda > Insecta > Diptera > Calliphoridae > Calliphora > Calliphora vomitoria. The sequence goes on from OW818029.2 coordinate 38,803,192, forward strand.
ATGAGAATGTATTGCATGTATTTAAAAGAGAGTAATTTTTTCCTTTGATATTTGTATCTTCTTCCGTTCTATGCGTTTATTCTATGGTCGAAGTATTCTTTAAGAAAAATAAATTTTGTGATATGATTTTGATTAGCAGACCAACGGATGTTCACGACTTTAATTATCCTGAAGCCTCTACGATTCGTTCATACATCAGTTTGCAATCGGATCAGTAGTTTAGAAGACTAATATTCATTACCATTTTTATTGATCAACACCACTGTACAGTTTAACAAATTTGATTGATCCCCTGGAGGTTTTATTCACATCCTTATTTTAGTTTTTCAACTACCTTAATTTTATGTAACCTCATTTGATACATCACTCGCTAACAATATATTTGTTATTCATTTTCAAAATTTGTTCGTCTTTTCTCTAGCTGACCACATGAAAGTTATCGAGCGTAAATACAATTTACAAAAATTTTTTCTAACAACACTTAATTAGTAAGCCAAATATTTAAATAAGAATGTTTGGTTTAGATTAATTAGAAGCCAATAAAGGAAAAACCACACAAGCACTTACTCTGTATCATATATTTGTATCAACATACAAATTTCTAATATAAACAAATCAGCGCCGCCAGCTATTTCTATGGAAAATACAAAACAAATAACAAATTTTATAAGAAATTCGAGAATCAATCACTACAATTCGTAAATTCAAAGAAAACAGAAATTTATAATTGGCATGAATTTATAAATAAATATTACACAGCGGAAAAAATATTTTGGTGCCTGAGATTTGAACTACGTTTTGTACAAGTTGATGAATCGTCATTACTATGTTATATTTGTTTTTTCCAGCTCGCGTTTCCGAAATATAGCGGTTTTTATATATTCAGTTTTATGGAGTTTTTCTCCAAAATTTTGGGTAATGCAACTTGGAATGTGAAATTTTTTTTTATCATGAAACTACTCTACATAAGCATATGTTTCTTTTGAGTATAATAAATCCGGTGGATGTTTTGGCATATTTGTATGAAATACAAAATTATTCAAAAAAATAAAAATAAAGATAGTTTTGACATTTTTCGCTGCACCAAACCAAAATGTCAATTTTGTTCCCCTGCGTTATTAATCGAACATGACTTTTTTCTTATTCAGAAACGTAAAAATATCATTAAACATCCATTAATATTAAAGCATTTCATCATCTTCAAAAAATTCCGTCAACATTTTCTCAATTTGTTGTTAAAATCCAAGAAAAATTTAAAAAATTTTTGAGTATCATAAAATTATGAATGAAGATTTAACTTCTTTTTTAATACAAAAAATATTAAAAAAAAATGTTATTATTTACGAAATAACATTATTTAATATATATGCAAATTTTATTGGATGAATTCAATGAAGCTAAATTCAGCTGTGCAGAATCTTACATACCTTTCACCAGATTATATTTTAAAATACAAATTTTTAATATTTTTATGTAAACAAAATAAAATTTTTTTTCAAAATATTTAGTATTTAATTTTTTTCGAAATTTTTTTTTTTTAATTTAAAAAAAAAACAAATTAAATTTATTATTGACGACAAACATTTTTTTGTGTAAAAAAATTCGGGTTAATAAATATCTTTCCCGATTTTCCCATTGTAGGTCCAACTTACTATAGCCTTATATACATCGTTGCAATGGCCTTTGAAATATCTATCATTAGATATCCATATTGTCAATATTAATGTCTTAGTAATCCAGATAGAGATAAAAAATAAACCCAAAATCGAGGTTGTGCCGCCATTTTTGGACCGATTTTCTCGATTTTAAATAGCACCTGAGCCGGCAGAAATCCCGAAATATTGATAATTCAATCATGTTTGTAAGTAATTTGGGGGCTACGGAAATTTGATTTCAACATACAGACATGGCTATATCGACTTTGTGAAATGAAAAATATAGAAATTACATGCGAAAGGACAAACTAATACGGTGAAGGGTAGAAACATACAGGGTTTTCCAATAAGAGGTGTTATTTTGGTATTCAAAGAAAAATTGCATTTTTTGAGATAAATGATCGGATGTTTATTTCATAATAAAGAGGAAGGTATACCGTTAATAACAAAAAACAACATCAGCCAAATACCCTCCACGACCACGCTTACAGAACCATATCATTTTCATGAAATTTTCCATAACCAAATCGCAAAGTGGTTGTCCTATGTCCTCGATAGACTCACGAATTCTATCTTTGGGGTCTTGTATCGACGCTTTGCTGTTGGCGTTGACCTTATCTTTCACGTGGCCCAAAGGATTAAGTCGCAAGATGTTAAATCACAAAATCTCGGTGGCCAATTGTGATCACCTCTTCGAGAGATAACACGGTCCGGAAACTTTTCCTGTTAAAGAGCAATGGTTTCGTTGCTTGTGTGGCAGGTAGCGCCGTCTTGTTGAAATTAAACGTTGTCCAGATCAAGATCATCCAACTCCGACCAAAATAAGGTGTAATGACGTTTAGAATGCACAATTCCAAAGAACGACGAGGAATGGATAAACCTGGGTTTTCTTCAACACTTTAGGCTACAGCAGCAATATTCTTAGTAGTTCTTGAGCGATGTGCACGGGTTTTATTCTTCACAACAGCTCGAATTTTTCCACCATTTTCTGTACTGCTTCACGACGATACCAAAATGCTTTGTTTTGCGAACTGTGACTCCAAGATTTGCACCATTTTTGTAGTGAATTTTAATAATTTCAATGCGTTGTTGAAACGTGACAGCTACCGAAATACCGTGTGATTCAAATTAACAACTCTACACCATTTCCAATTGTATTTCAGAAGTTTCCAATTGTATTTCAGAAAATTCCAATTGAATTTCAGAAATTTCTAATTATATTTCAGAATTTTCTAATTATATTTCAGAATATTCCAATTATATTTCAGAAGTTTCCATTTATATTTCAGAACTTTCTAATTGTATTTCAGAATTTTCTAATTGTATTTCAGAATTTTCCAATTGTATTTCAGAAATTTCCATTTGTATTTCAGAAGTTTTAATTTATACTTAAAAAGTTTCTAATTGTATTTCAGAAATTTCCAATTGTATTTCAGAAATTCCTATTTGTATTTCAGAATTTTCTATTTGTATTTCAGAAATTTCCATTGGAATTGCTATTAGAATTTTCTGAAATACAAATGGACATTTCTGAAATACAATTGGAAAATTCTGAAATACAATTGGAAATTTCTGAAATACAATTAGAAACAATTTAAGTATAAATTAAAACTTCTGAAATACAAATGGAAATTTCTGAAATACAATTGGAAAATTCTGAAATACAATTAGAAAATTCTGAAATACAATTAGAAAGTTCTGAAATATAAATGGAAACTTCTGAAATATAATTGGAAAGTTCTGAAATTGAATTGGAATTTTCTGAAATATTATTAGAAATTTCTGAAATTCAATTGGAAATTTCTGAAATACAATTGGAAATGGTGTAGTTTATTTATGAAATCAAATAATACGTTTATTCATTTTAATTGTATATCAAATAAAGTTATATTAGCAATAATTTTGCCTATGTAATGTCAGTGTTAAACATGATGGTGGTACGATATAGAATTCCTATAAAATAAGTATTGCCTGCCCGAAATGAGCCACTACAGTAATTTCGTGTTCTCCTATTTTTTCGACCAGCAGTCCTCAGTATCAATATTCAGATTCAAACTTCTCAACATTCTGAATCTAACATATTATGTTAACCGCTATCTGATGTATTTTTACCTTAAAAAATCTTGATAACATGCAACACAATTAAAATAGTTTAATATTTTAATTCCAAATATGTAATTTATTTTAACTCCAAACTCATTAAAAAAAACAAATATTTACTTTAAACTTAAATATCCCCTCTTCCATACTCCGTGTATCTGTTTTTCTGTTTCATAGAACACATAAATATAAAAGGTTAGCCAGAGTATAACATTTTCTCTAAAATTACTAGAAAAATGTGACAACATATGAAAAATGTCTTTATATAATTTTATGTTTATATATTTCCGTATATATGTATTTTTATATATTCACTAACACACCATTACTACACACACACATTGATATTTATTTTACCCAATAAAATAAAAACAAGTTGAAAACTCTATATAAAAGTTTAGCTTTTTTTGTTTTATTTTTTTGCTAAAAAAAAGTATACGAATATAAACTCTATTAGTTTTCTTTGTACACCTGTGAAAAGTTGCTTGCGATACAACAAGTAACTTTGTTTACCTTTTTACTTGATAAAAAGGAAACTAAGCTAAAATTAAATAATCAAATTTCCACAGGTTTTCGTGTTATGAATTTCAAATTGGTCAAGCTATCAACAGAAACAACGTTGTCTATGAAAACTTTGTAAACAGTACTTGTACTAAAATTTTTAAAGATTTTTTGGTTAATATTGATGTTATTTTTTCACTTTTTTGTCCTTTTTATGCAATGACTTAATTTTAAAGACGTATACTATGAATTTAAAAAAAATTACAAAGTAAATACATAAATATTCTATCTGGAAATATAAACAATTATTTTGGTGATAGTACATATGTATATATCAATTTCTCAAAAATTCGTTCAGAGGTAGATACATTATTATTATATTATTAAAACATACGAAACGAAACAAATAATATTTGGTTAGTTAATTCTCTCTCCACATAAAATACTGTATTAAGTTAAAAGTATTTTTCATACAAAAAATAGTATATTTTAGGATTAATAGTGATTCCAATTGCGTATACTTTATTTAATTTATATAGAAATAAATATCAATCATTCGTCTGGTGTAATCATGTAAAACATATATAGTATTAACTAGATGAACTTTTAATAATTTTAATATAGGCAAGTAATGAAAAATTGCGATAAAAAAATAATTGCGATAAAAAAGCATATACGGCTTTTGTTGGTGAAAATATCTTAAACAAATTTTGCATCAGATTTTATTTATTTTATAAAATAAATTTTTACATACATAATAGGGTATTCAATTAATCGGGTTTCTGGATTAATCGGTTAATCGAGCAAATAATTAATCGGGGTTTAGATTTAATCGGTTAATTTTAAATTATTCGATTAACCGAATAATTTTTATTTTAATTTTAAATTGAAAATGGAACCACAAATTTTGAATACTTATTTAAGCATTTTATAAATAAAAACAACAAAATCATAAAAACCAAAGAAATCATAACAATTCAACAAAGAAAGTAATAGCAAAAAAAAATATGGTATCTGAGATCCTTTTTCACACATGTGAGTTTCTTTAGGATTTTAGTGAGATTTTCTGAAATAAGCTCTTGAAAAAGAATATAATTGAAATGTTTGCCTTTTAAACGATTTTTTCATTAGATTTAATAAAACTTGAGAAATCAAAAGTAAAGAATATCCCATTTCTCATATAAAATTCTCAATTATACCATTGCACAGTGGAAAATTTTATTCATTTTCGGATCAAAAATCTGTAACTTTTGAATGGATGAGGACTTTTGTAAGATTCTTTTTTGTTGAATAGGTGGGACCTTAAGCTTTAATTTGCTTTTTTAATCTTAAAAATCGAATCATAATAAAAAAAGTAATGAACGGTTAAAAATACACTTTTGATTTGTTTTAGTTTTTGTATAAAAGTGATATGTTAAGACAAGTAAAAAAGGTGTTTTATGTACTTTTTCATTAGTTTTAATAGTATTAACAACTGACATTTGTTAACAGCCGTTTAGCTTTGGTTTTTATTTATTTTTTTTTGAAAAACACAAACAAAATACCCTTTCCAACAAGGTAAAACATTCCTAAAACAAATAATTATAAATATTAAAACTACGCCCTTGAATATGGTATAATTTTAACTCCCCAAATCTTTAAAGTAAAACATAGTGTGTTCTGTCGCCATTTTCGAATACTTCTGTTGACATAATAACTATAATTTCTGCAAACAATTATTGCTTGATATCTTGGGTTTACGATAGAATTTGTGTTATGGTTAATATCAAACATTTGCCAAAATCAATTATGAGATGCATACACCTTATGTTATCCACTGTGCATTGGAGTTTTTTTTTTGGAGTTTTTCAGATTGGGAATACTTTTAATAGTTTCTGATAAAAGACTCGTTTCAGTTATGTCTTTAGTTTCATCTATTATCATGTCGTCCTACGACTCATTAGGACAAAGTTAATCATAGTACATTCCAGAAAAAGGTTAATTTACAAATTCCTTACTTTAAATTTTTGTGCTATACTTCTAGAAAACCACAAATTACATAGCTCCACTAATATGGCAATAGAAAACAAACAAAAAATGTCAAAATGGTTATGGTTTAAAAAGATGACAAATATATATCACTCTTGTTGCCTATTGAAAATTGTATTTTTTCTTTCACTCTGAAAACCACTTTTCAAAGGTTCGATATTACTTTTTTGAGAACTGTCATTTGTTTCATATTATTACAGATATGATCTGTGTGAGTTAAATGAAATGTGTGTGCTGAAAACTATATTTCTATATAAAGTCCAAAAAATATATAAATTTCGGTTAATCGGTTAATCGACACAAATTAATCGGCTATTTTAAATTATTCGAACAGTTAACCGACCAAAATTAATCGATTAACGGTTAATCGATTGAATACCCTAATACATAAGTATATATTGATTTATACATTATACTTAACTAAGTTGCGAATATGAATACCAAAGTAAGCAAAACACAACCGGAAGACAGTGCCTGTAATTGATTTTCGCTGAGCTTTTAACATATGTTCGCCACAAATATAACAAACCATATTAGGATCTTTAATACAGCATCTCCTCTTACTAGCCATAATGAATTAATATAAGATAAATTATATTTATAAAAAAAACAGGAAATTAAAGCAGTTTTTTATTTTTGAGGCGTTGGCTGTCAATTACAAAAAAACTGACCCTTACCTATTAGAATATTGATTGTTTAAGAACAAGCTGTTTTTATACCATTCACCTTCGTGAGAAGGGTATATATAAAATTGTCATTCCCTTTGTATTTCCACAATATAATTTTCCGACCCTATAAAGTATATATATTCTGGATCCTTTTAGATAGCGGAGTCGATTTAGCTATGTCCGTCTGGCTGCCTGTCTGTCCGTCTGTCTGTTGAAATCAATTTACTGAAGACTGCAGATATTTTCGGGATCCAAATCTTTAATAATTCTGTCAGACATGCTTTCGAGAAGTTTCCTATTTAAAATCAGCAAAATCCTTCCATAAATAACGGAGATATGAGCAAAAATCCGAGACAACCTGTGAAAACTTCATAAAAAAAAAAACAATTTATTGCATGCTTTGACAAAAAAGCAACAAAACGTATGTTTGGATGTGTGTTGGTTTCATTGCTTTGCGTATTTTTTTTTTTTTTTTGGTGTTTCGTTTCGTTTGGCGTTGTTGCTTTTATACCCTTCACCTTCATTAGAAAATTGTTAGTGCTTTTGCTCAGACAGACTTTGTCTTGACAACAAACGTCATTAATTGTTATGATAAATATTTGTCGAGTATAGACATGCGGTAAGAAGAGCCTTTTTCGAACAAAAACAAGTTTTCTTGGGAGCTTTTAAATATTTCTTGAATTTTTTACTGGTTTAAATGTTCAAAAGAGAAAACGATATTTTAATAATTATTAAATGTACGATTAAATAAAAGAAGTAATGACGCTTAATTATTTATGACAACGATTAAAAACGTTTTGCCAACCACAAATTGCATGTTATTACAATGTTCGTACACATATATTCGATATATAAATATGCATACAAATGTACATAATAATAAACTTACACATAACGTATGTACATTAGGGTTGTCTTTATTTCCACTGTTTTCTGTCATCTAAAAACTAAATTTTTGAATTTCCACTGTTTTCTGTCATCTAAAAACCAAATTCTTGAATTTTAGAGGTTCCTATTTTATTAGAAATTTTGGGTAAAATTAAAAATAATATTTGTATTTCATGCATCGATAACCCATGCCAAAATAAATCAAATTAAAATAAAATAAGATAATAACATATATTTTCTATAGAAATATCCTTGGACTTTACTAACATTTTACTCAAGCGATTTTCTAACTTAAAATTAAAACTTTTTTCTCTGTTTTTTTTCGCATTATGCAGACAGTATTATTCATATTTATCTCTTAATTTAGACATGTATAATCGAAATTATTATACCCACCACCAAAAGGATGTGGGGAAGTCATTGCGTTTGTAACACATATGAATATCCATCGCAGACCAACAAATGCACAATATATAAAGGGTGTTCTTTTAAGCCCGATAGAACTTATGAAAGGGTTAACTATCAAACCATATGGTATCATAGAGACGAGACGTAATTGTCAAAAACCTAAGAATTTTGTCAAAAACCTAAGAATTTTGTCAAAAACCTAACTCTTGCATGATTTGTTGTATTTTTGTTTGACAAATCGGAATGTCTCGTCTCTATGTATAATTCTCTAAGTATCAAACGAGCTGTCGTACTGTGTTGACTTTTTGATATATATGATGGGTATACTCTGTCAAATCATCATGAACAAATTATGAAAATTTACTTTGAAAATCAGTCATCGATTCTTGTATCTTATAGTCGATAGATTTATCACAAAATTATGTTTAGCTATGAGAGTTTGTTAGTAAACAAAATTGCCACATATGGAGTTAGACCAATCCACAACAGACCCTACAAATTCCATTACATTCAAAAAACTCACCATTTGGTGCAGTTTATACGATGGTGGCATCATCGGACCTTATTTCTTCAACCACGATCAATGATTTTTTGTTCGAAAATTTCGATAATATTCATCCGGGCGAGATGTGATTTCAACGTGACATACGGCGACTGCAACCATCTAAATTCAAAATTCAGCAATAACATGATTTCGAGAAATGGAGCTGTTAATTGGCATCCAAGGTCGTGCGATTTGTAACCTCTCGATTATTTCCAGCACGACCATAAGAAGTTTAGCAGATAAACCAGCAACAATTGACACCTTGGACCCCAACATTGTTCGTGTTATTCGTGATATACGTCCAGGAATGCTCGAGAAAGTGACCCAAATTGGACGTCCAGAATGCGCTTTTTCAAGAACATTTTCAAATGTCATGTATTGATCTTTCGAATTAAAAAGAGGTTTTTATTAAAATTTAACTGTTTGTGTTATTTTTTTACAATTTGAAATCCTAACGGGCTCAACAAAATACCCTTTGGGTCCTTATAAAATACTAAGACAATCTAGTTATGTCCGTCCGTCTGTCTGTCTGTTGAAGGCACGCTAGGGTATACAGTGAAGAATATAGAGGTATGAAATTATTGTCAAATATTCTACGTTGATCAAAAATGTTTCGGAAAATCTGTCAGGTGTGAGATAACCTCCAAAAAAGTTTATATTTTTAAAAATCTTTTTACAATTTTCTTTAAATATATAGCAGTTATTACATTGATATTTTGCACACGTTATTCCTATTATAAAAGAAAAATATTTGTTGAATATGGTAACAATCGGCCCATGATTTATATACCCGGAATATGACTCTATATGCCGGCATGAAATAAGTCCCCAGTTTATGGGGTCTTAAGGACATAAACTTCGAGATATCTTTCTTCAAAGGATATATGAAATAACTATTTTTGTAAGAAATAAAAATAATAAGCTTTTAATGATTAATATAAGACTAAGCTTAAAAACAATGCACAATTAATTATGAAAATATTGTTACCTTTTCAAAACATTGGTTTATTTCCTTTAAATAAACCGGATACTTTTTATTGCAAATAAAAGCAGTTTTAGTAGTTTAGAATTTGCAACAACTCTTTATTTATTTAAAATGTACAACAACAACAGTTCAAATTGTCACTCAGTGTTTCTATACACGTCAATTCACAGAAATGCACACACACTTTATAATGTAAAAACTTAAATGTACAAGACAGTTGATGTTAACTCTAACAGGGCCTATGATAAACTCACTCGCGACTGCAACCTCTGCCACTATTTATACACACGCCATATTTCGTGAATCTTCTACAATGCTCTTAATGGATAAACTAGTATGTTCGAATTCTAGAGCTTTCGATGACAATGTTAGCAGCTTTAACATTTAGTGTTGCCATACTTACAAACAATGCCAATAACCGCATGCCATAACATTGTTAATAAGTAGAATCTTTTACTGATGAACGTGTTTATAAACATAATGAATGCTGCAGGCAGTCGTTACAGACCGTTAAATTCAAATCACTATTGCCAATTCGTAACAATATATACAAAAACGTAAAAATATCGCTCATTTGCTACAACAACGTCATAACTCAAGATCCGGGTTTTTTGAACTGTCTTTCATATAGTGTTATCAGTTTTCAAAAAAGTCAATTATTTTTTCTGTGAGAGTGCTTTTTTTTTGTACACATCAACACTAAAATTCAAGTTTTCTCGTATATTTGACAAGTAAAAATTTGGGTTAAATACAGATTAGAAAAATATTAACATCTATTATTACTGAAATCGCATGATTTGTTGAAAATTTATTTAAGAAATAGTAAAATGTCAAAAAAACATTCAAAGCCGTTTTTCTCGAAACTATTTTTTTTGAATTATGACGTTGTTGCAGCAAATGAGCGATATGTTTTCAAATATATCTCTACATTTCCTTCATGATCCTATTCTAAATTTTATATATGTTTTTAATCGAGCAAAGTAAAAGCTTTGGAATATGGCTTTATTGAGACATGTTTTGTTTAGATTTAAGTCATTAGATTTAATTCAGGTATATTGCATATATCTATTAAAAAATATGAAAGTTGAACCTATAAAAAACCAAACTAAATTCAATTTCCAAATTCTAGAAAACTTTAAATTTCCTTTGGCCATGAAAAACATGTATACCATATGGGCATTTCCATCAAAGGATCCATCGAGCCCAAAAATTAAAAGTGTTTGAAAACACTTTGTTTTATCATATTTTCATATTTTCAGGAAATAATCAAATTTAAATAACGTGAAGAAATTTTCCATTTATTCATAACCTATTTCGAGATATAATAATTCAAAGTCGGTCAAGGGCAAGTTTTCTCATTTGAATATTTATAATGCACGTTTTGTTTTGATACAAGTTCTTAAAGAAACACATTATGCACTGACTTTTGATATCTAAAATTTTTCCGAGGATACAAAGAGTCAAAAATTATTGCATATGAAACTATGCGATTGCAAATAACTGTAAATTTGTGCTTTGCATTATCACATATATATTTCGATATCCCGTGCAACATTGAAAAACAATGTAAACGCTTAAATGCCTCGCAAACTGTGCAATCTGTCCATTTTTACACTCCCGCAAATGAACTGTGTAACTTTGGAACAGAATGATTGGATTAAATGGCAATGTGTATGGAAACATTAACCAACAGCTAGAACATAAACAAAATCTTCCAAACTATCGTTTGTTCCAAAGACTTCACTTTCATTCAACATTTTTAGAATTTAAATTTATACAATTTGAAAAACTTTTTTTTATAGCTTTTATTGAATTTATTTTTATTTGACATTTTTAAAAAATATAAATTTTCTGTGTAAACTTGCACAAAATTGAAAAGGTGGGTTTACGAAACACGTCGCACAAATTTGAACAAATGGGAAAGTTAAGCGTTTAATATTTTTTAATATTAATATTTTAATATTTTTTTTTTTATATTTTTTATCAGTGCATCGAAAGTACATGCAGAAAGCTTATCAAATATTGAGTGCAAACTGATTTTTTTTATACAATTCAAATAAAAGAAACCTTACTGAAAAATAAGAAGATTTATAATCTTGGTAGTTATATAAAGTTGGGCCCGTGCGACAGCGTAAGTGTGAAATTTAAAAATTGTGAAATAATTTTTTCTTACATAAATAAAATAAATCATGTAAATATGCACAACACCACATAAATGGGTTAAAAATATATCTTATGCCGTCTGATCAGATTGAAAATCATAGCTTGTTAAATAATTTTAACAAAAAATGTAAATTAAGTCCATTATGTCGCACTTTTATTTTTATTGATCAACATTTTCCATTTTGTCTCAGCAATGTTTTAAACATAAAGAAATAAATAAGCAACGCAAAAGGAATTATTATTTTTTTTTTTGTTTGCAGAATTTAGCTGCTTTGCTCCAAAACTCACCGTTTTATGGATTTGGTTTTGAGATAACAGAAAATAATTTAAAATCTTGGGAAATTCAAAAATCTAAAAAGTGCCAAATAAGGACCACCTTATTCTACATGTATTACATAAATATGCTAAATGCATTTGAGCAGTTATCTATGTGTGTGTGTAAAATAAAAGTTAACATTACAATTACTCTCACACTTAAACAAATCCGCTGTTATACAAACTTATATAATGGATAATTGTTAAATATGTGTGTGAGTGTCTCACTCACATTTGTTTGTGTTTGGGGATATGTACACGTATGACAGTAATAAATAAAAATTAATTGGTTCTTTTTTTCACTCTCTGGTCTCCTATAATTGCATTGCATTGTGTTTAAGAGAATTTATTGTTTTGCGTGTTTGGATTTGTGTATTTAAAAAATTATAAATGGGGTTTTGCTACAGAAATAATGATAAATTGCTAAAAGCATTGTTGGTGGCTTAAAAAATAAGCGAAGGAGTTATTGTTGGCCAAAGCTGGCTTTATTAACTGCTACACGATTAACAGTAATTGAAACTAATAGCTTAAAAACAATCAAATATAAAGAACCCACGAGCAATAAAATATTTTACGGTCAGAGTATTTAATTTGTTTTATATATAAAAAAATTTTAAGTATCGAAAGTCACATGCTCACGCCTTTTTTTTTTTTTTTTTTGTTACTAATTTAAGAAAACATTCGAAATTTCAACGACGATTACAACATGCTCCAAAATCGCATATATTCCTATTTCACCCCTTCTGGATTCACGCCTATTTTAATATAAACCTATAAGTGAAAAAAAAAACTACAAGTAAGATTTTAAAATTCTTCCCTTCTAAAGGGTGTTTTTGTAGAGGCGGAGAATTTTAAATTTAAATAAAATATCATAAAATGATCAAATATAAAAACAAGTAAGAGAGCTATATGCGGATGTGCCGAATTTTATATACCCTTCATCAAATTAAACTTTAAAACAAAATTAAAAAAAAAAAAAATTTTTTTCGAAATTGTTTTTTGAAAGTATTTTCCAATTTTTTAAAAAAAATTGTTTTTTTAATTTAAAAATTTATTTTATTAGTGAAAAAAATTTATGACAAAAAAAGTTTTTTGTAAAAAAAATTCGGTTTAAAAAATATTTTTCCCAATTTTGACCCATTGTAGGTCCAACTTACTATAGCCTTATATACATCGTTGCAATGGACTTTGAAATATCTATCATTGGATATCCATATTGTCTATATTTATGACTTAGTAATCGAGATATAGGTTTGGATCCCGAAGATATCTGGGGTCTTCACAGACAGACATACAGGTGAAGGGTATAAATATAGTTTGCACGAGGAGCCGTTTTTGGGTGCCTAGTAGTCTTATTTTTAAAAATCCTTGAAACTGAATTCAGATGGTTTGTATTTCTTTTGTGTTCCGAAATGCAAAACATCAGTGATATATTGGAAGTAAGATCTATAAGTGCAAATTTTTGGATACAAATCTATCACCTCTTAAACTTATAATAATTTAAAAACCAAACTTACTAGAGTTTTTACACTAATTGCATATAGGGTAGAAGGGGGATCATTCGCCATAGGGGCACATCTGCCAACACCGAATAACTTAAGAATCGAGAAATCGATTTTGTTACAGCATCAAGTTATGTTTTCATTTATCGAATATTTACCATTTCAGAAAGTTGGAAAGTTTAATTTTACATGTTGTGAGACAGCCGCGATTAATTGTTTTTTAAAACAATGAACATATTTCAGAGTATGATTTTGTTGTGCTAACTTCTTTAGTTTTTATGATACAAAAAAGATATTGGTTGGTGATAGAATAACAATAATAGTGAACAATAAGTGACAAAAGTTTTTTCCATCATATAATTAGAAGTACGAAAAAATGTATATCAAACCTAAAAACTCCGCCTGGGGCACATGCGCCAGTTACAAGGAATCCCTGTGATGTAAAGCAAAATATTGATAAAATATAGAAAAAATCAGTCACAATTTGTTTAAATTTTTGTTGATAAGTAATGTAAAACAAACCGTTAATTTTATTATACACTGTTTTGTGAATTCAGGTATAAAAAGTCAAATACGTTTATATTTTTGGATTTTTTTTTTTTAAATTTTTAAAAAATTTTATGAAATTTTTAAATTAAGAAAACAAAATTTAATAAAGGACGTGATATCACAACATGATAAAATAGCTATCGTAATAGCTCAGTTTTATATTATAAACAAAAACCCGTGCTTCAGCATTTATCTCAAAACACATCACAAACATTAAAGTCAAATGAAAGCTTTAATTATGCCTGATCACAAAACACAAAATTATTAACGCGAACAGTTTTAGCTTGCCTAAGTATCAGAGTATACAGCTACAAAATACAAAATTAGAAAAATATTTTTAGTGAAATTCTGTCTAAAAACACATCCTAATATGTAATAAACATCATCTTACAACTGTAGAGTGCATTAATATTCCACCAGTTAGTATTAAAAATGCATTTATTATTATTTATTTTTTTAATATTGCTTATAAACACAAGTACATGCTATTGAAATCGTATTTTTATTTATTATTCTTTGCATTTTGTTTTTCACTTGCAGAAAAAAAGCCATGGTCACAATGGAAGGACAATTTTTAGTGCGACAAATTTATGACGATGAAATCACATACAACTTAATTGGTGCAGCAGTGGAAATTTTAAGTGAGTATACGATTTAACCACAAACATTTATTGTTTCAATTAAATAATTATACATAATGTTTCAATTATGTGTGAGTGAAAATGTTAACAATTAAATATAATAATTTATATGGACGTAATCACTACTGGACTTAATTCCATTCGGACTTTTAAATATTCATATTATATTCTGTGGTTCTCTATATGGGGTAAATGATAGTGAACAAGGAAATGTACTTAGACCTTCTACATACGGAAGGAAAATCCACTAAATCTGTGACAATAAGTCTTTATATGATAAATCAATTTTCAGTCTATTATTTTTTCTACAAAACGATAAGCGATATATAGAACATGTTCATAACCAGATTTAGAAAGCACCATTAGAAGAATTCAGCATCTGGCATGATTACAAAACTTTATTTTCAAAAAGTACCAAACTGTTTATCCGGATTTTGCACAATCTACACCTTCGCCCTCGACTTTCAAATAAAACCCTGTTTGCCCATTATTGTATAACAGTTGGAACCAATGTTTAAAAGTTTATGGAAATTGGCTTACAAATTTTGAATAAAATGTAATATCCCTTTTTTAAACCTTTTCGGTACTTTTTTCCCACATTGAGATGGTACCAATTGTATTCAAATAAATTTCAGTATCATAATTTAATAATAATTATTAGTGAGGCTTTACTTTTCTCATCCTATCAGATTTAGGCTTCGTATAAAGCCAAGTATTCTATTTGGTGAGAGATCAATTATGTCCCCCGGGGCCATTAAGGCCCTTCCGAGCCATTTAGTTCTACATATTGCCAGCATAGGGCAGTCACATTGAACATGTTCAGCGGTTTCGGCATAAAGTCCACAAAACCTGTACTATTCATTCTCAACGTTACCTAACATAAATTGGTGATATCTCAAACCACAGTGTCCGGTGAATAATCCAGTAAGTATCCTCAAGTCACCCTTTCCGAGCGAAAGCAACGAGTGGGATCTACGTCTGAATAGGGTGATGAATCGTTTGGACTGTCTTAGTCCTGGTAAATTATCCCAAAATTGGGCAACTTTCGATTCAACCCAAGAATGAATACGTTCCATAGTGTATTCACGTGGGATGCCAAAGAACGGTTCAGGACCTATAAAAGAGCGTCGAGCGCCCCTGTTGGCAAGACAATCAGCGCGTTCACTGCCAGCGTGAACAGGTACCCAGCACAATGTAAGTTCATTGCGTGCTCCGAGTTCATTCAAGGATGTCCAGCAGTCCATAAGAACTCCAGACCTCACTTCATATGATGATAATGCTCTAAGAGCAGCCTGACTGTCAGACATAACAAATATCCTATTGTTCCTTAATCTCCTTCTCAAGCATTCATTGGAGCATATAAGGATGGCGTAAATCTCCGCCTGAAATATTGATGGGAATGTACACATTGGGATACCCCTTTGAAAATTGGGACCATAGATACCAGCCCCAGTGTCACCATCAGCCTGTTTGGAGCCATCAGTAAACCATACTTGATCGGCATTATTTTGCCACCATGTCTGATTTAACCACTCGTTCCTTTCAGGTATAAGGACACAAAACTTCCTATTTAACACCAGAGTTGGTGACATATAGTCCGATATTGCGATACTAGGATCATTTTCAAAGATGCCTAGAATGCGCATATGCCCAACCAGATCTCCCTGCATTACACGGGATATTCCCGGTAGTCTGGATGTACTCCTATAGGTCTCTTCAATTACCAATAACTGTAAGGGTGGGATGTGTAGAATTGCACCCAGAGCATGAGGGGGACAGGTCCTCATGGACCCAGTAATGGAGACAAAGATGAGCTGATATACCTTGTCAAGTAATGCTCTGGCGGTACACAGTATCATAGTGTACATATTTAATACAGACTTTAAAAAGCTAAAAAAAAGTTGTCGGATAATTTTTTTAAGGTAATTATAACCATATAAACTCAGAACAGGCATCAGAAACTAATTTGCAAAATAAATTTCCGAACCAGGAGCAAAATAGTTGAGAAATGCCTTAGGGCATTGTTGCTGGTGAAGGTGTAAAAAACAATAAGATGTAAACATTAATTATGATACGATTTTATTGGAAAACGAATGAAGAAAGAAAAAGTAAGAAAATATGTTTTACTTTCTACGATGATATTCATAAAAACAATTTTTGGCATTTGAGAAGCATAAATGACGATCGCATTCTGAGCAAACACATTGTGTTCCCGACTTTTTGCATAGTTTGCACCATATTTTTGCCTAAGCAGATTGGAAAAAGGTCGATATTGTCATAGTGGATGTCATTAACAGGATGTTATGTTTTTTTGCCAACTTTTGAACTTCCTGGCTGTAGATCTTCTTGTGGAGCACCAACTGATCATGAGTCAAGGCGGATAATTTAATTCGTCTGCGGTCTCTATCTGTCATTCCTAAAATTTTTTATATAACAAAAAAGTAAACAAATATACAATATAACATACAAATATATAAAATTTAGCTACAACCCGCAACAATGCCCAGAGGCACCCCTAAATTTTTGCATTGTCAACACACTTTTTGTTAATTGTTTAACATTTACAAATTCATAGACTGAAAGAAGAATATCTTACCTTTAAAAAAAAAAAAAATTTCGAAAAGATCGGGCGACCAAATGTTAGTAAAACTTTGATTTAAAAAAATCACACATAACATTTCACATGCTAACAGAAAAAAAACTAAAAGTCAGAATACATTTTGACCTTCGAGAGAATGTTAACAAATCTGTAACTAAAGTCACCGGTAAACTTAAAAAAAAAAATTATATTACTCTTTGCGATAATTGGTGTTTTGTAATGCATGCCTTGAGGCACTCTTACGGGTTATAGGGTTAAGTCATGTGAATTTATAGAAAAACTTATTTTATGAAAAAGTATCATTACTTTTTAAAATTTGTAAACCATAAGCGTTAGAATTTCCAGAAAGTACCAAATTTATATTTTCATATTCACTGGTCTTAAAATATAGCAGACGGAAAGTTTATTTCAACATACAGATGGAGAGACAGACATGGCTATATCGACTCCGCTATGTATAATGATCTCGAATATATATACTTTATGGGTTCGTAAATGACAAATGTGGAAATTACAAACGTAATGACGGTTTTATATATACCCTTGCCACTCATGGTGAAGGGCATAGAAAAAACACATAGAACGGAAGGAGAGAGATATAATAATGGAAAATAATTGCTCTCTTTTCACACATTAGGGTGATATAATAACAAAATGCATGACAATACATTCCCATGAATTAGGTTTTTGAAAACAGACTTAGGTTTTTGGCAAATTTTAACGGTTCTACCAATTATGGATTAGCAAATTGAAATTAGCGGGTTTGGAGAAGTTTTGTTATTGTTCACAAATTTGTTGAAATTCTTTATTAGAAAAAAATTTCGTAGCCCATTTTCCAATATCTATAATGTTTTTTGAATTCCTAACTAACGATGGTGTTTTTTTTTTTTTAAATTTCTTGGACATTGTTAAGTCTTTTATGAAGTGAGATTTAAATATTCTTAACTTTAATTTCCATGCTCTGTTATTGGGCTCTAAATGTTTAGCAGCGTTCCTGTCAGGAACTTTTTGAGCATTGTATATTTTTAAGCCTGTATTAGATTTAACTTTTCGTACCAAATAGTCCGAGTACTGAGCTAACCGGACTGCTTTCCTACCGGATGTGTTGGAAGCTCTTTTGCAAATGCTTTCTATTTGTTTGGCTTTAGAAACATCATGTGAACCATTCCTTCTATCTGAACCAGGTATTATATCAACGGGCAAGTTCATCCGGTACTGTTTAATAACATTGGAAACAGTTTGATAGCAGACCTTTGATTGTTTGGCCAACTTTTTGTAGAACCAAGTTGGGTTTTGTTGAAAATATTTAATAATTTTAGTACGCACTTTTTTCTGGTCACTCATTTTAATCAGATTAACAACAAATGAATATAATTGACGTTAAACATAATAACTGACATGTTTTACAAAGGTAACTTGAAATTTCTTCAGTTTTTCAACTCATTTTTCATGAAAATCAAATAAAACTTTTTAAAACACTAAATACAACTCAGTCTTTCTACAATATTAAGCTTTCTACAATAAAAGCTTTCGTTAAAAAAAAAAATGGATTTAGTGATGGCTATCCATCCGTCTGCCCATATGTAGCATGTTTCGAGATTGTTTCTATCCATGGGCAAAAACTGAAATGGAGTGGGTGATTTCATCAAACTACATATAATACAAAGCTCATTTAAGTATTTCGACCTCCGCGTAACAGCTGCTATTAGACTATATTTGTTTGCCGATTTAATAATGTCTCATCAATCAAGAAAATTTTTACTTTTTAGTGTAATAATAAATATAATATAAATTTTAATAAATTACTTGTTATTTACAGACATACCAGCTGATGATATTTTGGAATTGTTTGGCAAAACTTTTTTTGAATTCTGCCAAGATTCTGGATACGATAAAATCCTGCAAGTATTGGGAGCCACACCAAGAGATTTTTTACAGGTGGGTTGAAATTTAAAAATATTCATTATTCATTCAGGTCTGTCACAGGACATGTAGCAAAATGGAAATAATCGTACACGCAGAGAAAAAATATAGTTGTGCATATTTACAGTAACCATTTCCACATTTTTAAAAGTTTTTTAACAATATTATAGTCACAGTATATGATTGTGGTAATAATAATATGGTTAACTTACGATTCACATGATTGTATCAATCATATATATGGTTACAGTAAACAAGTATATGTTTGTGACAACCATTTTAATGATTAGGGTTTTACCATATTATGGTGCCCCAGGCTAATTGATATCATAATCTGAGAACAACATATTATGATATAAAGATTCTTCATAAGAAAGCTATATATTTACAAATTTTAGAAATTCTAAGTGAAACATCTATAAAATGTTTGCTGGCTTCTATATAATAATAATAATATTATGCATCTTTACAAGAAATTATACTAACAAATGTTGATTAAATTTACAAAATGAACATCGGAAACAAAAATTCATATCCCTGGTGCATTGTATTCCTTGTCAAGTAATTATCAATAAACATTATTTGTTTGTCTATCCAAATGGTGTCGATTCAAAACAAAAAATAAAAATAAACAGTTTCAGGGGATTTAAATTTCCTGCAAAATAACAATATACCTAGTATAGCATTCAAACTGAGAAAAAAAAAACATCCTAAGCTAAATTTTTGTAATAAATATTTTTTCAATTCCGTTTTATGATGAACAAAACTGAATAGAATGGAGAGTGTTGTATTCACATTCGATTTATTTTCAATTTGATTCATTTATTTATTTGCTGCTGCTGTTTTTGTTGTTTAATTTTTTGTTATTCTTCCTCTCTCTTTTCATAATACAACAACGACAACAATATACAATGGCTTCTGGTAAAATGTCTGTGCATGTGTTTGGATGGTTTCTGGGATACTTGTGCTGCTTCCTGTATTATACACCGAAACCCTTGTCGATGCTGATGATGATGATGATGATGACGATGCTGTCATAATGCAATAAACAACTATAACACAAAATGTATTGACAAACATATTTGTTGTTGCAACTGCTACTACTACCACTACTACTAACTACATCATACCTCGTCATTCACTTGAACAATAATAAATTCATACAATTGATGATGGTTTCGTTTCGTATTTTATTTTGCAACAAACCTTATTTGTTCTTGTTGCCGTTGCTCGTTTATCATTTAATAATAAAACAAAATTGTAAAATCGAATATTTTTCTTACATATTTGTGACCATTCCATCAAAATGGATGAATGACAATGCTGCTGGTTCCACATATTCATACTTTATGGTCCTTTGTGGTCTGTTATTCGTTGCAATTGTAACTATTTTTCCCTTTGTATATGCTGATGATGATTATGTTGATGATGACCTTCAATAATTTAATACAATAAAATGCTTACAAATAAAAAATATAAAAAATCTGCTGGTCTATTTGTCTGTTGGACTGCATGCCTTTGGCTTCCATTGGCTTTCCTTGTAATTATTTTTCTACATTTATTCTTGTGGCATAATTAATGAAATACATTAGAATTTGGATGCCCTACATGACCATTTGGGCACATTGTATCCTGGCATGAGAGCACCATCATTTCGTTGCACAGAAAAGGATGGTTCATTGCTGTTGCACTACTATTCAGAGCGACCTGGATTGGAACATATTGTAATTGGTATTGTTAAGGTAAGTAAGTGTAATGTTAACAGGGTTATCCGGAAAGTTTGGCAAAATATATATAATACAAATTTGAAGATTTCCTTTTGTATAACTCGGAAAATATTTGGGAGTCCCAGCAGTTGATTTCAATAAACATACAGATAGATGGACAACATTAATATCCTCCTCCATATAAGAAGAATGAAAAATTTAACTCACATGATTAAGACTTTAATACAGATTATTAAAGAGAAGACAAATAAACATATTAAATTACATGCATGATTTTAGACAAATATGAGGTTGCTCAAAGTTCGTAGTAGAACTCTTCTGCCTAGAAAAGCAGGAAATAAGACAAAATTTCATCACAATCTGATAAAAATACAAAGAAAACGAGTACATTAATTGTTATATATTAGTTTATTCATATTCATATTTAAATTTAATATTTATTATTTAGTTTGTTGTTGACCCTCTTCCACAGTGATTAGCCTCAATTTTCGCTTTAGCTTCTTGTTTTATATCATCGTCAAAGAAAGACAAGATGCACACATCTGTAAAGTATCATAAATGCTGGAAAAACACAAATCCTGGTAAGGAGCTTTTACAGCTAAACTGCATTGCAGCCAAGGTTTGGCATATGATGTCACGATGAATAAACAGACGTCTAACAGAACTTTTTTATCTTTCTTTGAAATTCTTAATTGAGAACTAAGTAAAGAAATTTTCAGTGAATAAACTTTTCTCGCCATCCATGAGCTTGGTGCATTGCTGCTGGAGACCGAATCTTAAATTTCTTCTAAATATATTATTGAAAGCTTTACTAATTCTCGATAGTAATTTCTTACAATTCCTTATCCAATTCAGTTCGGTAAAATTCTATTACTTTGTCAATCTCTGTAAGATTTATACACTATAACTTTCTATTTTTTCTGGATTGATATTTTTCCCATTTTCATGAAAGTTTTTGAATAGTAGAATATAAGGACTTGTAGAGACTAGGTTGACTTTACATTTTAATACACATTTTAATACCAATACATAGACTTGATAGCGGCAAGCAAAAAAAGCATTTGAAGCAGGGATATCACAACAGAAATTATGCACTTTATCTTCAAGATTCCAGTCAATAATAGCATTCCGATTAATCCCTTCCTTAAGAGTTGTCCAATTTTGGTACCGCGACAATTTGTTCTTTGTTGTCATAAGTAATAACTATTGGTAAGCGTTCTCTTTTATATTTACGTACATCTAATGATGGTTAAATTTTGCATTCCCAGTGGACAGTTACAATATCAGGTACCTCGTTTTGGAAGTAACCTTTTATTGCTTCATCACGCTTTTCTCGCTGTTCTGTACGAATTCTTTAAATTGATTATTTACTTATAGGAAAATTGTTAGTAATGTGTGATTCAAGTGGAGATACTTTTTTCAGTAGCCTTTTTTTGACAGATCACGTGTGAGTCGTGTCATGCTGTCATGTTATTATACCCTACACCACCATAGTGGGGAGGGTATATTGGATTTGTGCAGATGTTTGTAACGCCCAAAAATATTAGTCTAACACCCACCGATCGACTCAGAATCACTTTCTGAGTCGATTAAACGATGTCCGACCGTCCGTCTGGCTGGCTGATTGGCTGGCTGGCTGTCCATGTAAACCTTGTGCGCAGAGTGCAGGTCGCAATTTTTGAAGATATTTTTATAAAATTTGATACATAGCTGTTTTTCTGCCCAAGGACCAATCCTATTGAAACTGATTGGTATATAAACAAACAAAATTGCACCATTTGGGACGAAGAGCAACCTGAAGAGATTCAAGAACTGTCACTCCATCCAGAAAAAACAACGGTTTGGTGTGGTGTGTGGGCCGGTGGAATCATCGGACCATATTTTTTTAAAAATGATGCCGGTGCGAACGTAACCGTCAATGGCGACCATTATCGTGCCATGATAAACGACTATTTGATGCCTGAAATTGAAGCTCATGATCTCGGCGACATTTCGTTTCAGCAAGACGGCGCCACCTCCCACACATCGCATCAATCAATGTACAAGGTGGCGCAAAAGTAAACTTCCGATGTTTTTTGGCTGTTATTAAAAAAAAAAATGAAAAACTTTGATTCTTCTTGTGGATTATTTTCTGGAGCAGTGTAGCGTAACATTGTTTATTAACGTATATTTTGCATGTGTTTATTACACAAATGTCAAAACAGAACTGTCATTAGGGGCCAATCGCAAAATTTATAGCATTTTCTGATAGGAGGATTACTTTTACGCCACCTTGTATTTATTGAGAGAACACTTTGGATAGCACATAATTTCATGTTTTGGGCAGGTCGATTGGCCACCAAGATCGTGTGATATCACACCGTTATACTTTTTCCTTTGGGGACATGTAAAGTCTAAAGTGTATGCGAACAAACCCGCTTCGATTTGCCAGATACCAGTCGAAATGCTCGAACGAGTCATTGAAAATTGGACTCAACGGATGGATCATCTGCGACGTAGCAACGGCCAACATTTGGTAGACATAATCTTCAAAAAATAAATGCCAAAGAATGTTCTTTCAAATGATAATAAACATTCCCCATTAAATTTTAATTTTCTGTTTTTTTTTTCTTTAAAAAAGTAGGGAACCTCGAAATGGATCACGCTTTATGTCCAATTGCCTCAATAGTTGCTTCAATAACAAACACAGAATTTCATATACTTAACTGACACCTTTCTAATGATGCAACTAACTTTGGAGTGATTAAACTTTACTCACAGAGGATTTATTAGTGTTGGGATGTGTCCTCTTGGTTATAATGTGTAAATATTCTTCTAAATCTATTGTTTCATATTCAAGTGACGAATTTTCTTGTAATGCTTCATAAGATGATGTCGAACGACCTAAGAATTTGTTTAAAAGTGCTTTATTTAGTTAATAACTATGTTTAAAGAATGTATCAATAACGATACAAAGAAAAAATAATTTTTTTTCATAGCTCATTCCAAATAGACATGCACTGACATGTTTTGACTAAAGTCGGCACGGGTTTCCGTGGTTCTAAATATATGAAACTTATTTTACAATTGTTTTAACAGTATTCGAACCAAATTAGATTGTATGTGTTGAAAAAGAAATAACCTTTATTTTTTTGGGTCACCCTAATACATATGAACGCATGTAGCTTTTTCTAAACAAAGCTAAATCATTTGTTTTCATTAAATTTTCTTCATTTTTGAAATTCTGCTTTCAAATTCAGGCAGTTGCCTCGAAATTGCACGGCGTTGATGTGGAAATTGAAATTGTGAAACGTAAAGGAGATCCTATGGATGAGGATGAAAAAGATGAGGTTTTTCTGCATCAAATAAATCAGATACAACAACAATCTAATGCTTCCGTTACATGTTCAAATGAAGAAAATAATAATCTGAACAACAACATTAATCTCAATAACAACAACGATGAATCTGCGGATAATTTCACAAATAATAGAAGACAAGGTAAGTTATTTGAATAACTTAGAATGTGACGTGGTATTTAATTTTTTTCCCACATAACCATTTATATATATATATTTATATTTTTTTTTCTCTTCCAGAACCATGTCCATTTACACGAAAAAAATCACATTCAACATCTTCAGTGACTGCCACAACTGCGGATAGTTTCGATAGCGAGGATAAAGAACAGAAGTGTTTGCGTTTGTTGAAAAATAAAAGTGATGATATTGAACGTTACGACCATGTCCAATTTCTGATACGTGAAATATCATCGAATAACAAAGCCGATAATGAGACAAAAGAAGAGGCAGGCAAGGAGCCACCAGATGAAATAGAAAATTTATGTGGAGGTAAGTGATGAATTAAAACAAGTAAGAGTGTTGCATTCAGCTGTGACGAATCTTATATACACGCAGAGAAAAAATATAGTTGTGCATGTTTACAGTAACAATTTCAACATTTTTAAAAGCTTTTTAACAATATTATAGTCACAGTAACTATTTACATGATTGTGGTAACGATAATATGGTTAACTTACGATTCACATGATTGTATCAACCGTATACATATATGGTTACAGTAAACAAGTATATGTTTGTGACAACCATTTATATGACGAAGGACTTACCATATAAATATTTTCAACAAAACCCAACTTGGTTCTACAAGAAGTTTTTTTTTTTTTTACTTGGACCAGCACTCAGGGGATGACCCCTACTCATGCAAAGCATTGTGTTGGAACTTGGAAAATAGGTTATGGGAGGGAGGATAGAGGGAGTAGTGTTTGTGGACATTTGATTTGAATTTTCCTATATTGAAAGTGGCAGGAAAGACTTCAGGAGGAAGCTTATTCCACATACGGACAGTTCGGCTAAAGAACGAATTTTCTCTGTAATGTGTTGTGCGATTCACTGTCCAGTCGACAACGAATTGATGAGCCCTTGCCGAAGAACGTGTATTGCGTAAAAAGCTACAAGTTCCCTAATTTCAGCAGAGTACAAACCATTGTAGTATCGGTAGAACAGTGAAACACAACCCACATTGTGACGATGTTCCAGTGAGTCAATAGAGCTGGATACCCTACTGTCACCGACAAGCACCTTCGCCCTCTCCTGTACGCGGTCGAGTAACTCCAAAATAGACTTTGAAGCACCGGCCCACACATGAGAGTTGTATTCCATTTTCGGGCGGATATAAGTGGTGTAAATAGTAAGGAGATCAGATGGAGTGAAGTATGTCTTACACCGTTTTGGAAAACCAAGGCACTTGAATGCTTCTTTCGACGCTCGAAAAATGTGTTTTGTCCAGCGGACATCGCACTGAATACTCATGCCTAGAACATCAAGAGCTTCTGATTTCTTAATATTTACACCATCCATAAAAACAGATGGAGCAACATGATCTGTTGTGCGTTTGTGTGTTAATATACAACATTGAGTCTTGCGTGCACTGAGATCGACTCTATTTGCACAACTCCATTCAGAGATTGTCACAAGATCTTGGTTAAGCGTATCATTCATGTTTTTCCTCATTGCCTGAATCTCCAACAGGCTTGGTCTATAATTGAATGCATATAAATGGCAAATGTTGCTGTCATCTGCAAATGAGTAGATAGGATTGGAAGTTCGACGTAGTAGGTCGTTTATAAAGATAAGAAATAGAGTAGGAGAAAGGACGGAACCTTGCGGTACCCCTGAATTGATATTGAACTCGTGTGATGAGATTCCATCTATAACAACTCGAAAGAAGTTATTACCGACACCAAAAGCAATAAGTTTTGCTAAAAGCGCACCATGCCATACTCTATCAAACGCTTTAGAAATATATAGAGCCACCACTTTACTTTCGCCAAAATGGTGTATGGAACGACACCATTTTTCCGATAAGAAGGCTGGCAAGTCTCCCGTATAGCATCCTCTACGAAAGCCATACTGCCGGTCGCTAAGTAAATTGTTGGACTCTAAATATTTCACAAGATGGTAGTTAACCATACTCTCCATAACTTTGGAAAGTGCAGAACAAATTGCTATTGGGCGATCATTTTCAGGGTTGTTAGCCACTCCCTTTTTAGGAATTGGCGTTACATTAGCAACCTTCCAATATACAGCAAATTTTCCGGCACTGTATAAAGTGCTGAAAAGGTTAGCTAATGGACGAGCTAGCGTCGAAGAACACTGCTTCAAGACCAGTGCTGGTATGCCATCAGGCCCTGGAGACTTATTTATGTTGAAATCCGCTAAAACCCTTTTAACTCCGCGAGCGCGAAAGAATATATTCGGTATAGTAACTGATACTCTTTCGAGCTCGGATAGTAGTTGATTGCTTTCCGATAAGTTTGAATTATTTGCAAATAATTCAGCCAAAAGGTTAGCTTTATCAACCGGGTCAGTGAATGATTGGCCATCCCTTAAAAGAGTAGGATTTGATAAACTAGCATTATCCTCAATTCTTTTAACGAATGACCAAAAACTTTTACTGCACTGGGGAGCAGTAAGAACTTTGGCACGGAGACGCTGCTCGTGTAGAGATTTTTCACGCCTCAGCACTTCGGCACACGAAGATCTCGCCGTTTTGCGCAGCGAATCAGTTTCGGCATTTTTGTTATCACGCCAGATTCTGAAGGCTTCCTCTCTAGATCTGATTGCAATTTTGCACTTCTGATTAAACTAGGATTTTTCCATAGTTTTAATCGAAATTTTCTTTGATGGAATAAAGGTTTTCATCCCCATCATTATTATATTTTCGACCATTTTCGCCATGGCATTGACGTTATTGTCTAAGAAACAGAGTTTCCAATTAAAATGCCGAAAGAACTCGTTGAGCTCAGCCCAACGAGACTTTTCGTAAATAAAAATTGAACGTTTCGTAGCTGGTCGTGAAAGGTTCGAAGTTCAGAGAGCAAAAAGGAGGCGAAAATGGTACAATGATCCGAATTACCAAGAGGTGCAAAAACATCTACTTCATACTTGTCAGGGTGTGAAGTTAGAAAAAGGTCGAGGGTGTTATTTTGCTGCCCATCAACGCATGAAATATGCGTTGGTTCATTCACTAATTGCGCAAGGTGATTGTGCGCTGCGAATAGTTCAACATATTGGCCTTCTGCAGTTGTATGACTTGAATGGTGAAGCCAAAATGAGCAGTGAACATTAAAATCACCAGCAATAACAATTTCACTGTTAGGACAACTCTCAATAATCTTCGATATGAAATCGGA
Source organism: Calliphora vomitoria (assembly GCA_942486065.2). NCBI lineage: Eukaryota > Metazoa > Arthropoda > Insecta > Diptera > Calliphoridae > Calliphora > Calliphora vomitoria. The sequence goes on from OW818029.2 coordinate 38,831,082, forward strand.
GTTTCAAGTTTTATAAAAAAATATTCCTGCTGCATAATGGATGACGAAACGAAACGAAATTTTGATGTTGCTGATGCTCGAGTGAATGTTGAGGAAAAGTGTAGGACCCAAAAGCAGACAAAATTGTCCAAAAAATCTTGGTATGGCAAGCAGTATGCAGTTGCGGCAAAAAAGCCAAAAATTTGTTACAATGGGCTCTATAAATACCGAAATTTACATCAAGGCATGTTTACAAAAAAGGATGCTTCCATTGATAAGACTTCTTAGTGTGTCCACTTATTTTTGGCCTGATTTAGCACCCTGTCATAATGGTAAGAAAGGTCTTGAGTGGTAAAAGAACAATAATGTGGTATTTGTACCAAAAGAGGCAAATTCTCCAAACTGCCTGGAGCTAAGGCCAGTGGCGAGATATTGGGCTCCTGTTAAAAGAGAATTGAAGAGCACAAAAAAGGTGTCCAAAAGTGTGGTAGATTTTAAACGGAGATGGACAACCTGTTCGTACAAAGTAACAGAAATCACTATAAAAACCATAATGGAAGAGTTTCCGAAAAAGATTCAAAATTTGATCACTAGTGATTAGAACTATAAAAATATATACTTTTTTAAATTGTAATAATAATTTCAATCAAATAAAAAAAAATTCAAAACTGTAAGTTTAGTGTTTTCATTTTTATTAACATATATATATGTTAAGAATTTTTCGATCTCAGTTCTTGTGGGTGTATGTATTTACCGCATTTGATAAAAATCGGAAGACCTAAGCTCAATTTGTTTATGATGTCTTAAGGAATTTATGATATATAAAGCATGATCCTGAGAATTTACTATTGGAAATCCACCCAATCGATCTTGAATTGGATGAGTTATGAGCAAAAATATTAATTTCTTTTAAATTATACTACAATATTTTCTTTTTTTATGTCATTACAGCGCCTTTGATATCGCCGGCAACATTTTGTAAAATCTTTCCATTTCATCTCATGTTTGATCGTCAAATGAAAATTGTACAAGCTGGCAAATCAGTGTCAAGAGTTATACCACGGTATGTATTACAATAATCAAAGTGCATAAATATATGTAGGTACATAAGCACTTAATTTGTTAATTTTCACATGATATTGAATGCTTAATGCCATTTCTAGCCTTTGACGAAAATAGAAATTGAAAATGACATTTGAACAACACACGAGTACATATGTATGTACATTAGACCTGCCCTTAGCAACTTTGGGTGGGTCGTTGGTAGCTAAAACCAACTGATGCATTGTTTACCCATAAATTATAAAATAACTTGTTAATTTTTCCTTCTATTTCTAACTTGTTAGAAAGATAAATTTCTCCAAGAGATACGATTTTTTTCAGCTGCTGCAAATATATTATTTAAATAGCAAAATCAAAAAAGTACCATCGTTCTCTGATTGGCATTTTGCAACAGTTAGTTTTAGCTACAAAATAAAATTCATCCATAGTAAATCAATTTTTGAGGGGCAGACCTTATGTACATACAACCACATGTGTAGTAAACCAAATATGCCAGTATGAGTGCAATGTATTTCAGTTTCTAACATACGCAATCATGATGTTGGTTACTTAAGGATATTAAAAAATCCTTCGTCACTCATACTACATAAAGGCATATTTTGTTTACAGGCCTGGGTGTAAGTATGTATGTTAGTATGTGGCATAAATGTTTGTTGAAGTTTATTCAAATGCCTTTATATCGATACTAAATGGCCATGTTGATTTTAAGTTGTTATTAATAAGTAAGTATGTTTCTTTAATTTTTTTTCTCTTTTAAATTTTTCCTAGAGTGGCCGATGAAAATTGTTCTTTATTAGAAGTACTTGAAGCCATACGTCCTCATTTACAATTGACATTCGAGAATGTTTTAGCCCACATCAATACAATCTATGTACTGCAGACACGTCAAGGTGCCATGGGCAAACATGAACGTTATCTTAGAATAAAGGTATGTATTATTTTATATGCATTGGTATATGTTCAGGTATACATGTAGTTATGCCTGTATACTTCTATGTATAAAGCTATGAATATAAAGTTTGCAGTTTGTTAACAAAATGCTAAAAGTTTTTGTTGGTCCTAAAAATAAAATAATAAATATTGGTAAGATTGCAATTTCTTCCAATTTATAATTATAAATATTGAATATTTAGGTATTTCACAGACATTAAATTCATACGAAAGTGAAATCTGGCCCAAGTTTTTAAAAAAATTTAGCTTATTCAATTCGTCACTGTAACGAAAGAAATATTTTCTTCGTTTTTTAAACTGTTCAATCAAATTTCTAAGAACATTTAAAATTTTGACATAAAAAACATATGACGACTCGTTTAAAAATTCTTAAATTTTAAGAAAACAGTCTGTAAAACCTACAAATGACAACTACCATCTGTTGCATATCTGTAATAATCTGTGGTATATAGGTTCTATAGAAAATAAAAAAATTATAATTTCAAAATAAACTTGTATACCCATGATCAATATGTATGTATTTATACCCTACACCACCATAGTGGGGACGGTATATTGGATTTGTGCAGATGTTTGTAACGCCCAAAAGTATACCGATCGACTCATAATCACTTTCTAGGTCAATTAAACGATGTCCGTCCGTCCGTCTGGCTGTCCATATAAACCTTGGTACATATCATTTTTTCTGCCCAAGGACCATGCCTATTGAAACTGGCTGAAATCTGTCCATTATTTCACCTAGCCCCCATACAAATGTCCTCCCGCAATTGGACTTTGTCGGTCATAAATGTTCAATTTATATAGGTATCTACACAAGTTTTTCTCCAAATAAGTTTTATATATACGGAATTCATTTCACTAAATTTTATTATGATCGGTCCAAAATAATAAGGCCTGCTTCCGATAATCACTTTAACGAGCATAAATCTCCTATACACATAAAATGCAACATAAATAACTTTCATATAGCCATTAATCACATGACCAAATTTCATGGTGATCGATCCATGATTTGTCATAGCTCCCATATAAGGCCCACTTCCGAAAACGTTCACGAATATAAATTATTGAAATTTTGAAAGAAAAAAGTTTTTGCTCATTTACTTAGTGTAGGGTATTATATGGTCGGGCTTGACCGACCATACTTTCTTTTGTCTGATATAGGGGTTATATGGACAGTAGGATCAATTATGGATCAATTATGGACCGATCGTCACAAAAGTTGGTGGAAAAAAGTGGTCCAAATGCTCAATCTAGCCGGAAAAATTATTTTTTTTTTTAATGTTTCAAAATCAAATTTTTTGTTGACAAGTGTCCATACTACATAACGGCATATATTTTTTTCTTTAAATAGCTACCCTAGCATTGATACATTGCTTCAAAAACAAGTGACATTTAACAGAGCAAGGGAAATTGTCGTCAAAAAATAATAAGAACAATTAAAATAAAATTTGTTAGTCTTATTAATACGGCAAAAGTAAGAGTAAAAATTACTGTTTAAATTTTTCAGAAAATAGGTTTTGTTTAAAAAACAAGTTAGAGTGCTATATTCGGCTATGCCGAATCTTAAATACCCTCCACCTAAATTAGATGAAAATTATAGAAATGACATTAGCACAAACACTCTAATATCTATACTCAGTGTTTGTTATTGGGACTTAGCTCCGATTATGAAGATTGGTAGAATGGTAATGTAATACAGTAGTTTTCGCTTATAGTCTACAAAAACAGTTGCACAATTTTTGTGGACTATGAGCGAATTAGGACTATAACCGAATTTCTTTTTAAGCCACTTTATGGATTATATATGAATACTGATATAATACACATTTTGGACTATATACAAATTATGTATTTTCTTCAATAAAAACTATTTCTTTTAAACAAAATAAAAGTTTATTTAAAATATAGTAGTATTTTATATATTGTTAGAAAAACTAGTTTACGCAGAAGATATTTTATTTAAAATGTATAAAAATGTTATCTAGTTCAGCAATTTATAATTGAAATAACTACATATTCCTACCATTTCCAACAGAGTCTATAATTTTATGATGGTTAACATTACCGATTGGCTCAACATTTTCCTTATTCACCACAAGTAAAGTAAATGAGTATAAAAAAGGGTAAACAAATATATTTAGACAAGCTTCAAAAGTATATTTTTGTTCTCTTCTAATGAATTTTCCGGATGTGAGCCTTATATATATAATTATGAACCCATAGTCACCAAGTCTAGTTGAAACTTTTACATTTTATATAATACAATACAATTTTAATTCGATATCCATATATTTCAAATATTTATAGAGGTTAATGTGTTTTTCGGAAGTGGTCCTTATATGGGAGCTATGACCAATTATTGGCCGATCTTCATAAAATTCAACACATCGATTTTCGTATATAATGGAAATATTTGTTTGAAATTTGAACCAGATAGAAGCTTTTATAAGAAAGTTATTAGTATTCAAGTAATTTTCGGAAATGGACCTTATGTGGGAGCTATGGTCAAATATGAACCGATATTCTCACAATCTAGAATTATCAATTGTCAATTAATATTACCGATCTTTGTAAAATTTTTATTCGATTGCGATATTTTTCAGATATTTATGAAAATTAATGTGGTTTTTAGAATTGGTCCTTATATGGGAGCTATAACCAATTATGGGCCGATCTTCATGAAATTCCCTACAGCGATTTTCATGTATATGGGGATTATGCAAGTTGAATTTCAACCTGATACCGATATATATAAGATATTTAAGTGTATTTAAATGATTTTCGGAAGTCAACTTTATATGGGGGCTAGGGTCAAATATTGCTCGATCCAAAAAAAAATTGGTCTCGCTATTTCTGTTTGCACGAAACTTAGTTGTGCTGAATTTTGTATGGATACTGCAATTCTATGGGCATTTATATACCATAGCACCATATTTCGGGAAGAAATTTGTATGGGGGCCATGAGAAATTATGGACCGATTCTTTCTATTTTCAACAGAATTTGTCCTTTTATCATATTAATAATGTGTGCAAAATTTCATGGTATTCTCTGCAATGAATTTACCCAAAGTCACAAAAAATCATGTGAAAATTATCTAAATTTTTGGAGGTTGTCTTACATTTTGATCCATAACCCTGGTTCTACCAATTCGATTTTGCTGATTTTCAATACCAAACTGCTTAGAAAAATTATAAACATTTTGAAATACATTTCATCAATTTTGCTTATGTATTTTGGACGTGAGAGTGTTTTACACAGACAGACAGACAGACGAACAGACGGACAGACGGACAGACGGACAGACGGACAGACAGACGGACATTGCTCAATCGACTTAGAATTTCATAAGGATCAATAATATATATACTTTGTTGGGTCTCAGATGAATATTTATCAACAGGGCAAGGATTTCTATGCAAATGCATGTTTGTAGTCAGTAACTCAAAATCACCTTTGACAATTTATCTTTCCGAATCGAAGAATTTGCAACAAAATGGCATCGATTTGTTGTTGCATATTTTTGCATATTTTGTTATAAATGCATATTTTGCATATTTTTCTTTTAAATGCATATATTTAGCATATTTTTCCATTTTATTGCATATTAAATTTTCTTTTGGACATATTTTTATATCAGTGTACACTGTACATACATATATTTGGCAACTCTATTTAGTGTTGTAAAAATAGTAAATATATTGACACTAGAATTCTATTGTTGAAAGAAAAAGTCTTTTTGAAATTGTCGACTTTTCGATTTTTCGAAAATTTTTTTATATCGACTTTTCTACATTGTTCTCTTTGTGACATAATATTAAATCCAATTAGCATTTCTGTGCTCAAATTACATCTTTATTTCTGAAACTATTACTAAACTACAGGGATTCAATTCGCTGAATGCACAAGTAAAATTAATTGATGATGCTGCCAATAAAATTAATAATGTAAACGGAGAAATTTCTTACCAAATTAAAACAAAACTAAAGAGTATATTACAGAAAAACACTGGATTTCATATAATAAAAACAATTTTTGACATATTATATAGCAATTTTAATGAAGAAAATCAAATTGAAAATGAATATTCTCCAATTGAACTGCCTTCATTTAAATATGCACCTTTAACTTCTGTTGACGTTGAGCGTACATTTTCAATGTATTAAAGCTTTTTTCGTCCGATCAGACAAAGTTTTGTTTTTGGAAATTTAAAAAAAAATTTATTTGTTTATACAAATAGAAATCTAAATTAAGTAATTTTGTAACATGAAAATAAATAACTGACTGATTTTTTTTATTATAAATATTGCATAATTTACATACATACATGAATTTTCTTATTTTTACTTTGAAAAAATATGTTTAAAACCTTTTATGTTGTTTTATATGTACATATATGTTGAAAATGTGACCTGAAATTTATATCTGTCTTTTATTAATAAATATATTTCAAATAAAAACTTGTTTTTATTGCATATTTTTTTCATTTTTAGTGCATATTTTCTCTCTTTATAGTGCATATTATAAGCGCATATTTTTAATTTTTTAGTGCATGAAAATCCTTGCCTTGTTTATCAATGTTACACACGGAATGACAAACGTATATATACCCTCTTTCACCACTTGTGGTGGTGGAGGGTATAAAAATGCAATTATGTACATGTGTGTTTTAAGTGTGAAATTTTTGTTCAATATCCAAATTCTATTAGAATTTCAAATAGTAATTTAACAGAGCTAAGCTTTAGTTTTTATGTTGTCGTCGTCTATATAGATGTAGCTTTTTAATCTTTAAAAAATTAGCTGCCACTTTTTGCCTCAACGATTTTTATTTCATTTAGAGTTTAACATGTCCATTACAAGGAAAAAGCTGTATTTTTATTTTTAAGGTTGGCGTGGCATTTCACCCACTTAAAATTTTTTAATGAAAGGTAGCCTTTAATTCCTTTCACACATATAGAAAGACGGTGTGAAAATTTCAGGAAAATCAGTCCAGCCGTCTATAGGCTTCAAACAAACCCACAAAGAAAAAATTTACATACAAAACACACATTAATGCACAAAAAAAAAATTCTCAGATTGTTTATATTGATCAAATCTAGATCTTACTTTTTTCCGGCTAGATTGAGCATTTGGACCACTGTGCGCTGGGGAGAAAAGTTGAATAACTTTTACAAATTTTTTCCGATTTAAATAAATAAAACCATGTTTTGTTAGGAACTAAATTTTCTTTATAGAGTGGAATAAATTTTTTTATGCTTTCATATCAAAATAAGCAATAAAATCCAAAAAGTTAATAAATATTGTTTTTTTGTTAGATATTCTTAAGAAAACAATACTTATAAATAACTACTGTATAAAAAAATGCAAGTCATTTTAAAATAACTCCTGAATTTGAGGGTGTTTCTAAAATTTTTGTAACCCATGCTAGATCGTTTTCCAATTTTTTTAACTTTAGCGCCGTTTTATGATTTATTAATATGCTAAAATGTAAGTATAAATATGTCAAAAATATAAATTGATACTATAAAAACTTCCTTAAAAATATCGTATTATTTAGAATGTCTACATAGATTTTCACTTATGTTTTTGATCATAATGCAAATATTCGCTTAAGTAAAGTCACAGTTAAGACTTTACTTAAGCGAATTTTTAATTTAAAATTAAATGCTATGTTTCTCTGTGTTTTTAGGTTACGGAAATAGTACTCATATTTAACATTTAAGTTAAAAAATAATTTTCATGATTTTTATTGTTGGATGAAATTTTAGATATAATTTAGAAATAATGATATAAAATGATAATGAATGCTATAAATAATAGTTAAATATGATAAATTATATTACAGTATAAACAAGTTTTTATGAAAACAAAAATTTAGGGCATGATTAGAATAAAAACAAGTAAGAGAGCTATATTCGGCTGTGCCTAATCTTATATACCCTTCACCAAATTATACTTTAAAACAAAAATTTTAAATATTTTTAGGTAAACAAAATTAAAAAAAAAAAAATTTTTCAGAATTGTTTTTCAAAATTTAAAAAAAAAATTTTTTTTCCAAAATTGTTAAAAATTTTTTTTTAATTTTTTTAAATTTATTAGTTAAAAAAAAAAAAAAACTTGTTAAAAAATATTTTTCCCGATTTTGACCCATTGTAGGTCCAAACTACTATAGCATCGTTGTAATGGACTTTGAAATATCTATCATTAGATATCCATATAGTCTAGATTAATGACTTAGTAATCCAGACATAGATCAATAATAGACCAAAAATCGAGGTTGTCCCGGTTTTTTCCCTATATATCAGCCATTTGTGGGCCCATTTTCTCCGAGCCGGAAGAATTCCCAATATATAGATGTATCAATTATGTTTGTAAGTTATTTGGGGGCTATGGAAAGTTGATTTAACTTACAGAGGGACAGACGGACAGGCTATATCGACTTCGGTATCTATAACGATCCAGAATATATAGACTTTGTGGGGTCGCAAACGAAAAATGTATTAATTACAAATGAATGATGAATGTGTTATGCGGAAAGCACACATTTTGTTATTGTATATCTCGTATGCGTGAAGTTCATTTAAAGTTATTTCAAATTGCCATGAAGAGCTAGCGATTGAAGTTCAATATTTCCATTATATTTAAAATTAAATTCACAAATTTTATTACATACATAGTATGTAGATGTTTCATTTTGGATTCAACTTTACTTTCTTCTTTTTATTTCATTATATGTTCTAATCACATTAAATTGTACTCGTTATAGTATTTCGCAATACTCCTAATAATAAATCCAATTTTGCCAAAGCTGTAGATAACATTTAATTTTTTTTTAAACATGTAAAGGCAAAGTATCATTATTTTTTCTTTCATTAAACGTTTCACAAAACTTTCTTATGGCAACTATCTGGAAAATTTTAGATTTTTTTCCAACTGTTGGACTTTCATTCATAATTTTTCACATTTTGGCATTCACTATTACGACTTTAAACAACCTTACACACACACAGATATTAAACAACAAGCAGCAACGACAAAGGAGAACAAAATATTTCTAAGAATTTCTTCTACACGCAGAGAAAAAATATAGTTATGCATGTTTACAGTAACCATTTCAACCATTTAGTTTTTAAAAGTTTTTTAACAATATTATGGTTACAGCAATTGTTTATATAATTGTGGTAACCATAATATGGTTAACTTACGATTCACATGATTGTATCAATCATATATATGGTTACAGTAAACAAGTATATGTTTGTGACAACCATTGTTATGATGAAAAATTTTATCATAATATGTTGTTCTCATATTATGATATAATTAGCCGAGAGCAACATAATATGGTAAAACCTTAATCATAAAAATGCTTGTCACAAACATATATTTGTTTACTGTTACCATATATATGATTGATACAATCATGTGAATTGTAAGTTAACCATATTATGGTTACCACAATAATTTAAATAGTTACTGTGACCATAATATTGTTAAAAAACTTTTAAAATTGTGGAAATGGTTACTGTAAACATGCACAACTATATTTTTTCTCTGCGTGTAGAGAGGCAAACCTGATACTGGAGGGAAAAAATATTTCAATTACACTCAAACCACAAACTCTACCAAGAAAAAAATCTGTCTTATCAAAATAATTTCGTAACAATATGCTTTTAAAGAATCATTTTCAATTTTTGTGTTTTGTTCTTTTTAAAGAGAAATATGACTGTACGTACGACTGCGGGTATTGTTCTTGGGTACTCGTATTTGTATTATTGTGCTTATGTTTAAAGTATTCTTTTGCAAATCACAATGATGTGTTTCTGACATTGATGTCTACCACAAATTTCTGGTTATATTTTACAGTCAAATAATAATCTTAAGCAGGCAACATGAGGCATGAATGAGAAGGGGGGGAGGGGGTCCTAAAAAGCAAAATGTGTGTGCCACTTGATATTAACAACAATGGAAGTCAGTTTTAGTAAGAAGATTAACAGTGCGGAGCAAATATGTTAGAAATCATATATCAATGTAAATTTCAAAATAAATTTCATTATGAAAAAGAGCTCTAATGTTTTGGAAAGTCATATTTTTCAAAATATTATTCGAACTAGTAATAATTTCACAGTAGAAACCCAAAATTATATAAGCTCTGGAAAATATTTTAAAATTTCAAGATTTTTACAAAGCATTTATCTTAACCCAGTAAACAGGGGTGGAATTTCGAAATAAGTAATAATAACTCGGTAGTATTCAAATGGAGGACAGATCCGCAAGGCCCCAGGTAAACGAATAATTAAAAATACTTCCAAATTTTTTCTACAAAATATACAAAGACACATTAAATATTAGTTATAAGGACTGAAATCGTAAAATTCTTAACACACGTTTTTCATTAAAACTATTAACTCAAGTATTATTTGATTTTTTCTTTGATCAAGTTACCTTTGTAAAGCATGTCAGTTATTATGTTTAATGTCAATTATGTTCATTTGTTGGTTACCTGATTAAAATGAGTGACCAGTAAAAAGTTATTAAACAGTATCGAGAGAACTAGTCCGTTGATATAAAACCTGTTTCAGATATAAGGAATGGTCCACATGATGTTTCTAAAGCCAAAAAAATAGAAAGCATTTTCAAAAGAGCTCCCAACACCTCCGGTAGGAAAGCAGTCTGATTAGCTCAGTGCTCGAACTATTTGGTACGAAAAGTTAAAGCCAATGAAGGTTTAAAACATACAAGGCAAAAAGTTCCTAACAGGAACTCTGCTAAAAATTTAGAGTCCAAAAACAGAGCACGGAAATTGAAGTCAAATTTTATAAAAAAGAAATATTCCTGCTGCATAATGGATGACGAAATGTACGTATGGAAAATTTTTCGCTGCTTCTGGGTCAATTTTTTTATGTTGCAGATGCTCGAGGGAATGTTGAAGAAAAGTTTAGGACCCAAAAGCAGACAAAATTTCCCAAAAAGTTCTTGGTAAGGCAAGCAATATGCAGTTGATGCAAAAAAGCCAAACATTTGTTACAAAGGACTCTATAAATACCGAAATTTACATCAAGGAATGTTTACAAAAAAGTATGTTTCCATTCATAAGACTTCTCAATGTGACCACTTATTTTTGGCCTGATTTGGTATCTGTCAGTACGGTGAGAAAGGTCTTGAGTGGTACAAGAATAATAATGTAGTATTTGACCATGAGGGACAATTCCTCCAAACTGCCTGGAGTCCAGTGGAGAGATATTGGGCTCTTGTTAAAAGAGAATTGAAAAGCACAAAAAAGGTGCTCAAAAGTGTGGTAGATTTTAAACGGAGATGGACAACCTGTTCGAACAAATTGACATAAATCACTATAAAACCATAATGGAAGGGTTTTCGAAAAAGGTTCAAAATTTCATGATTAGTGATTAGAACTATAAATTTTTTTTTTTTTGTAAATTGTAACAATAATTTCAATCAAATAAAAAAAGATTTAAAACTGTAAGTTTAATGGTTTCATTTTTATTAACATATATGTATGTTAAACATCAGTCCTTACAGCAAATAAAAATGAATGAAAATAATTTCAAAACTTATATTACTGCGTGGTCCAAGTATTCCAGATTCCGCTTCAAAAATTTCAAATGTGTCAAAAAATAATTCTAATGAAACAACCTAATATACAACCTAACATATAACGGATACAGTTGGTATACAGTTTTAGTCGTATACTCTAACATTATCAAAACTTATGCTATTCATTGTCAATGTTAAATAGTATATTTAAAGGAGGAAAAAAATAATAAAATTTAATGCAACATTATGTTTTATTATGAGAATTCTTCCAAAAAAAAAACTCATGATAAAAACTGAGTTTAAATTTTATATTTCCAAAAAAACATATCAATTTTAATAAATTGTTATTTATTTTGTTTTCATTCATAGTTTTATGTGTGTGTTGCCAAGAAACAGTTGAATTTTTACGCAACATTGCATTTTATTGTAAAATAATTGAATAAAAAGAAAACAAGCTTTTATTTTTCCTACCCACTTGATGTATGAATAAGTATTTGGATAAATGATGAATTTATTTTGTATTTTCTTTTTTTTTTGTGTTTTATTTCAAGGGTCAAATGATGTATATACCAGAATCGGATCGTATACTGTTTCAATGCTACCCAAGCGTTATGAATTTAGATGATTTGGCCAAGTAAGTATTAAAAAAAAAGAAAGAAAATTTTCTTCTGCTCTTCTAGTTTAAACAAAAAAAAAAAACAGATTCAATAAAAAAAGTTTAAAAGTAAATAATCACAAAAATATTTAATCCCTATTATATTTAAGTATAATCGCCATAATTGAATTATAATGCTTTGGTGGTTTTGTTTAAGAAAAATATGAAATTCATTTTAAAAATTGCAGACATAAGTTAATAGTAAGGTTTATCTGAAGGTTAATCTTCAGACACTTTCTTACAAAGGCCGAGAATAGATGGCGTAATTTAGACACATGTAGGGTAGCCAAGTTGATGTGGCCATCCTTTAACGAAAAACGAACTATGCAACTGATAACTCGGAATAGGAAAGATATATCAAGGTTGCTGGCAGTATTAACAGGGCACTGGACGTTAGGCAAGCATGCAAATCGCCTGGGACTCCCTTTTAACGACCATTGTCGTAGCTGTAAGGATAGGGAAAAAGAGGAAACAATTTTCCACCTTCTCTGCGAATGCCCAGCCCTGAGTGTCAAGAGACATAAATTCCTGGGCAACCATATATTGACCGACCTTGGTGAGTTAGCTGGGTCTAAACTCAATGACCTACTGAGATATCTCTCAGCTACAGGTTGGGTCTAGGAAACTGGACATTTTTTTTTTTGTATACATTCTATATAAATTGCGATGTAAACGACATTACATCTGACGAGTGGTGTGGTCTTGTCAAAACGGAGTCCCTTCGACTCTACTTGATTGTTCGCGTGCAGTGAACTACCACGTAAACCAACCAACCATACCCTACACAACCATAGTGGAGAAGATATTATGGCTTTGTACTGATGTTTATAACTCCCAACTAACACTTACCTTAAAGCAAAGTATAACAAGTAGTCCGACTATTTGACAACAGTACCTAACTCTATGCATGTGTTAGTAAAAACTCTAAACATTTATGAGTAACAAAATTACACATGTGTTGGTATCTTTTAAATTTTTTCTCCAGGCAACAGAGTTCTATAAAAATGTTTTAAATTAAAATTTGTATGAATTTTCAATACCAGAAATTAGAACTCTGTCTTATAATTTAAATTCTACAATAACACGACATTAGATGTCAGAAATTTCGGAAATATTTTTTCTTGAATTGTGCAAAATACAAACGTTTTAACAATGGAAGTGTCCAAAAAGTGTTTAAAAAAATAAATAATAAAATGTGTTAAAGTAATAATGTGTAATAAACGTTATTTTTATAAAAAATTAAAAGTTAAAATTTCAAGACATTTCATTGGTTTACATTTCTCTGAACTCACACGGCATAGATGACAACTAGATAGGTAACAGAGAGCCAAAAACCTAAAGGTAGGGTCACACATGGCAAATATTTGACGAAAAAGACGTAACCACTAAATAAAATATATTTCAATTCTTATATTTATTGAGAAAAACTCCTTTTACTTTGGACAATTCAAAGCAAATATTCAGTTTTATTTTATTTGATGCTGTTTGATCTTACAAAACGCTTGTAAGAGTAAACAGCGTCAAACAAATTTTTATTAAAATAAGTGGTTACGCTTTTTTGAGTAAATATTTGCCGTGTGTGTGCGTACCTTAAGTCTGTTGTCAAAAATCTAATTCATGAGAATGTATTGCATGTATTTTGTTATTGTATCACCTGTATGTGTGAAAAGAGAGAAATTTTTTCCATTGATATTCACTCACCTTCCGTTCTATGCGTTTATTCTATGTCACACGGTACCCGTATATGTGAGAGAGTAATTTTAAAAAATTGAGAGTCGGACTACTTGGTATACTTTGCCATAAAGTATACCGATCCATTCAAAAATACTTTCTAAGTTGATTTACTAATGTTCGTCTATCCTTCTATCCGTCTGGCTGTACAAAAGCAGATAAAAAACATGGTTGTGATAAACATAATCTAAGAGCCACATATTATGATAAGATTTATGTTTGTAGCCCATACATATTATGATCATTATTAGTATCGTAATATATCAAAATATGTTCTGAAATAATCATATTACGATATTAATTAGTCATAATATGACCCAGAGTAATAATATTTATGACCCAATTAAATCATATTATGATCCAATGAAATCATATAATGATCCAAAGTAATCATATTATTATCAAAATTTATTTTTTAAAATACAAAATTTTATTTTAATAGGTTTTAGTTTTAAGATACTAACTAAATTCCCAATTAAAATATTATTGATAAATTGATTGAAATTTATTGTTGTTTGCTTTAGGAAAGTTAAAGATAATATACAAATAAAACTATAGAGCGAATGGGAAATACACACACTTAAAATTTACTTCTAAAAGTAGCAAAGCTTAGACAAACACCAACACTCATAAATGGTTGGAAAAAATACAATTAAAAGTAAACATATTTTGTTTGCATCTTAAACATATTGTGACTACCCGTATAGAAACTTAACATTGAATGGTTAATAATAATTAATAATAATATCTAACATGTTTACCTATAATAAGTAACACCTAAACGTGTTGTTTGCATCTATTTATAATTGACCATGGCTTAAATAGATGTCCCATTTTCGAAAATAGCTTTAACGAGTATAAAACTCTTTAACATTTCATTATCCAGAAACATCCACTCACGAAAACAAATTATTGGAATTTTAAAAAATAATAAAATATTGATGCTCATTTGAACAATGTATTATATGGTCGGACTTGACCAACTATACTTTCTTACTTATTTTATATAAAACTAATTCACATAAAATAAATTTTTTATAACCAGGGCAATTTTTTCGAGCAAACAAGCTTGAAAAATAAGCTATTGATTTAAAACTTTTTAGCATAATAAAAAATTGTTTGTTTGCTGAAGCGTGTTTAAATCTGCATATTTCGCATGTCGACTATAATTTTTTTAAAGAAAATATTCCTTTTGAGTTGTTTACCCACAACCAGATATCAAATACTGGTTGAAGATTCTACAAAATATACATACATATGTTGGGTTCTATGAAACTGAAAGACGAACGATATAACTACATCGTCGTCCGCGGGTTTAAGTGCTCTATGTGCCAAAAATGCATTTTGACTAAATCGATGTTGAATTTTAACATTATTTTTCTAAAAAAGTACTCGATAGGATTTTGAGATTTTTATATATATAGTTGATTTAAAAAGATGATTCTAATGAAACAACTTTTTCTCCCGGGCGCATCTACGACGGAGTATTTTCTAACGGTAATAAAAATTCTGTTTGCTCCATATTACTGAAAATACGTTAACAGTGAAAAATTAGTTACTATATAGTCTAATGTAACGCCTATTTAGTTGTAAGAGAAATTATGCTTTACAACAGTATTCTGGGAAGAACTTCTTTATAACAGAAAAATATATTGAAAAATATTATCATTCCACAATATTGATTGCACGTAGAGAAAAATGTCCAGCAGTTATCAATTTCATGATTTTGTACTGAAATTTTGCTCTATACGCCACTGTACGAGCAAAATGCCACAAAAATTTCTGTGTTTAAAGATATAGAGTAAAATGGACACGACTTATCTCAGCAACGAGACGAGATGGCCGAAAAAGGATTGCGATTTGAAAAATTTGGGGTCGAAAACCTAAGGTGGCGTCCTTAACTCAAAATTGTCAAAATGGCATATGGAGCACATAAACCCTCGGGCTACGACATATGTCCGTCGTTTTTTATTTTTGTCGTTTTATGTAACAAATAAAAATAATTCATTTTGGAAAGTGTAAAATCAATTTAATGTTATTTGTAAAAAAAAAAAAATTATTACAATAAAATTAATTTAAACTCTTCATATCCAAGTTTTTTTCTGCATATTTATGGGCATATTTTTATTTTTTAAACTATTTTGCTTGCTTATATTAAAATTTTTAAATAAGTACATAATTGTTTTATATTGGGCTGTACAGAATCTAGCAAACTCATCCGATATAGAGGTTATATGGATGGTAGGACCAATTATAGACTCACTAAAGTTGTTAGAAAGATTAAGGTCTTAGAAGACCATTTTGAATGTTCAAGTAATTTTCGGAAGCGGTTTATGTATTGAGACTACTCAATACATACTGTAACCATTTCAATTTTGTGCATGGTTTCTGTAGCAATTTCAAAATTTTTAACAATATTATAGTCACTGTAACTATATATATGATTGTGGTAACAATAATATGGTTAATTTACGATTCACATGAATATTTCAACCATATATATGGTTACAGTAACCATGTATATGTTTGTGACAACCATTTATTGGAGTAAAGGGGCGTAGTAAATGCTCTTGTATCATTTAGTTTGACTATTTCTAAATATTTCCCGTACTTTAAAGTTGCTGCAAAATTTTATCAGGACTACAGCATAATCAACATATTTATGATTGCTCAAACAGTATTCCGGAGGGATATTTGAATGGGAGCTGGGTGAAATCATGAACCGATATTTCCCATTTTCAGTACCAAACAAAAATTTCAACCAGCTAGATCCAGACCGACGGACATAGCTAGATCGTCTTAGAATTTTATAAGCACCCAGAAATATACATTTGTGGGTCTGCGTTAAATATTTCGATGTGTTACAAACGGAATGACAAAATCAATATTCCCAATATTTTTTGATGTGTGGTATACAAATGACAGAGAACGCTTCTTACATCCAAACAGACTAACTAAAAGAGGAAACTGTTCTGTATATGTAATTACTTACTGATCAGTTGCTTTAAATAAAGATACTATAATTTGTAGCTGCAAGCTTAAAAGAAAATATTTAAAATCCAAACAAAATTAATAAACTAGAAAAAGGTAAAATGTGATTAAAGTCCTGTAACTAAATCACTGAATATTATAATTAATAAATATAACGTCTAAAAGCTCTCAGGGATAATTGTCAATACACTTAACCCCAATGAAAACAATGATAAAGATAATTCAGCTGTCTCGTGCCCCACTTATTTAATTCCTCCATATTGTCAGTTCTTTTTCTTTGTTAATGAATTAAAAAAGAAAATGTTTGTTTTTCATTAACCACAACTTGCCAGTCAGTCAGTCAGCCCATTGTTGTACATACATATAAACTACATAATGTTTTATGTTTCATTTTTGTGTGGTGAGTTAAATTTAACTTGAACTTGAGTAAATCTGTCAGTGGATTTCCTGACAGTTATTAACACAGAGTGTAATAATGAACGGGATAGTGCGGTGTGTGATGAGTTTTGTTAGTTGTGCTTATAATGTAAAGTATCGTGTTTAAAAAAAAAAAGTATTTATAATGATGATGCTGAACAAAAAAAATAAAGAAAAATATTATATTAATATAAAATATCATCCTTGTCATCCACAACTTTTGCTTCAACTTTATATCGTTTTCTACAAAAAAATAAATAAAAAGTTTGTGTATTTTTTTTCGCCTCTTATATTTATCACCAACTGGGAGCAATGTGCGTAGTAAAGCTTTAATACAAAGATAATGACAAATGACCAGAGATAAAAATACATGCTATAGTAGAGTAAAATGTAGAAATGTAGGAAAAAATGAAAATGAATTTATATTCTTTGCTGTGAATAAGGTCTTAAATGTAATTTATCTAACGAAAGGCTATTTTACTTTTGTAAAATGTAATGCATTTTCGGATACCGATACAATTCCCTTCTCAGCTTTTTTCCGTACCGTATGTAAATTTATTTAACTAAAAATTTTAAACAAATAGACGAAATGACTTTATAAAAAAGCCCTACTTTGCAATTTATATAAGTAGCTTATAATACTGAAGAGTTTATAATTTTTTAATTTTGTTTCACTCTCTTATTCTTTATTGAGTATATTTTTTTTTTTTTTTTTGAAATTAAGAACAAGTATTGAAATCTTAACCAAGTAATATTATATGGCTAGCTCCAAAGTTTTCATTCTTCTTAAGAGTCGATATACCTCAAAAGTTAACAGCTGTCTTGGGAGAGGATTCGGATAAACTTGATCTGCTTGCGATGTTGGATTACTGAGATCCCAGTAGAGTGCCCATCATTATTACCAAAAGTATTAATTGTTTTCTCTACAGTTTTTCAATCTCAGATGAATGGGCAGTTCTCCATAGCAGCATTTCATACAAAAATATTGGTTTTAAGATAAGTGTCAAGATTATAAAAAGAAAATTAAAAAAATACAAGTTGTATGATTGATAATGTTTACTAAAATACTGTTACGTTTTTACCTTTTAAAAACGTGGTTTATTTCCTTTAAATAAACCGGATACTTTTGATTGCAAATAAAAGCAGTTTTAGTAGTTTAAAATTGTAACAACTCTTTATTTATTTAGAATGTACAACAACAACAGAATTAAATAGGCACTCAGTGTCTTTATACACGTTTATTAATTCGCAGAAATGCACACACACCCTATACGTACAAGTATACACGTACAAGACAGTTGATGTTAATTCTAACAGTGCCAATAATAAACTCCACTCACGACTGCCAGCTCTGCCACTATTTACACACGCGCCATCTATCGGGAATCTTCTACAATGCTCTTAACGGACATACTAGTACATTCGATTTCTAGACCTTTTGCCAGCAGCCCAAACATTTAGTGTTGCCATACTTACAAACAATGTCAATGATGGACGTGCCTTCAAACATGATGAATGCTGCAGGCAGTCGTTGCAGACCGTTGAATTCAAATCGTCATTGCACATTCGTAACAATACTTTTTGCTTAAACGTTGTTCCGATAAGAATCCTATGCTCTAATTTGATTATTGTTAGTACCATGATATAAAAAATTAGAAGGTAGTTTCAGTTATAATTTTTTGACAATATATGGGATTATTGAAGTTTAATTTATTTTTAAATATTCAGAGAAGCGTTACCACATTTAGAGAAAGGTTACAATACTCTGAGAAATTTTCTATGAAATATGTGTAGTATATAACAATTCACAATACTGTGTAATTTATCTTTAAAATAAACAAAAAAACGTATTAATCTAAGACGTTTGGCTTTATATCACATAGGTCATGAAAATGAAGAGCCGTTCGAAGATAATGAAACCTTTTTCCATCAGACTTTAAAAAAATGTATGGTTTTAAATTTATCGGAAGAATAATCGTTGTAACGTTGTCCCAAGTCTTTGCTGGAACTACTTTATGTTTTGGCTATCGATTTACGAGAAGACTTTTATCCCTATTTCCAACGTGTCCTGTATAGTTAAATATGTTTGCTCAATACCCACGATGCTGACCAATTGGAGTGGACTTTTAGTGTGTTTGGCTAATCTATATAAGGGTTTTAAGCCTTATAGGCGTTGTCTACAATTGTATACTATTGTATACTTGCTGGACGAGAGACGATATGACGAACATGTTAGCAATTTTGCTGTTGAACGTTTTTCATTTATTGCTCGGGATGTGCATGACTATGGCAAATTCCTAGAGTTTATATTGGAAACTATAGAGCATGAACAAGTTGATAGTGTATAGGGCTGTGGGTGTTTATTGTTCGAGATAATCCAGCTGTTGAATAATATAGTGAAATATTGTAAAATATTCCACTATATCATTCATCATACCAAGTCTCAATTGTCCCAATGAAGTTGTCTCTCATGTTACAATAACTCTCTCAAATCTTATGAGGAGATTAGACAAACTTGAGATGTACGTTCGTAAAATTCTTTTTTTATTCGTGCATGTGCAAGAGGTTTGTGTCCGCAAACAGCTGTGTGATTTAGTTGCCGATATAACCAGAATCAAGCATAAACAAAATCATTCTGCTAACGATACTCAGCAATTGAAAAAAAGAATTGTGTTGCTGCTCAATGCTTTGGATAAACGCACAATAATATTTTGAATAAAATATGTTTGTCTGCTTTTACACAGGGCAAGTTTACTTGTAGCAAGTCTCTTCGATTCTATTTTAAACTTGCTCATCTGTTTACACACAGCAAGTCTGTGTTCAATTTTGTATGTCAAAACCTAATAGACGCCATACTGAAAATGAGAAAACGAAAGAGAATTGAAGATACTTGCCAGTACAAGCAAGTGTGTACCCCTCTTCTTTCTTCTTGCCTCTCTCTCCTATAAACTCAGACTTGCGGCAAGAAAACTTGCCCTGTGTAAAAGCAGACTTTTTAATTTTATTTATGTTTTCAATAAAGGCAAAAATGGGATTAATTTTAAAGAATATGGTAGCTTTATTTTACACATAAACTTCAAATCTCCTTTATTGTCAAATGCTTAATAAGGCTGACATAAAGAGAAAATGAAACTACCTTGTAATTTTTTTATATCATGGTTAGTACTATTTATAAACTAAAATTTGTTCAATTTGAGACAAAAAATATGTTTTAGTTCGTTTTGTGTGGTGCATAATCACAAACTGATAAAAAAGGACATACAAAAGCCGTTTTCAAAGTTTTTGAAACACTTCAAAATTTTGAGTTATTTTGAAAAAACAGTAAACAAAAGAGGAAAGGAAAAGAACTAGACTTTCATAAAATATATGTACCAAATGTATATTCCAAGAACTTAGGTAAAAGTTTTTATAAAAACTTTTGCATTTTTAAAAATTAGTTTCGTAATTTTATATTTGTTTGAACAACGTTTTATAGACATTTTAATATAGAAAAAAACGGGACACTACTTATTAAAATCGGTTTACATTTGCAAAAGTTATTAAACTAAATTAAAAACTGGGGGGAGAAAATATTAAAAAAGGTGTTAATGAAATAACTTTGCATAACTTTTACAATTTTTATCCGATTTGAAAAATTAAAATCATGTTTTGTTAAGAACTTTATTTTCTTTATACACTGGAATAAATTTGTATAAACTTGCATATCAAATTAAGCAATGAAAAGCTACTAAAATCAAAAAAGTTAATAAATTTTGTTTTTAGATATTCTTAACCCTTTCCCTGTCCTGTGCATCACATTTGGTGCACAGCAAGTTTCTTTCACAAGCTCGTACATCACATATGATTCACAAATTATATAATTTTTTAATTAACAAAAAATACTTTGGACGTACGGCAAAAATTTATTTGGTATAGGGACATGCAAGGGTTTAACATGAAATGTATCAAAAATGCTCGAAATAATTTTTCTTTCTAAACCTGTCGGACAAAAACTGACTGAAATACAGGTCGATAAGTTGACAAGCATCACTGATAACTGTTTTTTTAGAACAACTTCTGAATTTTAGGGTGCCTAGGAAATTTGTTAACACTATTTGTGATGTTCTCAGCCCACGTTAGGTCGTGGTTTACATTGCTGCGCCGTGTTATTTAAAATATTGCGAGGACTGCGGTAAAAATACTGGTTGGTTACTATAACACAATAAACATAGTATACAGAGTAGTATTACTTTAAGGACATATTTTGATTGAAAGGCAATAACAACATTTTGAAACCTTTGTGAAATCCTTGGACATTATGACATGATAGGAGGGAGATCTTTTGAATTGACCACAATATGGTACACCACCGATAAAATAAATTTTAAATAACTTAATTACATTCTCAGGTACTGACATAGTGATTTTGTATACAACACTTATATCAGAATAATATTTTATTTTTCACATATTGATGATGGAACTCTTACTTTAAATAGGATTGAAAAATGTGGACTTTTTATAGGCACCAAAAATCGATCATTCAAAAAAAGTTGAATGTTCGAAGAGTCAAAAAATGCCAAATCAAATTTGTTGAGAATAAATTAGATGAAAACATAATATTAAAGGGCTTTCAAAACTAGTCTGTTATGAAATTGCCTTATCAATTTAAAAGAAACGTCCGGTTTAAACCTTCATAATATTTATCAACAAAATACATAAAAAAATTGTTTTACACAAGCGGCAATTAAGTCATTTTTCATAACACACAATTAAATATTTGAATACAGATATGAAAAGTGTAGCAAACAAAAACAACATGACACTGAACCTAAAATTCACAACTGTTTGGAAAAAAAGACAAATATACACATATAAACTATCAGCACAATAAACTGTGGAGATCAGTGTACTAAACGCATTAGTTTCTAAAATGTTCAATGTAAAATATAACTAACTATAACGTATTAAAATTGTATATAATTGCATTTTGTTGTGAAATACACTTAAAGATATTATGCCAAGAGTTAAGTGTCAATAATTCCATAAAAAATTGACCAAAAATATTTCATAGCTTCTCTGATTTTGCTGGCACCAGCATACAGTTGTATTGAGACTTTATTCTGGTAAAATTAAAATGTTTTTAATTTTCTACATATTTGCAATTTTCAGTCATATGAACTTCGTTAAATTGACTCACAATGTAATTTTGAGTAAAATTTGTGGAGAAGTAACGTATGAGGAATGAAATTGCAACAAAACAGAAAACGCTATATTTGTTTCCAACGTTAAAACAAATAACGTATAAAACCTTTATAAAATAGACCATTGTATTAATTTAATGTAAGCAACAAATTTATTACATTCATGTACTTTTGTGGCAGTTATAAATAAGTTTATATACAGGTGTTGAAATTACCGATGTTTGCACTTTTCTGAGCTCCTATTTGAGTTTCATGCACTTATTTTTCTCTTTTTACTATAAATAGTCTACAAAAACTCTTCTATTTAAAAAAGTCCACTCTCAAATTATTTTTAATATAAAACAAGTTAGAGTGCTATATTCGGCTATGCCGAATCTTAAATACCCTCCACCTAAATTAGATGAAAATTGTAGAAATTCAGTGTTTGTTACTGGGACTTAGCTCCGTCTACAAATACAGTTGCACAATTTTTGTGGACTATAAGCGAATTAGGACTATAACCGAATTTCTTTTTAAGCCACTTTATGGGTTATAGATGAATTCTGATATAATACACATTTTGGACTATATGCAAATTATGTACTTTCTTCAATAAAACCACTTTTTTTAAACAAAATAAAAGTTTATTTAAAATATAGTAGTATAGAAGCATTTTATATATTGTTAGAAAAACTAGTTTACGCAGATATTTTATTTCAAATGTATAAAAATGTTATCTAATTCAGCAATTTATAATTGAAATAACTACATATTCCTACCATTTCCAACAGAGTCTTTAATTTTATAATAGGAATAAAATGTACTATTTAACAATTTATATACTTAATAATTGGTTAACATTACCGTTTGGCTCAACATTTTCCTTATTCACCACAAGTGAAGTAAAAGAGTATAAAAAAGGGTAAACAAATATATTTAGTCAAACTTCAAAAGTATGTTTTTGTTCTATTCTAATGAATTTTCCGGATGTGAGAATTATATATATAATTATGAACCGATAGTCACCAAATCTACTTGAAACATATATCTGTTACATTGTTTACCGATATGAGTGTATATATGCGTTAATGTATTTTTTCGATGTGCGACTTATTTGGAAGAGACATACTTGAGGCATATTTTGCTTGATATTTTTCTCCATAACATTATTTACAAGAGTTTTATGGGTATTATTGTGATTATCGGAAATGGAGCTAATATGGGTGCTATGGTCAAATATGGACCGATATTCACAAAACCCAGTAGTATAATGTTTGGATACAATATATTGATCTGTATACAATTTTAGTTTGATATCCATATATTTAAAATATTTATAGAGGTTAATGTGTTTTTCGGAAGTGGTCCTTATATGGGAGCTATGACAAATTATCGGCCGATCTTCATAAAATTCAACACATCGATTTTCGTATATATGGGAAATATTTATTTAAAGTTTTAACCAGATAGAAACTTTTATAAGAGATTTATTAGTATTTAAGTAATTTTCGGAAATGGACCTTATATGGCAGCTATGGTCATATATGAACCGATATTCACACAATCTAGTAGTATCATTTGTGAATTATTACTACCGATCTCTGTAAAATTTTAATTCGATAACGATATTTTTCAGATATTTATGAAAATTAATGTGGTTTTTAGAAGTGGTCCTTATATGGGAGCTATAACCAATTGTGGGCCGATCTTCATGAAATTCCCTACAGCGATTTTCATGTGCATGGGAATTATTCAAGTTGAATTTCAACCTGATACCGATATATATAAGATATTTAAGTGTATTTAAATGATTTTCGGAAGTAAACTTTATATGGGGGCTATGGTCAAATAGTGCCCGATCCAAAAAAAAGTTGGTCTCGCGATTTCTGTTTGCTCGAAACTTAGTTGTGCTGAATTTTGTATGGATACTGCAATTCTAAGGACATTTATATACCATAGCACCATATTTCGGGAAGAAATTTGTATGGGGGCTACGAGAAATTATGGACCGATTCTTTCCATTTTTAACAGAATTTTTCCTTTTATCATATAAATAATGAGTGCAAAATTTCATGGTATTCTCTGCAATGAATTTACCCAAAGTCACAAAAAATCATGTGGAAATTATCAAAATTTTTGGAGGTTGTCTTACATTTTGATCCATAACCCTGGTTCTACCAATTCGATTTTGCTGATTTTCAATACCAAGCTGCTTAGAAAAATTATAAACATTTTGGTATACATTTGAATTTTTTGCTCACGTATTTTCGACGTGAGAGTGTTTTACACAGACAGACAGACGGACAGACGGACAGACGGACAGACGGACAGACGGACAGACAGACGGATATTGCTCAATCGACTTAGAATTTCATAAGGATCAATAATATATATATTTTGTAGGGTCTCAGATGAATATTTCTCAATGTTACACACGGAATGACAAACTTATATATACCCTCTTTCACCACTTGTGGTGGTGGAGGGTATAAAAATTGGGAAATTTTTTTACTTAAGAAAGTCTGGAATTTGAAGGGTGTTGGAAAACACCATATTCATCAGGGCGTGATAGTTGGATGATGAAACAGTTAAGAAGAATTTTCTTTTTAAAAAAATAATCTCTGATGTTTCTTTTTATGAAATGATTAATTTTGTGTACGTACACATTTCATAATATATTAATTAGAATTGAGGGTCAAATCAAATTCCAAAAAAGTCAGGATTTACAATTTACATCTGATTAATTAAGATCCATATATATTTTTTTAGAAAAAAAATTATGTTCTACTTTGCACATCTTATCAATAACAGGTTTATTTACTTTCAAAAAAGTCCACTTCTCTGCCTTTTTCTGCCACTTTATGTAAAATATAATAAATTGTTCCCGATGAAAATAGATAAAATATGGAAAAAATTACAAATGTTTTTTCAAGGTAGTTCTTTTTTGTTAACATTTTGAAATAACTAAAAGCCAGATTTTCAAATGGGTTTTTAAAGTATTAAGGCAAAACAAAACTTAATTCAAAAAAAGTCCTAAAACACTAATAGCTCATGTACTTTTTCTTTGGTCAGTGTAAAATTGTTGTTGCTATTTCATTCCGCATACGTTATATAAGAATGCATCCATAGGGAAAATGTCTCCCAACTTTGTAGATTTGTAACACAGCTACCAGAACTAAAACTTATAGTAGAATCCCATTATGTCCTTCGTAAATGCATTTTTAAACTTTTTGGTTTATTTAAACCGCAAATATTATAAAAATACATGTACATTAGGGTGGCCCCAAAATTAAAGTTGCGGATGTTCCCGACTAAAATGAAAATTTGATTCATTCTAAGATTACGTTTTGAATTTTTTTCGTCCTGGGGTCAGTATTTGGCGAGCTGGATCAAAGGATAAAAAGGTCCTTTTTTGAGGTCTTTTACATTTTTTCCATATTTCTTCCAAAGGAAGTATATGTAAATTTGGTATCATGTGAAAGGTCTTTGAGAGACGCATTCAATTGGTTATTAGAAATTTAAAAAAAAAAAATTTTATTTAAAAATTTTTAAAATTTTCGACAAAATTTTAGTTTTTTTTATTTGTTCATAGAATTTATTCAAATACATAGATGAAAATTCTTGATCATAAACATCATGTAATTTCACCGAAATGGTTTTTCTCGTTTTTTAAAATTCAGTCCAGTTCAATGTTTATTCAAATTTGTTTAAACATAATTTCATCCCTATCTGACAATCTCTGTATACTCAATTCATAGTATATGTAATGGGCATCAAAATAACTCAAATTTTATAAGCTTTCACCATTTCGGTGAAATTACATGATGTTTATAATCAAGAAATTTCTTATATTTATTTGAATAAATTCTACGAAAAAATTAAAAAAAAAAACTAAAATTTTGTCGAAAATTTTTAAAATTTTTGAATTTTAATTTTTTTTAAAGTTTCTAATAACCTATTGAATGCGTCTCTTAAATACCTTTTATATGATATCAAATTTACATATATAACCTTTGGAAGAAATATGGAAAAAATGTAAAAAACCTCAAAAAAGGACCTTTTTATCCTTTGATCCAGCTCGCCAAATATTGACCCCAGGACGAAAAAATTTCAAAACGTAGTCTTAGAATGAATCACATTTTCATTTTAGGCGGGTACATCGATACCTTATTTTTTCTCCATACAAACGGGGCCACCCTAATGTACATGTATTTTTCTGGTAAATAAATTCAAAATTTAGCAATCCTCCTACAATACATGTTATATGGGCACTTCCATGAGAATGACAAACACGACTGAAAAAACAAAAACCCTTAAAACTTTTTTCAAGATCATTTGAGTAGCTTATTTCAATGACAAACTTATATATACCCTCTTTCACCACTTGTGGTGGTGGAGGGTATAAAAATTGGGAAATTTTTTTACTTAAGAAAGTCTGGAATTTGAAGGGTGTTGGAAAACACCATATTCATCAGGGCGTGATAGTTGGATGATGAAACAGTTAAGAAGAATTTTCTTTTTAAAAAAATAATCTCTGATGTTTCTTTTTATGAAATGATTAATTTTGTGTACGTACACATTTCATAATATATTAATTAGAATTGAGGGTCAAATCAAATTCCAAAAAAGTCAGGATTTACAATTTACATCTGATTAATTAAGATCCATATATATTTTTTTAGAAAAAAAATTATGTTCTACTTTGCACATCTTATCAATAACAGGTTTATTTACTTTCAAAAAAGTCCACTTCTCTGCCTTTTTCTGCCACTTTATGTAAAATATAATAAATTGTTCCCGATGAAAATAGATAAAATATGGAAAAAATTACAAATGTTTTTTCAAGGTAGTTCTTTTTTGTTAACATTTTGAAATAACTAAAAGCCAGATTTTCAAATGGGTTTTTAAAGTATTAAGGCAAAACAAAACATAATTCAAAAAAAGTCCTAAAACACTAATAGCTCATGTACTTTTTCTTTGGTCAGTGTAAAATTGTTGTTGCTATTTCATTCCGCATACGTTATATAAGAATGCATCCATAGGGAAAATGTCTCCCAACTTTGTAGATTTGTAACACAGCTACCAGAACTAAAACTTATAGTAGAATCCCATTATGTCCTTCGTAAATGCATTTTTAAACTTTTTGGTTTATTTAAACCGCAAATATTATAAAAATACATGTACATTAGGGTGGCCCCAAAATTAAAGTTGCGGATGTTCCCGACTAAAATGAAAATTTGATTCATTCTAAGATTACGTTTTGAATTTTTTTCGTCCTGGGGTCAGTATTTGGCGAGCTGGATCAAAGGATAAAAAGGTCCTTTTTTGAGGTCTTTTACATTTTTTCCATATTTCTTCCAAAGGAAGTATATGTAAATTTGGTATCATGTGAAAGGTCTTTGAGAGACGCATTCAATTGGTTATTAGAAATTTAAAAAAAAAAAATTTTATTTAAAAATTTTTAAAATTTTCGACAAAATTTTAGTTTTTTTTATTTGTTCATAGAATTTATTCAAATACATAGATGAAAATTCTTGATCATAAACATCATGTAATTTCACCGAAATGGTTTTTCTCGTTTTTTAAAATTCAGTCCAGTTCAATGTTTATTCAAATTTGTTTAAACATAATTTCATCCCTATCTGACAATCTCTGTATACTCAATTCATAGTATATGTAATGGGCATCAAAATAACTCAAATTTTATAAGCTTTCACCATTTCGGTGAAATTACATGATGTTTATAATCAAGAAATTTCTTATATTTATTTGAATAAATTCTACGAAAAAATTAAAAAAAAAAACTAAAATTTTGTCGAAAATTTTTAAAATTTTTGAATTTTAATTTTTTTTAAAGTTTCTAATAACCTATTGAATGCGTCTCTTAAATACCTTTTATATGATATCAAATTTACATATATAACCTTTGGAAGAAATATGGAAAAAATGTAAAAAACCTCAAAAAAGGACCTTTTTATCCTTTGATCCAGCTCGCCAAATATTGACCCCAGGACGAAAAAATTTCAAAACGTAGTCTTAGAATGAATCACATTTTCATTTTAGGCGGGTACATCGATACCTTATTTTTTCTCCATACAAACGGGGCCACCCTAATGTACATGTATTTTTCTGGTAAATAAATTCAAAATTTAGCAATCCTCCTACAATACATGTTATATGGGCACTTCCATGAGAATGACAAACACGACTGAAAAAACAAAAACCCTTAAAACTTTTTTCAAGATCATTTGAGTAGCTTATTTCAAAATTTTAAGGACAAAAATAATAGTTTAAACTGACTATATTTAATTTATTAATTTAATTAGTATGTTTTAGCCTAAGATTGCGGCGAAAACTAAGCACCCAATTAGCTATTATCGCCTTGTTTTTTGAAACCGAATACATACTTTGTTATTAATTTTTTAGTTTTTTAATACATATATTTAGCAATATATCAAACAAAAACGTTTCTTCCAACTTAAAGATATTTATACCAAGTTACTTCTATTCACTGGGGGATACATTCGGCTACCTCAAACGGACATTAGGGCGGCTCTCATTTATCAGTTGTGTGAAATATAGGATGATATTTGCGACTTTGATTTTTCAACAGAATTCAAATTATACGCTGAAGTTTTTTTAATAATATAAAACCAATTGTTTTTAATTTTGGAATGCTGGAGTAGGAATTTTTTGTTTAAGGTAAAAAATTTATCAGTGAAAAAAAATATATTGCTGAATGAATTATGTGAAAATGAAAAAATCACAACTTTATATTTCAAATGGCACAAAAACGGCATTGTATTGTTAAGTCCAGGTCCACACTGTGAAACATTTGCTGCAAAACATTTTAAAATTCTCTTTAGAAACTTCATTCGTGTCCACACAGTGAAGTTTTTGCTTTTCAGTTTTTAACATTTCTGTACAGAACGAATATGAACGACTAAATGTGGATAACATACTCAACAAAAACTTCATGTACATGAAACATAGTACGCTTCTCCATTGCTCTGTCCCCTTTCATCGACAAACCCAAATGTTTTGCAGCAAATGTTTCACAGTATGGATAGGGACTAAGCTGTTCAAAGGAATTTTAGATATTGAAGTTCTTGTCCAGTGTGCAAAGTATCAAGCAAAATTCTTCAGCCGTTTTTTTGCCATTTTAAAAACAAGCGAACATATTTGTGGCATCTTTCACATGTTGAACCGAGCTTGATGTATGATAGCAATGTAAATAGATCATATCATTTGAAAAATCTTTAAAAGGCTCCAAGGGCCATTAACTTTAAGTATCCCGTTCTAGTATTCATCTACCAGATCTCTGTTCCTACCAATCTAATGACTACCGTAATGTCAGAAAATTAAAGCTAGCTGGAAATCATTAACATTTTGCTAACATTAAAGAAAAACTTTAAGATCCGACTGAAAATGCCAAAGATATAACGAAAAATTTAAAAAGGCGACCACTACGTACGGCAAAAAAAGTATTTAACTGCCTTTCACATCACAGAGAAATATATGGGGCATTTCACGTCAAGTGAACCAACTTTTGAAATCGATGTCTTCCGATGAAAAACAAAATTCTGAGCAAAAAAAAAAAAAAAAGTCAAAAATGTTATATCTTGAGTTACAAAATATTTTTTTTGATAGATATCCCACTCGCATCCCACTAAGCGACCATATAGGTCGCTTAGCAAAAGACCTGAGCTTTCTTAAAAAAAATAAAAAAAATAAAAAAAATAAAAAGGGCCCATTTTGAAAAAAAAGTCAAAAATGTTTTTGATTTTAAAAAAAAAAGTCAAAAATATTTTATTTATTTTTTTTAATTTTGTTTTTCCAAAGATTGCATAAATAGCTATCTAAACTATTTGGGACACATTTTGCTAAGAACAATAGGTAATAAGTTATATGGATAAGAAAAAACACCTGCTTGGCCAAAATGTCAAATTTTGACCTCCAAAACTCAGAGAGTTCTTGACCGATCTTGTTGAAAAATTGTGTCCGAATTACTATCCAATAGAACTAACATTGGTGCAAATTTCATCCCGATCGGAAGACATCGATTTCAAAAGTTGGTTCACTTGACGTGAAATGCCCCATATACAAGTTGTCAGCAAGTAAAATTCCGCCATAAGAAATATATTCAATACCTTTTTGATTTGCAGCGATTCGATCTAACGAAAGTAGAGATGGAAAATGGTAAAACTCTAATGAGAAAATATTTTCAAGAAAATTCTAAATGGAACGCTAGAGAACGTATCAAAAGACTAGGGGAGATCGAAAAAATCAAAAAATAAAAAAAAAAAAACAAAAAATATAATTCAGATAAATGAACCTTATGAATTGTGTTACTTATTACTAAAATTGTCTGTCGTTGATATACTAAGTTGCAGAATAAAAATTCTTAAAAAATAAATTAATATATTGAGAAACAAACAACACAAATACCGCGGTGAAAAATATGGCAAACAAGAAGTATGGATTTGGCGACCGAACTTACAGAAAAGTTAAAAAACGTTCACTCTTATACGGAATTCTAACCATGGGTTTTTATTTAACAAACTTAATTTTATATTTAATCCTAATTTTGTTATTTATTCTTCGAAATATACTGTACGTATATATATATAATTTAATATCTCTGAATAAAGTCGTTTAATATTAATAAGCTTAATTATAAAGAAAAAAAGGTTTGGTGTACTATTAATTACTTTTGCGTCTAGAATCCTTAGTTTTCATCGGAATTTCATCACAGATACCACTTTTGAAATTATCTATTTTCCTCTTATGATTCCCAAATTCTAGCATATTTTTACATGTACCTCAAAATAAATTCCGTTTTATATCGCGTACGATATACCCTTATTTCGCTCAATATTTTGACAAAAATGTTTTGAAAGTACTTATTATTTTTGAAAAATATACTACCCTCTGAATGGAACATAAAGATCAAATTATTTTTCAGATACTCTTATTATTGCAAAATCTATTCCACTTCATAGGCGTAAAAATTTCACGTACGATGACATGGATTTGGCCATATGTATGTGAATGACCAATAAAATAAGTTTACAGGACATCCTTATATGTGTTTCAGTCAAAGGTTCAAAAGAATTGATTCTTAATTCTATTTTTGAGAGCAAAACAAATTCTATCTATTAACAATTCAATTAATGCATTTATTGTGAATAACTTCATAGGCTTAATTCCTTTGTACGTTAAATGCATTGAATTGATTCCTTTTAAAATTAATTAATTGACTCATTAAATTTTCTTTTTGTAAATGAAAACAAAACTTAAATAAAAACCTTGGAAGTTAAAGAATTTTAATTCCGAATTAAGATTTTTGTGAATTAAGCTCAAACTTATTTAATTATTTAGAAGCTCTGATTTTAGTATATGTATATGATTACATTTATACATATATAAGTAAATGTGATAAAGGGAATGTGTTTATATGTATACCACACAGTTAACAGGAGGTATGAATAAACACAAAATACAACACTATACACTAAAAATATCCATATACATCATCCATGTATAGCATATACATTAGGGTGGCCCTTATATTGGACCTTTATGTCGGTCTAAAACCTAACGCGAGTTGGCATAATAATTATATAATACATATATTAAATTAATAACTGAATGTTTTTAGATTACATTTAACTGTTGAAATTATGTTAATATCTTTTAAACTTTGCGGTAAATTATTGTATTCCACACCATCAATATATTCAATTCTTTGTTTAGTTATTTCAAGTCTGCATCTCGCAATTCTTAAATTTGACCTGTTTCTGGTTCTATAAAAATAAGTAATTGCTTTTTTGTACTTATGTCCCTCTTATAGGTAATACTTTTTTGGTAACTTCCTTAAATTTAATGTAGGTTGTCTAAGAGGTAGACTAACAACAGCTTTGAGTGCCTTCTTTTGAGTTACTTGGAGAGATTTTTTTAATAAAGGGAATTTCATTAAGCGCTTACTATCTTTAAACTTAAATAAAACTAAGTGTGAGATATCATCGACATTTTTCATTTTGAAATGCCTATCGATTCCATTTAACAACACGGCGCACGGCGCATAAATCAGGCTGAATTTAATATATTGCATAGGACTACAATGATTTTAGTGAGTAAAAAATGGTATGGAGTAAAAAAAATGGTATCGAATATACTTACTTATCGGATTACAGGTTAGAAACTTTTTAGATTTTCTACTCTCATGTAATACTCCAACAGTAATCTGTCATAGGTTAATGCCAATGTATTTGGTATATATCTTCCATCAGTTTAAAATCTTGAACGAAATACGATTCAAGATATTTAGAAAGCTTGTCTAAATAACTGTGCAGTTAGTGTACATCCATGATATTTAAAGCTAATTAAAAGGGATATAACTAATCCTCGTAATTTTCAGCTTTCTGATTTCCTAAGAAATTTCTACAACGTCAACAAAAGATTTCCAAGCAGCCGCCTCTAACACATGAATATATGAAATCATTATCTTTCATAAAAATTCTCATTTGTGGCCCATCAAAAATAACAGCTTTTAGTTTTTCTGTACTCAAACCTGGAAACTGTCTTGAAAGTAAGGCAAAACATGGACCAATCTTATCTTATGCCTTCACTCAATGCTTCGTAAGACCCAATTTGATGTGTAATGGAGGCAACATGATGTTATCTCTGGTAACCAAACGTATATTTGACAATTATGTTCTCTCTCAGAAGCCAGTCGTTATTGATCCAATGATCGTATTTTGCTCTTCCATAAACAGATGAAACTTGGAAATTTAGTTTTAGTTTACTACTGTCTTAAATGTTTAAATATTTATTCAGGAACTTAATCTCCATCTTGAAGTAATTGAAATATATTGTTACGAATGTGCAATGACGATTTGAATTCAACGGTCTTTAACGACTGCCTGCAGCATTCATCATGTTTGAAGGCACGTCCATCAGTAGCATGCGGTTATTGGCATTGTTTGTAAGTATGGCAACACTAAATGTTTGGGCTGCTGGCAATGACATCGAAGGCTCTGGAATTCGAACATACGAGTTTTGTCCGTTAAGAGCATTGTAGAAGATTGCCGAGAGATGGCGTGTGTATAAATGGTGGCAGAGGCTGCAGTCGTGAGTTGAGTTGATCATTGTCGCTGTTAGAGTTAACATCAATTGTCTTCTACGTGTATACTTGTACATTATAAAGTGTGAGTGTGTGTATTTCTGCGAATTGATAGACGTGTATAGAGACACTGAGTGGCTATTTAATTCTGTTATTGTTGTACATTCTAAATAAATAAAGAGTTGTTACAATTTTAAACTACTAAAACTGCTTTAATTTGCAAACAAAAGTATCCGGTTTATTTAAAGAAAATAAACCCTCGTTTTTAAAAGGTAAAAACGTAACAATATGTTTTTCACTAAGTCTGTTATAGGCATTCTAAACTTTTTAGACTGTGTATTCACTGCAAATGTAACAAAAACACATTTCGATCATTGTGTTAACTTTTACGCGATGAATTTATTTAGAGAGTTTAGAGTTTACGAAACGGGCACACGAATTTACTTATGACAGACAATATTGAAAAATAAAGGTAGATCCAAAGTTACACCATCGAAAAAAAAAAAATAATTAAAAATATTACAAAACCACTCGGCTCCAAAATTTTATATTTTATTTCTTTAATCATAAATAAAATACAACTCTAAAACTATTTATAATTGAAATTTGTTTCCTCCTTATATTTATCTTTGAAATTATGATTTTTAGATGACAAAGAACAATTTTAGATCTTGGGGGCACCGAAAATCTAAAAAGTACAAAACAAGTGCAACCCTACTGAATGTATAGTAGGAAAACCAAATATTTATATGGATAAGCTTTTGATTCTATGAAAAGTATATGTACCTATGTATATGTATTTAACTTCATCTCATTTGTATTTTAACTTTCTAATTGGTAGCAGGAGGAAATAAGTGTCTTGTTTTTGTTGTTACTGTTTACAGTAGTTCAGACAATGAAAATGCCATGACATGTGTCAGAAAATAAAAGTAGAAGTTGTCGACACAACTACAGCAGCAAACGATAAAAGATTTCTGTACACATCCCAGCTATTCTAGATGACTGTCCCGAACTAGTGATTTCACCTATCATTTAGCTATTTTAACAGTTGCATTTCCAAAGGCATGCCACAATAAGACTGTCTGATATCTGGCCTTAAGTAGTTAAAATATTTGATTCACATACCGGTTACATAGAGTCAGCTACCTTAACAGCTACATAATTGGTACGTAATCAGCTAAGTAACTAGTTATTTTAACATGTATGGATGCTAATTGACCTGAGATAGTCAGTTAAAAAAATATTTCATTGACAGTCCAATAACCGATTGCTTGTAAACAAACCTTCCTCTGAACACTCTCCAATAAGTTGCTTCTGGTGGGTAAAATAACTGATTTCTAAAATTTAAAGTGACTACAATATAAGCTACTATGAGACACTAAAGTGACAATTAAACTCACTCTAGATTACCTGGGATGTACAAAGTAACCTATTTACTTCTCTCTACACTACAAATGACACAAAATATATCAGTTGGAGTTGGCCAAGTACACGGACTACTTGCTTAACTGCTGGAATCTTACATACAATACCTACATATGAATAATAATAATAACAATAATACTGTATAAACTTTATAGACACAATTTAGCTAAAAATAAATAAACAAAAACAAATGAAATAAGGGAATAAATGGATGTTACTTTTTTGTGTGCATGCTCCATCATGAATGACAAATTACAGAAAAAATGTAAGAGAAAATACATCAAATATACATACACAATTTATAGTATATAATAAATCCTTGATGTGTGATAGAAAATAAATCAAACAAAAATTACAGTTTAAATGAAATAGGTTTTGACTGGCTTGTTATCAATTAATTTAGTAATAGTTTCTTAAACAATTTTCGAAAATACTACCTTCTTTAAAAATTCAGTATCTATATTATTTTTGTACTTGATTGTGTAATATCTGTAAAGTTTACAAAAGTTATCAAAATATCTCATTCAACTCTAGATCAATTAAATTGCTGAGCTCGCAAGAAGCCATAGGATTCACGATTAAACTCATAAATATTATCGTATTTTTTGGTTTAATTGCAACACAAGTTGCGAAGAATAAGTCAGTCCTTGCAAAGAAACAAATTACATGAAATCTTAAAAAAATGCTGCTTATTTTTTCGTTACACTGTATGTTTACATACAAAATAATGATAAAAGTTTTTACATGCTCTGACATAAGATTTCCTAATAAAAAATACAATATTTCAGGATCGTAAATTTGAAATAAAATCAGAATATTTGCCATAACCGTAACGTCCACCAGTAAAGAAGTATTTGAATGTCTTAATTAAAGTTCCAAGAAAAGGAAAAAAATAGAGTACTATCTAAAAAAACTGATTAAATTTGAGGCTTAAATATGTGTGCTAATTATGTATCTGGTATATTTGCAATAAAATATTTTGCTTTTAAAGTCAATGAATAAGATACATTATGTTGTGGTAATTTTAGGGGATAGATGGTGATTTATTATTTAACGCTATTTAAGCAATGTTCAGTATAGTGTGAAAACTTAGTTAAAACATGTAAAGTTTATACTTTAGATTTTAGCGTGCTTTTAATTGGTTAGGCAGATGAATTGATATACATAATTTGAAAAGGTCCAAAATTAGACAATTACACTTTGATGACAAAACCACTGTTCATAACACATAATTTACTATTCGAATTCACATCACCGTAAAGTACAGCAAACAACAACACATGACACTAAACATAAAATTCTGAATTGCTGGAAAGTAATAAAAATAAAACTGTATTTAATTTGCTTATCAAGGTGCTTAAAACGCATTAGTTTCAAATATTTTTTAACATATTCAATGTAAAATATTAATAGAAAGAATTAAAATTTAATCTGAAATACTTTAAGATTTTACAACCCAAAAAAAAGTGGGCCAAATAATTTTTTTATATTTTTTTGCCGAACGTATCGGTATCGCATTTTTAAATTTTATACCCCCCACCATGAGTTCCAAGGGTATATATAAATTTTGTCATTCCGTTTGTAATTTCTACATTTTTCATTTGCGACCCCACAAAGTATGTATATTCTGGATCGTTGTAGATAGCGAAGTTGATATAGCCATGTCCGTCTGTATGTTCAAATCAACTTCTTGCAGCCGCCAAATAACTTACAAACATAATTGATACATCAATTTATTGGGAATTCTTCAGGCTCGATCGATATTTAAAATCGAGAAAATCGGCCCACAAATGGCTGAGATATAAGGAGAAAACCGGGACAACCTCGATTTTTGTTCTATTTTTGATCTATATCTGGATTACTAAGTCATTAATATAGACAATATGGATATCTAAGGACTGAGATCGAAAAATTCTTAACATACATATATGTTAAAAAAACGAAACCACTAAACTTGCAGTTTTGATTTTTTTTTAATTTGATTAAAATAATTATTAGAATTTATAAAACAAAAAAAAATATTTTTATAGTTCTAATCACTAATGATGAAATTTTGAACCTTTTTCGAAAATCCTTCCATTATGGTTTTTATAGTGCTTTATGTCACTTTGTTCGAACAGGTTGTCCATCTCCGTTTAAAATCTACAACACTTTTGGACACCTTTTTTGTGCTTTTCAATTCTCTTTTAACAAGAGCCCAACATCTCTCCACTGGACTGAGCTCCAGGCAGTTTGGAGAAATTGCCTCTCTTGGTACAAATACAACATTATTGTTCTTTTACCACTCAAGACCTTTCTTACCATAGTGACAGATACCAAACCAGGCCACAAATAAGTGGACACACAAAGAAGTCTTATGAATGGAAGCACCCATTTATGTAAACATTCCTTGATGTAAATTTCGGTATTTATACAGCCCTTTGTAACAAATGTTTGACTTTTTTGCCGCAACTGCATATTGCTTGCCATACCAAGAACTTTTTGGGAACATTTTCTTATGGGTCCTTCACTTATCTACAATATTCCCTCGAGCACCAGCAATATAAAAATATTAACCCAGAAGCTGCGAAAAATTTTCCATACGTACGTTTCGTCATCCATTATTTTTTGTATAAAATTTTACTTCAATTTCCGTGCTCTATCTTTGGCCTCTAAATTTGTAGCAGAGTTCCTGTCAGGAACTTTTTGAGCATTGTATATTTTTAAGCCTGTATTAGATTTAACTTTTCGTACCAAATAGTCCGAGTACTGAGCTAACCGGACTGCTTTCCTACCGGATGTGTTGGAAGCTCTTTTGCAAATGCTTTCTATTTGTTTGGCTTTAGAAACATCATGTGAACCATTCCTTCTATCTGAACCAGGTATTATATCAACGGGCAAGTTCATCCGGTACTGTTTAATAACATTGGAAACAGTTTGATAGCAGACCTTTGATTGTTTGCCCAACTTTTTGTAGAACCAAGTTGGGTTTTGTTGGAAATATTTAATAATTTTAGTACGCACTTTTTTCTGGTCACTCAATTTAATCAGATTAACAACAAATGAACATAATTGACATTAAACATAATAACTGACATGCTTTACAAAGGTAACTTGATCAAACAAAAAATCAAATAATACTTGAGTTAAAATTTTAAGATCTCAGTAATTTTTTTGTTGAAATGCTTAGAAAAGTTCACAAAATTTGTGGTTTTATTTTTAATTTAAAATTAAAATAGAAATTATTCGCTTAATCGAATAATATAAAACTAATCGTTTCTTAACCGACTAAATCTAAAGCCCGATAATTTATTCGCTCGATTAACCTTAAACCAGAACCGATACCGATTAATTGAATACCCTAATATGGTAAATGAAAAATAAAAACCTATTTTTCTTAAAGTTGTTTCATTTTACTTTTAGAAAGGAGGCACGGTTTGTGGAACTTCTGAAGATTAAACATAAGCTTTTTATGCAAGTGTTTGATATTGTTGAAAACATTAGGACTTGAAGTTTGATATTTTAGTAAAATTAACTAATTTTTTAAATTCGTCGGACGTAATTTACCTTAAAAACTAAAAAAATTATAATATGGTGATTTTCTATGGTGAAAAATATAATATTTAAATCAATGTAAAATTTTAACGGTAGACTTTAGCATAACAAAATTTGGAACGAATATATATCCGCACGTCTTTAAATTATTCCGTCATTTTTATTTGCAACGACTAAAATTATTAAAACGGAGAAAATGTGTTCCACAAAACTGAGTTTTTTGTATGTATTTTAGTAACATATATATAACAAGCAAGAAAGTATGGTCGGTCAAGCCCGACCAGATAATACCCTACACTAAGTAAATGAGCAAAAACATTTTTCTTTCAAAATTTCAATAATTTATGTTCGTGAGCGATTTTCGGAAGTGGGCCTTATATGGGAGCTATGACAAATTATGGACCGATCACCACGAAATTTGGTCACGTGATTAATGTTTATATGAAAGTTATTTATGTTGAATTTTATGTGTATACCAACATTTGTAGGAGATTTATGCTCGTTAAAGTGATTATCGGAAGCAGGCCTTATATGGGAGCTATGACTAATTATGGACCGATCATAATAAAATTTGGTGACATGAATTCCCTATATATAAAACTTATTTGGACAAAAACTTGTGTAGATACCTATGTAAATTAAACATTTGTGACGGATAAATTCCACTTTCGGGAGGACATTTGTATTGGGGCTACGTCAAATAATGGACCGATTTCAGCCAGTTTCAATAGGGATCGTCCTTGGGCAGAAAAAATGATATGTACCAAATTTTATCGAAACATCTTTAAAATTGCGACCTGTACTCTGCGCACAAGCTTTACATGGACAGCCAGCCAACCAGCCAGACGGACGGACGGACGGACATCGTTTAATCGACTCAGAAAGTGATTCTGAGTCGATCGGTATACTTTAAGGTGGGTGTTAGACTAATATTTTTGGGCGTTATAAACATCTGCACAAATCCATTATACCCTCCCCACTATGGTGGTGTAGGGTATAAATATGGAGCCTTTTTGAAGATCAGTCCTTTGCGTTTTTTAGTTTTTTACTCTGGGGGGACTATGGTCGCTTAAGTGAGTCAGGTTTTACTTTACACGCTTTTGCATTAAATTTTTTTTCAGATCATATGAAAATTGTATATAGTTCTGAAAGTTTATATTTATTTTATTCAAAATTTTATTGCTAATCGATGGCTTAATATAGAAAGGTCGTATCTCGTTTTTTTCAAAATCGGGTTTTTCAAATTCTGGTAGACAAAACTCAAATACACCTCTCTGAAAAAAATTCAGTTTCCTGTGTTGACGAATAACAGATTTACAGTAATTTAAAAACCCTAACTCATTTCAAAAATAGTTTGAAAGAAAAAGAGCTAACTCATTTAATCTTGAATGCACATTTTTTGGTTTATATTAATAAACAACTTTTCTAAAATTGTATTTCGATATATTACAAATTTTTAGTGGTTTATTTTTCACTTCCATCTATTTTCAGAAATATCTCATTCATTCAGTGAAGAAAAAAAGTGTTATAATGTGTTCTTGCCTTCGCCTCAGGTCTATGTGTATCATCCCTTTGTAATTTGTTATAGGCTTATTTTACCTGCTACTTGTTTATATCTTAGTTCTTAATAATGATACATTTAGATCTTTGTTTATATAGAATTTTTGATTACTTGATAAAAAATATACACACCCACTAACAAAAAACCTAACAATATTTAACTTTACCATGTTTCCTGTTTCTTTTTCTCCAATTACAGAAAAGGTTTACACATCTCTGACGTCCCATTGCATGATGCCACCAGAGATTTAGTATTGCTCTCTGAGAAATTTGAAGCTGAATATAAATTAACTAAAAATTTGGAAATGCTAACCGATAAATTGCAACAAACATATAGAGATTTAGAAAGTGAAAAACAAAAAACTGATAGGTAAAATAAATTTAATTCATTTCATTTATTTCAAATGCCATTTTAAATATTTATCTTGTTTTTTCTAATGAATAGACTTTTATATTCAGTACTACCAAAATCAGTTGCCAATGAGTTAAGACATCAAAGGCCAGTTGCACCTAAAAGGTGAGTTAAATAATACCAGCAACTTCAATTGCAACAACTAACAACACATGCTTTTATAGATAAATAAATATGAATTCATAATGTTAAAATAAATAAAAGACTTTATAAATCGCATATTTACATTTCAATATTTATTCATATGCACGTATGTATTTGCTTTTTTTTTATTTGAATTGTGCAGGTATGATTCCGTAACACTAATGTTTTCTGGCATCGTTGGTTTTGGTCAATATTGTGCAGAGAACACCGATCCAGAGGGTGCCATGAAAATTGTTAAAATGCTGAATGAACTTTATACGGTATTTGATGCTCTAACAGATTCAAAACGCAATCCAAACATTTACAAGGTAAATAACATAAAATATTTCAATGGAAACTAAAATTTACACAATATAACTGATATGTGTAAATGGTTGTAGAAAAATCATTTTATTATTATTAAAACTTTTTAACAAGCTTTTTTCTTTAAATGAAATATAGACATTTGAATTGAAATTTCATCAATCGAATGCATCCAAACTAAGTAATATACACTTGTAAAATTTTTTAACTTCTTTTTTATTTGTGTAAGCAATCTAACAAATTTGATTTTACGACATGAAAGTGAAACCTTGTGTTAGCAAAAATAAATAAATTTGTGTTTTTATGAAATTAAAACATAGCATGACTAGTGTTTCTTTTCAACTTTAAAACACTTTCATCAATGTCCATTTACTTACTATGTGTGAAGCAGATATTAGATTTTATTATTTCAATGCAGACACCAACAAAGTCAAAACCATTGGGGAACCAGATGCTTTTACTGGCTTGTTTTGTTGGCTGTTTTGGTTTGGTTTGATGGCTGGCTGACTGGTCGACTAGTTGGTCGGTTTGTGGGTTAGATTTAACCACTTGTAAACATAAAAACTCGAATAAATTTCGTTTAAAATTGTTTCATTCCCTTTTTCAATGGGTTAGTTTTTGTTCAAAGCACTTGCTTTAATTGAATGCTAAGTTATCGTAAAAAATCATTTTGTTTTATGAAACTTACCAGCACTGAGTGATCTTAATGCATTCATACAAATATAAATAAATATTTTTAAAGAAAGTCGTAAATATTGATTTGAAATAGCATATTTTAGTTTAATTTTTTGATGTTCACAAAGAAAAGCTTTAGTTCTTTTTCCGTTTCAGTCATATATCGATATGTTTATAAAAGTACATCACACAGATTAAAATTTATTTCCGTTTTATAAAAAAGTTGCAACTTTACGTAACTTGCATTCAGACCATCGATTTAGTTCACTAAAATCCTAATTTGGAATTTTAAAATATCAGCGATTCATTCAGTGGTATAGAAGAAAAAGAGTGAAAAAAATCTGTACCTTCTAAACGGTTAGTGCGATTTAAATGAAACAAAGAGGAATTTTGACCTCATGGGTCCACCAGGGGCGCGGCCATGAGACCCCAATGTAGGACACCATGGGTATGTTAAAATTTTAAAACGATTCTATTTCTTCGTTTGTATCCCGATTACATATCTCCTCGTCGTAACTATCAATTATATCTTATGGCTTAGAAGATATTCGCATTTGAAAGTTAAATTTTCAAAATTTTTCCCACCCACTCGAGTTTTTTGATAACAACGAGACCAAATTTTTGCCGAGTTTCTTCTCTGGATTTTCATTTATTAGACTAATAATAAATGTATATGCCATATAAAAATAGAATTGTTTAAAAATTATGGACGCCTCCAAAGTTATTTCAATTAAACAAGTAAGAGAGCTATATTCGGCTGTGCCGAATCTTTATACCCTTCACCAACCTATACTTCAAAATAAAAATTTTAAATATTTTTAGGTATTTTTTTTTCAAAATTTAAAAAAAAATAAAAAAAATTTTTTCAAAATTGTTTTTTTTTATTTTTTTTCAAATTTTTTTTAAATTTTTTCCAATTTTTTTTTTTTTAATTTAAAAATAAGAAAAAAATTAATTTATTAGTGAAATAAAAATGTTGACAAAAATATTAAAAAAATTCGGGTTTAAAAATATTTTTCACAATTTTGGCCCATTGTAGATACAAATTACAATAGCTATCATTAGATATCCATATTGTCTATATTAATGACTTAGTAATCCAGATATAGATAAAAAATAGACCCAAAATCGAGGTTGTCCCGGCTTTTTCCTTATATCTCAGCCATTTGTGGGGCGATTTTCTCGATTTCAAATAGCGACCGAGCCGGAAGAATTGCCGATAAATTTATGTATCAATTATGTTTGTAAGTTATTTGGGGGCTACGAAAAGTTGATTTCAACATACAGACAGACACAGATATATCGACTTGGTTATCTATAACCATCCAGAATATATATACTTTATAGGGTCGCAAATGAAAAATGTAGAAATTACAAACGCAATGACAAACTTATAAATACCTTTGCCTTAAAAGCTAACTATACATCAAATATTTTAAACGAGAACTAATTTTAAAATGTTTGCTACCGAGGGGACCAGATTTTTATGTAAACTTCAAATTAAGGGTAAAAATTCTAAAATCGCATAGTTGATATCAAAGTATAGTAACTTATTTTAGATTACCCAATATTTTCTTAATTATTTTGTTTTGATAACCACGCCCCTAGTATAGATATTATAGTTAAAAAAAACTAAAAATCCCATTTTTTGATTTTTCAAAACTTTTTTCGCGGGATTCCTGATAACACTTCCCAAAGTTATTCAATCCTGAACATTGCTAATTTATCACAAAAATTTCCGAGCTTTCCATATTTGGAGGGCTATAAAATATAAAAACTTCTAGAAAAAACATTAAAACCTACCAATCATTAGCATTTATATGAGATCAAAAATTGTCAAATCTGACTAAAACTTCTGCAGTTATTAACAGACTTATTTAAAGTAATATACACGCATGTTTCTAAATTCTGGAGAATGAATATCAAATATTACAGAAATCAGAAGACAACTAGAACTAATTTGTGCAAAATTTTATCAGAATTGCCGCATCAACATATTTTTGACTAGAGTTTCCAGTTCGGTTTTAACCGAAACCGAAACTGCGGTTTTTCAAGGCCTAAAACCGAAACCGACAATTATTCTTCGGTTTTTACTTATAATCTATTTTCAGTAGAAAAATTCAAAATTTAGAAATGAAAAAAAAACATTTTCATTCAATGATTTATGCAATTTCTCCAAAAACACATCGATGTAAATATTGATCTACGAGTATTTTCTGACAATTAAACATCAAATGACTGTTTTTTATTTAATTTAAAAAAAAATAATGCAATATTTTTGAAACAAAGACTTAGTTATTTTCAAATATCCGATAAAAATATGGA
This sequence comes from Calliphora vomitoria, assembly GCA_942486065.2. Lineage (NCBI taxonomy): Eukaryota > Metazoa > Arthropoda > Insecta > Diptera > Calliphoridae > Calliphora > Calliphora vomitoria. Next base: position 38,875,089 of record OW818029.2, read on the forward strand.
GCACCCCAATTGGAAGAAAGAAATATTAATATTAAGTCTCCCTATGTGAATTAATACTAATTCAGGATAACATGTCTCTAGTTTAATGTATATGGATTCATTGTAATGTGGATTCTTGCTCATTCGAAACGTATAAAAACCCACATTTTGTATTTCCACTCAGCATCTTGATTCTCGCTCCATTATTATAGAAAATGCTAAAGAAAGGTACCAGTAAAGTAATTTTGTGTGAATTCTAACTCATTCAGAATCATGATTTCCTAATATTTAATTTTTAGGTTTACTATTATAAAATAGTCAAAAAGTATTATTAGTTGGAAAAAAATACATATGAGTCCCTTTTTTAGATTCTAACTCGGTCAGGATCATATGTGTTTAATGTTCTGCTATAGGTTCATTGTTATAGAAATTTAAAAAAATACCATTCGAAGAACGAAAAAATTTTAATAGTTTTTGTTACCTCAATGTCATATAGATGGCTTAGTGACTTTCTTTACTCAAAAGCATATCAGCCAACTATTAAAAAGAACCATTAGAAGAAAAAGTACCAATTTTTCACACCTGAACGCCCTTCAGATTTGAAATCAAAGTAATTTCTTGATTCTAGGTTCAATATTATAGAAAATTCAAAAAGTATCATTTTGAAGAACAAAAAAGTACTCCTTAGTTTGGTTGAGTTCTTCATTTTTGGTATCATAATACCATTGAAAGCAAGTACTGAAAAGCATATTAGCTAACTAATTTAATATATTAAAACAGTCATGTTTGAATTTTAAAGTTGTATAGCATTTCCTACATTATCAACTGATTTTGTTTTTATAACACTTAATATTCAATAAATTATCACAAAACCGATCGGTTTTCAATTTTTTAAAACCATAACCGCGGTTTTGAAATTCTTCGGTTTTTTGGAAACTCTATTTATGACTGATCAAACAGTATTTAGGGGTGACATTTGTTAGGGGGACTAGGTGAACTCATGGACCGATATTGCTCATTTGCAATACCAAAAAAACCTTATCAACTTTATAGAAAATTTCAGCCAGTTCACCCCTTTCGTTTGGGCCATATTGTGTTTTCAACAGACTGACAGACGCACTGATATTTCTGGATCATCATAGAATCTTATGAGGACCAGGATATATGTACTTTTAGGTTTTACGACCAATATTTCCATATGTTACAAACGGAATAACAAAATCAATATACCACCATCTTTTTTAATTACGGGTATAAAAATTAAGTTTTTATCGATAGTTTTTGTTTTGCCCCGTATACTTTATAATTCTGCAATTATAACAATCATACGCCCCGGTTGTTTTCATACACAATCATTTAATAATAAATCTCACCTCATTTTTAGGTGGAAACTGTTGGTGACAAATACATGGCTGTCTCCGGATTACCCGATCACTGTGAAAATCATGCTAAATGCATTGCACGCCTGGCCCTCGACATGATGGACATGGCCAAAAATGTTAAAATGGGTCCAAATCCAATGGTAAGTTAACAAACACCCACACTCTGTACTCTGAAAAGTTATTTGCTATAAATTTAAATAAAATTCTCAACAACCATAAAATTGTTATGAAAATCACATTAAAGTTTATAATTTTCAACAGAACAACAATGTTTTATGCAAAACTTACAAATTGTTCAAATAATGCATAATTTAGTAGCAATGTTGTTGTAGTCGCAGCTTGTATAGAAGTTTACGGGAAACATGAATTTCTGCAATTAAATTAAGTATCCGATTTTTTTTTTTTTTTTTTTGTTATTATTGCTGTTGTTGGCCATTAACAAAACTTCTATGAACAACATATAACACTATCGATAGAAGTTTGCGTTTCAAGTTTCGCTACGTGCTGCGAGTAGTTAGAGTAAGAACAAGAGGAGCGTAGTGCGTTGTACATGCAGAATGGCAGGAAAACCATTAAAGCAAAAGTTTGATGAATGTTAAAGTTTAATGATCCGGTGTTACTTACAATGAATACAATTTCATTAGTAAGAGGAACAAGTGAGGTGTTTGTTGGAAAAAATATAAACACGTGGGAATTGCTTTTAAAACAAGGTTGTTTAGTAGTCAGTGGAAATTGTTTTGTGATATTAACAATGCTCTGTTTAAAACTTAAAAGCAATACTAAGTGGAAACAAGAAACATCAGTTTTAAAGTTCAAAGTTTAATTTGTATTTATCTTCTTATTTGCCAATAGTTTTGAATTCATCAATACTTAGAAAAAAAGAAAACTGAAAAGAGTTTAGTGTGGCCATCTAAAATATATGTACTAAACTCCTAATGTTGACTTGTTTAACGTGTCGTCAAGTCATAAAATGTAGTCAAAATGACATCCAGGGAAATTGTAAACACAACCCAATCACTAAGACTCAGCTCAAACACGTCTCCCACTGAAATGTACACAACTGCGTTTTCATTATTTTTGCCAATAAAGGGACATAATAAAAAAAATTTTTTTAAATATAGATACATATCGCTCTCGTTCAACAATACTGTAGTAACTCAAAAACTTTTAAATGCTTAGGAGAGACAAAAACCAGTTTTTGGTAACATTTTAAGAGAATTTGAAAATCCGAATACATAATAGTAAACAAATTCCATTTGAAAATAAATTTGCATTGTTTTTCTTTAAATTATTTGCCATTATTGCAAAATAAGTTTAAGCTATCATAATATATTAGGACATTATGATAATATGACTTAATAGCAGATCATTTGAATCCCCCAGTTATATAGTTCTACAGAAAACCATTACAATGTTAAATTTTTTATGTTAAAAATCCTTTTGCCAAAGTAAACAATAAAATATTCATTAGCAAAGAATAATAAACAAATTGCAAGAAATGCTAAACAATAGAAGAATAACTTTTTTATACAACAATAATTTATATTTTTAATACTTCCCTTTCTCGGCCCCGCAAAACTCTAGACAAAAAGCTATATATTCAAATTGATAAGTACGAGTGAAAAAATATAAAATAACAACAAATTACTTAGTAGTTAGTTTTGCAATTTTTACATTATTTTACGTTCGTAGTTTGCAGTTGGCAAAAGTCTCTAAAAAAAAGTTACTGTATAAAAAAAGTACACACAACAAATCTCTGCTCTAAACTACTGATAAACTACATACAAACAGACAGTCACTGACTCGTACTGTGAAGCAAATAATAAAGTGTGCCATGAACTTGTATAATAAAAATAGTAAAAACTAAGACAGGAATAGAGCACCTGTTAAGTAAGGTTTTTATAGGATGTCATGAAAAAATGTTTACTACTTGTTTCTATATGCATTTGTATAATAGAAAACTTTTTACTTTTCAATAGTCCAAATGTCAGTTTGTTTTGAGTAGCGTGCTCAAGTCCAAGTCAAATTCAATTCAAATTTAGACAAGAAATGTGAAGAGTATGAGGCACTTTGAAAACATGGAAAGCACAACAGTAGAATCTGCATCAACAAAAGTAACTATACTGTGATACGAGGGATGCAGGTAGTGTTGCACAGTATGGTAAATAAAAAATGTGGAGATGAATTTGTAACTTCTAAATGGTCTAAATTCGACTTTTTCTCGACTTTAATAAAATTGCCCATGGTTATAGAGGAGGTGCAGTTGAGTTTAAGTTTCGAATCTTGACTTTAAAGTAAAACAATTAAAAAATTGTATTTTTCACAATTTTTTTTCCAAAAACTCATAGATTTTCAGTTATACAGAAAAAAAAAAAATTAATTTATTGTAGTTCGTTTGGTGACCAGGTCACTTCATTTGTTTTTCGGGTATCATATTTCTTTTTAAGGTTTTTGGGTAAATAAAAATAATGGCGGTGTTTTTTTGGGAAAATGTTCATTTCTTAAGGTGGTTCAACGCACCTAAAGACGCGGATTTTGAGCTGTTACAAATCTGATTTCATTAATCGATTCTGCAGCAAAATTTAATACAAAAAAGTTCAACAAATCCACAACAGGGAGTGCAAGATATTATTTTGTATTAACAAAACATGTTTAAAGCCATTTAACGGGTTGTGACAGGAAAGAAATATTGGTACCGTTTTGTATATCTTAAAATTCCTTTTTATACCCTCCACCACCACAAGTGGTGAAAGAGGGTATATATACGTTTGTCATTCCGTGTGTAACATTGAGAAATATTCATCTGAGACCCAACAAAGTATATATATTATTGATCCTTATGAAATTCTAAGTCGATTGAGCAATGTCCGTCTGTCTGTCCGTCTGTCCGTCTGTCCGTCTGTCCGTCTGTCCGTCTGTCCGTCTGTCCGTCTGTCCGTCTGTCTGTCTGTGTAAAACACTCTCACGTCCAAAATACATAAGCAAAATTAATGGAATGCATACCAAAATGTTTATAAATAAGCAGTTTGGTATTGAAAATCAGAAAAATCGAATTGGTAGAACCGAGGTTATGGATCAAAATGTAAGACAACCTCCAAAAATTTTGATAGTTTTCACATGATTTTTTGTGACTTTGGGTAAATTCATTGCAGAGAATACCATGAAATTTTGCACTCATTATTTATATGATAAAAGGAAAAATTCTGTTAAAAATGGAAAGAATCGGTCCATAATTTCTCGTAGCCCCCATAAAAATTTCTTTCCGAAATATGGTGCTATGGTATATAAATGCCCATAGAATTGCAGTATCCATACAAAATTCAGCACAAGTATGTTTCGTGCAAACAGAAATCGCGAGGCCAATGTTTTTTTTTTGGATCGGGCACTATTTGACCCTAGCCCCCATATAAAGTTTACTTCCGAAACTCATTTAAATACACTTAAATATCTTATATATATCGGTATCAGGTTGAAATTCAAATTGCATAATCACCATGCACATGAGAATCGCTGTAGGAAATTCCATGAAGATCGGTCTATAATTGGTTATACCTCCCATATAAGGATCACTTCCAAAAAATACATTAATTTTCATAAATATCTGAAAAATATCGTTATCTAATTAAAATTTTACACAGATCGGTAGTATTAATTCACAAATCATACTACTAGATTGTGTGAATATCGGTTCATATTTAACCATAGCTCCCATATAAGGTCCATTTCCGAAAATTACTTAAATACTAATAAATCTCTTATAAAAGCTTCTATCTGGTTTAAATTTCAAACAAATATTTCCATTATATACGAAAATCGATGTGTTGAATTTTATGAAGATCAGCCGATAATTGGTCATAGCTCCCATATAAGGACCACTTCCGAAAAACACATTAACCTCTGTAAATATTTTAAATATATGGATATCGAACTAAAATTGTATACAGATCAATATATTGTATCGAAACATTATAATACTGGGTTTTGTGAATATCGGTCCATATTTGACCATAGCACCCATATTAGCTCCATTTCCGATAATCACAATAATACCCATAAAACTCTTGTAAATAATGTTATGGAGAAAAATATCAAGCAAAATAGGCCTCAAATACATAGAAATCACGTTAAAATATTTAATTATATCTTCCAAATAAGTCGTACATCCGAAAAATACATTAACACATATATACACTCATATCGGTTAAAAATGTAACGGATATAAGTTTCAATTTGATTTGGTGACTATGGGTTCATCTATATAAATATATAAATGTCTTTGTAAGTTTGTTTGTTTGTTTGTTTGTTTGAGCATCACGCCTAAACGGCTGAACCGATTTTATTGAAATTTGGAACGTAGATAGATCCTTACTTGGAAGCGTCAATAGGCTATAAATTTTTTCAATACTTGGACCAGAAAGGGATAAAAAGGGGGAAAAACGGGTAAAATTGGTACCTTTAGTTTTTAAACAATAATTACTAAACGGCTGAACCGATTTTTACATCGACAGGGGTAGCGAAGCGCACCGGGTCAAGCTAGTAATTATATATATGAGGCTCACATCCGGAAAATTCATTAGAACAGAACAAAAATATACTTTTGAAGTTTGACTAAATATATGTGTTTACCCTTTGTTATACTCTTTTACTTCACTTGTGGTGAATAAGGAAAATGTTGAGCCAATCGGTAATGTTAACCAATTATTAAGTATACAAATTGTTAAATAGTACATTTTATTCCTATTATAAAATTATATACTCTGTTGGAAATGGTAGGAATATGTAGTTATTTCAATTATAAATTGCTGAATTAGATAACATTTTTACATATTCGAAATAAAACATCTTCTGCGTAAACTAGATTTTCTAACAATATATAAAATACTACTATACTACTTAACTACTATATTTTAAACAAACTTTTATTTTGTTTAAAAAAAGTGGTTATATTGAAGAAAGTACACAACTTGCATATAGTCCAAAATGTGTATTATATCAGAATTGATCTATAATCCATAAAGTTGCTTAAAAATAAATTCCTATTTCGCTTATAGTCCACAAAAATTGTGCAACTGTATTTGTAGACTATAAGCGAAAACTACTGTATTACATTAACATTCTACCAATCTTCATAATCGGAGCTAAGTCCCAACAACAAACACTGAATATGGATATTAGAGTGTTTATACCAATGTAATTTCTATAATTTTCATATAATTTAGGTGGACGGTATTTAAGATTCGGCATAGCCGAATATAGCACTCTAACTTGTTCATCGTGCAGTTTTAAACAAAATTAAATTCTTTTTTTTAAATGAGATTTGCGCCTCTATTGTGGATTTTTTAAACTTTTCTTAAGGATTTTTTTACCAATGTTCAGCAAACTGAGGAGTGAGATTGGCAAAAATCCAACTTTTGTTTATTAAGGAGCACCCCAGTGTTTATACAACAATATTTGTGTGGACATTTTGTTTTAAAAACCTTTTATTAAACTAAAAAATGATTATCAATAAGGCTATAAAAAGGATTCATGCCATAAAATAATTGTTCATGAATCCTTTTTAATGAAAATTCACAATTAAAGAGATAGCCGAAAAAACTTATACTTAGAAGTTAAATAAAACGTGTACTTTAACTACACTCAGGGAAAGCTTCAATAATTTTCATTATAATAGAAAAAGTATATGGAAATACGATAAATTAATAATTTTCAACATTTAGTTAATATCTTTTCATATTGAAATAAAAAAATTTCCACATTGCTAGACTTTTTTAAATGTTTCCTATTCATTCAATAAGGTTTTTATTGATTTTAAGTTGTTTTTTCTCTGGGTGTATCTTTCAACAGCCCGAAGGTCTGTATAGTTGAGTGGATCTACCACCACTGGTACGAAATTGACATTATTGTTTGAACCGTTTTTGTAGACACTCCGTAATATATATTTCAGTGTTTATCGTGCCTGATGTCACAAATGTTTGGCTTATTTTGCCACAACTGCAAATAGCTTGCATAGCAAGAAACTTCTTGTTTTTTTCTCCGGTATTATTCTTGAACATTACCTCGTCCATTAGCCACATAATCCGGAAGTTGTAAAAAGTCTGCCAGTACATAAGTTTCGTATGTTTTTTTTTACTAAATTTGACCTCAATTTTATCGCTCATTTTTTTGCATCAAAGTTCTTTACCGAATTGCGATCTTGAACTTTCTGAGCTTTATACGACTTCAACCCAGCATTAGCTATGGGTCTGGGAACAAAAAAAAATCCGTGCATCTAACTTTAGCTGCTTTTCTGATAGAAGTGTTCTTTGCTCTTCGAATGAGATGTCGATTTTTTTTGCATTACCAACATACCTTTATATTTTCTGGTCAAATCTTTCTTATACTGTTTAATGGCTTCGGAAACAGTTCATATTTTATTTTTTTGACCATTTTGAACAAAATAACAGTTGGAAATTAATGATTTAGAAAAGATAATCAGGGATATTCCTGTTCTCACTTTCACCATTCACCGTATTCTTGGAAGCGTAATTACTCAATTTTTATGTATAAATATTTGATCAAAAAGGAATAGCGAACAAATATTGAGATTTATTATTAAAAATCCCAGAATTCCTAATCAATTTATTTCAGTAGCGATTTTGAAACTATTATTTAATGAATAGTTATAAACCTGTTGGTAATTAAAAACAAATATTTCAAAAAAATAAGCAAAAAAAAAACACACGAATTTAAATTTTCAAATGAGAATATCTCGAAAACTTGCATATGTATCTTCTAGTAGATTCCATGTATATATAAATGGTTCCCATCGGATCGAGAACAAAAATGATGCCACTTTGGAGATTTGAATCTCCACCCCCATATGTTTAAAGTTCAAAACTTAAGCTCAACTCTAAGCTTAAGCTCAACTTAAAATCGGATTATCAGTTTAGTAGTTACAGATTTATTTCCCTCATTGTAACAGTTTTGCAGTATTGTAAATACCCTGCTGTCTACCCCTTGGGTATCACAATGGGATCAGATTTGAATGGACCTAAGTGAGCTGCTTGAGGAGCGGCTGCCCATGGAACCTAACCTAAACAGTTTTGCACTAAGCAGGCTATAGCTTAGTTCAAAACAGTTACAACTCAAAACTTTAGATTTCTAAAATGGGTGTTAAAAAGAACTATGTTTTAAATAAGTCTTTCCAAAATTTTTGTAATTAGAATAAAATACTCTCCTTATTTTTATTTGCAAATTTCTTTAGCCTTCTAAAATGTTTTCAAATACAGGGTTTGGACCAAAATATTTGATCTGCTATACAATTTCTTATATATAAGCAGAACACTGAAGCTACGTTTGTTTAAAATTTTAGAAACAATTTGACTGGATCTGCTCAAAGTAACCTCTTTTGTCTACTATGTTTTTTTTTTTAAATTTTGGAAACAATTAGACTTAATCTGCTCAAAGTAACTTCCTTTGAAGTTACTTTGTTACAACCCTCGATAAACAATTGCATACATATTGTCATGCAACACTCCACTTCATCTAACACTTGTTTTAACCCTTTGAAGACCACAGGGACACCGGTGTCCCAACACAAAAATATTGAATAACTAAATAACGAAAAATTGAATAGGTGCCATTTTAATTTTAATTAGTTCGAAAGCGTGTAACTTATTAATGTGTTTAGATTAAAACAAGTTCGGTTATAGCATTTATTTTTTATTGTCTTTGAAAATTTATAGTTTTATTTTGGTACTGTGTTCAAGAATTGTGCCCAAGTCTTTTTAAGTGTAAAACTGATTTTTAAATTTAATATTGGGCCTGGTAAGTGCATTTAATTATAAAAAGTTATAAAATCATTGTTCATGTTCCGTTCATTGATATGTAGTCCATAAACATGAGTATGTGGAACGAACATTTGCAATTTACGACCAAAATTCCATTAAATCCGAATTTTTTTTTTTTTTTGTTTTAATTTCAAAATATGTTTTCTTGGAAAAATGATTACTTTTCTCCAAATAGTCTTACGGTCGTGAAAGGGTTAACAGCATCTGCAGCTGCCTCTCTCTCTCTCTCTCTGCTCTCTCCCAACAACTCCTTTCATATTTGAAAATCGGAAAAAAGACAAAACAAACTGAAACTGCACATAAAAGCAAAAAGTTCATGACAAAGTTTTCATTTGAAGCAAATAACTAAACAACAAAGAGCAATGTGCAAAGTGCAGTAAGAAAAAATAATAATAATAGTTTATGAATTTTTATGCAAGCAACTTTTGCTTGTTGCTCTAAATTTCTTATATTTCCTTTACCCATAAATTTATTTTGCAAAAAAAAATTATTTAGTTTTTCTAACTATTATCCTCTATGAATATTAAAAAAAATGTTGCTCTGAAAATGAATGCAAACAAGAAAAAAGGTTTTATAATTTTTTAATATGTTCCGAAACATTTATGTAAGAGTAAAGTATACAAAATAAAAATAATGAGTTAAAATCGTTTATTCAAAGTACATGGTAACAAAACTTAAAAAATTTAGAAAAACTTTTCAAAAATTATTAGTACAAAGTTTAGATAGCAGTTTAAATACTTATGTATTTTTAGTAATGTGTAATAGGGAGGCTCTTATTTAGCATTTCTTCAATGTTCTCCGTTATATAAAAATCAAATGCTCATGTAGGTAAAAAAATACAATTAAAAATAGTTTTTGGATTTTATTTACCCAAAAATGTTAATTTTTTTTTTTTTTTTTTGACGTTTATTATAATATTGTTCCTGCCTTTAAATCTAGGCCTTACAATAAGTAATTAAATCTTATAACTAAACAATTATTGTTCTCTCAGTGGAGAATCATATTTTGTATATTAGATAAGTGGTAAATCAGCTCTACGCAGCCTTGATCTGTCTTGAGTTACTGTAAGTAGTCTTGCGAACGGGTTCGGATGGTGATGTAATTTTAACAAATAAGCTTCGCGAGTTTTTCTAAATTCGTCCTTGACCAATGGCACATCTAAGTCTCTGTGGATGTTCTCATTTCTTATGTACCATGGAGCTCCCGTCATGGTTCTAAGAATTTTGGATTGTGCCCTCTGTATGAGATCTATACTGGTATTGCTTGCTGTTCCCCATAGTTGGATTCCGTATGTCCAGATTGGTTTTAAGACTGTCTTATATAGGATGACTTTGCAGTTAAGGCTTAATTTCGATTGATGGTGGATTAGCCAGTGTAAGTTAGAAGCTTTTAGTTTCATGTGGAGCCGCTTGTCTTCTACGTGCCGACGCCAAGTAAGACGTCTATCTGAATGAATGCCAAGGTATGTAACGTGATCAGACTGAGGGATGTTCACACCGTTTAGGGTCACTGGTGGACAACTTCCTCTCCTAAGTGAAAACGTTATGTGCTTGCTTTTGATTACATTTACTTGTATTCTCCAATTTCTTAACCACGTCTCTACGTGCCTGAGATAATTATCAAGGTTTGTAGATGCTACATTTAAGTCCACATGAGAACTAAGAATTTCAGTGTCGTCTGCAAAGGTGGAAATGGTTAATTCTTCGGACTCGGCCAAATCAGAGGTGTATAATAGGTACAGAGTTGGCCCTAGAACACTTCCCTGGGGCACACCAGCATTGATCGCATAGTCGCTTGTCACATAATCGCCGTATTTTATCCTAAACAAGCGATCCGATAGGTAAGACTCTAGTATTTTGTGTGTACTAAAAGGCAGTAGGCGTTTAATCTTGTGTATTAGACCTTTATGCCAAACCTTGCCAAAAGCCTACGCAACATCTAGAAATATTGCCGAACAGTACTTTTTTAGTTCGAAAGATTTTCGTATCTCTCCAGTTAGGCGGTTAACTTGCTCAATTGTTCCGTGTTGCTTACGGAATCCGAATTGATGATCTGGGATAATGTTTTGGCTATTTAAGAATGTCAGAATTTTCCCTTGGATTATTCTCTCAAATAGTTTAGACAAACAAGGCAATAAACTAATAGGTCTGTAGGATGATGCCAATGTCCAATCCTTTCCTGGCTTGGGTACCATTATAATTTGGGAGATTTTCCAATCATTCGGAAAAACTCCTAGAGACAAGATCGCATTGAATAATACTGTGAGCACAATAATCGCCACATCTGGTAGGTTTCCAATCGTGGAAAATGTTTAAATATAAAATATAAATTTTTTCTAACAACTTGATACCAAAAAAACCTAAAATTTCAAGAACATCTCAAAACAAAATTTTACATTTTCAAAATTTTTTTAAACAAAATTTCAAAATATTCCAAAAATTTTCTTCCACAATATTAAATGCCAAATGAGGTTTGTAATTTTCATTTAGTAAATTTTTATTGTTTAGATCTAACTTTGCTGACCTAGATAATTTTGGCCCCAGATAAACAACACGTAAGAAACTATAGTCAAGCCCGACCATATGATACCCTACACCAATCTAATTATGGACCAATCGCCATATATGAAACCTATTTGCGTTGAATTCTATTTGATTTAAAACGGTTTTCAATTCAATAGGGTTCGTCCTTAGGGCAATAGAAAAGCTTCAACTAAATTTTGTCGAATTATCTTTGAAATTGCTGTCTGTAGCTTGATTACAAGTTTTACATGGACGGACAGACAGATATTTAAAATCTTAAAATTGTAAATTGTTAAATTCACTGAAATTTATTGTTGCGGAACAAGCTCGTTCCTATGCGAATTAAACTGATTTGTTAGGCCAGATAATTAAAAAACCTTTTCCCAAAAGGGCTTTAGAATAGCTTAAGATGAGCATACCAACAATCTTTTTAAGAACTTAAAATTTCAATTTATGTTAAGGCGACACACTAGAAATGTTAATTTTCATATTTTAAATAAACACTTTTATGTTTTTGTCATACAGAAAATATTGTTTTGGTTGTAATAACTTATTCATATGATTTACTATAAATCACTGAATTTTTCTTTTCTGTTTAAAACATTTTGGTTGAAGTGATGGTTACGAAAATCGTAATTATTAAGTGTAAACTGATTTTCTATTGATTCAATCGGACAAATTTATGAATAAGTATAATAGAATAATTCAATTAGCAATAAATCACAATGAAATTAATTTATCTGTGCAGTAAACTCTAATAATTTCGGAAATTACCCGTAATTTTCTGCAAAAAATATTCCTTGGAATTCCCGGAAAAATGTTCTTAATTGAGATAAGATTTTCTCTGATTTGACAAATATTTATAGTATTTGGTTTTTAGAATAATTGGGAGTACTCTAGCTATGAGATGACATAGTTTAAGTACATATTGATTCCCTTTCTTAGTAGCACCTTTAGCTTCCCAAATGTTTCCCCTGTCCATCCTACAAATTTTATTTCGAAATTTCTATTATATTTGATTTATTTCAATATCTTTTATTCTCAATACAATTAAAATGATTTGTTTTTTCCCCCAATACGTATGTTTTTTTTTCTAAAATTCACATAAATACTCTTTTTAATACATACAACAACAAATACAATTGAAAAAAATTCCCAATCAATTGTCTGTGAAATGAAAAATAAAGACTTTATTTCACATTTTTCTCTCTTCAGTCGTTCTTCCGTACCACCCCAGTAATATCGAGAATGTACTTCTTTTGTTGCTTTGCTGTCGTCTTTCGACAACAGTAAAGGAATGAAGTAGTTAGTGCAGCATTATTTATTGACTGCAATTTTCAACTTCCTCCTCACAAGTGCACAAAAGCAAAGCAGAGAAATTTGTTCGGCAAAAAAGAAAACATCGAAAAGTTTTTAAAGTTGAAAATGTAATTTAGAGCAGGAAACGAGAAAATATTTCAAAGCGAAAAAGTAGCCAACATGTGCAATGAAATAATGTAGCATTTTTAAATGCAAACATATCGGTGCTAGAAATTGAAAAAGGGATTAAATAAACCCTACACTATCAGCTCAATTATGAATAAAAAATTCCCCGGGAATTTGTTCCCCGACAGTTTTTTCCGATTGAATTTGAATAGGAAAGGGGAAAAAAACTCCCGGAGAATTGTTATTCATAATTGGGCTGTATGAGTGGAAAGGGTATGTTTGTATATATCGAGGGAATATATTCAAAACAAAGAAATCTTTTTAAATTTTTTCTTTTACAATATATGTTTAGGGCCGTTACTAAATTCTATATCTAATTTATTTTTCAAATTTTGGATTATTGATAATTGTAACAATACACAAAAAAATTAATTTTAAATCAATTAATCCAATGGATAGTGGGTTTTAGATTGTAAGAAATACATTTTAAATTGGATTTCGGTCAACTTCAGCATGTTTTTTCATGAATAAATTTAACAAATCAATTGTTAGACAAGTTATTTATAATACAACATGCAATTATAATTAATAAGTAGAAAAAATTAATATAGGCAACCTGAATTAAAAAAATTATCGCAAACAAATTTGTATTCCTTATTCGTAAATGTTGTAAATTTTTTAATTAATTCGAAGAATACGGTTCAGTTCAATATGACTTTTATATGATTTAATGTACACAATGTACTTTTTATCTTGGAAGATATAAAATTTACGATAAGTTTAATTTAATTTGCAGATTTATTCAATATATATCTGGTCAATCTATATAAATATATAAATGTCTTTGTAAGTTTGTTTGTTTATTTGTTTGTTTATTTGTTTATTTGTTTGTTTGTTTGTTTGAGCATCACGCCTAAACGGCTGAACCGATTTTATTGAAATTTGGAACGTAGATAGATCCTTACTTGGAAGCGTCAATAGGCTATAAATTTTTTCAATACTTGGACCAGAAAGGGAAAAAAAGGGGGAAAAACGGGTAAAATTGGTACCTTTAGTTTTTAAACAATAATTACTAAAGGGCTGAACCGATTTTTACATCGACAGGGGTAGCGAAGCGCACCGGGTCAATCTAGTAAGTTTATAATTTTTCGACTCTTAACTGAAAGGGCATCACTGCTCCTGTCGACAGGCATATGTTAAAATTTTAACAAGCTGCGCAATTTAGTGTGTTTTTGACTTGAGCTTGATATATACTATGAGTCAATCTGTCACGATACAGCGACAGATTGTAATCATGGCTTAGTGGTTTCAATTTTGAATGATCATTTGAGTATGAGACAGATTTCCGCAAAAAGGTTACCGCTTTTGCTCACAATCGACCCCAATGCAAATGTGCAGTGTTTGGCGTTGTTCAACCGAAATATGGTCGATTTTTTGCAACATATGGTAACCAATGAGTCAATAGTATGTAACCCACACAACACACCAAAGACCAAACAGCTGTTAAAACAGTGGGTTTCTTGGGGTAAATGGGCACCCAAGAAGGCCAATATGGATTTTCCACCCTGTAAAGTCATGGCTACAGTTTTTTTTTTTGATATGCACGCTGTATAATCCACCTTCAAAACAATCAATGGCAAATATTATGCCAACTTATTGGGTCGATTTAATTTGGCTTTTTAAAAAAGTTCCCATTTGGCCAAGAAAAAAGCACAATGCAAGGGTGCACATATGATTTGAATCGATCGAATTATATTACAAACAAATACATATATTGATGACCTCGACAAATCTCATTTTTTTTTTTTTTTTTGAAGGGATACAAAAATTGGAGATATGTTGAACAAAGTGTAGAGAGGAGACTATGTTGATTAATAAAATCATTTGTTATTCAAAAAGTCAAGGACTTATTGACCCGCCTTCGTATTTTGGGCTAAATATATAAACATAAAAACAAAAAAATTAACGATATCTAGAAAACGTTTTAGTCAATTTAAAATATCAGATTCTTCATGAGCATGTCTAACTTCGTGAGAAAACATATTTTGTGAGTGGAAATAATACAAAATAATTAAATTAAAATACAATTATTTAAAAATATTTGGTCAATTCACAAGGTCTCCTATCATGTCATATTTTCATAATGTCCGTTTTCTGTTACGTTTTCACCTTTTGAAAACATTGGTTTATTTCCCTTAAATAAACCGGATACTTTTTCTTGCAAATAAAACCAGTTTTATTAGTAGTTTAAAATTGTAACAACACTTTATTTATTAAAATGTACAGCAACAACAGTCTAAATAGTCACTATGTGTTTTTAATACACACACGTTTATAGTGCACAAACTTAAATGTACAAGACATGTTAACTCTAACAGCGGCTATGATAAACTCACTGACTACTGCAACCGCAGTCATTATTTATACACACTGCCATCTTCATCCGAGTAGCCTAGATTGTTCTTAACGGTCAAAACTCGTATGTTCGAATTCTAGAGCTTTCGATGTTAATGTTAGGAGTTTAAACATTTAGTGTTGCCATACTTACAAACAATGCTTATAACCTCATGCTATCAATATTGTTGATAAGTAGAAGCTTCTACTGATGGACGTGTTTATAAACATGATGAATATTGTTAATTTGTTTAAGATAGATGAACTATTTTGATATATGAAGTATTTAAATTTTTCATTAAAACTTTTAACCCAAGTATTATTTGATATTTTCTTTCATCAAATTACCTTTGTAAAGCACGTCAGTTTTTATGTTTAATGTCAATTATGTTCATTTGTTGTTAATCTGATTAAACTGAGTTACGAGAAAAAAGTGTTTACAAAAATTATTAAATATTTTCGACCAAACCCAACATGGTCCTTCAAAAAGCCAAACAATCAAAGGTCTGCCGTCAAACTGATTCCAATATTATTAAACAGTATCGGGAAAACTTGTCCGTTGATAGAAAACCTGGTTCATGTAGAAGGATTGGTCCAGATGATGTTTCTGAAGCCAAAAAAATAGAAAGCATTTTCAAAAGAGCTCCCTACACATCCGGTAGGAAAGCAGTCCGGTTAGCTCAGTACTCGGACTATTTGGTACGAAAAGTTAAAGCCAATGCAGGCTTAAAAACATACAAGGCTCAAAAAGTTCCTGACAGGAACTGCTGCTTCCATTCATAAGACTTCATAGTGTGTCCACTTATTTTTGGCCTGGTAGAAAAACAATAATGTGTTATTTGTACCAAGAGAGGCACATCTTCTAAACTGCCTGGAGCTAAGGCCAGTGGAGAGATATTGGGCTTTTGTTAAAAGAGAATTGAAGACCACATAAAACGTGTCCAAAAGTGTGGTAAATTTTAAACGGAGATGGACTACCTGTTCGAACAAAGTGACAGAAAGCTTTGTAAAAACCTTAATGGAAGGGTTTCCGAAAAAGGTTAAAAATTTCAGCATTAGTGATTAAAACTATAAAAATATTTTTATACAAATAATACCGCCCTATATTGCTACTTATTAAAAAACTAGCTAAAATGATACCTTTTTATTTTAAATGATATCTTTATATTACAATTTACTACACTTTTTGACAATATATAATTAGTAACTACACAAAAATATAATAGTTTTTTATCTTCATAAAACTTTATGCACCTCCTACAACTATTTATTTATATCAACAATTTTTCCACATCAACAAACTGTTGCAAACATTTCACCAACTATCATTTACATTTATATACCCTTCGTAATGCAGTGTCATGTAACCTGAAATTACGGCAACTTAAAATCTTTCCAAAAAAAAAATAAATTACAAATTAAAGTGTTATTTATATTCGGCTGTGCCGAATTTTGTATACCCACCATCAATATGTGACAACAACATATTTCTCTGGTATTGAGGTTATATATTGACACAAAAGTTGGTTGAAAGATTAAAGGTAGGGTCACACACGGCAAATATTTGCTCAAAAAAGCGTAACCACTTTTTTTAGAATAAATTTGTTTGACGTTGTTCACTCTTACGAATGTTTTGTAAGATCAAACAGCATTAAATAAAATAAAACTAAATATTTATTTTAAATCATCCTAAATAAGATACGTTTTTGAAATAAATAAAAGAATTCAAATATATTTTATTTAGTGGTTACGTCTTTTTCGTAAAATATTTGCCATGTGTGAACCTACCTTTAGATTCATATAAATCTTGTTTATATCCAATTTCATCACGGACAATGGCCAAATGTTTCGATTTTCGCCATAATTTAAAGTATAATTTACGGGTTCTCAGAAATAATTGGACCGATATTTTCAATACCAAATAAACCTTATCATAAACCTAAAATATCAGTCAACTAGCTCCTTTCGTTTGGGTCCTATCGTGTTTTCAACAGACAGACAGACGGACGGACATAGCTATATCTTCTTAGAATTTCGTAAGATTATATATATATATATAGTTTTGTGGGTCTGTGATGAATATTTCCATGTGTTACAAACTGAATGACAAAATCAATATAACCCCCATCTTTTTTGATGGTGGGTATAAAGAAAGTTTCTCGTGCATTTATTTATGGCAAATAAATTCACACTATACGAGCATAAAAGTAGGCCAAAGTTATGATAAAAATAATGTATTTTACGAACGGTATAGTATGAATAAGTACTTGACACTCACATTATAAATCATGATAAGTTTTGTTCCATAAATACTTAGTAAACCTCCAACTAATACATACACAAACAGTATCATTTGCTCAAGCATGGAGCATACAAAAAAAAAAAAGAAAAAAGTTGTAAATTTACGTATTTATTTGGCCTAACAGGAAACGGATGTTAGGTGTTTTTATTTAAGGTGTTTTTAAGCGATAATTTAAAAGACACATTTTGGTTTTTATGTTTATAAAATTTTGAACTTTTCTCCCATGCTGACTCAAAATACTTATATTCTATGATTTATTAATTATACCCTTCACATTCGTGAGAATTGTGTATATAAATTTGTCATTCCGTTTGTAATTTCCACAATATAATTTTCCGACCCCATAAAGTATATATATTCTGAATCCTTATAGATAGCGGAGTCGATTTAGCTATGTCCGTCTGTCTGTTTGTCTGTTGAAATCAATTTTCTGAAGACCCCAGATATCTTCGGGATCCAATTCCTCAATAATTCTGTCAGACATGCTTTCGAGAAGTTTCCTATTTAAAATCAGCAAAATCCGTCCATAAATAACGGAGATATGAGCAAAAATCCGAGACAACCTCTATTTTTCGCCTATTTTTTGATCTATATCTCGATTACTAAGTCATAAATATAGACAATATGGATATCTAATGATAGATATTTCAAAGTCCATTACAACGATGTATATAAGGCTATACAAAGTTGGACTTACAATGGGTCAAAATCGGGAAAATATTTTTTAACCCGAATTTTTTTTTCACAAAAAACATTCTTTCGTCATAAGTATTTTTTACTAATTAATTAAAAAAAATTTTTAAAAATTGGAAAAAACTTTAAAAAAAAAAAATTTAAAAAAATTAAAAAAAAAAATTTTTTATTTTATTTTAAAGTATAATTTGGTGAAGGGTTGGACCTACAATGGGTCAAAATCGGGAAAATATTTTTTAACCCGAATTTTTTTTTCACAAAAAACATTCTTTTGTCATAAATATTTTTCACTAATAAATTAAAAAATTTTTTTATAAATTGGAAAAAACTTAAAAAAAAAATTTTAAAAAAATGTTTAAAAAAATTAAGAAAAAAAAAAATTTTTAATTTTATTTTAAAGTATAATTTGGTGAAGGGTATATAAGATTCGGCACAGCCGAATATAGCTCCCTTACTTGTTGTATTTTAAAATTAAACTCGTTTTATAACAAATACTATTTTCCTCTATATTTCCTTAAGTTATAAACCTATAAAATATTAAAAAATATAAAACAAATAAGGAAGTATAGTCGCTCAAGCCCGAACATATAATATCCCACAAAAACATTTTTCTTTAAACATTTAAATAATTTTTTGTTTTCGTGAGTGATTTTCAGAAGTATGTGAGCCATGACCAATTATTAACCGATCGCCATGAAATCACGTCGGATGCCAACATTTTTAAGGGTTTCAAAAATGCTCCCATATAATGTGGGGTTTATATGGGAGCTATGCACGCAGAGAAAAAGATAGTTATGCATGTTTACAGTAACCATTTCAATATTTTTAAAAGTTTTTAACAATATTATTCTCACAGTAACTACGCAGAGAAAAATATAGTTGTGCATGTTTACAGTAACCATTTCCACTTTTTAAACATTTTTTTAACAATATTATAGTCACAGTAACTATTTAACTATGATTGTGATAACTATAATATGGTTAACTTACGATTCACATGATTGTATCAATCATATATATGGTTAAAGTAAACATGTATATGTTTGTGACAACCATTTTTATGATTAAGGTTTTATCATATTATGTTGCTCTAGGCTAATTGATATCAAAATGTGAGAACAAGATATTATGATATAAAGATTCATCATAACAATGGTTGTCCCAAACATTTAATTGTTTACTGTAACCATATATATGATACAATCATACAAACCATAATATGGTTACCACAATCATATAAATAGTTACTGTGACTATAATATTGTTAAAAAAAAATGTTTAAAAAGTAGAAATGGTTACTGTAAACATGCATAACTATATTTTTCTCTGCGTGTGGTCAACTATGAATCGATTTGCACATCGATTTGTGATTTTTTTTTTTTTATATAAAAGTTAATTATGGAAAAATATGTGCGCATATCTACACAAATCAGATATATATGATCGATAAAGTCCTATTTCATGAGGGCTATTAATTTGGGTTTTACACTAATATTTCAGCATAAATGCAATATTACTTTTCTACTATGGTGCTGTAGAGTATAATTAACTTTTAAGTGCAACTTTATACCATAACGATAATGGCTGCTCTTCAGATCGTTTATTTGTAACCAAAGTAAAGCGTAATGTTTAATTGTTTAATTCCATATTAGAACTTAATAGTCCGATGAAACCCCCATGTTAAACAAATAACACTTAACCATAATAAGAAAACTTTCTACAAAGACAAACAAGTTCTTACAACTCCATATATAAGTGTGTACAATAGGGTGGCCCTTATATTGTTCTTTTCGATTTTCGGTGCTCCCAGGGTTTAAATCGTCATCTAATAACTAAATGCTGAACATTTTAACAAAATTGGATAAATAAATTTCATATATTTTATATTTTTAATAACTTTTAGTATGGATTTCTAACATTAATGTTTTGGACAGTAATGATAGCAGCTATAAAAGTGTTAACAATGTTCAAGATATTTAAAATTACAGAATCAAAACTTAGCAATCCAACCAAACAACCTTGGCGATCCAATTGTTAACAAACAAAAAAATAATAACAACTTTGCTGTAAACAACTAAATTTCAGAGATTTATCTATTAAAATCGACAAAAATTATTTTAATTTCGTTAAACTAAATTACGTAGAATGTATGATTTTTTTATTTTTGGTATCAAGTTATAATGTTAATTAATGATGTCAGAAACTTCGTATATTTTCCATTTAAACATCAATCGCCAAATAAACTTAACTAATTTTCAGAGCT
Organism: Calliphora vomitoria; assembly: GCA_942486065.2. NCBI lineage: Eukaryota > Metazoa > Arthropoda > Insecta > Diptera > Calliphoridae > Calliphora > Calliphora vomitoria. The sequence continues at coordinate 38,895,878 of OW818029.2, forward strand.
TTAAATGAATCATTATTTTTTAATTAATTCGCGAATTATTCGTGCACTGAATTAGCAAATTTTTAATTAATTATTTTCACACAAAAAAATTAATTGCATGAAATTTCAGTCAATTCAAATGAATTTGTTAAAACAGAATTGCAATTCAAATAAATTTGTCTAATGAATTGCAACATTTCTAATTCAAATGAATTTGTAGAATGAATTGCAATTCGTTTCTAATTCAAATGAATTTGTCAAAGTGAATTGCAATTCATTTCCAATTCATTTCCAATTCATTTTAATGGAATTGATTGAAATTTGAATTGAGTTCGTAAGTAAATAAACAGTAAACATCGCTGTCGTTTTGTTAATCAACTATTGTTTTATGTAAAAGACAGCAAGCAATACTCTCGTTGTGTATATCACATAGTATAGTCCAAAGACAAAAAAGTCGTAGATTTGAAACGATATTGTGGAATTGTCAGGTAGCGGCAGAATATGAATTAAATTATAAGACAGCGACGAAAATCCTATCAAAGTGGGAAAATTTTGTTTATGTCCCAAAAGAAACTTAAATTTTTATATTTCTCAAATAGTGTGAAAATATTATAAAAGGTGTGTTTAACAATCATTTTTTGTTTAAATAATCTCATACATAAGGACTGAGATTGAAAAGTTTTTAACGCACATATATGTTAATAAAAATGAAACCACTAAACATACAGTTTTGAATCTTTTTTTTATTTGATTGAAATTATTGTTCCAATTTACAAAAAAAAAATTATTTTTATAGTTCTAATCACTAATGATGAAATTTTGAACCTTTTTCGAAAACTCTTCCATAATGGTTTTTATAGTGCTTTATGTCACTTTGTTCGAACAGGTAGTCCATCTCCGTTTAAAATCTACCACACTCTTTTATTCAATTCTCTTTTAACAAGAGCCCAATATCTCTCCACTGGACTCCGCTCAGTTTGGAGAAATTGCCTCTCTTGATACACATTATTGTTCTTGTACCACTCAAGACCTTTCTTACATAGTGACAGATGACAAATCAGGCCAAAATAAGTGGACACATTAAGAAGTCTTATGAATGGAAACATTCTTTTTTATAAACATTCCTTGATGTAAATTTCGGTATTTATAGAGCCCTTTGTAACAAATGTTTGGCTATTTTGCCGCAACTGTATATTGCTTGCCATACCAAGAACTTTTTGGAAAACTTTTTCTGCTTTTGGGTCCTAAACATTTCTTCAACATTCCCACGAGCATCTTTGACATAGAAAAATTGACCCAGAAGCTGCGAAAAAATTTCCATACGTACATTTCGTCATCCATTATGCAGCAGGTGTATTTTTTGTATAAAATTTGACTTCAATTTCCGAGCTCTGTCTTTGGCCTCTAAATTTTTAGCAGAGTTTCTTTCAGGAACTTTTTTAGCTTTGTAGGTTTTTAAACTTGCATCGGCTTTAACTTTTCGTACCAAATACTCCGAGTACTGACCTAATCGGGCAGCTTTCCTACCGGAGGTGTTGGGAGCTCTTTTGAAAATGCTTTCTATTTTTTGGCTTTAGAAACATCATGTGGACAATTCCTTCTACCTGAACCAGGTTTTCTGTCAACGGACAAGTTCTCCTGGTACTGTTTAATAGCATTGGAAACAGTTTGACGGCAGACCTTTGATTGTTTGTCCAACTTTTGTGTAGGACCAAGTTGGGTTTTGTTGAAAATATTTAATAATTTTAGTACGCACTTTTTTCTGGTCACTCATTTTAATCAGATTAACAACAAATGAACATAATTGACATTAAACATAATAACTGACATGTTTTGCAAAGGTAACTTGTTCAAAAAAAAAAATCAAATAATACTTGGGTTAAAAGTTTTAATGAAAAACGTGTGTTAAGAATTTTATAATCTCAGTCCTTATTTGTATATTGTGGAAAATTTTATTTTTTAATTTTTTCAATCAAATTTCATAGATTCTAGCAACTTTGAATCTCAACATGACATTTTTTTGCTGTCAAAGAATTGTTCGTTTACTCGAAATTCTTACTACTTTTACTACAATTGGAAATTTCTATTTCTCATTCCCCCTTTTGAATTTGATTTATTGCAATTCATTTTTAATTTCATTCAAAATCAATTCAATTCAAATGAATTGCAATTCACATTGGAAACGAATTTGCAATTAATTTTACAGATTCATTTGAATTGAAAACGAATTGCAACTCATTTTTACAAATTCATTTGCATTGAAATTAATTTCTGCCTAATTTGTTTGAATTGATTCAAATTTCATTCAATTATTTTTTTGCCGTGAAAAGCTCTGCTAGTTATACCCTTCACCTTCGTGAGAAGGGTGTATATAAGTTTGTCATTCCGTTTGTAATTTCCACAATATAATCTTCCGACCCTATAAAGTATATATATTCTGGATCCTTATAGATAGCGGAGTCGATTTAGCCATGTCCGTCTGTCTATCTGTTGAAATCAATTTTCTGAAGACCCCAGATATCTTCGGGATCCAAATCTTCAATAATAATGTCAGACATGCTTTCGAGAAGTTTCCTATTTAAAATCAGCAAACCCCTTCCATAAATAACGGAGATATGAGCAAAAATCCGAGACAACCTATTTTTGATCTATATCTCGATTACTAAGTCATAAATATAGATAATATGGATACTTAATGACAGATATTTTAAAATATATTGCAACAATGTATATAAGGCTGTAAGTTGGACCTACAATGGGTCAAAATAGGGAAAAATATTTTTTAACCCGAATTTTTTTTCACAAAAAACATATTTTTGTCATAAATTTGTTTCACTAATAAATTAAAAAAAAAATAAATTTTTAAATTGGAAAAATTTTTTTTAAAAAAATTGGAAAAACTTAAAAAACTACTTCGAAAAAAAATATAAAAAATGAAAAAAAAAAAATTATTTTAAAGTATAATTTGGTGAAGGCACAGACGAATATAGCTCTCTTACTTGTTTTTAATTTGAATTTTTAATATTTAATATTTTTTGGGAAAAAAACCTACTTTGACACAAATTTCGAAGCTTTATATAATATGCGCAAATGTTATCTGATATTGTTCAACTTTCCTGCACTTGGTTTTTAAATAACAGATAATAATGTTACACCTTGACAGCATTGAAAATCGAAAAAGTCCAACATAAGACCCACCCTAATGTATTAATGTATATAATAGATACAACTACATATTACATTAACACTTATCACTAAGTGTGGGTGTACATGTACATTTATGTATACAGATATTTTACACTCAATAAAGAAATTGAACAAGCTTTTAGTTCAATTCATAATCATCACTATTTGCAAAGGGTAAAATAAATTTCTATAAAAACGCTTAAGAAATATCCAAAATCTATGAAAATTTAATCGCATTACGACTTGATATGTTGCATTCGAACCAGCAAGACAGACGTAAGAGTTCATAAGACAATTTAAATTAACGGATGTACTTATATGAAATAAATGTATTTACATTTTTGTATATAATTATTGAACATCTTTTTGTTCTAGTGTATTACTCAGAAAAACATTTTAATCAGATAGAATATAATAAAGGGTTATTTAAAGAATGATATCTTGAAATGCTAAGACAATGCAGATTTTAAGTTTTGCTTTTATACAAATTATTTGGTAATATTGGAAAAAACATGCCAAACATTGGAAATGCGAATCTAAGGATGTCAGAGCTTAATTTTCAAAAAAAAATTTTACTTAAGAAGGATATATTTATTCAATACTAGATGGCTTCGGTCGGTAGCTATTTACTACTGTTATTTCTACAAGTTTCTCAAAAAAAATGTCTCTTATTAAGAAAAATGAGAAGTGAAAAGGAGGCAATATATTAGCGGAGTTCATTGTTTGATGCAAATTGTCTCGCGAAAGTGTAAAAGCAAAATATTGTAGCCTTTTTATAAAATTTTGTACATTTTGCTGCTGTGTTTCATAGAAAAGCTACGATATTTTGGGTTTGCACTTTCGCAAGACGATTTCCAACAAACAATGAACTATTGTCGTATCAATAACACTGTGTGTAATTTTTGAAGTCATGGAAATATAACCATATTGTTACGTTTTTACCTTTTAAAAACGTGGTTTATTTTCTTTAAATAAACCGGATACTTTTGATTGCAAATAAAAAGCAATTTTAGTAGTTTAAAATTTGTAACAACTCTTTATTTACTTAAAATGTACAACAACAACAGTGTCAGAGCCTATTTACACGTTTATCAATTCGCAGAAATGCACACACACTTTATAATGTACAAGACAGTTGATGTTAACTCGAACAGCACTTATGATAAACTCCACTCACGACTGCAACCTCTGCCACTATTTATACACGCCATCTCTCGAGAATCTTCTACAATGCTCTTTACGAACAAACTAGTATGTTCGAATTCTAGAGCTTTCGATGTTAATTTTCGCAGCTTAAACATTCAGAGTTGTCATACTTATAAACAATGCTATTAACCGCATCCTATCAACACTGATAATAAGTAGAAGCTTCTACTGATGGACGTGTTTATAAACATGATGAATGTTGCAGGCTGTCGTTACAGACCGATAAATTCAACTCGCTATTGCACATTTGTAACAATAGATATACAGACACCACTACGTGATAAAATACCAAAAAAAAATGACCGAAGTCATGCACTTTCTTTTATGGCCCCCCAAAGATTTGGGGCCTCGATGTAATTTTTGCAAAAAAAAAATTGTGAATATATAAAATCTAAATCGCAAAAAATTCGTTTTTATTTTACATTTTTTTCCCCTGTTCATGTCCACAGGCAGCTAACTGTTCAAAATTCAAGGAAACAGTCAACTACAAAAATGTACCTAAGATCTCAATAAACAACTCACGCGATCACGCACCGGCCGCAGCAGCACAGGTAAAGCACTAAGCTCAACACACGCATCAATGGACGCAGCACACAATATAAAAGCGACACGGCACTCACATCGAGGCATTACACAGCGCGATGTCTTCGAGAGCTCAGCGGTGAAAGTTATATAGAAACCCAGCAGTTCTAGGAGACAGTCCCGAACTAGTGATTTTATCCAACATTTAGGGTGGGAACTAGTTACTTCAATAGCTACATGACTAGTAATTTTTACACGTGCATGTCCTAAGCATTGTGTCAATTGACCCTTTTTGACTGCAATGAGACTGTCTAATAGCTAATCCAAAGTTACTTGAGCTCAAACAGTCTGTTAAAAAGACATATCATTGGCAGTCCAATAACCCATTTGTTTACCCATGTAAAAAAACCTTTCTTCGACAACTCTCCAATGGATTGGTGGATAAAATAACTACTTTCTAAAGTACAGTACAACATAAACGTTTAAAGTGTGTTCACTATAGGTTACTAAGAGACACTAAAGTGACTATTGACTTCATGCTATGTTACATGGGATATCAGTATACTTAAGAAAAAATAAAAATTAACAGATTACTTATAGACACTTAAGTGACAATTGTGTTTGCGCCAGATTACCTGGGATGTATAAAGTAACCACTTGTCATATCTCTGCACTACAAAGAGCACATACGTGTCAAATGACCAAAATATATAAATTGGAGTTAGCAAAGTGATAAGACATTTGTGACGATTACTGTCTATAAGGGATACATTGACTAGTTGCTTAACTGCTGAGAAGTGCTACAGCATAATTCGCACACAACACTGGCAACTGACAATTTCAATACGGAGTGTGAAAAAATTTATTTATTTAGCTACGTTTGCGGTCATCAAATTAGAAAAAAAGTTTGACAAGATTTCAAAAGGAAAATAATCTTTTAACTACTGCGAAGTAGACTTGAAAATTACACACCCAATACAGTGTGTCGCCAATGTTATAAAAATCTCATGGCATGTTATATAAAATTTGAATTTTGAACATCCATAAAAGACAAAGCAAATTAAAAATGTTTCAGCAATATAAAATTTTGTTTGACGATAAAAAATATGTTAACCATACGCCATAATGGTCAATGCCAAAAATACAAATGTAGCTAAGATTATTAATATTTAATTGCAATTCTGAACCCAATTTTTTTTTTTTTTTTTTTAATTTGAAGATGATTGAAGTATATATTTGAGGCACTCCAATATGTAGATAATAAATTAAAAATAACTATTCACTAACCCAATAGTAAAGAAGATCTCAAGTAAATGCCAAACAAAATCTTCGCTTTTCATAGTAAAAAGAAATGGAAAAACCACATTTAACTTACATAACCTTAGACTTAGCACAAATGAATACCCTCAATAGCATCATGTCTTAAATTCATTCGCATAAGCTTGCATGGACTTTTCTATCAATGCAATAACTAAGTTTACAAAGTGCAAGTTCACATGTATTTGCCAGTTATTATGAGAATTATCTAAGTCATAAAATTCCAAAAAATTATTTATACAATAATCAATTTATTCGTTCTCACAATATTTTATTTCATTATTGCAAAAATATAAATCAGAATTGGTTTTGTATTTGGTTGGAAAGTCTGCCTAATCTATATATATAAAAACGAAATGGTCCATGTATGTAATGTCATCACGTGAGAACGGCTGGAGCGATTTGGCGGATTTGTTTTTATTTGATTCGAAATTTTCAGGAGATGGTTTGTAAAGAAAAAAAATTCGGAAATTTAAATTTTTAATATATTGCATCCGTCTCACTTCTCGGTTTTCTTAATAAGAGACTTTTTTTGGAGAAATTTGAAGAACTAACATTAGTAAATATCTACCGAGCGATGCCGGGGCGGTCAACTAGTACCTATTAAAAAGTAAAAAAATAAAATTTGTATCTACTGATATTAGCAAGTGATACAAACACAAACCTTAAAATATTTCAAAATTGAAAATGTATGACTTAGACCACTATTGCAATAACAGTCTAATACGAGTATCTATATAAATATATTTTTATTTGTTTACACTTTCTTTATATTTTTCTTTCTTCATCTCTCTTGTTTTGTACATGGATGTATCTATGTGTGTGTGTGTCAATAATAGTGGGAAGGACAATTGATAATGACTATTTGTAGCTGGTTGTAAATAAAAGTGTAAAGGTTTTATTTCGTGGTCCATTAAATGCCACACATTTGCAGATGCTTCGTTACATTTCGCAAATAATGTTTGAGTGTGCTGTAACATATTCAAGTACTACAGTACTTCTTATTATACAAATTACATGACCATAATACTTTTTTATGGCCTCAAGTATTTTTTGTTGAAAGACATTGATTTCTAAATATTTACTTTTTGCTTATATAATAATGAATGCGTCAAGCTTAAGTTTTATTGAAGCTTAGGGCACAGATGGTAAAAACAAAATGTATGTGGTAATTCAGGATAATTATTTTTCTCATTACAAGAGTAAACTGAACATATTGTAATTCTCATAGGTTTATATGATAAAAAAAAAGTTTGAATATTTTTCCTACACAGAGAAGAATAATATTATTTGAGTCTAAAATCAGTAGAATTTTCAACATTTTTCAAATCGCCATTTTAAAATGTTTTAAAATCAAAGATATATAACTTTGAACTCAGTCTTCAGTTTTAAACAATTTTTTCTTTATTGTTAGACCAAAAAGGGAGAAAATCGGGAAATATTTGAACCCGATGTTATCATAAAACTGGAGTAGGGTGGGAAAAAGATAACTGATAGCTAGGTTTTGTGTAGTACTCGATAAGGAGACTATATACGTGTAATTTTTTTTGAAATCTGAACATAACCAAAGAAATAGGATCGATGTAAAAAGGGAACATACCCAAGGTGTCCTACTTTGGGGACCTCTGGTCGCGTCCCCCTTTGCGCATGTGAAATTTCATTTATTAGAAGTTACATATTTATTTCCTTCTTTTCTTATTATACCACTGTACAGCATTTAAAAATTACCTTATAAACATAAGAGAATGACTAACTTAAACGAAAAAAAAAAGTGGAAGTAAATCTGTATCTTCTAAACGAATAGCCCGATTTTAATAAATTTTCCCATGGCTATAGAGGAGGTGTTGACATATTTAAACTTTGAATTTGGGCTTATAACACAAAGGGGGGGGGGGGGGTCCGAGCCACAGTATCCCAAAATGGGGCACCTCGGGTATATAAAAAATTAAAAATTATGCCAAATTTTTGTTTGAGATCAGATTTGAAAGATTTTAATATATGTGGAATCTACTCGACGAGATCTACAAAAACATTGCTTTATATTATCTCTTATAGGTTACGAGTTATTCGTATTTGAAAAGTAAAATTTTATTTTTTTAACCTACCTTTGTCGGTTTTTTTGTTAATAACAGATCCAATTCTTTCTCGATTTTCTTGACATATCTTTTTTTGAACTAACAACAAATTTATTACTAATAGTAAGAAAAAATTATTTAAAAACCTTTACCGACTCAAAAGTTATGTGCATTCACACTTAAAAAAAATAAAAATGTCGGATTTTCGCAATTTTTTTTCTAAAAAATTAATTACAATCATTTTAAATTATACAGAAAATAAGAAGAAGATAAATAATGTATTTATAATTTTATGAAAGACGACATTACGGGAAGTATTATAAATGCAAAACAATATCAAAATTCATATTATTACGTGGTTCAGGTTCTTCCGAATTCGACCTATCTTTTATGTAAATTTCAACTTTAGACAACATTTTCTCAAATCGCATAGCTGCTTTCAAAAAACTAAGACCTGCTTTGTATGTCCCAATATGTTCTTCAATATTGTGCAAAGGGATTTCATAGCCCCGAGCTTGGTGCCTTCAATCGATCCAAAAATCAAAATAATCCCAAATTTTAGGATTTTTTAAAAGTTTTTTAATTTTTTTTTTCACTTTTGTATTTCGATTAAAAGTTTCTATATACGTGCAAAATTTCATTAAAAACGATTTATAAACAAAACTTTTATTGCATTTTAAAAATTAAAATTTTCCGGAAAAATCAGCTACCATTTTTTATTCCCATATTTTTGAAAAAAGTCTTCTATAATTTTTTTATTTTTAAATTTTTTTTTTTCCTTTTTTGAAAAAAGAACATAATTTTCTACACGTTGATATATAACATGTATATCTTTTCTTTTCCGCTAGTCTCATTAATGGCTTCAAAACACATAACTCACAGTAATTAGCTTCATCTTGTAGTGTTCTCCGGTATTTGGTTATGCAAAAGTCGCAAGGCAGTGCAAAAAATAAGATTTTATAATTTTCTGTATGTTGTTGATTTTGAATCGATAAATTTGACTAGTGAAAAAGAGAAGATATACATATTATGTAGGAAATTATGTCCTCTTTCAATAAAATAAAAATTCACCTTCGTGAGAAGGGTATATATAAATTTGTCATTCCGTTTGTAATTTCCACAATATAAATGTCTGTCTGTCCGTCTGTCTGTTGAAATCAATTTTCTGAAGACCCCAGATATCTTCGGGATCCAAATCTTCAATAATTCTGTCAGACATGCTTTCGAGAAGTTTCCTATTTAAAATCAGCAAAATCGGTCCACAAATGGCTAAGATATAAGGAAAAAACCAGAAAAATCGACTTTTTTATTTTTTTAAAAATAACCAAATTTGTCTATGTCTATGTGTTGGACCGATTTTGTCCATTTTGAATTCCAAACATTTCTGATCACAAGAGAATATTTGGAAAAAATATGATCCGGATAGGTCTTTCTCTCTATATTGTCTTAGAATCAATAAAATCAACCTGGCTTGTAATAAGCCATACAAAAATTTCTTTTATACCAATAATTTTTTGGCGATTTTTAATATTATAACTTAAAATATGTGACTCTGTATAATAATGGAATTTGTGGACAAGTTATTTTCTGTCTCTGTCACAAATAAATAAGAAGTTCTTGTTGTTCTGTTTTAAATATAATGTGGAACAAAGAAAAAAAAAATTTCAAAATGTATATTTGAAATTTGTTTGCTTATACGAACACTTTCTTTATTACAAACAACATTATGCTACTTACCTTTATGTTTAATTAAGGAAATTTAATGTATACTTATAAAGACAAAAAAACCAAGTTTTAAAACTTTTTGTTTTTGCTAGAAACTCATAAACGAAGTGTGTTCTAATGTCACTGGCCCAAAATTGTCTATTTTATTGGTCATTTCATAAAACAAACATCTGCTATGACTCAATTAGAGTTTAATTAAGTATAATATTCCTTACAACATTAGTGGTAAATGTGGGTGCAAATAAGTTTATCGTTTAGTGTGTAACATCTAGAAATATAAATTTGAGATTCAATGAAGACTATTAATACTCTGGGTCTTTATTAAATATTAAGTCGATCTAGTTAGTAGTTAGCCTATCTGGAAGCAGATTCATGTCCATAGTACAAAATAGAATTAAATGATTTTTTTAGAATATTTTCTAAATTATGTTTCTGTGCAGTTTGCTTTTGATTATCAGCAAAATTGGTAATGCAGATACAAAATTATAAACCAAAATCTGAGCTAATCTCGCAAAAATATTTTGTCAATTCACAAGGTCATATTGTCATAATGTCCTAATATATCACGACCCGGCGGCTCGGCTTAACCGACTCTTAGGCATTCGGCGCAGGTCTCTGCTGGTTGATTACGATAACGCAATAAACGTAGCATAGAAAGTAGTATTATTTTATTATTTTTAGCTTGAAAAGCAATAAAAACAATTGTGAAATATTAGGACATTATTACAATATGACATGATAAGAGACCTTGTCAATTGTCCAATTGTATCTTATATACAAATTTTCTACATTGATGCTGCATAGTGTGTTGTTATTATGTGTAAGTATAATCAATTTACAATCTTAATGCTAAAAACAACAAAAACTATGCATTGAATGTGTATATGTTTGTCTCTCAGTAAATATGCATCAATGTAGAAACGAGTGTATTATAGGTGAAGGGTATTTAGGATTCGTCAGAGCCGTATAAAGACTTCAAACTAATTTCTCTTTCATTTGACCATTAATTTATATACAAACATGTCTAAAAGTTTTACTGAATGGAAGGCAATAATAAAAAAGTATTCGTATGTACTTTTATAAGATCTTGTGTACTTAGCAGTCATTTTCATGTGTATAATTATTAAAGTTTTGACCAATTTGATAGTGTTAATGCCCCAAATAACAAACACATTTGTGTATATCTACTTAAGTGTGTGGCTGGTATGTGGTGCCCTTAAAATTAAATATTATTATATACTAACATATGTATACGAACATAGCAAAATACCTAATTTGCCAAACTTTTGTTTTAAAACTATATAAAGTGAGTATATGTAATTACTTCCTATATAATTGCAGACATATTTTGTTCTTGTTTGTTATTAATGTGTTTGTTAGTTTGAACGGAAAAACTAAATCATATGTTTTTACTCTGACATAATTATTAATTATGAAACAAGTTAATGCCAATAGCAGATACAATTTGTATTATAATTCTGCTCATTGCCCATACAATACAGCAGAAATCGGTATTATTATTGACACTTTAAATATATATTAATTTTTATAGAGAACAAAATTTAGTTTAAAAAAAACAATAAGAGTGCTATATTCGCATGTGCCGAATCTTATATATCCTTCACCAAATTATACTTTAAGAAAAATATTAAAAATAATTTATGGTATAAACAAATTTTGGTGATTAAAATTTTTGGTGAAATAAAACATGGACTCAGCTACTTTACTCAGCAATTTACAAAAATACTATTCAATTTTAAAGATATAAAACGTAGGTGAAAACAAGGTTTTGTTTAAAAAAAAATTTGGGTGAAAAAAAAAAAAAATTATGAAACAAATTTAAAAAAAAAATAATGCGATGTAAAAAATATTGGGTTCAAAATATGTGAAAATATTTATGTATTCGAAGTTTTTTGCTTATATCTCAGCCGATTTTCTCGATTTTAAATAGCAATCTAATTTGAACTATAGCGGATATATTGATGTATCAATAATGTATGTAAGTTAATTGGTGGCTTCGGAAAGATGATTTCAACATATATCGACGATCCAGAATATATATACTTTATTAGGACGCATATGAAAAATGAGGAAATCACCGGTTCTCGTTGCTGGCCTTTAGAAAACATCTGTTTTATATTGCATCTCGATTTTAATATACAGTGTCGGACAAAGGCTGTGATCCAACTTTCAATGCTAATACATGTGGTGACATTCCGGCTGGTTCCCATGAATTCAAAAATTCAGTAGGATAATTGACGGCTTATCCTTCGTTCATTACTGTGTCAATCGATTTATTGTTTCTCCAGGCAGTTTCAATTGAATTTGGTCATTGAGCTTGTTAACATCATAATTTTTTGGTGCAAAAAATGCACGTTCCAACCGCCACACGATGGGTCCAATGACAGGTTTTTGAGGCAAAAAGTCGCACCACCAAATTTTGTGACGATCGGTCTTTAATTAGACATAGCTCCCATATAAAGCCCACTTCCGAAAATCATTTTAACCAGCATATATCTCTTAAAAATGTGGGTATTCCATTAAAATTCAATACATATAAGTTATATATAAAAAAAGTTCATGTCACCAAATTTTATAACGATCCATGATGGGGCCAATGACAGGTTTTTGAGCCAAAAAGTCCTTTTTTCAAGTCAACAATTAAAAAAAGATAATAACGGAACCTCCTATCACCATGCATACATTTCCTGTCACTAGAGGTGGGTGTGGCAGTAGGCGGATTGACTTGAAATGATTTCTAAAGTCTTTGGTGAGCATTTATGTGACATAATTGAAACTGAGGAACTTATTATTTCCCAGTGAACTTTAACCGCCGTTGTACTTTAATCCACCTACTGGAAATGGACGTGGCATTGCCCGAGTGATTTAATTTTTTTACTGAAGACTTAAAAGCTCATTGTTATCATTTGTACGAAATTTTAAAGGTCTAGCTGTATCCTGTAATTTATTGCCTCAAAAACTGGTCATTGGCCCAATCGTTGTTGATTGTAAGACTTGGGAATACCTTGTCGACAACGGCTTGAATATTCATTTGTATTTGGCAGCAGTTCGGGCACGAAATCTCATTTGTTGCGGGATCAATTGGAATTTTTCCATTTCCTACGTCCAATAAATGTTTTGACAATGTTTCGACCATAGGGTATTGCAGCAAATGCATACACAGGTTCGTTGATAGAGTTCGGCTTCTGATGTTTCATTTCCAGTGAAAAAAATTTAAAGGAACATCATTAATATTGGGAAGCGGAAGCAATGATCCAATTCTGTGGTACATTTGGCCTTGCACTTTAAAGGTGGTTATGAAGCCGACATCATTTGAAAGCATGAGTAGCACTTTTGAATATTATGAAGGAAGTGCTTGGAAATAGAATTGGCACCGGTAATATAACTTACAAGCTGCTAAGGTGGTTCAATAATTGGTGGCATAATAACTTTACCGTTCGAACAGCACATTCCCGGGGATTCCTTACGGAACTTCAAAACGCTGCAATGTATGCAATGTTTGTTCATTGCGCCAATCAGTATATCCTTGTGGTTCCTGTAGTCATCACACTTATTGTAGTAAAATGCCGGCAACTTTAAATCGATTCTTTCTCTTGATCGATTTGAGTTTTACAAACCCCTTCGCCAACACACCGAAAATCAAAAATCTGACTTTACAGTCCCGCTCGGCTATTCTGAAGATTCCCAGAAAATTTCATCAAAATCGGTTTAGCCGATTTACAAGCTACCATAGATTTTCTATGGGGTATGGGTATGGGTACACTTTGTTGTTGCTAAACCATCTGTGTACTTAGAATCATTGTCGTGTTGAAATATAATATCAGGGGCATGTGTTGTTCCAATATCTCATAGTAGGTAATTAATGGCATTCATATTTTCTTAAATTTTTGTTATAGGACCAACACCATCACGGGATAAAGGTCCTAATTAAAATATAAATGAGTTACTGTTTGTGAAATTTTGTTTTATATATGCTACGTTCAATCTTATATGAATATTATTTATTACCCCCTTAAAGGAGAATATATTTGTTTTGGTGGCCTGCGTACGTAGTTTTTTTCCGTCTGAGCCAAATAAATTAAATTTGCTTTCGTCACTCCACAACACTCCTTGTTTGACCAAGGCATTTCTTTTTATTGACTTTACTTTTGAGTGGTTTCTTGGCGGATCATCTAGCGAATTCAACGTCTAGCAGTGTGAACGCCAATAAAGACTCCTAGGTGTTCATTTTCAACAACTGGCAACATCTACTGCCGTCTTTCGTGAATACATTTTTACCACTTACATTCTTTCCACGTTGTTTATAAGACGAAATGGCGATGTAATTAGGCACACCGTGGATTTGCTAATACAGAATTGGAGACAAATTTCACCCTTGGATTTACCATCTTCTAGAGCTCTTATACAAATTTTTCTGCTATCAGCTGATACTTAGATGTTTCTATTGTTTAATCAATAATATACAAAGTTTAAAATAAATGGCTTTTTATATAAATATGCTAATATTTAACCTATTAAAGAGCGATCAAACGCAATTCCGGAAGGGCATTCGCATAGAAGTTAGGTGAAATCATGGATAAATTTCGATAATTATGGAAAAAGGGCCACTAGTTCCTATAGAGGAAATTGCATTCAATTATCCTCAAAATTGAGGCCTGTATTATGATAACTAGGCTTAAAAGCACACATCTATAAATCAGAGAGTGATTCGGAGCCGAACGGTTTAAATAATTTTGCGGATGTTCTTCCAATAATTTCAGAATCTACAAACACATGTAGATGTATAATTAAAAGCTATAATTTTATTCTTATCTGTATTCTTTATATATATTTTTTTATTAAAATCTAATTACAAATATGAATACATAATTAAATACCATAAATATTTAACTTACAACTATACATGAATAATAAAAACTTTATTAAATTAATTTATTTCAGCAAATAACAATTGGTATACATTCCGGTGAAGTTGTGACCGGTGTTATAGGCAATCGAGTGCCGCGCTACTGTCTGTTCGGAAATACGGTGAATTTAACAAGTCGCACTGAAACTACAGGTGTGTCAGGACGTATAAATGTCAGCGAAGAGACCTACAAGTGAGTACCATATACTTTTAATTTACTAATTAAAATTCTACAAATTTAATTTAAAACTAAAATTAATGAAATCATTGATTTTTCCACATAGAAATTAAGAACCCAACAAAAATACATCTATGATATTTCATTAAATACTTTCACTAAGAAAAAGTAAAATAATATTAAAAACTTTTCTTACTTGACGAAAATTGTAACGAAGAGGGGAAAAAACTTTTCAAATATTGTTAAAATAAAACCTCAAGAAAAGGGTAGTTTAAAGATACTTTTTAAAACGAAAAGAATATTGTATAAAAATCAAAGTGTCAAAGGTTTATCTAAAACTGTCTCAGCTACTGCTACTACTTCTGTAGAGGAATTAGAGCTGGCAGCATCCTCGCTCACGGTATTTGGCGGGTGTAGGTCTGAAGGTGATAATAATGTAGTTGTCGCTGATGATGAAGATGTTGTAGCTGTCATAGTTGTTGTTGTTGCAGCTTCTACTGTTGAAATTGATTCAGTTGTAAATGTAACTTGCTTCTTTTTCGTACTTGTATTACATTTTTTGGCATCAGTTTCGTTGGTGTTCTTTTTTCTTGGCTTTTTATTACACTCATTGTCGTTTTCGTTGTTGTCTTTGGTTTCCTCAATCTCTTCCATTAAATCGATATAACGTTGCAAACGTCTTGGCAAACGCAGAGTATCAATGCCATCGGGTAATTGTCCATTACTTCGCAGCAAATCACGTATACGACAGCTAAACGAAAGAAAGAAAGAAAAATTAAAGAAAAGAGGAAAACAATTTAGAAATTTTGTTTTTTTTCTTTTGCAGTTTTTGCTTTTTTCCTTGGTTTGGATTTTAAAAAGTATTAAAGTAGATGCTCAAGAATTTTTACTTCATTTCTGTGCGGAAGCTACAAACAAAATTGCCAAAAAGGAACAAATTTAAACGTTTTGCAAATTGTTATTAGAACTTAAAGTACCAACATGTTTGTACAAAATGAAATTTGTTTTGTATTAAATTAAATACATACGTATTTCTCAGCACTTTAGAAAGTCACAACAAAAAAACTTTTCAATTTATATTCAATTTGAATAAACAGAACTTTATTAATGTTTTAGTGAAAGAATGTGATTACTTGCTACTTACTAAGTTTAGCGATTTTAGGATAACCAATTCATGAAAATGTTTCTTAGAGAAATTATTAAAAACAAGATGTAGACAAGAGGGTGTTTTGTTTTTATCATAAATAAGGAATATATGCATATTTAAGTTTAACATCATAAATATATATTCTTGTAATTGAAATATTCTTTATAATGGACTCCGCCGTTTTTATTGTGATGGAACCTTTTAATGGAAAATTTTATCACTCGGTTTACGGTTTTTAAAATTTGGTAGTTATATCCATAAATCTAAAATGCTGGCAGAATTTTTATTTATATTCATTGCCACTCACCATATAACAAATATTTCGTCTGACTTAAAATATAAACTGTTGATTTAAAACGCCTTTTCGACACAAAATGTTCAAGCATGACAATAATTCTAGATAGTAGAGGCCGACGAATTTATTTACAAACGTTTCCTGAATCATCGCGCAGAAAAAAAAAATAGTTGTGCATGTTTACTGTAACCATTTCATAATTTTTAACAATATTATAGTCACAGTAACTATTTATATGACTGTGATAACAATAATATGGTTAATTTACGATTCATATGATTGTATCATATTTATGATGAATAATTTTATCATAATATGTTGTTCTCAGATAATGAAAAACATAAGCCGAGAGCAACATAATATGGTAAGTCCTTCATCATATAAATGGTTATCACAAACATATGCTTGTTTACTTTAACCATATATATGGTTGATACAATCATATGAATCGTAAGTTAACCATATTATTGTTACCGCAAGCATATAAATAGTTACTGTAACTATAATACTGTTAAAAAAAACTTATAAAAATGCTGAAATGGTTGCACTAAACATGCAGAACTACATTTTTTTTCTGCGTGATTACACATTATGAAACTATTGAAAATTATTCGGGCTCTGATCTATTGAAATTCCGTATAATTCAATAAATTTATGCACCATATCTTACTAATGATTCTTTCAAATCTTACTGATGATTTTTACTTGATTATTTTATTAATCATAAACAAATCCAATATAAACAAATGTATTAATTTTTCCTGACTATTAAAAAATTATATAACTATCATATTTCATATTGGGTGTATGACTTAAAAATGCGTTAATTTTTCATGTTATTAATATTTGTACAATATAAATATATTCAAAGTCTTGGCTATCGTTAGCTGTGACATTTTTCTATATTTCTGTCTACATATGGATTCCGGCCAAAATAACTGCTCATCTTTTGAGGTCAAGAACGAATGAAGTCAATATCGGATACTCTGTTTCAAAGTGAAGCATTTCCACCAGAGAGCATTTTGCATCGATTGAAAAAAATAGTAGTGGGACGGGTTACTTCAAGCACTTCATTCTAAATACTTTTTAAAAGGTATTGCAACATGTTGATTCTAAAATAATTGCTTTTACGTCGGTTAACCGAAAACCCGGTTTTCTAGAAAGGGACTATTTTCGGTTTACCGACAAACTGGTTAGATTTATATAAAACTAGTTTATTTCTCTTGTAATTAATTTATTGAAGAAAGCGACACTGATCTTTACAAATTTTTCTTTGGACTATATGTTGTAAAGAGTAGTCATAGCTAATAGTATTCTTTACAATTGACATCCATTACAATGTGGCTACTTTTACGCTATCTAAGTTAAGCAACTGCTATTAGAGTTCAAAAGCGAATATGAATTTATAGTCATAATTTAACATTTAATTCAGGTATTATTTGTTGCATAGTATAATATGTCAGATAGTTCAAAGGTACATTGGTACATAATCCTATAACCGAACATCACTTTTTTGAAATATCTTTACAACAGCAGTAAAAGCTGCTAAAATCATGATACACCGCCAATGTGTTTCGACAATCTCATCTCATTGGACCTTAAATATTGGCAATAATTTTTTATTTTTTTTTTATCTGAAGAAGTTAATTTTTTAATTTTTACTTCCATTAGCTGCAAAAATAATAACACTGTCCAACAGCATTTTTGGAACAGAATAGCGACCCTATAATTCTGAAGGGGCATGTTGAGTACATCATTTTACTGGAATAAACGTATAGTCTGAATTTTTCTTTTACAGTTGGTCAATATTTTAATTTTTTAATCGAAATGATCGAACTGAAAATATGCTGTAAGTTAATTTCTCAGAGAATTCCTATTGTCAGATCATTATGGGGATCATTTTAATGGAAGGGGTCAATTTGACCCATTTTTCGAGAAAATCTAAAAAATTCCTTTCAAAAACGACATTTAAGGATTAAAATATTCTACGAAAATGTTTACCCGAAAATTTCAGTGAGTGTCACCAAAGCTACAAAAGTTGTTAATAAAGTTCTTTAGGTTACTTAGCAAAATTCTGCTCGATATTTTTTTTTTTATTTGGTTTATTTTTATTTAAATAAAATCAAAACAACTTGCTTACAGTTATCTCGTACCTATAAAAAGTTACACACATCAAAAAATTTGAACATGTTAATGACCATATTTTTTAAGATTTTTCCCAAAAAATTCCCTATATTTTTTATACCCTCCACCACCACAAGTGGTGAAAGAGGGTATATATACGTTTGTCATTCCGTGTGTAACATTGAGAAATATTCATCTGAGACCCAACAAAGTATATATATTATTGATCCTTATGAAATTCTAAGTCGATTGAGCAATGTCCGTCTGTCTGTCCGTCTGTCTGTCTGTCTGTGTAAAACACTCTCACGCCCAAAATACATAAGCAAAATTAATGAAATATATACCAAAATGTTTATAATTTTTCTAAGCAGTTTGGTATTGAAAATCAGCAAAATCGAATTGGTAGAACCAGGGTTATGGATCAAAATGTAAGACAACCTCCAAAAATTTTGATAATTTTCACATGATTTTTTGTGACTTTGGGTAAATTCATTGCAGAGAATACCATGAAATTTTGCACACATTATTAATATGATAAAAGGACAAATTCTGTTGAAAATGGAAAGAATCGGTCCATAATTTCTCATGGCCCCCATACAAATTTCTTCCCGAAATATGGTGCTATGGTATATAAATGCCCATAGAATTGCAGTATCCATACAAAATTCAGCACAACTAAGTTTCGTGCAAACAGAAATAGCGAGACCAATTTTTTTTTGGATCGAGCAATATTTGACCCTAGCCCCCATATAAAGTTGACTTCCAAAAATCATTTAAATACACTTAAATATCTTATATATATCGGTATCAGGTTGAAATTCAACTTGCATAATCCCCATATACATGAAAATCGCTGTAGGGAATTTCATGAAGATCGGCCCATAATTGGTTATAGCTCCCATATAAGGACCCACTTCTAAAAACCACATTAATTTTCATAAATATCTGAAAAATATCGCAATCGAATAAAAATTTTACAAAGATCGGTAGTATTAATTGACAATTGATAATTCTAGATTGTGTGAATATCGGTTCATATTTGACCATAGCTCCCACATAAGGTCCATTTCCGAAAATTACTTGAATACTAATAACTTTCTTATAAAGCTTCTATCTGGTTCAAATTTCAAACAAATATTTCCATTATATACGAAAATCGATGTGTTGAATTTTATGAAGATCGGCCAATAATTGGTCATAGCTCCCATATAAGGACCACTTCCGAAAAACACATTAACCTCTGTAAATATTTGAAATATATGGATATCGAATTAAAATTGTATTGTATTATATAAAATGTAAAAGTTTCAACTAGACTTGGTGACTATGGGTTCACAATTATATATATAAGGCTCACATCCGGAAAATTCATTAGAAGAGAACAAAAATATACTTTTGAAGCTTGTCTAAATATATTTGTTTACCCTTTTTTATACTCATTTACTTTACTTGTGGTGAATAAGGAAAATGTTGAGCCAATCGGTAATGTTAACCATCATAAAATTATAGACTCTGTTGGAAATGGTAGGAATATGTAGTTATTTCAATTATAAATTGCTGAACTAGATAACATTTTTATACATTTTAAATAAAATATCTTCTGCGTAAACTAGTTTTTCTAACAATATATAAAATACTACTATATTTTAAATAAACTTTTATTTTGTTTAAAAGAAATAGTTTTTATTGAAGAAAATACATAATTTGTATATAGTCCAAAATGTGTATTATATCAGTATTCATATATAATCCATAAAGTGGCTTAAAAAGAAATTCGGTTATAGTCCTAGTTCGCTCATAGTCCACAAAAATTGTGCAACTGTTTTTGTAGACTATAAGCGAAAACTACTGTATTACATTACCATTCTACCAATCTTCATAATCGGAGCTAAGTCCCAATAACAAACACTGAATATAGATATTAGAGTGTTTGTGCTAATGTCATTTCTATAATTTTCATCTAATTTAGGTGGAGGGTATTTAAGATTCGGCATAGCCGAATATAGCACTCTAACTTGTTTTCTTTTGTAGAAGAAAATTTTCTTTGGGATTATATAAAATTTGTATATGATCCGAAAAGAGAACCTAATGCAAAAGCGTGTAAAGTCAAACTTGGCTCACTTAAGCGGACCTAGTCGCCAAACCTATCCAAACTTTGAAAATTTAAGGATATAGTAGAAGCATTAAGCCGAAAACTTGTATCTATGGTCCATGCAATAAAATGTAAAGTTAATAAACGCTATTACAACAGACTTATATCATTGATAAATTACCTAAAAACTTCACAACATAATGTTAAAATTTTATGGACAGCAATTGCCTGAACACCTATTTTACCACAATGTTCCCTCAACTGTTCAAAGCAATGACGATGATAATGTTTCCGTAATACAAATGGAGCTAAATTTTGAAAACTATTTAGAATATTTAATCAAGAAATCACTAAACATTAAAAATTAAATGCAATCGGACAAAAAGTCTAGATTGTCTTTATAATGCTATACTGACGGTAAAGCCAACATCTGTGGAAAGCTTAAGAGTTGTCTCGCTGGCTGAAAACTTTGCCATTATAATAAGAAATCAGATGTCAAATGACTTATTATATGTTCTATGACAAATAGTAAACAATTATCTCCAAATATTAGCTCTGTTCAATAACTAAAAGTTGTTACTAGTTAGTAACAATTGTTACTGGAAAAGCGTTCATTAACGCCAAAAACTTGCAAGTAGAGAAAAAATCAAGAGCGTATAAACTTTAAAGAGTGTTCTCTCGTTGCAAACTATTACAAGTTCTATTTTGAACTCGTAATAGTTAGCAGCTTATATTTCATATATTTCATATGTTTTGTATTATTGTTTATTTATTTACAATTTATTTTTGTGATGAAAAAATGTAAAAAAAAGAATTTTCAATAAAATTAAAGACAATGTGAGTATTTATACATTTTAAAAGGAATAAAATAAGAAAATATTGTGTATAAATTTAGGATCCAGTGCAGGCCACCAAGATTTGTAAGATATTGGGACCAAATTGGATCCAATTGTTACTGGAAAAGCGTTCATTTACTTTTTACTATTTTTGAGAATTTAAGAGAGTAATTTGGTAAATTTTGATTTTATTCTCTCGCTGCAAGTATTTACTGGGAAAGTAAATGAACAGACCTATTGTAACAACTTTTTTGTTTGTTTCATGTTAGTACAATTGAATTGATTTTCTTTCTTTTAATGAAATGACTCAATTTATAAATTAATTTTCTTTTTTACTTAAGGACTGAGAAATGTAAAATTCTTAACACACGTTTATCACTAAAACTTTTAACCCAAGTTTTATTTCATTTTTTCTTTCATCATGTTACCTTTGTAAAGCATGTCAGTTATTATGTTTAATGTCATATATGTTCATTTGTTGTTAATCTGATTAAAATGAGTGACCTGAAAAAAGTAAACAAATTAAACAAAACCGAAGTTGGTCCTACAAAAATTTGGTCAACAACTCAAAGATCTGCAATCGAACTGATTCCAATGTTATAAAACAGTATCGGGAGAACTTGTGCGTTGAAAGAAATACTAGTTCATGTAGAGGGAATGGTGCACATGATGTTTCTAAAGCCAAAAAAAAATAGAAAGTATTTTCAAAAGAACTCCCAACATCTCCAGTAGGAAAGCAGCCCGGTTAGGTCAGTACTCGGACTATTTGGTACGAAATGTTAAAGCCAATGAAGGTTTAAAAGCATACAAGGCTCAAGAAGTTCCTGACAGGAACTCTGCTAAAAATTTAGAAGCCAAAGACAGAGCACGGAAATTGAAGTCAAATTATATACGTATGGAACATTTTTCGCAGCTTCTGGGTCAATTTTTGTATGTTGCAGATGCTCGAGGGAATGTTGAAGAAAAGTTTAGGACCTAAAAGCAACCAAAATTTCCCAAAAAGTTCTTGGTATGGCAAGCAATATGCAGTTGAGGCAAAAAAGCCAAACAAAAAGCTCTATAAATACCGAAATTTACATCAAGGAATGTCTAAAAAAAGGATGATTCCATTCATAAGATTTTTTAATGTGTCCACTTGTTTTTGGCCTGATTTGGCATCTGTCCCTATGGTAAACAAGCCCTTGAGTGGTACAAGAACAATAATGAGAGGCAAATCCACCAAACTGATTGGAGCTAAGGCCAGTGGAGAGATATTGGACTCTTGTTAAAAGAGAATTGAAGAGCACAAACAAGTTGTCCAAAAGTGTGGTAGATTTTAAACGGAGATGGACACCTGTCCGAACAAGGTGACATAATGGAAGGGTTTTCGAAAAAGGTTCAAAATTGCATCATTAGTGATTAGAACTATAAAAATATTTTTTTTTTTTTGTAAATTGTAACAATAATTTCAATCAAATGGTTTCATTTTTATTAACATATATGTATGTTAAAAATTTTTCAATCTCAGTCCTTAGTTTTCAATGTGTAAAAATCCCGGAATCCTGGGAAATTAAATTTTTTATATAAATAAAATTATCCGGGAAAATCCAAAGCCTAGTCGCTTTGGATTTCGTTGGTTGGAGTGTTATGATTTGATCATCTTTCCGTGCTGTTATATAGTTTGTTCCCACAAAAGTGAACAGTACAATTTTTAATTAGAAGATGCTCTTATCTCTTACTTACATATGCTTGATTTTAGCAATTACCCGTTTTTTCGTCTATTGGCCATTTCTAATAAGCTTCACTTTTTTATGACCTGAACGTTTTGAATCATTTGTGCTTCAGCGCCCTTTATAAATAAATATATAATTTTTGTATCGTAGAATACGTGGGGGATAATTTGGTTACTTTATATAACCCAGGTAATCTAGAGTGTAGCCACTTTAAACCTTTTTTTATGGAATTTTATAAAGTACTTTAGCTAGGAGTAAATTTATTCTCACTTAGCGACCATTTGTAATCTAAAGAATAATCGGGTTGATTTTTTTTTTATATATATGGCTGGGTGTGTTAACCTTTTGCTGTTCTTTGTTAAACCAAGCTGTAGTACTTTGAATAGTTTAATTATGCATCCAAGGACTAGCTACTTTACTAGTATTATATGGCCAAGCTAATCTCTATATTTACATATGTACTTTAAACCATTAATTATTTTACTTACGATAGTTAATCTAGAATCGGTCAATCGTATTTGATTAACACTTAAGGTATGGTCACACATGTCAAATATTTGCTCAAAAAAGCGCAACCACTGTTTTATAGCACAAAATTGTTTGACTTGTGTACTCTTACAAGCATCAAATAAAATAAAACTAAATTGTTTGTTTTGAATCATCTTAAGTAAAATAAGTTTTTGAAAATAATAAAAGAATTCAAATATATTTTATTTAGTGGTTACGTCTTTTTCGTCAAATATTTGCTATATGTGACCCTAGCCTTAGTAGACAAAAGTGAAGACAACTTTAGATATTAAAAAGTGAATATATAACTAATACGTTAGTTTCCTCAGAATAAGTTAACTACTAAGAACAAACTATTAGACTGCCTTTGAGTGGCTCTTTATAGATGATATGTGGTTGTGTGTAGTACTAGCAACTGTCCTTTGAACTGGCCAATAAGCTTCCGCCTACGATTCATACATCTGAAAGTAACTCGTTATACAGCTAATCAAGTAATCAAATAGGTAGCTAGTAAGGTAACAGATTACATGTAAACGGTATGGGAATTTCGGTTTGAAAAAGCTATCGTACAGCATATTTGTAATCAATGTAAGGTTAATTGACTTGTGTTTAGGATATGTTAATTAACTGGTCACATAGCTAATTCTGCAACATGTGTTGATAGGTGAAATCACTCTTTTTTGTACTGAATTTTAAACCAAAACTTAGAGAAAATGATTCTAGATAATTCATAATGTTTTACACAGTCAGAAATACTAGAATAACAAATCCGACTTAGCCAATGAGTACGGGTAATGATATTAGGTTAATAGAATGCGTACCGTACTGATAAATTTTCTAAAATACCAACACAAACACGTTTCTTTGCCCACACTTTTAAATTATCAAATATATATAGATTTACAAACAATAGCATATTTTTTTTCCAGTGCATAAAGAACATAAACTCCAAACTTTCAGTTCTGCTTAAAAAAAAAGTTTTTTGTGCTTCATTTTTGTATTTTTAATGTTATTTATACTAAATTAAAACATAAAAAGTACATAACATGCCACAGGATAGTGAGGGTGAAAAATACTTGTTTAATAAAACTTTATAGACGTTTAAGAGAAAGTTATTCCCGTTTTTTGAATTTTGATATAAAGGTCAAGACATTAAAGTTATAAATATCAAAGCATCAAAGTTATGTAAGGGTAAAGAGTGTACCAATTGATTCTTTAAACTTGGGATGAAAAGCATTAAATTATTTGAAGATAAACTTTCAATTTAGTTATCAATGTAACACAATTTTCTATATAGATATTCACATCCTGTTTATATAAACCTTTAGGAAATTCTAAACAAAATTATCGAATACTTACAATTATGTTACAAATTTGGTTTTATTAATCACAAGATTTACTTAATTTTTTTAATATATAATTTCGGATATTCTTAAATAACAGCCTGTTTTGATAATATTTTTAGCCCATTCGATTGATCAAAGTAACGAAAGAAATTTGTTTTCGCCTTTAGTAAGTTAATAATAATAATTTTCAATTTATAAGAAAAAATTAAAACAAAATATGATTTGAAGCATTGAGGTGTACGAGGGTTGATCAATAAGCCTGCTTCTGTCAGCAGTTGTCTGTCAGTTGACTCCTGACTAAATTTGAACAAGCTGCGACATTTAGTTTATGTTTGACCGCCATTGACTTGAAGAGAAATTTGAAAAAGTGAATTTCGTCTGCTCATTAAGCATTAGCACTCAAATAAATGTTAAGCTTGATAAATACTATGCGATCTCTGCACCATCAATTTCAATGGTAATAAAGTGGTATTCGTTGTGTCCTTACATGCACGGAAGGTGCCGCCAAGTTTACAAAAATCAATATATGGTGTTGGCCGATCGGAGATTGAGTGTGTGAGAGATTGTGGAAGCCATACGTGCACAAAGTGTTACACACGTGTGCAGTTTAGGCTACGACACACATGGGTTGAAGAGTGTCTGAAATTCATTTTTTTCATGTTCGCCGATTTGGATAATTTTTTGGTATTTTGTTGTCAGATATCTCAATATTATGGTTCCGTAATATTAGGCTGATATATTTATTATTTGTTTGAACAGACACGCTCGAAGTTCATATATGTTCGCTTGCTTAAAATGGCATGCAAACTTACTGTATATTCAATTCTTTGGTACAATCAAAGTGAACTTATCATTTGACTTTGTTGTACATTTTCATAAATGACAATTATCATAGATGAGATTTGCATTAAAAAAAGTTGGAAAAAGTGCCATATAAAAACTTTCGTAGAACAAAATATATACAACATCAAAATTTCAATGTTCATCAACATCAGTGGACTGCATCTTTTTAGTGCTGTGGAGCGCTGTTTAACGAAAGATGTCAAAATACAGATGCTCCTACCTGCTTCTTTCCAAAAAAAAAACAGTAAAAACTGTAAAGTGATGAAGTAAAAAAATATGAATTTGTATTCATGCATGTTGTTGTTGCATTTTCCACATTTCTTACCGTCTAAGTTTCAAAAAATGGAGAACATATAGTTACACGAACATATAAATGGCGGCAAATAAAGCTGAAATTCAGAAGAGATTAAAGTTGACACTGAGCATAAATGTGGACGCAGTGAAGCAAGGTATGGACACAACAAATGATGGCAATACGGCAAGAAGATTTTTCGAAAATCCAAAACTGCACACGTAATTGGCATAAAAGAAGAATTAATACATAGATATAAAATTATTTTGGCAATAAATTGTAATGCAACGATCAACACTAACAAATTACAGATATATTGCATGGATACTGCCAAGTTGTTTGTTAATCTATATGGTTGGTACTACATGTCAGTAACTTTGCATAAGATTCTGGTGCATGGTAGCAAAATTATAGCAGAAGCTATTCTGCCAATAGGTATATCACTATCTAAAGGCCCTTATTCAATGATTTATTTTTTACATTTTAATTGATTATTTGTATCAGTTATGCTGTCCGAGGAAGTGAGGAATAAAGACTACAGAGCCTATAGATTACATCATTCGCGAGGAATTGGACGTGTAGCCACTAATGAAGACTTAATGCATAATCTTTTATTGTCTTCAGACCCATTTATAAATAGATTTCGTTCAAAGCTGCAAATCAAAAAATTGGAGTACGATAATGATGTTAAGAAATGATTAAAAGACTATGCTTAAATTACTTATTCATGTTTTTTCTATGGAAGATGGGCGGATCAGGGATATAATCCGCCCACTTTTTCAGGAGCCCATTCTACAATTATACTATTAATTTTTTGTGCAAATTGAGTTGATGAATTAAAAATCAAAGGAGTTATGCCACTTTTTCAATACAAGTTGTATGGGAAGTGGGCGTAAAAGTGGGAGGATATTCTGAATTTCCAAAACTGCTATGCACCAAAAAACAATGCCGTAGGTCAAAATTTAATTTTCACTTTGTATGGGAGGTGGGCGGATCATTTTGATTTTTCTATTTTTTTTTTTTTTCTTGATTCAAACAAAAAATGCCTATGTGCCAAGTTTGATTGTCCTTCGACAACTTCTTCTATTATTAGCCGCTCATTCTATGAACCTCAACCAATGTGCGACATACTCCCTCTTCCGTGACTATTTCTTGTGTCCAAACCTAAAGAATCATCTCGTCGGAAAGAGATTTGACTCTAACGATGAAATCATCTCTCAAAACATACCTATTTGGATGACCTTGTCTAATCTTATTTTTTGGAAAAGAAACAAAGAAATGGAGAAACGTTGGACTAAGTGCATAGAGCTCACAGGAGACTATGTTGAAAATTAAAATAATTTTATAAAAGCAAGCAGCAAATATAGTCGAAAACAAAAAATAGACTTCAGTTAATTTATAAATAATTGGGAATTCAGAAGAATTCTTACTACTTAGGATCATTATTACAATTTACCTTTATGTTCCCAATAGTAAAAATTAACTTTAAAGCAAACTTTTTCTATTGCTTAAATATGCCTTTTACTATTACGAACTTAAAGGCAATATGTAATAATGGCCCTTAACATATTAATTTTGTATTCCCGTATAACTTTTTGATAAATTTGCAGATGCCCGTGCATCAAAACTAAACTGGCAACTCTCTTTATTTTGATTTTCTTGCGAAAACAATAAAGCCAGTTGTTTTATTTTTCCTTACCCACTTACAAACTATAGTGCGAGTCGGAAAAAAACCAACTAATTGTATAAAGAAATGTAAGAACAGATAAACTCACTGTTTATTGATGGTATTTTGTTTAAGCTTTGATATTTTTTGCAAATAAAGCTTGAGTGTCTGTAATTCTCATTCTCACTATAAAGTTTTATTTGTATAATATCTTTATTTTTTCCCAAGCCTTTTGGGAAAAGGTCACCTGATGATCTGGCCTAAGCAGCCACTGAAATGCGCATAGGAACTAGCTTATCCCCCAACAATAAATTTCAGTGAATTTATCAATAATTGGGAATTCAGCACAATTCCTACTAAAATACAAAATCATGAATTTGACAAATCGTTATAGAAATCGCTTTTGAAACTTATACTTAGTTTGTTTCCAAAATGTAATATGAATAAAAAATCACCATAAATTTAAAAATTTAATAAATATCAAATATCACACTTATTCTCACTACGCCAACAAAAAGAATTATTTGCCACATAAATTTCTAGTATTTCCAAAAAATTATTTGCATACAAAATTCATTATCGAAGTTTATTGACCTGTTATTTATTTGCGTCTGTTTATACTTCTTTACATTTTATGACAATTTTATCTCTTACCATATATCTTTATAAATATCTGTGTTGAAGTAAAAAGTGGGCAAAATTCGTATTTTCTTAAAAGGTCTTTGTGCTGTGACAATGTCCTTCAAATGTGTTTGTGGAAAAACAAAATATTTTCTCATAATCATCTTTTTTAATCTTCTTTTGTGCAAAAACCAAATATTTTCTCATAATCATCTTCTTTATTGATTATTATGATAAGAAGAAAATATTTTATCATAAAATATTCTTAGATTATTATTGACAATTTTAATGAACTATTTCATGAAATGTGCACATTTATTTACCATCTTGTCAATATTAAGCTTGCACTGACTTTAAGCCTTTTGCAAGTTTTATTTTTGGTGTTTAATCGTTTACAATAGTTTAATTTGTATGGCAGTGGAGCAACATTGGTCCTCTCGAGCCAAGAACTGTATATTCGACTGTAAATGCCAAAGATATACCGACAAATTTAAAAAGACGACCCCTCATGAAATCTTCTTAAACATTTCATTTATTAAAAATACAAAAAATTTCCTTACGAGTTCGAAAAATGTTCCATTACTAAATATGTATTAAACAAATTTCGTATTAGGTACAGAAATCCGAAATTTGTTTTATATTTTGTACTTAAATAATCTAAAATGATAATCAAGGATGTTCCTGAAACTTTAACATACTTATTATAAGAAAATATTTTATTACAAATCATATGGATATATGAGTAATATCAAACATATTGGAGAATCAGTAAAACTGAATTCAGATGACTTGTATTTCTTCTGGGTTTCGAAAAAAATTAAAATTATGGTCATTTAAAAATTAAGAGTGTAATATTCGGCTGTGCTGACAATAAAATATTTTTCTGAAATAGGGGTTAAAAACTTGTTTATGTCCAATTTCATCACGATATTAAATTCACTCTGATACAAAAAAAAAAACACTTTTTGTCAGAACTTGAAATACGACCTAATGTGAGTCTAGGCCTAGGTGAGGACATACTAAAACTGTTTTCAAAGATTTTGAATGTTATTAAACAGTACCGGGAGAACTTGTCCGTTGATATAAAACCTTGGTCAGGTAGAAGGAATGGTCCACATGATGCTTCTATAGCCACAAAAATATAAAGCATTTTCAAAAAAGCTCCCCACACATCCGGTAGGAAAGCAGCCCGGTTAGCTCAGTGCTCGAACTATTTGGTACGAAAGGTTAAAGCTAAT
This sequence comes from Calliphora vomitoria, assembly GCA_942486065.2. Lineage (NCBI taxonomy): Eukaryota > Metazoa > Arthropoda > Insecta > Diptera > Calliphoridae > Calliphora > Calliphora vomitoria. Next base: position 38,925,712 of record OW818029.2, read on the forward strand.
GCAGGTTTAAAAACATACAAGGCTCAAAATCTTCCTGCTAAAAATTTAGAGGCCAAAGACAGAGCACGGAAATTGAAATAAAATTTTATAAAAAATACACCTGCTGCATAATGGATGATGAAATGTACGTATGGAACATTTTTCGCAGCTTCCTGGTCAAACATTTGATGTAGCTGATGCTCGAGGGAATGTTGAAGAAAAGTTTATGACTCAAAAGCAGACAAAGTTTCCCAAAATGTTCTTGGTATGGCAAGCAATATGCAGTTGGGGCAAAAGAAGCCAATCATTTGTTACAAAGGGCTCTATAAATACCGAAATTTACATCAAGGAATGTTTACAAAAAAGGCAGCTTTCATTGTGTCCACTTATTTTTGGCCTGACTTGGCATCCTGTCACTATGGTAAACAAGCCCTTGAGTGGTGTAAGAACAATAATGTGGTATTTGTACCAAGAGAGGCAAATCCTCCAAACTGACCGGAGCTAAGGCCAGTGAAGATTTATTGGGCTCTTATTAAAAGAGAATCGAAGAGCACAAAAAAGGTGTCCAAAAGTGTGGTAGATTTTAAACGGAGATGGACTACCTGTTCCAACAAAGTGACATAAAGTACTATAAAAACTATAATGGAAGGGTTTTCGAAAAAGGTTCAAAATTTCATCAATAGTGATTAGAACTATAAAAATATTTTTTTTGGTAAATTGTAACATTAATTTCAATCAAATAAAAAAAGATTCAAATCTGTTTAGTGGTTTCATTTTTATTAACATATTTCGATATTGCACAGTATATTTTATATAGAAATAAACAAGATATTACTTGTTGAAATCTGTTTATATTTGCAAAAGTTACTAAAAATTTTTCGAAAAAATTTACATTGCAAATTAAAAACTGTACAAACGCTTCTTTGTATAGTTTTTTGTTTTATTCATATGCCCTGGCGTCGAAAATTCTAAAAGAGAAGTTAGTGAAAAGTTGTCCATGTTTTGTTAACAACTAAATTTTCTTTATATATTGGTATACATTTTTATAAGTTTTCATATCAAAATAAGCAATGAAATGCTACTAAAATCAAAAAAGCTGATATATTTTGATTTTTTTTGTTAGATATTCTTAACAAAAACAATACTTATAACTTACAAATATATCAATATATCAATGCACATAATTTTATAGCGTATTCAATTTTCTTTCTAAAACCATTAAAAAATTAAAGTAGGACAAAAACTGACTGAGTTACTGGTTGATAAGCTGACCTTTTTTAGAATAACTTCTAAATTTGAGGGTGTTTGTAAAATTTTTGGTCACAATTTGTAATGTGCTCAGCAAGACCTTTAAAGCACGTTAGGTCGTTTTCCAAGTTTTTTTCCACTATAGCACCGTGTTATTTTAATACAGTTTTGAATGTTCAAGTCATTTTCTAAAAAGAAATACTTAGAACTAATTTGTGCTAAATTTTTATTAGGATTGCTGCAAAATCAACATATTTATGACTGCTCAAACAATATTTCGGGGAGACTGGTAAAATCATGCACCGATATTGCCCATCAACAAAGAGTAATTGTGGAAATTTTCGCCAGTTAACTCCTTTCGTTGGCAACAGACAGACGGACGGACACAGCTAAATAGTATTTGAATGCCATAAAAACCCAGTATATATTTTTTTGTGGATCTGCATTGAATATTTCGATGTCTTACAAACGGAAAGACAAAATCAAAGGGTTTTATTGTTATCTGTACTACTATTTTATAACTCACATATTAAATTCATCACAAATTAGTGTCACTAGACTTTTGGAAATGTTATAGCCTATAAATATTTATGGCAATACTCCTAAGCGTTATACAAATAAAACCAAAATTTACCGATTTTTCTAAAGCCTTTGGAAAAAGGTTTCCTGATGATCTGGCCTAAGCAACCAGTGAAATGCGCATAGGAACTAGATTATCCCTCTACCATACATTTTAGTGAATTTATCAATAATTGGGAATTCAGCCACTATATTCTTACCAAAATATTAATTTTGTATTCCCGTATAACTTTTCGATTTTTAAAATTTTTCATATTTTTTAAAGATTGTATTTGCGATTGCATTTGTCAAAACCGCTATAACACACCCTTCTCAGACTTTTAAAGAATTGCCGTAATTTTTGGAAAATTTATGTTTTTCAAAAATACGGTTGTCAGATTTTACAATGTTGTCAGATCTGGCAATGTGCCCGCAATGTACTGCCAATGAAATATTATTAGCAAAAGGTTAAATGTAAGTTTAGACGATTGTAAGAAAACCTTACAATTTCATTGTCAGACAGTTGTCAAACAATAAATTTATCTGCCAACAAAAGTTGTCAGTTCACACGGTTGCTTCACTTTTGTTTATTTTAAATACATATGCACAGTGCTGCCAATAGAAATAAGTTATCTGACAAAGATGTCATTGTCAGATGCATAAACTTCGCACATATGACAATAAAAAGTTTCTGACGATGATCTTACAATGATCTGGCAATGGCAACGTAAGGTGTTTACACGATTATCAGATGTCTGACAAGTTCACACGGTTGTTAGACATTTTCTGAACATTTTTCTGACAATATTGTAGAATCTGACAACCATGTGTACGTAGCTTTATACATTTCCTGGAACTTGGCTATCATATCGCGGAAACACACTTTCTGTATAAAAGACACCTCCAAATCGGATGATCAATAAAAAATTTCAAAATGCAAACGGTTTATAAAAAACTGTTTTAGGGTAGGTCGTAGCACTTTAGTGCCTTTAACTCACACATCTTTAAACCGATTTCAACATTTTAAACAATTATGCTTTCATAAAATGTATGCATAAAATATATATTCAAAAAAGTTGTGTAAGTTTTTATAAAAAGTTTCGCTTTATTTTTTATTTTTTTCGTAACTTTTTAAATTCAGCAGTAGTTATTTTAATTTTTTTCCTATGAAAACCAATTTTAATACCCATCACATTCGTGAGAAGAATATATAAACTTTGTCATTCCGTTTGTAATTTCCACAATATAATTCTCCGACCCTATAAAGTATATATATTCTGGATCGTTATAGACAGCGGAGTCGATTAAGCCATGTCCGTCCGTCAGTCTGTCAGTCTGTCTGATGAAATCAATTTTCTGAAGACCCCAAATAATTAACAAACTTGATTCTAACATCAATATATCGGGCATTTTCCGGTTGCTATTTAAAATCGAGAAAATCGGCCCACAAATGGCTGAGATATAAGAAAAAAACCGGGACAACCTCGATTTTTTGCCTATTTTTTATCTATATCTGGATTACTAAGTCATTAATATAGACAATATGGATATCTAATGATAGATATTCAAAGTCCGTTGCAACGATCTTTATAAGGCTATAGTATTTTGAACCTAAAATAGGTCAAAATCGGGAAAAATATTTTTTAACCCAAATTTTTTTTTTAACAAAAAAAAAATTTTTGTCATAAAGTTTTATTCACTATTGAATTTGAAAAAAAAAATTAAAAGAATTTTTGGAAAAAATTAAAAAAACTTTCCAAAAAAAAATTTTTTTTCTGAAAACAATTTTGAAAGAATATTATTTTTTAAATTTTGAAAAACAATTTAAAAAAAATTTTAAATTTTGAAAAAAAAAATTAATTTGTTTACCTAAAAATATTTAAAATGTTTATTTTAAAGTATAATTTGGTGAAGGGTATATAAGATTCGGCACAGCCGAATATAGCTCTCTTTCTAGTTTTATTGCAAAGTGTTTTGAAGACAATTTTATATAGACAAAAATGAGACATTACTTGTTAAAATCGGTTTATATTTGCAAAAGTTATTTAACTTCGAATGAATTTACTTTTTGTACAAATATTTCTTATTTTTTTGTTATTTTTTAGGGAGAAAATACTAAAAAAGACGTTGACGAAAAGTTGAATTACTTTTACAATTTTCATTCGATTTAAATAATTGAAACCATGTTTTTTTAAGAACTAAATTTCCTTTATACATTAGTATAAATTTTTATAAGCCTTCATATCAACATAAGCAATGAAAAGCGACTAAAATCATAAAAGTTGACAAATTTTGTTTTTTTAGATATTCTTAACAAAAACTTACAAATGTATCAAAAAGTGTACGTCATTTTAAAGCGTAATGATTTTTCTTTCCAAACCCGTTAAAAAATTTAAAGTCGGAGTAAAACTGACTGAGTTACAGGTCGAAAAGTTTACGAACATCAGTGAAAACGGTTTTTTAGAATATCTTCTGAATTTGAGGGTGTTTCTGAAATTTTTAGACACAATTTTTAATGTACTCAGCAAGACCTATAACCTACGCAGGGTCGTTTTCCAGGTTTTTTTTTTCCATCGTAGCTCCGTGTTTTTAACAAGAATATTAAGCTGGCCTGAGTATCAGAGTATACAAATACAAAATAGCTTTCGTGACATAAGAAAAAATATTGATAAATATTTTTAACACTTTTTTTTCTGAATTTTTGCACAGGAATTGTGATGGTCTTAAAGTATATGGGATTAAAGTAGTGAAGATAATCATTATCTGTCTTAAATTCTTTTTTCGGAACTGAATATTTTATTCATCCCAATCTTCAACAAGATTTTAAACTTTTAAATTTTAACCGATGAATAGATTTTAAGATTTTCTTATCTTAAAAAAAAAAAAATCAAAAAATTTGTGGCATTTACTCATTTTTGAGACTGTGTGTTCGAAATTACCTTTCTGCATATCAATTTTACTTATCACTTTAATTTTTTATGATTGCAAATTCTCTACATTTATATTTTGTTTGCATAATATATAGCATTCAGTTGAAATAAGATAAATTACCACAATTGATGCTTCATAAAAGCATCAATCAAATGTTCTACAGACATACAAATAAGCTGCGGAAATACTCTAATATATTAAACAGTTTTCTTTTTTTTTCACTGCTATCTGACACCTTTTCCATATTACTTGGATGGAAATTCTAGATCAATTCGTGTGAAATTGTAAAATTTATTTGCAAACATTTTAACTTTTACTGTGTCAATTCTAAAATATATTTTTTTATAATATAACTTTTATATTGTTTTATGCTTGTATCCATAAAATTTATGAGAATAAAATGTATTTGACTTGAGCTGATACATGAATTTATCCTATACATTCTTCTTGTTCTTTTTCAATGCATATCAAGCGCTTGACAGTTACAGCCAGAGAGGATTTTACTTTGTAGCCATTAAGTGGCATGTTGTAAATGTTTTAACCCTAGGTGGACTACGAGAGACAGCTTTGAGTTATTTTAATAAATTTGATATTTAATAAATAAAAGTGTTATAATATACCACCAATATAATAGGGGAACTCAGGTTGGCGAATTTACCTATTACTAGACAATATCAGTGGTAAATTTCAGCATGCTATTCATATATTTTGACCCAAAATTGTTTAGCGATTCAACCTATTTCAATAATTTTTGGAGACATATGTTAGCTACTGGCAATTAATATTTGTGAGAAATTTCGTTTTACTTGTTTAGGCTCTATCGTGTTTTAAATTGTTTTTAAACGTCGGGCAGACTTTTGTTTTCGTTAGACAAATCAACAGAAAATTTTGGTGAAAATTACAGCCAAGTGTTACTTAACCCACCAATGGTTATGCAAATTTAACTTTGATCAATGGTGACACGCACATTGATTGAGGTTCATAGAACGAGCGGCTAAAAATAGAAGTTGTCGAAGGACAATGATACTTGGCACATAGGCATTTTTTGTTTGAGCCAAGAAAAAAATGGAAAAATCAAAAATATCCGCCCACTTTTATGCCCACCTCCCATACAAAGTGAAAATTAAATTTTGACCTACGGCATTGTTTTTTGGCACATAGCATTCTAAAACACTCTGAATCATTCGTGTGAAATTTGAGAAATATCCGCTTACTTTTACGCCCACTTCTCATACAACTTGTATTGGAAAAGTGGCATAACTCCCTTGATTTTTAATGCATCAACTCAATTTTCACAAAAAATTAATAGTATAATTGTAGAATGGGCTCTTGAAAATATGTACCTAATCCGCCCACTTTTACGCCCATCTTCCATAGAAAAAACAAATAGAAAAAACATGAATTTAAGTAATTTAAGCATAGTCTTTTAATAATTTTATAACATCATTATCGTACTCCAATTTTTATACCCTACACCACCATAGTGGGGAGGGTGTAATGGATTTGTGCAGATGTTTGTAACGCCCAAAAATATTAGTCTAACACCCACCTTAAAGTATACCGATCGACTCAGAATCACTTTCTGAGTCGATTAAACGATGTCCGTCCGTCCGTCTGGCTGGCTGGCTGTCCATGTAAACCTTGTGCGCAGAGTACAGGTCGCAATTTTAAAGATATTTCGATAAAATTTGGTACATATCATTTTTTCTGCTTAAGGACGAAGCCTATTGAAACTGGCTGAAATCGGTTCATTATTTCACCTAACCCCCATACAAATGTCCTACCGAAATTGGACTTTATCGGTCATAAATGTTTAATTTATATATGTATCTACACAAGTTTTTCTCTAAATAAGTTTTATATATACAAAATTCATGTCACCAAATTTTATGATGATCGGTCCATAATTAGTCATAGCTCCCAAGGCCTGCTTCCGATAATCACTTTAACGATCATAAATCGCCTAAAAATGTTGGTATACACATAAAATGCAACATAAATAACTTTCATGTAGACATTAATCACACTACCTAATTTCATGGTGATCGGTTCATAATTGGCCATAGCTCCCATATAAAGCCCACTTCCGAAAATCGCTCACGAATATAAATTATTGAAATTTTGAAAGAAAAATGTTTTTGCTCATTTCTTAGTGTAGGGTATTATATGGTCGGGCTTGACCGACCATACTTTTTTGGAAAGGAGCAGTTAGGAGCAGCTGAATTTTATTTTAGCTTTTAGCTGAGACTTCAATCTGTATTTTGACATCTTTCGTTAAACAGCGATCTAAAGCGCTAAAAAGATGCAGTCCACTGAAGTTGATGAACATTGAAATTTTGATGTTGTATATATTTTGTTCTACGAAATTTTTTATATGGAACTTTTTCCAACTTTTTTAATGCAGATATCATCTATGACAATTGTCATTTACGAAAATATACAACAAAGTCAAATGATAAGTTCACTGCGATTGTACGAACATATATGAATTTCGAGCGTGTCTATCCAAACAAATAATAAATATATCAGCTTAATATAACGGAACCATAATATTAAGATATCTAACAACAAAATACCAAAAAATTATACAAATCGGCGAACATGAAAAAAATTAATTTCGGACACTCTTTAACCAATGTGCGCCGGTCCCACGCACAGGGATTTTCTAGTGATGATTTTTCGAAATTTATTACAACAAAAAAATAATAACGGAGAACAAAGTTATTCGAATTTTTCAACACACCCGGCCTCACAGACCGTGTGTCACCATTGGCGGGTTAAGGGTTAAATGTGCAACACAATGTGTCTGTGTAAATGCATGCAACACTAAGTATTATTGTCTATCAGTGTATTGTACGACTATATAAATGGTTTTTATGAGATTTTCTTTTTTTTTTCATTTTTTTTTATTAACGGCAATAACTTAAAGGTCATTTGTCAACACATTTAAAAGTGTGAACTCGATGCAAAAAGGGGCACAAGGCTGACAAGGAAATAGGGGTATTGAAAAATAAGGTTAAATAACATAAAAATAATATATATGTTTATTAGGATTGTACACACTAGTATGAAGCCAGAATTGTTTTCAATGTTTACAAATTAAAATGTAAATTTATTTTATCTTAAAACACCAATTGCATCATGAAGGCTAGAAAAGCATAAAAACCACTTTTTCCAAAACACATTACTTCAATATTTTGATACAGAATATTCTAAAACAGTAAGAGATAAATTTATGTGTAATCAAACGCCAAATAGATATGAAGTGGCAAAGTCGTGAATTTATTAGCGAGGAACCTTTATAATATTGTATTTAGTAATCTCGGACTTCGCATCATCGTAATATTTTTATATCTTTCACGATTAAATCACTGGCACGTGTTTTTATTCCTAAATATAATAAATAATCAAATTAAGTTTAATAAAAATATTGGCAAAACATTGTAAAGGATATAATGTACGATATTAAATTATTAATTTAGCTCAACAAACACTACACCATTTCCAATTGTATTTCAGAAGTTTCTAATTGTATTTCAGAAGTTTTTAATTATATTTCAGAAATTTCCATTTGTATTTCTGAAATTCAATTGGAAATTTCTGAAATACAATTGGAAGTGGTGTAGTGTTTGTTGAGCTAAATTAATAATTAAAAAAAAATATGTTGACTAATACAAGATGGCGCAAAAGTAATCCTCCTATCTGAAAATGTTATAAATTTTGCGATTGGCCCCGAATGTCAGTTATGTTTTGACATTTGTGTAGTAAACACATGCGAAATACACGTTAATAAACAATGTTACGCTACACTGCTCCAGAACGCGGAATATTGCTGACTATTTATTTCACCAGATTTCCTGGCCGTCCAACGCCTACTGGTGAAACACTGCGACGTTTAGCCGCTCGCCTCGAAGAGACTGGCACAACACGAGATGCTGCCAGGCGTGGCAGACCCCGGAGTAGCCGTTCTGCAGAGAATATTGCTGCTGTAGCCGAGGATGTCATGGAAGCGCCGTCGACATCGACCAGACGACGTGCCACGCAAATGGGTATCAGTCGACGGTCTTTACAGCGAATTTTGGTACAAGATTTGAAGATGTTTCCGTACAAAGTCCAGACGGTGCATTAGCTGTTAGCTGCTGACCGCCAATCGCGTCTAACATACACTCAAGCCATCCTTAATCACCACCAAGAGGAAGATGATTTTTCATCAAAAATAATCATGAGTGATGAGGCCCATTTCCATCTTAGCGGATACGTAAATAAGCAAAATTTACGCTTCTGGGGCACTGAGCCATTACACCCGCTCAAAGTCACTGTATGGTGTGCTGTTTTCGCTGGAGGGGTCATCGGACCTTTTTTCTTCGAAGACGTCGCGGGCCAAACGGTTACTGTGAATGGTGAGCGCTACAGAGCAATGATCAACGAGTTCTTTTTGCCGCAACTTGATGAATTGGGATTGGAAAACATGTGGTTCCAACAGGACGGTGCAACGGCACACACTGCACGTGCCACAACCGATATGCTGAAGGATGCATTTCCCGGGCACCTAATCTCCCGTTTTGGCGATTTGCACTGGCCAGCAAGATTGCCTGATTTGACCGCTCCAGACTTCTTTATGTGGGGCTTTTTGAAGTCGCGGGTTTATGTCAACAAGCCTCAGACTCTTGCAGCTCTTAAAGACAATATCCGTCAAGAATGTGAGGACATATCGCCGGAAATTTTGACCAAAGTGATGGAAAATGCCATAAAAAGGGCTCAAATGACAATCAACTGTGGCGGCGGCCATTTACATGACATCATATTCTCGACTTGATAAAAAAAATTAAAAGACCAAACAAGAATCAAAGTTTTTAATTTTTTTTTTTTTTTAATTACAGCCAAAAAACATCGGAAGTTTACTTTTGCGCCACCTTGTACTATCACAAAATTATGTAAAGTTTCATTATAGATTTGAGCCACCCTAATTTATATTAAACTTTTAATAAATAAATTCTTATATATTAACACTGTCTAAAGTATTATTTTGTATATAGGAAATTTAATGAATTGCTGTAAAAATGTATAAAATAATGGCCTTGAATATGTAGATATTCATTTATGCTTTAAGAATTTTTGTCCAAATATATAACAGACCTTTATTTCTTTTGTTTAGTTTAATTTAATAATAAAACTGGATGTTTTTATACAATATAAAAAGACCAGACCAGACAGTTATTGATGGAATCTAGTCACACAAAAGAAAACTTAATATAATGCTAACAAAAGTTGGATTTAATACTTAATGTTATACAGAGGAATTATTTTGTATTTTCTGTATTTAGTTTTTAATGTGAAAAGAAAAACATAATACAAGTAACAACGGTTTGAATTTTATAAGAAATCAACTAATAGCATTGAGTTTGAAAATACACATTAAAAATTCCAGCAGCAACTTAAACAAAATATATAACTTGTCCGTTTTATTTTCGTTTTGTTATATTAAGTAATATAGAATTTAAAATAATTTAATAAAATAATTTTGAAACTTAATTTAAATGTATGGCTGACTTCATAAAATTCGTCTACAAGGCAAAGCAATACTTTAAGACAATACTGCTTTGTCAAAATATGCAATGACAGTACATTTATGAACGCATAAATGTTTTATTGTAAATTTACGTAAAATTACATATTTTATAAACAAAAATTAAACTTAACATAAATCCGCAATTCCTACCAACATATAAATTTGTTGCCTCCTAAATAATTGTTTAAAAACTAAATTTATTTATACATATTGAATGTGTAAGAACAAGTTGTTAATATTTTTATTGTTATTTGAGCTTTCGGTTGAACTTTATATTGCACTTTTGCTAACGTTTTGTGGAAAATATAGGTTTTATCGATTGGTTGTTTCCTTTATACTACCTGGTATCCCGAACGAGACATAAAATAGAACCCGTTTTCGACAGTATTTAGCAAAATTATTTAAATTAAAACAGGAATAATGTTGCTTTCAATTGAGAGTTTTCTTCAAAATTTCACAATATAAATTAATTCAGATATTTAATTATTGATAGAAGATAATTACCACAAATTATACAAATATGAATCAGCTGGTTTCTGTAATATGGCAATAGAAAACAAACAAAAGAAAATGTCAAAAATGTGGTTAAGGTTTGGAAAGAAGGACTAATATATATTACACTCGTTGACTAATGAAAATTGTATTTTTTTCTCTGGCTCGTCAAACCACAACCATTAAAAAGTGGTTGTCGAAAGTCGATGCTGTCTCCTACGGTCAAGTATCTTTGTAAAATACAAATAACATTTTTTTTATTTTTATATTATTATTTGTTCATTGAGTAAAACATATAGTAATAACTTTTTGTTTTCCAAATATACGTCACAGTTTTAAGAAAAATAGATTTTTATTTTAAATCTACACTCATGCAGCTATCGTAGGGCGAGATCTTCGTGTGCCAAAGTGCTGAGGCGTGAAAAATCTCTACACGAGCAGCGCCTCCGAGCCAAAGTTCTTACTGCTCCCTGGAACAGTAAAAGTTTTTGGTGATTCCTTAAAAGAATTAAGGATAATGCTAGTTCATCAATTCCTACTCTACATTAGTCATAATGTCCTAATCACAGTTTAAACAAACTGTTGTTCTGCTTTAAACGAAAAGTGTTATAAGGAGTGAGATCGTAAAATTTTTTGATCAAGTTACCTTCGCAAAACATGTCAGTTGTTATCTTTAATATCAATTATATTCATTTATTGTTAATCTGATTAAAATGAGTGACCAGAAAAAAGTGCGTATTAAAATTATTAAATATTTTCAACAAAACACAACTGAGTCCTATAAAAAGTTGGCCAAGCATTCAAAGGTCTGCCGTCAAACTGATTGCAATATTATTAAACAGTACCGGGAGAACTTGTCCGTTGATAGAAAGCATTTCCAAAAGAGCTCCCAATATATCCGGTAGGAATTCAGCCCGGTTAGTTCAGTGCTCGGACTATCTGGTACGAAAAGTTAAAGCTAATGCAGGTTTAAAAACATACAAGGCTCAAAAAGTTCCTGACAGGAAGTCTGCTAAAAATTTAGAGGCCAAAGACAGAGCACGGAAATTGAAGTCAAATTTTATACAAAAAATATACCTGCTGCATAATGGATGACGAAACGTACGTATGAACAATTTTTCGCAGCTTTCGGGTCAAAAATTTTAAGTTGCTGATGGTCGAGGGAATGTTGAAGAAAAGTTAAGGATCCAAAAGCAGACAAAATTTCCCAAAAACTTCTTGGTATGGCAAGCAATATGCAGTTGCGCCCAATCATTTGTTACAACGGGCTCTATAAATACCGAAATTTACATCAAGGAATGTTACATAATGTGTCCACTTATTTTTGCCCGACTTGGCATGCTGTCACTATGGTAAACAAGCCCTTGAGTGGTAAAAGAACAATAATGTGGTATTTGTACCAAGAGAGGCAATTCCTCCAAACTGCCTGGAGCTGAGTCCAGTGGATAAATATTCGGCTCTTGTTAAAAGAGAATTAAAGAGAACAAAAAAGGTGTCCAAAAGTGTGGTAGATTTTAAACGGAGATGGACAACCTGTTCGAAAAAAGTGACATAAAGTACTATAAAAACCATAATGGAAGGGTTTTCGAAAAAGGTTCAAAATTTCATCATTAGTGATTAGAACTATAAAAATATTTTTTTTTTTGTAAATTGTAACAATAATTTCAATCAAATAAAAAAAGATTCAAAATGGTAAGTTTAGTGGTTTAATTTCTATTCATATATGTATGTTAAACATTTTTCGATCTCAGTCCTTATATCATGATAGTTTAAACAAATTCTTGTTGTTCTTTAAACCAAAAAAGGTGTTATTTGATGACAAAATAATAAACATAGTTCAAAAGATCTTATTAGTTTAAAACTTTTTTTGTTTGAAACACAACAACAATTTGTTTAACTATTATAATATATTAGGACATTATGACAATATGACCTATTTAGCAGACCATTTTCATTCCCCAGTTATGATTAAAAACCTTGTAATCTGATTTAAGCCGTGAAAAAACGAGGTTTTGAAACTCTACATCAAACGTTATCCGATTTTACTAAAATGTTCAGCATTTTCTGTTTAGACGGCGAAATACAATTTTAGAAATTGAGAGCATCAACAATCGAAAAATTTCATTATAAATACAACCCTAGTACAAATATTTCATTTATGTTATTGGTCCTTATGTAACTATTTTTAATCATTGTAAAGATACATGAAAAACTTTTTAGTGATTGACATCACGGAAAAAAATACAAGATTGTCTTTAAGGCAACTAAAAATAAAATTGTATAAAAAACCGTTTATTTGAAAATAATTAAAAATTCCTTTATCCACTTAATGTCACTTCAAATCAGTGTGTTATTTTTCTCCCACTCATACATTTATCGATTCACAAAATGACAAAAAACACAAAAAAAAAAAAAAAAACTTTCCTTAAACATTCCTCTTTTGTCAAATAATTTTAATGTCAACATTTAAAGGAATGACCTAAAATGTAATTCGAAAAGATAAAAACAAAATGTTGAAAATTTTCCACAGTTCATTGAAGTCAGTGGAATGTTGTAAAAGTGTTACATAAATACCAAAAAAACCTTCAAAACTTATTAAATATAAGAAAACTTTTATATTTTACTGAATGTATAAAGAAATATTTGAAGGTCAGAAAAGGCTGTTTAAAAAAATACATAAAAATCTCAATTTCGCTAAAGAAGGAAATTTTAAATGTTGAATTTTAAACAACAGAAATACATTTTTTCACACAAAAAATAAAACACTTGATTTTTTATCATAAATTCTGTTACTAAACTAACAATAATTGCAGTTTTATCGAAATATAAAATAATTTTTCTAAATTGCCACAATTTATTTTTGTTTAGTTACTATTAGCAAAACTACCCCCACGTATGAGTAATAAAAAACTATGTGCAATAATTTAGCAAAACTCATACGTCTTCGAACTCCTACAACATAAATGTTGTAACACACTAGTACATTTCATACAAATTGAATGTGTATTTAATAAAGTGCTATCATAAGTTACACTTTTAGTCTTAAAAATAAACTCAAAACATATAAAAAGAAAAGAACAAAATTCTTTATTTATTTCCTCAGCAACTGAATGTCTGCAATAATGTGCTACTAACGATGAGTTAAATAATGTTCTGCATCATTACGAAAATCATTGCCAAGGAATGACTGTGTCTATAGCAATTTTATTACACTGGTATATGGTGCCGCGATACAATACATTTATTTTGATATAAATTCAAATTGAAAGAAATGTAACGACCAGAAAAGAATGTCAACCTGGCACATAAAAAAACTGTCATTGAATATATAATATAAGCAAATAAATGAGTGTGTGTGTGTGTTGGAAAACGGCATTAAAAGTATAAAAAGAAAATAAAAAAGTCATGTTGAATATAAATAAAACAACCTGATGACTGTGTGTGACAGTATAAAATCGAGAAAAACGCAAATTCTATAAACACTTTAGAGCAGCTTAAAGAAAGATAATTCAATGGAATTCGTGCTGAAAGCAATCATTAACAAACTTTGTTCATGTGTTTGGTTCTTTATTCTTTCACAAACAGTTTTGTTATACTGAGCCCAGTTTTTTTCTACCTTATTGTTATTCTTTTGTTTAGTTTAACAGCATTTCTCTCCCACAATGAATGGACTTTAAGTATTTTTAATTTTTCAAAGTCCATCTGAACTTCATCAATATTTGTGTGCTTATCTTAAAAGAATTATTTTAGTTTAGTCATTATTAACGTTAGCTTCGTCATTGTCGGCATCAGAGTCCTTAACATTTGACATTGTTATCAATTTGAAAAGTTCATTTATCACTTTTAGTTCCGGTCTATTTGTTTCTCTATTTGAATGTGAAATAATTGCAAAAACATTAAATTTGTTTAGGAATTTTTACACAAAAATAATGTTTTTCTTTTATTCAATTTATTTTGCTAATAAAAGTTACACAAAAAACAATTTTGTTAAACTATTATTTTTAATGTCATTCAAAATGAAATTTTATTAAAAATCTTTTAGTTAAAACAAAACCAAACATAGCCGTGCTTTTGTTTATTAGCAATTATTTAAAAAATTGTATTGCGAAAGAAATAAATGTTTTTGAATTTGACAACTGTAAGTAAATATACATATTTTTAAACTCATTTATATATGTATGTATGTCTTTCGTTTAAGATTAAATTGCCAACCATTTCTGCCAAAAATATAAAATTGTTTTCTCCACGTTTTTGTTTAAACAACACTTAAAACTTTCACATTGCTGGGAAAGGAAGAAATTTAAACATTTTCGAAAATTTTAATAAAAATATTTTCTAAATTTTCCTCATTGTTGTTATATTAAGGACTGAGATCGAAAAATTTTTTAAAATACATATATATTAATAAAAACGAAACCACTAAACTTACAGTTTGGAATCTTTTTTATTTGATTGATATTATTCTTACAATTTACAAAAAAAATATATTTTTATAGTTCTTATAACTAATGATGAAATTTTGAACCTTTTTCGAAAACCCTTCCATTATGAATTTTATAGTGCTTTATGTCACTTTGTTCGAACAGCTTGTCCATCTCCGTTTAAAATCTACCACACTTTTGGACACCTTTTTTGTGCTCTTCAATTTTCTTTTAACAAGAGCCCAATATCTCTCTACTGGACTCAGCTCCAGGCAGTTTGGAGTAATTGTCTCTCTTGGTACAAATACCACATTATTGGTCTTGTATCACTCAAGACCTTTCATACCATAGTGACAGGGTGCCAAATCAGGCCAAGAAGTCTTATGAAAGGAAGCATCCTTTTTTGTAAACATTCCTTGATGTAAATTTCGGTATTTATAGAGCCCTTTGTAACAAATGTTTGGTTTTTTTGCCGCAACTGTATATTGCTTGCCATACCAAGAACTTTTTGGGAAACTTTGTCTGCTTTTGGGTCCTAAACTTTTCTTCAACATTCCTTCGAGCATCTGCAACATAAAAAAATTTACCCAGAAGCTGCGAAAAATGTTCCATACGTACATTTCGTCATCCATTATGCAGCAGGTATATTTTTTTATGAAATTTGACTTCAATTTCCGTGCTCTGTTTTTGGCCTCTAAATTTTTAGCAGAGTTCCTGTTAGAAACTTTTTGAGCCTTGTATGCTTTTAAACCTGCATTGGCTTTAACTTTTCGTACCAAATTGTCCGAGTACTGACCTAACCGGGCTGCTTTCCTACCGGATGTGTTGGAAACTCTTGGGAAAATGCTTTCTATTTTTTGGCTTTAGAAACATCATGTGAACCATTCCTTCTACCTGAACCAGGTTTTCTATCAACGGACACGTTCTTCCGGTACTATATAATAACATTGGAAACAGTTTGATAGCAGACCTTTGATTGTTTGGCCAACTTTTTGTAGGTCCAAGTTGGGTTTTTATTGAAAATATTTAATAATTTTAGTACGCACTTTTTTCTGGTCACTCATTTTAATTAGATTAACAACAAATTAATATAATTGACATTAAACATAATAACTGACATTGCTTTACAAAGGTAACTTGATAAAAAAAAATCAAATAATACTTGGGTTAAAAGTTTTAATGAAAAACGTGTGTTAAGAATTTTACGATCTCAGTCCTTATATGTTGGCGTTAAGAAATTTCCTCATTGCTCGCAATGGTTTTGTTGGTTTAAAGTTGAAATTTTACAAAAAATTCTTTAAAAAAAACAGCATTTATTTACTTGAAATTAAAATTATAAGAAAGAACAAAAGATAAATTTAAAATTTATGTTTATCCACGAATTCTTTAATAGCTAGAAATGTTTTTTGTTTCACCATTTTAGGTAATATTAGACGCAGTGTTGCCAATTTGGGAATGCTTTATTTTTAATCTGGATGGTAATGATAGTATTCTATAATATAGTGTGTTTATTTAAGCCCGATAGAACTTACAAGAGTTAACCCGTCAAATAAACTGTTATATTGCGCTCACTTTTTGACAAATTATAGACAACTTTTTTATTGCAAAATTGCGTTCAGCGATAAGAGTCATTGTTGGCTCAACAGGTTTGTTAATAAATAAAATTGTCGCATATGAAGAGAGACCAATCCACAACAGACCCTACAGACACCATTTAATTCAGAAAAATACACCGTTTAGCGCGCTTTACACGCTAGTGGTATCATGGGACCTTACATCTTCAATTGATTAATGAATAATTTTTATGTATGAACTAAGGATGGCATTGATTCGGGTGAGATGTGACCGCAACCATAGATTTTTTTAAATCATAATTTGGCGATAACGTGAATTCGGCAAATGCGATTTAACACCTCTCGATTAGTTCCTGTCGGGCCACGTGAAGTCATCGGTTTATGCTGATAAACCAGTAACAATTGACGCCTTGGAGGCGAATATTGTTCGTGTTTTTCGTCACATACGGCCAGAGATACCTGAAAAACTTGTCCAAAATAGGACTTCCGGAATGCGCATCGTCAAGAATAGCCGCGGTTGCCATGTATTGATCTTTCTACTAAAATTTTTTGTTTGAGAAATTTTTTTGATTATATTTTAACACGCTATTAGCATGTTTAAATTAGCTGCATTCGACAATCAAGTAGAATAAATATGATGCTGTTTTGATAGAACCATACCTGTGAATCGTACTGAAAGAGTAGATCCAGACTATATACAAATGATCAACCTATAACATTCAAGTATCGAACTAGGTCACAAAATCTGATTACAACTATATACATACATTGTAAATGATTACAAAATATCAATAGCATATTCTAATTATTAAGAAGTTTCACTGTTTTGTGGCTGATGAAATATTTAATAAAAAATCACGAGAATAGGAGAAATTTTATATCAATTTCTGGGAACGAACAAAGTCCATGAAATTAGCAACTCTAATAGAAATACAAACATACACAGAGAAAACAGATTCGTGATGGCAACCAAATTTCATTACAATCTTTCGATTCGGTTGCACATATAGAATTGTTTGGTTCTATCAACAGATAGTCTATCAACAGATAGTTACCCCTTCTAAAATGTTGTAGCCACAACTGCAAAATTCGGTTACTAATTGGCAACAAATTCGGTTGCTATCACGAATCTGTTTTCTCTGTGTACCCAGCAAAAAATTATATGACAAAGACGTAGTTCAAGCAGGAGTTCAACTGATAATGAAGTAGCTAGATTGAGGTGAATCATGCATGATATTTGTATAAGTGTGCCATTGAAGATCATGTGTTTATTCGAGAATTTTAATATGCGGCTCTCCATTCGAATGAGTGAAAAAAATCAATGCAAGTTCATTGAATCTATTTCGTTTTTCTCATGGGTGACAGACATTCATTTTTTAAATTCTTTATGGAAAAAATTTTCAGTGATTTAAGAGAAAACATGAACACCGAATGTATATGAAATTGCATACCTAAAAAACACTTTAATATAATACAATTTTAGAGTAAAGTGAAATGTTAAAAACATTTTCGAATTATATTTTTTAGCACTTCATTATTAACAATTTGAAAGTGTTCGGATGACAACTGGAAGTGTTTGGTGGCTGTCATTCAAAATCGATAAAGCCGTTATCAAAGTCAATTAAATTGTCTTCCATATCGACAAAACTGTCTTCAATGACTGCCGACCGGACTTCAGCAATTGCAAAATATGCTGATAAAGCTAACCTTTTGGCTGAATTATTTGCAAATAATTCGAACTTACCGGAAAGCAATCAACCACTACCCGAGCTCGAAAGAGTATCATTTACTATGCCGAATATATTCTTTCGCGCTCGTCTAGTTAAAAGGGTTTTAGCGGATCTCAACATAAATAAGTCTCCTGGGCCTGATGGTATTCCGGCACTGGTCTTGAAGCAGTGTTCTTCGACGCTAGCTCGACCATTTGCTAACATTATCAGCACTTTATACCGTGCCGGAAAATTTCCTAAAAAATTCCCAAAAAAGGGAGAGGTTAACAACCCTGAAAATGATCGCCCAATAGCAATTTGTTCTGCACTTTCAATGTTATCTTGTGAAACATTTGGAGTCCAACAATTTACTCAGCGACCGGCAGTATGGCTTTCGTAGAGGACGCTTTACGGGAGACTTGCTAGAATTCCTAGAATACATCGTTTTCGCGAAAGTAAAATGGTGGCTCTAGACATTTCTAAAGCGTTTGATAGAGTATGACATAGTGCACTTTTAGCAAAACTTTGTCGGTAAAAACTTCTCTCGATTTATATCGAGCTTTCTCAGAGATCGCACTATACGAGTTGTTATAGATGGAATCTCATCAAACGAGTTCAAAATCAATTCAGGGGTACCGCAAGGTTCCGTCCTTTCGCCTACTCTATTTCTTATATTTATAAACGACCTTCTATTTCAAACTTCCAACCCTATCTACTCTTTTGCTGATGACAGCAACATTTGCCATTCATATGCGTTCAATTATAGACCAAGCCTGTTGGAGATTGGGGCAATGAGGCAAAACATGAATGATACGCTTAACTAAGATCTTGCGACAATCTCTGAATGGGTTTGTGCGAATAGAGTCGATTACAATGAACGCAAGACTCAATGCTGTATGTAAACATACAAATGCTCAACAGATCATGTTGCTGAATCTGTTTTTATGGGTGGAGTAAATATTAAGGAATCGGAAGCTATTGATGTGATGCGATGTCCGCTGAACAAATCACATTTTTGGAGTGTCGAAAGAAGCATTCAAGTGCCTTGGTTTTCTAAAACGGTGTAAGACATATTTCACTCCATTTGATCTCCTTACTATCTACACCACTTAAATCCGACCAAAAATGGAATACAACTCTCATGTGTGGGCCTGTGCTTCGAAGTCTATTTTGGAGTTACCGGACCGCGTACAGGAGGTGGCGAGGGTGCTTATTGGTGGCAATAGGGTATCCAGCTCTATGGACTCACTGGAACATCATCGCAATGTGGGTTGTGTTTCACTGTTCTACCGATACTACAATGACATATGCTCTGTTGAAATTAGGGAACCTGTTCACGAAACCCCTAGTTTTTTACGCAACATAAAAAAAAATTTTTCTTTACCCGTTCTGTCCGTATGTGGAATAAGCTTCCTCCTGAAGTCTTTCCTGTCACTTTCGATAGAGGAAAATTCAAATCAAATGTACAAAACACTACTCTCTCTATCCTCCCTCCCATAAAATTTTCTGAATTCAGTTGCAACGATTCTTCAAAATTTTTGATTTTCCTCATATATGTAGGTAGTTTTTAAATATATTGCCCAACATTTCTGCCAAAAATATAAAATTGCTTTCGCCACGTTTCTGTTTCAACAATACCTAAGGTACGTTCACATTGTTGAAATATATAGCGAAATAAGTGTGACCACAAACGTGTATTCACTAGGCAACTACAAGAATACTATGTAGAAATTAAACTATATTCTCTAACTACAGCTTATTTGTGAAAATGACTACAAAATTAAGTAAATCAGGGTCGCTTTCTATTCCACAAAATGGTTTTTAGGCGTTTTGGTTGGTACTTACAAAAACCCACACACATTTATAATATCCTCCATGACAATATAACTTTAGGTTATTAAAAGCATAGTAATAATGTTTCTTTAAACAAATTTCTACCAAAAAGTTTACATAAACATCAATATATTTTTTTCCAAAAAAATTATTTGTAAATGTTGCCTGGGATTATAGCAACTAATAACAAAATCCATTCATACAAACACAACAAAAAAGTGACGACAGATACCCACAGATAAAAAGTTTTAACTTCTATAGTATTTAAACAAAAATTGAAATATATATGATAGAAAAAAAATGCTAAACAATAGGTATTATTATGAGTGTCATTATTGCATGTCTTTGTTTTGTCAAAATATGTAATCATTGTTATAGGATTTTCCAAAGATTAATGACTAAATATTACAAGTAATGACAGTTTGTTTAGATAAAGATAAACAATAATACCAGGCAAATAATAAAATAAAAAAAAAATGAAAACAAATGACATATTTAGTTTTGTAAAGCAGATGAAATAATATGGAATGAAAGTATTTAAGGCTGTAAAAAGTAATCACTTTTGGAAAGCTAAATAAAAAGTAACAACATAAATTATAATTGCAATTGAAGAGAAGAACAATTTGTATATAAAAATTAAATAGAGAATTTAGTATTTCATATGGACGCAATTTTGCAATATAGCAAAACTAACAGTTTGCACTTTTAACTAGAATCTCTTGATATTTCAAAGTTTCATCAACATATTTGGCAAATGTTTTAAAATGTTTAATAAGGACTGAGATCGTAAAATTCTTAACACACGTTTTTAATTAAAACATTTAACCCAATTATTTTTGGTTTTTTTGATCAAGTTACCTTTGTAAAGCATGCCACTTATAATGTTTAATGTCAATTATGTTCATTTGTTGTTAATCTGATTAGAATGAGTTACCAGAAAAAAATGCGTACTAAAATTATTAAATATTTTCAACAAAACCCAACCTGATACTACAAAAAGTTGGCCAAACAATCAAAGGTCTGCCGTCAAACTGTTTCCAATGTTGTTAAACAGTTCCAGGAGAACTTGTCGGTTGATACAAAACCTGGTTTAGGTAGAAGGAATGGTCCACATGATGTTTTTAAAGCCAAAAAAATAGAAAGCATTTTCAAAAGAGCTCCCAACACCTACGGTAGGAAATCAGCTCGGTTATGTCAGTACTCGGACTATTTGGTACGAAAAGTTAAAGCTAATGAAGGTTTAAAAGCATACAAGGCTCAAAAAGTTCCTGACAGGAACTTTGCTAAAAATTAAGAGGCCAAAACCAGAGCACGGTAATTGAAGTCAAATTTTATAAAAAAAATATGACGAAATGTACGTACGGAAAATTTTTCGCAACTTCTGTGTCAATTTTTATACCCTACACCACCATAGTGGGGAGGGTATAATGGATTTGTGCAGATGTTTGTAACGCCCAAAAATATTAGTCTAACACCCACCTTAAAGTATACCGATCGACTCAGAATCACTTTCTGAGTCGATTAAACGATGTCCGTCCGTCCGTCTTGCTGGCTGGCTGGCTGGCTGGTTGGCTGGCTGTCCATGTAAAGATTGTGCGCAGAGTACAGGTCGCAATTTTAAAGATATTTCGATAAAATTTGGCACATATCATTTTTTCTGCCCAAGGACGATCCCTATTGAAACTGGCTGAAATCGGTCCATTATTTGACCTAGCCCCCATACAAATGTCCTCCCGAAAGTGGATTTTATCCGTCACAAATGTTTAATTTATATAGGTATCTACACAAGTTTTTGTCCAAATAAGTTTTATATATAGGGAATTCATGTCACCAAATTTTATTATGATCGGTCCATAATTAGTCATAGCTCCCATCGGCCTGCTTCCAATAATCACTTTAACGAGCATAAATCTCCTACAAATGTTGGTATACACATAAAATTCAACATAAATAACTTTCATATAAACATTAATCACGTGACCAAATTTCGTGGTGATCGGTACATAGTTTGTCATAGCTCCCATATAAGGCCCACTTCCGAAAATCGCTCACGAACATAAATTATTGAAATTTTGAAAGAAAAATGTTTTTGCTCACTTACTTAGTGTAGGGTATTATCTGGTCGGGCTTGACCGACCATACTTTTTTACTTGTTTTATATTGCAGATGCTCGAGGGAATGTTGAAGAAAAGTTTAGGACCCAAAAGCAGACAAAATTTCCCAAAAACTTCTTGGTATGGGAAGCAATATGCAGTTGCGGTAAAAAAGCCAAACATTTGTTACAAAGGGCTCTATAAATACCGAAATTTACATCAAGGAATGTTTACAAAAAAGGATGTTTCCATTCATAAGACTTCTTAATGTGTCCACTTATTTTTGGCCTGATTTGGCATTTGTCACTAGGTAAGAAAGGTCTTGAGTGGTACAAGAACAATAATGTGGTATTTGTGTTAAGAGAGACAATCCCTCCAAGCTGCCTGGAGCTGAGTCCAGTAGAATGATATTGGTCTCCTGTTAAAAGAGAATTTAAGAGCACAAAAAAAGTGTCCAAAAGTGTGGTAGATTTTAAACGGAGATGGACAACCTATTCGAACAAAGTGACAGAAATCACTATAAAAACCATAATGGAAGGGTTTTCGAAAAAAGGTTCAAAATTTCATCATTAGTAATTAGAACTATAAAAATATTTTTTTTGTTTTTAAATTTGATTTCAATCAAATAAAAAAAGATTCAAAACTGTAAGTTTAGTGGTTTCATTTTAATTAACATATGGGCAATTCCATGCCATCGTACGTAGCATTTGTACGCCTATAGAGTGAAAAATAATTTGGCCTTTATGTTCCATTCAGAGGGTACTATATTTTAAAAAAAATAATAAGTTCTTTCGAAACATTGTTGCCCAAAATATAGAGCGAAATACGGGTATATCGTACGTGATATAAAACGGAAGTCATTTTGAGGTACATGTAGAAATATGCGAAAATTTGCGTATCGTGAGAGGCGTTAGGTTTTCTTTTAATTTCTTACACTAAACCAAATATTTTTCCTTTGCAATCCATCATATTTAAATAAAAACAATCTTTGGATGATTTTAAAATAAATATAATTTAATATCGTACGTGACATACCGTACGTGACAGATTTTTCTCTTATAGTAAAACAATGTATATTCTGTAAATATATGTATACAAAAACTAAAAAATAAATAGAAAATGGAAAATATACATTCGGTTCTAATAAACAATTTTATAATAGCAAAAAAACAGTCAGAGTCAAATTCATTTCGTACTACATGCTAATTGGAAGCTTAGTTTTCGCCACAATTTTAGCCTAAAACATACCAATTAAATTAAAAAATTAAATAAAGCCAGTTTAAACTGTTATTTTTGCACTTAAAATGTTGTAATAAGCTTTATATACTTTCACATAGTAACATTTTAGTGTTTTCTTCTATTCAAATCATCTTGAAAACATGTTTCAAGGGTTTTTGTTTTTGCAGTCGTGGTAGTCATTCTCGTGGAATTGCCCATATATGTATTTTAAAAATTTTTCGATCTCAGTGCTTATATAACTAATGATGATGACAAATACCAATTGATCCAATACTATACATACTGTAACCTAATGACTTGTAGTAAAAGAACTACATTCAATATTAAATTCAAAATTCTGTTTCTAATAGCAAAATATTAAATTATTAAAGCAAAACCCACAATTATGAACTTCGCCACAAGTTTGCAATAATTCTGAAAATTTATAGTTAATTTAATTAATAAATTAAATAACCCCCACACAACAATGAAACAACACCCCCAATGACATTTTTATTAAGGGTTGTTTAATTTTTTTTTTTTTTTTTTTTTTTTGAGAGGAATACATTTTATTTTGTAGTTATTTTATCGAAAGCATAGCTTAATAAAAGTTTATGGTACTTTGGAGGTGCTCATAGATTTACAGCTTTCAGATATATAAAAAAGCGACTTCGCTCAGTAAAGATTTATTGCATCGACTTCCGCCAGCCGGCCGTATCAAAAAACGGCTTCGCTTAGTAAATATTTCTTGCATTGCCGTGGTGATAAAACCTTAAAGGTTTTTGTAAGCACTAATAAATACATTGCATTCGAATTGAGAATAACT
Organism: Calliphora vomitoria; assembly: GCA_942486065.2. NCBI lineage: Eukaryota > Metazoa > Arthropoda > Insecta > Diptera > Calliphoridae > Calliphora > Calliphora vomitoria. The sequence continues at coordinate 38,950,163 of OW818029.2, forward strand.
TCTCATCTGTTGGGAGTTATTCCACATTTATTGGGACCAATATATTAATTATTATAAAACTGCAGTAATTTCATACTAGGCCTTGGGAATTATTTAGTTTTTTTAAGATTGGGAATTAGTTGTTGGGATTTATTTCATTGGGAGTTCTTTCACGGTACCCACTAAATCCTGTAATTTTATGTCTCCTCTCATCATTTATACACATTACCCAATTATTATTCCAATTATTAAAAGCTTTTAATAAATCAGCAGTAAACAAAAAACAAAAATATTATGCCATTGTCAGTAACCAATCAATTATAATTTGCAATTGACCTTCTAGCATTACATCACTCTATCGCATTATTTTCTCATCATTAAAATTTAATTAGTTAAATTTAGTTTTTTTTTTGTTACGATTCAAAAGAAACGACATCAATTTCAACTTACCGACACAAATGTCTTAGAGACATAACGCCAAATACTTGCTCTATTGGCACAATATTATCACGTAATAAGCAGCCATAACGCTCCACAAACATATCACGTCGGGTATTGTACAGAACAATGGGCTGGAATAAAAATCATTAAAAAGAATAGAAAAAATTTTATTTAAACAAATAAAAAAAATTTTACATTTAAATATACAAAGGCATAATAAAGTGTGTGTGCTTCTAATTAATATTTCACCGCAAATGTCAATTATTATAATTAATTTAAGGAATTTAAGAAGAAATTTAAAATTTATATAAAATAAAAACAAAACAATAAAGGAAACTAAAAACTGATTTCTTACTAAAATCCAATTATTCTTCTGAAATATCAGATTAGTCATTAAATACAATTTCTTATAACAAAAGGAAAAACAATTTTTAAACAAAACAACTCAGAGTGTTATGCATGTTGTAAGTAGGTCATGTCTAAATATGCAAACAAAAATTAAAAAAAAAATATGCAGAAAAATTTAAATTAATTTTCTTGTAATAAAATAATTGTTTCCAATGAACATTACAAGGAATATGAATTCGAAAAATCCAAATTAAAATTTAAATTAATTTTCTTGTAATAAAATAATTGTTTCCAAAGAACATTACAAGGATTTTCCAGTTTTCAGAATTTGTTTCATAAATTGACAAAAAAAAATAGTTGGTCAATTCACAAGGTCTCTTATCATGTCATATTGTCATAATGTCCTAGTATTTCACAATGGTTTGAAAATGTTGTTATTACCTTTCAAGCAAAAAATATCCTAAAATAATAAGTACTACTCTGTATCCTATGTTTATTGTGTTATCGTAAGTCCCCATCCATACTGTGAAACATTTGCTGCAAAACATTTGAGTTTGTCGATGAAAGGGGAAAGAGGAATGGAAAAGGGTATTCTGTTTCATGTACATAAAGTTTTTGTTGAGTATGTCATCCACATTTATTCGTACATATTTGATCTGTACAGAAATGTCAAAAACTGAAAAGCTAAAACTTCACTGTGTGGACACGAATGCAGTTCCAAAAGAGAATTTAAAAATGTTTTGCAGCAAATGTTTCACAGTGTGGACCGGGACTAAGTAGAAACCTGCGCCGAATGCCTAAGAGTCGGCTAAGCCGGGGCGCCGAGTCGTGAAATATTATTATGACATTATGACAATATAACATGACAAGAAACCTTGTGAATTGACGAAATATATTTTACAAAAGTTTAACCAATTTCATTACATAATATCATGCCACACAATATTTTTTCATTTAACAAACATAAAACCCGACGGACTAGATGTTCCTTACGTTTCATAAGAAACATCTATTGGTCTGCAACCAATACTCGATGTGTTGTGGTGTATAAAAAACTCATTGCTAATATTTTATTTAAAGAAATGTGATTATTTACAAAAGTTTGTTCACCCACAGTTTCTAAATTCAAAATTAAAGCCTACTTAAATTAGAGCTACTAGATTTTGGACATTTTTAGATCCTACAAATAATTGTGTTAATTCTTTTTGACGAAGAAAAAGAGAAACAAAAGTATACAGATTTTTTAAATTTTGCACACGATCTTGTTAATAGATCATTCGTCAAATGAAATTTTGACAATAACATTTAAAAAAGTTATTAAAATTAACAGTTTAAGTTATAGCCTGTTAATGATCATCTGAAATATAACTCGACCCTCTAAACCCTTTAAGGATTTACAGTAAATTTTTAGAAAATGTATGTTTTTCACAGATATCTTTGAACTTGGCTATTATAACGCGTAGATACAAATTATTTATAAAAGACACCTGCCATTATGTATGAATTATAACATCGTGTAAATGTTCGCCGTGGCTCGCATTCGAATCTCAAATTTTCCATGACTCTGATGCTTAAATCAGGCTGAATTTGAACGATGGCATGGATATGTTGGCCGCTGTGGCTTGTGCCTTATTCGTATAGACCTGCGACTTAGAAAAACCCCATAAGGTAAAGTCTAAAGGGGTCAAATCGCACAATCTCGGAGACCAGTTTACATCATCTCCACGTGAAATGACCATGTTATCAAACCGCTCGTGCAGAATATCCAATGTGGCATGAACATTTATCCAAAAATCGGCCTGATCCCCGAAGATGATTTTTTTTTTATGAAAATAAGGGTCAGTTGCCATTGCACGTGTTTTTGATCGCCGTCCATAGTGATTTGGCAAAACAAACTGAACAAATTAAACCCAATTCAACAGATATAGCTTTAATAATATGTCCGATGTCAAATGTCAAAGTTCGGAAGTCCCTCTTGGACCACCCTTTATTTATGTAGAATACATATAGAAATATATGATTTTTTGTATACAGTTATTGCAGATAAATTTAGGTGAAACTGAGACAGTTTTGAGTATAAATTATTAAAGCTTCCAGGACATATTTGATTATTCATTTAAATTACTTAAGGAACAAATTTAATTAAAAGCAAGTAAGAAAGTATAGTCTGTCAAGCCCGACCATATGATACCCTACACCAAGAAAGCGATTATGAACACTTTTCTTTTAAAATGTATAAGAGATTTATGATTAATTATGGATCAATCGTGCCACATAAAATTAGGTTGCATGTCTTCTTTATACATGAAACTTATTTGTATTGAATTTTATTTGAATACCAACATTTTTAAGAAATCTATACATGTTAAAATTATTTTCGGAAGTGGGCCTTATATGGGAGCTTTGACTTATTATGGACCGATCGTTACAAAATTTGGTGACATGACCTTTTTATACATATAGTTTTGTTGTGTTGAATTTCATTGGAATACCAACATTTTTAGGAGATTTATGCTAGTTAAAGTGATTTTCGGATTTGAGACTTATATGGGAGCTATGACTAATTATGAACCGATAGTCGAAAGATTTGGTGGTGCGAGTTCGGCTTATATAAAACTTATTTGTGCTGAATTTGGTTTGCATATCTATATAACTAAGATATTTATGAGAGCTTAACTATTTTCAGATAGGGCAATCGTACAGGGACTAGGAGAAATAATGAACCGATTCTAAACAAATTCAATAGGCTTATCTATAAAGTTGCGACCTGTAGTTTGATTACAAGGTTTACATGGACGGACACAGCTTAATCAACTCATAAAGTGAGTTGATTGGTATACTTCAAATTGGGTGTTGGGACAATATTTTTGCACGTTACAAACACTAGCACTAACTCAATATACCCTCCCCACTATGGTGGTGTAAGGTTTAAAAACTTTACTAATTCGTAGTTTATACGAAATTTGTTATCGTTAAAAAATAGTTTGTTTTAAAATTTAAGTGTTTTTAATAGACTCATCTTGAAATCTTTTGTTTAAATGTAACACTATAAACGATGTTAGAATTAGCAAGCTATAAATTGAAAGAAGCCCATTATCAAGTTTGTTCGTATAATTTCGTTTGTGAATTAATATTTTAGTGAATTATGTCTATAATATACTTCCGTAACGAATCAGAAAGTTTAAGATTTCTTCAAAATGCTTCTAAACAGAGTTTAGAATGCGAAAATAATTGTTTTTTTTATATAGGGTTTACTATGCGGTAACTATACATATATAAAAATGTTAAAGAAATTCAATAAAATCCTTTTAAAGATTAAATTATTTATATTAAAGGAATACACACATTTTAAAGTGACATCATTTAAATATGTATTAGCATTTTTTTTTTCCTAACATTAAGTCTTGTCTTCGGCAAAAGAATGTTAACAAAAAATATTTAAGTATCCTGACAACCCATGCGTATTTACATACACATATTTACAGTGTCGGTCAATACACATTGGACAAAAATTGCTTCTATACTATTTCTTTAGTTCAAACAAATGTGCACATTTTTCAGAACAAAAAATATATGATAAAAAACACAAAATGATGAATAATGTTGTCATTGTTAGAATGATTTATGTGCATATTAAACTTATTTATGTCTAATTTCATCACGTTATTAGCTATTATTACATAATTATGAATGTTAAAGTCATATTCTATGGGGAAACAGGGACATAAGTTGCCCGAACATATTTATGACAGCTCAAAACAGTGTTCCGAGGGGACATTTGTATGGTGGCTAGGTGAAATCTTGGAACGATATTGCCCATTTTCAATAACAAGCAACATAGATTATTTGTACATACTTACAAACGGTATGACAAAATCAATATACCCCCATCTTAATTAATTTCTAATTAAAATGGCTGGAACAAAATAAAATATTGCACTGGTGCTACCAAATGTGGAGGAATGAGGTGAAATGATATTTACGAAAAATGTTGTATGCCAAATTCTACGCTCAGCATTAAAATAAATATAAAAAAACTGTGGAAACTATTCACCGAGGAGGTTGACCAAAATGCACAACAAATGAAGATGCAACAATTGTAAGAGAGTTTCAACTTCCTCATTGGTTGAAATTTGCGTCTAACTGTACCGCGTTACAGTTTCTTGAAGTTTTTATTGGCCACATGCAATCGGTTTTTTTTTTTTTTTTTCATTCATTACCTAATATTTGAATACATGGTTTAAGTTGTTCAGCTTCCTATATCAACGTGCCACAAAACTTTAGAATTAAAAAAAATGTTGCCTTATCTTTCCTCGTTCTCATGGAATGAGGAGCGATTGACGGCCTGTCAATAACAGACTAAATCCCAAATACTGTACTGGAATATTTAAGCGTGTAAGCGGATATGTATGGGAATGGGGTAGTTTTTTGGAGAAAGCTTAGGATATTTACACAATATTTACTATATTATAGACAAACAAATGTTTAAAAAAATACTGAAAACAAGTAACAGAGCTAAATTCGGCTGTGCCGAATCTTATACACCCTTCACCTAAGTATACATATTTACGTATATTGCCTTTACCCATGCAAAACTCTTCATATAGCAACAACAACAACAAGAAAAAATCATAATATTATATCAGATGCAATTGCAAAAGATCCGATAATCATATTCATGCGTTGAGTGCTCACTGATAACTAACCAAATAAACACAACAATTATTTTGCACAATTGTATGTTGAAACAAGTAAGAAAGTATGGTCGGTCAAGCCCGACCATATAATACTCTACACTAAGAAATGAGCAAAAACATTTTTCTTTCAAAATTTCAATAATTTATATTCGTGAGCGATTTTCGGAAGTGGGCCTTATATGGGAGCTATGACCAATTATGGACCGATCACCATGAAATTAGGTAGTGTGATTTATGTCTATATGAAAGTTATTTATGTTGCATTTTATGTGTATACCAACATTTTTAGGAGATTTATGATTGTTAAAGTGATTATCGGAAGCAGGCTTTATATGGGAGCCATGACTAATTATGGACCGATCATCATAAAATTTGGCGACATGAATTCTGTATATATAAAACTTATTTAGAGAAAAACTTGTGTAGATACATATATAAATTAAACATTTATGACCGATAAAGTCCAATTTTGGTAGGACATTTGTATGGGGGCTAGGTGAAATAATGAACCGATTTCAGCCAGTTTCAATAGGGTTCGTCCTTGGGCAGAAAAAATTATATGGACCAAATTTTATCGAAAATCTTCAAAAATGCGACCTGTACTCTGCGCACAAGGTTTACATGGACAGCCAGCCAACCAGCCAGCCAGCCAGACGGACGGACATCGTTTATTCGACTCAGAAAGTGATTCTGAGTCGATCGGTATACTTTAAGGTGGGTGCTAGACTAATATTTGTGGGCGTTACAAACATCTGCACAAATCCATTATACCCTTCCCACTATGGTGGTGTAGGGTATAAAAACTGTGGAAACTATTCACCGAGGAGGTTAACCAAAATGCACAACAAATGAAGATGCAACAATTGTAAGAGAGTTTCAAAACGATTCACACACGTCAGCTTCTAAAGTAATAGATGCTCCACAATTAAGAGTTAAGTGGGCTTACAAGCTATAGAGCTGCGAAAATATCATTTATATCGTAAAGCTCGCTTTACAGTCGTAATTCAGCTATGGGCGGAGAAAGAACTCGCGTGTCATTGCCATTTTTGCTTAAGCATAATGAGGCCTTCCCTTTTTCGCTGCCTTCGATGGTTTTCCGGCTCACTTTCGTATTGGTTGATATTTGCGTCTAACTGTACCGCGTTACAGTTTCTTGAAGTTTTTATTGGCCACATTCAATCGGTTTTTTTTTTCCTTTCATTACCTAATATTTGAATACATGGTTTAAGTTGTTCAGCTTCCTATATTAAGAAATAGATCGATGTTTGTGACAACCATTTATATGATGAAGGATTTACCATATTATGTTGCTCTTATATCATAATCTGAGAACAACATATTATGATAAAATTATTCATCATATAAATGGTTGTCACAAACATATATATGTTTACTGTAACCATATATATGGTTGAAATATTCATGTGAATCGTAAATTAACCATATTATTGTTACCACAATCATATATATAGTTACTGTGACTATAATATTGTTAAAAATTTTGAAATGGTTACAGTAACCATGCACAAATGTTGAAATGGTTACAGTAACAATGCCCAACTATATTTTTTTTCTGCGTGTGTACTGGAACATTTAAGCATGGAAGCGGATATGTAAGGGCATGGCGTAGTTTTTCTGGAGAAAGCTTAGGATATTTACACAATATTTACTATATTATAGACAAACAAGTGTTTAAAACAAAGACCGAAAACGGGTTTACTTTAATTTCAATGGTAAATTCTCATTCGCAGTCATTTAAAAATAAATTTTTGTGTTACATCACTGAGAGAGTGATTTATTAGAGAACATTTTAGGTTAGGGGTTGAGAGAAACAGAAAAGAAACAAATACAAATAATCAATATGAGTGATTTATAATTTTTTTTTTTTCTTAAATTTGATGCAAATCAACGCTTAAGTATATTAAATTTATAAATCATTGAACGTAAAATTTTTTCACAAAAATTGACAATTGTTTTTTGAACTTGCATTACTTCATATTCATCATATTTTTTCCATAATTTGTTAAAAATTACTCAAAGTATGTTATTGTGTGCAAATAAAAGAGAAGTGACAGTTATTAAGATCAAGAACAATTGAATTGTTTATCTCACATCAACCATTAAAAAACAACCAAAAACTAATAAAGGTCATTCGAAATCATGTAAATAAAAATCATTTTGTAACTGTTATTTTGAGTGATTTATTTTTATCACAAAAACATAAATCACAATTTGGGTTATTTTCGATCTCTGGTTTAAAAACATATTGCAATAGAAAATGCTGCCTCATACTTATGATAAAATGCCCCACCAATGGACATTTCAACATGACAATGAACAGGAAGACGTTAATGTCATGCAGTGGCCAGTCACTGGACCTTAACTTTATAGAAAATGTATGGTACATAGTAAAATGAAAGGTAAATCGGGAATTGATACATCGAGATACAAACAAATTGCATTAAGTTATAAATGAGGCATAGTCATTTATTGCTAGGACAACAATAGAGAATCTAATTAATTCTTTACCTAAAAGATGTGCGGATGTTTTGAATAATTGCAGTTATGCAACAAAATATGAATCCAACATATTTAGTCGTATGATTTTTTGTTTTATTTTTTGTTAAATTTTTTTAATAAAGTTGTAAGATTTACACAAATTGTTAATAATACTGAAGATATATTTTTATTTTCAAAACTTTACTTTCGTTGAAATTTTAAAAAAACATGTTATGACGCGTGTATGTTTCCAATATGTTTTGAACGATACTGTTCGTATGGGTGTATAAATATAAATATGCACACGTGCACATATGCTGATAAACACACAAATACTTAGATATTTATATTCAAAAACACATTTACATACAGAAATACATATGTGTGGTAAATACTTAGAATTAAATATATATTTACAGACGAATAAGCAAACACACTTACCTTAAATGGCAATTCAATAAGCGGTATATTACGCAATAATATTTGTAAGCAAGATACATTTTGAAACACATAATTACGACCATTTTCAATCAATTTATCAAGTAAAGCTAAAACAACGGAACTGCCACCATCCGGCGGATTTGGTGCGGCGCCATATCTATGAGTGTATAAGAAAAAAAAAATTAAATAAAGATAACAACAAAGTCAAAGTAAATATTTAAATTAATTAAGTTATAAATCTACTTAAAATAAATAACAAACTCAAGTTTAAGGTACAAAAAAAAAAAAAAAACTTATTTTCCCATTGCCAAAACAATCCTTATAATGCGAATGTTTCTTATTTCTTTTTTTTATTTTTTTGCCTTTCAAAATAAATTTAAATATCAATATTCAAAGAAAATTTCCATAGAAAAACCATAATTTACTTTCAGTTTCTACTGGCGCCAATATTGTTCATAGTTATTTGTTTGCTTCAGACACATGTATATTTTAAATTAGCACAAGTTCTATTTTTCATTGAATATTGAAATACAATATGTACTATATGAAGTTTCTTTCTTTTAAAACTGTTTTATTTCATTTAACCAAGTGGGTAGGTACTCGTATGTCTGTGGGTACAACAATAAATTTAAATTTGGCAATACTTTTTTAAATGAAAAATAATACATATGCCAAATGAAATATATAAATATTTGTTAACAATGAAATAATATAATAGTAGTGGCGAAACAGGCTGAAATTCTGTTGTTACAATAAAGTTTTTTGTTTGTATACAGTTTTTGTCTGGGTTGATTTATGGTTATTGAAAGAATGAATGTGACATTAACAAAGAACTAGTGAATAATAGTTTATATTTGTACCGGGAGAGGCTTCTTTTCTTCAAGCCCATTCAAATTTCATCAGCTGTATATGCATTTATGAAACAATTTTGGAGAATCGTTGAAACTAATTTTTTTGTTTGTGTTTCGAAATAAATAATAATAAAACCTATTGGTAGATCACTGAAAAAACTATGAATCCGAAAGCTTAAGTTATTTATTTTTCAGCTTTTAAAATTATGGTAATTTAAAAATTGAAAATTTAAAAGTGTACTTTGAAACCTACAAGAGTTTTTTTATTACGATGTCTATGCTAACAGTTTCTAACTTAAGGTAGGGTCAATCATGGCAAATATTTACCCAAAAAAGCGTAGCCACTTTTTTTAGCACAAATGTGTTTAATGTTGTTTACTCTTACAAGTGTTTTGTAAGATAAACTAGCATCAAATAAATTTTTTATTTTTTTTTAAACGCTTTTATTAACTTATTGAATCTGCCTTTTATAGGCCTAGCAATAAGTATTTAAATCTTATAACTAAAATTAAAACTAGTTGCTCTCCACTCATCTTAGTCGGGTGGTAGATCAGCTCTACGGAGCCTGGATCGGGTTTGTATCTGCACAAGTTGTCTTGCAAGCGTATTGGGATGGTTTTGCAGCTTAACAATATATTTCTCACGGACTTTCTTGAACTCTTCCTTTGCCAATGTCACATCTAAGTCCCTGTGGATGTTTTCATTTCTTATATACCATGGTGCTCCCATCATGGTCCTACGAATTTTAGATTGAGCCCTCTGTATAAGATCAATACTGGTGTTGCTAGTCATTCCCAATAATTTAATTCCATACGTCCAAATTGGTTTTAAAACTGTCTTATACAGGATGACTTTATATTCAAGGCTTAATTTTGATTGATCACTGATTAACCAATGAAAGCTAGAGGCTTTTAGCTTCATGTGAAGTCTCTTGGTTTCAATGTGACGGCGCCAAGTAAGCCGTCTATCAAGATGAATGAATACCAAGGTAGGTGACATAATCAGACTGCGGTATATTAACGTTGTTGAGTGTGACAGGTGGGCAATTTCCTCTCCTTAGATCGAACGTAACATGTTTACTTTTCAGCTCATTCACCTTTATTCGCCAGTTTTTCAACCATGTCTCCACACGTAGGAGATAATTTTGCAGTTGACTAGATGCTATGAGTGGGTTTTCGTGTGAACTAATAATGGCGGTATCATCCGCAAATGTAGAGATTGTTAATTTATCGCACGTAGGCAAGTCAGAGGTGTATATCAAATATAACGTAGGTCCTAGTACACTTCCCTGTGGAACGCCAGCTCTAATCTTGTATTCTCTCGTCACATAATCATTGAACTTAACTCTGGAAAGTCTATTCGATAGATAAGACTCCAGCAATTTATGAGTACATAGTGGTAGTAAACATTTGATTTTATGTACTAGACCTTTATGCCATACCTTGTCAAAAGCTTGGGCAACATCTAAAAAGACGGCAGAACAATATTTCTTTAATTCAAAAGATTTTCTAATCTCTCCAGTTAAACGATTGACTTGTTCAATAGTGCCAAATTGGTGTACTGGGATAATATTTCCATCATTCAAAAAAGGTATGATCTTTTCCTGGAATATTTTCTCGAACAGCTTCGACAAACAAGGGAGTAGGCTAAGAGGTCTATAAGAAGATGGCAGGGTTAAATCTTTACCCGGTTTCGGTATCATTATTATTTGAGAAATTTTCCAATTTTTTTGATAAATTCCAAGTTTCAAGATCGCATTAAACAATATAGAAAGCACAATTATTGCCACATTTGGTAGGTTCTTAATCAATGATGGAGTTATTAAATCATATCCCGGTGATTTTTTCAAGTTCAATTTATTTTTAATTACTCTATTAACATCCTGAGGGCAAATATCGAATTGGGCTGCATTAGCCATTGTTGAAACCGGCAATTCTTCGAGCTCAAACTCATTTGCCGGGGAATTATGTTGCTTTTTCTATAGCACTTCGTGCCCAGGTTCCGTCAGCTTTGTGCCTCTACCGGTGGCTTAATGTTCCTTGTTGCCTTCCAAAGAGAGAAATTTGTATATTTTGTGCTCGTCAAACTTTTAATCTAATTTTCGTTTATGAGATGCTCTTCTAAATGAAGGGGTCTTTTTTAGTTTTCATACTGATGTGGACGGCCTCTGCTTTGCAGCAGGTGATCTATTATTTTGCCATTCTCTTCTGAGTCTTCTCTTTTCGAGAAGAAGTCTTTCAATATCCGAATTTGAAATAGGCGTATTAGTTTTTGGAGGGATTTGGCACCTAGAGTGTTCCAAAGCCGAAATGAAGTCATTGACGGTTGTATTTATGTCTTCCTCACACTATAAATTAGGATTTGTGTGGATATGACTGCTGATATATTTCCTATATTTTAGCCAATTTGTCTTAAAACACAAAGAGTCCTTAGAAAATCTTGGGTTGTTGGGTCTCTCGCAAAATTACAGGAGAATGGTCAGAAGATAGATCATAGGATATTTCTTTGGATACTGTATTTCGACTAATATTTCTACATGTGGCGAAGTCTATTCGATCAGGAATTTTGTTAGGATCAGTTGGCCAATAAGTTGAGAGTGTTTTTTACAAACCTTAAATGAATAACAAAAAATAGTAGAGTATAAAAACAAACAAAACATTTCCCAAACCTTTGCTAAATATACAAAACTAATAAAGATTTGTATAGTATATTGTACATGAGCAAAACCAAAAACAACAATCGGAACAATTAGCTTTCAGTCATCCGCATTATTTAATTTACCGTTACAATCGTACATTTGAATACAAAACAAATAGAGAAACGTTTTGTTTTCGTTCTGTTCTCTCTTATAATGAGTAAATCAATTACCAAACGTTGTTTTTTCTCAGAATCGTTCAATATTGTTCTTACTCTTTTCTTATCGCGCACGAGCAAAAACAATACAAAACAAAATCGCACAATCATTTTCATTGTTTATGTTTTGTTTTTGTTTTACTCATTGCAAAGAACAAAACAAAACGAAAGCAAAAGTTTCGTTTTGTTTGTTTTCCTACTCTGAAAAAAAGTAACACAAATGTTAATTTTTATATTTCTTTAAACCACAATAAAATGCAAATGTTTCAATAGCTGTGTTTTGTTAATAACGTTGATTGTTAACTTTGATAGTTAGCAGAAAAACGATATTAACCTGACTTGGTATCACTTAACATTCAAATAGATATTGCAGATTAAAATTTTGTACAATTTCTATTTAAAATAACAATTTTAATTTTACTATCTTTATTTGTAATTAAAAAATTGATATCAGAATATCGTAAAATACCAGTAAAAAATCGTCGTGATAGATAAAATTTATACATATGAAAACAATAAACATTTTTTATTGATGTCCAGTGCAGCAGCTTTTATCTCCAAACAGAGTAGATATACGTGTTTACATCAAATGAATTCACTTATTTGGCTTGTTACCAAAATTCTGAGGGCATTAAAATACACATACGAGTGTTGCTATACCCTACACCACCTTAGTGGGGAGGGTATTATGCGCTTGTGCTGATGTTTGTAACGCTCAAAAATATTAGTCTAACACCCACCTTAAAGCATAGCGTTCGATTATATTTCGATAAAATTTGACACATGCATTCTTTCGGCAAAGGGGCAAAATAGAACTTTATCGGTCATAATTAAGATGATTTTGAATTTTCAATTCACAAGGTATATTAGAACATTATGACAATATGACATGATAGGAGACCTTGTGAATTGAACAAATGTCTACCAAACACACTCACACTAAATCTGTTTGGCCAATTTGCCACATTCTGGTACAATTTATACCATTTTTTTCTTATAATGCCATTTTAAGGCAGATATTTCCTGTTTTATAAAACTTGACTAAAGTGTCTTAATAGGGTTAGATACAATTGGGGAATTCGATCGGTCTGCTATTAGGTCATATTGTCCTAATATATAATGATAGTTTAAACAAAATTTTGTTGTGTTTCAAACAAGAAAGTTCTAAACCAAAAATCCTTTTTGAACTTGTTAATTGTTTTGTCATAAAATAACACTTTTTGTTTGAAGCATATCAACAATTTTTTTAAAATATCATAATATATTAGGACATTATGACCTAATAGCAGCCCGTTTGAATTCCCTAAATATATCATTGTGGTATCTAAAGGAAATCTAATATATAAAAATCTCGTGTCACAATGTTTGTGTTTGAACTCCTCCGAAACGACGGAACCGATTTTTATGAAATTTTGTATGTATATTTGGGAGCTATGAGAATAGGTCGTAAAGTATATTTCATACCGCTAGGTCATGAGGGTGTCCCTATCCAGAATTTGTATTTACAATTTTTTTGCCAAAAACTTTTTGTTCGCAATTTTTTTTATTTGGCATTCAAAATTACCGATAATCCCAAATTTTCATCAACCGACCCTAACCCACTCATTTTTTAGCCGAGATTTTAGTATTTTGTATCAACAATATCCAAATATCAATACATATTTACCATTTTTTATGATTTTTTTATATATTTTTGTTAGGTACGAAAATAGGTCGTAAAGTACATTTCATACCTCTCCGTCATTAGGAGTCTCTATGCACCCATTATTTTTTAATATTTTTCGCCAAAAAATTTTGTTTGTATTTCTCTTCATTTGTCATCAAGAATACCTAAAATGCCAAATTCACTTAGAATACATTCGTTATTATTTATTTAACAACTAAAATATTTATTTGAAATAATTTGTCTGGCAGGACAACGTTTGCCGGTTCAGCTAGTATTTTATAATAGTAGGATCTAAATTTAGTGCAGAGAGTTATTGTGTGAAAACTTACAAATTCAAATGATTTTCTCTTCGAAAGGATTGACAAAATAACCCCCAGTTTTTTTTAACTGTAAAAAATCTTTCCCACTTTTTTGTTCAATTTTAAATTCCCGGGATTCTTGACAGAAATTACCAGGAATTGGGTAGTAAAAAATTGGTAAATTTCTCGTGAAATTAGGCGTATACATCTACAAAATTTTGTCAGTGTTATAAGAAACAAATTTTTAATATTCTTAGTCAAATTCTCCAAATTGTTTGAATTTCCTCAAAATGAATTTTCAAAGAATACTACATATTCAATATTTACATGCAATAGTTAATTGATTTTTGGAAATTTAATTTTTATTATTTCATATTTCTAAAATATTTTCCATACTTTAGAAGTAAATTATTTATACTTGAATTAAATACATATCGTAACATTATAGTTAATTTCTGGAAAAAACTGTATTTTTAATTTGAAGTAACTTTCTGATAATTGATTTTAGCTTAGTAACAATAAGCCCAACTACAATTTCGCGTTAAATTTTAAAATTACACTTTACAATTTAAAGCAATCAGCAATGCACTTAATGGTTTAAAACAACCACATTATGCCATTTAAGAAATACTGTGGTGTAAGCGAAAAAAGAAATAAAAAATTTTAAATGACTTTTAGCTATTTTTTATAGACTTACATAAGTATGTACATTTTCCTTCAACGTTCTTAAATAGGACTTTTCTAATGTAGGCTTTGTATGTAATGTATTTTTTTTTTATAATTCCTTTTCTCTTTTTGTTTTATATTTTTTTTCTACTGAAACAAATGCAATTGAGGCAAAAACAATACATTAATTCTTTTTTATTGCTAAGTATGCAAATAATGTCTAGATTAGATTTGAAAACATGTTTGGCATTTTACCAAAGAAAAGTGTAGAAAAAATAAAAAACAAACACACAAATGAGAACAAATTATATAAATAGACAGTTATATACATAGAGAAAATATACATAGAGCGGAAACTAGAAAAAAAACTCAAACCAAAAAATTACTCAAAAAAGTTACATATATGTACATACATAGAGTTAAGTCTTTGACAGGAGAGTTTCCGTTCTATGTATATTTTCTCTATGGTTATATATATGAGTATAAGCAGTATTAACATACTTACTAATATGTATGTACATTAGACCAGCCCTTCAAATACCTTTATCTTGGAAGGACTTAAGCTTGTTCAAAAATTAACTGCTGCAAAATAAACTTCTATTTGATTTCCAGCACGACTGTTTACAAAATATTTCTCAATTTGTTTTAAATATCAAATTGGAGCCATTCAAACAAAAACAAGTTCGGCTGTCGTATATACCCTTCTCGGTTTTAAATATCAACCTAACCTGACCTATAACGGAAATATATCAATCATCAGACAGACGGATATGGATATATCGACAGAATATATATACTTTATGGGGTCGCAAATTAAAAATGTAGAAATTGCTAACAGAATGACAATCTTATATACTTATACCCTTACCACGGTGAAGGATAAAAAATCAGCCCCTAAAAAATTAAACTGGTTTATTACACATATGTACACATTAGGATAGCTCCATTTGTGTGGAGGAGACATAAGGTGTCGATGTTCCCTACTAAATTTAAAGTTCATTTGAGGAGAGCATTTTTCGAAATTTTTTTCCTGGGCCTTACGATTTTCTTCATATTTCTTGTAAATAAAACATATAAAATATTAGCATGGTGTGAAAGATATTTTAAAGGCGCTTTTAATGACGTATATAAATTCTCATAAAAGTTAGAAAAAAATTTTAAGTTTTGGTCATTTTTGGCCAAAATGATAAATTTTGATATTAAATTAATTAAAGTAAATTGTTTAAATTAAAACATTAAAAATTATTTTTAAATTTTTCGAAATTCAATATAGCTCGAATATTATTTGAATTTTTCCAAACCTATATTCTTTCCGATCTGATGTTAAGTAGCTATATGTTTCAGACAATCACAATATTGATATTAAAACAAGTAAGAAAGTATGGTCGGTCAAGCCCGACCACATAATACACTACACTAAGTAAATGAGCAAAAACATTTTTCTTTCAAAAATTTCAATAATTTATATTCGTGAGCGATTTTCGATAGTCGGGAGCTATGACTAATTATGGACCGATCACTATGAAATTAGGTGGTGTGATTAATGTCTATATGAAAGTTTTTTATGTTGCATTTTATGTGTATACCAACATTTTTAGGAGATTTATTCTCGTTAAAGTGATTATCGGAAGTAGGCCTTATATGGGAGCTATGATTAATTATGGACCGATCATAATCAAATTTAGTGACATAAATTCGGTATATATAAAACTTATTTGGAGAAAAACGTGTGTAGATACCTATATAAATTAAACATTTATGACCGATAAAGTCCAATTTCGGGAGGACATTTGTATGGAGGCTAGGTGAGATAATGGACCGATTTTATCCAATTTCAATAGACTTGGTTCTTGGGTAGAAAAAATTATATGTACCAAATTTTATCAAAATATCTTCAAAATTGCGACCTGTACTCTGCGCACAAAGTTTACATGGACAGCCAGCCAGTCAGCCAGACGGACGGACGGACATCGTTTAATCGACTGAGTGATTCTGAGTCGATCGGTATACTTTAAGGTGAATGTTAGACTATTATTTTTGGACGTTACAAACATCTGCACAAATCCAATATACCCTCCCCACTATGGTGGTTTAGGGTATAATAAGCGTAATTTTATAAGGTTTGCATTGGTATACATTGTGTTAAAAACTAATAGTTTAGTTTAACCAAAATACAACATTTCCCGCAAAAAAAATGTATTTGTTTGTTACGTAATTAAAACTTTTAATCACGTTTCTTGTGATAAATGAAAAAAAATTTGTTAGAAAGTTTATTGTTTAACGACTTTATTGAAATTTTTTGTAAAAATATTCTTTCTTGAGCTATATGTTCACATTGGCAGGAAATTGGTTCAGAAAAATTCAAATAAACAAAATTGATTCTTGAAAAACGGGAATCTTAGTTTCGGTGAAATTATATGAGGATTACATATAAAAATTAAAAATAATAGTTCTAAAGTTCGAATTTTTTTTTAGCTTTAAGATATTTCATTGAGAGCGCAATTCAAAGACCTTTCCCATGATATTAAGATTTAATATCATTCCTTTGAGAGAAATATTTAAAAAAAATAATAATATGTTCCAAAAGATACATTTCTATTTTTTGATCCAGCTCACCAAATACTAAAACCAAGAAAAAAATTAAAAGTAGGGAACATCCAACACATTTTTTGGAACCAAACAATTATACTCATATATTTGATATATATATTTCTACGAAATAACTAGTATATCGAGGGACTATATTCAATACCATCTATCTTAGAAAATGCAAGTTTTCAGAAGTGCAAAACATATTTTTGTTGCTTATTTATGAGGAATATATAATAGTTTATTTTACAATATATTTTTATAACCATCATCAAAAAATATGGGGGATATATTGATTTGGTCATTCCATTTGTACCACAACAAAATACTTTGCGCAGACAAGGTCCTCATTCAATCAAGATCCTCATAAGATTCTATGACGATCCAGCTATGTCTGTGCGCCTGTAGGTCTGTCTATAAAAACACGATAGTGCCGAAGCAGTTATACGATTCATATATCTATATATATAAAAATGAAATGGTCCATGTATGTAATGTCATCACGACAAGAACGGCTGGAGCGATTTGGATTATTTTTTTTTATTCGATTTGAAATGTCCAGGAGATGGTTTGTAAAGAAAAAAAATTCAAAAATTCGGAAATTTAAATTTTTAATTTATTGCCTTCTCATTTTTCATAATAAGAGACATTTTTTGGAGAAACTTGAAGAACTAACATTAGTAAATAAATAACGGGAGAAGCCGGTGCGGTCAGCTAGTATATTTATATTTAAAATACAATAAGGGTCCTCATGTAAACGCTTAAATGCCTCGCAAACTGTGCAATCTGTGCATTTTTACACTCTCGCAAATGAACTGTCAAAAAATGTATGGAAATTCGTTTGCACAACTCTGATAAGTTTGCGCGACAATTTAGACTCGCAAACTTGAATTTATTGTGCATTTGATTAACAGCTGCTTTTGTTTACTTTTATTTATGAAAAATAAAAATCAAATAAAATATAAATATTTTGTGCATGTGATAATTGTGTAACTTTGGAACAGAATGATTGGATTGAATGACAATGTGTATGGAAACATTAACCCACAGCTAGAAGATAAAGAAAATCTTCCAAACTATGTACATATATCATCGTTTGATCCAAAGATTTAATTTTCATTCAACATTTTTAGAATATAAATGTATACAATTTGAAAAACTTTTTTTTACAGCTTTTGTTGAATTTATTTTTATTTGACATTTTTAACAAATATAAATTTTCTGTGTAAACTTGCACAAAATTGTAAAGGTGGTTTCATGAAACACGTCGCGCAAATTTGCACGTTTGCACAAATGGGAAACTTAAGCGTTTAAATGAGTACCCTTAATATATTCTGCATGTGGAAATTATATGAAATAATTGAAATAAAAAATAACTTTTTAAAAATATAGAGGGTTTTGCATTCAGATATATAAGACACATTATTTTCAAAAATGTCTACATAATTGCAGGAAAATATATTTTTTTCTTTTAAATTTATACCACATAAGTATGTTGT
The DNA here is from genome assembly GCA_942486065.2 of Calliphora vomitoria. Taxonomy (NCBI): domain Eukaryota; kingdom Metazoa; phylum Arthropoda; class Insecta; order Diptera; family Calliphoridae; genus Calliphora; species Calliphora vomitoria. The sequence continues at coordinate 38,968,991 of OW818029.2, forward strand.
CTTGTTTGCTGAACATTATGCCATCTAAAACTCATTTTCATGAAAATCTAAGATAGAGGATATTGAATATACCCAACAAACCAATTCATAAGCAAAATGTAACTGAATTGTAGAATAAGCTTATCATAACAGATTTCCTACAACTTTTTATAAGCTTATTTAAGTACAAAAAGTTAAATGTTTTTAAATAGTGTTTTGAAAATGCTTCACATGACAATTCGTTTTACAATAATACTTGCTATACACATAGTTTATATAACAATTTAGCAAATATGATTGCAAATGACTTATGCTTGCAATAGTTTTGTAAGTGTAAGTGTTTTTGAGAATAATATCCCGTTATTTGAAGCGTACCTTAATTTCGTATTATTTGTTGAAGTTTTTAGTCTCAGTGTTTTGTTCAAAGATTGAAGTGTTTTAAAAAGTTCAAAACTTTTAAAAAAGTAATTATTAAAATAATTTATAAATAAATTTCAGAAAAATTATATTCCTTTGAAAAACGAGTAAAAATATTATTTCTTTATATTCCCAAGCTTACAAAAATATTACGAATGTAAGCTTATACAAACAAATAATATTATCGCAAGGGTTCAGTTTTCATTATTACTTAAATAATTTTTAATAAGACTTTTACAATAGTAACCACAACACTTTTCTAAGCTAAAGGCTTATGTTTGTAAGCTTGTTACAAGTGATTTCTAAACAGTTCTGGTTTGTTGGGTAATCCCTCTGTATGCTAATGTGCTTATACACACATATATATAAACTTCTTCAAATACAAACAAAGAAAACATTAATATACACACACGTAATATATGTTCTCTTATTTTTTTTTTAAGAAAATCTATTTCAAATTTCTTGCACTAGCAACACCATTACACAAAATAAACGCAAAATACACAAATAAACAAAGTGTAACCTCATACAGAGTACAATTGTCGGAAAATTGCATCAATCGAAGTATGTATATGACAAAATAACTCCCAGGGATAAATTGTAGTTGTACATGATATCAGCAACCAATTTAACATGATTACAGTATATTTAATTATATGATCACCATAATATTGTTACGTTTTTACCTTTTAAAAACGGGGTTTATTTCCTTTAAATAAACCGGATACTTTTGATTGCAAATAAAAACAGTTTTAGTAGTTTAAAATTGTAACAACTCTTTATTTACTTAAAATGTACAATAACAACAGTCTAAATAATCACTCAGCGTCTTTATACACGTTTATCAATTCGCAGAAATGCACACACGCTCTATTACGTACAACCTTAAATGCACAAGACAGTTGATGTTAACTCTAACAGTGCCAATGATAAACTCAACTCACGACTGCCAGCTCTGCCACTTTACACGCGCCATCTATCAGGAATCTTCTACAATGCTCTTAACGGACATACTAGTACATTCGAATTCTAGAACTTTCGATGTTAATGTTAGCAGCTTAAACATTTAGTGTTGCCATACTTACAAACAATGCTAATAACCGCATGCTATCAACATTGTTGATAAGTAGAAGCTTCTACTGATGGACGTGTTTCTAAACATGATGAATGTAGCAGGCAGTCGTTACGGACCGTTAAATTCAAATCGCTATTGCACATTCGTAACAATATGTTACAATTGTGATTCACATAATTACATCAATCATATATATGATTGTAGTAACTATCTATATGTTTGTGGCATTCATGTCCATACTACCATATTATGTTGCTCTTAGATGATAACCATACGATGTAATGATTTATTACATAACATATACCAATCGATTGGGTATTTCAAAATATTTAAATAACACATTTTTAGGCATCAAATTAGCATAACTTTGTCGCGCAATGAGAAAAATGTTTAACACGAACAGTTTTTGTACGCTTAAGTTATCTGCGTAGATAACTTCAAAATGGGATTCTTGTCATTAGAAAAAAACTTTTTAAAATATGGGCCATATTAGTTCATGATTTCACCTAACTCCCATACATATGGTCCCCGGAATACTGTTTGAGTGGTCATGAATATGTATAAAATTTTGCACTAATATGATCTAAGTACTCTGAAATTATAATAAACAAAGTCCCGCTCAGAAAATGACTTGAACATTCATAATTGTCATAGCAATTCATATCGCGATGAAATAGGACATAAACAAGTTTTATATGAACCTAAATCTTTCTACCAGCTTTTGTTAGGATTTACACTCCCCATAAAACCACTACATCATAAAAATGTTTTATTATCACATATTGATAGTGGGTATACAAGATTCGGCATAGCCAAATATAACACTCTTACTTATTGTTTGCTGGGTTATCAACATATATGTAAATATACAATAAGTATATTTGCTAGTATATTCAACATATGTACACAATCAATGAGGTGTGGCGAACAAAATTTTCAACAAAAAATTGCCAAAAATAAATAATATTTTTTTTTTCTTTGTTTCTTCTCGCATTTTGGTTTTTGAATAACTAATATTAAAATGTATATTATGAACTTTTCTGCCATCACTTTCAATTTGTTATTTCTTGCCAAACATGTGGTTTGACTTATTTTACAAGTTATATTTATTTGCAGTCAGTTGGTTTGCAAGAACTTATCTTCAAATAAAGTAAAGTTTTGAGAACAAAAAAGAACATTAGTGGTTGACAGTGTTAGTTTAAGTTTGTTAGATAAATAACTACTTTATTTTGAATAAATTAAAAAAAAAACTTTTTAGTCTTTTTGTCTTTTTGTGTAATATTTTTGATAAAAAAAAACACTAATTTGCATAAAGATTTAGGTGTTACTGACATGAAAGATATATAGTTATATAATAGCTTTAAAAAAATGTAAGAAACATAGGGAACGTGTTTAATTTTTATACACAAATTGACAATATTTTTTCAAATATAAAAGATTTCTCTCAACAGACATCTGCCAGTTGACTCCTGTCAAAATTTGAACATGCTGCATCAATTAGTTTGTTTATGACAGACATTGATGGCAGACTATGGCGTGACTTGAGAAGAAAATGGGAAAAAAGTGAATTTCGTGTGCTCATTAAACATTATTTTTTGAGGAAAAAAACCATCACTCTAACCAAGCCTAAGCTTGATAAATACTATGGGAACTGTAGATAGATTTCTATACCTGTGATAATAACCTGTGGTAACAACTGTTAATACAAGTAACAGGTACATTAAGTCTCCCACTCAGTGTATAAAACGAAATGTTAAGTAACATATCGCACTGGCCTCTAAAGAGAGTCAACTCAAAATTTTTCTATTTTCACTTTTTTTAAGAAATCGAAGTACAGTGGTCATATCTACCCACTGTAAAAATCTTACATCATTTGCCCTACTCTTCAACTTTCATTGTACTTAATGTATTAAAAATAAAACAGTTTTCGGCCTCTACTTAAAATTGTTTGTCTTTGCTATGTTTTTATTAACAGACGTTTTTAAATCAGCAAATATTAGCTTTTTGTTTAAATAAGAGCAAATTTAAAAATGAAAATAAGTAATACATAATGTATTCTTCTTAACATTGTTGTTATTTGTTTAAGAGAACAGTGATTTATAAATTATATTCACTGAAAACTACGTCCTCCAAAAATCATGGGATAGCTCATCCCTAATGAAAGCTCTGCAGCATCAAATTCAATGGACAAAAGTAGTTTACCAAATTCAGTTGTGGATGAACCAGCACGGAATATGCCGAACGTTCTGGATGTTGAGGTCTCCACACCAGAAGCAATTGAAACAATTCTTTGGTGTTGGCCGATCGTAGATTGAACTTTCGAGAGATTGTGGAAGCCAAAGGCATTTCAATTTTGAATTCCCACTTGAGTATGAGTAAGCTTTCTGCATTATGAGTGCAGCGTTCGCTAACAATTGATTAGGTTTGTAGAATCGTGTGACATCTTCGCGGGAGTTTTTGGAGTTGTTCAACCACAATATGGACGAGATTTTGCGCTGTTTCGTAACCGTAGACGAAACGTGGATCTACTACCATACACCAGAAAGTAAACTGCAGTCAAAACAGTGGGTTTCTTTTTATTATTATTTTTTTTAAAGGAATAAACAAATTAAAGAAACATTGGACAATGTGCATAGGCCTAAATAAAAAATTATAAAATTATATTTTTTTTCCCCAAAAACCTGTGTTTCATTCAAAAAGTCACGCACATATTAACCCGCTCTCGTACAATTATTAAATAAGTGAAAAAAACTCTTGTTAGTTTAAAAGCGTATTTTAAAATTTTTAACATTTGAATTATCATAACTTTAAAATTTCACACTTGCAGGTTTTTTATTCTATGGTTTACCGATATATGTCACTGATGTTTTCATTTCCAAACACAAAACAAATAAAGCTATATGAAATCAGTTTTAACGATTCTCCAAAATTTTTGATTTTCCTCATATATACCTGAGTGTATTTTATTTTAATAAATCTATTGTTTTACTAACACAATAAACAAAATTACTTCCTTCAAAACAAATAAAAGAGTAAAAATCAAAATACATCTGCATATTTCCTCATTTATGCAAACATACGTTCGATTTTATATACACTGTCAAAAATTAAGAAACTTTCAATAACTGTCAAAAGTTTCACTTCGTTTCTCTACAAGACTACGCAAAAACAAGTAACAAAACTATATTCGGTCGTGCAGAATCTTATATAACCTTCACCAAATTATATTTAAAAAAAAATTTTAAATATTTTTAGGTAAACAAAATTTAAAAAAAAAAAAAATTTTAATTTAATTTTTCAAAATGTTTTTCCTAATATTAAAAAAAAAAAAAATTATTTATTTGTAAAAAAAAATTCGTGTTAAATTTTTCCCGATTTGACCAATTGTAGGTCCGACTTACTTTGGCCTTACATACGCATTTGCAAAGGTCTTTGAAATATCTATTATTGGATATCCATACTGTCAAAAGTCAATCCACTAACACAACATAATTAATACCAATACAATACATATTAGTATATTGTTGTTAATAATTCCCAAACAGTTTATGTGAATTCTAATATAAGACATCTAATAAAAACATGAAAAGGCAAGCTAGAATCGAAGTCCCGATTTACTTACACTTTGCGCCCGGGTAACAAAGCATAATTAGACGAGGCCTAAATTCTTACTTCATACTAATACCATAGCTAAAATCCGTAGTTAGCCGACCGAGAGCCGAAGCATTTATCTCGTCGGATTGTAGTCATTAGCTAGTCATAGCCAATAAGTTGTAGTTAGCTGATGAGAGTTGAAGAATTTATCTCTTCGGATTGCATCCATTAGCTGTGTTTATGAATAATTAGTCGTAGCCGAAACATTTATCACATCGAATCCTCTATTAGAAGCTTCACCCATTAACAAGGATATTCCAAAGATCCGAGACAGCTCTGTGGTAAAGATTTCAAAGGAAGCAGACCTTTGAAGAACCTGGACAGACTAAGCATACCCCGGATGGAAACAAAAACTGTATCACAATTAATGAGTTAGTAATCCAGATATAGATCAAAAATAGGTAAAAAAATACGAGGTTGTCCTGTTATTATGCAACAATAAATAATAATCAAGTGAAAACCAACTTTAGAGAAGGATTCTTTAGAATGTAAACCCTTCCGAAAACAGTTTTTTTTTAAATAAATTTGTGTAGTATTACTTTTAACAAGTAAGAGAGCTATCTATATTCGGCTGTGCCGTTTCAAATTATACTTTAAAATAATTTTAGGTAAACAAAGTTTAAAAATTTCTTTTTTTTTCAAAATTGTTTTTAATTTTTTTTAAGTTCTTTTCAAATTTTTTTGAATACAAATTTATTTTTTTTTTCTTAAATTTATTATTGAGAAAAAAGTTATGCCAAAAAAATTTTTGTTGTGAAAAAAAAATTCGGGTTAAAAAATATTTTCCCAGATTTTGATTCATTGTAGATCCAACTTACTGCAGCCTTGTATACATCGTTGCAATATACTTTGAAATATTAAATACTAGATATCCATATTGTCTATATTAATGATATGGATACAAAATAGGCCAAAAATCGATGTTGTCCCGGTTTTTTCCTTATATCTCAGCCATTTGTGGGCCGATTTTCTTGATTTTAAATAACAACCGAGCCGGAAGAATTCCCGATATATTGAAGTATCAATTATGTTTGTAAGTTATTTGGGGGCTACGGAAAGTTGATTTCAACATACAGACGGACAAACGGACAGACGTACATCTCTATATCGACTTCGTTATCTATAACGATCCAGAATATATACATATGTAGGGTCGCAAATGAAAAATATAGAAATTACAAAACGGAATGACAAACTTATATATACCCTTGCCACTTATGTTGAAGGGTATCAAAATTATCTAATTATAAAATTTTTTTATAAACTTAGGGTCATTATTACAACTTTCCTTTATGTTCGTAATAGTAAAAGTTGACTTTAAAGCCACATTTTTCTATTACTTAAAGTTACCTTTTACTATTACGAACATAAAGGCAAGTTGTAATAATGGCCCTTAGACTTACATTTGTTAATACTTGGATGTTTCTAATTTCTCTGACGAAGGATGACAGTTAAATTTAAGTAAAAATCTATATAGACATAAGACGAAATTTTTAAGGAATATTTTAAATAAACTTATTCCCTTATTAAAATAATAATGTACAAAATATTGGGATAAGTATTTTTAAATATATTTGCTTTCCTTTGGAAAAGGATTTTTTATTATATACTCAGAAAACTAATTACAAAGATATGTCTAAAATGACATTAACACTTTTTTATTATTTTTTTTATTATTCTTCGAAATGTTAGGACATTTTTACTTAATCTTTATTATATTGAAACACTCTTATTTGTATGTGTTGTTAACCATACAATGGTTTATAATTGAGGATCATCTTTAGAAAGTAGAAGTTCAATGAACATTTTTTCGTTCAATATCATGTGTTAAAAAGAAAGGGATTTTTAGGAAAATATATGGACTGCATAAGTAAATAAAAAATAAAATAAGACTGGATAAGTAGCAAATATGTAATACGCAATTGAATTTCAGCGATTTTACAATATTCTTATAAAAAAATTTTATTTTAAACCTCGATAAAAGACAAACAAAAGCGAAACACCAGTTTTAGCAAATTTGGAACGGGTAAGGTCCGATGTCTTGTTGAACATTTTTATTTTTTCCCCTGTCATTCTACCTACATTAATATGTTTCTTTCAGCGTAATCCTGCTGTCAATTTTTTTTTTTTTTTTAAGAAATAGTATATAAAATACGAGTATAATATTACCCTTGTGTAACCTCCTTTAGTTGTTTAAAGAATAAACTTGAATCTACATAAATATTTCCCAAAAATACTTATGTACAAATGCAACAGAATAAAATCTTTATCACACAAATCGTACAAAATATATAATGCAAAGTATGTATATACGAGGTAAAGCCGAAAATTATTGCTAAAATCTTAAATATATCTTCATAAATCGTACAGAATATAATCCAAAGTATGTATATACGAGGTAAAGCCAAAAATTATTGCTAAAATCTTAAATATATCTTCATAAATGTGGTTTTCTAAAAAATTCTTCCTCGGAATATTTTACTTATCCTCGCATACATGGAGCGACAATAAGAACATCACATTTCCAAGTATAAATTTTTAAAAACACTGCAACAAAAGTGAACAGACAACAGCAAATATGCAAATATTTAAATATACAATTTTTGTATTATTGCATCTTATCAAGTGCATCTTTGCTGTCTTTTGGCAGTTCGTTTGGTATTGGTGGTTGTTTAAATATACATACATAGATAAATGCAAATACAAATAAACATAGTACATATACATTAGGGAGGCCGTTTTTTGGTGTTTGTCGATTTTCAAGACCTTTCTTACCATAGTGACAGATGCCAAATCACGCCAAAAATAAGTGGACACATTAAGAAGTCTTATGAATGGAAACATTCCTTGATGTAAATTTCGGTATTTATAGAGCCCTTTGTAACAAATGTTTGGCTTTTTTGCGTCAACTGCATATTGCTTGCCATACTAAGAACTTTTTGGAAAATTTTGTCTGCTATTGGGTCCTAAACTTTTCTTCAACATTCCCTCGAGTATCTGCAACATAAAAAAATTTACACAGAAGCTGCGATAAATCTGCCAGAACATACGTTTCGTCATCCATTATACAGCAGGTATATTTTTTGTATAAAATTTGACTTCAATTTCCGAGCTCTGTCTTTGTCCTCTAAATTTTTAGCAGAGTTCCTTTTAGAAACTTGTTTAGCCTTGTAGGCTTTTAAACCTGCATTGGCTTTAACTTTTCGTATCAAATAGTCCGAGTACTGATCTAATCGGGCTGCTTTCCTAACGGAGGTGCTGGGAGCTGTTTTGAAAATGCTTTCTATTTTTTGGCTTTAGAAAAATCATGTGGACCTTCAACCTGAACCAGGTTTTATATCAATGGACAAGTTCTCCCGGTACTGTTTAATAACATTGGAAACAGTTTGACGACAGATCTTTGAATGCTTGGCCAACTTTTTGTAGGACCCAGTTGGGTTTTGTTGAAAATGTTAAATAATTTTAGTACGCACTTATTTCTGGTCACTCATTTTATTCAGATTAACAACAAATTAACATAATTGACATTAAACATAATAACTGACATGCTTTTCAAAGGTAACTTGATCAACAAAAAATCAAATAATACTTAGGTTAAAAGTTTTAATGAAAAACGTGTGTTAAGAATTTTACAATCTCAGTCCTTAACTAACTAACTCTGTATGTGAGATACCTTTCCACTTCTGATCCCACCCATTTTTATGTATTTTATGTAAAAATAAATCATATCAATCCTACGATAATTCTTCATTTATAACTATTTCTTTCACGGCCAACTTCAGCCAAACATTGTACAAATTTAAGCGATTCAGACAAAGCTTAAAGACTCTGGAAATTACAAATTTGTTTGTAATGGTACTTTTTCCGGTCACGCTATTTTTTAGTTAAACTTGGAACAGTGATCAGGAATAAATTAATTTTTAACTAACCTTCGTATAATGATAATAAATTGATTGATACAAAGTTTAAATACTTTTAGAATTATGGCTCTCCAGATATTCGAAATTAATTAAGTATTTACTTTATATGGGAGCTGCCACTACCACTATAACAATCTCAACCATTTTCAGCAAATCTCTGTAAAATGATAAAAGAGCTATGCGGACAAAGTTTGAAGAATCTTGCAATTATTACTTTATATGGGAGATCACTGACCTCCATTTCCCACTCCTCCCGTTTTGGTTCCCCAGATATTCGAAATTAATATTTACTTTGTATGGGAGCTGCTACGTTCTGAAATCTAATTCCACACAGTAACAAGAAATTAATTCGTAAAAAGTTTTAACACTTTTAAAATTACAGTTCTCCAGATAATCTAAATTAAATATTTAATATTTACAAATCGCCATTTAGACAAAGTTTGAAGAATCTTGCAATTATAATTCGCAAAATAAGTATTTACAAATAACTTGTTACTTTGTATGGGACGTGACTCAGCACCTGTTTCGATCCGTCCCATTTTTGGTTTAACTTCAGCAGTGATAAGAAATTGATACGTATAAAGTTTGAAGACCGTCACAATTATAGTTTTGCAGATATTATAAAATACATAGCTATTTACTTACAATTGCATATATTGTACATAAAATAAAAAACAATAAACCAAATACAAAAGAAAACACCTTCAAAATATTTTTTTTTTTTTTCAAGTGACTTCAAAGTATTAAACTCCCTTTCTTCTTATTTGTTTTCTATAACAACTATGAGAAGGTCCCTGGGGACCTTTTTCATTTTCAAACTGAAATTACTCCTTGATGGTCAATGGGAAGTATACCCGCCCCCCACATGTATTCCAAGGAAATTTTATCTAGAATCGTTTAAAAAAAATCAAAGTTTCTAGTTTCTACTGAGATTTAAATGTGTTTAGTACGGGAACGTGTGAAAAGGTCCGCTGGGACCTTGTACTAAAATTTCAAGAAATCGTTAATAAATGCACTGTCTTTTGGCTTGTTTTATTGTTTAAACACATCACAAACGTGTTCGTTAAATTTTTGTCTAACATTCATTATACATGTATAATTAGTAAATAATAATAATAAATCAATACAAAAAAAATTAAAAAAAATGCGTTTTTATATAAAATTCCATACAAATATAAATAGGTCCCTGTGGACCTTGTACTTCGTATAAAGGCAACGGATAACTCAACCGTCGAAGGGTTAATTGTTTCTCTTATTTATTTACAACAACAAATTGGACAAACATACATTGCTTTGTTTACTTTTTAGCGCTTATAACTCCTAAAAAACTGAGCAGATTTCAATAAAATATACTTTGTGCACATCTGTGAATAATTACCTTTAAAATGGCATATCTTTTAATCAAATTGAATGTATAATGTGAACGTAAAAATAAAGAAATCGACTTGCCTATTAATATTATGATGATGTCCTATCCATGCTACATATGGATGCGAAACATGGCTCTCCTCCACCGAAATTGAGATCAATTTGCTAGCCTTTATCAATATAGTGTTAAACCAATAAATAATAATAAATTTAACAAGTAAAAAAGAATAGTCGGGCAAGACCGAACATATGGAACCCTACAACGAGTATATGGTTATAAATAGTTTTCTTTTGATATGAAACTTATTTGAATATTTTATGATACTAATAGTGATCATAATATGTTTGGACTACAAACATAAATCTTATCATAATATATTGATCTTAGATTATGTTTACCACAACCATGTTTTTTCTCTGCGTGTATACAAGCAAATACTTGGAAAACAAACATGAAAAAATCCATGAACCATGAGCCATTTTGGAGACTGTTGAAAATACAAGTAATGAAGATGTTTGTTTTGTTTATTCTATTCAGCTGTCAAGAACCAGATTGTTGGTAGGGGAAATAAGTAATTATTACTGAATTTACTGAATTTAAATAAAATATTGCTGGTTGATTTTAGATAATAATGAAAATAATAGAAATTTGTTTGGCAACATACTTTTATAAGTAAAAATATGCTTAATATTTTAATGGGGATATTTTTGATCACAGACCAAATAATGGTTAACATGTTTGTTTACGCCAAAAACAACACTTAGCGATTTTCTTTATTTCCCTGCAATTCCTAATTTTTCCTCAATACAAGGACTGAGATCGTAAAACTCTTAACACACGTTTTTCATTAAAACTTTTAACCCAAGTATTATTTGATTTTTTTTTTTCTTTTTCGATCAAGTTACCTTTGTAAAGCATGCCATTATGTTTAATGTCAATTATGTTCATTTGTTGTTAATCTGATTAAAATGAGTGACCAGAAAAAAGTGTGTACTAAAAGAATTAAATATTTTCAACAAAACCCAACTTGGTCCTACAAAAAGGACAACAAACCTACAAAAAGGACAACAAATCTAAAGGATACAAATCTAACTTTAAACTTTTCACTTCGCTATCCTACTTCTTCTTATTGGTAAGAATCCATATTCCAAATAATTGTATAAATAATTAGGAAATTTCTTATCACTTTTCGGATCATATTGTTTGTTAAATTATTCTGAGCATAAAATCTAAACGATTTTGTTGCAGCTCAGAAAGTTTGAACATCTCTTCCAATTTATCCAGCCTTGTCCCCCTTCACACGGCTTTCAGCTTAACAATGCTTTTTTCTTTCTTTCTTATTTTTCAATATTTTTAAACACACATTCTATGTTCATCTAAAATTACATTTTTTATGTTTGTTTTTCATATTTTTATGTTTTTGTTTATCTCAAGGCCAGACTTATGTACTTGTAAGTGTCACTAGTAAAAAATATGATAAAATTATTTAAAATAGTGCAATGAATGCTTCTCATTTTTGATTACTATTGTACAGTGATTGTTTCTTGGCTTGTCATTATATATGACAAAAAGGACATAAAAATAATTGTGTAGGAAATATTTTTAATGGCATATAAAAAATTATTATTATGTATAAAATAGTAATATTTGCTTGGTTTCTCTTATCAAACAAATACTTATTTGTTTAAGCAAAAATCGCTTCAAAATAGTCATTAGTTTCCACTTACCTGAGTAAAATCAACAGCAAATCGGGTGCACTCGCCTGTAAAGCTACACGTAGTGGCGATGATCGACCACAGGATTCGATGGGAATATCAATGAATCTGTAAAATACAAATGATTGAAGATAAATGGAAATTTGTGTAAATATTATTTATGTTTAATTAAACACATCACTCAAACGGAAGTACAAATTTTACCACTCGAATACAAATATGGTAAAATCAAAACAAAAACAGATACATTCTCTTACAAATTAATAACTTAAGCATACAAATGGGAAAATAATTTTGTGCAGATAATTAAAAATTAATTGATATGTATCACGGCAGGGACACAGGTCAGCACAGCATTGAAGATGATGTAATTTGTGTCATTGCAAATAGTTTAGATTAAGTTACGGACATTACGAAATACACATACATATATAATTTTACATGCGAATTGTTTGCGGCCACCACACAGTGGGGGAAATGAAAAAAAAGTGGAAATAAATCTTTAACTTCTAAACGAATGGCCCGATTTTAATAAAATTCCCCATGGCTATAGAAGAGATGCTGATATGATTAAGTTTTGAAATTGGGCTTATAACACCGAAAAAAAAACTTTTAAAAAATCCCAAAATTGTGATTTTTTGGATTTTTAGATCTATTGAAGGCACCAAGATCGGGGCTATGAAATCCCTTTGCACAATATTGAAGAATATATTGGGCCATACAAAGAAGGCCTTAGTTTTTTGAAAGCAGCTATGCGATTTGATAATATATAAAAGCAAACTAATATCAAAATTCATATTATTGCGTGATCCAGAGTCTTCCGAAATAGACCTATTTTTTATGTAAATTTCAACTTCAGACAACATTTTCTCAAATCGCATATCAGCATCTCTTCTATAGCCATGGGGAATTTTATTAAAATCGGGCCATTCGTTTAGAAGTTAAAGATTTATTTCCACTTTTTTTTCATTTCCCCCACTATGTGGTGGCCGCAAACAATTCGCATAATGTTATCTTTCAAAAAACTAAAAATATATTAATTATCTTCTTCTTATTTTCTGTGTAATTTAAAATTATTGTAAGTACTTTTTTCGAAAAAAAAAAAAAATTGCGAAAATCCGACTTTTTTTTATTTTTTTTAGGTTTGAATACACATAACTTTTGACTCAGTAAAGGTTTTTAATTCATTTTTTCTTACTATTATTAATACATTTTTTGTTAAATAAAAAAAGGTATTTCAAGAAATCGAGGAAGAATTGGATCAGTTATTAGCAAAAAAACAGACAAAAGTAGGTTAAAAAATTAAAATTTTACTTTTCAAATGCGAATAACTCGTAAACTATAAGAGATACTATATGGCTAAAGCAATGTTTTTTGTAGATCTCGTCCAATAGATTCCATATATATTAAAATATTTCAAATCGGATAGCAAAAAAAATGTTGGCATCATTTTTAATTTTTGATATAAGCGAGGTGCCCCACTTTGGGGCACTGTGGCTTGGTCCCCCCTCTTTGTTAAAAGCCCAGTTTCAAAGCTTAATCATATCTACACCTCCTCTATAGCCATGGGAAATTTTATTAAAATCTGGCCATACGTTTAGAAGTTAAAGATTTATTTCCACTTTTTTTTCATTTCCTCCACTGTGCTCCGTAGTACATTGGAGCGTATGATTATTTTTTTTTTTTAATTTCACTAAATAATAATAATACGCCTTCAAACGTTTTAGTATAAAATGAATTAAGAAATCTTAAACAATTTGACCTTAGGACTTCCGATTTTGATCATATTTGGTAAATACTAGGATACTCAAACGATTTACCGATTAATTTTGGTCGGTTAAATGTTCGAATAATTTAAAATTGCCGATTTTCAAATAACAAATAAACTAGAGTTTCCAAAAAACCGAAGAATTTCAAAACCGCGGTTTCGATTTTAAAAAATTGAAAACCGATCGGTTTCGGTTCGGTTTTGTGATAATTTATTAACTATTAAATCAGTTTATAATATAGAAACTGCTAAACAAATTTTAAGTTCAAATTTGGCGAGTGTTTACGAGGATAAAGGAAAATTGGTACTTTTTCTTTTAATGGTACCTTTTTAATATATTAAATTAGTTAAAGTTGGCTAATATGCTTCTCAGTAAATAAGTAATCAAGAATAGGATGCTCAATTGTATTATGATACCAAAAATGGAGAACTTAACCAAAGTAAGGAGTACTTTTTCGTTCTTCAAAATGAATTTTCTATAATATTGAACCTAGAATCAGGAAATTACTTAGAAATTTCAAACTTGACAGTGGTTTAAGTGTGGAAAATGTTTACTTTTCTTTCTTCTAATGGTACTTTTTATTATAATAAAATATTTTACTTATTGTATATACATAATAGTTGGTTGATATGCTTCTGAGTAAAGAAATAATCAAGGATAGATAATGATATTGAGGTAACAGAAACTATTATTGAAATTTCTATAATAAAGAACCTATAAGCTGGATATTAAACACACATGATCCTGACTGAGTTAGAATATAAAAAAGAGAATTGCAGGTACTTTTTCGAACTAGTAGTACTTTTTGAATATTTTATAACGATGGACCTAGAAACGCGAATTCAAAACGGATAATAATGTTACTATTTCTTTATTGTAAAGGTACTTTATGAATATTTTATAATAATAAACCTTAAAATTAGGCACAAATGATTCTGAATGAGTTAGAATTCACGAAAGGTGATTAAAGTCCTACATTTCTTTTGTATTTTCTATAATAATGGACACAGAAATATGAAATTAAACATTCATGATGCTGAGTAGGAATACAAAATGTGGGTCTTTATGGTATTGTTTTTATTCTAATAGAATGAGCTACAATCCACATTACAATGAATCAATAAACATGAAACTAGAGACATGTTTTCCTGAATTAGTATTAATTTATAAAGGGAGACTTAATAGTACTATTTCTTTATTCCAATTGAGGTGGCGAAGCGCACCGGTCAGCTAGTACTCCATACTTTTATCGGATATTTGAAAATAACTAAGACTTTGTTACAAAAATTTTGCATTATTTAGCCTGCTACATCACCTGAAGCAATTATTGTAATACAATTTAAAAAATTTAAACAAATCTTAAGATATTTTTACCGATCTGTGTTTAGAGATATTGGATGAATAATTGGATGAAAAAGTTTGTTTTTCATTTCTAAATTTTGAATTTTTCTAGTAAATATAGATTAAAAGAGAAAACCGAAGAATAATTGTCGGTTTCGGTTTCGGTTTAGGCATTGAAAAACCGCGGTTTCGGTTTCGGTTAAAATCGAATTGGAAACTCTGAAATAAACCGATTAATTTGTGTCGATTAACCGAAATGTTTTCTTTTTAGCACTTTAAAATATTTTTTTGTAATTATTTTTTCGATTTAATTTAAATACAAATGTCAAAGTCAAATTACATCTTTATTCGAACATCCAAGAAATATGTTTAGTGTGTATAACAACTGACATATTTAATTTACATTTATTTGTCGGAGGACAACATGATAATAAACGAAACTGGAGATATTACTGAAACGATTCTTTAATCAGAACTTAACAAAACTACAATATTAAAAGTATTCAAAATTTAAAAAATCCTAAAAATTGTATAAAAGAGGATTTTATATGCATAGAAAATCCTAAAAAAATAACTGAGATATTGGATAATCTTTATCATGCCTTACTTTCGATTTCTCTAACATCTACAATTAGCGAGATTTTTACAAATCAAGTTTTATTAAATATAAAGAAAATAATGGTTTAAAAGGAAATCATTTAAATTATATTGTTTTAGTAAAAGATTACTTCAGATCTCAGTGAAATCCTACAAAAAACTCACTTGTTTATATAAAAAGGATCTCAAATACCATCTTTTTTTGCTATTATTAATCGAATAATTTAAAACTAACCGATTACATCTAAACCTCGATTAATTATATGCTCGGTTAACCGATTAAACCAGAAACCCGATTAATTGAATACCCTAGTAAACACCCCCAAAAAATATTGAGGGTATATGGATTTTGTCATTTGGTTTGTATTATATCGAAATATTCATCGTATACCCACAAAAGTATATGTATTCTGGGTCCTTATAAAATTCTAAGAATACCTAGCAATTCCCGTCTGTCTGGCCGTTTGTCTGTTGAAATCACCATAAGGCCTACAGAGAATGACTTAGTGGGATAAAATGTTCCTTAAATGTTCATTGTTGACAGAAATGTTTGGTATTGAAAATATACAAAGCACAACCAGAGTTATGGACCAAAATGTGAGACATGAGCATCCATAAAAATGTATTCCCGTAAATGAGTTCCATATGATACTGTTACGAATTTGCAATAGCGATATGAATGTAACGGTCTGTAACGACTGCCTGCAGTATTCATCATGTTTATAAATACGTCCATCAGTAGAAGCTTCTACTTATCAACAATGTTTATAGCATGTGGTTATTAACATTGTTTATAATTATGACAACACTGAATGTGAATATTAACATCGAAAGCTCTAGAATTCGAACATACTAGTTTGTTCGTAAAGAGCATTGTAGAAGATTCACGAAAGATGACGCGTGTATAAATAGTGGCAGAGGTTGCAGTTGTGAGTGAGTCTAATTTGAAGCATTGTTAAGTAAAGACATCAACTACATTGCCAGTGTATACTTGTACATTATAAAGTGTCTGTGTATTTCTGCGAATTGATAAACGTGTATAAAGTCACTAAGTAACTATTGACAAAATTAAAAAAAAAAAAAAAATTCTAAATTGTTTTCATTTTTTGTTTTTTCAAAATTGTTTTTATTTAATTTTTTCAAATTTTTTTTTTACATTTTTTTTCAAAATTTTTTTAAAAATTTTTTTAAAAATTTTTTTTTTAATTTAATAGTGAAAAAATTATTTGTGTTAAAAAATATTCGGGTATATTTTCCCGATTTTGACCCATTGCAGGTCAAAGTTATTATAGCCTTATATAAATCGTTGCAATGTAATTTGAAATATCTATCATTAGATATCCATATTGTCTATATTAATGACTTAGTAATCCAGATATAGATCAAAAATAGGCCAAAAACCGAGGTTGTCCCGGTTTTTTCCTTATATCTCAGCCATTTTCTTGATTTTAAATATCAACCGAGCCGGAAGAATTCCCGATATATTGATTTATCAATTATGTTTGTTATTTGGGGGCTACGGAAAGTTGATTTCAACATACAGACGGACAGACGGACATGGCTATATATACTTCGCTATATATAACGATCCATAATATACAGTAGTGGTCAAAACATTTGCAACTGATATCGCATTTTAACTTTTCATTGACCAATTTTCTCCAAAACGCATTTCGATACAAACATTTATTTTTTTCATGTCATCATACATTGTTTTTGTTAAAAATATAAAAAAAAACAAATTCCGTTAAAGTAAAACAACAAAAAATTAATTTTGAAAGAAGTATTCAAAATGCAGCTGTTCAAAACATTTGCAACTCTTATTACTCTTACTTTAAACTATGCTATTAACACTAACAAATGCTAGGAAATAACGGTAATCGCATTTGTTTTATTAATTCGTGATTTCGATCTTTGAATTTTATTAAAAAACTCATCATAATTATTTTACTATAAGAGTTTTAATAAGATATTGGAAGCATTAACATCGTCAAATTTTTAAATGACTTTAAAAGTGGACTTTCTCAAAAAGACATTTCCTTAAAATATTCCGTTCCAAAATCAACAATTTGTCGCATTGTTAATAGTGGTAACATCCATACAACTCACAAAGGAGGAAGACCCAGTATTACTACTGTAAGAGAAGACAGAAAAATTAAGAATTTTTTCACGAAATATCCTAAAGCAGTTCCTAGAGAAGTTAAAACCGAACTTTCCATAGATGCCAGTCTTTCCACAATTAAAAAAAGAGCCCGAAAATATGGTCTTAAAAGTTTTAGATGCACTAAAAACCCGTTGTGTCGAAAAAAATAGAAAAGTTCGGCTTGAATTTGCCCGCAACCATATAAATTGGACTCAACTGCAATGGAAAAACATACTATGGTCCGATGAGTCCAAATTGAACATCCGGGGTTCAGATGGAAGAGCCTACATTCGACGACCAGGAGGCGAAAAGTTTAATCCCAGATACACAACCGCTACAGTGAAATACGGAGGTGGAAACATTATGGTGTGGGGGTGTTTTTAGGGAAATAGGATTGGCCCAATTCTCCGGATTACTAATACAATGACGGCCACAATATATAGAGACCTTCTAAGCTCAGTTATGCTTCCATATTGAGAGTGGGAAATGCCACTTTCAATGACATTTCAGCACGATAACGACCCTAAACATACGGCAGGTGTTGTAAAAGTATGGTTGGAGGAAAATAATATTAGTATAATGTCGTGGCCGCCACAATCTCTCGATGTCAATCCGATTGAGAACATGTGGATGATTGCAAAACGGAATATTGGTAATAAAGTATTCCGAAATGGTTATGAACTTTTTGCAGAGTTGGAAAAGCAGTGGAATGAAATTCCCGAAGATTATATTAAAACGCTAATAGCCTCAATGCCTAAAAGATGTTCCGAGGTAATAATAAATAACGGCTATGCTACAAAATACTGAATAATGAAATCGATTTTTGGATTTGTATAATATTTTCTTTAAGAGTTGCAAATGTTTTGAACACTTGTATTTAGACTAATTTTGTTAAACTTTATTTTTTTATTGTTGTAAATTTATGAATATTTTTTTTTTGTTTTTGTAAAATAATATGCAATAACTGAATTTTATAAAAAGAAAATAAAAAAACTTATGCTGAAAGTCTTTGTTAAAAAATAAAGAATTAGGCAACATGTGATTTCAGTTGCAAATGTTTTGAACACCACTGTATATACTTTGTGGGGTCGCAAATGAAAAATGTAGAAATTACAAACGGAATGACAAACTTATATATACCCTTACCACCAGTGTTGCCAGTTTAGCCTTTTTGAGGCTAAATTTAGCCTTTTTATTTACTCTTTAGCCTCGAAAATTTGCTTTTAGCTTCGTGGCTTTTTTCTAGCCTTTTTTTAATTTGATAATAGCCTTTTTTTAAATAAAAAAGGCTAGAAAAAACCACGAAGCTAAAACCAAAATTTCGAGGATAAGGAGAAAATAAAAAGGCTAAATTTATATTTGTGAGACATTTTCATTTTAATTCATTACTGTTTTTCATTTAGCTTTTCAACCTTCTCAAGAATTGTGCAGTATTAAAAGAACAAATAACAATTGTGTTTCAAAATGAAATATAGTATTTTACTTGTCTAGCAAATTCGCTTTCAAGACAAAATTGTTATTACACATTATATTCATCGTTATATAATGGACAAGAGCCCCACAAACTCTTGAAGGCTTGTGATACTCGATGGCTGTCATTTGAAATAGCCGTTAAACGTATTGTGAATCTGTGCTTCGATTTAAAACCAGCAATGCTTCAAAGCCAATCATTTAAGTGATTAATATCCTGAATATAATTTGGTGTATTATTTTTTTTTTTTTTTTTGTTTAAACCAGTAAGCAATTCAGCGGATCCAACAAAGCTGTTTTCTGATTTAAAATTTCTTTTCCTTAGTTTGTGTTTTCAAATTGTAATACAATGCAAAGAATTTGATACATTATCGTCCCCAATTGAAAATTGTTTGATGTTTTCGCCACATTTTTCATCCAAGTTTGAAGAATGAGAGATAAAATAAAAGTAAATAACAGACTTTAATGCCGAAAAACATTTGGTGGTAAAATATTGTTAAATGTTTTAATATGACCTTAATGTTCAATACGATTAAAAAAAAATTTTTAGAACTCGAAAGTCTTGCGGTGTTATTCAGATTTAAGATATTAAATTTTAACACTGCCGGAGGAATATCAGACAAAATCATATATTAAGTATTATAGTAGTATCTATAGTCTATTATACCAAATTTATAAACATTAATCATTAAAATTACCTTTTTTCAAGATAAAATGTAAAAATAATATTCTAAAATAGCTTTAAAGTAGGCTAAGTTAGGTTATAAAGGCAGCCGGTATTACCAGCTCACTTGGATCCATGAGTTAGTTCCTTTGTGATACTCTAACGATCATGCTCAGGTTCACAAGATGTTATTCATATGTCGGAATGGGGTTCAAAAACCTAACGCACGAGGAATAAACACTATAGAGCCTACAGATTACATCACTCGCGAAGAATTGGACGTGTAACTTAATAAAAAATAAGATTTTTAATAAAAAATAAGATTTTTAATAAAAAATAACTTTTTTAGTAAAAAATTAGGTTTTTAGTAAAAAAATCCATTTTCTAGTAAAAAAAATCCATTTTCTAGTAAAAAAATCCATTTTTTAGTAAAAACTAAATTTTTTAGTAAAAAATCCTTTTTTTTTTTGTACAAAATCCTTTTTTTAGTAAAAAATCCATTTTTTAGTAAAAAATCCATTTTTTAGTAAAAAATCCATTTTTTAGTAAAAAATCCTTTTTTTTTTTGTACAAAATCCTTTTTTTAGTAAAAAATCCATTTTTTAGTAAAAAATCCATTTTTTAGTAAAAAATCCATTTTTTAGTAAAAAATCCATTTTTTAGTAAAAAATCCATTTTTTAGTAAAAAATCCATTTTTTAGTAAAAAATCCATTTTTTAGTAAAAAATCCATTTTTTAGTAAAAAATCCATTTTTTAGTAAAAAATCCATTTTTTAGTAAAAAATTAATTTTTAGTAAATTTTTTTGAAAAATAATTTTTTTTATTAAAATAGGAGTCTATGAACCTAACATTTACAATTCTACTAACACGGATAATGCAGCAAATTGTTCAATGTTAGGTTAATACAAGTTTACTTAAGCGCAAATATTAAATATTAGCACATGCAACTGACCAATCAGCAATAAGCAAAAGTGAAACATATATAATAATACATGGTACATGAAAACATGAGAAGTGCATAGTAAGCAGTCTTTGATTTGAACAAAATAGTAGAGGATTTTTTACAAGGTGTGTGAATTGCATTCATTATTTTAAAGTATAATAATGAATAAAATATAACGTTTTATATATCAGTGGAAAGGTAATGAAATGTAGTTTTTAAAACTTGTAATATTTTGGCAACTTCTTAGTAAGTTTTAGATGCTAATGAGTAAAATGTAAAATAAATATTTTTGAGAGAAATAACTATTGTAGATTTGGGTTGTTTATGAACGAATAAGTTCAATTGAACAATTCAGTCAAGTGAACAATGTCTTCAGTCTTGTGGTTCTTTTTGTCATTTCGGTATTGCTTTTAAGTTGTTTCATCAGTATTAAAAATACTGTCAAATTTGTTTCCTAAAGCAAATCGTTCAATCACTTAGTTTCATAATTTTTTAGATTCCACTTTCAATAATTCATCATCAACCTGAAATGACGTTCAAACCTTAAATTAATATTTTATGCTTAAAAAAAATCTTAAATAACCTAAATTTTTGTAAACATGACATTTTGCAGACAAACAAAACTATGTGTTCCATCGGTTTCAGCGATGCGCTTCAAAAGTGGTGATTTTAAAACGGAAGACAATTAACGCCCCAAAACAATGTTACATACGAAATGACAAACTTATTTATTCCCCCATTTACTAATGGTGGTGGGTGTTATATTAACTGAAATTAGAAATTTCCCATTAATTCTAAAGTAAACTAGTTTGCCTCTTTAACAATACTTTTTACACATTCATTATTAAGAAAAATAGCTGAGAAACGAAAAAAGAATATTATGTTTTTGATTGATTTCTAAATAAACTTCAAACACTTAAAGTCACTCAAAGATGTGTCTATGTCTTAAGAACTCACATTTTTATATTTTAGTGACGATTCTGAAAAAAATAATACGGCAAATTAAACTGATTGAGCAATTGCGACAAAGATTTTCATATGAAAACTCTTCGCTAAATCGATTTTTTATCCGTTAATAATACACTTAAAATAGTACTCGTAAAACCAAAAAAATATATTATGTATGTGAAAAATAGTAAATGCTTAGTACTAAAATTAAAAAAAAAACAAAATTTAAGTTTTGTCTGTATAAAAATATATATCATGTCATATTGTCATGGGGCATTTAATGTCAAGTGAACCATCTTTTGAAATCGATGTCTTCCGATAGCTAGTTCTATTAGATAGTAATTCAGACACAATTTTTCAACAAGATCGGTCGAAAACTTTCTGAGTTAGAGGGGATCAGAATTTGACATTTTGGCCAAGCAGGTGTTTTTTCTCATCCATGTAACTTATTACCTATTGTTCTTAGCAAAATGTGTCCCAAATAGTTTACATAGCTAATTCTTCAATCTTTCGGAAAAAAACATTTTTTTTGCTTTTTTTTTGCAAAATCTAAAACTGTTGACATTATTTTCAAAATGGGCCCTTTTTTAAATTTTTTTTTTTTTTTGCTCAAGAGATCGCTTAGTGGGATTCGAGTGGAATATATATCAAAATAAATATTTTGTAACTCAAGACATACAATTTTTGAAATTTGTTTGCAAAATATAAATTTTTTTCCAAAATCGGCCTCTTTTTAAAATTTTTTTTTTTTTTTTTTTGCTCAAAAGAAAGCCTTTATAATTTTATTTATTTTTATGAATTTTATGAATATATTTTAAAATTTTTTATTTAAAAATAAATATAAAACTTAATTTATAATATTTTAGCTTTTTTTGGCTTTTTTTAAAGCAGTTTGGCTTTTTCTGGCCTTTTTTTGAAGTCAATATAGCTTCTTTTTTTGCCATCACCTGGCAACACTGCTTACCACTCATGGTGAAGGGTATAAAAAGGTTAAAACGTAACAATACGTAAAAATCTGATAAAAAAAAAAATGTTTTTATACAAAATATGAAAAAATATGTTTTTTTCTTAATGCTTTTTTGGCTTATCTATTAAAAATACAGAATACTACATAATGTAAAAATTACATATTTTAATAATATAATACTTTTCTCATTCTCCAGGGCCAATCTAATAAACATATGTACTTACATAGTTGCTGTATTTTTAGATGTTAAAATAATACCTAAATACCTAAGAGTAGGGCAAGGGTTAAACGAAATAAATGCCTATATTCATTTAATTTAGCTTTAAAACATTTTATGACAAAAAGCTTTAATGGAATAAAACCATTGTTTATTTAAATATCAAAAAGCGTGTTCGTGTGTGTGTTTGTGTGTGAGTTTACTTTCGCATCTTAAATAAACACTTTTCAATACACACACACTCAAAGACAAACAAATAAAATCAACATTCAAACATTGTTATGACTCGCAACACCCTGACACAATAACACGTTTTTATCGTTATTTACACGCACACACACACACACACACACACACGCATAAATAGAAAAAATGGAAACAAAAATATAACAGCCGTAAATTTTAGCACTACATACTTGAAACGATGTTGCAAAATGCGATTTAATGTGCGAATTTAACACTGAAAAGGGTTGTTGCCTTCCCTATGAACCGACATATGTTTATAGCATAAAGACACACAAAAACAACAGGCAATTCTAACCAATTCAAATAGAAAGAAAACAAAAATATCAAGCAATTTTTATTTGATTTCCTCTTTAGTTAACAATTCAAATATTTTATGAAATATCGCCGATAAGTATACTACACTAGGTATACTAGGGTGGCCCTTATTTTGTGATTTCGATAATCCCAGTTGTCTAAATTTCTCATCTCAAAACCAAATGGTGAAAATTTGAGCAATATTAGTTTAGGTTTAGAGGATAAAATACAATTGGTCAATTCACAAGGTCTCTTATCATGTCATATTGTCATAATGTCCTAATATTTCACAATGGTTTTATTGCTTTTCAACGAAAAATTCTCCTAAAATAATACTACTTTCTATGCTATGTTTATTGTATTATCGTAACGAACGAGCAGAGACCAACGCCATATGCCTAAGAGTCGGTTAAGCTGAGCCGCCGAGTCGTGGTATATTAGGACATTATGACAATATGACTGATAAGAAACCTTGTGAATTGACCAAATATTAAATGTTTAAGCTGATATAATTAACATTAAGGGTTGCTGGAAGCTCTAGAAATAGAACATTCTTATTATCGATTAAAATTAACATCAACTGCATCAACCAGTGTATTCTTGTATATTATAAAGTGTGTGTGTATTAAAAGAAAGTGACTATTTAAATTGTTGAGTTAATTGAAATAAATAAAGAGTTGTTAAAATTTCTAAACAACTGATCGATTTTGCTGCAATTAAAAGATCTATTTAAAGGAAAAACACTCTTTTCTAATATAAAACAATTCGGTCATTTATTAGAATTAAAAAACAATTTTTTTTAATTTTTTTAAACTTTTTTCTTTAAAAATTTAAAATTTGAGAATTGTACGAATCAGAACAACTTTAACAACAATTGGGAGCATTGAAAATCCATAAAGTGCAAAATAGGAGCCATCCTAATGTATACAATACTTTTACTTGTTGGAGTATTATGTTCATTTTTTTCTATCTATTTGTTTTCACTTGTGCGAATGGGTGTGCACTTGTGTGTTTGTTATTAGATTAAAGCTGTAACAATAATTTATTTGGATACATGTATACTAGGATAGCGCAGTATTTAAGTTGTCGATTTAATTTTTTGCTTTGGCTCACATGTGAGAGTTAGGAAATTGTAATATTAAAGCCAGTTAAAAACATTTACAACTGTTTTTGTGGAGCCACCCAAATGCAGGTACATACGACAATTACATCACATGTTTAAGTGTATGCCAAAAATTGTACAGAGTCTTATATGTTTCTTAATGCATAAAAAATGTTTTCTTTTTGTTTTTGTCATATGAAAGTATGTGGAATACAACATAAACCCTTCGCAAATATATTGTTTAAATTGCCATCCATTTATTGTTTTATTTGGTTGACTGTGTTTGTAAACGCGTTTTTGTTTATTTAATGTTTTTATTGTTTTTGCCTACACCACCAACAAATCTTAATACAATTTTATTAAAAGTACTATTTAAGACTTGATAAGACTTTAAATAGCTTCAACTCGTGCTAAAACATTTATTATACTTTTCACCATGAGTAGCAAGGGTATATATAAGTTTGTCATTCCGTTTGTAATTTCTATATTTTTCATTTGCGAACCCACAAGGTAGATATATTCTGGATCGTTATAGATAGCGAAGTCGATATAGCCATGTCTGTCTATCCGTCTGCATGTTGAAATCAACTTTCCGTAGCCTTCAAATAACTTACATACATGATTTATACATCAATATATCGGCCCACAATAGATTTTTGACATATTTTTGATCTACATCTGGATTACTAAGTCATTAATATAGACAAAATGGATATCCGATAATAGATATTTCAAAGGCGTATATAAGGCCAAAGTAAGTCGGACCTACAATAGGTCAAAATCGGGGCAAATATTTTTGAACCCGAAATTTTTTCTCAACAAAAATTTTTTTGATTAATAAATTAAAAAAATAAATTTTATATTAAAAAAAAATATTAAAAATATTTGGAAAAAAAAAACTTTTTTTTTCAATTTTGTTATTCTAAAAATATTTAAAATTTTCATTTACAAGTATAATTTGGTGAAGGGTATATGAGATTCGGTACAGCTAGGTTTCTTTTTGAAATTTTTTTTGGATTACGCTCAATGTCACGCACAACATATAAATAACAATTGTGTATGTATTTATGTATGTTTATTTAAAAAAATATAAATATCAACAAAAATTTATGTGTGTTATGTTTTTTTGTTCTTGCTGGGATAGTAATAAACACATATGTTTTTCTCAAAGCAGAGACAACACAAACAATTTTATGTTTTTTTATTTCTTTTAATATCTGTAGTCCTAGAGTTTATATATTGACCAAAACCATTATTTTGAAACAGGAGATCGCTCATTTCAGATTTTATACATATATGTACTTCATAATTTACCTGATATATCAAATACTAGACTTTATGATCTAATTGCATACCTGAATGCGACAGGTTTGACATCTCATTCAAGTGACTGAAACATAGACACAACTTTAAATGTATCTAACGAAATATTTTAAATGTACAAAATTGGATCTTAGCCAGCTCAATAGCACATTACTTAGATATTTCGAATTTCCAGAGTCTATCCCAAAAGGATATACGATGGTGGATTTAAAGGCATACTCTAGATTTAAAGTACTAAAAATTGGTAAAAAAATTAAAAATTTACATGTTACGTTATATATATTAGAGTTCGTTTGGTGACCAGGTAACTTCCTTTGTTTTTCGGGTATCATAATTTTTTTGAAAATTTTTGCGAAAATAAAATTAATGGAGGTCTTTTTTGGAAAAAAGTTCACTCATTAAGGTGTTTTAATTTTTCTGTAGAGCAAAAACGGCTGAATATATTGCAAATCTGATTTCAACAGTCAATTCTGCAGCCAAAATTAATACAATGGACGTTTTCTAAAGCCTTATTACTTTTCCTTAACAAAAACTGTTTAAAGCCATATAAATTTTTAACAGAATGTGATAGAAAAGAAATTTTGGTACCGTTTTGCTAAGCTTAAAATTCCTTTTTATCGTGCATGTTTAAAAAAATAAAATAAATTCTTTTTTTAAATGAGATTTACGGCCCCTGTTGTGGAGTTTTGAAACTATTTGAAAGGGTTCACAAAATATCCATTGTATTAATTTTTGCTGCTAGTGAAATCAGATTTGCAATATATTCAACCGTTTTTTCCCTACAGAAAAATCCGCGTCTTAAGGAGTAAAAATTTTGCCAATACAAGGCCAAAATTTGTATTTACATAAAAACCTTCAAAATACATGTTACGAAAAATGTAACAAATGTAACATAAACAAAACATGATCTCGGCCACTGTTTAAAATATCACTGATTTATAAATTACGTTCTCAGAAAATCAATGATCTTCAAAAATCACTGGATCGCTCATCTCAGATTTAAACGTACATATAATTAATGATCTATCTGATATATCAGATACCAGACTGTGTGATCATATATGTATACCTGAATGCGATAGATTGAACTTGATCTAGTCTTTCATCGATCTTAATAAGTGATGTAATCTTATCGAAATTAAATCATATTGATTATATTTCATTGCCCGTGTATAGCCAGCTACTACATAAACCAACCAAACTTTAAAATTTACTAAAATAATATTGGACGATAAGATTAATAGCAATTAGGGATACCGAGAATACCGGGATTCGGGATTTTAGAAATATAAATCCCGGGATTCCAGGATTTTTCGGGATCCAGGGATTTTTCGAGACCTCGGGATTTTAGTTAAATGTCAAAAAACATCAAATTCAACAATAAAAACAATATTTTTTTTTTCGTTAATATATTTAAGTAAAAATATAACAGAAGATATTTCATATTTCAACCATATTCTGAACTTTAAAACAGTGAGAAATCCATAACAAAACTGAGAATTTTACAACTTTTGTATTGAGTACATATTAGGGCGATTGATTCTTCGACCTTTTTTAGAAACCGGTTTTCGGTTTCTTCGAAAAATTGCAATCTAATATTAATCGGTTTCGGTTTCGATTTTTTAATAATAACCGGTTAACCGGTTTATTTGGGAAAATATTAAAACGCCTAGAAATAAGAAGAGCAAAAAAAATCTCGACTTAAACGAGTTAGGGCCCTTCTATATTAAGGTAACGATATAAATAGGCCTCACGTTTTTTTTTTTTTTTTTTTTTTTTGTGCTACACTTTAAAGTATGTTATTGTCCACCAATATTGTTTGAACATATATGGTTTAAAAGGTTATTTTCTCTAGATATGCACAATATGAAATTTTTTTTCAAAATTCTTTCTATAAAAATGGTAAAAAGTCGAATTTCAACCACCGGGTGATCTTAGTACTTAGTTATTAAAACAAACGCTTAAATACTTTTTAATTCAAATTTTGATTACATCTTTTCAAATAATCTCTTAGGAAAAAACACAGTTTAAATGCTTTGGAGTATATCGATTTTTTGCTATTTTTTTACAAAGCCAGACATTTAAAATGATCTTTCACTCAGTGTACTTGTAGGACATATAGTTAACAAAGCATTAAGTAAGTTTTCAGGCTTTCCAGATCGCTTGTGGAATTTGTCTAAATATAAAAAGTGTTCTAATATAATTGGAGTAAGTATTTGTTTTAAAAAAGTCTTTTAGATTTTGAATATTTTTTTAAGTTTTTAATACACTAAAACACATAAAACACCCTTTTTGAAAAAAACCGGCTATTCGAGGAGAAAACCCCGGTTTCTTCGATATTCAAAATGTGAGCGAAACCGACTTAAACAAAGAAACCGGTTATAACAGGTTATTAAAAACCGGGCCGATCACCCTAGTACATATGCTATTGGAAAGGCAGTTTATTTATTATTGTCAATAAATAATTTCTATATAATGATATTAACAATAATTGATATTATTCAATGTATAGAGCAGACGAAAAACATCGTTCATAGTCAACGCAAATTCATTAATAAACTTGTGTATAAATCTATCAATGCAACGGAGACCTGCTGCTCCCTGATTAAAAATAAAAAAAAATCTGGCTATGTTTGGATTTGAAGCGAGATTATTATTATAAGTATGCTGAAATTTAGCTTTATAGGTATTTTGGGAGCTTCAAAAATCTTCCTAAATTATCAAAAATCTCGCAATCCCGGGATTTTGGTACTGGCATCCCTAATAGCAATTCACTAAATACTTAAAGTCATCAAATTCTAAAACATCAGTAAAAGTTTGTTAACTATTATCATCGCTAATAAATTCATTAATGATAATAAATTTAAGAATTTGCCTGTATACATAAACCCGTACTCTTAAACTTTTCTTAGTTGTCAAGTTGTTTGACATCTTTTGTCTTTAAATGAAAAAGAAGCAACAAATGAAGACAAACATCAAAAACGTATTAAAATGTAATTCATTTCCTTAAAATTATATAACCCTTTTCAAATGCACACGTGTATAGGAGAAAGTCTTTATATTTAAATGTATAACACATATGTATTTGCATACATATAAGGACTGAGATCGCAAAAATTCTTAACACACGTTTTTCATTGAAACTTTTAACCCAAGTATTATTTGATTTCTTTTTTTTTTTTTTTTTTTTGATCCAGTTACCTTTGTAAAGCATGTCAGTTATTATGTTTAGTGTTAATCATGTTCACTTGTTGTTAATCTGATTAAAATGAGTGTCCAGAAAAAAGTGCGTACTAAAATTATTTAATATTTTCAACAAAACCCAACTTGGTCCCACAAAAAGTTGGCCAAACAATCAAAGGTCTGCTATCAAACTGTTTCCAATGTTATTAAACAATACCGGGAGAACTTGTCCATTGATAGAAAACCTGGTTCAGGTAGAAGGAATGGTCCACGTGATGTTTCTAAAGTCAAACAAATTAGAAAGCATTTTCAAACGAGTTGCCAACACATCCGGTAGGAAAGCAGCCCGGTTAGCTCACTACTCGGACTATTTGGTACAAAAAGTTAAAGCCAATTAAGGTTTAAAAGCATACAAGGTTCAAAAAGTTCCTGACAGGAACTCTGCTAAAAATTTAGTGCCCAAAGACAGAGCACGGAAATTGAAGTCAAATTTTATACAAAAAAATATTCCTGCTGCATAATGGATGACGAAACGTATGTTCTGGCAGATTTTTCGCAGCTTTCGGGTCAAAATTTTGATGTTGCTGATGCTCGAGGGAATGTTGAAGAAAAGTTTAGGACCCAAAAGCAGACAAAATTTTCCAAAAAGTTCTTGATTGAAATTATCACATATTCCATTCATAAGACTTTTTAGTGTGTCCACTTATTTTTGGCCTGATTTGGCATCTGTCACTATGGTAAGAAAGGTCTTGAGTGGTACAAGAACAATAATGTGGTATTTGTACCAAGAGAGGCAATTCCTCCAAACTGCCTGGAGCTGAGTACAGTGGATAGATAGGGTTCTTGTTAAAAGAGAATTGAAGAGCACAAAAAAGGTGTCCAAAAGTGTGGTAGATTTTAAACGGAGATGGACAACTTGTTCGAACAAAGTGACTTAAAGCACTATAAAAACCATAATGGAAGGGTTTTCGAAAAAGGTTCAAAATTTCATCATTAGTGATTAGAACTATAAAAATAATTATTTTTTTTTTTTTGTAAATTGTAACAATAATTTCAATCAAATAAAAAAAAATTCAAAACTGTAAGTTTAGTGGTTTTATTTTTATTAACATATATATGTTAAACATTTTTCAATCTCAGTCCTTATGTACTTATACGAACATACATATATGTATACGTAAGCCTTTATGTACCTATAAAAAAGTATGTTTATATGTCATTTCCATACACATGCCCATTTTACAGTTGCTTATCACTACATTTATTTAAATTTTAAGAGATTTTGTTGTCTTTTACTCTTAATAAATTTCTTTATGTTTATAAATAAAACAAAAAAACGGAAAGATTTCATTTTGCCAGAGGAGTTTTTCAGTAGTAATTTTTCAGAATTTCTACAAACACTTATTTTTTATATGAACAAATATTCAAATATTTATCACAAACTAAACTGGTTTTATTTTCACAGAAATAACTACAGTTCATTTCAAATATTTATCACATATTTTATTGGTTTCAATTATTTTATAATTGCATCAAGTATTCATATGCTCAAAAACACAATTCTTACTATTTTCTATTGAATTTTGTGGTTTGAACGTGAATTAAAAAAAAAAAAAATATTTAAAATATATTTTTTGTAATTGAAAAAATATAACAAAACTAAAACGTGATTTCAATTACGAAAACAGCATTTTCAATAATTTTTTATTAAATTTCAACCAATAACGAAAATCAACTATAAAAATAATCACAATCAAAATTTAAAATTCAGTAGAAAATATAAGAAAATGGTGTTTTTTAGCACAGGAATACTTGATTCAATTATAAAATAATTGAAACCAGTAAGATGTATAATAAATATTTGATATGCAATATAGTTATTTCTGTGAAAACAAAATTAAAATAATAGAGTTCCTAAGAACTTGGATTCAATGAAAACTTTTAAAAAACTTGTAATTTCGAAAACAATATACATACTATGATAGTTGTAGAAACAATTCATCGAATTTCATTTAAAGGCTTTTCATCGACTGCTCTACAAAACTATTAACCCAATTAACTATGCAACTCACCTCATAAAAATAAATATTTCTACATATATGAAACATAAATTAGTTTGTTCTTGCGTCTACTTACTTTATCAAACGTTCCTGTTCATAACGTGCAATCCATACGGGTAGTGACATATCCAGACTTGTTGCATGATGTAGAAAATAAACCATGGCCCTGGTATTCTCATCCTAATAAATGTTTGGAGCCAAAATTATATTGTGTGTATATTGGCATATGTGATGAAATTTGGTTGTTCCCGAGCAAAAAACATAAAAAATAATATAAAAAAAAATATGTTAAAACAAACACAAATAAAAAAAACATCTAACATAAAAATTAAATGAAATGTAATATAAACACATAAAACGAACTCACAAAGATAAGCGTGAGAAAAGAAGCCAACGAAATAAATATTCTATTGTTCATAATAAGCTTTATTTGTATGTTCGTTTTATCGTATATATTTTGAAAGCAGCTTAACCTGATCTCGAAAGTCACTACGCCAGCCAGCTATGAAATGTGGTGCATGTGTCCCAAATAAAGCACCCAAGAAAATACGCTCAAATGTTTTCTCGCACGAGTAGATTTCCTCTGTAAAAAAAAAATAATAGAATCAAAACCATTTAAAAGTGTATTATAGAAATATTTGCTTACAGCATTTATACAAAGGGAGTGAAGTACTAACTCATAAAAATAGGAGGTTTTTATACTTAAACAAGTATGTAATCCTACGCATATACATATATGCTTATTTATTTAGACGATTTTTATTAGATAATATTAAAAACATAGACACATACACATAAATTTAAATTTAAATACGTTTATTTCATTTTTTTTTTTTTTTTGCTCAACAGTACGTATGATGATTATTTAATATTGTGTTAAAGACAAGTGTTCTGTAACAAATTAATCATACGCCAACGAAATGTATGCCTACTCAAACAATTTAAATGCAAGTATTAAAAATGTAATTGAAATTCAAATTGAATTTCAGGCCCTTTTTTAAGTACTTTTAAAATTACTAATAAAATGTTGGAAAATATTTTTAAAAATTTTTTCTTTTTTGTCACATATATATTAATAAAAATGAAACCACTAAACATACAGTTTTGAATCTTTTTTTATTTGATTGGAATTATTGTTACAATTTACAAAAAAAAATATTTTTATGGTTCTAATCACTAATGATGAAAATTTTAACTTTTTCGAAAACCCTTCCATTATGGTTTTTATAGTGCTTTATGTAACTTTGTTCGAACAGGTTGTCCATCTCCATTTAAAATCTACCACACTTCTGGACACTTTTTTTGTGCTCTTCAATTCTCTTTTAACAAGAGCCCAATATTAATCTTGTACCACTCAAGACCTTTCTTACCATGCTGACAGATGCCAAATTAGGCCAAAAATAAGTGGACACACTAAGAAGTCTTATGTAAGGAAGCATCCTTTTTTGTAAACATTCCTTGATGTAAATTTTGGTACTTATAGAGCCCTTTGTAACAAATGTTTGGCTTTTTTGCCGCAACTGCATATTGCTTGCCATACCAAGAACTTTTTGGGAAATTTTGTCTGCTTTTGGGTCCTAAACTTCTCTTCTACATTCCCTCGAGCATCTGAAACATAAAAAATTTGACCCAGAAGCTGCGAAAAATGTTCCATACGTATATTTCGCCATCCATTATGCAGCAGGTATATTTTTTGTATAAAATTTGACTTCAATTTCCGTGCTCTCTCTTTGGCCTCTAAATTTTTAGCAGAGTTCCTTTTAGGAACTTTTTGAAACTTTTATGTTTTTAAACCTTCATTGGCTTTAACTTTTCGTACCAAATAGTCCGAGTACTGACCTAACCGGGCTGCTTTCCTACCGGATGTGCTGGGAACTCTTTTGAAAATGCCTTCTATTTTTATGGCTTTAGAAGCATCATGTGGATCATTCCTTCTACCTGAACCAGATTTTATATCAACGTAGAAGTTCTCCTGGTACTGTTTAATAATATTATAAACATTTTGATAGCAGACCTTTGATTGTTTGGCCAACTTTTTGTAGGACCAAGTTGGGTTTTGTTGAAAATATTTAATAATTTTAGTACGCACTTTTTTCTGGTCACTCATTTTAATCAGATTAACAGCAAATGAACATAATTGACATTAAACATAATAACTAACATGCTTTACAAAGGTAACATGGTAAAAAAAATCAAATAATACTTGGGTTAAAAGTTTTAATGAAAAACGTGTGTTAAGAATTTTACGATCTCAGTCCTTATGTAATCCTACTCATATACATATATGCTTATTTATTTAGACGATTTTTATTAGTTAATATTAAAAAATACACACATACACATAAATTTAAATACGTTTATTTCATTATTATTTTTTTTTTTTTTTTTGCACAACGTATGATGATTATTTAATATTGTGTTAAAGACAAGTGTTCTGTAAAAAATTAATCATACGCCAACGAAATGTATGCCTACTCAAACAATTTAAATTCAAGCACTGAAAATGTATTTGAATTTCAGGCCCTTTCTTAAGTACTTTTAAAATTACTAATAAAATGTTTGGAAATATTTAAAATTTAATTTTTAATTTTTTTGTCAAGCTAATAAGAAAAACTACACAGAAAACATTATGTACATACATGCAATGAATTGCTTTTCATTGATTTGAATTCATAAATGGTATACGTTTTAAGAATTTCTTCATCATTTTTCAATTTAAAATAAATCTAGATGACTTGCAGAAAATTATTTCATATTCCATTTATTTTTTTGTTGACAATTGAAATTCATTTTGAAAAAAAAAAAAATTATGATTTGCTATAGAATGAAGGGTTCTCACTATCACCATTCACCTCATTTTTGAAAGCCTATATTAAACAAAGTTTCTAAAATTATATAATTAAGGCTAAAAAAATCACGTGTAAATATTTATAATTAGAAATTCAGAGGAAATTTCATAATATTGTTTTAATTATGCATCCAAAAATACGGTGAATGGTGAAAGTGAGAACAGAAATAGCCCTGAATATGTAATGATATGAAATAAGCATGCGATTATGTATGTGTTTATAAAACAATTCCATTGAATATACTGCTTCCTGCTCATGCAGGCAAATCTTAAAGCCAACAATTTCAATAACAAACTAAAAATAACTTGATGTTCAATTTTACAAATTCATATTCAAAATTAAAAAGTTTTGGAAATAAATTTTAATGTACAATTCATACAGTTTACATTGAAATTCATTGCAGATAAGATTTTTGTCTGTGTAATTAAATTGAAAGAAAACGATTAAGAGAGCTATATTCGGCTGTCCCGAATCTTATATACCCTTCATCAAATTACACTTTAGAATTAATTTTTTAAATATTTTAAGGTAAACAAAATTTAAATTTTTTTTTTAAATTTTTTTTTTAATTTTTTTTTTTTAAATTTATTATTGAGAAAAATTTTATGTCAAAAATATATTTTTGGTGAAAGAAATATTCGGGTTAAAAAAATATTTTTCTCTATTTTGACCCATTGTTGGTCCTATTTACTATAGCCTTATATACATCGTTGCAATGGACTTTGAAATATCTATAATTAGATAATCATATTGTCTATATTAATGACTTAGTAATCCAGACATAGATTAAAAATAAGCTTTTAAATAGCAAACGAGCCGGAAGAATTCCCGATATATTGATGTATAAATCATGTATGTAAGTTATTTTGGGGCTACGGAATGTTGATTTCAACATAGAGACGGACATGGCTATATCGACTTCGCTATCTTTAACGATCCACAATATAAAGGGTTTTCCAACAAGATGTGTTATTTTGAATCACCCGATATTTCGGTAGCTGTCACTTTTGAAGCTTTTATTCTTTGACATTTGACAAGTAGAAACTACGCCATTACTAAAAATGGAACAATACACGTTTTAACAACGCATTGAAATTATTAAAATTCAATACAAAAATGGTGAAAATCTTGCAGTCCCAGTTCGCAAAACTAAAGCATTTTTGGGTCATCGTGAAGCACCTTGTCGAACTGCAATACAGAAATTGGTGGAAAAATTAGAGGTGTTGGGACAAGTTAGTGATGTGAAGAATAAAACCCGTTCACGTCCCTCAAGAACAACTGAGAATATTGCAACTATAGCCCAAGGTATTGAAGAAAACTCACTTTTGTCCATTCCTCGTCGTTCTTTGGAACTGTGCATTCCACAAACGTCATTACACCGTATCTTATGGTCGGAGTTGGATGATATTGATCTGAACAACGTTTACTCTCAACAAGACGGCGTGCCACACAAGCAACGACACCATTGCTCTTTTAAAGTTTCCGGACCGTGTTATCTCTCGAAGAGGTAATCACAATTGGCCACCGAGATCTTGTGAACCCTAGTTTGAAGCAAGTCCATAATAAGCGGCCAGACATGAAACCATAATATTCTATCATTACAAAGTATTTAGAATGAAGTGGTTGGGAAGTTTTGCCTCATCCGTCTTATAGTCCAGACCTTGCCCGTCCAATTTATATTTGTTGCTATCGATGCAGAACGCTCTATCTGGTATACGCTACACCTTAGAACAGAATACGAAATTGACTTGATTCGTTCTTGGCCACAAAAGATGAGCAGTTCTTTTGGCTCGGAATCCATATGTTGCTAGAAAGAAGAATAAATTTGTATTGTACAAATATTTCGAAATAAAAGCTAAAATCCGTCATTCTTAAGTTCAATACACCCAATATAAAATATAAAGAATTTTACAAAACTCGATGTGACATATTTTATTTAATAATAAATTTTGTAGGGCCGAACAAATTTGGGCAGGCGCCCCCTAGACACTATTCAATCTAAATACAAACGAACTCAAGAATACCACAGCACTGTTAAATTTCATTATGATATCTCAAATCGTTAACGTTATTTACGCCAAAAAATCCACAAACAGAAGCACATTAAAGGTGGCAACTCATCGCAGCATTAATATTCTAAAGAAAATGAACCATAGTTTTGCTTACCATTTAGTTGAAATCTTGCGTCAAGTTTGGATACATTTTGGTTATACTTAATCGGACAAATGATCTAATGTCAGTAACCAATGACTATTTCGACTGTATGAAACCAAATGCAATACTAAATAGGAGGAGTAACCAGAACACTCTTCCTTACAGACCGCATGTAATTCCATTTTCTTGTTACCTAAATTTTTCCGACGCCTGATGGACTTTGGTATACACAGATATCTTGGAAAACAGTCAGTGCGTTTCATATGGCAAACAGATTCAGGAAAAGTCTATGAACTCCTCCACAATTATTCTTATACTGTTTTTTCAAGATTTGTCATTACAGAAGCCAACCTCTTATGATAATGGAAAGAATTGATGTCAATAACTTTTGGCGATTTCAATTTCAATCACTCAGCGATTTGTTCTAAACTCTATTAAGGACTGAAATCGTAAAATTCTGAGCACACGTTGTTCATTAAAACTTCTAACCCAAGTATTATTTGATTTTTTTTTTTTTTTTGATCAAGTTACCTTTGTAAAGCATGTCAGTTATTATGTTTAATGTCAATTATGTTCATTTGTTGTTAATATGATTAAACTGAGTGACCAGAAAAAAGTGCGTACTAAAATTATTAAATATTTTCAACAAAACCCAACTTGGTCCAACAAAAAGTTGGCCAAACAATCGAAGGTATGCTATAAAACTGTTTCCAATGTTATTATACAGTACCGGGAGAACGTGTTCGTTGATATAAAACCACATGATGTTTCTAAAGCCAAAAAAATAGAAAGCATTTTCAAACGAGTTCCCAACACATCCGGTAGGAAAGTTGCCCGGTTAGGTCAGTACTCGGACTATTTGGTACGAAAAGTTAAAGCCAATGAAGGTTTAAAAACATGCAAGGCTCAAAATGTTCCTGACAAAGACAGAGCACGGAAATTGAAATCAAATTTTATACAAAAAATATACCTGCTGCATAATGGATGACGAAATGTACGTACGGAAAATTTTTCGCAACTTCTGGGTCAATTTTTTTATGTTGCTGATGCTCGAGGAAATGTTGAAGAGAAGTTTAGGACCCAAAAGCAGTTGTCTGCTTTCCAAAAAGTTTTTGGTATGGCAAGCAATATGCAGTTGCGGCATTAAACCAAAACATTTCATACAAAGGGCTCTAAAAATATCGAAATTTACATCAATGAATGTGTACAAAAAAGGATGTTTCCGTTCATAAGACTTCTTAATGTGTCCACTTATTTTTGGCCTGATTTGGCATCCTGTCACTATGGTAAGAATGGTCTTGAGTGGTACAAGAACAATAATGTGGTATTTGTACCAAGAGAGGCAATTTCTCCAAACTGCCTGGAGCTCAGTCTAGTGGAGAGATATTGGGCTCTTGTTAAAAGAGAATTGAAGAGCACAAAAAAGGTGTCCAGAAGTGTGGTAGATTTTAAACGGAGATGGACAACCTGTTCGAACAAAGTGACATAAAGCACTATAAAAACCAAAAAGGTTTAAAATTTCATCATTAGTGAATAGAACTATAAAAATAATTTTTTTTTTTGTAAATTGTAACAATAATTTCAATCAAATAAAAAAAGATTCAAAACTGTAAGTTTAGTGGTTTCATTTTTATTAACATATATATATGTTAAGAATTTTTCGATCTCAGTCTTTATATGTGCCTTTCAATAAACTTTTATATGATTTAGGGCCATTATATAGTAAAAGTTAACTTTAAAGACACATTTTTCTATTACTTAAAGTTACCTTTTATTATTATGAACATAAAGGCAAATTGTAATAATGGCCCTTAATAACTTTAAATTTTTTTATTTTGAGCAATTCTAATTTTCTATGTAAATATGTATTGTATTTCGAAGTTAATTTGAAATGACTAGTATATTTACTTTATTCCCTTTGTTTATTGTTTTAGACTTTAAAAGCGATTTATTTCCACTTAGTAACATTCTATTGTATTATAATATTACAATAGATTAGCATAAAAGAACATTTTAAATAAGTTTTAAAAATTTCATGTCGGTCCCTTAGATGACCAACAAAAGCAAATCGGATTTTGATACTCAGTAGAATATATTTAGTAATTCAAGGAATATTTTTCTTTTCATTGTATTTAAATTCTGATATAATTTTCATCAGCCATATTATCTTGTTGTTATTTTTGGCAAATTTTCATTGAGTTGTAAGATTGCGTGCTACAAATAATTTATCATAATTATTTTCCATATTAACTTCAACACTTAATAAGAATACACGTTATTTATACTAGCTTAACACATCATTACTCATTCAATAATATTTTCACAAACTTTAGTTTGTATATACATATTTATAATAAGTAATACAAAAATTAATGCAATTTTAGTATTCATTATTAAAGGCCACAATGAGATGTCTTGTTCATTAAACCGCACATAAAAACAAATTATGACAACATTTTTGCTCCAAGGAAGAGCGAAAAAAACTTTTATTTCAAGTGCCAAATGCCAAATTGTATAATTTAAAAACATCATAATCATGCTCATTTTCATTTCCATTTCCATTCTTATTCAGGCCATAATAAAAGAATAAAAATTAAAAAAATAGGCAGGCATTAACATGGAAAATGTTTTAAACGCATACAAAAAGCAACCGCAGCCATAAACTTGTTGCTATTTTTTCATTTGCAAAAGGAATGAGAAAAAAAAAATTGTTAAAATCAAAAGAACACAACACAAAAGTCACATTCGTGCAAAGTGGAGAAAAACATGGTTTTTCATAATATAACTGAATGAGTGGATGTGCGTGTGTGCACACACAGACAGACAGGCAGATGCGGATGCGGAAGTGGAGTTCTCTTGTTTTTAATATTTTTTATTTTAACTATGCGTATGCTAATTTCCATAAACATTAAACATGGTGGTATGAATAAAATGTTTATTATAAATTATTTTCTGTTTTTAATTTTAATTAAAACAAACCACACAGTTTAAACAACAACTTGCTTAATAGTCATAATTAAGATATTTATAAAATTCATCATACTTGAGAATACAACAAATGGCATAATAAAATACATAGTACTAAAGTTATTTTTGTTAAAATACAAAAAGAAAAAAATACAATTATTATCAATTATGATTTGCATTAAATATGTTTATAACATACCCAGTAACACCACAACAACCGCTGAATCTCTTACACCCCAATCCCAGCACGTACGCATGGCAATATATAAAATATTGTGAAACTTTCCCATTAAACAGACCTGAAATATATAAAAACGTATTTATTTATATTAAAATAAATTATATTTAATTTTTAAGCAAAATAATGTCCAACATATTGCCTTTTTTAAAGTTAATTAATTACATAAAATACTGGTAATCACTGTCCAATTTTTTGCATTAAGAATGTATAAAGTGTATTGTAGATTTTTGGAAATCAAAATTGCATAGTTACATTGTGAATTTTGTGTAGAAAAAGTGCTTTGTATACCATTACACTATGCTTAGGATATTCAATCGATTAACCGCTAATCGGTTAACCGAATTATTTTGGTCGGTTAACTGTTCGAATAATTTAAAATTACCGATTTTCAAATAACAAATAAACCGATTAATTTGTGTCGTTTAACCGAAATTTCTTCCTTTTTTGCACTTTAACGTATTTTTTGTATGTAAAATTACATAATTTTTCAAACACCCAATAAATATTTTTAGTGTGTATAACAGCGGACATATTTAATTTACATGTATTTGTCGGAGGACGACATGATAATAGACGAAACTGGAGACATAACTGAAACGAGTCTTTAATCAGAACTTTACGAAACAAAGTAGTAGTACTTAAAAGTATTAAAAATCTAAACAAATTCAAAAAGGACTCCAATGGTATAATAAACGATATATATGCATAGAAAATACTAAAAATAGGATATTGGATATTCTTTATCAATCAGCGAGAGAGTTTTTTCCAAATCAAGTTTTATTAAATCTAAAGAAAACAAATCGTTTAAACGGAAAACATTTAAATTATATTCTTTTTTTAAAGATTATTTCACAACATCTCACTAAAATCCTAAAAACACTCACATGTGTATATAAAAATTATCTCAAATACCATGTTTTTTTGCTACTATTTATATTTGGTTTTTATTAATAAAATACTTAAATCAGTACACAAAATTCGTGATTTTATTTTCAATTTAAAATTAAAATAGAAATTATTCGGTTAATCGACTAATTTAAAATTAACCGATTATTAATCGACTACATCTAAACCCCGATTAATTATTTTCTCGATTAACCGATTAAACCAGAATACCTTAAATATGCTACATCAAAATTAAACCTTTGCATGAATGGATTTGTTATTAAGAAGTACATCTGAAAAATTTTTGCAAATATCGAAATGGTCATAGGCGAATAGACCATTGAAAGTTGTTAAAAAAAATGGTATTACTTTTTCGCGGTTGT
Organism: Calliphora vomitoria; assembly: GCA_942486065.2. Taxonomy (NCBI): domain Eukaryota; kingdom Metazoa; phylum Arthropoda; class Insecta; order Diptera; family Calliphoridae; genus Calliphora; species Calliphora vomitoria. The sequence continues at coordinate 39,009,867 of OW818029.2, forward strand.
AAAAAAAAAACTGTAAAGTTTGGAGATAATTTTTATATTATTTTTTTTTTATGCAAAAAACGCAAATAGTTTTTTTTTTGTAAATATATCAACCTCGCTCGAATCTATATTTAAAATTTACGGTAACGGAAAAGAATCCGTTGTCTTACTATAAATAAATTAAAAATGTAATAAAAATTTTTTCTTTAAAATGTTAGCGTAAATAACACAACATTTGCCATCGCGTGGTACTAGGGCCAAAACTTGGTTATAGCCCTAATGTGCACTTACTCGAACTATACTTAAAAATAATGTATTATGTATTTGGCAAAGTATGTACTCTCTCACATATGTATGTATATGGATACCGTGTGAGTTCAGAGAAATGTAAACCTATGAAATGTCTTGAAATTTTATCTTTTAATTATTGATAAATATTACTCTTTATTTTTTTTAAAAACACTTTTTGCACTCTTTCATTGTTTATATTTTGTACAAATCAAGAAACAATATTTTCGGAATTTCTGACATGTAATTTTTTGTTATTATAGAATTTAAATTATAGGACAGAGTTCTAATTTTTGGTATTGAAAATTCATACAAATTAAAGTTTAAAACATTTTTATAGAACTCTGTTGCCTGGAGAAAATTTAACAGGTACCAACACAAGTGTAATTTTGTTACTCACACATGTTTAGAGTTAAGTACCCATCAGTTAAGCATGTAGTCAATGTATCCCTTATAGACAGTAATCGTCGCAAATCTCTTATCACTTGGCTGACTCCAATTTATATATTCTGGTCATTTGACACGTATGTGGTCTTTGTAGTGCAGATATAAGACAATTGGCTACTTTATACATCCCAGGTAATCTAGCGTGAAGACAATTGTCACTTAAGTGTATCTAAGTAATCTGGAGTATAGTCACTTTAAACGTGTTGTGTGATATAATTCTGATATAACTGATATCCCATGTAACATAGCATGAAGTCAAATGTCACTTTAGTGTCTCTTAGTAACCTATAGTGAAGTCACGTTAAACGTTTATTTTGTACTGCAATTTAAAAATTAGTTTTTTAACCCACCATTTAAATCCATTGAAGAGTTGTCGAAGAAAGGTTTGTTTACAAATTATCGTTTATTGGAAAATAACTAGTTATGTAGCTGATCAAGTTACCACTGAGGTAGCTAGTAAGGTAACTGACGTTTTTTAACCAGTATGTAAATCAAATGCGTTGATTACTTTGGACCAGCTATTAGACAGTCTCATTGTAGTCAATAAGGGTCAATTGACCCCCCGCTTAGGACAAGCACATGTTAAAATAACTAGTCACGTAGCTATTGAAGTAACTAGTTCCTACCCTAAATGATGGGTAAAATCACTAGTTCGGGACTGTCTCCTAGAACTGCTGGGTACTTTTTTACTAACACATGCATAGAGTTAGGTACTGTTGTCGTAGAGTCGGACTACTTGTTATACTTTGGTATTTGGCATTATGTTTACTAGTTGAGTACAACTTTGTTTTACTCTCGCACTCTCAACATACATGAAGAGAACATATCGAGTATCAAGCGACAACCAAACTTCACAAGGTACTTGCAATACTACGTGAAGTATGTTTGATTTAAAGGAATATTTGATTTACCTTTCCAATAGAGGTCAGTTTTTTAAAATCGGTTTGCAAAACTGAAAAGCTGATTTAAGTAGTTTTCCAAAACTAGTAACTAAATTAAAAACAATTAAAAAAGAGTTATTCAAATTTTTTGGATACCATGTTTTTTTGGCTACGTTTTCTTTCAAAAAAAAAAAAAAAAAAACTATCAGCATATTTCGCTTTAATTGGGGAGCATCCCGAATTGAAACAACCGTAACTCAGTCTTTTTATGGCCAACGCTTTCAAATCCATGAGGCTTTCACTAAAGTGCTGCATGTGGGACCTCAGCCAACTATATTTTTAACCTTTCTTTGGTTAGTCCATAATAACAAATTGTCGTTCATTATTCTTTGAGTATGCAATTTTTGAACTATTCCCTTGTAAGGAACCATGTTTCGCAACCATATAACAGGATGGATTTTACGCAGACGTCAAATATTCTCAGTTTCGTTGCAATGCTCCACACTTTACACAACATTGCATAGCTGCCATTAGCTTTTTTCATTCGGCTTTTTACGTCAACCATCATTAGTACTTATGATGCTGCCTAGATATTCAAAACTGTTTACTTCACTGATGTGCTAATATATTGTACATTTCCCAATTGAGTCCTGCAGGCACTATTTCAACGACATCAAATATAACATCCATCACAATTATAAATGGCAGCAGTGAGAACACCCTTGCCTTACGCCACTTCTCGTTGTAAAGCTATCACTTAACGCAAAACCCTACACGTAGATCCTTCCTAGCTATTTCTAAGAATGTTAATGAGCTTTTGCGGTATAACTCTAAACATGTGTGAGTAACAAAATTACACATGTGTTGGTACCTTTTAAATTTTCTCCAGGCAACAGAGTTCTACAAAAATGTTTTAAATTTTAATTTGTATGAATTTTCAATACCAAAAAACAGAACTCTGTCCTATAATTTAAATTCTACAATAACAAAAAATTACATGTCAGAAATTCCAAAAATATTTTTTTTTCTTAATTTCTGCAAAATAGAAACCTTTTAACAATGAAAGTGTGCAAGACATTTCATTGGTTTACATTTCTCTGAACTCACACGGTATCCGTATATGTGAGAGAGTAATTTTAAAAAAATTGAGAGTCGGACTACTCGGTATACGTTGGTTTTAACTCTTTGCGCTTGGGTGGTTACTTTACTAACCACATTTTCTATAGTTTTTAAAACATAGTTTATTGGCATCTATTGCCATTTTGCTAAACATTTATATTTTTTGAAGTCATCGTTTATGATTTTTTGCAAAACTTTGCCGTCAGGGTGCTCTGGTTACATAAATATATTAATTTGAAAATATTGTAAAAATCAGAGACTTTCATGCATTCAATAAAAAAAAAACACAGACCCCATAAAAAAATGTTAAATTTATCAAAGCTTTATAAAACAAATTTTGTATGGAAATTTTGTTTTATAAACCTTTTATAAATTTAAAAATGGTTTATGCATATGGGGGAGAGTGTTTATTGTTCATCGAATTCAGTGTTACTTTGATATTTCGGTTGTTTGGTCAGAAAATTCAGTCAGAGATATTCGATTTCAAAAAAAATTTATACGAAACAAACGCCAACCGCCACGGTGGTTAGAAAACTAACCACTTCACTCCACAAAAAACCTTGGAATGGGGTGGTTTTTTCATGTTTTGACTTATTTTTTCTTACTTTTTATAATAAACTAACCTTAATTAAAGTTAAATGGAATTTTTTAGATTTTAAACTTATACACAAAAAAGCGTGGCTGAAAGAGTTAACTCTGTTATTTGATTTAAAGTATAATAAAAACAAAATAATCTATTTTAGAAAATTGTGGTTATTTAGCAACAAAAAACAGTGGACTTACTACATACTATAGTATAACAACGAGAAAAAACGAAATTATTCTAACATTTTTTACTAAAACCTAAAGTCTTATAAAAAGTGGACTTAACACGTTGCTCACTAAGCTAACGATGTACAAAAGCACACGATTCTCTACAAATTCTTATATTTTGGAACATCTTAATACTGATATCACACATAAAGTAAATATTTGCACAGACATAAAATATTTTCATAGACAAAAATCTAAAAATTACAATGAATAGATGGCTACAAAATGTTTAACCTAAAACTCAACACACAAACATTTTCATAAAAAATAATAAAAAAAGAAAAACATAACAAAATACTTACATCACCATTGCTATCCTTTTTATCACGATGATAACGAACGGCAGCCAAGACAGCAATACGAGCCACCTCCTCAGTGTGCATATTTTGTCCTATAAATAATAAAGAAATTTATAAATTTTAATTAAACAAGGTGTTGGCAATAAATTAATAAATTTTAACAGGAATTTAAATTAAAAAAAATATCCACAATAACTGTAACAACAGCAACCATTACTTACCATCACTACAACCACCAATAATGGCATTTAAATGATCCAAAACATCTCGTCTGGAGCTTCTATCCTGTAGACCATTGCGGCATAATTTATCCAAGGTATCCTCATAGAAACATTCAAATATAAATTCCATTGTATTCCGTAAATACTACTGATTTAGTAAGTGTCAGTTCGAATAGTCTAATGTTTATAAAACCATTTTCAGTATAAGAAAAAAAAAAATATAACAAAAAAAAACTGTGAAAGAAAAAATTACAAAAATCTCGTGTTAATGTGGTAACACTTGTTTGGTCATTGCTGGTCAAGAAGCCATACAAAAATACTGTAGAAATATGTATTAAATTTGTCTGTTCATGTTGAAATATTGTACGATTTCTTTAATAATATATATATACAGACAGAACAGCGAGTTATTGACCTTTATAAAATGTATGATACTTATTAAATTCTAAAAAAAAATGTAATTAATGTTTTCCAAATGAATTTCAAAATTTATATTTGACAAACTGTTTTCTCTTGTTTCAATTTCTCTTTAATATTAAGGAATTGTATTATTTATTTTAGTTCTTTGTTTTCTTTTTATATTCCGGTTAGTGTTTTCTGTATTTTGTTGAAAATTATAAGCAACACTAAACAATAAATACAAGTTTTGTTAAAACTAAAGTAGTTTTGTGGGCGCTACTTTATACAATGTACTCTTCTTCCCTTTACTTTTCTTTCAAGAAAGAGAAGATTATTTACAAATGTTTTATTATTGCTGAACTATTTAAAAGTCTATTGTTTTGTAAAGCCTAAATTGCCTGAATTTTTGCCAGTTGAAGCTTTTTAGGTTTCGGTTATTAGATTTTTTTAATTGAACTGTTTCGTAAGCTTGTGAAATGTCAAAAGTTTATCCGAGGTGGTGATAGATGGTCAAATTAAAGCAAATTGGCTGACGTTAGAGGTGATACACAACCGAAAGCTTTTAAAACCATTTGCCTTTACTTTTTCATATGTCAGTGAAAAGGTTGATCTTTTACAGGGCACCCTATAAGGGTTTGACTTTATTTGGGTTCACATTATAACTTTATCAAATTGAACATTATTTAAAGGATAAATTATGCTAAGTTATATATAAAAACAACCAACTTAATCATAAGTTTTCGATTTCAGAAACAAATGGATTTAAAGCAAATATTTAACATATTTCTTTGATTTTTTCCAGCTTTGATATATTAGAATAAATTCACTGGAATTTATTATTGGCTGATAAGATAGTTCCTATACTCATTTACGGAATCATTACTATAAACTAATTATATTTACCTACCAGAAATCTAATTTGCTCAAAATACCAAGTATATGACCTAAATATATACTCTGAACTAGATGAGTTTTATATTGTCGTGCCTACAAAACACTAAAACAAATGTAAATCAATTCTTAAACCAATTTAACATACAGAGTTAAGCTTGAGTTGCTGGTAGTCCCCCACCAGCAAACATTGAAATATTATAGATATCGAGGGACAATAATCAAAATTTTCTATCTAAAAAAACTCAAGTTTTCAGAAATATTAAATTATTTCATGACAACAATTAAAACCTTGTACACAGATGTGATTATTTTGTCTAGGACAGTTATCATGGAATGTGAAAGATATAACAAATTTTGGTAACTAATTTAGTGGGTGTTAAAGTCAATCGCTGTATATTACATGCAGCTATAATATTGTTACGTTTTTACCTTTTAAAAACAGTGGTTTATTTCTTTTAAACTTTTCCTAGCATTTTTTTTTTTTTTTTTTTATTCGATAGAATTTTGGTAGCTCTATGTTTGGTGCAAAATATGGATTTCATCGAGTTTAAGTTTTCATAATGATAGCTATAAACATGTGTTAACGAACGTATGCAAAATAGAAGTCAACTTTGCCTGATAGTAGTGAAATGTAAAAATCTGCGAAATGGAACGGAATATTTAAAAGCGATTAATTTATTTTAAAAGTGTATTAATGTAGGTCTCTATCCGGTACTTACACAATTAAATATCTCTATTGGTTTTTGTTTAATTGGTAAAAAGTACCGGTCGCGAATGTACGGATCGCGAACGTACGATTTTTCCATATGATTCTTTTGTTATTATCACCATGCATTTTCCCATAAATATCTTCAAATTTCCTTAACAAACAAATAAGAAAGTATGGTCTAAGTAAACGAGCAAAAATATTTTTCTTTTAAAATTCAATAATTTATATTCGTGAGTGATTTTCGAAGTGGACCTTATATGGGAGCTATGACCAATTATTGACCGATCACCATGAACTTAGGTCGTAGTTTATATCTATATGAGAGTCATTTATGTTGAATTTTATGTCCATACCAACATTTTTATGAGATTTATGAACGTTAAAGTGATTTACGGAAGCGGGTCTTATATGGGAGTATGATCATACTAAAATTTGGTGACATGAATTCGGTATATATAAAACTTATTTGGAACAATATTTGTGTAGATACCTAAATAAATTAAACATTTAAGACCAATAAAGTCCAATTTCGGGACGACATTTGTATGGGGGCTAGGTAAAATAATGGACCGATTTCAGCCAGTTTCAATAGGCTTCTTCCTTGGACCGAAAAAATTATATGTACCACATTATATCGAAATATCTTCAATAAAACACTATGATTATCAACATTTTATTTTTCGATCCTGGTTGACTAGTAGGAGGAAATGCCCATATATTTAAATTCACACACTTAATTACACACATATTAAATACTTTATAATGTACAACAGCATCTGTAATCAACTAACTGACGACTGCAACCTCTGCCACTATTTATACAATTTTCGTGAATCTTCTACAATGATCTAAACGGACAAACTAGTATATTCGAATTCTAGAGATTTCGATGTTAATGTTAGCAGCTTAAACATTCAGTGTTTGTTCAATGTTGTATGTTCCACAGCTATGTTAATAATACTCACAGATATGTAAACAGCAGTTGAGGAACATTATGCAACTTTAAAAAAGCCGTTAAAACCGTTATATTTGATTTCAAGTACAATTTTGTAATAATATAAACAAAAGGCAGTTCTGATAGAAAGAGATAAGTATAAAACTGTGTGATTTGACTGTCATTTTGCATTAGAAAATAACATTCTGTTAGTTTTGTAAAAATTATACTAAAATCTGTTTGTTTAATATTTGTTGAATTTACCTTGAAACAAAATATCGTGCCTTACTGAAATTGTAAAGGGTTTTCCAACAAGAGGTGTTATTTTGGTATTCAAAGAAAAATGGCATTTTTTGAGATAAATGATCGGTTATTTATTTCATAATAAAGAGGAAGGTATGCCGTTAATAATGAAAAACAACATCAGCCAAATGGCCACTGCGACCACGCTTACAGGACCATATCCTTTTCATTACATTTTCCATAACCAAATCGCAAAGTGGCTGCCCTATGTCCTCGATAGCCTCACGAATTCTATTTTTGAGGTCTTGCATCGACGCTGGGCTGTTGGCGTAGACCTTATCTTTCACGTGGCCCCAAAGGAATAAGTCGCAAGGTGTTAAATCATAAGATCTCGGTGGCCAATTGTGATCACCTCTTCGATAGATAACACGGTCTGGAAACTCTTCCCGTAAAAGAGCAATGGTTTCGTTGCTTGTGTGGCACGTCGCGCCGTCTTGTTGTAAGTAAACGTTGTCCAGAACAATATTATCCAACACCGACTAAAATACAGTGTAATGACGTTTGTGAAATGCCCAATTCCAAAGAACGACGAGGAATGGACAAACCTGGGTTTTCTTCAACACCTTGGGCTACAGCAGCTGTATTCTCAGTTGTTCTTGAGCGACGTGCACGGGTTTTATTCTTTACATCACTAACATGTCCCAACAGCTCGAATTTGTCCACCAAATTCTGTATTGCGGTCCGACAAGTTGCTTCACGACGACCCAAAAATACTTTAGTTTTGTGAACTGTGACTGCAAGATTTTCACCATTTTTGTAGTGAATTTCAATAATTTCAATGCGTTGTTAAAGCGTATATCGTTCCATTTTTATACCCTACACCACCATAGTGGGGAGGGTATAATGGATTTGTGCAGATGTTTGTAACGCCCAAAAATATTAGTCTAACACCCACTTTAAAGTATACCGATCGACTCAGAATCACTTTCTGAGTCGATTAAACAATGTCCGTCCGTCTGGCTGGCTGGCTGGTTGTCCATGTGAACCTTGTGCGCAGTGTACAGGTCGCAATTTTGAAGATATTTCAATAAAATTTAGTACATGTCATTTTTTCTGCCCAAGGACCAAGTCTATTGAAATTGGCTGAAATCGGTCCATTATTTCACCTAGCCCCCATACAAATGTCCTCCCGAAATTGGACTTTATCGGTCATAAATGTTTAATTTATATAGGTATCTACACAATTTTTTCTCCAAATAAGTTTTATATATACCGTATTTATGTCACCAAATTTTGTTATGATCGGTCCATAATTAGTCATAGCTCCCATATAAGACCTGCTTCCGATAATCACTTTAACGAGCATAAATCTCCTTAAAATGTTGGTATACACATAAAATGCAACATAAATAACTTTCATATAAACATTAATCACGTGACCAAATTTCATGGTGAGCGGTCCATAATTTATCATAGCTCCCATATAAGGTCCACTTTCGAAAATCACTCACGAATATAAATTATTGAAATTTTGAAAGAATAATGATTTTGCTCATTTACTTAGTGTAGGGTATTATAAGGTCGGGCTTGACCGACCATACTTTCTTACTTGTTAGTAATGGCGTAGTTTCTACTTGTCAAATGTCAAAAAATAAAAGCCTCAAAAGTGAAAGCTACCGAAATACCGGATGATTCCAAAAAAATAACACCTCTTGTTGGAAAACCCTTTACTATCAAAATTAATGAAGTACTAAAAATTATTAGTTTGATCGATATTAGAATAAGACTATTCTTAAAAGAAACAACTACTTTTTAGGGTAAGATATTTATAATATAAATTTCTTCAACTGATTTCACTAATGTACTAAAATGGTACTTTTCTGAACAAAATATACTTTTAAATCTAATCTCACCAAACAATTATCCCTATTAAACATATATACATACATACCTATTTATACATACATTTACTTGTGTAAATAATAATTGTGTAACACCAATTGCTGTAGAACACCCTGTAAATTCTCTTCATTCTTATTTTCTTGTACACATTTTAAAATTCATTCATACATTTTTCTCTCATTTCTCCACAATGTGGGGGAGAGTGAAAACAGAATAAACACACTGTTAATCATTGTAGAGGGTGGTAAACAAAAGCCATTTGTCTCTGTTTTTGTTTTGTTCATAAAATTCTTTCTACAAGGTATTATTAACATTTATACAACATTACCAACAACTCGCAATAAATATAATAAATATTGCTTAAATAGCTACAAAAAAATGCATTAAACTTTTAAATATTTGTTATATTCGTGTCAACCTAAAAACCACAAACATAAAATTTCAGATTAAAACCGCAAGTTATATGTAATTAAACGTGCACATACAAAATTACTAGAAATTATAATAAATAACTTTTATTTTCTATGGAAAAATATAATTAAATAAATTATATTCTTGTAGCTTAGGTAATTTAATTAAAATCTTTTTCACATATGTAAGTAATTTGTTAATAGTGTTTTTTTTTTTTAATTTAATTTCTGTTTTCTAGTTTCTATTCACAAAAATCTTGCGTTTGTTTATTTAACAAAAGTAATACGCGTACTAACTTCACAGTAATTTTGTATGTCAGCTTTGCTCTTGGAAAAACAACGTAATTATTCTATTACTCTCTTGTTCTCTCCCTTTTTTTGTCGCCTAGCGTAGAGAGTTGTTGGTATATTTAGTTTATCGTTAAGATATGGGCTTTATAAATAGTGGTGGGAGTTTAAAATGTTGCTGAATCTGGACTGAAAAAGTACTTTTTTGAGGTGCAAGTTGCTTAATTTTCTATTTTGCACTTTTTAGATTCTTGATGCTGTCAAGGCCTAAAATTTTTCTCCGTTAATTAAAAATTATTTGCTGAAAATTCCAGCAACATCAAATTACCAATTGGATGAACTTCATATATAAGAACTTTCTGCCATCTGGTTTTTTACAACTCAATCCCAAATATTACATTTTCTAAAATTACCAAAAAAAATGTTCGATTATAATAAAAGCTAAATATGGATTAAAATTGCCAATTTTAATATTGTTTCTTTTATGGGTTGGAATTTCAGTTTTTGGTCACATATTTCTTAAAAATACATTTCATTGCTTAATTTCTAATATTTAATTTTTAGGATATCTTGGCTCGAAACTATCCGAAACAAGTAATTGAACCGTATTATATACATAATATACTTGTTTACTATAACTTTAAGCTATTTCAAATATATACATTAGACCAGAGGTGCGCAAAAGTAAATTCTCTCACCAATACACTTACTCTCACCAACACATTCAATCCTTTATTTTGTTCACTGCACCTACAAACAAACAAATACAAAAACTGAAGAAATAAAGAAAAAGTCATATACCCGTGCTTATTCGTATTCGTAGTTGTCTCGTTAAGTGGACAACGACTACTAAAATGTAAGAGCATAAGAATACGTGTGATTTGATTTGCTATGGGATGCGCACCATTGCATTAGACTGACAAGCAGTTGTATGGAAAAAAAATTGTGTTCGAATTTTGAAGGATGCCGGTTGGAATATTGTGACACTAGGTCTAAAAGTTAAGTGTTGAAAATTTGAGTAAAAGCGGACAACTATTTCGGGACGCGCATCGAGGCCAAAGATCAGATATATGCAAAATTTTACTATTTACAAAATAAATTTGTGAAACTCCTTATCTTTCTGCATTATGTAATAGAAATGTGTAAATTTATTTATATTAATGAAAATTACAGTAAAAAATATTAAATTAAAGATTAAACCTATATCTCCTTTGGGTCAAATTGACCCACAAACTGTTTTATCGTTAAAATTCGGAAAAAATTTAAATTTTTCAGTTTTTGTAAAAATTTTGCTACTAAATAATTATTTTTGCAATCGAATGCAAAAGAATCGAAATTTTTACGTAATTATGGTTCTAAGGAGATATAAAACACAAAAATTGTTTAAAAAATGTTAAAGTTATTAAAAATTCCCCGAGCATTAACATGTCTCAGGCCACTTGAACAAGAAATGTAGGAACAAAATTAACATATTTTAAGGAATATTAAAATAAAAGCTAATTTGTACTTAAAATATATCCTTATTTACAATTGTATGAGTTTTTGTCTTTGTAAGATACCATTAACCTATTAGCAGGGATGACCAAACAAATTTAATTTTTTTTTTATCGGCAGTTTCGAATCTCCATTTTAAAATTTTTAAAAATTTTGTTAAAAAACTTTCAGAATTTTTTGATTGTCACATTGGGATTTTTTAAGCTTATAATAGAGAATAAAAATATGAAAAAATAATGTCAATACCTCTTACAGTTTTTTCGTACCTACGATTTAAATTTTGTAATTTTCGGAAAAAAATATTTTTTTGGCCATATTTTGGCGAATGAAAGCAATTTCCTTACTGTTACGAATTTTAAATAAAACCTATACAGAATCTTATAGTTCAGTGAAAGTTTTACTAAAATCGGAAAACTTTAACCCTTAAATCGTGAAGGTCAAAAGTAAAATGTTTCAATATTTGAAATTTCTAATGTAAAGATACCGAAATGTAATATATTTTTGGACCGATTTTAATGAAACTTGAGAAAAATATAACATAAATTTCAGCACTTACAATAATAGCACAAAAATGGAAATTAACCCTTAATAGAACTGGGATCCAAATGACCCTCAACTTTTAAAATCACGAAAACCACAGTCAAATTGAGAGTCATTTTGACCCAAAGTGCTTTTAAGGGTTTATTTTCCATATTTGCATTGTTATTGCAAATTTTAGACCTTAAGGTCGGTATCTTTCATTTCGAAATTTCAAATATTGCTAATTTTTTTATTTGATTGTGGTTCCAGTAATACAAATATGGTCCATATTTTTTTTTATTGTTAAGTAAAAAAATTTGTTTATACCTTTCTCCACATAATTAATGATAACCAATTACATGTGGCTTTGCGATAAAGTAATAAATCTTAACAATTTCTGCAGTTTTGGATTTTACATGATTTTCTTAAAACAAAATAATTTGCTTCTTATTTTCACGAAAAAAATTTATTTTTTTGCTTAAATTTGTTATTATAACTCCAAAATTACTGAGGTGATTAAAACGCAATATATAAACAGATTAAAGGTTATATTAATGTAAATATATATAAATTATTTTAATAAAATCGGAGTAACCCTTTTTTAAGTTATCATTAATTATGTGAAGAAACGTTTAACAAAATTTATAATTTTACTTAAAAATTTGTAAAAAAAAAATCTCTTCGTAGTGGGGCAGAATCAACATTTTTTGGAAATAAATCTGGCATTTCTAAACAGATAGCCCGATCGGGATAAAATTTGATGTAGGCGTAGCCAAGGAGTATTCGAGTTTAAGTTAGTAAAATGGACCCTATAAATTCTCCATGCGCGGCTCTATGGGAGCTCAAAGTAGGGTAGCTTCGACAAGTAAAACTTTTAAACACGTGCCATTTTTTTTTGTTTCCCATCCGATTTCAAAGATTTTTAAATTTTTGGGAAGCGCTCGGCTAGATCTTGAATAAACATGCTTGCGTGTGTTATTTATCTCTTATAATATCCGAATTATCAAAATTGAAATGTTCAAATTTTGCCATACCTTGGTCCGCATTTTTAAAAATATAGGGCGTACTTTTCAACCGAATGGACTCGAATAGTTAGATAACTAAATTACCAATAATATGCTAAAAATTTCAGAACAACATCGATTACGGATCTGAAAATAAACGATTTTTAATTTAAATATTCAAAAAATAGTAGATTTTTGCTGTTTTTTGGGCAAAAAAGTGACTTAACTCTTTTTTTATTAAAATAAAACTTTCTTTAAGAACATATAACAGTTTTATATTTTTCTGAAAGATATCTTTCTGGAAAACATTTTGGTATATAAAACATGTCATATTTTTCGATTGTGTCGCCCCTACGCCCTTCGGAATTTGACCTATTTTTTATCAAAATTTTAACTTTGGACCACATGTTCTAAAATCTCAAAGCTGGAATCAGAAAACGGAAAGCTGCTTTGGAAACCTTGATGTGATTTATATTCATTTCCAAAGTATTTTCTTAGCCTTGAAGGAAATGTAGAACCTTTGGGCAAAATTGTAAAAGATACCATTTTTGGGATTTTTGCTCCAATTTTTAGGAATTGCGGGATTCCCTTTGACCTTTTGACAAGTTCTTTTACACTTTATTATTTAGAATGATAAACTTAAAAAACGTTGAATATTTCGTTTAGTTTTGTTAATAAATAAAGATTTTATTACATATTACATATTTATTGAGTTTCTAAAACTAAAATTTGTATCAAAATTTTATATGATTGCAAATATTTGGAACGATTTGGTCCACATTTATTCCGAACTAATTTTTTTTGTTTAGATAAGTCAATTTTTGGTCTTACGAAAAAAAATTTCAAGTCAATATCTCAATTATATTCAAAAATATTGGAAGTTGGACTTATATGGAAACTATGACTACTTATGGACCTATCGTAACAAAATTTGGTAGGATGATATGCGTATATATGAAACATATTTGTGTTGAAGTTTATTTGGATACTAACACGTTTTAGAGATTTAAGCACATTGATGAAATTTTCGAAAATAGTGTTTATAGAACACTATGAGGACCGATCGCTACGAAATTTGGTATTACGAGTTCAGCATATACAAAATTTACTTGTGTTGAATTAGGTTTTGATATGTTTATAATTAAGATATTTATTAGAGCTTAACTCTTTTCAGATAGGGCAGTTGTATGGGGCCTAGGAGAAATAATAGACAAATTCTAACCAAATTCAAAAGGCTTAGTCTCTGGACAATATAAAAGTTTTTTAGAAATTTTGATGAATTATCTTTAAAATTGTGACCTGTAGTTTGATTGCAATGTTTAGATGGACGGACGGACAGACATCGCTTATTCGACTCAGAGAGTGATCCTGAGCAGATTGGTAAACTTTAAGGTGGAAAATATTTTTGAACGTTACAAACATCAGCACTAACCCAATATGCTTTCCCCACTATGGTGATATAGGGTATAAAAATGTCATAAGTCCAAAAAAAATAACTTCTTCTAAACTGTGATTATTTATCATTGTAAATCATGCCAAATAACTATGTAATAAAACTCCATTGACAGATTTCCAAAAATATTTAAATGCTGGACTTAACTCATTTGCACTCTAAGCTATTTTAAAGAAATAAATTTAAACCATTTATCCTACATTTTATAGTAATCCGCTCATTTGAAATTACTTAGAAACACTTAAATTTATATTTTTAATATTCATTCATTAGAGATTAGATAAATCAAATTAAATCTTTGAAATGTCGTTAAAAAAATTTGAATATGTAAAATATAATTATTTTTAAAATTAACTGAAATGTTTCACCAGACCGTTATAAGCTACATATATTATAAAATAAAAACGTTTTACATTGCTGTAAAGAACTCCAGCACAAATTCATATTAAATTAAGAATCTCTCACTGAAAATGTAATAAATTAAACTGTATGCAATACATTTCAAAAGTCTGCTCATTTTATTACATCAAATAATTCTTACAATAATATATTCGCATTACATAGAAATAAAACCAAGACACTCCTTCACAGTTACAAATAACACATAAGGACTGAGACAAGAGCAAATGACTGATGTTAAATACTTTAAATGTTTCTGTTTATATATAAAGGACATAAATAAAATATATTGTACATTTTTATTTGGCTAAGAATTCTTTGTAAACTTCAGAGACTTGTTTGACCTTTAACCCTTTCTCTACCGTTCTATAAGCAGCGGGTTTATATACATCTAGGTAATTTCTTGTTTAAATTTAATACTCTGTATCACAAAAAATTGTTTTTTTTTAATTCTACTATCTTTCAGCGGGAATCTATGTCCTGGGATAATATGTCCCACTGTTAGCATTATCGGTAGCATTTCTTTCAGAATAATAAAACGCATATCGGATAAGAACACTAATGGGACAATATATCCCGTTTATGTGGCATTAATAAAACCAGTGGGATCAATTATCGCAAATGGAAAAAAATCCTACATACATATAAGAATGTATAAAATATATATTGATGCTTACTTACTTAATTATAATATAAAGGGTTTTCCAACAAGATGTATTTCGGTAGCTGTCACTTTTGAAGCTTTTATTCTTTGACATTTGACAAGTAGAAACTACGCCAATACTAAAAACTGAACAATAAACGCTTCAACAACGCATTGAAATTATTAAAATTCACTACAAAAATGGTGAAAATCTTGCAGTCACAGTTCGCAAAACTGAAGCATTTTTGGATCGTCGTGAAGCAAGATAGAATTCGTGAGGCTATCGAGGACATAAGGCAACCACTTTGCGATTTGGTTATGGAAAATTTCATGAAAAGGATATGGTATTGTAAGCGTGGTCGTGGTGGCCCTTTGGCTGATGTTGTTTTTCATTATTATGCCGTTATTCCTCTTTATTATGAAATAAACATCCGATCATTTATCTCAAAAAATGCCATTTTTTCTTTGAATACCAAAATAACACCTCTTGTTGGAAAACCCGTAAAATACCTATATTATTGACGCAAAAAAACTTTTAGAATAAGAAACACTTATAAATCTAAAAACACTTGCGCCTCCATCCGAGGTTTTTGTCAACTAATTGCCCAAATCAGCTGATACTTAATAAACAAACAATACTTAAAACTATCAATGATACACTTGGTCGATTCACAAGGTCTCTTATCATGTCATACTGTCATAATGTCCTAATATTTCACTATGGTTTTTATTGTTTTTCAAGCAAAAATGTCCTAAAATAATACTACTTTCTATGCTATGTTTATTGTGTTATCGTAACGAACCAGCAGAGACCAACGCCGAATGCGTAAGAGTCGGTTAAGCCGAGCCGCCGAGTCGTGATATATTAGGACATTATGACAATATGACTGATATGAGACCTTGTGAATTGACCAATTATCTTATTTAAATAGAGCGTAAATTGTATTTTGACGATTTCGTCTGGGGTCTATGATCCTCATGGTAACGAAATGGTTAATTTAATATATAAAACCACACCCATACAATAGTAGGGTGGCCGATAAATAATACATTTATTTGCACTCACAACAATATGAAAATGTTCACTATAACCGAAAAATTGCTGTCCTTTAAATAAATCGTCATTTGTCATTTTGCCTCATCCCTAGCCTTACTGAACATGAGTACTTTTGCTAAGATGTGCTATTTGTTGTAGCTGTTGTTAAATCATTGAAGTGCATGAAAAAAAAAAAAAAAAAAAAAAAACTA
Source organism: Calliphora vomitoria (assembly GCA_942486065.2). NCBI lineage: Eukaryota > Metazoa > Arthropoda > Insecta > Diptera > Calliphoridae > Calliphora > Calliphora vomitoria. The sequence continues at coordinate 39,026,453 of OW818029.2, forward strand.
ACAAATCGCATTGTCAGTCAACAGTATGTTTGATACATTAGTTGAGTACACGTACGGGAATATTAAGTGTATATGTATGTAAGTATATTAGGACGGTTCCATTTATAGAGAACCAAAAGAAAGTGGCCGATGTTGCTTGCTAAAATGAAAGTTAAGTTTGATTTCTGATCACTCTAGTTATGAGATTCGAAAACGACAAAATTCTTGTGTGTTTTATATGGTCGTTGTCTCAGATTTTACTATTATAAATATACTCGTAACGAAATATAATTTGATTCAAGTAAGGTTACGCCCGACCCCCCAATGAGTGTATGAGCAAAAACATTTTTCTTTCGTTAATGATTTTCGGAATTTGTATTTGCAAACCATCATTTTTAAGACATTTGTATTAAAATCATTTTCAGAAGTGAGCCTTGTGTGGGATTTATGACCAATTGTGGACTGATCGCCATGAAGTTAGGCCGCGTGATTTATTTCTGTATGAAACTAATTTCTTTTACATTTTATGTAGAGATATTAAGGTATTAATGGTTTGTAAGTAGAATCATAGAAAATTTTTTCCAAATCAATTATAGACGCATATGAAAGGACTCTGAAAGCCACACTTCGAACATTTAAGACGTTTGCTAGGACATATTTCTTTGTTTGCATTTTAATATCATGTAAATTCTGGCGGATTTTACAGGAATAATTTAAGCTAATATTTATCTATAATAGTTTTGAACAGGGACCGTAAATAACGGTTATCCAGAAAATTTAAACTCAAAAAAATCTCTATGTTAGAGGCAACGAAGACCTATGCTGTCATATACCAATAGATTCGTATTGAAGTGCTCTTTCAGAATATATGGTGATATTAGAAAAACGATCTCAACTCCACAATTAACAGTTATTTTTCAACGTAAAAATAAAAGTTCGGATGAAACTGTTAAAAAGAGAGTTTTTATTAGCCGTCATAAAAAAAAACTTGTTTAATGACTTTTATTTTTTCCGTCTGATAATAAACTCATTTGAGGACTTTTATTTTTTTCCGTCAGAAAATAAAACTCATTTCATTTATTTTCTTCTTTTTTTCAGTCTCTTTTTTTATTGAGTGTGTAGTAATTTATTTGCTTCATTTAACGAACATAATATTTTCCAAATTTTCTGCAGAAAGACTTGAACGCAGGTCACTCAATTCCAATTTAAGAGCAGAGAATGCTCTTTCCACGCTTACCTGTGTTGCAGGAACACATTGTACAGTTTTTGCCAATTTATATAAGTAAGAAATAAGGAATCAATCAATAACAAATTAAAAACCCACATGTTTTTATTTTAATGACGATTTATTAAATAGCAATGTAAGGTGCTTACAAATTGTAATGATCTGACCAACGACAAGTAATTTACATAAAATGAGTTTTATTTTCTGACGGAAAAAATAAAAGTCCTCAAATGAGTTTTTTTAATGACGGGAAAAATAAAAGTCCTCAAATGAGTTTTTTTATGACGGCTAATTAAAACTCCCTTTTTAACAGTTTCATCCGAACTTTTATTTTTACATTGAAAAATAACTGTTTTAGATGGATTTTTATTTTTAAATTCACAAAATAATGGTTATAAAATAACTTTTTTGATATCCCTTATAACCGTTAGGGTCCCTGGTTTTGAATATCCGATGTTTTATTCAATTCAATCCGCTTTTCAAAAGCGTTTCATATTAAACTTAAATTGCATATTTATTATTTACTAGGTATAGAACAGAATATGTTGCAAGTTATTTGTAAAGACTAGGGTTCCTAATCGGGAAAAATATTTGATATTTTCTAAACAACAGCTTCATTTAAATAAATATTTGATTTACGAAAAGAGAAATATAAATTTCAAAAATATGAACAATCCTTTTAGTACGTATACATATGTATATGTTCTGTGTCACTACATTTAAATGCGCACATTTATAACTTTAGTAAATTTAATGCAACACATTATAAGAATTAGATACATCCATATATAAAATATACATATGAAAGTACTTACATATACAGATTCTAGTACTTATATGCAACTGTCTGTTAAACTTTAATACTCTCATACAAGAAATCTAAGAATGCAAGTGTGAGAATGAACGAATGTGCAACTAACTACATAAATATTTTCCAAGAAATTCTATTTTCACAATCGTTTTCGAGTTTATTTTATAAACAACGTATGCAACTTAGCACATTATCTGATAATTTAAGAGAAAATTATAACACATCAGCACATTTGTTTCGTTTGTTTTTGCATACAAATTTCTACCGAAATATATTCATTCGTTCATTCCAACCTGCCAGTGATGCTGTATATGTATTAGGGTGGCTCTTATATTAGAGTCTTTCGATTTTTGGTACTCCCAAAAGTATTGTACAGTTTTGACCCGAGATATCAAATGGTTAAAAACTGTTCTAGAAATTTCAATTTAAAAAAATTTCTAAAGCCAATAAATAGAGAGCATTTTCAAAAGAGCTCCCAACACATCCGTTAGGAAAGCAGTCCGATTAGCTCAGCACTCGGACTATTTGGTACGAAAAGTAAAAGCCAATGCTGGTTTAAAAACATACAAGGCTCAAAATGTTCCTGACAGGAACTCTGCTAAAAATTTAGAGGCCAAAAACAGAGCACTGAAATTGAAGTCAAATTTTATAAAAAAACATATATACCTACTACATAAAGAATGTTGAAACGCATGTTCTGCAAAATTTTTCGCAACTTCCGGTTCAATATTCTATGTTGCTGATGCTCAAAGGATTGTTGCAGAAAATTTAGGATCCAAAAGAAGAAGAGTTGTCCTAAAAGTTCTTGGCATTGCAAGCAATATGCAATTGCGGCAAAAGAAGCCAAACATTTGTTACAAAGGGCTCTATAAATACCGAAATTTACATCAAGGAATGTTTACAAAAGAGTATGCTTCCATTCATAAGACTCCTTAATGTGAACACTTATTTTTGGCCTGATCTTGAGTGGTACAAGAACAATAATGTGATATTTATACCAAGAGAGGTAAATCCTCCAAACTGTCTGGAGCTAAGGCCAGTGGAGAGATATTGGGATCTTTTGAAAAGAGAATTGAAGAGCACAAAAATGGTGTCCAAAAGTGTGGTCGATTTATTGATTAGAACTATAAATATAATATTTTTTGTAAGTTGTAACAATAATTTCAATCAAATAAAAAAATCAAAACTGTAGGTTTAGTGATTTCTTTTTTATTAGTATTTATGTATGTTAAGATTTGTCGATCTCACTCCTTAGATATGTCAAATATGTATTTGCAGTTAGTTGAATTCTCGTCGAAATACTAAGAACTTTTTACTAAATGCCTATTATCTCGATATCCCACTATGAACTTTTTATGTATTGTTAAGCATACAATGGCTTACAATTGTGGAAAATATTTGGATGTTACCTTTCTTGAGTTATCCTGTCTTAGAAAGAAGAGCGTTTCTATGAGGCCAATACAAATTAGATAAGCGGTTAGAAACTGTATACCAAAGAAATTGAGTGATTTTACGCTATTCATATATAATATTTGAAGTATGAACATAGCGAATTTAAAATTGTTGAACAACTTAAAATTTTGTATGACCATAGAGAATCTGTGTACCAAGATTTATTAAATTTGGAACGGGTATGGTCCGATGGCTTGTCGAAAATTTTTGTTTCCTTTTCGTAGACAATTGACGTTTTTCATCAACAACAAACAAACCAAATATTTAGCCATTTGACATGGAATTTAAATTTCCTGCAATATTCATACAAAACAAAAATCGATACCGAAACGATATCATCTAGATCAGGAGTGCCCAAAAGTTCTTTATGGAGGAGCAAACACCAACACATTTAAAGAAAAACTAATTTTTATTCAATATTTTTTGTTGTAAAAACTAAAACATACAAAGAACAACGAAAAAAATACACCCTTTTTTAAACGATACTATACGATAAACAAAAACAAAATCGCTGTCATCAATGTTTACCAGTCTAGTTAAAAAATTAATAAAAACTCGGAGTCAATCCATTACTACTACTACTGCTACCTTCACATTTTAGTAGCAGTAGTTGTAGCAGTAGCAATAAAAGACAAATTTAAAAGTAGCAGAGTAATTTTTTTTTATATTGCTACCTTAAAAAAGAAAAAGTTTTAAAGTAGCAGAGTCATTTGTTTTCTGTTACTTCTGCTACTTTTTAAATTTAGTAGTAATAGAAGTAGCAGTTGAGGTAGCAGTTACGTAGTAGAAGAAGTAGCAGTTAAGTAGTAGTTGATGTAGCAGTTAAGTAGCAGTTGAGGTAGCAATAGATGTAGTCAAAAAAAATTCTTCAGCCAAAAATGTATATTGTTTGTTGTTGTGAATGTAGATTTGTATAAGATGTTCGTGTTGTAAACAAAAGTTCGTCTTTTTCGTTTGTATGCACTCACACATTGTTTCAAAGCGTTGCCGTATTATTTACTTGAAATAAAAACGAAGAAAACAGATTCACTACTTTTTCACAAAATGTTACCTCTAAAGAGTTAAGAAAACTAACTAACCCAAAAAATTAATTCTATAATGTACAAAAATGCATTTATAATTATGTAGACCTTAAATATTACCCATGTAACTTATATTGCAACCTATGAAATAACTTGTTTATATAGATGGTAACTTTGTACACACAAATACACGATCATTCTGTTAGCGAACATCTGAGACGAATAAAAACAAATTATTCTTTCAAACTCTCTCAAAACAACAACAATACACTATGTTTATTTCTTTATTTATGGCTGAAGATTTTCTTTTTTGACTTCTTCTATTGCTACCTCAACTGCTACTTAACTGGTACTTCTACTACTACTGAACTGCTACTTCTTCTACTACGTCAACTGCTACCTAATTGACTGCTACTTCTAAATAATATAAATCAAAACTCGATGTAGAGCAGTAACAATGATTTGGATTTTAATGCTACTACTTCATTTACAATTCATGTTTTATTACAACTGCTCTGTTTAGAGTTTTATTTTTTGAAGGTAGCAGTAGTTTTAGAAAAAACTAGAAAACAAAAATAGATAAATGCTACTACTACCGCTACTTAACATTTTCGAAAGCAAGAGTTTTAGCAATAGTTAAAAATGTTTATGTTATAGTTGCTTTTTAAACACTGATTGCTAATGCTGAGTGGTCTATTGAGTATTGAAACACACAGCCTATAGCTAAGAGCATTTACAAAAACAAATGAGCACCAAGATTATAGGGCTTGGGCACCATTGATCTAGATGATATAAACTAACATATATGTGGAATGTATGATATCGTTTGGGTATCACTGCGTATTAATACCAAAAATTATATTTTTTACTGTTATACAACATTTTTTCGCTAAAAATTATACAAAAACCTGTAAAGGAAACATTACAAATCATATTTTTCATCATGTGCATATTTAAATATTTCATACAATTACTCACAATTTAAATGACTTAATAATCATTTCGTTTTCATATTTCGCTGTTTGAAAAATTTTAATTTTTATTTTTTTCTATTTGAAGATTTTTTTTAAATGTTGGTGTTTTATTTATGTATTTATTTTATTGGAACAAAAATATTTGAAAACAATATTATCATAGAGAAACAACAAGAGTGGAAACTAGAACAAAACTTAAACAAAAATATTACTCCAAATAATCACACATACGAGTATTGTATTTGTTTTCACATAGTTTTTTTTTACTAATACATTCTCAGCACTTAGGATTTTTACAACGATAATAATATCGTTTTCAATACTTAATAAAATATGATATTATAATCGCCCCCTAAGGTATTATCATTTTCGCTATTATATCGTTTTCTGGTTCATTGGGATATTTTAAATTAGAAAAAAATGTCGCCATCTTGTTACTACATGATTGATTGACTAAATAACTGTCTAGGTATTTATCTGTATGTGTGCATCTCCTACAGCCAGTTGTTAAGTCAGTCAATTGAACATGTTGTTAAAACTAATCCCTAAAAGCTGTTAGTGTTATTTGTTTTTTTTGTTCTCTATTAATTTTGCTCCGTTTCTTATAATGCATTTGCAGATTACTTTGCCAGGAGATCAACCAGGATGATTCATTTCATCTCGAATACCGTGGGCCAGTCGTCATGAAGGGCAAACCAACACCAATGGATTGTTGGTTTCTCACACGTAATACAAATGCTACGGGCAGTACTGGTGGTAGTACAAGTAGCACTATTGACTCACCCTTGCCACCACAAACACCAACAGTTGCAGCAGCACCATCAGCATCTCAACAACTAACCTCAACATTAGCATCGTCTGCACCACTACAACCATCATCGTCAACATCATCAGCATCATGTGCACAATCACAAGTACCCACACAACAGCCAACCAGTTATCCAACACCAACTGTGCGCACACATGTTGTAGCGGCGACGGCACCATCATCACGAAAAACATCCAGTGCTAGTACAACATCGGAATCCTCCTCAACTAATTCACAATCCACTGCAGCCACTGTTGCTGAACATGCAAATACTCAGACAACAACAACGGAAACATAGAAAATGTGTAAAGAATCGTCCTGTTGCTGCTGAAACATACTCTAAGGATGCGTTCGTACGTTTACTCCTTTAGTAGAGTTTGTTGGTAAGTACGTACACAGTCACATACATAGATTTCATTGTTTAACTAGTTCATGCAGTAAACACATCCTAGAGTTAAAATGTATACTTATATATAAACATTAGGGTGGGCCGATTTGTAAAGACAAACATTTTTCGATATTGTGCCATCGATTGTTCGATAGCTTTTGGCATGAGGAAAAAAAGTTCTACTACGATATTTTTTTTACTTTTTCTGAAATAACTGCAAAAGAGTTATAACTATTTTCCAATTAAGTAATAAGCACTATAGTAGGGTATTCAATTAATAGGGTTTCTGATTTAATCGGTTAATCAAGCAAATAATTAATCGGGGTTTAGATTTAATCGGTTCTTAATCGGTTAATTTTGAATTATTGGATTAATCGAGTAATTTCTATTTTAATTCTAAATTGAGAATAAAACAACGAATTTTGTGTACCTATTTAAGAATTTTATTAATAAAAAGAACAAAAACATAAAAAACAAATGAAACATAACAATTCACCAAAACCAAATAAGTAATAGCAAAACAAAAATATGGTATCTGAGACCTTTTTTATGCACATGTGAGTTTTTTTAGGATTTTAGGGAGATCTACTGAAATAAGCTTTTTAAAAAAGAATATAATTGAAATGTTTTCTTTTTTTCGATTTTTTCATTAGTTTTAATAAAACTTGACTTGGAAAGAACTCTGTCACTGATTAGATTTTGGAGAAATCAAAAGTAAGGCATGATAAAGAATATCCAATTTCTCATATAAAATCCTCATATATATATTTGGAGTCCTTTTTGTATTGTTTTTAGATTATGAATACTTTTAATAGTTTCTGATAAAAGACTCGTTTCAGTTATGTCTTTAGATTCATCTATTATCAAGTCGTCCTCCGACTCGTTAGGACAAAGATAATCATAGTACATTCTAGAAAAAAGTTAATTTCCAAATACCTTAATTTCAATTTTTGTCCTATACTTCTAAAAAACTATTGCTAGAAGTTAATGTTCATGAGTTAATACAAAAAATGAGTGTGCTTAAAACTATATTTCTATATAAAGTGCAAAATAAAACATTTAACCAAGGCTTTATTTATGTAATTAAAGTATTCTGAATTATTATTATTATTTTTAACAAATAAATTACTAAATTGTTCTGGTTTTAAATATGCGAAAACATGAAATCTTCTCTATTAAATCTATTTGTCACTTGGTTGGGCAATCCTGCAGAAATTCCATTTTGAAACTAAACATGATGTTTCTAAGAGGAATCTTATAACTTCAATATTCTTTAAATCTTTTTTTATTTCCAAACGATCACACTCATTTCCAGAATATCTTACCCATTGATTAATATTTGAACTTTTATGTTCCGAACACAAATTTTTCCGAAAATTTGTTTATATTTTTTACGGCAACTTATCTTTATTTGTAGGGATTTTCTGTAATATTTTGGTTATTAGTTCTTCTGTAATATTACTTTCAGCAGATACTTTTTTTAGGTTCACAATGCTGAACTTCTTCCAAAAACTAATCTACAAATTGCACATTGTTTCCCTCATCAAAATAAGTTTTTGCTAAATTCTCATCTAGTTTTAGCCAGACTCTACGCGTTTGATGTCTTTGTTTAATTGAGTTTTTGATTTTTTTTTAAATGCTGCAGTTTTTATCAGTTCTGTTTGATGTGATACGTCTTGGTAGTGTTCAGGCATACAAAATGTTTTACCTTCAGTTGTAATGTAGGTTAGGGCCAAACAATTTAATTTTCCATTACTTTTTTTTTTTGTTCGAACTCGAATTTTAGTTTGTCCAATTCAATCATAAACCAAACAAATTTCGTTTTGTAATGTTTTTATTTTACCAGGAACTTACACCTCTCTCAGATATTAATTCTCATCCCTTTGATAAAAAAATTTAAACTTTGACCCAATGTAAGAAAATCTTAGACCATTTCTGGACTATAAGTTTATTCTACAAAAATTATCAACTCAAAAATGCTGTTGGACAATGTTATTTAATATACAGTGCACTCGCGGTTTACATTGACTACGTTCAAGCGTGTAAAACAAAGGTTTATATTATAAAATTTTATATTTTTTCCATGAAATTCGACAATCGCTAATGTGAACAATTTCACTAACATGAACTCCCTTCGTTTTAATTTGTTCACATTACCGCGAGTGCACTGTATACTATTTCATAAACACACTCTGCTACAAAAATACATTTTGTCAGAACTTGAAAAGCGACCTCATGGGGGTTGTTGAGGGCCTAGTTGAGGACATACTAAAACCGTTTTCAAAGATTTTGAAACACACTCAAAATTTTTATTTATTTTGAAAAAACAGTTTTAGGGTAGGTCGTAGCACTTTAGTACCTCTAACTCATACATTTTTAAGCCGATTTCAAAATTTTAAAAAATTATGGATAGGCAAAGAATTAAGCTTTCATAAAATGTATGCATAAAATATATATGTATTAAAAAAATTATGTAAGTTTTTATAAAAAGTTTCGCTTTATTATACCCTACACCACCATAGTGGGGAGGGTATATTGGATTTGTGCAGATGTTTGTAACGCCGAAAAATATTAGTCTAGCACCCATCTTAAAGTATACCGATCGACTCAGAATCACTTTCTGAGTCGATTAAACGATGTCCGTCCGTCCGTCTGGCTGGTTGTCCATGTAAACCTTGTGCGCAGAGTACAGGTCGCAATCTTGAAGATATTTCGATAAAATTTAGTACATATCATTTTTTCTGCCCAAGGACCAAGCCTATTGAAACTGGCTGAAATCGGTTCATTATTTCACCTAGCCCCCATACAAATGTCCTCCCGAAATTGGACTTTATCGGTCATAAATGTTTAATTTATATAGGTATCTACACAAGTTTTTCTTCAAATAAGTTTTATATATTCGAAATTCATGTCACCAAATTTTATTATGATCGGTCCATAATTAGTCATAGGTCCCATATAAGGCCTGCTTCCGATAATCTCTTTAACGAGCATAAATCTCTTAAAAATGTTGGTATACACATAAAATGCAACATAAACAATTTTCATATTGACATTAATCACACCACTTAATTTCATGGTGATCGGTCCATAATTGGTCATAGCTCCCATATAAGGCCTGCTTCCGATAATCACTTTAACGAGCATAAATCTCCTAAAAATGTTGGTATACACATAAACTGCAACATAAACAACTTTCATACAGATATTAATCACACCACTTAATTTCATGGTGATCAGTCCATAATTGGTCATAGCTCCCATATAAAGCCTGCTTCCGATAATCACTTTAACGAGCATAAATCTCTTAAAAATGTTGGTATACACATAAAATGCAACATAAACAATTTTCATGCAGACATTAATCACACTACTTAATTTCATGGTGATCGGTCCATAATTGGTCATAGCTCCCATATAAGGCCCACTTCCGAAAATCGTTCACGAATATAAATTATTGAAATTTTGAAAGAAAAATGTTTTTGCTCATTTACTTAGTGTAGGGTATTATATGGTCGGGCTTGATCGACCATACTTTCTTACTTGTTTTTTATTTCTTTCGTCATTTTTCAAATTCAGCAGTAGTTAGTTTAATTTTTTTCTATGAAAACCTATTTTATTTTTCTGCAAATTGTTTTAAAGACAAAAATGAGGCATTACTTGTTAAAATCGGTTTATATTTGAAAATGTTATTAAATTTTTTTTTTTAAAAAAGTTCGAATAAATTTACTTGTAAGTTAAAAATTGTACAAATAATTTTTTTGGGAAGAAAATACTAAAAACGATGTTGATGAAAAGTTGAATAACTTTTACAATTTTTATTCGGTTTAAATAATTGAAACCATGTTTCAAAATAAGCAATGATAAGTGACTAAAATCAAAAAAGTTTTTTTTTTAGATATTCTTAACAGAAACAAAACTTATAACTTACAAATGTACGTCATTTTAAAGCGTAATCAGTTTTCTTTCCAAACCCGTTAAAAAATTTAAAGTCGGACTAAAACTGACTGAGTTACTGGTCGAAAAGTTGACGCACATCACTGAAAATGGTTTTTTAGACTAACTTCTGAGTTTGAGGGTGTTTCTGAAATTTTTAGACACAAATTGTAATGTACTCAGCACGACCTATAACCCACGCTGGGTCGTTTTCCAAGTTTTTTCCAAGTTACGTCTTTTTCGTCAAATATTTGCCATGTGTGAACCTACCTTTAGTATACTAAAACAAATATTTTTAGTAAAATTCTCCAAAATGTTTGATTTTTCTCATATAGTATATGTCTAGTTTTATTTATTTTTTTTTTTATTTGATTGAAATTATTATTACAATTTACAAAAAAAAAAAATATTTTTATAGTTTTAATAACTAGTAATGAAATTTTTAACCTCTTTCGGAAACCCTTCCATTATGGTTTTTATCGTGATTTCTGTCACTTTGTTCGAACAAGTTGTCAATCTCTGTTTAAAATCTACCACACTTTTGGACACCTTTTTTGTGCTCTTCAATTCTCTTTTAACAAGAGCCCAATATCTCTACACTGGCCTTAGCTTCAGGCAGTTTCGAGGATTTGCCTCTCTTGGTACAAATACCACATTATTATTCTTTTACCACTCAAGGTCTTGCTTACCATAGTGACAGGATGCCAAATCAGGTCAAAAATAAGTTATAGAGCCCTTTGTAACAAATGTTTGGCTTCTTTTGCCACAACTGCATATTGCTTGCCATGCCAAGAACTCTTTGGGAAATTTTGTCTGCTTTTGATTCCTAAACTTTTCTATAACATTCCCTCTAGCATCAGCAACATAAAAATATTGACCCAGAAGCTGGAAAAAATTTTCCATACGTACGCTTCGTCATCCATTATGCAGCATGTATAAAATTTGACCTCAATTTCCGTGCTCTGTCTTTGGCCTCTAAATTTTTAGCAGAGTTCCCGTCAGGAACTTTTTGAGCCTTGTATGCTTTTAAACTTGCATTGGCTTTAACTTTTCGTACCAAATACTCCGAGTACTGACCTAACCGGGCTCTTTTAAAATGCTTTCTATTTATTGGCTTTAGAAACAACATGTGGACCATTCCTCCTACATGAACCAGGTTTTCTATCAACGGACAAATTCTCCCGGTACTGTTTAATAACATTGGAAACAGTTTGATAGCAGACCTTTCATTGTTCAGCCAACTTTTTGTAAGACCAAGTTGAGTTTTGTTGAAAATATTTAATAATTTTAGTACGCACTTTTTTTCTGGTCACTCATAATAACTGACATGTTTTACAAAGGTAACTTGATCAAAAAAAAAAAAATCAAATAATACTTGGGTTAAAAGTTTTTATGAAAAACGTGTGTTAAGAATTTTTCGATCTTATTCTTTAGCTCATTTCTAAAGAAATTCGCACGTTAAAGGCGATGTCATAACTTTTTTTTTTCATTTTCGTTTTAAGCGTACAATTTACCTTGAATAGGATGTATTTAATAAATTTGAAATCGTCGAATTTTTTTAATAAACCTACTAGGGTGGGTCAATTTGTTCGGGTGAGAAAAAACATATCAGGCTTATAGCAAAATCGGAAAGTAGCTCCCGCCGAGAGACATAAAGATTTAAGATTTGTTTTTAAAAATTTCATAACTGTGTAGTTTGAAGTCTCTCAGCGGGACCTAGGTTTTGATTTTACATCCATAGTTTCTTTGGGAAATTTTCTTAGAATTTTTCGTAGATTACGTTTTTGATATACGCCTACTAAAAAACCTTAAAAACTAAAGCGTAAAAAAAAATTCGACAAATCTCTCCCTAAACCTCAAGAAAAACATTTTTTTGGAAACTGCTATCGGCATTGTTTTTTGCGTACAATTTCACCTTGGAAAGGTAATATTTAACACAAAATTACATCAGCCGAAAAACCTTAAAAATAAAAGTTCAGAAAAAGTAAAAAACTTGAAATTTTGAAAAATTTTTTTTCTCATACCAAAAAAGCTATCGAAAAATCGATGGCACCATATCGATTGCTAAATCGATCCACCCTAATGTATATCCTTATACCCATTTATTATGGTATATTAGTAACTAAAAGTAATTTATTTTAATGCACATATTTACATATATTCATTCAGAGAAACTGCAATATTTGAACACATGTTCATATGTATTTATATTAGGGTAAAGTTATGGATATTTGAAATATATTTTCAAGAAACTTTTATGAGCTGAATCAGGTTTTGCTCAATTAGGTATTCTTAATTAGAAAAATATTACATCTTAATAAAGTATTTATTTATTCTATTTGCAAATCTTCCCAGCAAATGGTGCCAGCCTAATGTACATTGCCCTTATAACCTCATACAGTGATGTATACAAACACTGTGTGTACTTGTATGTATTTATTTAGTATAGAAAATACAAATTATAATAATATGTAGTAGAAGAATACACAGCTGGGAAAAAATTTCAAGCAGAAATTAGATTTCATAAGTATAATCCTGTGTAACCACTGCTTCCGTTAAAGCTAAAGGAAATTATGTATAAGATTTTCATCAAGGTATCGTAACTTACCTCTTCCTAATTTATTGAAATCTATGTTAATAAAAAATTAAAATTTCCATAAAATATTTAAATTGTCTACGTTTTAGATTTTATGGAGGTTTCAAGTTCAACGTTTATATAATAATGGTGTAAAATTGCAAAGTTTCAATTGTAAACAATTTTTGATTCACTTAAACAAATTTTACAATATTTATCTCATAGTATTGGTAATGTACCCCAGTTCATATTATTTCTCTATTTCCTTAAAAATAATTTTATTATGAACACAGGACATTTAATCAAATAATCATTCTTCATATATTATTATTCAACTTATTTTATATATATGGAATAAAACAAATATCCTTCCTAAGTAAAGATTTATTACAAAATATTCTATATAGTTTGAAAAAATTGCCTTTAACTCATGACATCCTAGAAATATAATTTCAAGTTTTTTTGCATGTTTTTCCCATGATTTTCTGTAAACAAAATACAAAAGTTAATGCCATGAATTTCGAGTATACTTTATCCTCTTACTGTTAAATACTTAAGTTTATTTTAGAAATTGATTGGAAAAACAAATTCCATGTAATGTAATGTAAGAATAGTTTATAACACATTTTTTCATATAGATCCCCCAAATTCCCTTAGTGTTTCGTTTAGAACTCTTTTGAGCAGAAAAATTCAAAACTTAGAAGAGTGTTATATTCGGCTGTGTTGAATCTTATATATCCACCACCAATATAAAAACTTTTATCTGGTTTTTCAATTATCTCGTCACTATAAAAAGTTGGACGCATCCAAAGTTGAAGCATCTTTTTATATATTTCAATTTTAAGTTTTTTCCCAAAAAGACCCCATATTTTCTCTGTTATAGAAATAAAATTTTTTCAGGACTATATACAATTTTTTATGATCTGGAAAGAGAACTTAATGCAAAAACGTATAAAGTACAATTTTAATCACTTAAGCAGACATTGTCCCCACCAGCGCTATTCAAACTTAGCCGATTTTGAAACAAAATTTTAGGTTTGAATAAAAAATTCTAAAAATGCAAAGCACCGATCCCCAAAACCTCTTCATATTTATATAGCCCTATATGTTGTTTATATACATACAAAACGTTTTTACTATCACACGGTAAATAACAACAAAGAACACACTTCTCTAAAAAAAAACTCAGTTTTTGGAACACATTTTCCCCGTTTTAGGAATTTCGGTGTTTGAAAACAAAGATTGGCAACAATAGTGATGCCATTACCTTAAGAACATTTAGATCTATATTACTGCCAAATTTTATTGTGATGTCTGTAACCGTTAAAATTTTACATTAATTCAAAGTTTATATATTTCATGATGGAAAATCACCATATTAAAATCTTTTTAGTTTTTTAGGTAAATGACGTCCAAAAAAATCCCAATATTATTTAATTTCACTAATATGTCAATCTTTAAGTTCTAAGGTTTCCCTGGAAGTTTCTACCGATATCAAAAACTAATATAAAAATCTTATATTTAATCTTCAGAAGCTCCACAAACCTTGCCAACTAAAAAAATTGTTTATGTTTTTTCATATCTTGCATCAAGCCGGTCTTCCGTGATCAAGATTGGATAACGTGATGTGTCCGGATCATACCGATAATGATTTGTCCATTCTTCGTTATTGCAGTGCAATAGAGAAGTATACACTCGAACATACTTTTTTAACAAAAAAAAATTGTGTTAGCGTAAAAAAAAAAAGTAGTAAAAAACTAAAATTTTTAAGGTACAAAATGATATTTGTGAGCTATTTAGAGTGTCTAGATATGTTCAGATTGCATTGATATGTTCACAATAGTTATTTAGCTTTACCGTAGCTACAACTTTGCTAAATATTGTTAGTGAAAAATTAGGAGTCCCTGGAAGTTATTATAAAAAAAGTGGCGCAAAAGTAAACTTCCGATGTTTTTTGGCTGTAATTAAAAAAAAAAAATGAAAAACTTTGATTCTTCTTGTGTATTATTTTTACTTGATCTTTTAGTTTTTTTTAAATCAAGTCGAGAATATGATGTCATGTAAATGGCCGCCGCCACAGTTGATTGTCATTTGAGCCCTTTTAATGGCATTTTCCATCACTTTGGCCAAAACTTTAGGCGATAGGTCCTCCCATTCTTGATGGATATTGTCTTTAAGAGCTGCAAGAGTCTGAGGCTTGTTGACATAAACCCGCGACTTCAAAAAGCCCCACAAAAAGAAGTCTGGAGCGGTCAAATCAGGCGATCTTGCTGGCCAGTGCAAATCGCCAAAACGGGAGATTAGGCGCCCGGGAAATGCATCCTTCAGCATATCGGTTGTGGCACGTGCAGTGTATGCCGTTGCACCGTCCTGTTGGAACCACATGTTTTCCAATCCCAATTCATCAAGTTGCGGCAAAAAGAACTCGTTGATCATTGCTCTGTAGCGCTCACCATTCACAGTAACCGTTTGGCCCGCGACGTCTTCGAAGAAAAAAGGTCCGATGACTCCTCCAGCGAAAACAGCACACCATACAGTGACTTTGAGCGGGTGTAATGGCTCTTCGTTTACGCCCCAGAAGCGTAAACTTTGCTTATTTACGTACCCGCTAAGATGGAAATGGGCCTCATCACTCATGATTATTTTTGATGAAAAATCATCTTCCTCTTGGTGGTGATTAAGGATGGCTTGAGCGTATGTTAGACGCGATTGGCGGTCAGCAGCTAACAGCTGATGCACCGTCTGGACTTTGTACGGAAACATCTTCAAATCTTGCACCAAAATTCGCTGTAAAGACCGTCGATTGATACCCATTTGCGTGGCACGTCGTCTGGTCGATGTCGACGGCGCTTCCATGACATCCTCGGCTACAGCAGCAATATTCTCTGCAGAACGGCTACTCCGGGGTCTGCCACGCCTGGCAGCATCTCGTGTTGTGCCAGTCTCTTCGAGGTGAGCGGCTAAACGTCGCAATGTTTCACCAGTAGGCGTTGGACGGCCAGGAAATCTGCGACGAAATTCACGTTGTGCCAAAGTCACCGACCGATTATTGGTCAAATAAATAGTCAGCAATATTTCGCGTTCTGGAGCAGTGTAGCGTAACATTGTTTATTAACGTGTATTTCGCATGTGTTTACTACACAAATGTCAAAACAGAACTGACATTAGGTGCCAATCGCAAAATTTATAGCATTTTCTGATAGGAGGATTACTTTTGCGCCACCTTGTATATTTTTTCAAAAACAGACATGAAAAAGCTATTTTTCGGGGGAAAAATGTTAACAAAATTAGTTTGGCAGACTATTAGCTATATTATTGACATATATAGTTTAGCGGTATCATCAAGTCTGAATTAGCTGTTGGCCAAAAACTAATGACATCATTTTTTGAGTGCCCACTGAGTTTTAAAATCTTTAAACAATTTTTAAAAAATATCAACTTTATGGATGTTGTCTCACATTTTGGTCCATAACACTGTTTCTACTTATACGTTTTTAACCATTTTCCATACCAAACTTTTCTGATCAACAAAGAATATATGCTGAAAATATTAACCCCGTACGAAAGCCTTAAGAGTAATAGTGGAAACACATAAATTATGCAGGCGTTTCTTCACATTACATATCTACTTTGAGACACATATCGCCGCACCTTGACGGATCTACGGGGTCCGTTGGGAAAACATAAAGTCAAATACTAAGTGAGATAGGGGAAGTGTTAAATGAATTCACGAATTGCATGTTATTTAGGAAGAACTTTGTTTAGGTCTCATATATCGTATTGGAAGTACACTTTTTATTATACAATAATACTGCTATTTAATTGCACACTTCTATTCAAAAATGTTTTCATTTCTTCCTAATGCAAATCTAATGCACAAACATTTGTATAGATTTTATTTAAGATGCATCTGTATAAAATCTCTTTCCCTCCGGCAACAATGTAGTTGATGATTCTTATAAAAAATGCAAATGTATTCCTACTTATCGTGTGATTATTATAAAATATTCTAGGTTTCCACAAATTGCTAAATACGTATCATGTGACAAGACCATAAACGAATCATGTACAATTTAACATGGTAATAATGATTGAATGTAAATTTTAGACCAATTTTATGTAAAATGTTTTAGTAGATTTGTGTTTAAATGCTACATATGTACTTAGGAAGGTGAACTCTATGCATACACTTTTAATGAATTTGAATTTTAATTATTATTCTAAATATAAATTGTTGGCATTTGTTGAGACTCGCTTTGTAATACACATTTTGTTAATTCTAATATGGTACATGCCATGTTATCTCAGAAATGTCATAACCTTTCATAAATTCATTTTTAGTAATCCTTTATATAGAATATATTTTTGTAAGAATTATTTTGCATTTGCCATATCATGATATTTATCATAATTAATTCCGTTAAACCAACCCAAAAAAATATGTATGTCTTGACATCCTATTCCGTTTCCTTTATCTTGACTGCTTGTCGGAAAAAAATAGATACGAAATTGTTAATTAAATTAAAATTAATGCAAGCGTAAATTCATTCCCAACCCAATTAGTAAGAAATAAAGGATATAAAAGATAAGATGAGAAGACTATGTTTAAGAATAATGAAAACCAGCACACAAATTCTCACCACCAAGAAAAATTGTATAGTTGCATAAAAATAATAAATTAATTCCAAAGAAAGATGCATTTTTTCCACAAACACAAACGTCAATGTAATTGAAGTACACTAACTATGCGGGTATTTGGTAAAGATGAGTTTATACTCAAGTTAATGAGTACTTACACCTGTTAAGACTTAAAGTAGAGAAATAAGTATTACTTTTTACAAAATTGTGTTCGCACAAAGTCTGGCAAATATGATGATAAATAATAAAGTAAAAGAAAACACAGAGTATTCTGTAAATACCTAAATTGTAATAAATTTATTACGTTTTACTAATCAGTAATGTAAGGCTGATTTCATTTTCATTTGCTTTTATACCAACAAAATGAATTAGAAAAAGTGAACACAAAAAAATAACATTATTATTTCTTTATATTTATATGTATAATAGGAGAATCGTTGAAAACCATTGCGATTATTAAATAAATTATAATGATGACCATCAAGCGTACTTGGGCCAAAACCTTTTGCACTTTCAGTTCTACTGTTAGCTTAAAGGCTATTTTCACTCTACTCGTGCTAAGAGGAAAGTTGTTTTTTTCTTTTTTATTCATTCTTTTTTATTATATCTTGTCGCTTGAAGGTTTATTTTATTTTCTTTATTAATGGCATACAAAAAGAATTTCACGGTTTTAAATGTACATAGACATAAATTAAAAAAAGATTCTCTATTTATTATCTTGGAAATTATACACGAATTTACTTATACACAATTTCTCTTTATGGCAATTTAAAATACGTGCAATTATTCTACCATATTATTTACAGCAAGGGTCATTTTAAGGGATTTACTAAATTCATGATTTTTCAACATACATTTATTAAAATGGCAATTACAATGAATTATTTTATCAAAATGTCCTTAATATGATTAAATGAATCTAGGCGTAGTAGCAATAAAACCTTATTAATTGTTATTTAAAATTAAATTTTGTATTATCAAGTGTATACTAAAGATACAAATATTTATTATTATAAGCATAATCACCATTCGTAATAATTTAGAAAAAATTTATATAAAAATAAAGAATAAGTAAAGAATATATGTATTTGTATGATAAAACGAAAAATATAAAAGATTATATATTATGCGTTTATGCTGAATCTAAACCCATCTTAAAGTATACCTATCGACTAAAAATCACTTTCTGAGTTGCATAAACGATGTCCGTCCGTCTGGCTGGCTATCCATGTAAACCTTGTGCGCAAAGTGCAGATTGCAATTTTGATGATATTTCAATCATATTTAGCACATGAATGTGTTTTGGCCCAAGGACAAAGCCTATTGAAACTGGCTAAAATGGTTTCATTATTTCTCATAGGCTCACACAAATGTCCTAAACGTAAATGTTTATACAGGTATCTATGCAAGTTTCGCAACATAGCATATATATAAGGACCACTTACGAAAATCACTTTCAAAGCATAAATCTCTTAAAACAGTTGGTATCCACATAGTATTCAACACAAATAAGTTTCATATAGACATAAATCACACGACCCAATTCATTGCGATCGGTCCATAATTGTTCGTAGCTCTCATATAGGCACACTTTCGAAAATCTCTCACAAAAATAAATTACATAAATTAGGTACTAAAACCGTCTTCAAAGATTTTGAAACACTCTCAAAATTTTGATTTTTTTTTGGAAAAATCTGTTTTAGGGTAGGTCGTAGCACTTTAGTACCTCTAACTCACACATTTTTAAACCGTTTTCAAAATATTAAACAATTATGGATAGACAAGGAATTAAGCTTTCAAATGTATATTCCAAAAAATTGTGTAAGTTTTTATAAAAAGTTTCGTAATTTTTCAAATTCAGCAGGTGTTATTTTAATTTTTTTCCAACCTATTTTTTTTTTTTTTTTTTTTTTGTAAAATGTTTTAAAGACAATTATATAGATAAAAATTAGACAATACTTGCTAAAATCGGTTCATATAAAGTTCGAATAAGTTTACTTTAAAAATTGTACAAATATTTATTTTTTTAGTTATTCATATGCGCTGGGGGAGAAAATACTAAAAAAAGTTAAATAACTTTTACAAATTTCATTCGATTTTTAATAATTGAAACCATGTTTTGTTAAGAACTAAATTTCCTTTTTACATTAGTATAAATTTTTATAAGCCTTCATATCAAAATAAGCAATGAAAAGCGACCAAAATTAAAAAAAATGTTTTTTTTATATATTCTTAACAAAAACAATAGTTATAACTTACAAATGTATCTAAAAATGTACGTCAAAGGAGCCTCAAAACAAAAGGTACTTTTTCGTTTTTTTTTTTTTTTAATTGGTTTTAGGGTATTTTTATAATATTTGGGTTAAAATCTTCTAGAAACATTTAAGTTAGCAATATTTTTTTCACTAAAAAACATTGGTGCCTAATCAAACGTACTTTTTTATATATCAAACTAGTATAAAACGACAAAAATAACATATCGGGGGCCTATATTCAAATCCATCTACTTTGATTTTCACCAAAATGACTTTTTGATGATAAAATGTTGAGTGAAACAGTCCTCATCTATGGTGCGAATTTCATAACAAACATATATTTTTTTTTTTTTGTTGTTTTATTTGGATTTTTGTTATTTCTCTATCTTATACAATTAATTTTTTCCGAATCTTTTCAAATAATTAATTTTCAAATAATTTTTGGTATAATTTCTTCTTGCAATTCATGTTTTCTTACTATTTTTTGCATGCTGAACATGAATTTTACATTTTTCAATCATTTATCAAAATAGCGAATGCCAATTCTGAATTGAATTGAATTACCATAAAAATATTTTACCTTTTTTTTTGTAAAATATAATGTCCATGGCATAAAAATAAATGGTTAAATTTGGAGTTTGCTTTAACAGTGTCTACTTTTAAAGTGTAATCTATTATTTTACGTTAATTTACACCAATCAAATTCCAAAAAAATTGAAGAAGCAAAAAAAAATTTTTTTCTACAACTTTTTGTTTAATATTGTTTATTGTTAATGTTTTTTTTTTCCTATCTCCGCAAATATTTCGGTTTTTTATTGATATTGACGGATATAAACAAAATAAATATAAAAAAGAATATATATAGCTTTACCGCGAATGGACGCGAATTATTTATTTAAAACACAACGTTTTTTTGATTAAATTATTAAGATTGAAAGTGCCAATTAAAATTAATTTTTTTTTCATTCTGGTGTTTGTTTTGTTTTTTTCCACCAGTAAAGAGCACAAGTGCAAATAAATAAACAGAGAATACTCTTTATGAGTTTCTCAAGCGATAATCATAGTGAGCGCAGGCTTAGCTTAAACGGCAGAAATGCTTATGTGTTTGTGAATGTGGAAGAAAATTCAAAAGAAAACACAAATACAAGAGTTGGTGACAGCTTGTATTTGACCGCCAAACCGATTGATCGCGCTCGTTCATTGTCCCCAGCTTTGTTTACGAATAGTATTTGTACAACAAAAGAAAATTCTTCATTGACAGCTGTTGATAAAAGTATGGTAACCAAGAGCAAATTTTTGGCAGCGCCTGAAAGTATGCCTAGTAATTCACCCCCTAAATTGAAAACATACGCAGTAAGTACGAACCCAATTGACCAAAGAATGGGAGCAATACCTAAAAATGTTCAGCCCATAAATAGTGCACAAAAACCACAAATCCAAGTGGGAATTGATAGGTACATTACCGTACTGAAACGAGGACGCAGCCCAAAATCCTCAAAAGTTGCATCAACCGCAAAAGTACCTAAAGATAGGGAAATTGATAGGAAAACTACTGAAAACAGATTTTCTATTTTGCAAGATGAAGCAGATGACCCCCCAACATTACCCAAGTTGTACAAACCCCCTCCTATTTATTTGAGAGAGCAAAATTCGAATGCTCTAATTAAGAATTTGATATCATTGGTCGGAGAAAATTCTTTTTACGTTGTACCTTTTAAGCGAGGTAACATAAGCGAGACTAAGATACAGGTAAATCATGAAAATGATTTCCGTAAAGTCGTTACCGAATTTGAAAACAATAAGAAAAGTTTTTACACATACCAGTTGAAGAGTAGCAAAGGCCTCCAAATTGTTATTAAGGGTATTGACTCTTGTGTAGATCCTGAGGATATAAAGGCTGCTTTGGAACATAACAGGTTTAAAATAAAAAATGTAGTCAACATTAGAAATCGCGAGAAAATTCCCCAACCACTGTTTAGAGTTGAACTAGAACCAGGTGATGTTAATCTCAAGAAAAATGAAACACACCCAATTTACAATTTAAAATATTTATTGCATCGTAAAATTACGATAGAAGAGCCACATAAGAGATCGGGACCCGTCCAGTGTTTAAATTGTCAAGAATATGGTCATACTAGGGCATATTGCAAATTACCTCCCGTTTGCGTGGTGTGTGGAGAATTGCACGGTTCTACCCAATGCGATAAATCCAAAACCGACTCAAAAGTAAAAAAATGCAGCAATTGTGGCGGAAATCACACAGCAAATTACAGAGGATGCCCAGTATATTCCATAGTTAAGAAAACATTAACACAGAAACCTAGTATTTATCCTGTGCAATCAAAGAACCTAGTTGATACCCATTACCCCCAAATCTCGCAAACCATGAATAATAAAGGTTCATACGCTAGTGTTCTAAGAACAAATCAAACTTTTGCTCAAAACCCACCATTAGGAAGTGAAAATAACCGTAATATCAATGTGGAATTTGCAGACCAACATCCCACTTCTAATTTTAGTCGACTGGAAGCTACAATAGAGACCCTAGTGAAATCGGTTAACAATTTTACCAACTCTATGAGTAATATGATGCAGGAAATGCTTAAAATGCAATCTGTGTTATTACAAGCTATCCTAAATAAGCCATGAACTGTTTGAAAATATGTTTCTGGAATGCAAACGGCATACGCCAACACAAAAACGAACTCGAATATTTTTTAAGAAACCAACAAATTGATGTAATGTTGGTTTCTGAAACTCATTTGACGTCCAGAAGTTCATTTCGAATAAATGGATATGTAATATATGATACCAAAGATCCCAGAGGTAGATCATGCGGAGGCTCGGCAATTTTAATAAAAGCTCGAATCAAACACTACTTAATGTGTGATCTTTGCGAAGATTATCTTCAAGCTACTACTATCTGTCTTGAAGATTTTCATCGAAACTTAGTGATTTCATCGATATACTCACCCCCTAGATTTTCAATTACAGAAAGTCAATATAATAGATTTTTTAAATCACTAGGCCCCCGTTTCCTGGCAGCTGGCGATTATAATGCTAAGCACACATTCTGGGGATCACGACTGATTACCCCTAAAGGTCGTGTTTTGTTTGATACAATTTCTAAAATGGGTTTGAATGTGATTTCGAGCGGCCAACCTACTTACTGGCCTACTGACCCGCGAAAAATACCGGATGTTATTGATTTTAGCGTGATGAAAAATATCCCTGGAGAAATGATTCAAGTTGAATCCTCGCTGGAACTATCTTCAGATCACTCACCCACTATTGTTACTTTATTGAGCCCCCGAGAAATTGTATCCCCGACTGGTAATTTAGCGATGACAGGCACAAGAATTAATTGGCTCAAATATAAAAAATACCTTAGTACACATTGCTCGGAAAACATACCGCTAAGAACACCAGAAAACATCGATCACTCTCTTATCAATTTCGATAAAAATCTCAAACTGGCTGCTCAACATGCTACCCAAACCCCCCGACAAATCAGATATAATAGAATTTATTCTGCAGATGTCGAACGGCTCTTAAATGAAAAAAGAAGAGTTCGAAGAGAGTGGCAATTGCACAGATCCCCCCAACTCAAATCGAAGCTTAAAGATTGTATAAAAAGACTTAAAAAGGTCTTGGAATTTCGAAAAATGGAATCATTGAATAAATATCTAGAAAGCCTGGACGCAACCCCGCAATCGGATTACTCATTATGGCGAGCAACAAAAAGTCTTAAAAGACCTGTCATATGTAAGCCCCCCTTGCGAAATTCAAGTGGCGGTTGGGCAAGAAATGATACTGAAAAAGGGAATCTGTTTGTTAATCATTTGAAGCAAGTATTTACCCCGAACACATCAAATGAAACTATTGAGTTGCCACCTGTTGTACCCCATTTTGGAGCAGCCGTACCCCTACGTTTTGAGATTCGAGAGATCGAAAAGGCTATTGTTGATTTAAACTCCAAGAAAGCACCTGGTATTGACAAAATCAGTAACAAGATGCTTATGGAGCTACCCCGGATAGCAATAAAAATAATTCTTTTTATTTTTAATGCTATATTACGCCTTGAATATTATCCTCCAGAATGGAAGGTTTCACTGGTTACCATGATACCTAAGCCGGGAAAAGATCACACAAAAGTAGAATCATATAGACCAATCAGCCTATTGTCTAATATATCAAAGCTATTTGAGAAGATACTCATGAACAAGCTGTACCCGATGTTAATTGAAAACAATTGTATTCCGAATCATCAATTTGGATTTAGAAGAAAACACAGTACTATCGAACAAACCCATAGACTTGTAAATATTGTAAGAAAAGCGTTTGAGGAAAAGAAATATTGTTCCGCTCTCTTTATCGACATTTCTCAAGCGTTTGATAAAGTATGGCATGATGGTTTAATATACAAACTGAGTCAAAATTTACCCGCAAACACACATAAGCTATTGAAAAGCTATTTAACTGGTCGAACATTTAAGGTTAAAGAAGGAGACTTTTTAAGTAGTCCCCAACCCATTGAAGCTGGAGTTCCCCAAGGCAGTATCCTGGGACCCTTTTTATATTTGATATATTCGTCTGATATGCCAACTAACAATCGCACGCATACATCAACATTTGCAGATGATACTGCTATTCTAAGCATTCATGAAAACCCTGAAGAAGCGTCTCGTTACTTACAAAATCACATATTTGAATTAGAAAAATGGTTAAAACAATGGAAAATTAAAGTCAACGAGCAAAAATGTACACATATAACATTTACATTACGTAGAGAATCATGCCCCCCCATTCATATCAATAACCAAACAATAATCCAACAATCGGAAGTTAAATACCTCGGAATACATCTCGATCGTCGTCTTACATGGAAAAGTCATATAGATGCAAAATTGACTCAAATGAAATTGAAATCAATTCAAATTAATTGGCTCATTGGCAGAAACTCTACGCTTAGTCTAGATTGCAAACTTCTACTTTATAACATGATCATAAAACCGATATGGTGTTATGGCATACAGCTATGGGGCACGGCCTCAGCGTCAAATGTAGAAAAGATCCAAAGACGCCAAAACAAGTTTTTAAGAATGATTACAGATGCCCCCTGGTATATCAAAAACGCGAATATACACAAAGATCTAAACGTGCCCCTTGTAAAAACTGAGATCACGAAAAATGTGGAAAGATATTTAAAAAAACTTGAAATTCACCCAAACCCACTGGCCCGCAACATATTGAATAACCGTGGCCACACTCGATTAAGAAGGAGGGACACAGCTGACCTAAGACTAGAAGGAAGAATGCCTATTTAATAAAAGCAACAATCAATAAACAATTTTTCGTCCGGCACTGGCTGGACTAATTAATTATAATTATTAGATATAAGATTTGAAATACTTGTTGTTAGTTCATTAAGTAATGAAGATACAATAAATAAAAAATTAAATTGAAAAAAAAAAAAAAAAAAATTTTTTTTATATATATATTGTTGTATTATTAGCCATTCACTTAAATAAATCACGTTTAAAACTGACAGATGGCATAAACGAAATCCAAGTAATTTAATTTTATTAAAATGCAAAATCCTCTATCTTATCATTTTCATACATACACATTGAATATTTAAAGAATCAATACCCTCTATTTTTCATAAAATCCCCAATAATGCAAAATTTTAAAAACCAATTATATGTGAGATTCAGCAGTTGCTTCAAAAAAATATTGTAGAAAAAACTGTTTTTTGGCTCTCCTAAAAAGTTGTGTTTTTTAAGATAGAGGATTTTGAATATAGGCCTTCGATATTTAATTTCAATGTGTAATTTATTTATATATTAGATCAGGTTTAAAAACATTCATTCAAAATATTATCGTTTAAAAAAAACGCATAAAATTCTGTTTTAAACAAAACGCACTTTTTTATTTTTTTTTAACAAAAGGTTATTTTTTAAACAAAAGATAAAATTATTTGTTATTTTAAATAATTTGTATACTTATATGTACAATGCACATTGAACATTCACAGTCTGTGTTCATCTCCATCTTCTACAAATTTTTCAAAGGGGGCGAGGTCTGTAGAACTTCTGAGGAGTTAATAAAGGCTTTTTAAATAAGTATTTGATATTGATGAAAACCTTAGGACATGAAGATGATATTTTAGTAAAATTTTAAAAACTTAAAAACTAAAAAAATTATAATATGGAGATTTTCCGTGAAGAAAAATATAAAATTTGAATTAATGTAAAATTTTAATGGTTAAAGATATTATAACAAAATTTGGAACTAATATAGACTCAATTATCCCTAAATCAACAATATTATAGTTTTAGACATTTTTTATTTTCAAATACCGAAATTCCTAAACCGAAAAACTGAGTTTTTCTAGAAAAGTGCCCACTGTGACGTTTTTTACCGTGTGATAGTAAAAAGACTTTGTAGATATTTAAGAAGCATATAGAGTTATACAAATATGTAGCTTTTTCGTGGATCGGTGTTTTGTCTTTTTAGAATTTTTTTACTCAAATCTAAAATAGTTTTTAAAAATTGGCCAAGTTTGGATAGGTCTCTAAGGTGTTACACGCTTTTGCATTACATTCTCTTTCCGGATCATATAACAATTGTATATAGTCCCGAAGAAATTTTTTTTCTACAAAAGAAAAAATATATGGCCCTTTTTGAGAAAAAACTTAAAAAATACGGCACTTTTTACATGTTCCAACTTTGGATGCGTTTAACTTTTTATAGGGACAAGATAACTCTTAGCATTTTTTTCTTATTTTATTTAGAATTTTATCACCTATATAGGTGATATTTAAGAAAAAAAATTCTATCCTCCCTAGGCCCGCCACATCTAAAAAAACATAAAAAGATCGCGCAAAATTAAAAAAAATAAATAAATAAACCTAAATATCTCTTCAACTAAT
Source organism: Calliphora vomitoria (assembly GCA_942486065.2). NCBI lineage: Eukaryota > Metazoa > Arthropoda > Insecta > Diptera > Calliphoridae > Calliphora > Calliphora vomitoria. The sequence continues at coordinate 39,053,451 of OW818029.2, forward strand.
AGATATAACTTGCACATGTAAGCGTATTTTTTTGTAGCTCTATTTATATTTTAAATCTCACCTCATTTGGATTATAAATGGATTTTTGACGATTTTTTAAAAAAAATTGCGATCGAGGTGGTCAACTTTGAGGGCCAATGCACTGGAAAGCTGAGCAAATCAACTCAAAAATACCTCAGCTCCAACCATGTAACAATATATCAAATACTTAGTTCCCGAGATACCGAATTATTTAAAAAAAAAAAAACGTTTCTAAACCACTGTGCGTTACTACATGACATTGGGTCTTCTGATTTCTACTATATTTGGTAAAAACATACCTCTTGCTGTGATTTAGACATTTTAATTTGTATTCATTTAAATTTCCAAAAACTCGCGATTTATTTTCATATTTTTTTTTTAAATCAAGAAACTTTCCATTTAAAGTTCTTATATGTTCATTTATACATTTAAATACTTGTATTTTCTTGATTTACATAATTAAAAATATACTTAATTATGTAGTCTCCATATAGCTTCACAAGATACAAATATATTTAAAGTGTATCTTTAATATCTAAATTTTTCAAAACATTAAAATCACAACTTTTTCATAATTAAATGAAATAACAATGGAAATGTCCAGATGACTCTAAAGGGTATGTGTTTACCGAATTTTTCAAATGCAATTGTTTGTTAGTGAAGTCTTATGGAATTCTTGATAGAATGAATCACAATGGTGGTCTGTTATCCCATCTCTAGTGACCTTATTACATAGTGCCCTTTAAACCATCAGCTTACAATGTACAAGTAGAATTTCAATTGATCATCATGGTAGCAAATATTACAATTGATTCAAACACAAATAAAGTAAATATCTCAGAACAAAAAAATCATTACTCTCAACACTTTTATTATAAACTATTTCACACACTATGTGCTTAATAGTTTTTAAAAAAAACTCCCATCTTGTAAGAAAATATATATATTTTTAAACATAGTTTTCTTGAAAAATGTTTCCTAGTAAAGGGAGAATTTTTTTAAACATGTACTACACTTTTAGGAAACACTTTATGCAATATTATAAAACAACTTCTGCATTGTTTGTCGAAGAAAAGTGTTTAATTTTATTTTATTTTACTACCTTTACTTGAATTGCAAATTAACAAAATCATATAGTTTTAAATATGTCTTTGTGAATTATCTGTGCTAAATTGATCAGCATTGAATAATTATATTGTATTATGCCTGTATATGTGATGTTTTGTCGGTCTTTGATTTCGATTATTTGAAAATGCGTGATCTCATATTCTATTTATTACACAGAAACGTGCCTTCAGTAAAACATTCGAGCAACGTTAATGCCAACGTAATGTCATATTACCACCCAAAGAACATATCAATTTGGATTTAATGTCCTCATTAGTGAAGATTTACGGAGGTTTGCCAAAGCTTTGATAAGCAGAGTTGGCAGTACGTAAAATGGTTGGAAGAGGATACCGTGGAAAACGTTTAGTATAACACAGCTTTAGTATTAAACAATAAAGTCATTGAACTCCAATATAAATTATTGGATGCTTTTACTTAAAAGCATTTTATGCATTGCAAAATGTCTGTGCCTTGTGATTTCCCCAGAGATTCAAGGATTGCTGGTATTTTAGACATTTAAGAATATTGTTTTATTTAATAAATAAAATCTGTCAAAGTGTCGAATGTACTTACATTTTCAAATGGCAAAGATACAAGTTTAATGAAAAATATAATTTTAGTATTTATTGTTAACAGTACGTTTCTGATGTATGTGTGTTTGTGTGTGTAGGAATTTCCGATATTAAAATACATACACGTGTAAGTCACATTTATTATTGATGGTCATGACTAAGTGTGCATTTGTATTTGTTTATGGGCATTTCCAGTGAAAAGTTCACCCAGACCGAAAAATTAAATGTTAATCAATTCAAACCAACAAGAGGTGTTAGTTTGGTATTCAAATAAAAATTGCCTTTTTTTTAGATAAATGATCGAAAGTTTATTTCATAATAAAGAGGAATGAAAACCAACATCAGCCAAATGGCCACCACGCTCACAGGACCATATTTTTTTCATGAAATTTTCCATAACCAAATAAAGTGGCTTCCCTATGTCCTCTATAGCCTCACGAATTCTATCTTTGAGGTCTTGAATCGACGCTGAGTTGTTGTCGTGGACCTTATCATTCACGGGGCCCCAAAGGAAGAAGTAGCAAGGTGTTAAATCACAAGATCTCGGTGGCCAATTGTGATCACCTCTTCGAAAGGTTTAACGGAAACTTTTTCCGTTAAAGATCAATGGTTTCGTTGCTTGTGTGGCACGTAGAACCGTCTTGTTGAAAGTAAACGTTGTCCAGATCAATATCATCCAACTCCGACCCTAAGATGCGGTGTAATGACGTGTGTGGAATACCCAATTTCAAAGAACGACGAGAAATGGACAAACCTGGGGTTTCTTCAACACTTTGGGCTACAGCAGCAATATTCTCAGTTATTCTTGAGCGACGTGTACGGGTTTTATTCTTCACATCACTAAATTGTCCCAACAGCTCGAATTTTTCCACCAATTTCTGTATTTCGGTCCGATAAGGTGCTTCACGACGACCCAAAAATGCTTTAGTTTTGCGATTTTCACCATTTTTGTAGTGAATTTTAATAATTGCTTGACCCACCATACATTCTTATATGTTTTCTTATTCCTTAACCAAAAAATATATCAAATTGAAATTTAAATAACGTAACGTCATGTAACGTCACGTCAGATACTAAGGCTAACAAATAAAAAACGAGAACAAATTTTTAAATTTTATAATTTGGAAAATAAATGTATATTATTCCAAATCCTACTAAAAAAGGTTCTATACAAAAAGTTTTGCCCAATTCGTCAAACCGCACTTCTTTCTGTTTTTGGTAACGTTACGCAATCGCATATTTTGACCTGCAATATTTTTTTCTGAATACAGTGGTACTTAGTTGCCTCGCACATATAAAAAAAAAAACTTTTTACAAATTTGCCTTTTAAATTATTTTTTTGTACAAATGTCATTTTGTCGTACAAATGTCACGTCACCCCATAATGGAAATGCCCATATATAAACAGTTATATGTATGTATATTGACAAAGCTAACAAAAGGCCAATAGGGATTTGACTAGTACAAATACACCAGCATAGAATGTACTTCTATGCGTATACATACATATGTTTATATACCTTTGGGCAAAATGATTCGAAAAGCTTTAATCAATGAGTATGATTGCATATGTATTTATATGTGAGTGTGTAAATAGTATAGAGTTTTAATAGATTTTGGCTCTGAATCATCATTAAAATAATATATCAATATATTTATTTTATAAACAAACTCAATCAAATAAAGTAAAAACAATTTAGATTAAATTTAATTTAACTTAAAAGCCATACACTGAAAAACTTTTTATATTTTGTTTTCATTTCAAATAAATATATTTACCCCAATATTCATAAAAAAATTTTAAATATTAACAATGTTTTAAAGCAAAAGGCCTTAACGTTTAAAAAGTTTTTTTCAGTTGCTCAAAAAAATAAACAATTCCAAATTTCAAACATTTCGTGAGTTTATTGGGTTCAAAAGTAGCCTCCATGTTTTTAAAAAAGCGGACCAAGGTATGACAAAATTTTTAAATTTAAATTTTCAAATGTCTATAACTCGGAAATTATAAGAGATATAAAGCATGTTTTTTTCATATGTACCATAACCATTTCAACTTTTTTTAAAGTTGTTTAACAATATTATGGTTATTCTAAGGGTATTGTTCTAAGGGTATTATAACTATAATACGAGAACCACAAACATATAAGGACTGAGATTGAAAAATTCTTAACATACACATATGTTAATAAAAATGAAACCACTAAACTTACAGTTTTTAATCTTTTTTTATTTTATTGAAATTATTGTTACAATTTAAAAAAAAAAAAAAAAAATACTTTTATAGTTTTAATCAATAGTGTTAAAATTTTTAACCTTTTTCGGAAACCCTTCCATTAACGTTTTTATAGTGCCATCTGTCACTTTGCTCGAACAGGTAGTCCATCTTCGTTTAAAATCTACCACACTTTTGGACACCTTTTTTGTGCTCTTCAATTCTTTTTTAACAAGAGCCCAATATCTCTCCACTGCCCTTAGCTCCAGCAGTTTGGAGAATTTGCCTCTATTGGTACAAATACCATATTATTGTTCTTTTACCACTCAAGACCTTTCTTATCATAGCGAAAGGGTGCCAAATTAGGCCAAAAATAAGTGGACACACTAAGAAGTCTTACGAATGGAAGCAGCCTTTTTTGTAAACATTCCTTGATGTAAATTTCGGTATTTATAGAGCCCTTTAAAACAAATGTTTGGCTTTTTTGCCGCAACTGCATATTGTCTGCTTTTGGGTTCTAAACTTTTCTTCAATATTTCCTCGAGCCTGATGCTCGACAAAATTTTGACCCGGAAGCTGCGAAAAATATGCCAGAACATACATTTCGTCATCCATTATGCAGCAGGAATATTTCTTTTAAAAATTTGACTTCAATTTCCGTGCTCTGTTTTTGCCCTCTAAATTTTTAGCAGCGTTCCTGTCAGGAACTTTTTGAGCCTTGAATGTTTTTGAACTTGCATTGACTTTAACCTTTCGTACCAAATCGTCCGAGCACTGTGCTAACCGGACTACTTTCCTACCGGATGTGTTGAGAGCTCTTTTGAAAATGCTTTCTATGTTTTTGGCTTTAGAAACATTATGTGGACCATTCCTTCTACCTAAACCAGGTTTTGTATCAACGGAGGTTTTCTATTCTCCCGCTACTGTTGAATAACATTGGAAACAGTTTGACGTCAGACCTTTGATTGTTTTGCCAACTTTTTGTAGGACCAAGTTGGATTTTGTTGAAAATATTTAATAATTTTAGTACGCACTTTTTTCTGGTCACACATTTTAATCAGATTAACAACAAATGAACATAATTGACATTAAACGTAATAACTGACAAGCTTTACAAAGATAACTTGATCAAAAAAATCAAATAATACTTGGGTTAAAAGTTTTAATGAAAAACGTTTGTTAAGAATTTTTCGATCTCAGTCCTTACTTAGTTACTACAATCATATATATGATTGCTATAGTGGTACCTTAAACATAATATGATTACCGCAATCATTTATATAACTACAGTAACCATAATATGTTGAAATGGTTATGATAAACATGTGCAACTATATTTTTTCATTGGGTGTAGACACGTAACTGCTTTTGATTTTAGGCGATTTTTTGTTTAATCGTTTTGCATACACCCGATTTGCAATCCTTAACTATTGAAAACAATAACAAACTTTCTAAACAAAAATCAATCCAAAAATATTGACTTTTTTTTTCTCTTATGTTATAACATTTGTTAATGAATTTCTGAATCACTACTCGGTTAAGTACAAACAAACACGAATTTTATATCTTTGAAATAGCAACAAAGTGATGAACATTTTAACATATTAAATATGTAGACGGTAAAAGTTTTTACTTGTCTGACATTTATTATATCATCAATTATAAATATGCTCCTGAAAAATCCCTGTTATTTAACACTGTGTGTAAAACTTATTTTGCTTTCTAAGCGCGTTTATAAGAATTTCACATCTTTCATTTACTATATCTATGTCTCTATGGCTATGTGTATGTACAATAGTGTGGCCCTTATTTTGCAGTTTTGCTATTATCGATGCTCTCAGCTTAAATGGCTTGGACAAATTTTACACCAGATATAAACATGTTGGTAATGCCCTAGAAAATTAAAATGACAAAATCGTAAATGATCAATTATATAAAAACCTTAAGAACATAAATATTAGAAAATAGGCAACGAAATGTATTTTCAAGGAATAATTTTAACAAATTTGTGATCAAAAACTAAATTTCATTAAAATTGAATTATTTTAACGCTATAATAGGTTAAAATTTTTAAAATTTGCGTTGTTTTTCCTCAATTATCGTTTATTACAATCGAAATAAATTTACATATTTAATTTTTTTTAAAAAATTTCTGAAAGTTTATAATTTGGGATTTGAAATATGCATGCAATTTTATATTAAAGTTATATTGGGTAGTTATATTTAAACATCTATGGATAAATCAGGACTAAAATATCCGTGGGAGTTTTTCCCATTCCCAATTTCAGCCAGCTAGATATCGCAAAATCACAAAATAAGGGCCATCCTAAGGTACAAAAATATATATATATGTATGTATTTGTTTAGGTGTAGAGGTATGCATACCCAAAAAAAAAGTCTTGATAGTTAAATTAGTTAATGAATAAATAAAATGTAACCAGATACAAACCATTTAACACTTAATTAATTCGTACGTTTCGTGAGTACTGACTGACAGGCAGTGACCTAGAACTTTACTGACACTTTTTAACCATCATCAGCAGGATTATTATACACATGTAAGTATATTAGGATGGTTTCTGTGCTAAGGAGATGAAAATTTCCAATTTCATTAGAATTTTTCTTTAAACAAATTGTATTCATTAAATCAGTTCAACGTTTTTTAATTGGATTTTATTTGGTAACTTCATCGTGGGTCCCTCCTATTGTAAAAGTACACATACAGCCACAAATATCCCGAACTAGTGATTTTACCCATCACTTAGGGTGACAACTAGTTACATAACCAGCTATGTACGTGACTAGTTATTGTAACATGTGCATGTTCTCAGCATCCTGGTTACTTGATCAGCTACATAACTAGTTATTTTAAAATATACGGGTGCTAACTACACCAAATATTTAGTAAGCTAAAAAGACATATCATAGACAGTCCAATAAATAATTGCTTGTAAACAAACCTTCCTGCGACAACTCTCCAATTGATTGCTTCTGGTGGGTAAAATAACTACTTGCTAAAGTGCAGTACAAAATTAACTTTTAAAGTGACTTCACTATAGGATACTAAGAGACACTAAAGTGACTATTGACATCATGATATGTTACATGGGATATCAGTATACTTAAGCAAAAATAAACTGTAAGAGAATTATGTCAACACAACAAAACATTTAAAGTGACTGAACTCAAGATTACTTAGAGACACATAACTAACAATTTTCCTCACGGGAATTGTTAAACCAATTCCCTCTGCCCTATGAAGAGCACATACATTCGTGTCAAATAACCCAAAATATATAATTGGAGTCAGCCAAGTGATCAGACATTCGTGAAAATTATTATCTTTACGGGATACATTGTCTACTTGCTTAACTGCTGGGTTATGTAAGTATACCAGTAATTCATGAATAAATGATTCGTATTTACAAACATAAATGTAGTTATGAAGCCAAAGTTAAATTGTTCTATAAGGAAGTACGAATAATGAAACAGACAATACCAACAAACACAACTGCATTTCTAAAACGTACACGAACATACAATTAGAAATTCTAGAAAAATGTTGATAATAGAATAAGAGAATGAAGCAGTAGGTATGAGTAAAAATAGAAGACGAACAAGAAAAACAATTCAAACAATTTTACACACAATTTAACTAACAATTTCAATGTCCATGATGATAATAATGAATGATGCTGAGAAACAGGAAAAACAACAAACTTGTGGAAAACACTCACGAAAACATAATCTAAACGAAGGGGTTAGAGGGTATTGGAAGATGTATAAGGATTTTGTGGTGTGTGTTTTTAAAATAGAACTTCAAGAAATTTGCAAAATAAAATACTGCTTAAAGTACAATGAAAAATTGCATATTTATACACACTACCAGAAAGATGGGTGTTTGTTATTCCGTTTGTATCAAAAAGTATATATGGGGCATTTCATGTCAAGTGAACCTACTTTTAAAATCGATGTCCTCCGATGAAAAAACACCTGCTTGGCCAAAACGTCAAATTTTGACCCTCCATAACTCAGAAAGTTCTCGACCGATCTTGTTGAAAAATTGTGTCTGAATTACTATCCAATAGTGAAAATTTCATCCCAATCGGAAGACATCGATTTTAAAACTTGGTTCACTTGACATGAAATGCCCCATATATATTATAAGTCCTTATAAAATTCATAGAGTATCTAGCAATGCCATCCGTCAGTCTGTTGTTGACACATCCCCGTGTCAACAACAGATATATGAAATATTTGATATTTAAAAATGGTAAATTCGGTCATGTAGAAACAGAGCTATGACCCAAAATAAGGGACATCCTGCCAAAAAGTTGATATTTTTCAAAAATGTTTTGATATTTACTTTCATTAAATATCTCATATCTTACTTGCTACTGGGTTTTGTGACTATTAATCCACTATTATACATAAGCCCACACTTGAAAATACAAAATCTAAAATCTCAGTTTTTGTACTGTTTTTGATGATTTCTATGCACATATTCAGATTGAAACCACTTTCATCTGTTTTTATTAAATATTGCTACTAAACATTATTCGATTTTCTTAAATTTACAGATTATGGTTTTTAGTGAAGTGACTTTGGGAGCATCAAGAAACGAAAAAAGTGCTAAATAAGTGTCCCCTTAATGTCATTCATTAATGGTGATAACTATCCCACAGTGGGGCAGAATCAAAATTTTTTGGAAATAAATCTGGCATTTCTAAACGGCTGGTCCGATCAGGATAAAAAATCGACACTACAAATGTTAGAGGCGCGGCGCTATGAGGGCTCAAAGTGGGGTACCTTTGACATGTACATTTTTTAAACACGTGCCATTTTTTTGTTCCCCATCCGATTTCAAAGCTTTTATATTTTTGGAAAGCGCTTAACTAGGACTTATAATTTCCGAGTTATAGGCATTTCAAAATTGAAATTTCAAAATTTTGCCATACCTTGATCCGCTTTTTGTAAAAAAAAAAATGGGCCTTCTTCTCAATTAAATTCAAAAATATGACACTTTAAAACTCCGTCCTTCAAAAATATTGCACTTTTTCATACTAAAAAATTTGAATAAATTTTCATATTCTTTTATTTAACAAAAATTCAATGGCTCTGACATTAAAATATGAAAAGTGCAATATTTTTGAAGGACGGAGTTTTAAAGTGTGATATTTTTGAATCTAATTGAGATATTGACTTGAAATTTTTTTTATAAGACCAAAAATTAACTTATCTAAACAAAAAAAATAGTTCGGAAAAATGTGGATCAAATTGTTCCTAATATTTGCAATCTTATCAAAATTTTGATACAAATTTTAGTTTTAGAAGCTCAATAAATATGTAATAAAATCTTTATTTAATAACAAAACTTAATTACATTTCAACATTTTTTAAATGTTGAAATGTGGATCAAATTGTTCCTAATATTTGCAATCTTATCAAAATTTTGATACAAATTTTAGTTTTAGAAGCTCAATAAATATGTAATAAAATCTTTATTTATTAACAAAACTTAATTACATTTTCAACATTTTTTAAATGTTTCATTCTGAATAATAACGTGTAAAAAAAATTGTCAAGATGTCCAAGGGAATCCCGCAATTCCTAAAAATTTGAGCAAAAATCCCAAAAATTAAATTTTTTACTATTTTCCCCATAGGGTCCACATTTTCTTCGGAGCTGGGAAAATACTTTGGGAATAAATAGGGATCACATCAAGGTTTCCAAAACTGCTTTCGGTTTTCTGATCCCAGCTTCGGGATTTTAGAACATGTGGTCCAAATTTAAAATTTTGATAAAAAATAGGTCAAATTCCAAAGGGCGTAAGGACGACGTATTCTAAAATTATGGCAAGTTTTTTATACCAAAATGTTTTCCGTAAAGATATCTTACAGAAAAGTATAATATTATTATATGTCATTAAAGAAAGTTTTTTTCTAATAAAAAAAGTGTTAAGTTAGCTTTTCGCTTAAAAACAGCAAAAATCTACTATTTTTTGAATTTTTAAATTGAAATCTGTTGCATATTATTGCTAATTAAGCACTTTCCAAAAATATATAAATCTTTGAAATCGGATGGGGAACCAAAAAATTACAAGTGTTTAAAAAATTTACATCTCAAAGATTTCCTAATTTGAGCCCCCATAGCACCGCGCTTCGAGCATTTGTAGTGTTCATTTTAATAACTTAAACTTGAATACTCCTTGGCTACGCCAATGTCAAATTTTATCCAGATCGGACCAGCCGTTAAGAAATGCCAGATTTTTTTCCAAAAAATTTTGATTCTGCCCCACTGTGTATCCTGTATATACCCAACTTTTCTCAATCTATAATTAGTTCATCTATGGTAGTGTGGGGATAAAGCTCGCAAGAGTTTTTTCACAAAAAACATAAGTTTCTAAATCGAATTTTAAGGACAATAAAATTAAGTTTTTTATTAGTTAGCAAATTGTTGACAACTATAATTACTTATAATATAAATACATTTTTATTTCTATGGTTTCAAAAATACTTATAGTTGAAGCAACAAAAATATAGCTAAAATATTATCAATGCAATTAAAAAGTTGTGCATGACTTTTTAACCCACAATCAAAAAAGATAGGGGTATTCCGTTTGTAACATATCGAAATATTAGTCGTAGAACTAAAAGTAGTGCTCGAACTGTGACCGCCAAAATGTCTATATATTTTAATTATTGTTCAACAGCGAAATCGCTTAGCCCTAATGTTCCTCATATTATATAAGCAACTTAACGAAAATGTTTCGTGTATCATAATATTAATATAAGTATTTTTTCATTCCTTAATCATATAATACTGATTTAATATCATTAATATTATCGAGTTGGGAACTAAAGCATTCTGCAACATTTCCTACTTATTACATTTCGATCCCTTAAAAACTTTAAAAAACTTTTTAATTTGTATATTTGAACCTTCGCAAATGTCAAAAGTGTAATGTAGCCATTTGTTGTATTAGTTTTTAATGCAATTTTCTTTTTTCCCCTTTTATATACAAAAATATCATAATTTATTAATAATATCGGCAAACAACCAACAAAAAAAAGTAACAAAAAGTTTACTTTTTTTCCCTCAATGCCTAAGTAATAAGTTTAAAACTTTTTTACGACACGTTCTGCCTCTCTCAAAGTGAGTTTTTGATAGATGAGTGTCAATGGGGTTGTGACTTTTTGTAAAGTGTATTTTTTTTATATATTTTATAATCCTTTAATAGAAACTATATGTTTGAGAGGATTTTCTTTAAAAAAAAAAATCCTTAAGGATTTCTATTCTATTTTTTTGAGTTTTTTTAAATATATTTTCAGTTTATTATACAATACCTTTATTTATGAGTATATTTACTTAGTTCATAAAGTTTTTCTAAACTAGGGTGGCCCCTAAATTGGACTTTTACCATTTTTGGCATTTCCAATTGTTCTTCGTCATCTACAAACCATATACTGAAAATCTTAGCAAAATCGAATAAAGTAAATTTTGAAAATAAATCCAATTGTTGGATGTATGACTTCAAAATTCGGGATTTACAATAGATAGCGTGACTTTTGAACGCGGTATTTGTTTTTAATAACTTATAAGTTATTTTGAAGGGTATATATCTGCCAATTATTCTCACTAATTTATTGAACATCATAGTGTAAACAACAGTGTTTTTCTTTGCTTCAAAAATATCGAATTTTGTGTCAACAAAGCGTGAAGTTTTGCTTTACTTCTTTCATTTGAAAGAAAGTACCACTAAAGGACACCGATTGCTCACCGAAGCCTATGGTAATTGTGTTTCATCGGTTTCAATGTGCGAGTGATGGTTTGCGCGGTTTAGAAGTGGTGATTTTGAATCAGAAGACATAACACAGAAAAGTTTGAAGACCAAGAATTGGAGGCATGACTCCATGAAGATTGTTGTCAAACTCAACAAGAGCTTGCAAAATCTTTGAGAGCTACTCAATCATCAATTTCAAAATGTTTGCAAGCAACAAGATTTATCCAAAAGCAGGGAAATTGGTACCATACGAATTGAAGCTGAGAGACCTTGAAAGACGATTTTGTAGGTCTGAAATGCAGCTAGAACGCATGATAATTCTCTGTATTTGGTGGAACCTAAAGAGTCCCATCTATTATCAGCTGCTGAAATCTGGACAGACTGTCACAGGGAAACTGTACCGAATACAACATATTCGTTTGAAGTGAGCAAATGACAGAAAAGCTCCCAGAATATGCGGCCAGACATGAAACCTAATATTCGATAATGACAACTCTCGGCCACATTTTGCAATATCTTTTAAAAAGTATTTAGAATGAACTGGTTTTGAAGTATTGTACCATACGAATTGAAACTGAGAGACTTTGAAAGACGATGTTGTATGTCTAACATGCAGCTTGAACGCATGGTAATTATATGTCCTATCTTTTATGAGCTGCTGAAATCTGGGCAGACTATCACAAGGAACCTGAACCGAATAAAACATATTCGTTTGAAGCGAGCATTAGCCGAAAATTTCCCAGAATATGCGGCCAGGCATGAAACCTAATATTCGATCATGACAACGCTAGGCAACATGTTGCAATACCTGTTAAAAAGTATTTAGTAAGAAGTGATTGGGAAGTTTTGTTTTACCTTGCCCCGTCCGACTACTATTGGATTCGATCAATGCAGAATGCTCTTATATGCTTAATTTTGAAACAGAGTATCCTTTAATGGCTTGATTCGTTCTTGGCCTCAAAAAAGGAGCAGTTCTTTTGTCGCCGAACCCATTTGTTACTAGTAAGATGGGAGAATAAATTTATATTGCACGAATGTTACAAAATAAAAGCTAGAAATTTAAAAAAAAAAACCCCGCATTTTGAAGTCATACATTATTTTAAAAATGTCCTCGAAAGCCGCTCAATTTAAATTGATCCCCACGCTAACCCAATATATGTCTTTAAACCCACCATCAAAAAAGATGGGGTATACAGATTTCGTCATTCCGTTTGTAACATATCGAAATATTGGTGGTAGAACATAACAGTATATGCGAGTATATCCAGGTTCCTCATAAGATTCTAAGACGATCTAGCTATGTCCATTTCAACATTTTTAACAATATTATAGTCACAGTAACTATATATATGATTGTGGTAACAATAATATGGTTAATTTACGATTCACATGAATATTTCAACCATATATATGGTTACAGTAAACATGTATATGTTTGTGACAACCATTTATATGATGAATAATTTTATCATAATATGTTGTTCTCAGATTATGATATAAGAGCAACATAATATGGTAAATCCTTCATCATATAAATGGTAACCATACACAAATGTTGAAATGGTTACAGTAACAATGCCCAACTTTATTTTTTTTCTTAGTGTGTTGATAAGATTTGTTTGGTATTAAAAATGAGCAATCGCGGTCCATGATATCACCTAGCACCCATAAAAATGATCCGTGAATACTGTCATAAATATTTTGATTATGCGGAAATCCTGATATTTTGCACAAATTATTTCTAAGTACTCTGATATTATACTGTAAAGTATGGCGAAAATGGGGCAACAGTTGTCCCTAGACCTCCTTCAGAAAATTACTTGAATAGTCATAATTGCCTTAAATTAATTAATATTGCGATAAAATTGGACATAAACCAGTTTTATATGAACCTTAATATTTCTACCAATTTTTTTTAAATAAAATATTGTATGGAAATTTCGCTTTAAAACATTGCACAGTGGTTTAGAAACTTTTTTTTTAAATAATTCGGTATATGGGGAACTATTGGAGATATTGTTAAGAAACTCCACATGGATGGAGCTGAGGTGTTTCCAAGTTTATTTGTTTTCGTTCAGCTTCCTAGTGTTAATGGGGGCTAGTGAGTGGTCCCTTAAATTTGGTCACCTTGGGTCTCAAATTTAAAAAAAAAAATCGCCAAATATTAATTTATTTGAAGAGATATTTAGGTTTATTCATATTAAGTGTTTGAACTTGAACTGGTCCCTATCACTTAGGAACTAGTCACGTGACAAGTTTTGTGTTAGTTCCTGTTCCCCTAGGGTGCTTGAATTCAAATTTTATATTTGACATGTAAGTATACACATTATGCATGAAATGTATGAAAAAACGTACAACATATTTGTGGAACTTCTTAGGAGTAAATAAAGGCTTTTTATATCTATTTGACATTGGTGAAAATCCTTAGGACTTAAAGATTGATATTTTAATAAAATTAAATAATTTTATATATTTTTGGGACGTCATTTAACATAAAAAGTAAAAAAATTATAATACGGTGATTTTTCATTAATTAAAATTTTATATTTTTCTTCATGGAAAATCACCATATTATAATTTATATATAATGGTTAAAACTATCATAACAAAATTTTGAACTAATGTAGATTCAAATGTTCTTAAATCAACGGCATTATAAGTTTTTACATTTTTTATTTTAAAATACCGAAATTCCTAAACCGGGAAAAATGTGTTCCAAAAACTGATTTTTTTTAGAAAAGTGCCTACTGCAACGTTCTTTACCGAGTGATGGTATAATAGGTTTGAAAGTACTTTAGCAACATATAAAATTATACAAATATGGAGCATTTTTGAGGATCGATGCTTTGCCATTTTAGAATTTTTTACTCAAACCTAAAATTATTTTTTAAAATTGGGCAAGTTTGGAGAGGTCTGGGAGGTGTGGCGTCCGCTTAAGTGACCCAAGTTTTACGTTTTACATCTACAATTAATTAACTTTCATATAAGATCAACAATTATATGAAATAAATTTTTTAACACATGTGTTATAAATTCCACATTACCTTTGCAAAAATTACCTTTACAATTACCATTAAAATATGTACGCATTTATTATATTATATTTATCCCCATTATGAAAAGGTATATTTATGTTTATATCTAAAGTTAAGCTCACAGTTTTCATAAAAAACATTATTTAAGCCGACAGTATAACTATAAGTCAACACATAACCAGACCTTGTATTAATAGGGGTTATATGCATACATATACCACAAATATTTATTAACAAAAATTCTTTACTTTTCTATTATTTTCTTTACAGCAACGGACGTATTAAAATTTTAAAAAGGATATCTTCTCAAAAATTAAAAAAAAAAACAATTTAGAAATTAAGCTTAAATTTATAAAAGAAAAAAAACATACATAAATCTATACAATTTCAAAATAACACAACTGCCTTTAATCCCTTCTTTTTAAAACTTCCTGACTCTCATACACACACACACACACCAACCCTAGCACTCACAATTCTATTAACTAGCATGAATAGAGAAATGTGTAACCCTGTAAAAGAGAGAAAGAGTATAATACAAATATGATGGCTTTACAGCAGGAAATGGGCTATTGTTGTGTATCAACGTTATCAACAGCAACATAAAAAAAAATTACTATTATTATTGAAATTGTTTATAATATACAACAATTTGCATAAAACTTAAGCCTATTGCATTGGTCTTTGTATGTACATATTGTATGTATGTATGTATTTGTATGGCAATCTTTTTATTTATTAAGAAAATTGTTTACCATTCAATTTTTCCATTATTTTTTTTATATTTTTTTTGTTATTTAAATTTTATTGCAAATGGTTTCTCTAATAGTCATATTGTATAAATTAAAATACTAATAAATAATAAAAGCAAAACTATAAAAATTATATTGAAAAAACCAAAAATTTCTTAATACTTTTTAGTCATCTTATGTAAATATTTAAACAAAAGTCAACCAACACAAATTTCCTTTTAAATAATATAACAATAATGAAGCATAAGAAAAAAAAATAAACTTCTTTTCAAACACATTTCTGTTAACCAAAAGAGAAAACAAAAAAAAAAAGTAAAGCAAATATTCTAACAAAAAAAAAAAAGAATTAAATATTTAAGACTCAAAAAAATATTTATGATTTTCAACCAACACAACTAAATGTCTAATCCTCAAAACAAAAGGTTTGTAGCATAGTAAATGTGAACCAAGAACAACAAAAAACTAAAGGCACCAAGATAACTATATACAAAAATAAATATATACATACATATATAGAAGAAAATCAATAAAAAATATTTAAACATTTATAACAAAAAAAAAAAACAATTAATTTATAAAAATATAGCACATGTTAGTTGTAAACAAATGATAAAATAGACACAGTGGGCTGATGGTTTAAACAATTTTAGAATTTTAAAATAATTAATTAATATGATTTTGGTATATAGAAAACTTATTTTTGCTGAAATTTATGTTGACACCAACATCTGTACAAGTTTTAAAGCCTTTTTTCATTTTAGACAGAAACTTTTATATACCCATCCTTGTACAATTTCACAGTAAGATAGAGGAAATGTCCTTATATTTGCCGATGTTCCAAATTAAATAAAAGTCTCATTTGTTTGAGAAAACCATTTTTTTTTTTAAATTTTATGAGCTGGATCAAAGCAAAAATTAATTTTTTAAGATTTTTTTATACTTCTCGCAAAGAAAACATATGAAATACTGATATCATGTCGAAGATCTTTGAAAGGAGCTATCAATGCTGTGCCAGAAGTTCAATATAATTATTTAAAGTCATTAGTAGGGGGCGGATTTATATGCAAATGTATGTTTTTTTCTCAAACGTTAGATAATGGAAGAAAATTGATACTTTGGTTTGGTCCAGCGAAAAATATAATTGATAAAACATATATGGGACATTTAATTTTCAAAACTATCTTCACTTTTTTGAACAGCTGTTGTTTTTAAAATATAGCGGTTTTAATGTTTTGTTTATTCTATGTTTTTTTTTTATTGGTTGAATATTGCATAAATGAAGACTAAAACAAGTAAACTATCTTCACTTTTTTGAACAGCTGTTGTTTTTAAAATATAGCGGTTTTAATGTTTTGTTTATTCTATGTTTTTTTTTATTGGTTGAATATTGCATAAATGAAGACTAAAACAAGTAAGAGAGCTATATTCGGCTGAATCGAATCTTATATACCCTGGCATTTTTAATTTTTTTAAAATTTTTTTTTATATATTTTTCTTTTAAATTTTTTTTTCCAATAATTTTTTAATTTTTTTTTTAAAAAAAGATTTTTCCAAATTTAAAAATATTTTACGCGATTTTGACACATTGTAGATCCAACTTACTATAGCCTTATAAACATCGTTGCAATGGACTTTGAAATATCTATCATTAGATATCCATATTGTCTATATTTATGACTTAGTAATCGAGATATAGATCAAAATTAGAGGTTGTCCCAGTTTTTTTTTTACATCTCAGCCATTTGTGGGCCCATATTCTCGATATCAAATAGCAACCGAAGACTTCCCTATATATTGATGTATCAATCATGTTTGAAAGTTATTTAGGGGATTTGGAAAGTTGATTTCAACCGACGGACGGACATGGCTATATCAACTACGCTATCTATAGCGATCCAGAATATATATACTTTATGTGGTCGCAAATGAAAAATGTAGAAACTACAAACGGAATATATACTCATGGTGAAGGGTATACAAAAAAAAATAGGATATAAAACTTCGGAATTATCTTAATATTTCATTACGTTTTAACAACATTCTCATTTTAATTAAGAATCATGCTCACTCTAATACCCTGAATGTACAGTGTTAAATTTTTATTTAGAATTTTCGGAATACAAAACATTATTGAGGATAAAGCTAAAAGAGTCAAATTTCAATATTATTGAAAGATCAGATAAATATTTCAAAACATCCATCAGAATTATTATATTCAAACGAAACGTACCAGTTTCATGCTAAACAAATTTCAAATTCTAATCTGAATTACCCAAAAATTTAGAAAAAAAAACATCAAAAAAACCGCTATATTCCGAAAACATAGTAATGAGGGTTCATCAACACTTTCAAATCGTAGTTGACATTTCGGTCACCAAAATGTCTGTTCCGTTGTAATATCTATCCGTATCACACATTAGCTATAAAATGTCATTGATTTGTTTGGGCATATTTTTGCATATTTTATTATAAAAATATAACTTTTTTCCTCTATGGAAATATATTGTCGCAACAAAAGTTTTTATTCGAATTTGATATAGAAATAGCGTCCAAAAGATACGTATATTAAAAACTGCATGTTTTTCATACAAATGCTGTCGACTAACTATTTTCGATATCTAGAAACTAGTATTAAGACACATCTCTAGCAACAATTGAACATTTTCAATTCAAAACATTTTGTTTCAATAAAAATTATACTTTTCTTATATAAGTATCAACAATTTATTAATTGTAGCAACACATTCATAAATTTTTCGTTGTAATTTCGATCTATATGATATTTTAATACCCAAATACAGGCATTTATTACGAGTTGAAACATACACGCAGACAAAAAACATGGTTCGACATGGTTATGATAGCTATACCATGTTCTTTGTAACAATATATTGTTGTCGTAAACATATTGCTGATTTAATTTAATTTCAACAATATTTTAGTTACTGTAAACGTTTATATTTTCATCGCAATTATATATATGACAATATATTGTTGTCGTAAACATATTGCTGATTTAATTTAATTTCAACAATATTTTAGTTACTGTAAACGTTTAAATTTTCATCGCAATTATAAATATGAATATTGTTCACCGAAACATAACTATTTTTCGAACAACTAAATAATGATAAATAGGTAAACATATTATTATTATGTATAACCATTAAATGTTAAGATTCTATACGCGTAGTCGTAATATGATTAAGATGCAAACAAAATATGTTTACCTTTAATAGTCTTTTGTTCTCACCATTTGTGAGTGTTGGTGTTTGTCTAAGCTATGCTATTTTAACAAGTAAATTTTGAGTGTGCAATTCTCATTCGCTATATACTTAGTTTTATTAGTATAACATATTTAACTTTCCTAGAGTGAATAACAATAATTTCAGTGAATTTTTTAATAATATCTTAATTGGGAATTTAGTTAGTACCTTAAAACTAAAATCTTTTAAAATTAAAATTTGGAACAGGTAGCGCAAAAGTAATCCTCCTATCAGAAAATGCTATAAATTTTGCCGATTATTGGTCAAATAAATAGTCAGCAATATTCCGCGTTCTGGAGCAGTGTAGCGTAACATTGTTTATTAATGTGTATTTCGCATGTCTTTACTACACAAATGTCAAAACAGAACTGATATTAGGGGCCTCGCAAAATTTATAGCATTTTCTGATAGGAGGATTACTTTTGCGCCACCTGTATTTCTAAAAATAAATTAAAATAATAATAATATTACTTTGGATCATAATATGATTTCATTGGATCATAATTTGATTTAATTGGTTCATAAATACGATTACTTTGGATCATATTATGATTAATTTGTATCATAATATGATTATTTCAAAATATATTATGTTATTTTATGATAATAATATTTGGACTAAAATCATAAATCTTATCATAATATGTTGCTCTTAGATTATGTTTACCACAACCATGTTTTTCTCTGCGTGTATGTTTGGATTCTACTTTAGAGCACGATCAATATTTTTATGATGTTCAAATATCAAGTGAATTGATAAAGATATGGAGTTTATGACATATTTGGTCAATTATGCCATATTGTCATAATGTCCTAATATTTCACAATGGTTTTTATTGTTTTAAAGCAAAAAATGTCCTAAAATAATATTACTTTCTATGCTATGTTTATTGTGTTATCGTAGCGAACCAGCAGAGACCAATGCCGAATGTCTAAGAGTCGGTTAAGCCGAGCCGCCGAGTCGTGATATATTAGGATATTATGACAATATGATTGATAAGAGACCTTGTGAATTGACCAACTAATTTAATTAATTTTATGTAAAATCTCAACATTTTAGCAAATATGGTATTACAAAGTTAGAATATTTTTAGATTTTCACGACAATTTCAAATATGGCAATATATCACCATATGTAGCCATTGCGAAAACCATCATCCTTATTATCATTTCCAGCTAATATGAATTTAACTTTTATTTAGTATGGAACATCCATCAAATTTTTTTTTGGGGCCACTTTAATGTATAAATGTAAATATATTTTATATAGACACGATATATTTTAGACATTTATAAGTGCAAGAAAACTATTTCATCTGTCTAGGTGACATCATGCACCAATACTGACATCATGCGCCAATTGGCTGGACTCTTATGGCAAAACAAGTAAGAGTGTTATATTCGACAGGGCCGAATGTAATTCGCACCCCAATATTTGTGGACTTTGTATAAAAACATTTATCTGGTTTACTCAATTTGGTTAATTCTATATTTCAAGAAAATATATGGGAGTTAAATTTATCTAGCTAAATTCATGCATTTTTCATATATGTATTAGGTAATCTCGTTTTGGACCTATCGTGTTTTAATTTTTTTTAAATGTTGGACGGATGCACATTTTGTATAAAAATAGTTTTATGTTTGGGCCGATTTTGCCAAATATTTGACATCTACAGACATTTTGGAGACATTTCATTCTCTTAAATCCTTCAATCTAGGACCTAACATGCTTCAACAGGCATACAGATGGATGGACTGGAATAGCTAGATCCCAAGGACATAGAATATACTTTTTTATGGATCTGCGACCAATATTTCTATGTACAAATGCCTAAAAATCTACATTTGTGTAGAATTAAATTTAAAATAAATTAAGTTTTTAGTACGAAATTAAATTTGCAAGAATTTATTTTACACATATTTTTAACAACAGAAAAACGCTTGTGTCTAATTTTCAGTTAAATTAAAATTCCTTTAGCCATTTTTATGTACATTCCTCAACAACCCACTGTGCCGCCCACACATAGTCATAAACTCTTAAAAAACCCCCATATAGTATATTTAAAACCCTAAGTAAATCTAGTAAATATATACCAAATCATATGTATGTAACACAATATAGACCAATTGAACAATCTCTTAACTAAATACGAGTAAATAATTTAATATTTATTAACTAAACAAAAATAACAACAACAACAAACAAACAAACAAACAAAATTAATACAAAATCTTATATAAAATAAATCTTTGCTGAATTTCTAAACAAAATAATGTATCAGTTTAAGACAAAAACTATAAAAATCTTATAACTAAATAACTAATGAACAAACAAAATTTAAGAGAAAATCTATTGAAATATGTAACTGAAACTGAATAATAGCTTTATAGTATTTTAAGCCTAAAGAAAGTATATATTTAAACAAATCTTTAAAATAAATAAATAAAATAATTAAACAAAAAAACTTAATCTTAGATAAATAAAACTAAAAAAACAAAGACAACTGGATATGAATGGAAAGAAAGAATTTTTAAAGTAAATATGAATAGTATAAATATATACTCTTACTTGAATATATACAAAAGTAAGCATAATAGTGAAGGAACTAAATGGTATATGTAGATTTGGGTGGTCTTTATATTGGACTTTTTGATTTAAGGTGCTCCTAAGGTCTACAATTGTTATCTGTCATCAAAACACTAATTGCTGAACATTTTAGCAAAATCCAATAGCGTTTATTTGAAGTTGAAGTAGCAATAGTTAAAAAAAAAATAAAACCAAGTATGAGAGCTAATTCGAATGTCCGGATTCTTTTACACTCTTCACCAAAGATAAATATTGAAAATATTTTTCAAGATTATGACGTTCGATAGGTCTTTTAAATATCCATATTGTTTGTAATAACCTAGATATAGAGAAGAAAAAAATTGGTAAATTTACGTAGCCGATTTGCTTATATCTCAGCCACTTGTCGACTGATTTTTCCCAATTAAAATAGCAATCGAAGCGGGACTATAGCGAATATATTGATGTATAAATCATATATGTAAGTTATTTGGGGTCTTCGGTCGACTCCAGTCGATATGTATAAATATACCAATATCACTCATGGTGAAGGATATAATTAATGTTAATAAATGCTTTTCGTATTTCATTCACCCATAAATATTTAAATATCAAAATGTTCTGCATCGGTAACCCATTATAACTTGATACCGAATAAAATCATAAAAATGCATTAAACATTTTTTTAAAACTAAACTTCAAAAAATTAGAAGCATTGATTTCAATTCTAACAACCGCTCAATAAGGATTAATAACTTTAGATTTTGGTCACAAATTTCTTAATATTATTTCTTAAAAATACATATCTACACGAAGAAATAAAATATAGTTGTGCATGTTTACTGTAAGCATTTAAACATTTTTAACAACATTATAGTCACAGTAACTATTTATATGATTGTGGTAACAATAATATGGTTAATTTATGATTCACATGATTGTATCAACCATATACATGGTTACAGTAAACAAGTACATATATGTTTGTGACAACCATTTATATGATGAATTATTTAATCATAATATGTTGTTCTCAGATCCATAAGCCGAGAGCAACATAATATGGTAAGTCCTTCATCATATAAATGGTTGTCACAAACATATACATGTTTACTGTAATCATATATATGGTTGATACAATCATGTGAATCGTAAATTAACCATATTATTGTTACCACAATCATATATATAGTTACAGTGACTATAATATTGTTAAAAATGTTGAAATGGTTACAGTAAACATGCGCAACTATATTCTATTTCTGCGTGTATGTTTAGAAATTATTAAAAATATTGGGGTATAACTTAAAAATGCGGAATTTTTTAAAAATGTTAGCGTTTATTTTAAAACATTTGTACATTTGCATAAATTTATTCAAAATATCGGCCGTTGTTAGATATGACCTTTCCCCATCCTTTTGGCAACATATGGATTCCGAGCAAAAGAACTGCATATCTTTTGAGGCAAAGAACGATCAAGCCAACATCGGATACTCTATTCCAAAGTTAAGTATATACCAGAGAGAGCGTCCTGCATCGAACGAAACAAATAGTAGTCGAAGGGGGTACGGTCTGGACTATAAAGCGGGTGAGGCAAAACTTTCTAACCATTTCTTTCTAAATAGTTTTTAACAGCTATTGCAACATGTCACCTAGCGTTGTCTTAATGGAATATTACGTTTTCATATCTCGCAGCATATTTCGGCCAATACTCACTTCAAACGAATCAGTTGCATTTGCTGCAGGTTCCCTGTGATGGTTTGGTCAGATTTCAGCAGATTTCACCAAATACAGTGAATTGCCTTAGCGCCATGGATATTTGACTTTGGTTTCGATTCGACTTGGTTGGTTGGCTTCACATGCGATCGAGTTATGCTTCGAGTTATCGTAATGGATCCATTTTTCATCGCAAATAATGATTCGGTGAAAAATGATTTTCTTTTATAGCGTTCAAGCATCATTTCAGACATACAAAATCGGGTGAATCCTGCTGCACTCAAACGTTTTGAAATTTCTGCTTCTCCCAATGATTTTACAAGCTCCTGTTGAGTTTTACAACAATCTTCATGGAGCAATGCCTCCAATTCTTGCCTGGCCAGGCCGATCTCTGTCTTCCATCTCAAAATCACCACTTCTGAATGACACAAACAATCTCTCGCACTTGGAACACATTTATCATAAATTAAAGAAGTAAAGCAAAACTTCCCGCGTATAACGCTTTGTTGGCACAAAAAAAGAAAAAAGAAATTCATAATTGGAATGAATTTTTTAATAAATATTATTAATCGAACATGACTTTTTTTTCCAACCTTTTTTCATTCAGAATAAGAACATGTTCATAAATATTATGAAAGTGTGCATGACCGAAATTTTACTTTTTTTACATAAATTTTTTGATCTTTTATGATAAATTGCTTTAAAATTGCATTATGTAATGATCTAGTATAATATCCATATATTTACAAATCATTCATGATTAATAAACAAAACTGAAACGTAAAAAATATCATTAAACATAATTAAACTTGCATTAACATTAAAGGATTTCATCTGCTTCAAAAAATGCAGTCAATTTCACGCATATTTTCTCATTCGGTAGCTGAAAATCATAAAAAAAATTCCAAGGAAAATTTCAAACATTTTTGAACAACATAAAAATATAAATGAAAATTGAAATATTTTTTTCAAGCCTCCTAGATTTTATTTGAAAATAAAAAATATGAACAAAATCAAGGCGAATTTACTGTACAGGTGGCGTTGATATTACAACAAGTACAACATTACAAAAACAACATTTTGTTTTATTGTTGGTTGAGGGGCAAATATGTCAAAAAAACAAAACAAAAATTTGTGAAAAGAAACAAAAATTACAATCAAATAAATAAAAAATAAAATAAAAAAGTAATAAATTCAATAAAAATAACATTAATTTTACATCAACGCTAATGAATATAATACGAAACAATGCCAACAATGTATTTCCTAAATAATATATTAGCGATCGATCCTAAGCAGGGCATTGCAACTGGTACATCTAGTAAAAATTAAACATCGAATGAAGACATTGTTGAATTGATTGGTTGGACCAGAAACATCCAAAGATAGTAAAGCAAATGAAAAAACTGATAAAATAAGGGTGCCTCCTGGAAGCTCGGTAGCGCTTTATGGCATAAATTGTTATCTCCACTACCAAAACAAAAAAGATCGAATGCACTCCGGAGCTAGACGGTTTGTTGTACTTGGTTGTACTTTGGTTCACCTATTTTTTTAACTGATCTTAAAATACCAGCATGTGTTGGCTTCTCTGCACATTGATATCGAAGCACCGATGAATTAAAATAATTTTGAAATAAACTTTTTTAAGCTGAAAAGGTAAACAAAACATCTTTTGATATAAAATACATTTGTTTTGTAAACAAATTTTGACAAGTTTGCCCCCAAGGCGAATAAAAAAAAGTATATCAGCTGTGCTGTTAACGCCACCTGTACAGTAAATTCGCCTTGAACAAAATCATACTATTTATGAGATTATTTATAAATGTTATGAATTGAAAACCAATGAAATCAAATCATACTATTTATGTTGAAACTTTTTTCTGTGTTGTTGTTAACACAACAATATTCAATAACTAAGTCAGAATAAATTATAGATACGCACCCTTCAAAATGACATATAAGTTATTAAAAATCCTACATTTTTAAGTCATATACCCAATATAAAATACGTATTTGAAATATGTTAAGTAAGAACAGTTACTCTATTCTATCGAACTACTACTATTAAAAGAAAATAATAAAAAAAAATTGGATGAATTTTTGTTGAAAAAATCAATGTAGTCTTCATTTTTTGCTGATATTGAAACTTTTTATTGCTGATTGAAAAATAAACAAAAATTTTATTTTAATTTTCAATTACTTTTTTTAATTAACATTTGTCATTAACATTTGAAGACGTTCCGGGCATATGGCCACCGCAGCTGTTCTTGACAGCAATATTGTTTACTAACAAACCCGTTAAGTCAATAATGAGTCTTATCGCTAAACACAATTTTGCGATAAAACAGTCCTCTACAAGTTGCGCGAATCTGTTTTTCAAAGTAAATTCAAGAGTATACTGATTATGAGTGCAGTTAACCCTTTCGTAAGTTCTAAGGACTGAGATTGAAAAACACACATATATGTTAATAAAAGTGAAACCACTAAACTTACAGTTTTGAATCTTTTTTTATTTGATTGAAATTATTGTTACAATTTACAAAAAATATTTTTATAGTTCTAATCACTAATGATGAAATTTTGAACCTTTTTCGAAAACCCTTCAATTATGGTTTTTGTAGTGCTTTATGTCACTTTGTTCGAACAGGTTGTGCATCTCCGTTTAAAATCTACCACACTTTTGGACACCCTTTTTGTGCTCTTCAATTCTCTTTTAACAAGAGCCCAATATCTCTCCACTGGACTTAGCTCCAGGCAGTTTGGAGGAATTGCCTCTCTTCGTATAAATGCCACATTATTGTTGTTGTACCACTCAAGACCTTTCTTACCATAGTGACAGATGCCAAATCAGACCAAAAATAAGTGGACACATTAAGAAGTCTTATGAATTTTTTGTAAACATTCCTTGATGTAAATTTCGGTATTTATAGAGCCCTTTGTAACAAATGTTTGGCTTTTTTGCCGCAACTGCATATGGCTTGCCATACCAAGAACTTTTTGGGAAATTTTGTCTGCTTTTGTGTCCTAAACTTTTCTACAACATTCCCTCGAGCATTTGCAACATTAAAAAATTTACCCAGAAGCTGCGAAAATTTTCCACACAAACATTTCGTCATCCATTATGCAGCAGGTATATTTTTTGCATACAATTTGACTTCAATTTCTGTTTTTGGCCTCTAAATTTTTAGCAGAGTTCCTGTTAGGAACTTTTTGAGCCTTGTGTGCTTGTGGCTTTAACTTTTCGTACCAAATAGTCCGAGTACTGACCTAACCGAGCTGCTTTCCTACCGGATATTTTGGGAACTCTTTTGAAAACGCTTTCTATTTTTTTGGCTTTAGAAACATCATGTGGACCATTCCTTCTACCTAAACCAGGTTTTATATCAACGGACAAGTTCTCCCGGTACTGTTTAATAACATAGGAAACAGTTTGATACCTGAACTTTGATTGTTTGGCCAACTTTTTGTAGGACCAATTTAGGTTTTGTTGAAAATATTTAATAATTTTAGTACGCACTTTTTTCTGGTCACTCATTTTAATCAGATTAACAACAAATGAACATAATTGACATTAAACATAGTAACTGACAGGCTTTACGAAGGTAAATTGATAAAAAAAAAAAATCATATAATACTTGGGTTAAAAGTTTTCATGAAAAACGTGTGTTAAGAATTTTACGATCTCAGTCCTTAGATGACAGAGAACAATTTTAAAGCTTGGGATCAACGAAAATCATATAAATCGAATATAAGGACCACCCTAGTAAACATAGCTATTGGGGAATATTAAAAATCGCTTGAACGTTCTAGTAAGTATTATAATAAATGACCAACATTTTATTACCAATCATTACCTAAAGGCAATTTTAACTTCACAATTTATATCATAAATATGTTTTAATGTTATATGTGTTTTCTAAATGTTACTTCAATACGGGTATAATCGAATTTAAACATGTGAGAATGCTATATTTGGCTACGCTGAATCTTTAATACCCTCCTTCCTCAGCAATTTTTAATTGTTCAAAACATAATGTATGATAATTTGAATAAAAATATAAATATTTTTCATTTTAATAAAACAAATAAAAGTGTTATATTTGGCTAAGCCGAATCATGTATACCCATCATCAATATTTAGTTTTGGACTTCCATGGAGACTTGAATAAGTTATGGTCCGAACGGTATGGAATTTGATAGAGTGATTAAATTCATAAAACTTTAAATGACTTATGGCGAAATTTATGTTAATATCATTATATAGTTATGTATATAAATTATTTATTGACAATAAAATATTTTTCTGATATAGAAGTTATATGGGGGATAGGGTAAATTATGGACTCATCCTTACAAAAACTGGTTTATGTCTAATTTCATCTTGATATTAATTATTATAAGTCAATTATAAATGTTCAAGTCATTTTCTGAGGTGGACTAGGGACAAATATTGCCCGATTTTAGCCATAATTTACAGTATAATTTCAGATTATCTAAAAATAATTTGTGTAAAATCTTATCAGGATTTCCGCATAATTAACATATTTATGACTCTGCTCAAACTGTATTCCGGGGGTAGGTGAAATCGTGGACCGATATAGGAAATTTTCAATACCAAATAAACCTTATCAACAAAGAAAATTTGTGGAAAATGCCAGTTTCTTTCGTTTGGCAACTATCGTGTTTTCAACAGACGGACGGACATAGCTATCTCGTCTTAGAATATTATGAGAACCCATGATATATACTTATTGGTTTAACGAACAATATTTCCATATGTTACAAACGGAATGACAAAATCAATATACCTCCCATCTTTTTTGATGGTGGGTATAAAAATCTTATTCAAACCAGAAGCATTCACAACAAAAGCAATATAATTTATATTTACAAAAAATGCTTTTACTTATTTAAATAAACAATTTGTAAAATTTACATCTGAATTAAAATTGTTTAAAAATTTTAACAATTTCAAAGATTTTTAATTAAACATTTCGAGGAAAACTATTCAAAACTTGTATGACTAAAAAAAAAGCAAAATTATTAATAAAATAAAATACATCTACATAAATCTTCAAACTAAATTACACATAAAAACAATTTAGATAAATAAATTTTTTTTAGTATTAGACAAACTATTTATACTACATTCAAAGAACTCTATATAAATATAAATAAAAAACCAATAAATAAATAAAAGTAAAAGAAATATTTAAAATTGTGTTAAATAAAATATATATTTATTAAACATTGTAAAGTAAAGTAAATATAACACATAAATATGAAAACAAAAAATTATAACATTGATCAGTAAAATACCTATACGAAACATATTTAATGTATATTATTTAAATATGAAAAAGAATCTATAATAATAAAACTGTTATGTATAATACTAATACACATGCAATAAATAATACAATATATAAATTCGTAAATATATATATATAAAAGAAAATAAAATAAATAAATAAAAACACATGTAATTTCAAATGAATTATTCTAATAATACAAATTCCTGTATGCGTTTTATTTCTAAAGGAAAATTTTTATTAACTAACAGTGCGGAAGGAAGTATTTTTTAATATATTTGCATTTACATAGGTTCGTATGTGGGCTGGTGGGCCCACATTGAGCCTGAAAAATTAAAAAAAAAAAAATCATCCAAAATGTTGTTCTTATTCGAATGTCAAGAAATTCACATTTGGATAGTATGTACTTACCTGAAAATATCTAGCAAAAATACGTATAAGCATTAATAAATACATTGCTCCGAATTGGAAATTATTTCACTTTTGTTGGGAATTATTTCAGATATTTTGGAACTTACCTTTTTATACCCTACACTACCATAATGGGGAGGGTATATTGGATTAGTGCTGATGTTTGTAACACCATAAAGTATACCAATCTCCTCAGGATCACTTTCTGAGTCGATTAAGCGATGTCCGCTGGACAAAACACATTTTTCGAGTGTCAAAAGAAGCATTCAAGTGCCTTGGTTTTCTAAAACGGTGTAAGACATACTTCACTTCATCTGATCACCTTACTATCTACACCACTTATATCCGACCAAAAATGGAATACAACTCTCATGTGTGGGCCGGTGCCTCAAAGTATATTTTGGAGTTACTCGACCGCGTACAGGAGAGGGCGAAGGTGCTTATCGGTGACAGTAGGGTATCCAGCTCTATTGTGTCACCGGAACATCGTCGCAATGTGGGTTGTGTTTCACTGTTCTACCGATACTACAATGGTATGTGCTCTGCTGAAATTAGGGAACTTGTTCTCGAAACCAGTAGTTTTTCACACGATACACGTTCTTCGGCAAGGGCTCATCAATTCGTTGTAGACTGGATAGTGGATCGCACAACACATTACAGAGAAAATTCATTCTTTAGCCGAACTATGCGAATGTGGAATAAACTTCCTCCTGAAGTCTTTTCTGCCACTTTCAATATAGGAAAATTCAAATCAAATGTCCACAAACACCTCCCTCCCATAACCTATTTTACTAGTTCCAACACAATGCTTTACATGAGTAGGGATCATCCCCTGAGTGCTGGTCCAAGTGAAAAAAAAAAAAAAATTTAAAGATAATTCAACAAAATTTAGCACAAACTTTTATAAGCCTATTGAATTTGTTTAGAATCGGTCTATTATTTCTCCTAGCCCCCACAACTGCCCTATATGAAAATAGTTAAACTCTCATAAGTATCTTAATTATAAACATATTCAAACCGAATTCAGCAGAAATGCGTTTTATATAAGCTGAACTCGGACTACCAAATTAAGTATCAATCGGTCTATAATGTTCCATAGTTCCCATATAAGCACCATTCCCGAAAATTACATTAATGTGCATACATCTCTAAAATATGTTAGTATCAAAATAGTATTCAACACAAATATGTTTCATATATACGCATATCATCTCACCAAATTGTGTGACGATCGGTCTATATTTAGTCATAGCTCCCATAGAAACCCACCGAAAATCCCTTTATCGAGAATAAGTATTTTAAAAATCTTGAGATTCAAGTAAGATTCAATACAAATAAGTTCATGTCAAAAGAAAACTGTTTATAATCATATACTCGGTGTAGGGTATCATATGACCATATAGGGCATGTCCGACTTTTTAAAGTTGGGAATTAGTTAATTTTTGTTGGGATGAATTTCCAAAAGGTATGATAAAACAATCTGATTTTAGAGCTAATATTTTAAGTTAATATTACCTTAACTTCGCCTCGCCCCAATTTAAGCCTTCAGACAAACATTAGAGTAAAACTTGATTTTCGATTTTTCGAATTTTCCGACTATTCCGGAGGGATTTCCTCGAAAATACGAATAACTGACAAAAAATTTTACAGAAATCGGCCCAGCCATTCTCATTTTATGAATTACAGTACATTTTTTGCACCATTTTTATATATATAGATTATTTATTGCCAATAAAAAAATATCTGATATATGGGTTAAAATTTGGTATAATGAGTCAATTGTCATTTAAATCTTATTTATGTCCAATTTCATCACGATATTAATTATTATAAGACAATTATGAATGTTCAAGTTATTTTCATAGGTGAACCTTGTATGGGGACTAGGGACAAATGTAGCGCGATTTTCGCTATACTTTATAATATAATTTCAGTACGTAGAAATAATTTATGGCTGCTCAAAGAGTAAATTTTTATAAAAACAAACCTTATTTCAGCCAGCTAGCTCCATTCGTCCAGACAGACGGATGAACATAGCTAGATCGTCTTAGAAGCTTGTGAGGATCCTTAACTCGCCAATGGTGACCTATCTCAGGTCTCAGGCAAATATTTTTGATGTGTTACAAAGGCAATAACAAAATCAAATATCAAATATCTTTTTTAATGGTGAGTATAAAAAAGGTTATAATCAGTTTCACCGATTTTAAAAGAAAAGTGTTTTTTAGAAAATAGTAACTGCAAAAAAAAATTACACTTGTAAACAAATGTATTTCAGAATTTTAAACGATCGCTCATACCGCTATTAAATCCATATGTTTGTCATTTAATCTGCTAACCGATAATCATGTATTAGTATTAAAATCAATAAAAATCATTCCAAAAACATACACATTAATTGTTTAATTGTTTGCAAAATTAACTAAAAATGTAATTGATTGCTTTAACAAAAAAAGTCCAATAAAAATTTCTAGGCTGAAAAAATGCTACTATAACTGAATGAAAAAAAAAAAAAAAAAAGAAAACAAAACCATTTACATAATTCATGTGAATAGCACGGTGCTACAGTGAAAAAAAAAAAAAAACTTAGAGAACGACCTAGTTTCGGTAATAGGTCTTACTAAGTATATTACAAATTGTATCAAAATGTTTGTCAACTTATCGACCTGTAAGTAGTAATTTAAGTAGCTTTTCATTGCTTATTTTGACATGAAAGCTTATACAAACTATAGATAGACTCGACTATATATAGTCTCGACTGTAGATGGTCTCGACTGTAGATGGTATCGACTGTAGATTGTCTTGACTGAAAATAGCCTCAACTACAAATAGTCTTGAGTATAGACTCAACTATAGATAGTCTCGACTATAGATTGTCTCGACTATAGATAGTCTCGACTGTAGATAGACTCAACTACAGATAGTATCGACTATAGATAGTCTCGACTGTAGATAGTCTCAACTACAGATAGTAGCGACTATAGTCTCGACTGTTGATGGTCTCGACTGCAGATAATCTCGACTATAGATAATCTCGACTATAGATAATCTCGACTCGACTATATATAGTCTCGACTGTAGATTGTCTCGACTGTAGATAGTCTCGACTGTAGATAGTCTCGACTGTAGATAGTCTCGACTATAGATAGTCTCGACTATAGATAGTATCGACTGTAGATAGCCT
Source organism: Calliphora vomitoria (assembly GCA_942486065.2). Lineage (NCBI taxonomy): Eukaryota > Metazoa > Arthropoda > Insecta > Diptera > Calliphoridae > Calliphora > Calliphora vomitoria. The sequence goes on from OW818029.2 coordinate 39,085,385, forward strand.
CAACTACAGATAGTCTCGACTATAGATAGTCTCGACTATAGATAGTCTCGCCTATATATAGTCTCGACTATAGATAGTCTCGACTATAGATAGTCTCGACTATAGATAGTCTCGACTATAGATAGTCTCGACTATAGATAGTCTCGACTATAGATAGTCTCGACTATAGATAGTCTCGACTATAAATAACCTCGAATATAGATAGTCTCGACTATAGATTGTGTCGACTATAGATAGTCTCGACTATAGATAGTCTCGACTATATATAGACTCGACTGTAGATGGTCTCGACTGTAGATGGTCTCGACTGTAGATGGTCTCGACTATAGATAGTCTCGACGTTAGATAGTCTCGACTATATATAGTCTCGACTGTAGATTGTCTCGACTGTAGATAGTCTCGACTGCAGATAGTCTCGACTGTAGATAGTCTCGACTATAGATATTCTCGACTATAGATAGTTACCACTATAGATAGTCTCGACTATAGATAGTATTGACTGTAGATAGCCTAAACTACAGACAGTCTCGACTATAGATAGTCTCGCCTATACATAGTCTCGACTATAGATAGTCTCGACTATAGATAGTCTCGACTATAGATAGTCTCGACTGTAGATAGCCTCAACTACAGATAGTCTCGACTATAGATAGTCTCGACTATAGATAGTTTCGACTATAGATTGTCTTGACTGAAAATAGCCTCAACTACAAATAGTCTTGACTATAGATAGTCTCGACTATAGATAGTCTTGACTGTAGATATTCTCGATTATAGATAGTCTCGACTATAGATAGTCTCGACTGTAGATAGTCTCAACTACAGATAGTCACGACTATAGCTAGTCTCGACTGTAGATACTCTCAACTACAGATAGTATCGACTATAGATAGTCTCGACTATAGATAGCCTCGACTATAAATAGCCTCGACTATAAATAGTCTCGACTGTAGATAGTCTCAACTACAGATAGTCTCGACTATAGATAGTCTCGACTGTAGATACTCTCAACTACAGATAGTATCGACTATAGATAGTCTCGACTATAGATAGTCTCGACTATAGATAGTCTCGACTATAGATAGTCTCGACTATAGATAGCCTCGACTATAAATAGTCTCGACTATAGATAGTCTCGACTGTAGGTAGTCTCGACTATAGATAGCCTCGACTATAGATAGTCTCGACTATAGATAGTCTCGACTATAGATAGTCTGAACTACAGATAGTATCGACTACAGATAGTCTCGACTGTAGATGGTCTCAACTACAGATAGTCTCGACTATAGATAGTCTCGACTGTAGATATTCTCAACTACAGATAGTATCGACTATAGATAGTCTCGACTATAGATAGTCTCGACTATAGATAGTCTCGACTATAGATAGTCTCGACTATAGATAGCCTCGACTATAAATAGTCTCGACTATAGATAGTCTCGACTGTAGATAGTCTCGACTATAGATAGTCTCGACTATAAATAGTCTCGACTATAAATTGTCTTGACTATATATAGTCTCGACTGTAGATAGTCTCGACTGTAGATAGTCTCGACTGTAGATAGTCTCGACTGTAGATAGTCTCGACTGTAGATATTCTCAACTACAGATAGTATCGACTATAGATAGTCTCGACTATAGATAGTCTCGACTATAGATAGTCTGGACTGTAGATAGTCTCGACTGTAGATAGTCTCGACTGTAGATAGTCTCGACTATAGATAGTCTCGACTGTAGATAGTCTCGACTATAGATAGTCTCGACTATAGATAGTGTCGAGTGTAGATAGCCTCAACTACAGATAGTCTCGCCTATATATAGTCTCGAATATAGATAGTCTCGACTGTAGATAGCCTCAACTACAGATGGTCTCGACTATAGATAGTCTCGACAATAGATAGTCTCGACTTTAGATAGACTCGACTATAGATAGCCTTTTTAGAATTTTATCCCCCAATGCATATGAATAAAAAAAAAAAAAAACTATACAAAAAATATGTTTGTACAGTTTTTAATTTACAGCGTAAATTTTTTCGAACTTTTTTCGAAAAAGTTTAATAACTTTTGCAAATATAAACCGATTTTAATAACTAAGTGTCTAAGTATATAAAATTGTCTTTAAAACAGTGTTCAAAAAAGTATAGGTTTTCATAGAAAATAATTAAAATAACTATTGTTAAAAATAACGAAAAAAATAGAATGCGAAACTTTATATAAAAGCTTAACTAATTTCTTAAAATTTACATTTTATGCATACATTTTATATAAGCTTAATTGTTTTGCTCTCCATAATTGCTTAAAATTTTGAAATCGGTTTAAAAATATGTGAGTTATAGGTACTAAAGTACTACGACCTACCCTAAAACTGGTTTTCAAAATAAACATTTTGAGAGTGTTTCAAGGCCTACAACATAGGATCGCTTTTCTAGTTCTGACAAAAAAAATTATTTTGTAGCACAGTGAATTTTTTTACTATTAAATACTTTTAATTCAATTAAAAATTCCAACCTAGTTTAATTTTGCAATTGTGAGTGGAGGACGAAATCATATAATAACTGTACGTGCCAATTGTGTCTATAATATTAAAAAAAATATATAATAAAAAATAAATAAATGTTTTTATTTTCAATGCCACTTTTATTATTTGTTAAAAATAAAATAATATGCATAAATAATTTACAGCAAATACAGCATACATACAAATACATGAATATATTAAATCAATATGCAGTAATAACATAAAATATTACTGAATATTTAAAATAAAATGATAAAATACATTAAAAAAAAGCGAAAAATATGTAAAGGGAAATATTTAAAATGAAAGAATATTTAACTTTATTTGGTATAGGATTATGATGTCATGACACAGCTTTTTCCATATAAATTTTATTTATCTCTCTTTAGATCTTCATACAGTTACCTATTCAGAAGTCTAGTTTCTGTGGAAGTAAATAATGTATTTAGCCATTCCTTCTTCTTTTTCAATGTTATACATGTTAGGTATGTAGGTCTGTTGCATGCCACAACCAACTGAACAGTTTATGACAATGACCTTAATGAAATTGATTTGGATTTTTTATTTTTTTGCTTTTGTTCGTCTTTAGCATTTGGTTTTCTTTCGTATTTTATTGTTTTAATGTTGTCTCCTATGTAAGCTTCCTTTTCTGTGTTGGCAGTAGAGCTCCAGCTGCTTCTTCCTGTGCAATTTTCTCTCGTATCCAATAATGTGCGGCACATACCAACAGCAACAGTGATGGTATCAAAACCAACAATACCAAACCCAATGAAACACTGGCAACACGAGCATGATGTTCCTCTTTACCTAGATTTGTGTATGATTTTTTAAATGGCAGCAGCAGGATGTTTGCAGGAAATAAAATGAGATGAGTGAATAAAATTAAATGTGAGATGGTAGATAGCATAGATCGTAGATGATAAAGAAAGTATATGGAAAATAAATATGTATTACCAGCTTACACACAGTTAATCAATTTTCCTTGCGTTGTTTTATTATTTATTCAATAAAAGTAAGAAAGTAATAAAGCACTAAATACTATGTAATAATATTAACTTGTATTATTTATACGGTTGCAGGAAAACTAAATTTTTGGAAAAACGTTAATTTGTTATAAATTTATATTTATTCATTTTTATTTGCTGATAATTAACTGGACTATTAGCTATTAGTCTTTCATTGTACTATAAAGCACATATTTCATAAAACCAAACAGAATTTCATATATTAATTACACAGTGATACAAAAAAGAATGATGGAAAAATACCTGGGTAGTGATACTATTTTTCTGGTAGATGTTGTCGAGTACAACTGGAATCTGTTTTTGAATAATGCCCAACACTTCCAAACTCTGGAGTTAAGAGTGAAAAAGGAGTTTCGTACCTTTATGCACTTATAAGCCAATAAGTTTCTCTATAAGTTTAATAAGCTCGGTATTCGCGACTTATTAAAAACCAGACCTGTCGCGAAAACAGAACCCAAAATTTTATTGAAAAATTTATGTAATTTTTAAAATTAGAATCCTTTTTATTGATATATGTACATACTAGATTGACCCGGTGCGCTTCGCTACCCCTGTCGATGTAAAAATCGGTTCAGCCGTTTAGTAATTTTTGTTTAAAAACTAAAGGTACCAATTTTACCCGTTTTTCCCCCTTTTTTCCCTTTCTGGTCCAAGTATTGAAAAAATTTATAGCCTATTGACGCTTCCAAGTAAGGATCTATCTACGTTCCAAATTTCAATAAAATCGGTTCAGCCGTTTAGGCGTGATGCTCAAACAAACAAACAAACAAACAAACAAACAAACAAACAAACAAACAAACAAACAAACAAACAAACAAACAAACAAACAAACAAACAAACAAACAAACAAACAAACAAACAAACAAACAAACAAACAAACAAACAAACAAACAAACAAACAAACAAACAAACAAACAAACAAACAAACAAACAAACAAACAAACAAACAAACAAACAAACAAACAAACAAACAAACAAACAAACAAATAAACAAACAAACTTACAAAGACATATATTTATATAGATTAAACATTTTTAAAGTAATTGGAAATTTTTAGTTGGTTTTTTGGCAAATTATTTTTTTAAAACAACAGCTGAATCACGTAGTTCATATAGTGCTGTTGTCGGCTTATCATTTTCTAAAGCCCATTGTATGCATATGTTTATTGATGTTAAACAATCGTCCACTTTAATTTTGTTTTCTTCATGACCACTATCGTATAAATCCTCCGATTACATATCTGATAATTCCATTTGCTCCTCATTACTTTCCACATGAAATACTTCTTGAATCCAGTTGTTCATGTCAACATTCGTGAAAAGATGTTCGTCATCAATTTGAGCTACAAGTGTTTCAATAGCAGAAAGATCTTCGTTTTCTTCCTGAATTATATTTTGTAAAAAATTTAAGGGCATGTTATCCTCTTCACTCCATTCAGTAGCGAATTCGAGCAAGGCGTTCCAGGATTTTTGGATATTGAACACTGATATTTTATCCTAGAACGTATCTAGAATCTCAAATGTATTTTGAAGATTGAAGTTTTTTAGTTTGAGCTCCAAATTTGTTCCCTTCTCGCCAAGCAAGTGGGTGAGCAGTTGTTGTTTATAATTTAATTTGACCAAGCACTGTGCTATTGGGTGGTAGATTCATTGCTATAATTAAACCGTCATCACTTTTTAGTTCCTCAACTGGGTGACAAATTGAAGACAAAACCTCTCGGACCTAAAAAATATTTACTTATGAACAACTTACTTTTACTAATTGGTGAAAATTAACTTAAATGGGTAACAAATTCGTGCTGGAACCAGTCCTTGAATATAAATGATGTCATCCAGGCGTTATTACTGGAGTTGTATATTACAGGATTATTGAAAAAGGCCTTTAAAGGCGCGTGGGTTTTTCGATTTTCCAACAACCAACAATTTGAGTTTGTCTGTGTCATTCACATTTGAACAGGGCAAAATAAGTTATTCGTTCTTTACATATTTTTCTTCCGGATTATTTACATATTTTTCTTTCATTACATTTGACAATAGTGTGATTTAGAAGCATCCTATAATATAAACCAGATTCGTCGGCATTTTACATTTGGTACAGAGTCAACCCATGCTCATCAACATAATCCTTAAACTCTTTCACAAATGGATCAATAAGTTGAGGTTTCGAAGACAATTTCTCGCCCGTAATTTTTAAAAATCTAATTCCATGTCGACGCTTAAATTTCTTCAACCATCCTTCACTGGCATTAAAACCTGAATTGGTTTGATAAATTTTTGAAAACAAATGACTGGTTTTTGTTCGTAAAATCGCTGATGATATTGGAACATTTTTTTCTTTCTTTTAGAAACCACTTATAAAGCATTTTTTCCATTCAACATTCTTTAAAGTGCAACGTCTGCCAGGGCCACTTTTTGTTGTACTTATGAACTTTTTTATTGAATTTTCTTGCTTTATAATGCGGTAAACTGAAGACTTATTATGTAACTTGTAATTCACGCAAATTGAATTTATGAAATCTCCACTTTTAAATTTGTTTAAAATCTCTAATTTTTGAGAAATCGTTTGTTTTACAATATGTTTAACTTTTCCCATATTAAAATATGTATTTACACAACAAATGACATGAATAAACTGACAAAATTGAAGATCAAAATCAACAAAAACGGTTAATATACCAAAAGACGGGGATTTCCCTTTTTTGGTTATAGACATTCTAATCAAATTTAAAACAAACAGATAAAAGTCGCGAAAATAAAACCTGTTTTTCGTAAACTGTCGCGATTATAGAACCTGCAATGTTAAAAAATACGCCGTCTCGATAACCGGGTCGTCGCGATAATGGGTAGTTGCGAATACCGAGCTTAAACTCTATATGGGCAAAAACACTATTCTCTTACCACTTTGTCGATCGACGGTACTTATAAGTACCATATTTTGTCCCTTTTTGCCCAAAATTACTTTGAAGTACACTATCATCTTTCGAATAATATATTTTTTTTTGCCTATTGGCAACCTCGCTTACACAGAATATCGATGAAGTATTTCATGTGCTCATTGTGGTGTTTATTAATGTTGTAATGATAAAAAATACTGTTTCGTAAAATACCATGGAATAGACTTGAAATAGAAAATGTTATAAAAGTTACAAAACTAATCAATATATTAATAAAATTCAAACAAAAATCGATGAGTTTTTTTATCTTTTGGCTGATGCTGAACCAACGGTACTTAAAAGTACCAGGTCCCTTTCGATTCCTTGCAGATTCCTTTCTGTTCCTTGTAGGTCCCCCACAAAGTTAAAATTTTGTATATAACTTCCTGAAGTCCTTGGTTCACAAGGGGTTAAAATCTAAGAAACCGACTTTTATTGTTCATTATTTCTTTTGACAAAATGGCTAAGTAATAATTTTGTGTCAATGATGCTAATAGCAACAAAATTGCAAAATTTCAGATTCCAAAGTCTTCATCTTAATTAGTTATAGCTTCCCAAATTTAAAAAAATATTATGAAATTTGTTTATCACAAATTTCAACGTTTGTTCTATAAATGATGCGTTATTGTTCAATAACCAGCCGAAAAAAAGTTATTTTTAAACCAACATTTATATTTTTACTATTAACAACTGAAATAAATATATAACGTTTAATTAATATATTACTTATATGTCGTCATTAATAACAAAGTTTTATCGCTTTAAAAACTGAAAGAATTAGCGTGAATGACTTTATTTTTTAGTACTAAATTCTATATTTTTGTTAAATTTTGTTTTTTCTACAAAAAAATAAATTTAAAAAAAATATTAATAAATAGAGAGTTGAATTTACGTTAATTTATTTAGGACAAATTAAGCGTAAAAAAGTACCAATCCAAGTACTTATTTTCTTTTATTACTCAAATTCCAAAAAATAAACATTCTACTCCTTTAAATATAAAATTCGAAAAATTTAAGAACAAAAGCGTGTACGCATTTTAAATAAATCTCCTTCTTAAAAATGTTAATTTTGAAATAAAATTTAATGGAAACCTAATTTCATGGGGATCTCTGCATAATTGGTCATTGCTTCCATACAAAACCCACATACGAAAATCACTTTAACGAACATAATTCTCTTAAAAAATTATATCCAAAAAAAAGTTTAACAAAAAAAAGTTTCGTGTAGAAATAAATCAACCGACCCGACCCAAACCAAACCAAGCTCCCACGTAAGATCCACTTCCGCATATGAATTTTATGATCATAAAACTTTTAAAACAACAATTGAATATAATACGTTTCATATAGGAAGCAATTATGCGAACTAATTTTATGGCCCACTTCCAAAAATCATTCTCGAAAATAAATTATTGAAATTTTAAAAGAAAAGTATTCAGTGTAGGGTGTATTATATGATGGGTTAAATTTGGAAAAGTGTTTGTTTAGCTGAAAGTTTTTATGGAGAGTGAAATGGTTGGATAATTAGAAGAGATGTACAAACTCTCTGAACCGAAAAAATATCTCAAAAAGTATGTTTCTCACAACAATTTCACAAAAATATATGAAAAGAAAAGGAATGAAATAAAACAAAATGATTACGATTTTTCTTATTATTTATTCAATTATTTAAAGGATGGATAATCTCGAAGTATAAGAAGTGCTGGTAAAATGTAGATTGATATCTAGGGGATAATAAGTATTTGCAACACTTGACATTTTATTTAGACAGGTGGTAGTATACTGCAACAAATACTATTCCACATTTATATATGGGCAATTGCATAGCATCGTACGTGACATTTTGTAAAAATAAGATTATCTGAAAAATAATTTGGTCTTTATGTTCCATTCAGAGGGTACTATATTTTAAAAAAATAATAAGTTCTTTCGAAACATTGTTGTCCAAAATATAGAGCGAAATAAGGGCATACCTTACGTGACAAAAAATGGAAGTAATTTTGAGCTACACGCAGAAAAAAAATATATTTTTGCATTGTTACTGTAGCCATTTCACCATTTTTAACAATATTATAGTCACAGTAACTATTTATATGATTGTAGAACCATAATATGGTTAACTTTCGATGCACATGATTGTATCAACCATATATATGGTTACAGTAAACAAGTATATGTTTGTGACAACTATTTATATGATGAAGGACTTACTATATTATGTTGCCCTCGGCTTATGGATGTCATAATCTGAGAACAACACATTATGATGAAATTCATATATTCATATCATATAAATGGTTGTCACAAGCATATACTTGTTTACTCGGGTTCAATAAACAATTTGATAATAGCAAAAAAACAAAAAGAGTCAAATTCATTTCATACTACATGCTAATTGGGAGTAAAGTTTTCGCCGCAATTTTAGCCTAAAACATACCAATTACCAATCAGTTTAAACTATTATGTTTGCTCTCAAAATATTGTAATAGTTAAGCTTTAAATACTTTCACATAGGTAGTAGTAACATTTTAGTGTTTTCTCCTATTCAAATAATCTTGAAAAAAAGTTTCAAGAGTTTTTGTTTTTTCAGTCGTGGTAGTCATTCTCGTGGAATTGCCCATATAACAAAGAAAATAGTAATTGCAGGAAAAATAAGGAAAATCACTAAGTGCTGGTTCACACACGTACACTTTACTAGCGCAAGTATTGATTTTGTAGATAAAAGAGGAAAAGAGATTGGAAAGATTTTCCTTTTTTTTCTTCCTCTCTCTTCTACTTATATTGTCAAGACTAGCTCTAGTAAACTTCACGTGTGTGAACCAGCACTAAGTACTGTTTATGCCATAAGCAGCGTTATGTTAGCCTTTTTTCCTTGCAGATACTAGGAGACTTAGCGGTATACTTTTTCTCCCAATGGTACTTTTAAGATCTTATTAATCAAAGAAAAAATAAACTGGTCTCATATATTGCTGAATTTTATATGGATAACAAAATTATGGACCGATCATCATAATATTAGATCACATGACTTCCGTATATATAGCAGAGTACGGAAACAAACAAAACAAAACGAAACAAAAAAAAAAATTTTTAAATTAAAAAATTTTTTTTTAATTTTTTTTTTCGGAATTGTTTTTTAAAAGATTTTTCCAATTTAAAAAATAAAAAAATTTTTTTAATTTTAAAATGTATTTTTTTTAATTTATTAGTAAAAAAAATTTATGACAAAAAAATGTTTTTGTGAAAAATAAATTCGGGTTAAAAAATATTTTTCCCGATTTTACCCATTGTAGGTCTTTGAAATATCTATCATTAGATATCCATATTGTCTATATTTATGACTTAGTAATCGAGATATAGATCAAAAATAGAGGTTGTCTCGGATTTTTGCTCATATCTCCTGTTTTGTTTGTTTTCATACTCTGATATATGGAACTTATTTATAGTAAAAGTGGTGTAGATACCTATATAAATTTAACATTGATGACCGATAAAGTCCAATTTCGGGAGGAAATTTGTACGAGGGCTAGGTGAAATAATGAACTGATTTCAGCCAGTTCCAATACGCTTCCTCCTTGGCTCTAAAGAAAAGCATATACAATTTTTTTTTTCAAAATATACTCATAATTACGACCTGTTCTTTGCGCAAAGGGTTTATACAGAAAACCAGCCAGCCAGACACACGGATAGACATCGTTTTATAGACTCAGCAAGTCATTCAAAATATATCGGAATAATAATATTTCTGAGGATTACAAACATCTGCACAAACACATAATGCCCTCCAAACTATGGTAGATATAACAAGAAGTATTTAAAACACTCATATGTAACTTTGAGTGTGTTACATATATAAAAAAAATGTCCCACATATCTCTAATATCCAGTTTCAACCAAAAAATCTACGTATACACCACACAATAAAGGTCTGAGTGGTTTTCCTACAAAAATGTCACCCCTAGTTTTTGGACATAACACTTAATATCAAAACTCCCTAACTCAGTGTACCGAGAATAAGTTAAACGTATCTAGTTTGCACAAAATGATTGATGTTGTGCAAATAGTAATAAGTATTGTGCTCGGTATTGTATTTATCTGTAAATGACATTTGAAACCACTACCGTTTTTAGGTTTATTTTCCCCCCCATACTTTGTTTCCAATAGTGTTAGGCTGAGGAAATTTTTGTTAGTTTAGTTACATACAAGCAGATTATTGCCCCATTTTTGAACTTTTCCATGTACTATATAGAGATTATACATGAAAAACATTTTTTCGTAATTTATCTTGCGTTTGACAGATTACAATGTTAAAGAAAAATTTGGGGCTGTAACAAAATTAGTGAGTTTTTGTTTCTATTTTTATATTTTTTCAAAAAACAGAAACAACAAGCACAATTTCATACTGTACTGACATTTATCACATTGAAAGGAGTGTAATTAACTTTTAATTGAAATTTAAGTTGTTAGATAATGAAATATTAAAGCAAACAGCAAAGGCGAGTAAATGACTAAAATGAGTAATTACACTTTCATTACACGAAAGATACAAATGGACAAAAATGAATTTAATTGCTTTTGCATGATGGTGGCAGGATTATAATGTTTCTACGTAAATGTTGCACTAATAAGAAGTAATAAGTTAATTGTGATTGTGTTATTTGGGATATTTGATAAGTATTAAGAGACATGCAATTGTATACAATTTCAGAACTGCTTTATATAGTTGATGAAGTTGTTAGCTACTTAACAGGCGAAAGGGATTTTATCTGTTAGAACTGACATAAATTCTTGGATTTTTATAGTTTTTGGCGTGTATTACTATAGCCAAAAATACTTCAGTATGGTGATGACCTTTCATTCCTAACTTTGATTTTAAATTGTCGTTATTAGATATATGGGGGATTTCATGTCATGTGAACGAAATTTTGAAATCGATGTCTTCCGACCAGTAAGAAATCTGTACCAAGTTCGTTCTATTGGATATTAATTCAGACACAATATTTCAACAAGATCGGTCGAGAGGGGTACAACATTTTACATTGGTGGCGGATTTTCATGCATTTATTATTGGAAAATATGCGCTTAAAATATGCTTCAAAAAAATCAAAATATGACCTAAAAATTTAAAAAAATATGCACTTATATTTTTGTGCAAAAACATAAAATAATTAACTATGCATGGCGCAATGTCAAATAAATACACAACAGTTAGAACCCTTTAAATTATACCAGAAATTAAATTGTTAAAGTTTAAAAAAGTATAATTGTTCTTCTGAGAAAACGATGGATTTATTAATTATATGAATACTTGTTTAAAGTCATAATCTTTAGAGCATCTATCTTGCGACTTGCCTTTTAAAATTACCAATATATCGATTATGCTGTAAAGTAGCATCCAACCTTAATTTTCATCTCGTAATAGCCCAGCAGTTAAGCACATAGTTAATATATCCCTTAAAGACAGTAATTGTCACTAATGTCTGATCACTTGGCTGAATCCAATTTATATAGTTAAGGTAATTTAACACGTATGTGTGTGATATTTTAAACGCAGAGAGAAGTGTATTAGATACTTTTTACATCCCATAAGTGCCTCTAAATAATCTACAGTGCATTTGTCTAAATGTTATCCAAAAGGGTCAGCTTATGGCATGTTAAAATAACTAGTCACGCAGCTAGTTATGTAACTAGTTGTCACCCTAAATGATAGGTAACATCACTAGTTCAGAACAGTCTCCTATAACTGCTGAGAAATGACTGTCGAAAGATTTTGTAACTTCCCATAACAAAATCTTTTGATAACGAAATTTCTTATAAATCGAAATTGCAATAAAAACAAATATGAATGTTTTCGATACATTTAATGAATTTTTGATACCTAAAAAAAAAAACTAAACTTTTTTGAAGCTAAATATTTTGAAATCATAATTTTCAATTGCTGATAGAGAAATGAAGAACTTAATGCCAGTTTCTCGATGTTGAATGAAATCAGTCAATAACATTTAATGCTATTTCTATAACAAACTCGACTAAAAACTTTCTGTTCAGACATTATGTTGCTCAATGACGACAAAAATTTATATTTGTATTAAAACCTTAGATAATATGCATATAAATATGCATTTTGAACTAAAATATAACAAAATATGCATTATTAATAAAAAATGCAAAAATATGCACCAACAAATCGATGTCATTTTCAAGCAAAATGTGCGATTCGGATACATAATTAGTCTACATTGTATTTGGACGTTCGAGAAAAAACATGCATTTGCATATAAATCCGCCCCCTACTTATAACCTATTGTTCTTAGCAAAATGTGTCCCAAAAAAAAAAAAAATTGTTTGAATAGTTATAATCTAATAATGGTTTTTATAGTGATTTCTGTCACTTTATTCGAACAGGTTGTCCATCTCCGTGTAAAATCTACCACACTTTTGGACACCTTTTTTATGCTCTTCAATTCTCTTTTAACAAGAGCCACAATATCTCTCCACGGGCCTTAGCTCCAGGTAGTTTGGAGAATTTGCCTCTCTTGGTACAAATACAACATTATTGTTCTTTTACCACTCAAGACCTTTCTTACCATAGTGACAGGATGCCAAATCAGACCAAAAATAAGTGGACACACTAAGAAGTCTTATGTATGGAAGCATTCTTTTTTGTAAACATTCCTTGATGTAAATTTCGGTATTTATAGAGCCCTTTGTAACAAATGTTTGGCTTTTTTGCCGCAGCTGCATATTGCTTGCCATACTAAGAACTTTTTGGGAAATTTTTTCTGCTTTTGGGTCCTAAACTTTTCTTCAACATTCACTCGATCATCAGCAAAATCAAAATTTTGAACCGGAAGCTGCGAAAAATCTGCCAAAACATACGTTTCGTCATCCATTATGCAGCAGGAATATTTTTTTTTATAAAATTTTACTTCAATTTCCGTGCTCTGTCTTTGGCCTCTAAATTTTTGGAAGCGTTCCTGTCAGGAACTTTTTGAGCCTTGTATGTTTTTGAACCTGCATTGGCTTTAACTTTTCGTTCCAAATAGTCCGAGCACTGAGCTAACCGGGCTGCTTTCCTACCGGATGTGTTGGGAGCTCTTTTGAAAATGCTTTCTATTTTTTTGGCTTAGTAAACATCATATGAACCATTCCTTCTACCTGAACCAGTACCTCGTTTCTGTAACTCTCGCATCGAGAAATTTCTCGCATGAAACAGTGAAATTGAATAAAAAACAAGTAAGAAAGTATGGTCGGTCAAGCCCGACCAGATAATACCCTACACTAAGTAAATGAGCAAAACATTTTTCTTTCAAAATTTCAATAATTTATGTTCGTGAGCGATTTTCGGAAGTGGGCCTTATATGGGAGCTATGACAAATTATGGACCGATCACCACGAAATTTGGTCACGTGATTAATGTTTATATGAAAGTTATTTATGTTGAATTTTATGTGTATACCAACATTTGTAGGAGATTTATGCTCGTTAAAGTGATTATCGGAAGCAGGCCTTATATGGGAGCTATGACTAATTATGGACCGATCATAATAAAATTTGGTGACATGAATTCCCTATATATAAAACTTATTTGGACAAAAACTTGTGTAGATACCTATATAAATTAAACATTTGTGACGGATAAAATCCACTTTCGGGAGGACATTTGTATGGGGGCTAGGTCAAATAATGGACCGATTTCAGCCAGTTTCAATAGGGATCGTCCTTGGGCAGAAAAAATGATATGTACCAAATTTTATCGAAATATCTTTAAAATTGCGACCTGTACTCTGCGCACAAGCTTTACATGGACAGCCAACCAGCCAGCCAGCCAGACGGACGGACGGACGGACGGACGGACATCGTTTAATCGACTCAAAAAGTGATTCTGAGTCGATCGGTATACTTTAAGGTGGGTGTTAGATTAATATTTTTGGGCGTTACAAACATCTGCACAAATCCATTATACCCTCCCCACTATGGTGGTGTAGGGTATAACAATGTGAATTGAAACACGATTTCATATCTCACATGTAAGTGTTTCTGTAATTTCATTTTGTGAGAACTATCTGTCATTTAAGTTTTTTGACGTATCTTATTGGAAATTTGTGAGTCAAAGTGTTTCTGTAAGAAAATTTTGTGAAAAGTTTCTCACATGAACTGTCAAAACAACTCACATTTAAAAACGGTGCGAAAACACTTTTTTTCCAAAAATATAATATGAATACAAAAAATAAAGAAAAGGTAAGATTTTATTTTTAATTAAAACTAATGTTAATTATTTTCCTTGCTTAACCTATAGAGGTCTTTAAAACGTTGCTACGGAATAGTAAATGGATCAGTTGTATTCCTTAATTTTTGGCGATAAATTCGCAACATATTTCTACGATCATGTTGCTCTGCCCCTATTAATAAATTAGTATACATTTCTGATCACTATTAAATTATTTATTTTTTAAATTTTTTTATTTTTATTTTTTTAATTTTTTTTTTAAATATAAATTGATTTGTTTATTTTTATTTTCTTCTTTATGTTTTTGACAGCTTGATTGGAAATTTCCAATAAAATCGTAATTAGTGCTGGCTCTTCTCACTTTAAGTTACAGAAACACTTTTTTCTCCCAAATCGAGAAACGATGGAATTTTTTGTTTCACACTTCTCGATGTGAGAACTTCTCACAAATAGTTACAGAAACGGGGTACAGGTTTCTATCAACGGACAAGTTCTAGCCGTACTGTTGAATAACATTGGAAACAGTTTGACGGCAGACCTTTGAATGCTTGGCCAACTTTTTGTAATTTTAGTACGCACTTTTTTCTGTTCTCTCATTTTAATCAGATTAACAACAAATGAACATAATTGACATTAAACATAATAACTGAAATGCTTTACAAAGGTAACTTGATCAAAAAAATCAAATAATACTTGGGTTAAAAGTTCTAATGAAAAACGTGTGTTAAGAATTTTTCGATCTCAGTCCTTATTAAAGAGTAAAGCTTTTATGTCAATGATTCATCATTTAGACTGTAGTTGTCTTCTCAGTCAAATAGATCTTCTTCGAATATTAACAAGTAACACACATACTAAGTTGATATATATAAAAAGATGCTTCAAATTTGGATGCGTGTAACTTTTTATCCCAAATATACGTCATATCAAAAAATAAAATTTCGACCTTCCGTAGGCCCATCATATATGAAATACGAAAAAAAGATCGAGTTAAATTAAAAAAAAAAATATACTTAAATATGTCTGGAACTAAAAGAGATAACCTACTGATATAAGCATATTTTTTAACATCTCAAGGTCTATCTATATTTAAAATTTCAGCTCATTCGATCATAAATGGATTTTTGACGATTTTTTTTAAATATGAGACTTTGAGGGTCCATCCTCTGATCCTCATTCCGCATACGAAGCTGAACAATTGTAAATCAACTCGTAAACATCTCAGCAGAATAAATAATACAAGCACAATATAGAAGTGTAGACTTGATCATACTATTTTAACAAAAAATCTTTGTTTTAGCGTCAAAAAATAGTAAAAACGAAAATTGTTAAGGTATAAAGTTATCGTTATGTGCTATTTAGAGAACCTAGACACGTTCATAATACATTGATATGTTCACAAGAGTTGTTCAGCTTTACCGTAGCTACAACTTCCCCAAATATTGTTAGTGAAAAACTAGGAGTATCTGGAAGTTATTATAAAAAAAAACTAAAAAAAATATTTCTTCCTAAATTTTTCAAAAAAAAGTGCACGAAAAATCTATTTTGTGGGAAAAGATGTTAACAAAATTTGTTTGGCGGACTCTTGGCTATATTACTGCCATACAAAGTTATGCGGTATCACCAAGTCTGAATTAGCTGTTGGCCAAAAAATGATGACGCCATTTTATGAGGGCCTTCTGATTTTCAGAATCTTTGGGATCACCCAAATGGACAAACTGAGAATAGGGTAAAACCCTTTGGCACACGCAGAAAAAAAATATAGTTGTGCATTATTACTGTAACCATTTCAACATTTGTGCGTGTTTACTGTAACCATTTCAACATTTTTAATAATATTATAGTCACAGTAACTATATATATGAACCATACATATGGTTACGGTAAACATGTATTTGTTTGTGACAACCATTTATATGATGAAGGATTTACCACATTATGTTGCTCTCGGCTTATGGATATCATAATCTGAGAACAACATATGATTAAATTATACATCATGTAAATGGTTGTCACAAACAAATACATGTTTACTGTAACCATATGTATGGTTGATACAATCATGTGAATCGTAAATTAACCATATTATATAGTTACTGTGACTATAATATTATTAAAAATGTTGAAATGGTTACAGTAAACATGCACAAATGTTGAAATGGTTACAGTAACAATGCACAACTATATTTTTTTTCTGCGTGTAGTAGAGTCATTTGGACTTTCGAGAAAAAAACATGCAATTGCATATAAATCCGCCTACTAATCTGATGCTTACCTCCTATGTGAGGTAACTATCAGGAAACTGAGTATTACTTTTTCTACTAGATTGTACTTTTAGAATCTTCAAGATTTAGAAACAACTTTGTGTCTGTATTTCTTTCTAAATTGATGGACCTATTAACATTTCTGTTACATCATATATTCCTTAAGGTAGGATCATACACCTCAAATATTTACTCAAAAAAGCGTAACCACATGTTTTAGCACTAATTTGTTTGACGTTGCTTACTCTTACGAGTGTTTTGTAAGATCAAACAGCATCAAATAAAATAAAACTACATATTTATTTTGAATCATCCTAAATAAGATACGTTTTTGAAATAAATAAAAGAATTCAAATATATTTTATTTAGTGGTTACGTCTTTTACGTCAAATATTTGCCATGTGTGACCCTACCTTTAATGAAATAAAAATCTGACAATGGAGGTCTTAATGTTTATTTTATTTAATCTGATTAAGTTTTATGTTCTCCATATTCATGAAACTGGAAAAATATAAGCTTTCAGTTATATATCTAGTATGTATGTGGCTAAGTGAGCTAAGGATTTACTTTTCGTTATCTAATATTGGTAATTACCTTCATAAACACCAACTTATGTTCATAAATTTAATTTTTATTTATTTTTAATGTTTGTAAAATTCAGAGTTTAATTTTATCCTTTGGCAAAACTAAAAATAAAAACAACTCTATTACTGACAATGCTTGTTAGCACAATCGCCGGCTGCGAATAATATTAAGTAGTAATTTGTTTACTCTATACAAATAGCCGAAACAAAGATATTTGTGTAGCAAATTATATTTTAAACTGTTCGCCTTAGTAAAAACGCAAAATAAGTAATATCAAACGTTTGCTTCCACGAATTTATGATTAATCTTTTACAGCTTATAGCTAATAATACTTTGGATTACACCTACCTTCTCAGAAAAAGTATTGATTATGGTTTTCCAACTCAAACTACATAAATATTCTCAGCATTCTCATATTACGGCTCGTAAATAATTAATTTGAATAATGCCAACATGTTACACCAAAGTGTTAATGAATTCAATTTATGGATTTACATTTTGTTGTTTTTCCATATTCTTCTTTCGCATTCTAAGAAGGAAATAAATTTGCTTGGGAATACAGAATACAGAAAAGAGAAAAAGATTATTAATTTTGTACAATACCAGACTTTTGGGTAACAATTGGCATTATCAAAGCTGTAAAGAAATTTAATTACATAAAATCAAAAATAAAAACAAAATTTTCAATTTTAATTAAAAAAAACGTAATATTTTTATTATTAAATTAATTTTTTTTTTTAAATAGAAAACAAGAATTATGATTTGTTTTTTCAGGCAAGTCAAAAACATTAATAAGTTATTAAGTTAAATTAAAAAAAAAAAAGAAAAACAAATATTTTGTATACTACCCAGCCAATGAATTAAATTGTTAATTTTATTAATACAAGAAAAATAAAATCAATATATTTACATAAAAATTGTATATATTATAGCAAAAAACAAAAACATATATTTGGTATTAGAGGCAAAGAGGTTACAAACAAATGGATGCCGTTAGAAAAGATATTATAAACATAAAGTTATTTTTTCATTAATGCAAATGTTATGGTTCGTTGGTTGGTTTAGTTTTGGGCGGTTTATAGGATTCTATTGTCTTATTTGATGGATGTCATGGCTTAATGGGTAAACAAAATGTTTAAATACATATAAATCAAACAAATGCTTCTTAGTTAGTTACAACACTTATGATTATGTTTACATGATGGTTTGGATTCAGATTTTGTACAACCCTGGCTTAGAGTTTTAAAGCCGACCTGCTAGCTGACTTAGAATTTAATGGTAAAAAAAGACATGTTATGATGTTGATAAAAATTTGAACATTTTAGCTTGTTTTTGCTGATATATTACTTTGCGTTATGAGAGGCCATGAACCAATTAGCTGGCGACTTAAGATGTGGCATTATGTTAGAATATGTTAAATGTATGGTTTGATTAGATACGTTAGTATTATGGTATTTAGACTTCAGTGGATCTTTGATTAGATGGCGTAGGTGAGGCAGCATGAGGTGGTGAAGGCAAACCATTATCCTGCAATAAAGGCGAACCTACAATAGGGGCCGGACGTATGGGGGTAGTGGGTGCTGGTGCCGGTGCCGGCATGGATGAAGGAGGGCGGCTAAAGAATTGACTGTTGGCATTAGGCAGCACGGGGATACCTCCATAACGAGCCGGACCAGTAGCATTGGGTAGATAACTCATTGAATCCTCACCACTATTGCGACTATCAGCACCACTAAATGTAGGACTGTATGGTCGTTGAGGCTGGGCTTGAGCCACTGGCACACCATGTATATCATGATCATCGACTTCCGGTGAGGGAGGTTGATGATAGCCCACTGGATGTACATTACCCACACCATCGTGTTCCTCGTGGTCATGTTCAGGGTCGTCATGCCCATCTATTGGTGTACCGGCCCCCATTTTATCCAAATCTGTTCCAGAGGCAGCACGCAGCGAACGTCTTCCCATTTGTTTCGGTTTCTCACCTGTTTTATTAATGTATTCAATATCCTTAGCTAATTTTGTATCTTTATTTTCACTACCTTCTGATGATGTCACATCTTCGTCATCCAGATCCCATTTTTTAGCTGGAAAGTCAATACGGGGTTTTCCCGGTAGTGGTTCATTCGTTCGATATACTTTATCATATGACCTACTTTTCTTTAAAGTTCCCGTATTTTCCGTATCGCTATCATCGTCCAAACCGCTACCCAAGGTTCGCAAATTGTTACGTGACGATGCTCTCGAACGCGGCATAGACATCTGCCATTGTGGATCTTCCTTCAGCTGCTTCTGGCGATAGCGATACACACCGCAAATGATGCACAACATCAGTGGTAAGATGACAGCTATGATAATGCCAATTGCTATAAAAGCTACACGTCTGGTATAGTAAACCTCACCTAAACAAACAACCAATAAAAAAAAATAAAACACATAAAAAGTGAGTAAAAACTGTCTTAAAATAAATAAAAACAAGCACTAAATTGATTAACTGTGTACTGTGCAGTTGTAAGCAGTCATTTATGTTTTGCTATTAACTTACGTAAACATTCGGTATAACCATATTCGGGCAAATTCCATAAACCATTCGATAAACATTCACGTCTTTGATCGCCTATCAAAACGAAACCTTCATTACACTCAAAGGACACTCTGGCGCCAGGCATAAAATTGAATGATAATTTACGACCGAAACGTGGCGTTTCTAGTACTCCACAGGACACCACACGTCTATTAAGGTGAAATATAAATAGATATGGTATTAAGCATTAAATTATAGCTTTTTTTTTACTTTTAATGTAGAATAAATAAACAAACAAATAAATATGGTAATGGCAAAATAAACATGTCTGGAATTGTTTTAGGGTTTTCAATAGACAATTGATGAAGACATAGAGACATGTTTAAGGACTACATCACAAATTTTTTTTTTTTTTTAAGTTTGAAAATACATACCCTCAAAAAAGATTTAGGAATGTTTTAAGAAAGAAGAAAAGAAAATTGTAAATAATATATACATTTGTTGTTAAAATCGAAAATATGCCACTTTAAAA
The DNA here is from genome assembly GCA_942486065.2 of Calliphora vomitoria. Classification (NCBI taxonomy): domain Eukaryota; kingdom Metazoa; phylum Arthropoda; class Insecta; order Diptera; family Calliphoridae; genus Calliphora; species Calliphora vomitoria. Next base: position 39,105,993 of record OW818029.2, read on the forward strand.
TTGTGTCCTTCAAAAATATTGCAATTTTTCAACCTAAAAAATTTGTTTAAATTTTTTTAATATTTTATTCAACAACAAGTCAATGGTTTTGACTTAGTCACATTCAAATATGAAAAAAAGCAATATTTTTGAAGGAGGGAGATTTAAAGTGGCATATTTTTTAACATAACTGAGATATTGACTTGAAATTTATTTTGTAATATCAGAAATTAACTTATATAAACAAAAAAAATTAGTTCGGAAAAAGTGTGGACCAAATTGTTCCTAATATTTGCAATCCTATCAAAATTTTGATAAAAATTTTAGTTTTAGAGCTCAATAAATATGTAATATGTAATAAAATCATTATTTATTGACAAAAGTAAACGAAATTTGCAGGGTTTTTTAAAATTCTCACTCCAAATAACAAAGTGTAAAAAAACTTGTCAAAAGGTCAAAGGGAATCCCGCTATTCTTAAAAATTGGAGCGAAAATCCCAAAAATGGTATTTTTACAATTTTGCCCATAACGTCCACATTTCCTTTGAGGCTGAGAAAATGCTTAAAAATAAATAGGAATTACATCAAGATTTCCAAAACTGCTTTCCGTTTTCTGATCCCAGCTTTGGGATTTTAGAACATGTGGACCAAATTTAAAATTTTGATAAAAAATAGGTCAAATTCCGAAGGGCAACATATTCGAAAAATATGTCATGTTTTTTACACTAAAGTATTCTCCGTAAAGATATCTTACAGAAAAACATAAAACTGTTATATGTTCTTAAAGAAAGTTTTATTTTAATAAAAAAAAAGAGTAAAGTCACCTTTTCGCCCAAAACACAACAAAAATCTAAAAATTTTTGAATTTTAAAATTGAAAATCGTTTATTTTCGGATCCGTAATTGATATTGTTCTGGAATTTTTTGCATATTATTGGTAATTTAGTTATCTAACTAATGAAAAAGAGTCCATTCCGTTCAAAAGTACGCCCTATATTTTTAAAAAAGCGTACCAAGGTGTGGCAAAATTTGAAAATTTCAATATTGAAATGCTTATAACTCGGAAATTATAAGAGATAAATAGCACACGCAAGCATGTTTTTGCAAGATCTAGCCTTTCCAAAAATTTAAAAATCTTTGAAATCGGATGGGAAACCAACAAATGGCACGTGTTTAAAAATTTTAAATGTCGAAGGTACCCTACTTTGAGCCCTCATAGCGCCGCGCCTAGAGCATTTGTAGGGTCCATTTTAATAATTTAAACTCGAATACTCCTTAGCTACGCCCTTGTCAAATTTTATCCCGATCAGACCAGCCGTAATCCCCAATGTGCATTGTGAATACCGATAATATATACTTTTTTTGTAGCTCAGTTTTAAATATTTAAATTGTCCTTAATTTGTAACAAACAAACTTTTTCTATTATACTTACTCTGTATTCATTGTTCTTATATTAACCAAACTATCATAGTAATTCTTTGTAAAATGAGCCAAATCTCGATTTAACGTCATGCCATAATCATAGCGACACTGATAACTTTCACCGCACAACTCTTGAGCACGCTCTATGTCATACGAACGATTGGCTGGTAGGAAATCAGCCGGTTCTCTTTGGTAATTCGGTACAAATGAAGCATTCGAATAATAACTGGCAGTGCGACCAAACTCTCGGGTAAAGAGAGCAGCACCCAAACCGGGTAAGTCACGATCGGCTAAAGCCCATTTCATGGCCCACTGGTCATGGATCGTTTTAAAGTCTTTGGTGTTGGGATTTAAATTCAATACTTGGCCATTGGGTAAAGTGAAATCGTCCAGGGGATTAAAACTCCAATTGCCGAACAGGCCAGCGGTTTTGTTCTGAAATAAATTATATGATATTTAACTAAAACTTAATTAATAGTTAAAACAGAAAACTTACTATAAACTGCCAAGGCAAGTAAACTCTTCCTGTCATATAGCCCTCATTTTCAATGACTTCCACACCAATACCAGAATCAAACATGACTACAACCTGTGACTGATTCAACAGATAGGTGGGTGTGTAGACAGTAACACCATCAAAATGCTGGAATTTCAAACTTTCACGATCGAAATACACACGACGACCATCAGCCAACACATCCATTCTATAACGCCAGCGAGCATGTTGAGGACGTATGCGTACTTCAATGGTGGTAGTGGTATTACCACGCATAGCCACTGCTGTCAATTGTGTGGCGGGCACAGGGCCATACATATTGTTGGGCATTTGCTCAAAACGACCTTGAACTTCAAAACGTTGATCGGCATCTACACTGCGTGACAACACAAATTCTCCCAAGCCATTGAATGTATACTGGGTACCATCGAATGTTACGAAATGTGGATCACCAAACACACCAGCTACACCCGGAGCCTGATAGGCTACACAATCTTGAGAGGGACGACGTTCGAAACGATAGGTTTCACAGCCGACAGCCTGTTCTTGCTGCCACATGCAACAGGTGTAGAAGGGACGCATATCGTGGAACCATGTGGACAGAGTTGGCACTTTACTGGCTTCATTCCAAGGCATTTTACCCAAGTTGTGAATACGACGAGGACGAGAACCCCACATTTGATCGTAAGTTAACATAAGAAAGCCATAACGATCATAACAGCATTGTTGTTCAGCTCCTTGGGCACTAAAGACATTAGAAATTAATTAAATGCAAAATTGTTTTGTTGTACTCAAAATCTTGTTTTAATATTGAGCTTATACTTACGTTGGTGTACCACTAACAACACAATGAATGGCACCCTTATGACGTAAACAGGTTGGATTAGAGTCTTTGTCACAATCACGATCTGGCCTATAACGACCCTTGTCATAAATGGCCTGTTCCATGGTACAAGGACACAAAGGTAAGTCAGCAGCAAAATTTCTGCAATACAACAACAAACATTAAAATTTTACAATCAAAACAAATATAAAACAATAAAACACAAATGTTAATCTAAACGTAAAAACATCCACCAGAGCATGTTTGTTTATTAGGGTGGCCCTTAATTTGCAACTCTAAATTTTCAACGTTCCTAAAATCTTAAATTGTTTTATGTGATATAAACATCAAAGGCTAAACATTTTAGCAGAATAGTTTAACGTTTAAAGATTACAAAATTTGGAATTTGAGATTTTTATTGGTATCAAATTATAATGGGTTATAGATGTTATGAGATGTTTATATTTAAAAATCCATGGGTAAATGAAATATAAAAAACTATTTCCAATTTAATATTCTTTAAGTTTTTGGAAAATATTTCTACTGTGAACCAAAACGCGAAACTTCATATAGAATGTGCAACCTTTAAACGTTATTCGATTTTGCTCAAATTTTCAACATTTGGTTTTTAGCTGACAGAGAATAATTCAAAATCTCGGGTGCAAAATATGGTTAACCCTAATGTATATAAACAAATCAATAAAGTGAAAATTAAAACAATTTAATTTTATTTCTGTATTTCTGTTAGTGCCATAACTTTTTTTTATAGTGATTTTTTAAACAACTCAAGCAATTAAAATAAAAAATATTATGGCTGCATGTAAAATACACACACTACTACTTTTACTACTACTGAAGCAATTGTGTATTTGAGAGTGAGCGTATGTGTGCTTAATATGGGTCTGAGTATTTTCTACTTTTCTGCTAATAATTGACAGCTGTAAATACCACAGCCAGGGAAAAGTAAACACCCAGCAGTTCTTGGTGACTACCCCGAACTATTAATTTTACCTATCACTTAGAGTGACAACTAGTTAAATAAGTAGTTACGTGACTAGTTATTTTAACAAGAGCTTGTCCTACGTAGGGAGTCAATTGACCCTTTTACATTATAATGAGACCGTTTGATAGCTAGTCAACGCATTGGATTCCCAAACCGACTACATAGAGCCTGTTACCTTACTAGTTACATAAGTCGTTATGTTAATATGCAAAGGTGCTAATTGAACTAATTCGTGGGTAAAATAACGACTTTCCTAAGTTCAGTAGAAAATAAGCGTTTATAGTGACTGCTCTCTGGATTACTTAAATACACTAAAGTGGCAATTGACTTCACGCTTGGTTACATGCGATATCAGTATACCTAAGCAAAAAGAAAATAAACTGTATGAGAATTATAACAACACAATTTGTATAAAACCATTTTGCACGAATCAAACACAAAGAAGTGCAGTAAACGTTTAAAGTAACTACACCCTAGATTACTTAGAGAAACTTAAGTGACAACTGTCATCACGTTGGATGGGATGTATAAAATAACCAATTAACTCTTATTCTGCAGTACAAAGAGCACATACGTGTCAAATGAACCAAATTATATAGATTGAAGTCAGCCAAGTGATCAGTCATTAGTGACTATTACTTTAGAAGTATAAGGGATACATTGACTATTTTGTTAACTGCTGGGCAACGTATCAAATTAAGCAACAACATTGCTACAGCAATAATGGTAACAACAAAGGCAACAGCATCAGTAGCAGCAACAATAGCAGAACAAAAAAAAACCATAAAATACGAAAAACAGCAATTTATCGTAACACATTTTAATTAGCAAACTTACATAGACATGTGTATTAGAGGTAGAACATTCTTTGCATTTTTGAAAATATCAATTCAGCTCTACTTATAGGTTATAAGTAACTTTGTTAAAATTTCTCGCAAACAAAAAAAAATTGAAAACATTGGATATTCTATTCAAAAATAAAAACTTAAGAAGTAAATATCAGTAATAACTCCCCCTAATGTGTGTGTTTTTTGTACATATCTCTGAGTTCTTTGCAGGAATTATTAGATCGTAAAAAATGTTTAAAGTACTTTTAATTATTCAGAAAGTTCCAGCCATCACTAAGTCTATGTAAATATTCTAAAGAAACAACATATGTATTACAAATTTTAAACATAATTCAAATAAGTTTTTTCACTGGAACTTTTCATAGTTTTTCATAAATTTCGTATCATATCTTCAGTTTTCTACATATTTTCACTTCATCTCAATAACAGCTACAATCATTTCCCAGGCCACTAGAACAAGAATTGTATGAACAAAATTCACTAGAAATAGAAAATATTCCACTAAACTGTGTACCCGCCTATTATCACTGTAACTTACTCTACTAGTTTGTTTCATGCTACACTTTTGCATCACAATAAATAAGCACTGTAAACGTATGAGAGTATTACCATAAAATTTTGTGGTTACCTTGCTTATAAACACAGCAATGTGTGTATTTGTTTATTTGTTTTGCCAAAGCTACTGATGTTCTTATTACTGTAAACATTATCGAACAAATGGCAACAGCAAAAATACGAAAAAAAATTAAACAGGAAACAAAAGATTGCAACAGCTGGGAAAAAAAATATATGTTTATCTGCTTACTTACCTTAGATATCTATCGGTACGTATCCAATTATCGCACAATGCTCTGGGCCATTTATAACCAAATTTACGCTCCCACTGCGGTTTGAAATACCAAGCCAGTGGTATGGGTTTCGACCATAAAATTCTGTAAATATTTAAAATTTTATAGATAAATATATTTATTACAATAAAGTGGCTGGAATATGGACGAGTTTGGTAGTTATTAAAATATTAAAACAAATTGTAATAATGAGTTTGAATGTAATAGATAAGGTTGTTATTATTAATTAAAATTTTATGAATTTAATATAATTTTATTGCTTGTGATAGAGTTGAAATGGTTGCGTATGATTGATATTTCATTGTTGAACATTTTTTAATTAAATATTAATCATACGCATGTAGATTGTTTTTATAGGGGGCGGTATATTGATTTTGTCATTCCGTTTTTAATACATTGAAATATTAGGGTGGCATCACAAAAAATTTTGTGAATGTTTCCAACGAAAAAGTAAAATCTTTAATTTGTTGTCCTGAGTTCAGTACTTGGTGAGCAATATGTGTACTTTGTAACCATTTATAGTTGATATTATTAATATAGTGCAAGCTCGGTATTCGCGACTACCCATTATCGCAACGGCTTATTTTTTAACATTACAGGTTCTATAATCGCGACAGTTTACGAAAAATAGGTTCTATTTTCGCGACTTTTATCTGTTTGTTTTAAATTTGATTACAATGTCTATAACCAAAAAAGAGAAATCCCCGTCTTTTGGTATATTAACCGTTTTTGTTGATTTTGATCTTCAATTTTGTCAGTTTATTCGTGTCATTTGTTGTGTAAATACATCTTTTAATATGGGAAAACTTCAACATAGTGTAAAGCCAACGATTTCTCAAAAATTCGAGATTTTAAAAAAATTTAAAAGTGGAGATTCCTTAAATTCAATTTGAGTGAATTACAAGTTACATAAGTATCAACAAAATAGTTCATACGTACAACAGAAAGTGGCCCTGGCAAACGTTGCACCTTAAAGAAAGCTGAGTACCCAAGAAAGGTAAAAATGATTTATAAGTGGTTTCTAAAACAAAGAGAAAAAAATGTTCCAATATCAGCAGCGATTTTACGAACAAAAGCCAGATCTTAGTTTTAAAAAATGTATCAAACCAATTCAGGTTTTAATGCCAGTGAAATATGGTTGAAGAAATTTAAGCGTCTTCGAAACCTCATCATATTGATCCATTTGTGATATAGTTTAAGGATTACGTTGATGAGCATCTACAATGCCGACGAATCTGGTTTATATTATAGGATGCTTACAAATCACACTCTTGTCACATGTAGAGCGCCCAGAAGAAAAATATGTAAAGAACGAATTAATTTTTTGCCCTGTTCAAATGCGAATGGCACAGACAAACTGAAATTGTTAGTTGTTGGAAAATCGAAAAACCCACGCGCCTTTAAAGGCTTTTTCAATAATCCTGTAATATACAACTCCAGTAATAACGCCTGGATGACATCATTTATATTCAATGACTGGTTCCATCACAAATTTGTTACCCAATTAAGTTAATTTTCACCAATTAGTAAAAGTAAGTTGTTCATAAGCAGGGCAAGGATTTCTATGCAAATGCATGTTTGTAGTCAGTAACTCAAAATCACTTTTGACAATTTATCTTTCCGAATCGAAGAATTTGCAATAAAATGGCATCGATTTGTTGTTGCATATTTTTGCATATTTTGTTATAAATGCATATTTTGCATATTTTTCTTTTAAATGCATATATTTAGCATATTTTTCCATTTTATTGCACATTTAATTTTCTTTTGGACATATTTTTGTATCAGTGTACACTGTACATACATATATTTGGCAACTCTATTTAGTATTGTAAAAATAGTAAATATATTGACACTAGAATTATATTGTTGAAAGAAAAAGTCAACTTTTCAATTTATGAATCGATTTTTTAGCTTTTTGAAATTGTCGACTTTTCGAAAAAAAATTTATATCGACTTTGTTCTCTTTGTAACACATCATATTAAAGCCAATAAGCATTTCTGTGCTCAAATTACATCTTTATTTCTGAAAATATTACTAAACTACAGGGATTCAATTCGCTGAATGCACAAGTAAAATTAATTGATGATGCTGCCAATAAAATCAATAATGTAAACGGAGAAATTTCTTACCAAATTAAAACAAAACTAAAGAATATTTTACAGAAAAATACTGGATTTCATATAATAAAAAGCATTTTTGACAATTAGATAGCAATTTTAATGAAGAAAATCAAATTGAAAATGAATATTCTACAATTGAACTGGCTTCATTTAAATATGCACCTTTAACTTCTGTTGACGTTGAGCGTACATTTTCAATGTATTAAAGCTGTTTTCATCCGAACAGACAAAGTTGTATTTTTGGAAATTTAAAAAAAAATTTATTTGTTTATACAAATAGAAATCTAAATTAAGTAATTTTGTAACATGAAAATAAATAACTGACTGATTTTTTTTAATACATATATTGTATAATTTACATACACACATGAATTTTCTTATTTTTACTTTAAAAAAATATATTTAAAACCTTTTATGTTCCTTTATATGTACATATATATTGAAAATTTGACCTGAAATTTATATCTGTGTTTTAGTAATAAATATATTTCAAATAAAAAACTTGTTTTTATTGCATATTTTTGTCATTTTTAGTGCATATTTTCTCTCTTTATAGTGCATATTATAAGCGCATATTTTTAATTTTTTAGTGCATGAAAATCATTGCCTTGTTCATAAGTAAACATTTTTTAGGTCCGTGAATTTTTGCCTTCAATTTGTCACCCAGTTGCGGAAGTAAAAAGTGATGACGATTTAATTATAGCAATGAATCTAATTGCACTGTGCTTGGTCAAATTAAATTATAAAAACAACTGCTCATCCACTTGTTTGGGGAGAAGGGAACAAATTTGGAGCTCAAACTAAAAAACTTCAATCTTCAAAATACATTTGAGATTCTAGATATGTCCTAGGATAAAATATCAGTGTTCAATATCAGAAAATCATGGAACACCTTGCTTAAATTCGGTACTGAATAGAGTTAAAAAATGGTTCACACACACATATACTTTTTTACCGTAACCATATATATGATTGATACAATCATGTGAATCGTAAGTTAACCATATTATGGTTGCCACAACATGTAAAAACTGTGACTATAATATTGTTAAAAAAACTTGTAAAAATGTTGAAATGGTTACAGTAAACATGCACAACTATTTTTTTTTCTGTGTGTGCTTTTCGGAAGAGGTTCTTATATAGGACGTATGGTCAATTATAGGCCGATCTTCATAAAATTCGGTACAAGGGTTTTCATATGTTTGAAAATTATTTATGTCAAAACTTTTACCTGATAACGGTATTTCTAAGAGATTTATGGGTATTTAAGTGATTTTAGGGGGTGGACCTTATATGGGGGCTAAGGTCTGATATGGACCAGTCCACCGAAAATATAGTCTTGTAATTTAATATTATATAAAACATATGTTAGATGAATTTTGTATGAATATTCCTATTCTATAGGCATTTATATACCATATCACCATATTTTAGGAAGAAAATTGTATGGTGGCTAGGAGAAATCATAGACACATTCTTAACATTTTCTACACAATTTGTTCGTTTATCATAAAAATAAAATATATAAAATTTCATGGAATTATCTGTAATATATTTAAAGAAAATTGCAAAGGAATTGTAAAAAATTTTAACTTTTTTGTGCGGTTGTCTCACAATTTGAACCTTAACTCTGGCTAGCTTCGAACGATTTTGCTGATTTTCAATGCCAAACTGCTTAGGACAATGATAAACGGTTTTTGGTAATCCTGTAAAGATTTGTTGTATATTTTGGACGAGAGAATGTTTTACACAGACGGACGGACATGGCTCAACCGACTTAGAATTTGATAAATATCAATATTATATATACTAAGGACTGAGATCGAAAAATTCTTAACATACTTTTTTTTTTTTTTTATGTAGTTACCTTTGTATATCATGTCAGTTATTATGTTTAATGTCAATTGTATTAATTTTTTCTTAATCTGATTAAAATGAGTGACCAGAAAAAAGTGCGTACTAAAATTATTAAATATTTTCAACAAAACCCAACTTGGTCTTACAAAAAGTTACCCAAGCATTCAAAGGTCTGCCGTCAAACTGTTTCCAATGTTATTAAACAGTATCGGGAGAACTTGTCCGTTGATAGAAACCCTGGTTCAGGTAGAAGGAATGGTCCACATGATGTTTCTAAAGCCAAAAAAATAGAAAGCATTTTCAAAAGAGCTCCCAACACATCCGGTAGGAAAGTAGCTCGTTTAGTTCAGTGTTCGGACTATTGGATACGAAAAGTTAAAGTCAATGAAGGTTCAAAAACATGCAAGGCTCAAAAACAGATCACGGAAATTGAAGTCAAATTTTATAAAACAAATATTCCTGCTGCATAATGGATGACCAATCGTATGTTCTGGCAGATTTTTCGCAGCTTCCGGGTCAAGATGTTGATGTTGCTGATGCTCGAGGGAATGTTGGAGAAAAGTTTAGGACCCAAAATCAGATAAATTTCCCAAAAAGTCCTTGGTATGGCAAAAAAGCCAAACATTTGTTACAAAGGGCTCTATAAATACCGAAATAAACATCAAAGGATGCTTCCATTCATAAGACTTCTTAGTGTGTCCACTTATTTTTGGTCTTATTTTGCACCCTGTCACTATGGTAAGAAAGGTCTTGAGTGGTAAAAGAACAATAATGTGGTATTTGTACCAAGAGAGACAAATTCTACAAACTGCCTGGAGCTAAGGTCAGTGGAGAGATATTGGGTTCTTGTTAAAAGAGAATTGAAGAGCACAAAAAAGGTGTCCAAAAGTGTGGTAGATTTTAAACGGAGATGGACAACCTGTTCGAACAAAGTGACAGAAATCACTATAAAAACCATAATGGAAGGGTTTCCGTAAAAGGTTCAAAATTTCATCACTAGTGATTAGAACTATAATTTTTTTTTTTTTTTTTTTTTGTAAATTGTAATAATAATTTCAATCAAATAAAAAAAATTAAAACTGTAAGTTTAGTGGTTTCGTTTTTATTAAAATATATGAATGTTAAGAAATTTTCGATCTCAGTCCTTATGTTGGGTTTTAGCTGAATATTCCTCACTGTTACACACGGAGTGACAATCGTATATATAGACTCATTCACCACTTGTGGTGGTGGAGGAAATAGAAAAAAAAACATAATTTCCCTTAAAATGGTTGCGGTGCGTATGATTAATATTTAGTATCTTAAAATGTTTAAATTTAATATTACTCATACTTATGGAGAATGTTTCTTCTTTTAATAGAATTTCTTTAAATCAAACTTTAAAAAATTTTAATTAAATTTTCCTAACAGACTAGACACGATAATATGTACCATAATAAAAGCAATAGCAGTTTTAATGAAATACTTAATTTTCGTTTTCAACTTTATTCAACATTAAATTATCTTACATATTTCACAGGTTTACACACGCCAAAAACATCAACACACAATACTTTTATAAAATACATACTTTAGTGTAAGTAATTTTCGTTAGCATGAAATGAAAATCTCTTAGCATCATTCACAACAAAAAGCCAATGAATAGACCAAGTCACGCATATTTAACCTCTGGACCATTGGTTTCTTTTCGTGCCACTAGACGGTTGGTGAACATTAAACCTATAACGCCTACATTTAAGAAAATAATGCTAATGACACCCAAAGGTAACACTATAATGACGCAAAGAAACCAATACACCAATTCAAATGTAGTAAGTAGAAACCAAAGAAAATACTACGCATACATATTCACTCTACTACCCCCAACCCCAGTTCCCATACAACAATAGAAAATAAATCCTCTAAATTCAAGGATGCTAAAGAATCAACTTCATTTTATAATATGGTGCTAAATGGCATTAACGCCGACCTACTAACAAGAAGTAGGAAAACGCACAGAAATAACAAGAATGGAAATATATAAAAATTCAGGACAAATATGCGGAAAATCTAAAAGAAGTATTTAAAATGACATTGTTCAGAGCTGAAGCAAGTTGTTGCTTGAAAAAACCCAACAACACCAACAACAATTACAAAGAATGTAGAAAATGTTAAAACATTTTAATGGTGACAGCATTCGAGTAAGAAAGTTCTTTAATTAAACACCAATAAAGGTGAATTTATAAATACAAACTAAGCGAAAAAAAAAGATTACGAATTAATGAGTTCTACAGAAATAATACACAAATACTTGCGTTTAAGGTTTCGTTATAAGTAAAATAAAATATTTGAATTTATTACAACTTTGTTAGCACTTAATAGGACATTAGAAAAATGGCTGGTGAGGCGGGGCTGTTTATGTGTTTTCAAAGCTTAAATAATGTTCCTAACTATACAATATTTAAGCATTAAAATTTGTATTTTAATATGTTGAAAGTATGCTTGGGAAATAAAAAATAAGTACACAGAAATGAAAGATGTTCTGTTTTCATTTTCCCTTTTTAAATCCTTTGACAAAAGGTAGTCCAAATACAAGTATTTTTTTAAAATTAAATACATTTAATAAAACCATTTATTTTGTATATCGCGCCTTTATTAAGTGAATGAGCAAATATTCCCATTATTTATGAAATACGATTTCATTCATGTGGCAGTTTTGGATATCCTCCTGCCAACTGACATTTTCCATCTAAAGCCTTTCAGAACTATCTTCATAGTATGTATTTTTAAGGAAAAACATCTAAGGGTTAAAATCGCAGTTCCAAGTCGGCAAATCACCAAGATGGTTGATAAGACTATTACCAAACATCTTGTTGTGCAAGTCGGTTGTGCCTTTTCTTGATCTAAATGATGTTGGATATGTTTATTGTTTAACATGCATAATCTTGGCCATAAGTGATAGCTTCTAATCAGAGACCGAAAATAATAATTATTCTGGGAATTTTAAAGAAAAAAAGCCATTACAAGAAAATATCGGAGAGTCAAGTCATGCATACCATTTGGATCGTTTTCAACTATATTTTCATAAATTAACATGCTTTTAAATTCTTGATTTTTTATACCCTACACCACCATAGTGGGGAGGGTATAATGGATTTGTGCAGATGTTTGTAACGCCCAAAAATATTAGTCTAACACCCACCTTAAAGTATACCGATCGACTTAGAATCACTTTCTGAATCGATTAAACGATGTCCGTCCGTCCGTCCGTCTGGCTGGCTGGCTGGCTGGCTGGCCATGTAAACCTTGTGCGCAGAGTACAGGTCGCAATTTTGGAGATATTTCGATTGGTACATATAATTTTTTTGGCCCAAGGACGAAGCCTATTGAAATTGGCTGAAATCGGTCCATTATTTCACCTAGCCCCCATACAAATGTCCTCCCGAAATTGGACTTTATCGGTCATATATATTTAATTTATATAGGTATCTACACAAATTTTTCTCCAAATAAATTTTACATATATTGAATTCATGTCACCAAATTTTATTATGATCGGTCCATTATTAGTCATAGCTCCCATATAAGGCCTACTTCCGATAATCACTTTAACGAGCATAAATCTCCTAAAAATGTTGGTATACACATAAAATGCAACATAAATAACTTTCATATAGACATTAATCACATGACTAAATTTCATGGTGATCGGTCCATAATTTGTCATAGCTCCCATATAAGCCCCACTTCTGATAATCACTCACGAATATAAATTATTGAAATTTTGAAAGAAAAATATTTTTGTTCATTTACTTAGTGTAGGGTATTATATGGTCGGGCTTGACCGACCATACTTTCTTACTTGTTTTTTTTTTTTTTTTTTTTTTTTTGTCAAAAATATTTGTTATTTTCTTTTTAGGAATATTTGTCACACTTTGATTTTTTTTCAGAAATAATTGCTATTTTTTTGTCAGACTATGATTTTTACTTTCTTGGCAGACATACAAATTAATTATTGAGTTTTCGGCGTCTTATACCGTAGATAGACGACAGAGTTAATTTGCATTAACAGCACACTAATGTGAATTAAAATTTAACCCTGACAAACGACAGTTTTTGCATTTAGTAAACAGCTGTTTGTTTGTAAACAACTGTTTAATTGTGAAAAAATTTGTTGCAAATCGGTAAATTCTCTGCTAGATGTTTTCCATAATTAATTGCCACGTGAAAAATATAAGGCAGACATGTTATATATCAATGGATAGGGAATTTTTTCTATTTCTCAAAAATATATATAAAATTTGACAATTAAAAAATTCATGGAATACTTTTTGGAAAAATATGACAAAAAAATCTTTTTATTGAGTTTTTGCGAAGATACTAATTTTGCGAATTGAAATCAAATTTTTATTTATGAATATTTTTTAACAAAATTTCACAGTTATATAGATTTTTCTACTGAAAATGCAAAATTTAAAACAAATTTTGAAATTTGGCATCAGGAATCCCGCAATTCCCAAAAAAGTTTCGAAAAATTCCAAAAATGAGAGTTTTTGGTTTTTTGGCTATAATATCCATACCAGGGGCGGTGTTATCGGAACCTTTTACAAAATAATTAAGAACATATTGGGCCATCTAAAATAAGTTACTATATTTTGATATCGACTATGCGATTTGAGAATTTTTGCCCTAAAGTTAAATTTTATATAAAAAATAGGCATTTTTTGGATGGAACTGGTCAGTTCGGTATCAACAGTTTTAAAATCAGTTTTCATTTAAAATATTTTATGTAAAGTTAGCTTTCGAAAAAGTATAAATTCCTTATACATCTTTATAGAAATTTTTTAGATAACTTAAAAAGAAAAAAAGTACTTTATTCCCAAAAAAAACTAGCGAAAAATTGCCTTTTTAAAAGGCATGATTTTTCAACAATTATTATTTTTATTTGATACATATATTTATTTTTAGTCTAATAAAGGAAAAAAGGAGAACATTTGGAAACATTTGGATCCGCTGTTATAAAAAAACTGGAGTAGGTTGGGTAAAAAGTTTAAAAATTTAATTTTCAAATGCGAATATCTCATATATTGTAAGATATAATTAATAGCTAGGACAAGGTTTTTTGTAGTGCTTATTGAGGAGATTCTATATATGTAAGTTGTTTGAAATCGGGACACAAAACGAAGAATTACTATCGTTTTACAAATTTAACATACCGGAGGTGTCCAACTTTGGGGACCACTGGCCGCGCCCCTGGTGAGCCCATGTAGTCCAAATACAAAACTTAAATTTGACAACACTTCCTCATTGTGCATGTGAAATTTCATTCAAACCGGGCTGACCGTTTAGAAGTTACAGATTAATTTCCCTCTTTTTTTTCTATACCACAATAATAAACAATTTGCCAAAAGTTGATTGATTGTCAACGGTATTGCCATATTGAAATAGCTAAATTCAGTATAAATTCAGTTTGATTTTGAGCATTTACATCAAAGTTAATGCGCATTAGGATGGGGATAATTCACAAGTTAATTTGAATTAAGACTGCTAATGCATATTAACGCTGTCGTCTGTCTACGCTATTACATATATGTAAATAAAACTCAATAATTAATTTTTGTATCTGCCAAAAAATCATAGTTTGACAAATATGTCTGACAAAAAAATAACAATTATATCGGACAAAAAAAAAATAAAAATCAAAGTCTGACAAATATTCCTGACAAAAAAAACAAAATCAAAAAATAACAATTATATTGTCATTTTTATTATAAATGTCATAATTGTTACGGTCCCTGCTTCTAATCTTTAACAACTATATGACAACAGATACCTTTAGTGTTGTCCAATAGCAAGCAAATCTCATAAAAGCTATAGTTAGGGATTAAACAAACTTCTGTGGGTGGACACATGTCGTCCAAGTAATTAACTTTTTTGGAATTCTTTGAAATTATGAAAATTAAATATATATAATTGTGTTCCCAAGGAAAACAAGCCAGAATAATTTACCAATATAATTATATTATTGTTATGTTATTTAAAAAAAATATTTTTTTCGGGAAAATAGCACAGGTCAACACATAAAGAACAAATCACTTTACATCGGGGTGTTAACATAACTGCTGAGCTACTTTTGTATCACTTTTTTAGAGGCTAAGCTGACTAATTCAGTAGTGCTTCTTGTTGCGAATACTACGACAAACGTAAGAGCAACAAAAACAACAGGCAGACTTTGTCAACCCAGCTTACATAAGTACTTATAAATAATTCGCCTTGGGTAATCTTATACTTGTGTACATTTCTATAAATAGATTGATTTTAACATTTTAACATTAACATTCTTTTCAATGAGGGACTCATAAATGGTTATACCTTTTAGAGATTCTTCTTGAGACTCATACAGAGCTATATCTATAAGATCCGTTTTATTCAAGGTATTACCCAAAACTAGACTATTATAATTGGGATGTTTTTTAACAACAGCAAATAGTTTACGTTTGTTCAAAATATGATGCAGGGCCAAACGTACTTCATGCTCTTTGACATGTGGATTAATTTGTATGAAAGAGTCACTGCGAGTAGAGTGTCCAAACAACCGGCATATTCAATAAACAGGTTTCTGGTTTAACCGAAAAAGGGAGTTTTCGAAAACATCGGTTAACCACCTTATATTAAATTTGTATTCAATACGAAAAAGGTCTACTTAAATACATTCTTAAAACTGTTAAAAAAGAATTGCATTTGTATAGTTATGTTTCACAAGAAAAACATATAACAAAGCTATATTCGGCTGTGCCCTTCACCAAATTACACTTAAAAATACAAAAAAAAAATTCTTTCACTTTTTTTAAATTTATAGCGAAAAAAATTTTAGGGCAAACATTTTTTTTAAATTTATTTTAAAATTTTTTTTATTTTAAATTCAAATTTATTTGTGAACAAAATTTTATAAGAAAAACAATTTTTTTGGTGAAAAAAAAATTCGGAGTAAAAAATATTTTTCCCGATTTTGACCCATTATAGGTCCTTATACATATACGCCGTAGCAAAGGTCTATGAAATTTCTGTCACTAGATATACATACTGTCTACATTAATGACTTAGTAATCCAGATATAGATAAAAAAAAAATAGGTCAAAAATCGAGGTTGTCCTGGTTTTTTCCATATATCTCAGCCATTTGTGGACCGATTGTGTCGATTTTAAATAGCAACCGAATCAAGAATCATGTATATAAGTTATTTGGCTAGTTATTTTGCTACGAATAGTTGATTTCAACATACAGACGAACCTGGCTATATCGACTTCGCTATCTATAACGATCCTTACTTTCTAGGGTCGCAAATTAAAAATGTAGAAATTACAAACGGAATGACAAATTTATATATACCCTTGCCACTCATGGTGAAGGGTATAATAAATAGATTTTAACATACAATTGTACCACTTGTTATTATTTTTTCAGATAAACTTGTTGGCTTATGTTCCATGTAATTTACATAATGTATTTAAATTTACCATTAAATATGTTAAGAATTATGCAATAAATCCTCGGAAATTTTACATTTCTGAATTCTTAAGGCTCTATATTTATGTAATTACATTTTATCTTTTACGAAATATTGCAAAATGCTATAAATTTCTATAAAATAAATCAATATTTTTAAAAAGGTATCAAGGTTAGGTTACGTGGGTTGCTCGCAAGTTAGCGTGTTCACTTGGAGGCCTTGTGGCCCATTGTGATACCATTGTGATAGAATAACATTCCCTTATTTTAAAATTTCATACAAATCAAAGTTTTTCAAAAATATATTTAAATGAGCTTTAGAAAATATATTTCATTAAAACCGGTTAAACGTCTTACAAACAGCGGTTTGTCAAAAAATCGAAACCGATCGAGTTTACAAAGATGAAAAAAACATAAAACTTGTAACAGACTTTATGATAAACACGAATTTCAATTTCTTTAAGATGGAGATTAAGACTCTGGATAAGCCATGGCCTCCAAACATTGTGTGTAAACTATAGTATGAGTCAATTTAAAAATTTATAATTTTTTTTGAAGGACAATAAAGTGGGTACACTAAATGTCCATGGTTCATGGAAGAACAAAGCAAAACATGACCATACACACAGAGAAAAAATATAGTTATGCATGTTTATAGTAACCATTTCAACATTTTTAAAAGTTTTGTAACAATATTATGGGCACAGTAACTATTTACTTTTTAGACTTCCAAATGAATGTAGCATAATTCAGACTGAAATATCAGCCATCAAAAGGGCGACTAACTGGCTCAGTTATAACAAGATATCAGGCAGGGATATTCGTATATATTTTGACAGTCAGGCCGCAATAAAATCTCTAACAAGTGTATACACAACATCTAATTTGGTCCAGGAATGCCGGGCATCCTTAAACAGGATGGCGAGACATTCAACAGTCGTACTCAAGTGGGAACGGGGACACGGAGTTACTACAGGCAACTGTGTTGCTAATGATTTGGCGAAAAAAGGCGCCATGTTACCTAACGGAAACATAGATTTCCTAGGTGGAATTCCGCTATCCAAATGCAAGCTACAAATTAGTAATTTCTACTATGAGCTCGATCAGACAAGACGGGGTTGTGAACCCATATGCACTATAACCAGAATGATATGACCCCGACTGAATCGTGGGCGAACAACATATCTGCTTGGCTTGTCACGCTCACAATTGCGTGGTGTAGTGGCGGTCATTACTGGACACTGCACTTTTGGCAACCACGCGAGGAGACTTGGCTTGCCCTACAACGACTGCTGCAGAAGTTGTCAAAACGAGGAGAATGATGAGACCATTTTTTATCTTCTTTGTCACTGTCCGGCATTAGGAGATCTAAATAGTCTTTCTTAGCTCTCGAATATGAGGCTTGAGGGCATCAATGCCTTTATAAGAAGTAGTAATTGGTTAAAAAGACCAGAGATGGGAATCTCTCTAGAGTAACCTAATAACCGTTATCTTATTGATACACAATTTTTGGAAATCTCCTTCTCTCTTTACTGAACAGAGATGGGAATCTCTCTAGAGTAACCTAATAACCGCTATCTTATTGATACACAATTTTTGGAAATCTCCTTCTCTCTTTACTGAACATCTTCTTCTTAACTATTCAATCTTCCACTGCTCTCTTTTCATTTCTATCTGCCCCTCTTTCTTTCTACTTTCAGGTAACACAAAGGGACCATTGCTTGGAGCCACGTGAGCTGTTTTTCTATTCTTCAATTTCGCGGCTGCCTGGAAACCTAACCTAACCTACCTATTTACATGATTGTGGTAATCATAATATGGTTATCTTACGATTCACATGATTGTATCAATCATATATATCGTTACAGTAAACAAATATATATTTGTGACAACCATTGTTATGATGAATCATTATATCATAATATGTTGTTGTCAACTAGCCGAGAGCAACATAATATGGTAAAACCTTAATCATAAAAATGATTATCACAAACATATACTTGTTTACTGTAACCATATATATGATTGATACAATCATGCTAATCGCAAGTTAACCATATTATGGTTACCACAATCGTGTAAATAGTTACTGTGACTATTATATTGTTTAAAAAAAAACTTTTAAAAGTGTGGAAATGGTTACTGTAAACATGCATAACTATATTTTTTTCTGCGTGTAGGATCAAGAAAGACTTGTATCATAGAGAAAACATGACGGTTGGAAAACAAAATCATATTGCCTACATTACACATGAAATTGGGTCTTATGATGCAGTATGTGATGGCATACGATAAAATTGTTCCAGGTTTGAGTACAGAAAGACTAAAAGCTGGTAGTTTTGATGGCTCACAAATAAGACTTTTAATGAAAGACAACGATTTCATAAATTAAATAACTGATTTAGAAGCATCACCTTGGAAATCTTTAGTTGCCGTTATGTAAAGTTTCTTAGGAGATCTATTTAGACTATTTAGTGCCTGTAATATGAACATAAAAGTACACTATCTGCACAGTAATTTAGATAAGTTTCCTGAAAATCGTTGATAGTATAGCAAAGAACAAGGAGAACGTGTCAATTATGATTTAAAAGTGAAGGAACAGAGATGCCAAGGTCGCTGGGATGAACATATGATGGAAGATTACTGTATTACTCCATCGTAGAAAATCTAAAAAAAAACTGGTTTCTAACCTGTATAGTAATTTAAGCAAATATTGTAAAATTTGCACAACGCACAAATATCATTGTAGACCTGTGCAATTGAAACAAGGAAAATTATAGAATTTGCTTATTAAAGATATAGCACTCTAACTTTTTATCTTAGCTGTTTTTTTTTACAAAGCTGCACTTATTCATTTTAAACTACAAAAATATTTAGTTTTTACAACTTATTTTTTCCTACATTCATTAAATTTTTTCCATTAGTCTTAGCAGAAGTAAACTTGTGTATTTGTACCATTCATGAATAGTTTGTTTAAATTACAATATAATGCGAGAACATACTTGACATTTGCATAGCTCATCCTACAATTTACTCACTTCACAATGCACTTTAATTTAATATAACAAATACTTCGTTCTATCTTCTTTACAAAAGTGAGAAAAGTACTCTCACTCTACATCACATCAGTACCAAAGACCTACGTGGTGCTGTGGATTATATTATTTCCATTTACTTTCAATTCAAATGACGCATTTTTTTCTGTAGTTAAGTTTAGTTTATAATACTTTCTATACTATCTGTTCTGTTTTTTTTTATTGTATTTAACTATTTGCTTTTTACACACAATTGATTTAGAATTGAATTATTTCTCGATGAGATCTACAAAATAAGTACAAAGTGCTTGCTAACGAAAATGGATAAAAATAACAAAACGTTTCATTACAGCTGCAGCTGTACTGCAAGAAAATTCAAAAAACAACAACTGTCAATGAGCATACGACTAACTATTTACTGGAGGAGAGCAGAAGTAAGATGTAGTATTTATTTGTGTTGAAGTTAAAGACAAAAATTAGAGAAAATATCGGTAAAGTACTCTACAATTATTGAGTGAGTATATAAAATTGTATTCAATTAAAAACATAATTCAATTGTTTTAGGCTTAAAGTTAGTTTTCAATAACTATATTTACAATCATCAGTTATTCACACTAAGGTAATCAGAGAAACTGTTACTTGATTTTACATTTTAGTAGTTTAGAATTTTAGACTAACATTAGAATATCAACTCCCTGTTGTAGAGTACAATGGCGTTGTAAAATGAAATGTTTTTTTAGTCATTGCAAACATTTCAAAGATACTTCAACAACGTCATTGCAATAAATGTACCCGGGTTTATATCAGTGTGTATGTAATGATTGTCGTAATGATGAAATAGAAATTCAAGGATACATATGTACATATACAAGACAAATGGTGTGGATTTTTTCTTAATAAAAAAAAAAAAAAAGAAAATAATAAATAAATAAAAACTGCACTCATACAACTGCGTATGCAGCATTTGTTCCGGTTTATTGAAAATATTATAAAAAGTCGTTATTGGTTTTTTTCTGCATTCATTTGACTGATATTGCTTTTCTGTTTTTGTTAACAGGTTGTTAAAATTGAAAGAATTTTAATTTAAAACGAATATTGATTAGATTGATTGATGTGTTTTTGAGGATTAAAAATATATATGGTGTAATTATTTAATATAAATATCAATCAAAATTTTTATGATTGCGATAACCAAAATATGGTAAAAGTAAGATTCACATGATTGTCGCAATCATATATATATTTGCAGTTAATAAATATAGGTTTATGGCAATCATGTTCATGATGTATCATTATATCATAATATGTTGTTCTTAGATTATGATTTCCATAAGGCTAGAACAACATAAATCCTTCCTCACAAACATATACTTATTTAGTGCTTTCATATATACAAGGTGGTGCAAAAGTAATCCTCCTATCAGAAAATGCTATAAATTTTGCCGATTATTGGTCAAATAAATAGTCAGCAATATTCCGCGTTCTGGAGCAGTGTAGCGTAATATTGTTTATTAACGTGTATTTCGCATGTGTTTACTACACAAATGTTAAAACAGAACTGACATTAGGGGCCAATCGCAAAATTTATAGCATTTTCTGATAGGAGGATTACTTTTGCGCCACCTTGTATGATTGCTACAATCATGTGAATCGTAAATTTACCATATTATGGTTACCGCAAATACATAAAAGTTTACAACGACCATAATATTGTTAAAAATAAATTTTCGGGTTTTATTCTTCACATCACTAAATTGTCTCAACAGCTCGAATTTTTCCACCAATTTCTGTATTGCGGTCCGATAAGGTCCTTCACGACGACCCAAAAATGTTTTAGTTTTGCGAACTGTGACTGCAAGATTTTCACCATTTTTGTAGTGAATTTTAATAATTTCAATGCATTATTGAAGCGTGTATCGTTCCATTTTTATAAAAGCTCCAAAAGTGACAGCTACCGATATACCGGGTGATTCAAAATAACACCTCTTGTTGGAAAACCCTTTCGAACTTATTTGGAACGAAGTTTGAATAGATATCTGTATAAATTAAACATTCATGACCGACATAGTCCAATTTCAGGAGGACATATGTATGGGGGCTTGGTGAAATGATTGAGCGATTTCAGCCAGTTTCAACAGGTTTTGTCCTTGGGCCGACAAAATTGTATGTACGCAGTTTGATTGAAATATATTTAAAACTGTGACCTGTACTTTGCGCAGAAGGTTTACATGGACAGCCAGCCAGACCCGCCAGACGGACGGACGGACATCGTTTATCCGACTCTGATAGTGATTCTGAGTCCATCGGTAGACTTTAAGATGGGTGTTAGACAAATACATTTTCTAACATTTGAGTCGATTAAACGATGTCCCTCTGGCTGTCCACGTAAACCTTGTGCGCAAAGTACAGGTCGCAGTTTTGAAGATATTGAAAATTTAAAAAAAATGTTTTTGCTGATTTACTTAGTGTAGGGTATCATATGGTCGGGCTTAATGGATGACATTTCAATTGTCTATTTTGTGCAAAAATCAAGAATAAATATAATTTTTCAGGATATTCAAGGATAACCGATGCTTTTCCAATTTTGACGTCCTTGTGACAGGTAGATTTCAAGGAAGAACTTTTTCGTTCCGGATATATATTGGTTCTCAACTTGGTTCTACCAAAACCAATATTGCAGATTCTCAATATCAAACTTAACAGGATAATTATTAACGTTTTATGTCAAAATACTGTGATCGAGTAAAATTGTTCGCAATTCTGGTATTTTTGTGGATATGGAATTCAATATCGAGCAATAGATTTAGTGTATTTTATTATAACTTCGCTATCAAAATTTGTTTGCGATACGAAAGCTCATTGGATCACCTCTACGGTAATTCACACGCAGAAAAAAAATATAGTTGTGCATGTTTACTGTAACTATTTCAATATTTGTGTATGTTTACTGTAACCATTTCAACATTTTTAACAATATTATAGTCACAGTAACTATTTACATGATTGTGGTAACAATAACTACTATTCGATATTAGAAGAATTTAAGAATAATTGTTTACTCACCATGATTGCTTACTAATTCTTTGAAACCAGTAAAAATCAGTAGTGCTTAAATTTTAATTATTATCTTTACAATTTACAAAATGCATATTAAATAACTCTACCATTTTCCACTCATTCACCACGTAAAAGGTTTAAATTACAATTTGAAACAATAAATAAATAGATATGTATATGTGTACTCACGGACTGATTTGTAAATTATTATACTCCTGTGGATTGGTCAAATTAATTTGCAAGAAACCAAACTGCAGATCATTGTTAATGTTATTGCGGTTGATGTAATTTTGTGGCGAAATAATATAGTGGCCATTATTGATGGTGCCGGCTTCAATAACATCAATATACTCCAGTTGGGGACTAAAATTATAGAACAAGCAATTAAATTAATAAACCACAAAATATGCATGCAAATGTAAGCAACATGTACTTGTACTCGCGTATAAATAATAAGTACATAGTACATACATTTTATAAATCTTTATTAACATTTAAGCTCTTTAAATTGGCATGTGGAAAGCGGAAAATATTAATTAAAACTTACTGTATGGTAGTTTCACGATAACCCCACAATGATATCATTATATTGGCATTTAAGTTTGAGGTTAAATTATAAGCATTCCAATTAATACGTATTTCCTTGGGTGCCTTCTTGTGAACATCGTCAGTCTCAAAGAAAATTTTCTCAGTAGCTGCTTCTGGTGTTTCTATATATGTGCGTAGTAAAGAGAAAATGAAAATATAAATTTCATTACAGCCATTTTATTTACATTACACAAGTATTTAGTATTAATGTTGTTTTTCCCCTTCAGCTGGGTTGTGTTTTTAAATGTTTATTACTTTATTTATTTTCACTTACCTACAAAATATTTGCCACGCCATTTGAAACGTTCATTACCCACAGATATTTCAAAACGTATATAGCCTTCTGCCTTAAGGAATGGTTGTACACAAATAACACGATTCTTATCCACATACTTGCCCAGCACATCCTCCGTATCGAAATGACACATAACACGTATATTGGGATCAAAACAGGGACCCGTTATATTTACCACCGTACCACCCAGCATATTGCCAGACTCAGGTGCAAAGGTCAAAGGCAAATGAGAAGCATCTAAATGTTGTTAAAAAGCAAAACCAAACAAGAAATATATAAAAAGAAAATACAAATTATTTAGTATTATTTTTCTCTTTAATGTCCTTAATTTTTTATGTTTAACATTTATTATTATTATTATATTATCATTTCTGTTGCTGCCGCCATTTTCTTACCGATATCTTTGTTACACGAGCCAATTAGAATTCTTTCATCAATGCGGAAAATGTGTCGTCCTGGAAAACCGTTGGCCCAACCACGCCCCGTCAAATCACGCAGCACCATATTCTGACTGTAGGGTTTGTATTCGTAGGATTGTGTACCGTTGCCAGCATTGAAACCAATCTGTTTGAGTAAATATAATTAAACAAAATTAATGTTGCTGCCTTAAACTTAGTGTCAGTATATTTTGTTACACAAAAAAATATAAAACAGCATATTTATAAATTAAGGTTTTTTTATGTTTTAATCTCTAACACATGCCTCACTACATAGCATTTGAAATTTTTATTTTTATGTGGCGAACCACCATCTCTTTTTTTTATAATTTATTTAGTCTTCCCCTTAATTATATTATAGACAGTAAAATTTTTTAATATATTTTTTTTAATAAAACCACCAATTTATATAAATGGTTGGTGTTATAGCAGTCAGGTACATGAAATAAAACTGATTAAAGATTTGGCATTAAAATTTAGAAATGATTATGTTACAAATACAGTATGGAATTTATTTTTATTTGCACAACAAAAGTCGAACAAATTTTTAAAACTACCTACACACTTAATGTAGTCATACTGCTTTTGTTTTTCAACTTGTTTTTTTTTCTTTCTCTACAAGGACTTTTAATTTTCAAAGGAAGTGACATTTAAATTGGAGTTTCAATAGCAATTCTGCTATTTAAAAACCAAGCAAAATTCTGGAGAAATTCGTGTATGACCATGGGAAATACAAATACACCAAATATTATAGAAATCAGAAGAGTATATACGAGTATTAACCATTTCCCAGCAGTTCTATGAGACAGTCCCGATTTAGTGATTGTACCCATCATTTCATCATAATTGACCCTTCTTTGATTACAATGAGACTGGTCCAAAGTAATCACCGCATTGGATTTCATATACTGGTTACATAGTTATCTTACTAGCTACGTAACTAGTTATTTTAACATTTACGTCTGCCAACTGACCTCAAATAGTCAGTTAAAAAAACATAGTCCCATAAATGATTGCTTGTAAACAAACCTTCCTCCTACAACTCTCCAATAGATTGTTTTTGGTGGGTAAAATAACTATTTTCTAAAGTGCTGCACAAAATAAACATTTAAAGTGACTTCACTATTGGTTACTAAGAAACACTAAAGTGACTATTGACATTATGCTATGTTACATGGGATATCAGTATACTTAAGCAAAAATAACAAGTAAGAGAGCTATATTCGGCTGTGCCGAATCTTATATACCCTTCACCAAATTATATCTTAAAATATAAAAAAAAAATTTTTTTTCGAAATTTTTTTTTTAAGTTTTTTCAAATTTTTAAAAAAATTTTTTTTTTTTATTCTAACATTTTTTTCTTTTAAATTTATAAGTGAAAAAAATGTATGACAAAAAAAGTTTTTCGTAAAAAAAAATTCGGGTTAAAAAATATTTTTCCCGATTTTGACCCATTGTAGGTCCAACTTACTATAGCCTAATATACATCGTTGCATCATTAGATATCCATATTGTCTATATTTACGACTTAGTAATCGAGATATAGATCAAAAATAGTCCAAAAATAGAGGTTGTCTCGGATTTTTGCTCATATCTCCGAATTATTGAAGATTTGGATCCGGAAGATATCTAGGGTCAGACAGACAGACAGACGTTAATCGACTCCGCTATCTATAATGATCGGAAAATTATATTGTGGAAATTACAAACGGAATGATAAACTTATATACATATACCCTTCTCACAAAGGTGAAGGGTATAATAATAAACTCTATGAGAATTATATCAACACAATTTGTATAAAATCAGTTTGTAAGAATTACGCACAAAACGTTTAAAGTAACTACACTCTAGATTACTTAGAGACACTTAAGTGACAATTGTCTTCACCTTAGATTACCTGGGATGTATAAAGTAACTAATTGTCTTCTTTCTGCGCTACAAGGAGCACATACGTGTCAAGTGAACCAAAATGTATAAATTGAAGTCAGCAATTACTACCTATACGGCATACATTGACTACTTGCTTAACTGCTGGGTTTTATACCCTTCACCATGAGTGGCAAGAGTATATATAAGTTAGTCATTCCGTTTTTAATTTCTAAATTTTTCATTTGTAACCCAATAAGGTATATACCGTCATAGATAGCGGAATCAATATAGCCATGTCCGTCTGTATATTGAAATCAAATTTCCGAAGCCTCCAAATTTGGTCTATATCTGGATTGCTAAGTTATCAATATACACAATATTGATATCTAATGACATATATAACGCCATAGTAATGCGGATCTGCAATGGATAAAAATATGTTTCAAATAAAAGCTTTTCTCCTCCTTTCACCACCTTTCCTTCTACAACCTATCCTCCTTTTCAAAGAGAGTAATACAACTAATATATACGCATTAATTGCCTGAGTGTTACTTTCCTTTAAAAACAAGTAATAATGTTTCTTCAGCAAGGAAAATAAATTTTGGGAAAATTTCAATCTTTCAAGGTTTTTTTAAAGTATATTTTGGTGAATGGTATATAAGATTCAGCAAAGCTGAATATAGCTTTTATTTTAACTTGAAAAAAAATTTAGTTGACTGCTCGATTACTCGACAATTATTGTTCTAATAATTTTCTATTCTAAAAGAATCTTGAATACATTTTTTCCTCGATTATTCGAATGACAACCCTACTACATACGTAATGACTTTGAAACATGTGCCCTTATTCACCGCAAGTAGAGGAAAAAAAAAACAATGCCAACTTCATAACTTTTATGGCATTTCTAAAAGCTCGTGATAAACATAAATCAAACGTTTAGTCTGTCTATGTTCAATAAAATGTACAGAATTTTTAAGTTTACAATGATTCAATCAAATTGTTTTTACAATATTCCCAATGAAATGTATGTGGTTTAGTTTCGATTTCATATAAAATAAAATTTAATTTGCCACATAGACTCATACAAATACCCAGACAGAAATACTAGGTCTTCACTTTGTAGGCCTTCTTCTAGAAAGCATATTTTCAACCAAATCTTCTAAAAAATTGTGTCTTTTAAAAAATTTAATGTTGTAAAGTTTGCGTAAATAAGTTTTTTATGTATAAAACTTATTGGATATGATTTATAATGATAAATAATACTAGTTTACACGGTTTTTGTTCATGAAGTGAAACATATATGGGTTTGTTAATTCGGGATAAATATTGAAAAAAAAACCAGGGCGTCAAACTTTAGGGATACTTATTGAATTGAAACAAAAACAAGTAATAGAGCTATATTCGGCTGTGCCGAATCTTATATACCCTTCACCAAATTATACTTTAAAATAAAATTTAAAAAAAAAATTTTTTTTAAATATTTTTTTTTCAAAATTGTTTTTTAAAAGTTTTTTCCAATTTTCAAAAAAAAATTTTAATTTATTAGTTAAAAAAAATGTATGACAAAGAATGTTTTCTGTAAAAAAAATTCAGGTTAAAAACTATTTTTCTCGATTTTGACCCATTGTAGGTCGAACTTTGTATAGCCTTATATACATCGTTGAAGTGGACTTTGAAATATCTATCATTAGATATCCATATTGTCTATATTCATGACTTAGTAATCGAGATATAGATAAAAAAAATAGGTCAAAAATAGAGGTTGTCTCCGATTTTTGCTCATATCTCTGATATTTATGGATGGATTTTGCTGATTTTAAATAGGAAACTTCTCGAAAGCATGTCTGACAGAATTATTGAGGATTTGGATCCTGAAGATATCTGGGGTTTTAACATGTCATATTGTCATAATGTCCTAATATTTTACAATGGTTTTTATTGCCTTTCAAGCAAAAAATGTCCTAAAATAATACTAATTCCTATGCTATGTTTATTGTGCTATGGTAACGAACCAGCAGAGACCAACGCCGAATGCCTAAGAGTCGGTTAAGCCGAGCCACCGAGTCGTGATATATTAGGACATTATGACAATATGACTGATAAGAGATCTTGTGAATTGACCAATTGTATACTTTAGTGCACTTTACATACTTTTTTCTTAATTTTTATCGTGTTATTTGCTAGCATTAGCCGTCGAGATGTTTCCTTAAACAATTTATGATTTGAATGAATTAATAATTGAAATAAGTTATATATGTATTTAATAACGTAGCTATACTCAATTCCATTACACTGTGCTGAAAACTTTGCAATTTTTACCAAAAAAAAAAAAATTGATGCACAAAAAATCTTAATTTAAAAAAAAAAAAAGTGGATTTAACACATTTGCTCACTAAGCTAATGAAGTTATGTTTATGATGAGCTTTTAAAAGCAGATGTTTCATGTGTGGTTGTAAAAATATGTATGTATGTGCTTATGTCAGTGCTTGTGTATTTGAATTTGTGTTTGTAAATGAAAACATTTTATATATTTTTTTAAATTGCTTTAAAAAAAACATTAAAAAAAAAAATTCCATACAAACATATGTGTATGTGGTCGTAACACAGTATGACATACATATTTATAAAATCAATAAAAATAATGCTTAAACAATAATGTTTCTAAACTTTTTAATTAATTTTTAAATTCGAACAAAATTTTTACTTTATTTCTCACACATGTCATATTCAACATCAGTTAGAGGCAGTAATGTTTAATAATCTTTATTATTTTTAAACTTACTTAGCATGTATTTTAATTTACTTAAGTAAGTTTTTTGAATTTCTTTTGTGATCTATTCCCTAACAAGTAAAAAGACTTTACAGTGTGTGGTTAAAAACAAAAACAACATTATTGAGAAGAAAATACCCTTAAGCTTAAAGCACACAATAATAATAATAACAATAACTAAATTACATATACATAAGTAAGTACATACATACATACATACAACAATTTCTAACTTTTGCATTTAACAAAATTAAAAGATTCACAAAGAAAACTTTCTCCTACACCCAACTAGACTGCTACGCAGCACATCATTCACACATCTTCTCATTTCGCTTCAACAATTATAAACAGTTGTCTGAGGAATACTAGTTTAGACAGATTCAAGTACTTCCTTTTAAACATACGAGTATTTATACTATAATCTTGTAATGTTTAGGTCGCTTGTTGACGGAAGGTTTATTTTTTGACATTTTCTTTATGAGACAAGTTCGTTTGTTAGATTTTGATAAACATAAATAGTATAACGAAGGTGAAGTGTTAGAAATTAAAGTGAAATGGGTTTTAGTTGCAAATGAATTAAAATTGCTGGAAAAGCTAGTTGAATACAAACCCTGATGAATATACTTAATACACAATATTCTTTGAATACTCTAAATTCTAGAGTAGTAACAATAAAAATATTATGAGAAGTCCAATAATTTAAAATTCGAAAGAACGCCAAGTTTACCGTAAAACTTCTTAATGACAACTTTGTTCTGAATAAGAGATTTCGGACAATTCGGAATGGCCTTTGGGTAAGAAAACTATCCACGTGGTATAGAAGAAAAGAATGGGGAAATAAGTGTGTAATTTCTAAACGGTTAGTCGAAATTTAACACGAGCAATGAGGAAGTGTAGCAGACTTTAAGTTTTGAATATGGATCTCTAGCTGATCAAAGTAGTCAACGCATTGGATTCACATACTGGTTACATAGAGCCAGTTACTAGCCACCTAACTAGTAACATTATCAGCTACATTACTTATATTTTTACATATTCGGTTGCTAATTTATCTCAAATAGTCAGCTGAAAATACATCTTAAGATAGCCCGATTACCGATTGTTTGAAAACAAACCATCCTCCTAAAACTGACCAATAGATTACTTCTGGTGGGAAATATAACTACATTCTAAAGTGAAGTACAAAATAAACGTTTAAAGTGACTACAGTTTAGGTTACTTAGAGACACTAAACGGACAATTGTCTTCACGATAGGTTACATGAAATGTCAGTACAGTTAAGCAACAAGAAAATAAAGTGTATGAGAATTATATCAACATTAAATTTGTATAGGAACAGCTTGTACGAAATACTCATAAAAAAGAGCAATATAAAACAAACGTTTAAAGTGACTACACTCTAGATTACTTAGAGACACTTAAGTGACAATTGTCTTTGCACTAGATTACCTGAGATGTATAAAGTAACCAATTGACTTATATCTGCACTACAAGAGCACATACGTGTAAAATGCTTCAAAATATATAAATTGGAATCAGCCAAGTGTTCAGACATTAGCGACAATTGCTGTCTATAAGGGATACATTGACTACTTAATTGCTTAACTGCTGGGTAACCACTCAAAATATGGAATATTTACTAGCAAAATTATTGAATTATCTAAATGATAAGAAAGAAGTTAGAGAGTTATATTTAGTGTCCACTTTGCGATATGCAATCATCGTAATTTTGAGCATCTGTTAGAAGACCAGAACTGTTTAGAAAAATATTTACACAGAAAAAAATGGTAACAGTTATTAAGCAATTAAAAAAAATTGTTTGAAATGTGATTTAAATGTTGAATAATTTTTTTATTAAATATGTGTTTTTAATACTCATATCAACAATTTATTTTAGATATTTATTAACAATTTCAGTTGTTAAAATTCAATGGGAATATCATATTGAAAGTAAAATGTGTCAAAAAAATAAAAATTAAAGAAAAATAAACACATTTTTTGTTTCATAAAAAATATGTTTTCTTTTATAAATTATAAAGAAATTGGACTATTCTACATGGTAAGTTTAATATGAAACTATAATCTATCACTATAGGCCAAACAATTTGACATAAATTTTATATACAAAACGTTTTTTCAACAGGATTCAAAGTGGACTCTTTTCGTCATCAAATGCGTCGACGGTAAACGGAAATCATTCAAGAAGAATACAGGAGGAACAACATACAACATACATATATACATGTTTTAACTTTATATTTGTCGTTATTATAATAATTTGTAAATTTGTTTAAAATAATTTAAAAAAAACAATTAAAACCATCAAATTGCATTTTTATTAATATAAGAAAAAGCTATTGCAGATATATAATTTATATTATAAACTAGTAACAATACAATTATTCAATATTACAAACCTATTGGTAAAATTTTACTGTTGACTGTCAACAAATTTATTGTTTAATTTCACAAACTCGTTGTTAAAATTTTTTGTTGAGAGTTAACAATTTTAAGTAACAAAAATATTTTTTATATCTACAAAATCGGTTGTTGGTGCCTTTTTAATTAAAAAATTTATTGTATTGACGAATTTGGTAATTAATATGACAATTGATTTGTCGTAATTTTTTTCTGTGTATATTCATCATAAAACATAAGACCAAAGTTTAATCAAACAAATACTTCTTTAATAATAAAGTGATACACAGTTTTCCAGGTTCAATTTTAGGGGTACCTAAAATTAACTTAATTGGACCTTCGTGTCCAATTTATCTAAACGATCTTATATTAGCTATAAACCAATCACAATATTGATATTAAAATAAGCGTTATTTCATAAGCTATACATTGGTATATAATCTATATACATATATAAAAGAGTAACGTTACTTAGTGACTGACTAATTCAACATCACCCAACCACAACACAAAAAGATACATGCTACTTATACTACAGTTGCCCCCTCCTTATGTAGATCCACTAAAAAGGGATTTTTGGAAATTCAAAGGATTTGGCAGTAGAAACGAATAAATTCTACAAACTAATAGAGATGCATATTTTAGGTACTTCTTTTGAAATTGTAACCCTTTACGGGAGAAAACGGGTAAAACCTATGTTTTGGTACTCTTTTGAATCAATAAAAATTTAATTTTAAATCGTATTTCTTACATTTCAAATAATACCAAATATAATAATGGTAATTTTTAAAAATTCTAACCCTTTAGGTGTAAAAACTGGAAAATATATTGTTACGAATTTGCAATAGCGATTTGAATTTAACGGTCTGCAGCATTCATCATGTTTATAAACACTTCTAGTAGAAGCTTCTACTTATCAACAATGTTGATAACATGCGGTTATTAGCATTGTTTGTAAGTATGGCAACACTAAACGTTTAAGCTGCTAACATTGACATCGAAAGCTCTAGAATTCGAACATACTAGTTTGTCCGTTAGGAGCATTGTAGAAGATTCCCGAAATATGACGTGTGTATAAATAGTGGCAGAGGTTGCGATCGTCAGTGAGTTTATCATAGACGCTGTTAGAGTTAACATCAACTATCTTGTACATTATAAAGTGTGAGTGCATTTCTGCGAATTGATAAACATGTATAAAGACACTGAGTAGCTATTTGAACTGTTGTTGTTGTACATTTTGAATAAATAAAGAGCTGTTACAATTTTAAACTACTAAAACTGCTTTTATTTGCAATCAAAAGTATCCGGTTTATTTAAAGGAAATAAACCAACGTTTTAAAAAGGTTGAAACGTAACAATATTATGTTAAAAATTACGAAGCCAATTTTGATAAAAAAACTTAAACATTTGCTCCTATAGTTAAACAAAAATTAAGTAAAATGCTTTTATTTTGAACTCGGATTCGCGTAGAATTGGCCAAATCCGGGTAAACAGTTTGGTGCTTTTTCTTGAGCACATGAACACAGATTTTAGTCATTTGAGACATATATTTGCCAAAATAGAGTATTGTGAAATTACAAACCTGACGGATGTAGTAGTTTTTTTGTTCTTAAAATTATACCTTTCTGAACATGGAATCAGAAAATAACTTTGAAATTTCAAACTTGACGGAAGTTCTTCTAATGGTATTATTTTATTAAATTATTTAACTTATACACATAATAAGTTGACTGATATGCTTCTGCGTAAAGAAAGAATCAAGGATAAGGGTCTTAGTGTTATTAAAGTACCAAAAAGGGAGAACTAATGGTACTTTTTCGTTCCCCAAATGAAACTTTTAAATTTTCTATAATAAAACACAGATGTATTATTATATGCTTCTGCGTAAAGAAAGAATCAATGATAAGGGTCTTAGTGTTATTAAGGTACCAAAAAGGGAAAACTAATGGTACTTTTTCGTTCGCCAAATGGAACTTTTTAAATTTTATATAATAAAACACAGATATATTATAGAGCGTAGAATCAATAAAATATCGATGTCAAAAGCATATAAACAATTTTTAATTACGTTTTGGAAGGCGAGGAGAACCGGGTCAACTAGTTCTTTATAATTTCATTGGCTTTTAAAACAAACATTTTACTTGTAACATCTCATGCAAAAACATTTTTTTATTTGTCAGCTTGACATTTTCTTTGAAATGAAAATGTGGTTCTTATTGTTTAACGACTTTATAGATAATTTAAGTAAAGATTTTGTGTATTGAATATTTAGCTAACATCAGAGATCGGTATAAAAAATTCAATTAAAATTTTAAATAAACCAAATTTCGAAAAACGGAAAATCCCGTTTCTTTGAAATTGTATGAGTTTAAAAACTTAAAATTTTTACAAAAATATTTTTTGAAACTATAATTTAAGAAACGGCTCTAGAAGCGCATTTAAAACCCTTTCACATGATACCGATGTGTGCGGGAAATAATTATAAAAACCTTAAAAAATTGCCTTTTTATCCATTGATCCACATGATACCGATACTTTATATGTTTGCGGGAAATAGACTTAAAAACCTTTAAAAAGTGGCCTTTTTATCCCTTGATCCAGCTCATCAAATACTGAAGACAGGACATAAATATGGACAAACGCTTTGTTAAAATTACTTGGAATTTTAGTGTTGATGATGTTGACGACGATGTTGTATGTTTTGAGTTTAACTTAAAAAAAAAAAAAAATAAAAAAAAAAAACTCCAAAACTAAGTAAAAGCTAAATTGGTTAACGTGTAAAATTAAGTGCACTATATACATACATATACTTAATTTCTCTTTTACTAAGGAAAAAAAAAACGTGATTAGAATCAGGAAAAGTTAAATGAGTTTTCTTCAACAAAATACACACAGTCGAACAACCTTAACGCAAACATAACGAAAATACAGTATCCTTTACGCAAATGGTGGCAGCATGGAATAACTTAAACTATTAAGTAGATTAAATTTAATTCCTAACAAAAGTAAAAAAAATACAGCCATTCATAGCTCATACACACCACATAAACTTTACCAAAAACACAAAAGAGATTAACAAAACCTCAACAAAGGAAATTTGCAAAAATAAAAAATAAAAATAACACTGAATACAAAACTACTTACAAATGCAGGAACACCGCCTTCACCATGGGTAGTATCACCACCAGCTTCTGTATGGGCAGACCAGTTAATGACATCATAATTGAAAATGGCATAAGTGTAGACTTCATCGGTGGCCAAAACCATTTGGAATGTGTTTGTCTAAAAATAGTTTAGCAAAAAATTTTAAATAATTAATATTTTTTCATTTTAAATATAATGATTTGTTAGTTTTATAGATTAAAATTATTTTTTTATTAATGCTTTATTAACATTGTTATTTAATTAAGTTTGCTTTTGGCTGCCATAAACAGTTAATTATTAGATTGTGTAAATAAATATCACGCATACGCACTGTATGAAAAAATATTATATTTTTTAATATTAGCAAATTTACTTAGCTAGACAAGCGGAAATGCAAATTAGCTGTATTTGATTGAAACACTTAAGGGCCTTCATGACATTTAAATATGTATTCATATACACTAATACCCCGGCAAAATCTCTGTAATTTCGAAGTTGCTTCGTTTTTGTTTCAATGATTAAATAAATTAAATATGTTATAAAAACTAATAAAGACCTGGTTAAAATAAATGATTAAATAACAAACGTCAATTTAAGTCATATATGTATATAAAACATTATTTTTAAAATAAAAGTTTGATAAAGGTAACAAAAATTTTCAAATTGAATTTCCAAATATATACAATTTATGCATGCCGTAAACATAAATCATTTAGTTTTGCCAAAAAAAAGGAAAAGTATAAAATATACAATGAAAACTGTCCAAACAATGTGTTGGCAAATACCCGCTTTTCTGCCACCAACTATTTTTTGTTGTCTCTCTTAGATTTGTCTGTGTGTTTAGAGTCATTCGTTCATTTCATGCCACCACTTACCGTAAATAAAGAATTATCAATACCACCAGCAAATGATACATTCTTCCATGTTGTGATAACAACATGTTTGGGTACAAAAGTTTCAGCACCAACCACACCATCACGTATATCCCACATGGTACGTTCACGTACTTCCACACCGAATCTGTCAGTGCGTGTCATCAGATCACGTTCCATACTAGAAAAAAAATAATGCGAAAAAGTAGATGAGAAAAAAAGAAAACAAACAAACAAGTAGAGATAAATATTTTTTAAAAACAAAATTCAACCATTACAACTATGAAATCATAAAATAAAAAAAATTTGTTAAATAAAGAAAAATAAAAAGAAAACTGGTTATTTTTTCACACCAGCATTCAAAGTTACAGTGGGGGAGAAAATAAGGTTAAAATAATGTAACAATAAGATGAAAAGCAACGATTATTTCATGAATATTCCTAAATTTGATGAGAATGATATGCAGTCTAGTTTAATTTGAATAATGTTTAAATATTCTCATCTGCCAAGGATACATTTAACCCTATTAACACACTTTGGTCATGTTTCCATAATAAAATACCAACAATCTGTATAATGCCAATAAATGGCCTTAATAGTGTGGCCCGTTTAGTATTCCATTACAACAATTGTTATATAACACATTTTGTTTGTTTCATTTCCCAACAAACACTTGGTAAAAACTTGCAATTACTCAATAGCTTACTTCTCAATGACTACTACATAACGTCTGCATTACATATTGTAACTGCTTACTTTGTTGAGAGTCTGAGAAATATCAAATCAATAACTTATTAACCGTGTTAAAATAATGAGTGCAAATACTAATGTGTAAGTAGTAAAGAGCTAAAATTTAGCAATTCAAATACTACTGCAGGTTATACAATAACAATGTAAAAGTAAAACCCGAAGCATAATTGTCAGTTTCGCTTTTTGGCGTTCAAATCGGTCAACTAGTCCCCATATAAGGTCACCCTCACAAAATTACTTGAACATTCCTTATTGTCTTATAATAATTAATATCGTGATGAAATTGGACATTAAAAAGTTTTATATGAACCTAAATCTTTCTAACAAATTTGGTGAAGAGAGGTCCATAATAACTCTTATATTATATTGAAAATAGTTTGAGAATGACAAGAACACATTCAACTTTTAGTTGAGCCCATGACTATACATATATTAACTCAAAACTATGACATTTATTTATTTTAAAATTTGTTTGTTCTTTTTTATGCTGTTGATGATGAATTTCGATTTTTTAATAGATTATTTTCTTTTATTTTTTAAAAACAACATAGTTTTGTCACTCAATGTTACATATGTGTATTTCATAAAATATACATATTTATAAGTATTTACATGCATTCATACGCAACTATGATGAAATATTTACATTTTGACATGCATATAAAATACAGAAAAAATCCTCATACGAGGACTGAGAGGAAGGTTTACAGAACTGTTGGAAATAATAACTCAATTATACTAAAACGGCTATAAAAAAGTACTGAATATCTGGTTTTATTGGAAAGGTTGAACTTTGTCATTTATTAATGAAACACAAAATCATTCATATGACTAACACGACTGGCTCGAAAATGAGCAAGGTGCCGCCGTTACCGTCAATGGTGACCGTTACCGTGCCATGCTCAAGGAATAGTTTTTTCCAAAAATTCAAGAGAATTAAAGACTGAGATCGTAAAATTCTTTACACACGTTTTTCATTAAAACCCAAGTATTATTTGATTTTTTTTTTTTTTTTTGATCAAGTTTCCTTTGTAAAGCATGTCAGTTATTATGTTTAATGTCAATTATGTTCATTTGTTGTTAATCTGATTAAAATGAGAGATCAGAAAAAAGTGCGTACTAAAATTATTAAATATTTTCAACAAAACCCAACTTGGTCCTACAAAAAGTTGGCCAAACAATCAAAGGTCTGCTATCAAACTTTTTCCATTGTTATCAAAGAGTACTGGGAGAACTTGTCCGTTGATATAAAACCTGGTTCAGGTAAAAGGAATGGTCCACATGATGTTTCTGAAGTCAAACGAATAGAAAGCATTTTCAAAAGAGCTCCCAACACCTCCGGTAGGAAAGCAGCCCGGTTAGCTCAGTACTTGGAATATTTGGTACGAAAATTTAAAGCCAATGAAGGTTTCAAAGCATACAATTTAGAGGCCAAAGACAGAGCACGGAAATTGAAGTCAAATTTTATACAAAAATATACCTGCTGCATAATGGAAGACGAAATGTACGTATGGAAAATTTTTCGCAGCTTCTGGGTCAATTTTTTTATGTTGCAGATGCTCGAGGAAATGTAGAAGAAAAGTTTAGGACCCAAAAGCAGACAAATTTTTCCAAAAAGTTCTTGGTATGGCAAGCCATATGCAGTTGCGGCAAAAAAGCTAAACATTTGTTACAAAGGGCTTTATAAATACCGAAATTTACATCAAGGAATGTTTACAAAAAAGGATGTTTCCATTCATAAGACTTCTTAATGTGTCCACTTAGTTTTTGCCTGATTTGGCATTTTTCACTATGGTAAGAAAGGTCTTGAGTGGTACAAGAACAATAATGTGGTATTTGTACCAAGAGAGGCAATTCCTCCAAACTGTCTAAAGCTCTGTCCAGTGGAGAGATATAGGGCTCTTATTAAAAGAGAATTGAAGAGCACAAAAAAGGTGTCCAAAAGTGTGGTAGATTTTAAACGAAGATGGACTACCTGTTCGAACAAAGTGACATAAAGTTCTATAAAAACCATAATGGAAGGGTTTTCGAAAAAGGTTCAAAATTTCATCATTAGTGATTAGAACTCTAAAAATATTTTTTTGAGTAAATTGTAATAATAATTTCAATCAATGGTTTCAGTGGTTTCATTTTTAGTAACATATATGTACATATGTATGTTAAACATTTTTCGATCAAAACGGGGCCACATGTCACACAGCCAACGCAACCATCAATATTTTACACACTTGGGATTTTCACACGGTCTGTCATTAGGTCATGTTGTCATAATTTCGTTATATATTATGATAGCTTAAACAAATTGTTGTTGTGTTTCAAACAAAAAATTTAGAACATTTTTGTTTGAAAAACAACCAACATTTGTTTAAGCTATCATAATCTATTAGGACATTATGACAATATAACCTAATAGCAGACCGTGTGAATCCCCCAACTGTTTTTGAAAATCAAATAATCAGCCAAAATTGTGATGTCAATTGGCCGCCTCGGAGCTGTGATTTAAGTTGCCATTGAAGAGATTCGAGCCGAAACAATCAAAAATGTACAGAAAAATTATGTTGATCGGGTGAGATATTGCCGAGCTAGTCGTGGTAGTCATATGAATGATATTGTATTCCATTCTTCAATGACAAAGAAAACCAGAAATTTTAAATAATAATCAGAACTTTTATTTTTTTATAGCCGATTCAAATTTAAAATGGCATTCAAACAGGATCCAAAGACTATACAATTTTAGAATGAATTTCAATACATCCGAAATGGTGTTTATTAATCTATTTAGATCAGTAGTACGCGAATAGAAGCATTTAATTTGTGTGCAAGCAACTGAATGAAATAATTGTATTTTTACGCTCTATTGTTTACATTCAGGTTGTGTACGAGTAAATAGATTTTCGTAAATTTACACATACAAAACCCGAATCGTAACCTGAATAATATGAACGAGACCCACTGTTGACTAGCATTATAATTGAGTTTATACATATAATTAATAATTTTCATTTGTATCCGGGAATATTTTTTTTTTTTTTTTTTTTTTTGAAATTCAGGGGAAATTTCGGTAATTTAAAAGTTTTAGTATTATTTCTGCACATTTAAAGCAACTTCTTTGTGATTCCATACATTTTGTTGATATTAGCAATAGAATAGTCAGTTGAAATTGAATTTAAATCTATAATTTCACATTTTCTAAACCAACCCTCGCACTGCACAAACGTCAACCCTATTGGCAAAAGGATTTTACTTGTGTATTGTATTTCACTAGCACAAAAACAATGAGCAAAAAAAATTAAATAAATTCGCATACAAACGAATGTATATGTACATGGGAGAGAAAATAACTTTCTGACAGTATTGCTAAAAATGAAGACAAATGATTATGAGTTATTGAGACTGAAAAAACATTACGAAAACTGTACGTATAAACACGTTTTCAACAAAAATATTTACATATTGGGAAAAACCACAAAATAACAAGAGTAACAAACAAAACAAGTAAGAGTGTGATATTGGTCTATGCCGAATCGTGTATACCCACCATCAATATTTCATATTAAAATATTTTTCTGATATAGGGGTTTTATGGGAAATATGGTCAGTGGTATAGACCGATCGTCACAAATAATTTTGATGCATATGAAATATGTTTATGTCCAATATCATTACTATATTAATTATTATTCTACAATTATGAATGTTCAAGGAGACCTTGTATGGGGACTAGGATTAAATGTTGCCCGATTTCGCCATACTTTACAGTATAATTTCAGAGTACCCAGAACTAAATTTGTATCTGGATTGCCGCATAATCAACATATTTATGACTGCTTAAACAGTTTTCAGGGGGACATTTGTATGGGGGCTAGGTGAAATCATAGACCGATATTGCCCATTTTCAACACCAAATAAATCTTATCTACAAATAGTATTTGTGGAAAAGTCAGCCGGCTAGCTGCTTTCGTTTGGGCCCTATAGAGTTTTCAACAGACAGACGGACGGATGGACACATTTACATAGTCTTACAATCCTATGAGAACCAAGAATATATAGACAATAATGTGTGCGAGCGAAAAATATTTTGATGTGTTACAAACTTAATGAACAAATCAATATATCACTGATCTTTTTTCATGGTGGATACAAAAATATTGTTAAAGTTAATTGGACGTATGAGTAATATGGTTTGTAATGACTCAAAAAAAATATTACTCATACGCTAAGTAGTAAATAAATTGTTAAATTTTCAAGCGTATTAAAGATTTTCAAATGATTGGTTTAAAACAATTTTAAATAAATCTGCTGGAATTAATGAGTTTATTTTCATACATTTTCTATAAAGCCATCATAGTTAGCTTACTTTTCTTACACATACATATGTACATAAGAATATAATGCTGTTAGTAGTTTCAATGTTCTTAACTATGGCCTGTTTCATTAGCTAATCGAGTAAGGTTTATTTAGACTCTATTGACTTTCAATTATCTTGTTTTCTTTACTCTTATTTAGCAGCCATAATTCATGTCATCATAAATTAAAATGTTTTCTCCTTATGGCACTTTAACTCTAGTTAGCTTGTTGAAACTTATTGGTGACACTAAATCAATTGCTTTCTGTGCTTATGTGGTTAAAGTGCCACGTCTGTTAGTGTCTAAAGTAGAAGTTTAAGAAAACCAATATTTGGGAAAATAAGTTATTTTTTGCTATATAAATCATCTATATCATGCCAAAGATTTTCTTTGTTTAGTTTTTGTGTAATCAACCAAATAAAAGTGTTTGGGTTGCAGATGTGGGCAATGTGTAAGGAATGTGAATATTTTCAAAATTTAAAAAAAGGTGAGTCCGGTAATTCAACTCAAAAGGAAATACCCTTAAACTACATTAAGGCTATTAAAATAAGTTGTTTAATTATTACATTTGGTCCATATATTAAATTTTTATACTCGTCATGTGTCCCTAATATTAGCCACCACTGTTTTGAATTATTTACGCATTTTACCAACAAAATACACAAGAGACACATACAAAAGGTATTACATATGATTATTTATAAAGTTTAAATACTGAATTTATAGTTGACACAATATTTAATTATTCAAATATTTAATTATTCAAATATTTAATTATTCAATT
Source organism: Calliphora vomitoria (assembly GCA_942486065.2). Taxonomy (NCBI): domain Eukaryota; kingdom Metazoa; phylum Arthropoda; class Insecta; order Diptera; family Calliphoridae; genus Calliphora; species Calliphora vomitoria. The sequence continues at coordinate 39,147,244 of OW818029.2, forward strand.
GAAAATAAAAACAAAAAACAATCTTTCATTAAGCTAATTAACAAAAGAAAAATTAATGGAAGGTCAATGAATATTTAAATGCAACCGAGAACTTTTATTAAAACCTAAGCCTCTCAAGGACTGTATATATTTGTTCATTAAGTTCATACATTATTGTTATATGCAGTTAAACAACTCTTAAAGTTTATTAGTTTTTCAACCTCAATATTAACCTTATTTTTTGCAGTAACTTGTTAAATATAAAATGCAAAACATCTTGTTCTTGTTTTATTACATTTGCACACATACACACATATGCGCTGACATTCGTATAAATTTTAACATCACACAAACTCGTATCACTGTGCATTAGGGTGACCTTATATTTTCTTACTTCTTTGAAGTTTAGAGTTTTGGCTCAAACTAGCAACATTATCAAAAACACAAGTTAAAGAGCTATATTCGGCTGTGCCGAATTATATAATTATACTTTAAAATAAAAATTTTAAATATTTTCAAGTAAACAAAATTAAAAAAAAAATATTGCAAAATTGATTTTCAAATTTAAAAAAAAAACAGAAAAATAATTTTCAAAATTTTTAAATTTTTATTTTTTTTCAAAATGTGCTTTTTTAAATTTGTTTCCAAATTTTTTTAAATTTTTTCACAAATTTTTTTTAAAATTAAAAAAAAAAAAATTCCCGATTTTGACTCATTGTAGGTCCAAGTTACTTTAAAATAAAAATTTTAAATATTTTCAGGTAATCAAAATTAAAAAAAAAAAATATTGCAAAATTGATTTTAAAAATTTAAAAAAAAAAAAAATATTTTCAAAATTTAAAAAAAATTTTTTTTTTTTTCAAAATGTGCCTTTTTAAATTTGTTTCCAATTTTTTTTTAAATTTTTTCACAATTTTTTTTTAAATTTAAAAAAAAAAATTTCCCGATTTTGAATATTTTAAATATATACATCGTTGCAATGGACTTTGAAATATCTATCATTGGATATCCATATTGTCTATATTAATGACTTAGTAATCCAGATATAGATCAAAAATACGCCAAAAATCGAGGTTGTCCCGGTTTTTTCCTTATATCTCAGCCATTTATGCGCCGATATTCTCGATTTCAAATAGCTACCGAATTGGAAGAATTCCCAATATATTGATGTATCAATCATGTTTGTAAGTTATTTAGGGGATTTGGAAAGTTGATTTTAACCGACAGACGGACTGACGGACTCCGCTATCTAGAATCCAGATCTAGATCCAGAATACATATACTTTATGGGGTCGCAAATAAAAAATGTAGAAATTACAAACGGAATGACAAACTTATATGGTGAAGGGTATAATAATAAAATTAAATACTGAACAAAAATTAAATTAAATTTAGTTATACCCACCTTAAAAAAATATAGGGGGTATATTGACATTTCATTTGAAACACATGGAAATATTCATCGCAGACCGACAAAAGTATATATATTCTGGGTTCTTATGATATTCTAAGACGATCTATGTCCATCCGTCTGTCCTGTTTATTTGTTGAAAAAGCCATAGGACCCAAACGAAAGTTGCCAGCTTCCACAAATACACTCTGTTGGTAAGGTTTGTTTGGTATTGCACATGGACGATATTGGGCCATGATTTCACCTAGCCCCCATGTACCATGAGCAGTCATAAATACATTGAATATGCGGCAATCCTGATGAAATTTGACATAAGCTAGTTTTATATGATCGTAAATCTTTTTACCAACTTTTGTGAGGATCATACGACAATTGATCCTACCCCCGTATAACCCCTATATGAGAAAACCTTTTTATTGTCAAATATTGATGGAGTTATACTAGATTTGACATAGCCGAATATAACACTCTTACATGTTTTAAAATTTATACCACAAATATGGGCTTGTTTGCTGAATATGTTGAGATTATTGAATATCCCTCGATTTATTAAATTTTTTTTACCCAAATCTCGAAACATCAAATCAAATTTGCAATCACAATAGATTATCCGATATTGCTAATATTTTATACACTTTTTTTGGACGATAGAGAATAATTTTAGATCTTGAATGAACTGAAAATCGAAAAACGTCCAGTGTAAGGACCACCCTACTGCTGTGAATGAATACATACATTGTTGTTGTTGCAAATTATAAATATAAAAAACATGAACTATAGTGCATAAGTTTTTTAAACAAAAAAAAACTGTAATTTGGGTTACAGCTAAAAAAAAAATATATATGAAATTGCTTGCGCCAAAAAAGCCAAAACGAATGAAAACAACAATAACAAAATGGTTCAGCTGCTAAGCATTAGTTGCTAAAGCTTAACGGTTACACTGGCACACATAATCCTTGCTACACTCACACACAATCATACATCACTGATATTGTCTTATACATTCACATAGACGTATTATTCTAAACTGTTTTAGTGGTAACATGTACCCGGCTATTTTTTTTTTCTACAAAACATAAAAATAAGACCACAATAAAATGAGTTTGAGTGAATGAATGAATGGAAAAAAGCGTATAAGAGAAAATTCTGCCAAAAAGGCCAAACAATGTCGTTTATCACTTGTCGACGCTTAATCCACATTCACCCACAACAACAATAAGAACCGAACAAAAAAGTTATGAAAAAAAAAGCAAAAAGAACTGCTTACATTGTTAAAAATGAAAGGGAAAGCTGTACAGAAGAATGGCAGGCAGTATGAACAAGAAAAATAGTAACAGCAACAGCGACACCAACAACAGCAGCCAAAAACACTGTCATAAGCCTGAAATTGTCAGTGAAAGTACTGGCAATGAAAATGTAATTTTTCTTTAAGCAGACATTTAAAGGAAGACAATGTTGAAACCTTCGAAGATGTTTAAATGTAACTTGAAAGCTACATTTAAACCTAAAATACCGTTAACGGAATAATCGAAAATACTGTATTTCCATAAATAATTCAAAACAAGTTAAAGTACTACCAATCGGCTGTACCGAATCTTATATACCCTTCACTAAGATAAATATTACAAACAAATAATGTGGAAAAAAGAAATTTTTATATTTAGCTGTGCCGAATCTTATATACCCTTTACAAAATTATACTTTAAAATAAAAAATTTTAAATATTATTGAGTAAGTAAGATTAAAAAAAAATTCAAAATTTAAATAATTTTTTTTTCATAATTTTTAAAAAATTTTTAAAAAAAAATTTTTTTAATTTTGTTTCAAATTTTTTTTTAAATTTATTAATGAAAAAAAATGTATGACAAAAAAATTTTTTGCTAAAAAAAAATCGGATTAAAAGTATTTTTCCCGATTCTGACCCATTGTAGGTCCAAATTACTATAGCCTTGTATACATCGTTGCAATGAACGTTGAAATATCTATCATTAGATATTAGGGAATTCAATTAATCGGGTTTCTGGATTAATCGGTTAATCGAGCAAATAATTAATCGGGGTTTAGATTTAATCGATTAATAATCGGTTAATATTAAATTATTCGGTTAACCGAATAATTTAATTTTAAATTGAAAATCGAACCACAAATTTTGTATACTTATTTAAACATTTTATAAATAAAAACAACAAAATCATAAAAAACAAAGAAATCATAACAATTCAACAAAGAAAGTAATAGCAAAAAAAAATATGGTATCTGAGATCCTTTTTGAAACACATGTGAGTTTCTTTAGGATTTTAGTGAGATCTTCACTTAAAAAAGAATATAATTGAAATGTTTTCCTTTTAAACGATTTTTTCATTAAATTTAATAAAACTTGAGAAATCAAAAGTAAAGAATATCCAATTTCTCATATAAAATTCTCAATTATACCATTCCACAGTGGAAAATTTTAATCATTTTCGGATCAAAAATCTGTAACTTTTGAATGGATGAGGATTTTTGTAAGATTTTTGTTTTTCTTGAATAGGTGGGACTTTAAGCATTAATTTGCTTTTTTAATTATAAAAATGGAATCATAATAAAAAAAGTAATGAACGGTTGAAAATACATTTTTGATTTTTTTTTTAGTTTTTGTATAAAGGTGATATGTTAAGACAAGTAAAAGAGGTATTTTTATGTACTTTTTCATTAGTTTTAATAGTATTAACAACGGAGATTTGTTAACAGCCGTTTAAACTAGTTTTTTTTAGACTTTTAAGCCCCAATATTTACAATGCTCAAAGGTTGGATTTTTTGAAAAACATGTTCAGCTACAGTAGAGTTAAAATAAAACTCCATTGGTAGCAAATGTATGATGCTTAAAAAAATGCTTTCGAAATTTAAAGTTTAAAACCGTTTTCAAAGATTTTGAAACCCCCTCAACATTTTTAGTTTTCTTTAAAAAAACTTTTGTAGGGTAAGCCGTAGTACTTTAGTACCTCTAATTCACACATTTTTAGACCGATTTAAAACAATTATGGAGAGGCAAGGAATTAATCTTTCATAAAATGTATATTTCAAGAAATTATTTAAGTTTTTATAAAAAGTTTAGAATTTTCTTTATTTTTTTTTTTTTAATTTTTCAAATTCAACAATAGTTATTTTAATTTTTTTCTATGAAAACATACTTTTTGTGTACATTGTTTTAAAGACAAGTTTATAGTGAAAAAATCGAGACATTACTTGTTAAAATCGGTTTATATTTGCAAAAGTTATTAAACTTTTCGAACTTCGAAAAAATTTCGAATAAATTAAAAACAGTCCAACATTTGTTTGTATTGTTGTACTGTATTGTTTTGTATCTGTTGACAAAATAACTATAATTTCTGCAAATAATTGTGGCTTTACATCTTAGCTTTACGATAGAATTTGTTTGACAAAATCAATTATGAGATGCAGAAGAGGGACAAATATATATCACACTTGTTTCCTATTGAAAATTTTATTTTTTCTTTCACTCTGAAAACCACTTTTCAAAGGTTCGATATTACGTTTTTGAGAACTGTCATTTGTTTCATATCTATAATAATCTGTGTGGAAAACTATTGCTAGCAGTTAATGTTCCTGAGTTTCTATATAAAGTGGAACAAAAAAAATGTCGGTTAATCGGTTAATCGACACAAATTAATCGGTTTATTTGTTATTTGAAAATCGGCAATTTTAAATTATTCGAACAGTTAACCGACCAAAATTAATCGGTTAACCGATTAACGGTTAATCGATTGAATACCCTATTAGATATCCATATTGTCTATATTAATCCAGATATAGAAACAAAATAGGCAAAAAATCGAGGTTGATCCGGTTTTTTCCAAATATCTCAGCCATTTGTGGGCCGATTTTCTCGATTTCAAATAGCAACGTATCAATCACGTTTGTAAGTTATTTAGGGGATTTGGAAAGTTGATTTCAACCGACAGACGGACAGACGGACAGACGGACATGGATATATCGACTCCGTTATCTATAACGATCCAGAGTATATATACTTTGTGGGGTCGCAAATGAAAAATGTATAAATTACAAACGGAATGACAAACTTATATTATACCCTTGCCACTCATGGTGAAGGGTATTAAAATGTTAGTGAAAAAAAACCTTACCGTCTGAAAGCTAGTGCACAAGTGACAGCTTTTTTTTTTTCACAAAGTGTGTGCTATGTACGTATCTACGACTACATACATACATAGTAAAACCAAAAAGGTAGCTAGTGCACAAGTGACAGCTTTTTTTTTGCACAAAGTGTGTGCTATGTACGTATCTACGACTACATACATACATAGTAAAACCAAAAAGGTAGTCGTAGTTTTTTTCGATTTTAAATAATTATGAAAATTCCATTTGTTATTTCAGTTAAGTTTATTTAATAATCTATGTCAGGCAGAAATTACCGTTTTCATTAATATTCCATTACTGAAATAATAAGAAATACCGTTACCGAAATAAACCAAATTGGCGTAACCGGTACGTTTTCACGGTTTCGGAAGTCAACTTTGGTTTCTATTGATATTTTATCTAGGTTAGAGAGGAAAGTAACAAAATAACACTTTTTTCGTCCTCAAAGTACAAACCATAGAGAAAATATACATAGAGCGGAAACTAGAAAAAAACTCAAACAAACAAACTATTCAGAAAAGTTACACATACGAGTGTTGTTTTTGTTTTCACATATTTTTCTTTACTAATACATTCTCACCACTTAGGTTTCTGACAAGTGAGTTAGGTCTTTGACAGGATAGTTTGTGCTCTATGTGTATATACCGAACAAATTGTGTATAGAAAAACTGTAATACATAAATTTTTCGATAGAATAAAACTGTTATACAGTCGTTACAGGCAATTTTTCACAGAGGAATTTATTATAGCGAATTTGTTATTTTCAATAGAAAAAACTGTTCTACAGAAATTTATCTCTAGAAAAATTTGAAAACTGTTAAATAATTTTGTTTTTTAACTGTTAGAAAAGTGCTACGCAGACAATTTTCTGTAGAAAGAAACTGTTATACACAAATCTTTTATTTTAAATAAAAACAGTTTTACATAAAATTTTTATTAGAAAAAATAGTTTTTTGAGAAAAATTTTCTATAGAAAAGTCTTTATACACACAATTTTCTATAGAAGAAATCCCAAAATGTTCTACGAAAAAAAAAACCTGTTAAACACAAAGTTTTTTGAATTTCCAATTAATCTTGATTATCCGATTAATTATTATTCAATATACTGATTAGTCAATTAATCGTCATTGCTGATTAACCAAAACTATGATCAATCAATTAATTTGAATTTAAATTTTTCGAATTTGAATATTTTTGTTCAGAAAAAAAAAATTAAAAAAAACACAAGTTACACAAAATTCAAATAATTTAATTGCCCAATAAACCAGAAAACGATATGATAGCGAAAACTGTTACCTTTTGTCAACTGCAACTTATATAAAACTTATTTGTGCTAAATTTGGTTTGGATATTTATATAAGTCCCCGTCCACACTGTGAAACATTTGCGGCAAAACATTTTTAAATTCTCTTTTGAAACTGCATTCTTTACAGAACGAATATGAACGAATAAATGTGGAAGACATACTCAACAAAAACTTCATGTACATGAAACAGAGTACCCTTTTGCATTCATCTTTCCCTTTTCATCGACAAACTCAAATGTTTTGCAGCAGAGCTATATTTACAGATATGGCAATCGTATGGGGGCTATAAGAAATAATAGAACGATTCTATTCAATAAGCATAGTCCTTGTAACAATAGACAGGATTGTACCAAATTTTGTCGAATTATCTTTGAAATTGCGACCTGTACTTTGATTACAATGTTTACATAGACGGACGGACGGACATCGCTTAATCGACTTAAAAAGTGATCCTCAGCAGATTTAAGAAAGGCTTGTACCAAATTTTGTCGAATAATCTACGAAATTGCGATCTGTAGTTTCATTACAAGGTTTACATATACGGACGGACGCACATCGCTAAATCGACTCGAAAAGTGATCCTGAGTAGATTAAAGGTGGGTGTGGAGACAATATTTTTACACGTTACAAACATCAGCACTAACCCAATATACCCTCCCCACTATGGTGGTGTAGGGTATAAATATAATTTTTGGCATTAAATAGCATTCACATATGTTATCATATTTTTATCTTAAAAACGTTTTAGTTCCTTTAAAAGTATTCAAAGCAGGAAAACATTTAAATTGTTATTTATGAAATATGAAAAAATTACATTAAAAAGTTACTGTAATTAATTTTAGCAGCTAGAAACATAGAAAGTGCTACAACTTTACGAAAGTGGTTGCAAAAAATTTATGAGAGCATATTTTGGAATTAAGAATTTCAGATACATATCGTCGTCCCGAAGTTATCTTCATGTATATTACAAAATCAAAAAAAAAGAGTTAATACCATTTTCTGGGGTAAATTCTTAGATCTATCTATCTGTTCGATCCCCAGGTCTATATCCCTTATAATTTCTGAGATATTGTGGAGCTATTTTGTTGTATATCCATTTTTGGTAAAAAATGATTGTGTTATAATACCGTATGTGTCATTTTTGTGGATATACAATAAAAAGTGTATGAAATTTTGAAAATATAAAAATCTTGTTATCTTCACGTATGTGATTAAAATATATGACAAATTAAAAAAAAAAATAAAATTATGCTATTTTTATTATAATAGGCATCTCGATTCGTTCTATGTTCATGAATTATACAGCATAGAATCTATAATGGTTATTAACAATATTATTGTAATAAACTAAGAAATAGAAACAAGAACATAATAACTCAAAATATATCACTCGAGTTTAAAATTTCGTATTTAGCTGAATATTACAAATTTACATCAATAGATCAGAAAAGAATTTAACATCATTATCTGGAAGGTATACATATAGGCGTTCAATATCTTTCTTTTTGTCTTGATAAATATTTATTCTAATGCATGTACTTAATTCTTTTTCAAAAATTGTGTCTGAATTTGGGAAAACTCCACTTCTAGCTCGTTTTTTAAAACTTGATGATTGAAATTCGACTTCACTTATAGAATTTTATAGAATTTTTAAAGTAAGCTTTTTGGATTAATTTTGTTATCGATACCTAGTTTTAGGAGTCGGTCTATTGCACTATGTACAGTGTAAACCTCTTGAATTAGCTAATGTCCCGGCTCTGAACATTTTTGAACAATTGTTTTCAAGTTACTTCTTTACAAAATGTCAAGGAAATTTTATTTCTGTTATGCGGCACACAGTAGTCGCTCCTAAGAATGATATGCTCAATATTATAAAATCTTGCAATACATTTTCCAAAATTTTAATAATAAAGGGTTTTTTAAGCTCGACAGAACTTGCGAATGGTGTTAACCCTCAAACAAACTGTCTGTCATACTGCGCTCACTCTGGCAAATCATTATAAGTAAATTGACGGCTGTACAACGCTACCAAATTTAGTTTGAAAATCAGTCATTGATTCTCACAACTTATAGACGACTGTTTTATCGAAAAATTGCGTTCAGCAATGAGGCGTTTTTGGCGCATATGGAATGAGACCAATCCATACCAAACCCTATACACTTCATTACTTCCAGAAAAATGCAACATTTGGTGCGGCTTACATGTTGGTGGCATCATCAGACCTTATTTGTTCAAAAATAAAGCCGGAGCTCGCATGATCAATGATTTTTTGTTTGAAAATATGGATGACATTTAGCTGGGCGAAATGTGGTTTTATAAGGATAGTGCTATGTGTCATACGGCGACCACAACCATCGATATATATTCAAATCTAAATTAAGCGATAACTTGATTTCGAGAAATGAACCTGTCAATTGGCCTTCAATATCATGCTATTTAACACGTCTCGATTATTTCCTGTGGTCCCACTTGAAGTCAGTGGTATATGCTGATAAACCAGCAACAATTTACGCATTGGAGGCCAAAATAGTTCATGTTATTCATGTCATACCATCAATTCAATGTCACAATGCTCGAAAAAAGTGGCCCATAATTGGACGTCCATAATGCGTTTCATCAAAAACAGCCATATGCCCGAAATCATTTTCAAATCTTAATGCCATGTATTGATCTTTTGAATACAAATTTTGTTTGATTAAAATTTACTTTTTTGTGTTATTTTTTACAATTTTAATTATTTCGGGTTTAAAAAAAACACACTTTAGAACTAGCCATTTCCTTTCCGAGAGACCACAAAAATAAAGATTGGTAGTTTGTTTAATTGCTTACTAATTAATGTTAATTTAGCATACTGCAAGTATAACCCATATACGTGAAGATAATTTTGGAGAAAATAATGAGCGCAGTTTTTATCAGTACATTTTCACGCATGTGTCATAAATTAACAAATATTTCGTAAAAAGTGGCGTATACAACAAAATGGCAAATTTAGTTTGGAGCTAAAAATGCTTATAACTTGAAAAATTTCCTCCATGACTTTGGAAATTTTTACACTAATCAATGTAGAATTTCAAGGACTACATCATACAAAAATATCGAACCACTTTTTTCGACTCAATCTTTTTATATAAATCTTAGAAACTTTAAATTCGATTTCCCAAAAAAAATTTTCGGCAGTTACGTGAAGATAACTTCGGGACGACGATATGTAGGTTAAACCAGAGTTAGGATAAAAGAATCTAGTCTAAGCTAACAAAACTTAATATTTTCTGGCTTTTCTGACTAAAACAGTAAATTTGGCACAACTATTTAATTGAAATAAATCAAACTAAAATACGTTTAGTTTTAAACATAAATAAATACACATAGATGGGAAACTCTCCTGTCATAGACCTAACTCAGTTGTCAAAAACCTATGTGGTGAGAACAAGGCGAATTTATACAAGGTGGAGTCAGTCAATCAGCTGATAACTTTTTTTTCGCTTTTTGGTTCTAACAGTTGTCAAAGCTTTTATTTATATTTAAATATCTACATATTCTAAGCTTATTAACAAAATATTTATTTTTTACATATATAAGTAAAGCCCTCACTATTCAATTATCTACACTATATTAAGTTTTAACACATATTTGTTTAATTTTTAATTTTAGTTTTTTGACATTTGTTAAGACCAATTGTTGTTTTTGTAGAACTGCCACCACCTTGTATGAATTCGCCTTGGGTGAGAATGTATTAGTAGAAAAAACTATATAAAAACAAAAGCAACACTCGTGTTGTGTGTTTATTTTAAGTAATTGTTTTGTTTGAGTTTTTGTCCAGTTTCCACTCTATGTGCATTTCAGTATGGTTTTAAATTCTTTTAGTGATGATTTATGTTATTAATATTTTACCAAAAAAAAATCACAAATACAACTGCTCTCAATATAACAACTCATTCCGATAGGAATTATTTATTTATATTTTTATGATGTTTTTATTTTTTAATTTCTAACAATACTTTTATTATATCATAAAAACCAATTTGGCTATTATTCGTTTTCACCATAAATCCTATAGAAAATAATAGCTAGAATGTGAGACAAACAAATGCATACAATAAAAGCAACAACGAATTAAATTTATATCCACTTTTTTGTCAGCGCTGTTCACTAGGGTGGCTCATATGTTGGACTATGGAGCATCGACCCAAGGTCAAAAATTGTGCTGCATTATCAAATGCACATTTTAATTGTATGAAAAAAAAAAAATTCTATCATTAAGCCATAGAAATATAAAAATTGTCTGACATCGTTAAACCATTATAATTTGATACCAAACAATATACAATTTTATACATCTTAAATCTCAAATACAAATTTTTTTTAAACGAAATAACAAATAAAATTTTAATTTTTTATTTTATTTTAATTGTTGTTCCTACTATTTCGTTTATGGTCTTTTAAAAAACATTACAAAAATATTTGATATCAAATCAATTTCATCTGTTTTATATTTATATATATAAAACAAGTAAGAGAGCTAAATTCGGCTGTGCCGAATCTTATATACCCTTCACCAAATTATACTTTAAAATAAAATTTAAAAAATTTTTTTTTTTTTTATTTTTTCAAAAATTTTTTTTAAAAGTTTTTTCCAATTTTTAAAATATTTTTTTTAATTTATTAGTGAAAAAAATTTATGACAAAAGAATGTTTTTTGTGAAAAAAAATTCGGGTTAAAAAATATTTTTCCCGATTTTGACCCATTGTAGGTCCAACTTTGTATAGCCTTATATACATCGTTGCAATGGACTTTGAAATATCTATCATTAGATATCAATATTGTCTATATTTATGACTTAGTAATCGAGATATAGATAAAAAAATTGACCAAAATAGAGGTTGTCTCGAATTTTTGCTCATATCTCCGTTATTTATGGACGGATTTTGCTGATTTTAAATAGGAAACTTTTCGAAAGCATGTCTGATAGAATTATTGAGGATTTGGATCCCGAAGATATCTGCGGTCTTCAGAAAATTGATTTCAACAGACAGACAGACGGACATGTCTAAATCGACTCCGCTATCTATAAGGATTTGGCTGATTTTTTTTTTATTCGATTCGAAATTTTCAGGAGTTGGTTTGCAAAGAAAAAATGTTTAATACATTGCCTCCTTTTCATTTCTCACTTTTCTTAATAAGATACATTTTTTGGAGAAACTTGAAGAACTAACTTTAGTAAATAGCTACCGAGTGAAGCCAGAGCGATCAACTACTTTTTAATAATTTTTAGTGCTGAGGTCTAATATTGCTGTATTGACCACAGATTTCAAAGGGTTAACAATTTCCATAAAATACAAAATTATAGAAGTGTAAATTAGCAACTCGAAGAAACAATCAGAAATTAGATAAAAGGCTGTCTTTAAAAAAAAATAAGTTTAACAAATTTATAATCAAAAACATAATTTCCTGAGAGCTGTCACTTTTAAAATGGTTCCCACGCTAACCCACAATAAGTACAAGCGCTTAAACTTGCAATTTTAATCCTTTGAATTTTTTTTTTTAAAAAATTCGGATTATAATGGGTTGGAAATGTTTTTTTTTTTTCCAACATAAAATTTTTTATTTTTTCTGCAAAGCTCTAAACGTTATCCGAATTTGCTTTAATTTTCAGATGACAGAGAATTATCTTAGACTTTGGGAGCTCCACAAAGCAGAAAAATGCAATATAAGCAAGCAGTCAATGTATCCGTTATAGACACTAATTGTCACTAATGTCTAATACTTGGCTGACTCCAATTTATTTTGGACCATTTAACACGTATGTGCTCACTGTAATGCAAAGAGAAGTCAATTGGTTACTTTTTACATTCCAGGTAATCTAGCGAGAAGACAATTATCGCTTTAGTATCTCTAAGTAATCTAGAGTGTAGTCACTTTAAACGTTTATTTTGTACTGCACTTTTTTAAGAGTAATTCGTACAAACATATAATTCTCATACGGTTTATTTTCTTTTTGCTTACATGTACTCACATTCCATGCCTCCTACCTTGAAGTCAATTGTCACTTTAGTGTCTCTAAGTATTCTAGAGTGTTGTCACTTTAAACGTTTTTTTTTTTTTTTTTTTTGTAATGCACTTTTTATGAGTAATTCGTACCAATTTGTAGAAAAAAATTGTGTAATTCTCATACGGTTTATTTTCTTATTGCTTACATGTACTCACATTCCATGCCTCCTAGCTTGAAGTCAATTGTCACTTTAGTATCTCTAAGTATGCAAGATTGTAGTCACTTTAAACGTTTATTTTGTACTGTAAGACAGTAATTGTCACTAAAGTCTGACAACTTGGCTAACTCCAATTTCTTTGCAGAGCAGAGAGAAGCCAATTGGTTACTCTATACATCTATCGTATCACTTTGGTGTCTCTAAGTAATCTAGAGTGTAGTCACCATAGAATAAATATATAGAACGCAAGAATAGAGAAATGTTAATGAAAAAATTAACTTTCTTTTCACACATATAGGTGATACTATAATAAAATACATGTTAATACATTCTCATGAAATAGGTTTTTGACAACAGACTTAGGTTTCCTATCTAGTTGTCGTCTACGGTAGTAACTTAAAACGTATAGAGTGTCACTTTAGTGTCTCTAAGTAACCTAAAGTGTAGTCACTTTCAAAGTTTATTATGTACTACACTTTAAAAATAGTTATTTTACTCACTAAGGACTGAGATCGAAAAATTCTTAACATACATATATGTTAGTAAAAATGAAACCACTAAAATTACAATTTTGACTCTTTTTTTATTTGATTGAAATTATTGTTACAATTTACAAAACAAATATTATTTTTATAGTTCTAATCAATAGTGATGAAATTTTGAACCTTTTTCGGAAACCCTTCCATTATGGTTTTTATAGTGATTTCTGTCACTTTGTTCGAACAGGTTGTCCATCTCCGTTTAAAATCTATAGCACTTTTGGACATCTTTTTTGTGCTCTTTGAGCCCAATATCTCTCCATTGGACTCAGCTCCAGGCAGTTTGGAGGAATTGACTGTCTTGGAACAAATACCACATTATGCTTTTGAGTCCTAAACTTTTCTTCAACATTCCCACGAGCATCAGCAACAAAATGTTGACCCGAAAAATCTGCCAGCACATACGTTTCGTCATCCATTATGAAGCAGGAATATTTTTTTAAAAAATTTGACTTCAATTTCCGGGCATTTGCTTTAACTTTTCGTACCAAATAGTCCGAGCACTGAGCTAACCGGGCTGCTTTCCTACCGGATATGTTGGGAGCTCTTTTGAAAATGCTTTCTTTTTTTTTGGCTTAATCAACATTATGTGAACCATTCCTTATACATGAACCAGGTTTTTTATCAACGGGCAAGTTCATCCGGTACTGTTTAATAACATTGGAAACAGTTTGACGGCAGACCTTTGATTGTTTGGCCAACTTTTTGTAGGACCAAGTTGAGTTTTGTTGAAAATATTTAATAATTTTAGTACGCACTTTTTTCTGGTCACTAATTTTAATCAGATTAACAACAAATGAATATAATTGACATTAAACATAATAACTGACATGCTTTACAAAGGTAACATGATTAAAAGTTTTAATGAAAAACGTGTGTTAAGAATTTTGCGATCTCAGTCCTTAGAAGTAATATATTGGAGAGTTGAGGAGAATGGTTTGTTTACTAGCAATTTGACTGTCTAAGAGATGACTTTTTAATTTAATATTTAAGGTCAATTAGCAGCTGTATATTTTAAAATTACTAGTTTTGTAGCTGATAAAGTAACCAGTTCGGTAGCTAGTTAGAAAACTGGCGCTATATAACCGGTATGTAAATACAATGTATTGACTACTTTGAAGCAGATATCATACAGTTTCATTGTACTAAGAAATGGTCAATTGAGCCCCTGCTTAGAACACGCACCCTAAATGACAGTCTCCTAGAACTGCTGGGTTACTTTTGAATTCAACACATAAATATATGATTGTGATGGCGAGAGAATTGTTTATTGCTATTAAAAAGCAACAATAACAAAATAAAATATTCATTCAGCTACAAACTAAATTATACAGAGACATACAAACAAACACATAAATATACAAACACATGCAAAAACACACATACATAGTAAAACTATTCATGCCAAACATAAAAATTGCATTTATCCTTTTATAGAATGTTGTTGACTAACAATTGTACTTATACATCGTAAATAAGTACTTATACCAACATACATGCATATGTATATAGAGCTTTCATATATCATGAATTCCACAAAAAAAAGCACAGAAAATCATAAAAAAAAATGTTTGGCTGGGTTTCTCCGATTTTTACTATAAGTATTCTAAAAACTCATACTTTTTGGATTGCTTTTGATATTTCCATTTTTATTATTTAAAGTTTCAAAAAAACTATAGGTTTTATTCAGTTTCAATTTTCCAAAAATGTAAATCGCGAATAAGATCAAGAGCTTTTCCATATTAAAAGAATTAAAAATTTAAATCTCTAAAGAGTATGTGTTTACCGAATATGATCAAAATTAGAAGACCCAAGTTCAATTTGTTATGGAATTCATGATATACATTAGAGTGACCCCCAATAGAGAGTGGTGTAAAGAAATTTTCACTTTTAGATTAAATAGTATCTAACAGTTATTTTTTTAATGCAAGCGTTTGAAGAGCTTTATTAAAGAACAGATTTAAATATTAGTTCAAAAGTAATAACATGCTATTTGTTTATGATATGGAAAAGCCTTTAAAAGAAAAATCAAATAATATTTCAAAATAACTCCAACAATTCTTGAATTTGAAAAATTTTTCAAAATAATGTTAGCTGCAAATAAACAGAGTCATCCTATGTTACTCATACTTATATAAGGATACACACATGCAAACACGCTCTTATGCAAACAAACACATATAAACAACACTGAAATATGAATAAATTATTAAAGAACGCTCTACTCCAACTCTAGTATAATGTATATTCGTGCTTTTATGCAAATCAATTCAAAATGCTGACAAACGTATACAAACACCAGAACACATACATAAACTTTAATATTAGTTGATTTTACTACAGTAAAGGTTTGAGCTGTTATTACACTGAAATACATTTTAAGAGACAACTGAAATAGGAAAAAACTATATTTCAATATTTCATTCGAGTTGTTATTTCCAAGAAATAAATTTTTACACCAAAATTAAAAAAAGTTCTGAGAATTGTCACAATTTCAATTTGTTTGAGCACTGGACATATTATTTCGCTCATTTGCTGCAATAACGTCATAACTCAAAATCCATGTTTTTTGAACTGAGTAATACAAAATATGCGCCGCACAGTGCATTGTTCCCATATAACGATGGGACAAAAATAGAAGGAGTTGTCGTAGACTTTTGAAACTTGGTATGTTTATTTGTATTTACTGAATAACTTTTTGGGTTGAATAAGATTTGTCCGTCCTCCAGTCTTTCCGTCTCCATGTCCGTCTTTCCATGTAAATTTGTTAATTAAGGTACAGGACGCAATTTTAAACATGTTCCAATGATATTTGGTCCACATCACTTTTTGGACCCAAGGACAAACTCTACTAATTTTGCTTATAATTGGTTCATGATTTCACCTAGCCTCCGTACAAATGTCCTCCAGAGCCAGTGTTGCCAATTCTTAGTGAACAAAAAGGGCTAAATAGTTAGGAAAAAAAGGCTAAAAAAAGGCTAAAAAGTGGCTAAAAATGGGCTAACATTTTTAAATTAAAGAACACATACATTTTACACAAAAAACTACTTAGGGTGATTATTACAACTTGCCTTTATGTTCGCAATACTAAAAGGTAACTTTAAGCTACCTTCTTCTATTACTTAAAGTTACCTTTTACTATACCGAACTTAAAGACAAGTTGTAATAATGGCCCTTAGAATGTTACATTAGGTTATGCCGAATAGACAAACAAAAATGTATGAATATAACAAACGTTCAAATGGAAGAAAATAAGAATATTTATTCTTATTCTTGGCCACACTTGTATCATATGCCGATGTTTTCAAAATCTCGTATTTATCACCCGGCCTGCAAATTTTTTATATGAAAGACAAATTTTAAAGAAATCCTTGTGATAACTTCGAAATCGATGGAGAAACTTTTGATAAGTGAATACAAAACATTCTAAATATTATACACTACGTCGGACAGAATTGATTTTCATTGATTTTTGCCATTAGTTAGTAAACATATCAAAACTAAGGTAGCCAAAATATTTGGTCAAAATATTGGCAATTACGGGTGTGGCATGCTGGTAATCATAAATTTTTAATTTAATTTTAGAAAAAGTTAATTTTTAATATTTGATCAGATATAAATGATCACAGCAAAACTATTATCGATAATTTTTTTCTAAATTGGTTGGATTGTAGTCTTTAAAAATGATATACATGGCCTGTGTAAGGTGTTATAAAATATTTTTTAAAGTACTATATTTACGTCAAAAACGGCCGGACACGCCCGTATATATTTTTTAATATTATCAATTTTTCTTCAAATTACGCAAATATTCTCTATATTATCTATGGCATTTTAATTTTAATTTTTATTTAAATCTTTGTAGTCGTTTTCATTTTACCTGCTTATATTTATAAGTCTAATATAAGAGTAGCTTTAACTATGGAAGTTCAAGAAGTTATCGGCACATTAAAAAAAATACTAAAATATCTCAATCGTTTCAAAGTTACAGAGTTTTGGCCGATGAAAAACAATTCTGAGCAACTGTGCGTCCCAGGCAAGAATACAACATGTATATTGAATGCGCCCTTGATGCAAATAATAAAATACTCGAGCAAAAATGTAATTATATAATTTGAGACCTAAGCAAGTTTGAAGAATATATGGAAGGTTCCAACAATTAGTGCTCAACATTAATGTTTGTCACAATTTTCCTGCCAATATGTTTGAACTGATTTTATTAATTTCCAACAGCAAAAAATTTAAAATTATTAGAGTAAATACATAAGTATTAATTTAGCCATAAAAATTACTAAATGAAAATAAAAAAGGCTAAAAAAATGGCTAAAGGCTAAATTGATTTTTTTGAGGCTAAACGAGATTGAAAAGGGCTAAATTTAGCCAGAAAAAGGCTAAATTGGCAACACTGTCCAGAGCACAGTGGGCGAAATGAAAAAAAAGTGGAAATAAATCTGTATCTTCTAAACCAACAGTCGGATGTTAATAGGATTTCGCACGGCTATAGAGGAGGGGTAGCTGAGTTTAAGTTTTAAATTTTGACTTTAAACACTAAGGTGAGGCGGAGCCACAAGGCTTTAAATCGGGGTAATTCTGGTATATGAAAAATTAAAAATGATGCCAAATTTTTGTTCTCCATCCGATTTATGTATGTAGAATCTAAGAAGAGAGCTAAAAAAAATATTGCTTGAGCTATGATTTATATTCACATTTGAAAATTTAAATATCAAGTTTTTTGCTAATAGCAGATCCAAATCTCTCCCAATTTTGTTCAAATATATATTTTTGAATTACCAACAAATCTATTAGTATTAGGAATGAAGTAAAAAAGAACTAACATTTATCTTTAGTTATACAGAAAGAAAAAAAATACCATTCTTGAGATTTTTTGAAAGTTTTTTGGGAATTGTGGGATTCTCAATAATAATTCATATTGATCAAGAATGTCTACATTAGTGTAAAATTTCAATAAAAACGATTCATAAACAAAACTTTTATTTCATTTTAAAAATTTAAATTTTCCAAAAAAATCAGATACCATTTTTGATTCCTATATTATTGAAGAATGTTTTCTATCTATTTTTAAATTCTTAAAAATTGTTTACATTTTTGAAGAGAAGATACATATAAAATATGTATAAAATAAAATTTAAGTAAAAATTTTGAATTTAGACCTATTTTAAAATGAATTTTTTTTAAGTTGTGGCAAAAAGTTGGCACCAATCTTTTCACGACCCTTTTAACAACACTATATACTAAGAAAAAACAAAATAAAAAAATGTCCGATTTTATACGATTTTCTTTTTTTTAAATTCCAACCAACTTTTGTAATTTTTGAATTTTTTTTTTTAATTTTTTTTTTTGACCGATAAAAAATAATTTTTGTCGAAATCTTTAATAAAAATTTTACTCCTGCCAAATTTGGAAAATTAAAGAACTAAAAAAATAAAAATTTAAACTCATTTTTAAAAAAATTTATTTTTGAGAATTATTTTTTTGAAGCAATTCAATTCATTTTTTTATTCATTAATTTTTTCTTAAATTTGACTGACTTTAGTAAAATGTCATAAAACATTCAAAGCCGTTTTTATCGAAACTACTTTTTTAGAATTATGACGTTGTTGCAGCAAATGAGCGATTTATTTGATTATTATAGAAATGAAACGAAAAAAAATGAATTTTTAAACCTTTACTCTTCTATATTCGAAAATATTTGGTATACATGTTTTTGTCACCGCAAGTTAAATTTATCAGCCACAACAGAAAAATTTGGTCATTAAGACTAAATGATTCGTTTAGCTACAAATTTGGTTATCACAACCAAAACAGTTTTTTCTGTGTATGTAAAAGTTAAAGATGAATAAAGCCGTGTGTCCACTACCAAGTTTTCTTGCGGAAGTTACTTCCAGAAGTTTTTGTTGCGTAAACACGTATTAGAAGTCGACTTCACAGTTTGCAGAAGTTACTTGCAGCAATTATGTGGAAACACCTGTTTGTTGCTTTGCTGGAAATAACTTGAACGACTTGCTGTGAATTGCAAGTGTTTTGAGGACTTGCAGAAAAAGTCGGGTATACATCGGGTAAACGGTTTGTGGTATTATTTCCTGTTTCAGTTTTGTTTAGTGTTTTGTTTTGTTGAGTTCTTTTCCATATTTATAAAAATGAACAAAAATAAATTCATTTGGAGTAATGAAAAAAACACATCCAAGAGTAACTAAATACCGGTCTCATTTTAGTATCCAGCTTTTGAATACTTGATTGAATTAAAGATAATATGTATTCAAAATCATCACCAGACATTCTCAGGAAATTTTTTAGCGGCATCGAATCTTCGGTACGCAATTCTTCAAGTAATGTATTTTGAAAACTAATTTCTCACCCAAATACTTTTTTTGTTTCTTTTTATTAATTTGTTTGTTTTTTTTTATTAAGTATGCTGTCATTCGTACAAAAAGCAAACTCTACTGCAAACAGTACTCACATTGTGTGAAAACACGCCTGCAATTTCTTGCACCGAGTTCGTCGTAATAACTTCTAAATACTACTTTTGGAAGCAGACTTCCGCAAGTTTTGGTTTGAGTGGAAACACTTTAGCAAATACTTGCAGAAGTTCTTCCGCAAGTGACTTGCGAGTGGACACACGGCAAGTCTTAATCTTAGTTTTAAGTTAAAAATTTGGTTAAATGACATTACAGCATATAAGTCCCAATTCTCATGATACTAGTCTTACTAATAATCTTATCAAAATTTTTCTTTGAACTTTTATTGGCATTCACACAATGTACTTATTATTGTATAATTGTCAAAATAGACCTGTTTAAAATTATGAATATGAAAGCAAAACGAATTTCAATAGTACGTGCTTTTGTGAACTCGTTTCTTTTCCCATCGTCTTTCTCACCTAATAACTTACAAGCTGATCAATAAGACTTGAATCGTGAGAATTGGAACTAAGTAATAATCTATATAGACATTTAACATTAGGGTTTCTACGCGTGAAAATACCCTGAAATATTTTTTTAGATATTTTCGGGAATTTCTTTATAAGTTTTCTTCTTAAATTTACAATATGAATTATTTCATTATATCCATACAACACATTCATTATATCTAACAACACATATTCAGTCGGCAAAGAAGAATTCAACTCAGACCTTTGCAGAAAAATTTAATTCATTAAGAATGAATCGAATTGAAAGAGTTATATGTTCTTAAATGAATTATTAAGGTGTTTTAAAAAACTCGTGCAAAATTGAAAGCGGCTGAAATTCACTTAATTGTTAATAAATTCGAAAAGAATCAATTTTTCATGAGTTTTTTTAAATATAAAAATTTGCTTTTTTCACGTAAGTCCGAAACTACTGAGCCGATTGAAACGCAATATGTAAACAGATTAAAGGTTTTGTAAATCTCAACTTTTTGAAGTTTATTTAAATAATATCGGACTGGATATTATTAAAATAATAAAAATGGGATATCATAAATTATGTGGAGAAACGTCTAACAAAATTTATAATTTTACTTAAAAATTAAAAAAAAAATAAATAAATCTATCCATAGAATTTAAAAATTTTACCATTCTTGTACTTAGATAGCCATGATGCATCAAATCTATATAGTGGTTAGTCAAGCCTTTTTATCCTGTTGACCTGTGTTATTTAATTTTTTTTTTCTTTCATCAAGTTACCTTTGTAAAGCATGTCAGTTATTATGTTTAATGTCAATTATGTTCATTTGATGTTAATCTGATTAAAATGAGTGAAGAGAAAAAAGAAGGAATTTTGTCGAAAAGTTTAGGACCCAAAATCACAAAATTTTCCCAAAAAGTTCTTGGTATGGCAAGCAATCTGCAGTTGAGGCAAAAGAAGCCAAACATTTGTTACAAAAGGCTCTATAAATACCGAAATTTACATCAAGGAATGTTTACAAAAGAGGAGGCTTCTATTCATAAGACTTTTTAATGTCTCCACTTATTTTTAGCCCGATTTGGCATCCAGTCACTGTGGTAAGAAAGGTCTTGAGTGGTAAAAGAACAATAATGTGGTATTTGTACCAAGAGAGGCAATTCCTCCAAACTGCCTGGAGCTAGGGCCAGTGGAGAGATATTGGGCTCTTGTTAAAAGAGAATTGAAGAGCACAAAAAAGGGGTCCAAAAGTGTGGTAGATTTTAAACGGAGATGGAGTACTTGTTCGAACAAAGTAACAGAAAGCATTATAAAAATCTTAATAGAAGGGTTTCCGGAAAAGATTCATAAATTCATCACTAGTGATTAGAACTATAAAAATATTTTGTTTTTATAAATTATAACAATAATTTCAATCAGATAAAAAAAGACTCAAAACTGTAAGTTTAGTGGTTTCATTTTTATTAACATATATGTATGTTAAACATTTGTTGATCTCAGTCCTTAAGTAAAAATTTATATAGACATTTAAAATAACAGATTTAGTCGTAACATTGGGGTATACGTTTTCTTCTCAAAGTTACAATATTCAGATTCATTGCGATGGCATGATGAAGATTTAATTATATCCATATCAGTTTGCAAAGAAGAATTACCGTTGAAATAATCGATTTTTTTTCAACTCAAGCTTTCAACTCAAGCCTTAGCAGAAAAATGTGATTCATTAAGAATGAATCAAATTGAAAGTTTATGTTCTTAACTCTTTCACGACCGTAAGACTAATTCTTGAACAATTCTTGAACACAGTACCAATAAGACTGTAAAT
Source organism: Calliphora vomitoria (assembly GCA_942486065.2). NCBI lineage: Eukaryota > Metazoa > Arthropoda > Insecta > Diptera > Calliphoridae > Calliphora > Calliphora vomitoria. The sequence goes on from OW818029.2 coordinate 39,169,572, forward strand.
TTTCGAAGACAATAAAAAATAAATGCTGTAAACGAACTTGTTTTACACACTTTTACGAACTAATTAAAATTAAAATGGAACCCATTCTTTTTTTCGTTATTTAGTTATTCAATATTTTTGTGTTGAGACACCGGTATCTCCGTGGTCGTCAAAGGGTTAAAGGAATTGTTAAGGTGCTTAACATTACAACTTTTAAGAATACATATTCATCAAAATCTTTAATAAATTGTAGATATTTTTTGTTAGACATCCTTTGTTCAAGAACAATTTTTTTTTTTTTGTTCAATATCCTGTGTTCAAAAGTAAAGCATTTTTAAGAAAATATGTTGAAACTAGATTACATAAACATTACTATGATACCAAAATTGTATATATTTCCTGATCGTGCACTCTCTCGATTCCATGTGATCATTATGTTCTTAATGCTGGTTTATGATATAAATAGTCTTTCAATAATGTTTTTATATAAAGATAATATTTATGTATTGATATGCCCACTATTACAAATCAAATGAAATCATTTTATAGAACATGTGTCAATACCATAAGTGTCCATGGAAGATATATCATTTTTAAACAGTTGTCACAAGCTACTTGCGTTATGTTCGGCATCGCCTTATTATTAGAGTATCCATACGGTTTTAACCGAAACCGAAACCTCGGTTTTTCAAGGCCTAAAAGGTTTACACTTTAATATATTTTCACTAGAATAATTCAAAATTTAGAAATGAGAAACAAACTTTTTCATCCAATTATTCATCCAATATCTCTAAAAACAGATCGATAAAAATATCTTAAGATTTGTTTAAATTTTTTAAATTGTATTACAATAATTACTTCAGATGATGTAGCAGGCAACCTTTTGCAGGTTAAATAATGCAAAATTTTTGAAACAAAGTCTTAGTTATTTTCAAATCACCTTTCGTGAATTCTAACTCATTCAGAATCATTTGTGCCTAATTTTAAGGTTTATATTCAAAAAGTTCCTTTACAATAAATCAATAGTAACATTAATTATCCGTTTTGAATTCGCATTTCTAGGTCCATCGTTATAAAATATTCAAAAAGTACTACTAGTTCGAAAAAGTACCTGCAATTTCCCTTTTTTATATTCTAACTCAGTCAGGATCATGTGTGTTTAATATCCTGCTTATAGGTTCATTATTATAGAAATTTCAATAATAGTTTATGTTACCTCAATATAATTTTGCCCTCTATCCTTGATTATTTATTTACTGTATATACAATAAGTAAAATAATTTATTATAATAAAAAGTACCATGAGAAGAAAAAGTAAAAATTTTCCACACTTAAACCACTGTCAAGTTTGAAGTTTCAAAGTAATTTCCTGATTCTAGGTTCAATATTACAGAAAATTCATTTTGAAGAACGAAAAAGTACTCCTTAGTTTGGTTTAGTTCTCCATTTTTGATATTATAATACAATTGAGCACCCTATTGTTGATTATTTTTTTACTGAGAAGCATATTAGCCAACTTTAACTAATTTACTATATGAAAAAGGTACCATTAAAAGAAAAATGACCAATTTTCCTTTATCCTCGTAAACACTCGTCAAATTTGAACTTAAAATTTGTTTAGCAGTTCCTATATTATTAACTGATTTAATAGTTAATAAATTATCACAAAACCTAACCTAAACCGATCGCTTTAAAATTTTTTAAAACCTAAACCGCGGTTTTGAAATTCTTCGGTTTTTTGGAAAATCTACTTATTATGCTATTCCTAACATGCTTGAAAAGCTAGGCATGAATCGAAATGATCTTATCTTCATTAGTGCTAGTTCGCAAGTTTACTTGAGCAAATCTTGAGTTTATACAAGAGATAAGAAGAAAAAGAGGAAAATCTTTCCATCAAGATACAAGTTATATTTGAAGTCAGTTCTTATTAATATTACATTTTTTTTTTTTAATTCTTGGACTAAAATAAATAAAAAAAAAATGTTTATATTTTGTTAAAATTTTCATAATCATTTCATAATTTTGAATTTGATTATTTTTCACGACTAGGCGTATAGAGATTTTGGAAAAAACAGTTTTTATTAGTTTAGATTTTGTTCGAAACATATACATATACATAGATTAAAAGGACTTACAATTTTTGCAAAAAACTACAACATTTTGAATATTTTTGGGCATACACAAGGGTATTTCAAAGATCTTTCTACTAATATTTCAAATGTTTCCTTTCTTTTCTAAGACACAGTTTCTTAGAATAAATTAAACTTTTATTTTAGATATTAAACAGCCCACTTTGGAGATCCACCCACAACTTCCCAGATGTACCAAAATACACAATGTTCATCAAGTCAACTCTAAAACACCTCATCTCTAAACATGCGAAATCTCATTAAGATAACTCATACGATTCACAAGTTACAGAACTTACAAATATTGATTGATTTTACTACTAACAGAATAAACTTCATGACATTTATGTTCATCAGTTTAGTACAAAAATTCCCATGCGCTTCGGTTCAAAGTTTTAGTATAAATAGCTGATGCACACGCGTCAAATGTCTACAAACAGATACACACACTTGCGTTCCTGTTAAATAGTAGAATTTTAGTCATTACTGTGCATGCCTCAGAAAAATAGAATTTAAATCCACCACAACTGTCTTGTGTGTGCTTAAGTATTGCTTTGTCAACGAAAAACTCACCTAATTTTGGACATGCGCAATGTGCATTCATTTTCAAGTTTTGTTGAATATTTCGTTTACAGTTTTAGTATAAATACAAGCTGTATGCACTCAGCGATATTTATATTGGTTTAGTGCACCAAACTGTAAACAGTACAAACGGAATTTGCAAATATAAAAGAAAAATTATTTAAAAGATGAAGTTTTTTTAATTACGAAATGATTATATCAATGAGATTAATTAAATTAAGTCTAATACATTTTATTGAAATAATTTTCAATCAATTTCGTAATTAAATAAGCTTCGTTTTTTTAATAATTTTTTTTATTTGTTTTTATCTCTTATAATTTCCTTATAAAATTGAAATTTTAAAATTTTGCCAAACCTTGGTCTGGCTTTTTAAAAATATAGGTCGTAATTTTGCACCGAGTAGACTCAAATTTTTGTTAGTTAGACAACTAAATTACAAATAATATACAAAAGAATTCAGAACAATATCTATTATGGATACAAAAATAAACAAAAATGTTTGCTGTTTTTTTTTTGGCGAAAAGGACATATAACAATTTTATGTTTTTGTTTAAAGTATCATTACTGGAAACATTTTGATATAAAAAACATTCCCTATTCTTGGAATATGTTGCCCCTACACCCTTCGGAATTTGACCCATTTTTTTATCAACATTTCAACTTTGGGCCACATGTTCTAAAATCTCAAAGCTGGGGTCAGAAATCGGGAAGCAGCTTTGTAAAGCTTGATGTATGCCCAATATATTTTTGACTTTGAAATATTTTTTGTATGATCAAAAATTAACTTATCTAAACAAAATAATGAAATTATCAACGTTTTTTAAATTTGTCATTCTAAACAACAAAGTGAAAAAAACTTATCAAAAGGTCAAAGGGAAACCAGAAATTCCCAAAAATTGGAGTGAAAATCCCAAAAATTGTATTTTTTACAATTTTCTACATAAGGTCCACTTTTCCTTTGTGGATGGGAAAATACTATGAGGATAAATAGGGCATACATCAAGGTTTCCAATGCTGCTTTCCGATTTCTGATCCCAGCTTTTAGACTTTAGAATATATGGTCCAAAGTTGAAATTTTGATGAAAAATAGGTCGACTTCCGAAGTGCGTAGGGGCTACATGATCCCAGAATAGGAAATGTATTTCATACCAAAATGTTCTCCGTAAAGGTACCTTACAGATAAACATAAAATTGTTATATGTTATTAAAAGAGGTTTTTTTAATAAAAAAAGAGTTAAGTCATTTTTTCGCCAAAAAAACAGCAAATCTACTATTTTTTAAATTGAAAATAGTTTACTTTTGGATCCATAATAGATATTGTTCTGAAATCTTTTGTATATTATTGGTAATTTAGTTGTCTAACTAACAAAAGTGTTATAAAGAATATATAAATATTTCTAAATGTTATACACGTAACGACACATATATGAATGATAGATTATATAAACAAGTCTATGGTCAAATATAATTATCCTTTAAATTTTCCTATTTACTTATAGCCGACATCGATACTGTAGTTTAAATTATTGACATTTATAAATTGAGTGTTTAAGTGCATGTGTTTGAGTGTGCATGTGACAGTCAGTGAATGTGGGTATGTGTCCATATGTTTAGAGCGAGAGATAATCGTAATTCAATATTATTATTGCATTTTATCATTTGTTGTATCGTTGTATTTCATATTGAGGTTTTTTTGTTTTCTATTTTATTTATGGCATTGTACATTGTGTCTCTTTCTCTATACTACACATACTTAAAACCGGATATACATACAATTGCAAATGCAAACATGCACATGCTTGTTTTAGCGTATTTGTGTGCTGGGTAAATATCCTATAAATTGTACATTTTGTATGCAAATGTTGATTATCACATTAATACATATTTAAGTCTATATAAATAAAACCAATTCGAATTGCACTATACGGGTATATGAATTTGTATTTTATATTTAATTTCCTTTTTTTTCTTTTCAAAATTGTCAATATATTTTACTAATGAATTGTTTAGATTAAAACAAAATACGTTCATATATATTAATTTAAATGTGCCTAATGTATTTTTGTGTATAGTATGGGAATGCACAGATAATTAATATAAATTTGAATATTGTATTCGAAAGAACTGAGATCGAAAAAATGTTAGCACACACAAATACATTATTGCTTTATTAACAGAAATTGAAACGCTCAACAAAGGAATTTATGAACATTTATCACAAAACCTTCCCGATACATGCTCATAATTGGTTGACACTTGGCTGCGACATTTTCCTTCAGCAGTAGCAACACAAAAACTTTACCCCAAAAGCTTCAAAATATCTGACATGAGGTATTAGTCAATATATTGGCTCTTGTCTAATTATATTGTTTTTCTACTAGAGTTGCTTCTCAGAGCACTTTCTAAACATTACAGGTATTACGTATGCCTATCTTTCTCCCGATCCAGTTTAATGATCCAATTCTGTTGACGAGCGCTTTGTTCCAGAGCGAAAATCTGGTTGTTATGGGAATTCTTTTTTTACTTTTGTGAGTATTATAAAATCCGTGTGTATATTTGTATAAAATATTGCTCCCTTATGATTTCATTGTTTCGTATAAGTATTAATTTTATTTATATCATTTATTTTATATTCAATGTTTTGTTGTTAGTTTATATATTATAATGTGCATTTAATTGAATATTTATAGCAAATTGTGTATTTATTTATATTGATTTTCATTATTAAACATTTGTTTGTGCAACACAATAAGTATTTAAACAAACAACTTCATAATTCATATAATCATACAAATTTTCATTCTTGCGAAAACTATTTTTGTTTAATCTATTAAAATATATATTAAACGAAATATTTATAATAAAACCTAAATATTAAAAACAAGTAAATGCAAACAAATTTTATTCATTATTTATTACATCTACAGATAAAGGATGTCTCAAAATTCATGCAAGATATGTTTTTATCGCCATTTGTACAGTAAAGTATTGCCCCCAAAATACTATTTGACAGCTGACAGTTAAGGGAAATGGAGCATTGTAGGAGAACACAATGCATTTTCATTTATTCACATTTACACCTTGATGACTTTGTAAATCGTCAAAATTGCCGCATTTGGGGTTCAGAAAACTCATGCATCTTCAATGTTTAAATGTTTGGTAAGGTATTTTGCCTGAAGTAACTGTTACTAGTACTCGATATCGTGACATTGTAGCTGGGTTCTTGCTGCCTGAATTGGAAGATATTGTTATGAACATATGGTTTCAACAAGACAGTTCATGAGTCATTTCCTGGTCGTGTGATTCACCACGATTGAATTTCAATTTTGGTCTCTGCCAACAAATCCACAAACAGCCGAACATTGAAGGTGAAAATTCAACGCTGCATCAATGAACTTCATCAGCCACATTTATGCAAAATGGTCAAAAGAATGCATATGAGCAAACAAAGCAAATATACCAAACATAACCCAATCATATGTACTTTACGATTCAATATAAACTAATAATCTAAAGGAAAAAAATTGTTTTACATTTAAATAAAATTTTATGTAAATTTTGTGCCACCCTTTATTTAAGCATTTGATATTAATCTCTCGAAAAATAGAGGATTATTAGTTGCAAAATAAATAAACTATTATTAAATCTCGAATAATTATTAATATTTAGTTATCAGCAGCCATATACATATCTAAATCCTAAATATATTGAAAGCTGTAGTCAATCAATATTAAAAACATAAATAAACAGGATAATTTATGAAACAAATTACTACAATTTTATGCATTATGCTTTATGAAATATTCCTTAGCTTAGTGTGCATAAGTGAAAATTTAAAATTTAGATGTTTACATTAGAGTAAAAATACAATAATGGCGTAAAAAAAGTTTTAAATTATTTCCTTACTTCTTCTTGTTAAACTGTGGTATGCAAAAATCCTACTGATATCATAAACGTTACTCCATTGCCTTTTAAAAGACTTTAAATTAACAATAAGAGAGTCAAAACGATAAAGAAAAAAACTTGTCAGCAAATAAGCAGATTTCCCAACAAATATTCGCTTGTGGCGAATCTTATATTCCCAGGGGTTATATGGGAAGTAAGGTCAATTAAGAACCAATCCTAAGGCAGAACTTGTATGGGGACTTGGGACAAATGTAGCCCGGTTTGTGCATAATCAACATATTTATGACTGCTTAAACAGTATTCCGGGGCGACATTTGTGTGGTCTAGGTGAAATCTTGGACCGATATTGCGAATTCTGCCAGGTAGCTGATTTTTTTCGCCGTATTGTCTTTTGAATACACAGACAGACGGACGGACATAACTAGATCGTCTTAGAGTCTTCTGAGTACCCAGAATGTTAAGCGAACCAACTTTTGAAATCGATGTCTTCCGATCGGGATGAAATTTGCAACAAGGTCCTATTAGATAGGAATTCAGACGCAATTTTCCAACAAGAACTATCTGAACTAACCTATTGTTCTTACCAAAAGTTGTCCGAAATAGTTTAAATTGCTATTCCTTCAATCTTTCAAAAAAAAAAATTAAAAAATATATAAAAAATTTTTTAAATTTTGACTTTTTTTCAAAATAGGTCCTTTTTTCTGAAAAGAACGCTTAGATATTTCTCTTGAATCGCTTAATGAGATGCGAATTGGATATCTATAAAAATAAAATTTTTGTAAATCAAGACATAACATTTTTGACCTGTTATTTTGCAAAATCTAAAACTTTGTTGACTTTTTTTTCACAATGGGCCCTTTTTAATTTTTTTATTTTTTTTCTCAAAAGAAAGTTTAGTTCTTTTCCTTTAAACCTCTAACTCGCAAACTTTACAAAGCTGAAAAAAGTTGTCGAATAATTTGTTTCACAGATTTTAGGGTATTACGGTGAAGAGTGCCTCAGGGCATTGTTGCCGATGGATACAAAAAGTAAGAAAATATGTTTTACTTTCTACGATGATACTCATTAAAACAATTGTTGGCATTTGAGAATTGTTGGCAAAAGATCGCACCTTGAGCAAATACACTGTGTTTCCTACTTTTTGCATAGTTTGCACCATTTTTTTTGGCTAACCAGATTGGAATATGGTCGATATTGCCTTAACGATGTCATTAACTGGATGTTTTGCTTTTTTTCCAACTTTTGAACTTCCTGGCTTTTGACCTTATTGTGGAGTACCAACTGATCATGAGTCAAGGCGGATAATTTAATCCGACTGCGGTCTCTATCTGCCATTCCTATAATTTTATTTTTTTTTTATATGACAAAAAATATAACAAAAAATTAAAAAAAAACTATACAATAAAACACGCCGATAAATTTAGTCACAACCCGCAACAATGCCCTGAGGCACCCCTTAGTTTTTGTTAATTGTTTAACATTTACAAATTCATAGACTGAAAGAAGAATATTTTACCTTTTGGGAAAAAAATATTTCGAATACATCGAGCGACTAAAAGTTTGTAAAACTTTGATTTAAAAAAAAAATCACACACAAAATTTCAAGTGCAAAAATTATGACATCATTCACAAAACTGCTGACAGAACAAAAACTAAAAGTCAGAATGCATTTCGACCTTCGGAGAAAATGTTAACAAATCTGTAACTAAAGTCACCGTTAAATTTAAAAAGGAAAAATATAATTACTTTTTGAGATAATTGGTGTTTCGTAAAGCATGCCTTGAGGCACTCTTTTGCGGGTTGGAGGGTTAAGAGCATTTTGGTTGGTGAGTGGGATATATATCAAAATAAATATTTTGTAACTCAAAACATAAAATTGTTGACCTTTTTTTTGCAATATCATCTAAAACTTTCTTTTCAAAATGGACACTTTTTTAATATTTTTTTGCTTTTTCTTCAAAATGGGCTTATTTTCTGTATTTTTTTTTTCTCAAAAGAAAGCTCAGGTCTATTCCTTTAAGAAGCTTTGGTCGCTTAGTGGGATGCGGATATATATCAAAATAAGTGTTTTGTAACTCAAGATATAAAATGTTTGAGTTAAAACACATTTATTTAGATATATATCCCACTTGCATCCCACTGAGACCAAAAAGCTCTTAAAGGAATAGACTTAAGCTTTCTTTTGAGCAAAAAAAAAAAATACAAAAAAGAGGCCCATTTTGAAAAAAAAAAGTCCAAAAAGTTATTGATTTTGCAAAAAAAAAAAATCAAAAATTTTATATCTTGAGTTAGAAAACATTGGTTTTGACACTAAATTACCTAATGTTAAGAACTATCAAATGCTTTATCTTTTGAAAAAAACTTTGCTTATCTTTACGAATAGGGCTGAATATGCCAAACTCTCCAAGAAGAGGAGTTCGTCATCAAATATAAGTTTCCTGATAATGAACTAGCTTATTCCCCAAGGGATATATCAAGGTTGATGGCAAAATTAACGGGACACTGGACGTTAGGCAAGCATGCCAATCGTCTGGGACTCCCTTTTAACGACCATTGTCGTAGCTGTAAGGATAGGGAAAAAGAGGTAACAATTTTCCACCTTCTCTGCGAATGCCCAGCCCTGAGAGTCAAGAGGCATAAATTCATGGGCAATTTCACATTGACCAACCTTAGTGAGGTAGCCGGGTCTAAACTTAACGACTTACTGAGATATCTCACGGCTACAGGTTGGGTCTAGCAAACTCGACTTTTCAAATACTTTACGATGTACACAACATTACATCTGACGAGTGGTGTGGTTTTGTCAAAACGGGATCCCTTCGACTCTACTTGATTGTTTGCAAGCAGTGAACTACCACGTAAACCAACCAACCAATTCCCCAACAATAAATTTCAGTGAATTTATCAATAATTAAATTGGGAATTTAGCATATAAAAACTAAATCCTACAAAAAGAAGTTATTTATATTTAACCTATTCTCCCTCATTTTAAACCTCAACTATTTCCATTAAATTTAATAAATATTAAATTTCCTTTGAATATCGTTTTTAAAAGTACATATAACTATAACAATAAAAAAAAGTAGTTTATCTTGGAAATGTATAATTTTCCCTACGTAGCACATATATTTATCTCTTAATAGGATTTCTGTTTTCATTTGTTGTTAACATTTTTGTTTATCTTTAATTTTAACTCATATTAAAATACAATTTATTATACATATTTTAAGCTCTTTTGTTTCAGGTCTTAATTAAAATATTATTTTGTTTATAAATATATTTTTTTTATTAACTAACGATATATAAAGAAAAACCAGCATTGTCACATAAGGGTGTCATTATTTTTTAATGCAACACTTAATAAAAACATTGACAAAATAAAAAACACAATTTTTAGTTCCTTTAAAACTACGAATATATACATATGTATGTATGTGTGATTGAATGGGTGTGTATTAAGTGGATGTTGAGTGCACAAATAAATAAATTAAAAATACAATATATACAATATTTACTGACTAATTGAATGCCCTACTTTAATAATTCAAATCATAAATTAATAGCTCGGAAACTCTCCTGTCAAAGACCTAACTCAATTGTCAAAAACCTAAGTGGTGAGAATGTATTAGTAAAAAAAACTATGGGAAAACAAAAACAACACTCGTATGTGTGATTATTTTGAGTAATTTTAATGTTTGAGTTTTTTTTTAGTTTCCGATTTATGTGTATTTATTCTATGGTTTAAATATTTGAGTAATTTTTAGACAGACCTAAAATAACACTGTGTGTAAAAAAGATAACCATATACGAACACCACTACGTGATAAAATACCAAAAAAAAGAGACCCGTGTCTCCAAGTTGTGTCCAAAGTCAGGCTATTTTTTTTCTCAGGCTCATATCTTGCAAACAGTTCGGAATTTTGATTTACTCTCTGAGGCAAAGTTGTTGCCCTTGTCATTAAAAATATAATGTACCCATTTTACAGGAGACACAAACAACATTCTACCAATGCAGTTTCTTCTTTCTAAATCATTGGTATTCAAATAGAGGCATTTCAATTGTGTGCATGTATGGGTAAAAGAAAATAAAATATCCGCAACAACATCAAGCAACTGAATAAAATATTTGTATTTTTACCCTCTATTACTGTCTATTGTTTACATTCGGGTGTAAATTGACGAAAATCTTGGTAACCTGAACAAGATTTTCGTTCTAAAACCGTTGTGAAACTTAAAATCAGTTGATATTCAACAAAGTTACTGGCTTATAAGTGCACAAAGGTACGAAAAAATGGTTTTATCCCTTACTAAAGATTTTCAAAAACAGATTATTTTTATACTCGATAACAGCTAGCAAAAAAAATTTAATACTTCTCAGGTATTTCTACTTCATTCTTTTTTCTGTATATATATTTTGCTTTAATGAAGAAAGCCTTTTAAAAATGTAACAAATCTGTTAACAAATTGCAAAAAAAATCGTCCACTTAATATGAAATTGAACTAAATTTATATTTGTTTTCTCGTAATATTGAGTGTAACAAATTATAACAAATCTATACAAAATCCTTAGTAGCTGGTATTAAATCCTTTATGAAATCATTACAGTCATAACGAAAGCTTTATTGCCAATAAATTTAGAGCATTTGAGCTGAACGATGTCGCAAGTAGTAGCATAAGACTAAAACACCAACTAAAAAAGAACTTCCAGGATAAGTATTAATATGAAATTTAGCCTTTGGTAGATTATTTTTGTTTATATTATTTATACACTTATACACAATCACACATGCCTACATTTTAACACTAGGGTGGCCCGTATTTAGCAATTTTTCGATTTTCAATGCTCCCAATGCCTACAAATATTCTCCTTCATTTAAAAACCATGTGCAGACACATTGTGTAAAATCGAATAACGTTTAGAGCTTGCGCAATTTATTTAAAATTTCGAGTTTTGCTGAAAAGTAGCAAAGTAATCAAAATAATTAATATAAAAAAATATATAATTTAAAACAAGTAAGAGTGCTATATTCGGCTATGCCGAATCTTATATACCCTTCACCTTTGTTGTGGATGCATTAATTGCCCACTTTCAGCTTATAGCATCCTAAATATATCAAGAAAACTTTTAAAAATTTTACATTTAATTGCTGACGTACAGGTTATATTGTAGAAGTTACAAACGAAATGTCAATCTTATATACACCCTTCTCACAAAGGTGAAGGGTACAAAACAACAACGCCAAACTAAACGAAACACCAAAAAAAAACAAAAACAAAATATGCAAAGCAATGAAACCAACACAGATCCAAACATACGTTTTGTTGCTTTTTTGTCAAAGCATGAAATTTGTCAGAGGTTGTCTCGAATTTTTGCTCATATCTCCGTTATTTATGGACGGATTTTTCTGATTTTAAATAGGAAACTTCTCGAAAGCATGTTTGACAGAATTATTGAAGATTTGCATCCCGAAGATATCTAGGGTCTTCAGAAAATTGATTTAAACAGACAGACGGACAGATGGACAGACGGACATGGCTTAATCGACTCCGCTATCTATAAGTATCCAGAATATATATACTTTATAGGGTCGGAAAATTATATTGTGGAAATTAAAAACGGAATGACAAACTTATATATACCCATCTTACGAAGGTGAAGGGTATAAAAACAAACAAAATTCCCCAAGAAGTTTCTTGTATAAAAAGACATTTAATTGTGCCTGATGTCAATCATGTGTGACATCAGGCACAATAAACTCAGAAATATACATTACGAAGTTTCTACAAAAACGACTTTTACCTTTATTAAAACAGCACAGAGTGCCTTCATATTTCTGTCCTGATTTGGCATCATGCCACTATAGAAAAATAGTGGTATTCAAACAATAATGATCATTTTGTACCACAGTAGGCCACTCCACACAACTGTCCAGATTTTCGACCTGTGAAAAGGTATTGAGCTCTTGTAGAAATAGCATTAAAGAACACAGGAAAGATATCCCAGGACATGTCCGATTTTAAACGTAAAATAAAAATACTTGAAAATAACTAAAATTTTCCTTTATTTTACAATTAAATATTAGAAATTAGGCTACGAAATATCTGCTAAATAATTTTAAGAAACTTATGACCAAAAACAAAATTTCCTCGAAATCCGCGTATTTGAAATCAGCCCCCACGTTGCACAGTGTCAAATTTGTGTAATCTAGAGAGACTAAGGTCTGAATTTTCAAAACGGGTAAAGATAATTCAATGATATTCGAAACACAGTTGTCTTATGGTTAGATACATTTTTGGAGAAAAAATTGAGGTGGTCGTGGCAATATTTCGCCTACCTCCCATACAAATGGTAAAATCAAAATTTTAATATTTATACCCTACACCACCATAGTGAGGAGAGTATAGTGGGTTATGTTTGCTGATGTTTATAATGTGCAAAAGTATTGTTCCTACACCCACCTTAAATAATACCAATCTGCTCAGGATCACTATCTGAGTCGATTAAGCGGTATCCGTCCATCCGTCTGTCCGTACATGTAAACTTTGTAATCAAACTACAGATCGCAATTTCAAAGATAATTCGACAAAATTAGGTACAAGCTTTTCTATTGCCAAGGTCGATGTCTATTGAATTTGGTTAGAATCGGTCCATTATTTCTCCTAGCCGCCATACGATTGCTTTCATAACAAAACTTTTTTACAAAATAGCTTATCATGGAAAAGTCTACAATTTTGTCGCTTTCAGTACTAATATTTCAACATATAAAATCAAAAACACGTTCATGCCTTTCATTTTGCTTTGTTGAAAGCCAAATTTCGAAAATTTCACTACGAAACATTTGTTTGGCCATGATGCTTTTATAGGTCAAAAATTTCCGGTTGTCAATTGGGGTGGATTTTCTTTTTTGTTTCTATAAATAGGAAGGTTGGTAAAAGGTATAGTAAAAAATTTCACTGAACTCAACTGAACTCTGTAACTTTTTTTCTATTGAAAATTTTAAAATTAAGAAAAAATCTTACATAAAATGGATGTCTTGAATATCACTCATAAACAAATTTAGCAGGCCTTATTTTGAAATGTAATGAAACTCTTATTTAGTTTAAGTATTGTATTTTACTATTCAAAAAGAATTTTAAAAAAATATCAAAAAACAAAAAAATTCAACGCATCCAAACATCGATTACTTTTAGCAAGAACTATTAAAAAATGTTAATGTCAATTAAACATCTCACTCTTTGATACCATTATATTGTTGTTGTTTACATTTTTTGTTTTAAAACTTGTTTTTGTAAATACCAGGGTTGTTGTTTATTGTATTCAATAATTTTTTTTTTTTTTTTAAAAAAAGGAGTTTTTTTTAATTAAATCCCGCTAAAACAATGAAATCTGACACTGTTAGTTGTCCTAAAATAAGTGAAATAAGCTTCCTGCAAAAGTTATCAGATTTTATCCAAATTGTCTGCACATAGCTTTTATTTAAGAGCTTTCATAAACGAAAATGTCATATATATAAAGGACACCCTAATGTACACACATATATATAGCCACACTTATGTATAAATACAAACCAAAAAGTATGAAAAACACTCTCTGTACAAATAATGATAAAAACCAACGAAATTTGGGGCATTGGTGCGTATGAATGATTTCAACACAAACAACAAACTCACATGAAAACATCAAATAGATTTAACAGTTTGGTGTTTTTCTCTTTTTGGTGAAAAGTTTATGAAAAGATATTTTTAAAACCTCAATTCAAAAAAAAAAATAAAAAAAAATTGCGGTTAATATTAAGTTTAAAAGTAAATAAAGTTGTTAAATGAATTCGTTGAAATATTGATTTTTTTTTTTAATTTCTAACAAACATTTAAGAGTGGCAAGAAAATAAATGAACTTACCGGAAATAAACACCAGGTGTACGTTGATCAATATCTGTAGCATAAATGCGACCAACACGACATTTGGAGAAGAAAATGCCGATAAAGGAGGGATCATTTTTCTTGGGCCAATCTTTGACGGGAAATACCAAGGGATAGGTGAAATACTCTGGTGGATCGGAGAATTCCAAATAGCCATTAAGAGAAACCTGCACAAATTCAATATTATATATCAATATGATTTAATTTAATTATTCAAATATTTATTCACACTTACCCTTGTATAATTGAAACGGAAACCAAAGAAGGGTAATTGGAAATTAAGATTCTTGTGTATTTGTGTGGTGGAGGCATGTATATCAAATTGATAATCACCCCGACCACCGTATAAATCCTTATCGAAATACCAGTACATGAAATAAGAGCGAATTTCCGCCAAACGTTGTGGGGTTATGACATAACCATTTGACAGCGCGTGGGAGGGCATAGTGGGTGGTGCTATACGATTGTTGGGATCTAAAAGAAAATTATATTAAGTTGAGATTAATATTCATTTAAATAAACATAATTTTATTGTATATTAAATAATATCATTCATAAAGCTACTCTTATATTCACTTATATTTAGAAGCAAATGAAATTTTAATGAAAACTTTTAATATATTTTTTTATTTTCTACTTGATTTATTTAACCTTTAAATTGCTTTTAACGCATTAATGTAAGAAGAGAAGGCAGGTACATGTTACTACACATAAGAAGATTTTTTTCACAGAATTTACTTAAGGCCCGTTTACATTGTCCCACAAGTAATATAATCTGACAAATTTGTGTGAAGTAGAGTACTAATGGGATCGTCTAAACATAATATGTAATGAAACCATTTGATATTTAAAAAAAAATTTACATTTTTCAAAATACAAGCAATTCGTATTAGATGAAAAACACTAACAGCTGTTATCATCTTACTTCATACGAATCGTGAAAAAGCAACAATCACACGATTTCCCATCACACTTTTATTTTGTTTTCTCTTCGTAAAGTTTTATCGTCTAAAGCAACCTTTAATGTTATTACATCTTGTATACTTATGTACTTAGGTATAGACAAAAAATTACATCAGTGAGTAACAACCTGCGGCCTAGAAGATTTTCATTTTAAATTTTTTTGTTGGATTCTGAATCTATTTATGTCTACCTCACACTGTAAATTAGGATTTGTGTGGATATGACTGCTGATATATTTCATATATATTATAGCCAATTTGTCTTAAATACAAAGAGTCCTTAGGAAATCTTGGGCTGTTTGGTCTCTCGCAATAAGTAATAATTACAGGAGAATGGTCAGAAGATAGATCATAGGCTATTTCTGTGAACAGTGGATTTCGACTAATACTTCTAGATATGGCGAAGTCTATTAGATCAGGAATTTTTCTAGGATCAGTTGGCCAATAATTTATGTGACCAGGAGACACGAAAGCAATTTTTGTGATCAACTAGAGCTTTATACAGCTGTCTACCTCTGGGATTCACCAATCGCGAACCCCAATATGTATGTTTGGCATTGTAGTCTCCACATGCCAGAAACCGATCTCCTAGTGTTATAAAGAATTCTTCAAATTTTTCCTTGGTCATCGAAAAACGTGGTGGGCAATATGTATATTTTACATAAAAACATAATCTAAAACTCTTAAAAAAAATCTATATTCTTTCCGCAGATCTGTCCAATTCTTATTAAAACCATTGGATTCAACAACAATAAATTTATTTATAAAAAAATATGACATAAAACTGTGAAATTTTCAAGTGGTCCTTAAAAAGTTAGCACTTCAAAATTTCTACAGGCCCTCTGTCCAGTATTTGATAGACAAAAAAAAACTTATTTCACCCAATAAACCAGTCTATTCTATGATCTAGTCATGAGGGGACATCGGTTCATGATTTCACCAAGCCCCATGCAAATGTCCCCCAGGAATACTGTTTGAGCAGTCATAAATATGTTAATTATGCGGCAATCCTGATAAAATTTTGCACAAATTAGTTCTACTTTGAAATTATACTGTAAAGCAATGGTGTCCAAGCCCTATACTCTTGGTGCTCATTTGTTTTTGTAAATGCTCTTAGCTATAGGCTGTGTGTTTCAATACTCAATAGACCACTCAGCACTAGCAATATGAAATACACAAACAACTTTGCCTTGTTAGTTTTTTTATCGTTCTTCACTGTATACACGCAAGTGTAAAGCAACAATACTTTCGTATGCTTTGCTGGTAAACATTGACGACAGCGATCATCAATGTAGATTTTGTTTTTGTTTATCGTATCGTTTAAAAAAGTGTGTATTTTTTTCTTTGTTCTTTGTATGTTTTAGTTTTTACAACAAAAAATATTGAATAAAAATTATTTTTTCATTAAATGTATTGGTGTTTGCTCTTCCATAAGGAACTTTTGGGCACCCCTGCTGTAAAGTATGTAGAAAATTTGGCAACATTTGTGACTAAAGTGACTTGAACATTCATAATTGTCTTATATTATTATTAATATCGTGATGAAATTGGACATAAACATGCCGAATATAACACTCTTACTTGTTTACAGTTGGCCTTGCGTCTAACTTTGTTAAGGGGCTCACATACACTGGTAGAAAAACTAAATAATAATACCCGCTTACGAAAATCATTTTTACGTGCATAAATCTACTAAAATTTTGGTATACACATAAAATTCAACATAAATGACTTTCATATACACATAAATCACAGGTCCATCCATAATTGGTCATAGCTCCCATATAAGAATCACTCGCGAAAATCTCTCACGAATATAAATTATTCAAATTTTAAAAGAAAAATATTTTTGCTCATTTACTTAGTGTAGGACATTCTATGTTCGGGCTTGACCGAACATACTTTCTAACTTGTTATATATAAGTTTGTCATTCCGTTTGTAATTTCTACATTTTTCATTTGCGACCCCACAAAGTATATAAATTCTGGATCGTTATATATAGCAAAGTCGATATAGCCTAGAGTTTCAAAAAAACCGAAAAATTTCGGTTTTAAAAAACTGAAAACCGATCGGTTTCGGTTCGGTTTTGGGTTAATTTATTAACTATTAAATCAGTTGATAATATAGGAAATGCTATCTAAATTTAAAGTTCAAGCTTGACGAGTGTTCAAGAGGATAAAGGAAAATTGGTACTTTTTCTTTTAATGGTACCTTTTTAATGCATTAAATTAGTTAGTTTATATTATTTATATTATTATATTTATATATTATATTTATATTATTATGATATCAAAAATGGAGAACTAAAATAAACTAAGGAGTATTTTTTCGTTCTGCAAATAGTATTTTTTTATTTTCTATAATATTGAACCTAGAATCAGGAAATTACTTTGAAATTTCAAACTTGACAGTGGAAAGTGTGGAAAAATGTTACTTTTTCTTCTAATGGTACTTTTATTATATTAAATTATGTTGTTTCTGAGTAAAGAAAGAATCAAGGATAGAGGGCATAATGATATTGAGATAACAGAAACTATTATTGAAATTTCTATAATATTGAACCTATAAGCAGGAAATTTAAATTTAAAAAAGGGATTTGCAGGTACTTTTTGCAACTAATAGTACTTTTTGAATATTGTATACCGATGGACCTAGAAACGCGTTATTAGTTTTCTTTATTGTAAAGACACTTTTTGAATATGTATTTTATAATAATAAACCTTAAAATTGAAAATTAGGCACCAATGATTCTGAATGAGTTAGAATTCACAAAAGGTGATTATAGTGGTACCTTTCTTTTGTATTTTCTATAATAATGGAAATATGTAATTAGACATTTTGTTTGAGTATAAAAACAAAATCTGGGTCTTTTTGGTACAGAAGCCACATTGCAATGAATCAATAAACATGAAACTATAGACATATTTTCCTGAATTAGTATTAATTCACAAAGGGAGACTTAATAGTACTATTTCTTTCTTCCAATTGGGGTGGCAAAGCGCACCGGGTCAGCTAGTACTCCATACTTTTATCGGATATTTGAAAATAACTTTGTTGCAAACATTTTGCATAATTTAGCCTGCAAAAGGCAGCCTGCTACATCATCTGAAGCAATTATTGTAATACAAGTTAAAAAATTTAAAGAGATTTTAAGATATTTTTAACTATTTGTGTTTAGAGATATTGGATGGAAAAGTTTGTTTCTCATTTCTAAATTTTGAATTTTTCTACTGAAAATAGATTAAAAGTCAAAACCAAAGAATAATTGTCGGTTTCGGTTTTAGGCCTTGAAAAACCGCGGTTTCGGTTTCGGTTAAAACCGAATTGGAAACTCTAATATAGCCATGTCCGTCTGTCGGTTTAAATCAACCTTCCGTAGCCCCCAAATAACTTACAAACATAATTAATACATCAATATATCCAGAATTCTTCCGGCTCGGTTGCTATTTGAAATCGAGAAAATCGGCACACAAATGGCTGAGATAAAGGAAAAAAACCGGGACAACCACGATTTTTGGCTTATTTTTGATCTATATGTGGATTACTAAGTCATTAATAAAGACAATGTGGATATCTAATAATATAATTTTTTTCAGTAATAAATTTAAAAAAAAAAATGTCAAAAATTTTAAAAAAATTTTTCAAAAAATTAAAAAAAAATTTTGGAAAAAAATGTAAAAAAAAAAATAATTTCGAAAAAAAAATTTAAAACAATTTTGAAAAAATTTTTTTTTTAATTTTGAAAAACAATTTGAAAAAAAAAATTTTATTTAAAAAAAAAAAAATTAATTTTGTTTACCTAAAAATATTTAAACTTTTTATTTTAAAGTATAATTTGGTGAAGGGTCTATAAGATTTGGCACAGCCGAATATAGCTCTCTTACTTGTTTTTTAATAGCAATGAGAAAAATAAAACTGCGATTAATCGATAAACGAGATAAATGGAGCTTTTTTAATAGAAATCACGATTATAAAATAATGCAATTAAATTCAATCTCTACTCTAAACGTTATCCGATTTTGCTCAATTTGTCCGCATTTGATTTTTAGATGGCAAAGAACAATTAGAAGCATCGAAAAATTGCAAAATAAGGGCCACCCTAAAGTACAATATCCAATTTATTTCCCTTTTGACCATATTAATGAAAGTACTGAATCCATAGCATTCGGCACCTGGTGGCTATGAGTACCGAACACTGATTTAAACTGTATATTACTTTAAAGCAATTATGAAATTAAACCAAAATATTTAAATTTTTTTTTTAATTTATTTCCTAAAATATCTTATATACTAATCTAATATTTTCTTAAAATACTCGTATGTTTAACTTAAATTTAAAGAACTAAGTTCTATAATAAATACAAAAATATTTCAATTATATTCTTATAGTCTGTTTGTCGGTAAATAGTTTAAAACTTAGCATACGTTTTTTTTTTTTTTTCTTGCAACAACTACAATACAATAAAATTATATAGAAGAAAATGTTAAAGTAAAAGAGGAAAGTAGAATGGAAGTAGAAGAAAATTACAGAAACCTTTAAAGTAAATGGATTAGTAGGTTTGGCTGGTGGCTATACAGTCTTAAATTATACTAAGAATAAAGTAAAGTAAAATAAAATAAAAAAGGAACTACACCCGATTGCCCTGTTAAAGCAAGAGGGATGGTTATGTGGTAGTTGATGGCATGATAATGATGAAAACTTTGTTGTGGTTGCCGCCACTAAATCTTAATACTCCATCATAATGCGACGTTCATATTCGGCTACACGTAATTTAACTGGCATTACCAAACTTAAATCTTCCATAACTGTGTGCATTTGTGGTTTGGTGCCAGTCGAGCCAACAGTTGAGTTTTGACGCAAAATGGGTCGTCGTGATTTCTCAACCGAAGCTCTACGGCGCAAGGTACTTTTACGCTGTATCGGCGTGCTTGAGTAGGTAAATGTGCTGGAAGCTGATGATGATGTTGATGAGGCTAGTGATGAGTTGGATGATGATGTTGATGGTGCTGCTGTTGTAGTAGCTTGCTGAAAGAAGTTTGGTGTTGTTGCTGTGGATGCCACATTCGTTTGTGATTGTGAAAATTGTGTGCTGGTTATGTCTTGCTGCAGATTCATTTCCAATTGTGTTGACCATCTCTTGGGTTTTAGGGGAGTGGCAAGAGGTGTATGTTGGGCGCTGCTTGTGTGTTGTATGGTGGCTACATTGGTGGTCTTACTACACTTTAACAGATCTATAAAGGAGTTCGAGTGTGGTGAAGTAAGTTTGTTGAAAAAGCAAATGCGATCTTTAACCGACTGGCTGGGATCGAGTGAATCAGCCGCATTGCCAGTCGCAAATGTTGCATTCATTTGTTGAGGAGCTTTGAAGTAAGCACCAAATGTCTTGTTAAATTGTTCTGATGAAGTGTTAGTAGGGTTGGTTATACCACCCATGGTTGAGTTCATTTTCTCATATGCCTCTGCATTGATTAAAGGTTTATTCATCTGCACTTTTGGGGGTGTTTGTAAAGTCATTAAATTTTGTGGATTTGCTTTTTTAGCTGTGGAATTCATGGCTGCTGCTGCTGCTACTGGCTCTGGTGATGTTTCCAATGAGCCAGAATTACGTTTTGACATTTGCAATGCCTTCTCTCTTATTTCGCATGACCAACTTTTACGTCCGGCATGATATTGTGGTTTTAATTGCAGCGCTTGTTCACCATCCTGCACTGGCAAATGATTGGCGGTTTCTAGATTTTCCTCATCGGAAGCGGCTGAACTGCGCTTTGATAATTCCAAAGCTTTTTCTCTTAATTCAAACGACCATCTCTTTTGAGTGGCATGTAATTTTGGTCGTAATTGCAGTTCAGCTGATTTGGCTTGTTGTGCTGTGGCTGCTTTCAGCAGACCACTGGAATAAATTGATTTTGGGGTTTCATTGGGAACTGCCAAATAGTTTACAGCTGGTGTTGCAGTCGCTGCTGATGATGCCACTATTTGATGTTCGTTAACAATACTTTTTGGCGTTGATGTCATCCATGAGAGTTGAGGGGTGACGCTATTATTGCTGCCATGTACGGCGGAAGCTCTTGGTGGTTTTGGTGGCGGTATTGACATGTCAATGTCATCGACATCCATGCCACTGTCATTGCATTCGGATCTATGCGTTGCCATATTGTAAGAGTAGAATTGGAAGTTGTATGATGCGGTTAAATTCATTTTTATTTTACTACTTGAATTGATTCTTCTGGCGCTAGAGAAAAACAAATTGATTTTGTTGCTGCTATTTACTTTTCGTTACAATTGACTTGTTGTGGTCGTTGTCACAGTTGAAGTGCGTTTAATGAATTGCTCTACAAAATACTGTGTATTTATACTTGAGCATAACTCTCATGTACGTCGATGATATGCACATACAAACACAGATGTCCCACTTAATCCCTTCACTACCTGTAATGCAATAGTGTCCTGTTTTTTTAATCCTTAAAATATTTTTTGGCACACTTTGTTGTAATTTTTTAATGCTCGTCTGTATCTTTATACCTGTTGGTTTAATGTTCCGAGTGTAAAATTATGCACGTGTAGGTGTGTATTTTCGATAACACAAATCTTTCTGAGTTGTCAATGATTTCATATTCCCTATGCTAATAGAGAAAATTCTTACTCCTTAATTATTCTTTATTACATATGTACATGTTACATTTTTAATGCGATTAACGAGGGCTCATAAATGCTGTTAATTCATTTTGGGTTTCAATACTTTAAATGTGATTTTGAGTAATCTACTTTTGCATATTCCTTACAGCTGTGTGTGGATTTCTGATAAATATTTAACAATATTGTCTTAAGATTCTAAGCTAATATTTCCTTTATTGAGTTACTCATAAAGGATGTAATCTGGAATTTTATTTAATTATAAGTTTCCAAAACAATACAACTTAATCTAGTTAAAGTTATTTAGGCCGATTTACATAGTTTTGTGAAATGTTTGTTTCGAACATAAGGACTGAGATTGAAAAATTTTTAACATACATATATGTTAATAAAAATGAAACCACTAAACTTACAGTTTTGAATCTTTTTTTATTTTATTGAAATTATTGTTACAATTTACAAAAAAAAAAAATATTTTTATAGTTCTAATCACTAAAGATGAAATTTTGAACCTTTTTCGAAAACCCTTCCATTATGGTTTTTATAGTGCTTTATGTCACTTTGTTCGAACAGGTTGTCCATCTCCGTTTAAAATCTACCACACTTTAGGACACCTTTTTTGTGCTCTTATATTCTCTTTTAACAAGAGCCTAATATCTATCCTTAGCTCCAGGCCTTAGCTCCAGGCAGTTTGGAGAATTTGCCTCTCTTGGTACAAATACCACATTATTGTTCTTGTACCACTTAAGACCTTTCTTACCATAGTGACAGAATGCCAAGTCAGGCCAAAAATAAGCGGACACATTAAGAAGTCTTATGAATGGAAACATCATTTTTTGTAAACATTCCTTGATGTAAATTTCGGTATTTATACAGCCCTTTGTAACAACTGTTTGGCTTTTTTGCCGCAACTGCATATTGCTTGCCATACCAAGAACTTTTTGGGAAATTTTGTCTGCTATTGGGTCCTAAACTTTTCTTCAACATTCCCTCGAGCATCTGCAACATAAAAAAATTGAACCAGAAGCTGCGAAAAATTTTCCATACGTACATTTCGTCATCCATTATGCAGCAGGTATATTTTTTGTATAAAATTTGACTTCAATTTCCGTGCTCTGTCTTTGGCCTCTAAATTTTTAGCAGAGTTCCTTTCAAGAACTTTTTTAGCCCTGTAGGCTTTTAAACCTGCATTGGCTTTAACTTTTCGTACCAAATAGTCCGAGTACTGACCTAAACGGGCAGCATTTCTACCGGACGTGTTGGGAGCTCTGTTGAAAATGCTTTCTATTTTTTGGCTTTAGAAACATCATGTGAACCATTCCTTCTACCTGAACCAGGTTTTCTATCAACGGACATGTTCTCCCTATACTGTTTATTAACATTGGGGACAGTTTGACGACAGACCTTTGATTATTTGGCCAACTTTTTGTAGGACCAAGTTGGGTTTTGTTGAAAATATTTAATAATTTTAATACGCACTTTTTTCTGGTCACTCATTTTAATCAGATTAACAACAAATGAACATAATTGACATTAAACATAATAACTGACATGCTTTTCAAAGGTAACTTGATCAAAAAAAAATAATACTTGGGTTAAAAGTTTTAATGAAAAACGTTTGTTAAGAATTTTACAATCTCAGTCCTTAAATTCTAGTTTGTATTATGACACTTAACATGAATACATGACAAACTTTACAATTTATCATTTCAATGAAATTGAGTTTTAGTTCCTCTCGATCACTTCATTTTCTTCGAGGTCTATGTTGATCGTGAGGCAGTGAAATATTATATAAAAATACTGATACATACAAAAGCATGAGTTAAATTTATTTTGTGATAACGCCTTTTTGGGGTTTTCATACAAATGCTTGCGTGTACTTTAAAAAAAAAACATAGCTTACAGTATTTTGCTGTAGTTGGGGAGCTTCCTGATTTTAAACTACCGTAACCAATTTTTTTGCAAATAATTTTTCTTAAAAGTTAAAACCCATATCTATAAAACAAAAGACACAATTGGTCAATTCACAAGGTCTCTTATCAGTCATATTGTCATAATGTCCTAATATATCACGACTCGGCGGCTCGGCTTAACCGACTCTTAGGCATTCGGCGTTGGTCTCTGCTGGTTGGTTACGATAGCACAATAAACATAGCATAGAAAGTTGTATTATTTTAGGATATTTTTTGCTTGAAAAGCAATAAAAACCATTGTGAAATACTAGGACATTGTGACAATATGACATGATAAGAGACCTTGTGAATTGACCAAATATTAAATTCAGTTTCTAAACAACATATATGTATATGATGCTTTGAAGTTGTTATTTTTTTTAAATTTAGCTTTATTTCACTAAAACGAAATGATGAAGAAAAACTATAAGTATTTCCATACCCTATGGACTTCAACAATACATAATTGCTATGTACATGACAACCTTGATCCATATTTTTTTCGTGCACTTTTGTATCATTGTATACCAGATGGAAATGGTAATAACTAGACAACCATTATTCTAATGATATTCCCACTGTTATTGCAATCCGTGGTATAAGATGTGCAACCGATACTCGGCACTGATCCAAAACTTAGCTGGTTCTAAGGTAACTAGTATTCCCAGGACTTGTCCTGGCTGATTGTTGGAAAAGTCCCTTCGGAGATCTCGTGGTGACTATTGTTTAAACCCATAATCCCTGGGAAAATATTGTTGATTAAATGGCTGATGTTTGTGCTACTTAGTAGCAACTAGGTCCTTTTGCCGAACCAACTGATTCGTTGAAAGTAGTAATGGTCAATTGACTGCGGTGTTCGAAGAATATATCGAAAGAGACAGTATCTGTTCATTTTGATAATTGATTCAGGCTTTACCAATCAACGAAAGTATGAGCAAAAAAGATTAGATAGCTCAAACTTTTCAGCAAGGTGCTTGTACAGGGTTTTACAACAAGATGTGTTATTTTGGTATTGGCTGGTTATGTCCTCGATAGCCTCACGAATTATATCTTTGAGGTCTTGAATCGACGCTGGGCTGTTGGCGTAGACCTTATCTTTCACGTGGTCCCAAAGGAAGAAGTCGCAAGGTGTTAAATCACAAGATCTCGGCGGCTAATTGTGATCACCTCTTCGAGAGATAACACGGTCGGGAAACTTTACCCGTAAAAGAGCAATGGTTTCGTTGCTTGTGTGGTACGTAGCGCCGTCTTGTTGAAAGTAAACGTTATCCAGATCAAAATTATCCAACTCCGACCATAAGATACGGTGTAATGACTTTTGTGGAATGCCCAATTCCAAAGAACGAAGAGGAATGGACAAACCTGGGTTTTTTTCAACACTTTGGGCTACAGCAGCAATATTCTCAGTTGTTCTTGAGCGACGTGCACGGATTTTATTCTTGTCCCAACAGCTCGAATTTTTCCACCACTTTCTGCACGCAGAAAAAAAATATAGTTGGGCATTGTTACTGTAACCATTTCAACATTTGTGCATGGTTACTGTAAAAATTTCAAAATTGTTAACAATATTATAGTTACAGTAACTATTTACGTGATTGAGGTAACAATAGTATAGTTAATTTACGATTCACATTATTGTATCAACCATATATATGGTTACAGTAAACATGTATATGTTTGTGACAACCATTTATATGATGAATAATTTTATCATAATATGTTGTTCTCAGATTATGATATAAGAGCAACATAATATGGTAAATCATTCATCATATAAATGGTTGTCACAAACATATACATGTTTACTGTAACGATATATATGGTTGAAATATTCATGGGAATCGTAAATTGACCATATTATTGTTACCACAATCATATATGTAGTTACTGTGACTATAATATTGTTAAAAATTTTGAAATTGTTACAGTAACCATGCACAAATGTTGAAATGGTTACAGTAACAATGCCCAACTATATTTTTTTTCTGCGTGTGTATTGCTGTCCGACAAGGTGCTTCTCGACGACCCAAAATTGCTTTAGTTTTGCGAACTGTGACTGCAAGATTTTCACCATTTTTGTAGTGAATTTTAATAATTTCAATGCGTTGTTGAAGCGTGTATCGTTCCATTTTTAGTAATGGCATAGTTTCTACTTGTCAAATGTCAAAGAATGAAAGCTTCAAAAGTGACAGCTATTTTGTAATCTTAAATCATGAAAAAATTAGTTTGACATTAATAAATCTGTGAACTATGGATATTTGTAAATGTCCTATTTTGGGAAGGACTTTTGAATAGAGGCTACGTAAAATAATCGACCGTGTATAACTAGTTTTAGTAGTGTTCGTGCTGGATTTAAAAACAAATTTAAGTTCCGGTGGACAAAAATTGGCTCAATCGTATTCTTTCTTAAATTTTAGCTTCAATTGTAGGTCCTAATTTTCAATCATAGCTCTTTAGATTCAATCCTAGATTGCTGTTTAATTTAAGCTTCAAACGTAATCATGTTTAGCTTCAATCGTACAATAGAAGCTTACATTAATGTTGTTCAATATAAACTTCAATCGTAGGTCTTAATGCAGTTCAATTTTAGCTTCAATCGTAGCTCTTTATATTGCTCAATTGTAGATAGTATATTCACCCTTATTCGATTTGGCGTCGTCGACATCGTCATCGTCAATATTGAGTCAAGAAATGGTATATGTTTCGCCGATATCGATAACAGTTGGTATCTTATGACAGCGACTTATAAAAGTATAAAATTCTGTCAATAGTAACCATTTATTATCGATATCGATGAAACATATACCATTTTTTGACTCAATATTAGTGATGATGTCGATGACACCAAATAGAATAAGGGTGATTGTTGAATTTTAGCTTCAATTGCATAAGCCTTTGAAAAGAAACTTCCAAACAAGCAAAACCAAACCCAATTTTTGCAATTTAAAAAAAATTACTTAAATGCACAACGTAAATGAATATAACAATGTCTACTTTACATTTTATTTCCAAACATCAGCAACTTTGTTAGGACAATCTAATGATCAGCATTTTCCTAGTTCAGCTGAGCATCATACTGATGCATACCCCACATACTGTATGTATTTCCAACAATTAAAAACAAATTTAAAAAGTAAAATAAAAAAGTCAACCTTGAGAATAAAGAATTTTCTCAATAACCACCTCATCAGCATCGGAAAATACCTAGAAAAGAATTTCCGTTAAATTTCTCCAAACAAACAAACAAACAAACCAACAGAAAAGGGAAAAAAGAATTTTGCTTAAATATGTGTCACGTTTTAATTTTGAACGCTCTTTTTTTGCTGCTGACATCGTTAGGTTGCTGTTTTTGGCTTCTTTTTTTTATATCTTATTAATCTTGTAGATTTAGAAAAGTTTCAATTTGCAGCTGCTGCTTTTAGGTATAAAAGCATTTAGAATTTATTGTTCTCTTTAGATGTTCTTGTGCGCTTAAAACGCTAAATGTTCGCTAATCTTTTTATGAATCAAAAAACATTTTCTGCTAAAATAAACGACGAAAAAACAAGCGGATTATGTTACATTTAGATACTAATCCTTTTTTGTCACATTTGTCATGCAACAAATCTCAAGTGTACGGCTGTAAGTATGTGTGGCATCTATGTGCGTGTGTGCCTGCAGCATCCTAAGTAGGTGTCATAAAAACCCACTCTCTGTTGAAGAAGAAAAACTATTCCTTATTTATGCTGCACCTCTGACCAGGTACTCAAGTACTGAATTATTATATTTGGGTTCTTCCCAACAAATATACTTTCGATATCATTGTCTCGTTTTCAACGATTTTTTTTTATGATATTTAAATTATGTACTATTATTTGTACTAGAATTACAATTTATTATCTATCTCCTTCGTACAGTGTTCATAGATATGTCCGTGTGTAATTCATCCTAGTGTAGTTTAGATTTCATTGTGTTGTGCTTTAGTTGAAAATATTTATGGTGAATTTTCCTCTAAAGATCCTTTGTATTGGGTTAAATTATGTCAAAGCTATACATTTTGCATGTACGAGGAACATGCCACAAGTACTTATAAAATAAAAGAATAGAACTTCATTTCAGCTTCAATATTTTATAATACTTAACAATGGCTTTCCATTCAACCCTCCTATGTATTGTGGTATTGCACCAAGAAGTACATTTGTGTTATCATTAAGTATGATTATGTTTGGAATTCTAAATTTGCTTTGTATTCTATGCTCTCTTACTAACTTACATACTTGAGTTTGAGTGTCTATTGTATGTGAGCGCGGTTGTCGTAATTACTTAAACTCACGTTTTTGTGCGGATTAATGTGGCATGTAATTAAATTTATGTAACTTTCATAAATAATTTAAGATTTCGTGGCAGGAATTTCACAGAAAAGAAAATTTTATGCAGATTTGTTGGTTCGTTTTGCTTCCATTGTTGGTTTTTATTTTGCAAATTGTTATTTAATATTCGTACTCGTACATATTTTCAAGGTTAAATTAAATGATTTCAAAGAATTTTGAAATTTCTATTACATTATAATAATGATTACTGCTTATACATTTAGTAATTTAATATTTGTATTGCTATTAAATGTTGTAGAAAATCGAAAAGTTTAATAAAATCATAATTTATTTTAAAAACGTACGATAGCACCACCTGTAGGCATTTTTATTGTTCTAGATGAAGTGTATTGACATAAAATTATACAAAGAAAACTGAGTCGTAGAAGCTTTGTTTTCTATGTGTAGAAAATATTAACAGCGTAGATGCATTTTCCAATGTTTCATGACGTTTTAAAAAATCAAAATTTTCAAAATTTTGCTAAAAAAATTTACTTAAAGGTAATTTTATTGCGGTAAGTAAACAGAAAACAAGTATATGTTTGTGACAACCATTGTTTATATCATAATATGTTGTTCTCAGATTATGATATCAATTAGCCGAGAGCAACATAATATGGTAAAACCTTAATCATAAAAATGGTTGTCACAAACATATACATGTTTACTGTAACCATATATATGATTGATACAATTATAGTATGGTTTCCACAATCATGTAAATAGTTACTGTGACTATAATATTGTTAAAAATGTGGAAATGGTTACTGTAAACATGCACAACTATATTTTTTCTCTGCGTGTATGTAGTGCAACCTCCTCCATTATCAAAATAACGGCATATCTCGAAAACAAGCGCTAAAAACAAGTAAGAGAGCTATATTCGGCTGTGCCGAATCTTATATACCCTTCACCAAATTATACTCTAAAATAAAATTAAAAATTTTTTTTTTTTAATTTTTAAATTTTTTTTTCGAAATTGTTTTTAAGTTTTTTCCAATTTTTTTAAAAAAAATATTTTTAATTTAAAAATTTATTTTATTTATTTATTTTAATTTATTAGTGAAAAAATGTATGACGGGTTAAAAAATATTTTTCCCGATTTTGACCCATTGTAGGTCCAACTTACTATAGCCTTATATACATCGTTGCAATGGACTTTGAAATATCTATCATTAGATATCCATATTGTCTATATTTATGACTTAGTAATCGAGATATAGATCAAAAATATGCCGAAAATAGAGGTTGTCTCGAATTTTTGCTCATATCTCCGTTATTTATGGACGAATTTTGCTGTTTTTAAATAGGAAACTTCTCGAAAGCATGTCTGACAGAATTGTTGAAAATTTGGATCCCGAAGATATCTGGGGTCTTCAGAAAATTGATTTCAACAGACGGACAGACAGACAGACATGGCTAAATCGACTCCGCTATCTATAAGGATCCAGAATATATATACTTTATAGGGTCAGAAAATGATATTGTGGAAATTACAAACGGAATGACAAATTTATATATACCATTCTCACGAAGGTGAAGGGTATAAAAACGGTTATCACCACTGGATTCAGCATGCTTGAGTTGAAAGAAAAATAGTGTAAAATTCGAGCATAGTGTAATTAATACCGTGATGAAATTGGACATAAACAAGTTTTATATGAGTCTAAATCTTTCTACCAACTTTTCTAAAAATCTATCGATAATTGACCCTACCCCCATACAACCCCTATATAACGGCAGAGCGGCATAAGTGAGGACAATAGCAAAAGTTAACAACCCATTGATTAAAATACCTTTCGATCTGTATAAGTTTGAGTTCTACACTAATTCAAGAAATTTCGCATATTAACGCAAACAAATTTATCGGCGAATACAACTACAAAATAGACAAAAAAAAAATGTTATTAAAATTCTCGGAAAATTGGGTTTTCACAATACAAGGGTTTAAATTTATATAAAAAAAAAACGTATATGACAGCTTAATTAAATAAATCTGTGGACTTTTGACAAAACAACTCAAGTAACAAAAACAAAAACTGTTGAATTGGTCGATAATTGGTTTGACATTAATGAATTTCGAGAGCCTTGTATACTCCTTTGAGACAAATAATAAAGTTCTTCATGGGCAAATAATAAAATAATTATCGATCAATTCCACAGTTTTTGCGCACTACTGAAAAATTTTAAAATTTCAATTAAGTTGTTCTGTCAAAA
Source organism: Calliphora vomitoria (assembly GCA_942486065.2). Classification (NCBI taxonomy): domain Eukaryota; kingdom Metazoa; phylum Arthropoda; class Insecta; order Diptera; family Calliphoridae; genus Calliphora; species Calliphora vomitoria. The sequence continues at coordinate 39,200,204 of OW818029.2, forward strand.
TTCCACAGACATTTATTTGCATTTGTTATTAATATAGCAATCAAATAAGTTTCCAGAATGTCTTAGATAGGTTGGTGTAATGGCTATTTTTACAAATAATAATCAATTTTCTGGGAATTTATTATAAAATTTTTTTATTTGTTTATAAAAAATAAAGCAACTGCCATGAATCAAAATGTTACTCATTCAAAATTCTGTACGAGTAGTAATAAATTCCCTCCACTTCTAATCGAGTTTCACATAAAAAAGAAGAAACACAAAAAGACCTTAAATGATTGTATTTTAAAATATTTACTAGAAACTTAATCATTTTATACGTTGATATTATTATCTTATCAACGTATAAAATGAACACTGTTATAAAAAATTTTACTAATTTTTATCAATTGAATATAGCTACATTAAAAAATAACAACAATACAAAATAAATATATTCAACCTGACCGCAAAACTTATTATATTCAATTAAAGTATTCACTTGTTTCAAAGAGACAGTAATGTTCAATCATACACGCAGGAAAAGAATAAAGTTGTAAAAGTTTTTTTTTTAACAATATTATAGTCACAGTAACTGTTTATATGATTATGGTAATCATAATATGGTAAACTTACGATTCACATGATTGTATCCATCATATATATGGTTACAGAATACAAGTATATGTTTGTGACAACCATTTTTATGATTAAGGTTTTACCATATTATGTTGCTATCGGCTAATTAATATCATAATCTGAGAACAAAATATTATGATATAAAGATTCATCATTACAATGGTTGTCACAAACTTAAGTTAACCATATTATAGTTACCACAATCATGTAAATAGTTACTGTCACTATAATATTGTTTAAAAACTTTTAAAAATTTTGAAATTGTTACTGTAAACATGCACAACTATATTTTTTCTCTGCGTGTACTGATGCCAGGACAAAAATTTTGAGAAACGGTAGCCCTCATTATAGTTGAGAACATCGACACCTTATTTTTCCTCCACACAAACGGGGCCACCCTAATATGCATACACACAACCAAACCAAATGGTTAATATCAACAGGTTGCAAGAACTGATAAGATAAAAAAGTTAACGAGTTAAAATAAAGTTGTATACAAAAACATTTTTCTTTATATTTCAATTTTTGTTTTTGGAAATTTCTTATTTGTGTTTGTTTGTTCTTTTTTTTTTTTGTTTGTTTTTGTAACATTCTAAACGATTTAGGTCATAGTCATGTTAACAAATATTGTGAAACAATCACAAACTGTAAAATGTTGCTTGAAATGTATGGAAAATAAGTATTACAAAGACTTTTAAAAAAATTTTCATATCCATTATTAGCAAATCAATTTTTGTCTTTAAATACAGGTTTATTTACAAAAAATATTGGTTTGTAAAATGAATGCATTGTCCTGTGACTCATATCTATTTTATTACAATCATAGTAGATAACGTTTAAGGGTACAAGTGAAATCAGCACTAAATGGCAATAAATGACTCATTTTGTATAATTCTTTTATACACTATAATGTCTATAACAATATAATGAAAATTCTGAAATAAAGACATATGTATTTTATTGAAAATGTATTTAAAAATTGGTTTAAATTCGCAGCATTTGGAGTAACCCTAAATGTAAACCCCAATAAGACGGAAATTTGTTTGTTCACAAGAAAGCGGAAAATACGAAATTACGAAGACCCTGTCTTTCAAAACAAATCAATACAAATAACGAAGAAAGCCAAATAAATAGAAGTCTGGAGACTCCTAGTTTTTAGCAGAGTAGAAAAACCACATATAATATAGGCTCGAAATGGAGCATAAACACTGGTTATACACAAGTGTAATGCAACAGATTCAAACGTGTGCCTCTATAGTATGGTGGACATCCTTAGAGATAAAGGTAAATATAAAGCCTCTTCAAAAAATAGAGAACCTATGATGTAAAAGCATCTGTGATGCTCTTGCTCTTCCTGCAACTATACTGATGGTAATGGGAGAGTGACTGATAAATGACCATACAACCAGGCATCAACGGATAATAAATATCCTACTGGAGGGAAATATTACAACTGAAAGATGTGACAGACTTTGAACAGAATATATAAAAATAAACTGCATCACCATAAGAACAGACGGAGAAGAAAGGGACGAAGTAACGAGGGTAAGGAACAACTAAGGAACCGATCTTTATACTGATGGTTCAAATACAGGTGACTGAAATGAGCTTCTACGAAATAAGCCGATATATAGGTAAATACTTTCGTCTAAAAAATCCAGACTGAGATAAGTGATAACAAGAGATGTTATAACTAAAATCGAACTCGTATATTTACGGACAGTCAAGAAGTTATTAAAACCATAAGGAACGAAATTGTTAAATCTCGAACGTGATCCAGGATGGGATCACGTATGGGTACCGTCAATATGAAAAATAACAAAAAAGCGTAGGCAATAAACGACACATTAGAGACTAACAGAATTCAACAGTCTTCAGGAAAACCAATATCTTTTGAAGAAACCCATACATAAACACAACAAAAGAGATTTTGAACCTAAATAGGCCAAAACTCAACGCACAGAGTTGAAGGCTAGTATCGGTCTATCCGAAAACACGATCAGCAGAGCTTGTGAGGAAGATTACGAAACATTGGAACATTATCTGTGGCACTGTTCTGCATTTAGTAGAATGAGAGACGACATTTTTTATGTGGATACCATGCCAAACCTTGAACACATTAGAAATGCTAAGTGGAAAGCACTAAGAAATTAGATTGAGGAAACTTGATTCCTACCTTCACGCAGAGAAAAAATATAGTTGTGCATGTTTACAGTAACCATTTCCACAATTTTTAAAGTTTTTTTTAACAATATTATAGTCATAGTAACTATTTACATGATAGTGGTAACCATAATATGGTTAACTTACGATCGACATGATTGTATCAATCATATATATGGTTACAGTAAACAAGTATATGTTTGTGACAACCATTGTTATGATGAATCTTTATATCAGATTATGATACCAATTAACCGAGAGCAATATAATATGGTAAAACCTTCATCATAAAAATTGTTGTCACAAACATATACTTGTTTACTGTAACCACATATATGATTGATACAATCATGTGAATCGCAAGTTAACCATATTACGGTTACCACAATCATGTAAATAGTTACTATGACTATAATATTGTTTAAAAAAACTTTTAAAATTGTGGAAATGGTTACTGTAAACATGCACAACTATATTTGTTCTCTGCGTGTAGGTGACCGGATAAAAACATTTCCTTAACATGTCGTGATGGGCATATATCTATACACATCGACTCATCCTAACTGAAACCTATTTGATAAACAAGTTGGAATATTAAATTCGAATCTTTAATGCCCTCCGCTCTTCATCGAAAATTATATTTTGATTCGAATTTTTTTATCAAAAACATTGTACAAATATAAAGATTCTGTAGTATAAACGACCTAGTAATTCAACAGCAGCATGTACAATTTTATATTCAACGAACATTGCACTATTTTTCAACAAAATTCCTACAAAAATTCATGTAATTGCCACAAAGCATACACCACTTTGTTGTACATATCATTTCTGTGTAACAGAGATCATAAATAACTCGTCCACTAATCCAAGTGTAAAAAATTACCACTTATTTTCAGTTATAAAAAAAAAAATCACTTAAAATAACAATTATTAAATGATTTTTTTATACCCTTCACCTTCGTGAGAACGGTATATATAAGTTTGTCATTCCGTTTGTAATTTCCACAATATAATTTTCCGACCCTATAAAGTATATATATTCTGGATCCTTATAGATAGCGGAGTCGATTTAGCCATGTCAGTCTGTCTGTATGTTGAAATCAATTTTCTGCAGACTCCAAATGTCTTCGGGATCCAAATCTTCAATAATTCTATCAGACATGCTTTCGAGAAGTTTCCTATTTAAAATCAGAAAACTCCGTCCATACATAACGGAGATATAAGCAAAAATCCGAGACAACCTTTATTTTTGGCCTATTTTTGATCTATATCTCGCTTACTAAGTCATAAATATGAACAATATGGATATATAATGATAGATATATCAAAGTTCATTGCAACGAAGTATGTTGGACATACAATGGGTCAAAATCGGGAAAAATATTTTTTAACCCGAATTTTTTTTCACAAAAAACATTTTTTGTCATAAATTTTTTTCACTAATAAATTAAAATAATACATTTTTATATTAATTTTATTTTTATAAAAATTGGAAAAAACTTAAAAAACTATTTCGAAAAAAAAAAATAAAAAAACATTTTTTTTAAATTTTATTTTAAAGTATAATTTGGTGAAGGGTATATAAGATTCGGCACCATCGAATATAGCTCTCTTACTTGTTTTGGATGTGATGGAGTCTGTAGGGTGTGCATATATGGCAAACCCGTTAAGCCAAAAATGAGCCACAGCGTTGAACACAATTTTGCAACAGTCGTTGTGCGAATCTATGATTTTCAATTGAATCATGATGATTCGCCAGAGTATACTGATCATAAATGTCAAAAAATGAGCGCAGTATGACAGTTCGTTTGACAGTTAACCCTTTTGTAAGTTCTATGGGCTTTAAAAACACCCTTTACATATAAATTAGCCCATAAATATTGCACAATTTTGTGTTATGAACAAAATAACTTCCAAAACAGTTGTGTAGTAATACATATTAGCATTTATTCAGTTCGATTTGTTTGACATGATATATTTATTTCATTCTTTAATACCCTTTACCAAATTATACTTTAAAACAAAATTAAAAAAAAAAAAATTTTTTATTTTTTAAAACAATTTTTTTCGAAATTGTTTTACAAAAAATTTTTCCAATTTTTTTTTTTTTTTAATTTATTAGTGAAAAAATGTATGACAAAAAAAGTTTTTTGTGAAAAAATTCGGGTTAAAAAATAATTTTCCCGATTTTGAACCATTGTAGGTCCAACTTACTATAGCCTTATAAACATCGTTGCAATGGACTTTGAAATATCTATCATTAGATATCCATATTGTCTATATTTATGACTTAGTAATCGAGATATAGATCAAAAATAGGCCAAAAATAGAGGTTGTCTCGGAGTTTTGCTCATATCTCCGTTATTTATGGACGGATTTTGCTGATTTTAAATAGGAAACTTCTTGAAAGCATGTCTGACAGAATTATTGAAGATTTGGATCCCGAAGATATCTGGAGTCTACAGAAAATTGATTTCAACAGACAGATAGGATCCAGAATATATGTACTTTATTGGGTACTTTATTGTATAATTATGTAAAATGGAAAAACGTATTCAGCATTTATGTTGGCAGTTAATTTCATAATTCAACATTATTAATGGTAAAATTGATATGAGAAATTGTTTTAAAAATATTATTTTTGACTTCAGGCTATCATGGGTTAATAAAGTCCCAGTAAAAAATTATTAATATAGAAGTATAACTTTGCTGTCTTGGGCAATTTGGCCCCATTTATAAGAGAGTTCGCAATGTCCTAGAAATTTCAACCCAAGGAAACACCCTTCATTTAACAGTTCTAAGAACTAAAAACATTTTTTTAGTTTTTTGAAATTTCATTAAAAATAAATTTGAAAATGTAAAATTTGGGATTTGAAATAAGCATGAATTTTAATTTTTTTGAATACAAATTATACCAAAATTTTAATATGGGAGCATCGAAAAGTCTAATTTAGTGTGGACCTTACTAAATTTTTAACATGTACAAAGAAATTAAAGTTTGTCTTTCATTGTAGCACACAATTCATGTTACTCAGTTTACAAATTGTACAGTTTGTACATGTTAAAAACAATAAAAAATGTGTACGAATCATAAAGGTTATCTACTAATATCAGAGAATTAATAACTTATCTTAAACAAACAAAGAACATACATTAATTAATATATTGTATGTTTTTATTCATTGTATTGAGACAAGAACAAACTTAGTTAACAAACTAAAAACAAATCTTAAATATTTGATTAATTAAATTTAAAATAACAAAGTAACTAGAACTTTTTAATAAACTACTTACCCCAATTATAACCATTATCCGTAACTTCGTAACCCAATTCACCCAAATAGTCATCAAACATTTGCAATGCGCCAGAGCGTTGCAAAGACGAATTGTTATTGGCTGGCAAAATCTTATTGGTTGATGTCTTGGCTAAATTGGTCTTAGTTTTGGGTTTAGGTTCTGGTATAACCTCAAACATTTCCACCGCCTCATTTTTGTTCAACACTGTATCGGAATTCTGTTGTTGTTTAATATTTTTATCTTTATTTGTTTTAGCAGATGCTGCAATACTTTCAGTTTCGGTAGAGATATTTTCATTGGCAATAACATAGGCTATGAAGCCACAAGCCAGTAAACTGGCTAAAAATAGTTTAAAACGCATTGCTTTTTTAATGTATTTTTCTTAAAATTTAATCGTATTTTTATTTCGTTTTTATTTTCGTAAATAATGTTTCGTTCGTTTTTAAATAACAAATTTTAAAACTGTAATTAACTTTTTCACTAAAATTAAAAGAAAAGGAATATGTAATTAAATTAAAAAATTAAATTATGACATCATCACTCTTTAAATGTAATTTTTTTTAGTTTTGTTCATATATTTTGAAAATATTTTGAATAATGTTTCATTTTTAGTCTTATCAGTCTGTGCCACTAATAATTTCCTTATCAGCCAGATAAATTTCTGAATTTTTTTTTTTTATCTTTATCAGTATTATTTTTGTTATTTTCACTTTTTTATCACTTCACTTTACCGTTTATTGGAAAATACGTTAACACAGCTCCACCGTTAGATTTAGACTAAAGTCAGGGCGTAGTATTTGGTTGGTGGTGGGCCCTATATTCACTTGTTATTTCGAAAACTTTTTTTCTTTATCTTATCTTTCATAGGCTTTTTACCTTATATATGTATTAATAATGTTACTTACTACTAATATTGCTAAACGTATAAGCTTTTCCCACTATTAATTGTTATCGTTTTTTTAGTCCAATTGGAGACTTATACTGTGTTGTTTTAAATTTTTTTTTTTAATAGGAATTTGTCTTTGCGGAAGTAGATTTCGATCATAAAACAAAGAAGTTCACATATGAATCACTTTATACAAAAGTATTGTACAAAGTACATACATATATTTAGAAAGCAACTTTAAGTTAGCAAACAAATAACTTAATTTCACATGAGAATGAAAATGAAAATGGCATTGTCTAAATTGCTACAATTGATAAAATCAGCCCCAAATCTGATCAATCTTGTAATATACCAAATTGGTAACATATGCTTAATCAGGAAAAAAATCTTAATATGTGATCACTCATATTTCTAAACAAAATTTAATTTATACTAAAAATCGATTTTTAATATAAAAACTCAGATATCGATCTGCTTTTAATATAAATATCTCAAATATTTTAAATCGTTAACAACTTCGTAGATACTGCGATTTTTAGAAAAACAAGTAAGAGAGCTATATTCGGCTGTGCCCAATTTTATATACCCTTCACCAAATTATTCTTTAAAATAAAAATTTTAAATATTTTTAGGTAAACAATATTAATATTTTTTTTAATTTATGACAAAAAAAATTTTTTTGGTAAAAAAAATTCGGGTTAAAAACATTTTTCCCCGTTTTGACCCATTGTAGGTCCAAATTACTATAGCCTTATATAGATCGTTGCAATGGACTTTGAAATATCTATCATTATATATCCATATTGTCTATACTAATGACTTTGTAATCCAGATATAGATAAAGAATAAGCCAAAAATTGAGGTCAGCCATTTGTGGCCAATTTTCCCGATTTTAAATAGCAACCGAGCCGGAAGAATTCCCGATATATTGATGTATGATTCAAGTTTGTAAGTTATTTGGGGTCTTCAGAAAATTGATTTCAACAGACAGACAGACAGACAGACAGACAGACAGACAGACAGACAGACAGACAGACAGACAGACAGACAGACGGACAACGGACATGGTTTAATCGACTCCGCTATATAAATGAGAAATCGTTAATAACTTCGAAAATACTGCGATTTTATTAAAAATAAACTCAATCTGTAACCACTCATATTTTGTACCAAAAATCTATTTTTATTATAAAAACTCAAATATCTTAAATCGTTAATAACTTCGTAGAAAATAAGCTCCATTTATGATCACCATTTTTTTTTTTTTTTACCAAAAATCGAATTTTGGTATAAAAAGCTCAAAAACCGATAAATCGTTAATAACTTCGTAGATACTGCGATTTTAAGTAATTTAAGGTCCATCTGTGATCACTCATATATTATACCAAAAATAGATTTTGAATATATAAATCTCAAAAACCGATAAATATCTTAAATCGTTATTAACTTCGTAGATACTGCGATTTTAAAGAAAATAAACTCAATTTGTGACCACTCTTATTTTATGCTCAAAATCGATTTTTAGTACCAAAAATCGATGTGTATGTGCTGTTTTTATAATACATGCGAGTACTTTGAGTGGAAACTGTACATGTATTTTGTTTTTGTTACAATAAAAAAATAGCAGGTTAGTATAAAAACTCAAATATCTTCTAATATGTATGAATCGTTTGAGAAATATCTGTATCACAAAAATCGAAGAATCAAACGTAGTTAGAACTAAGGACTGAGATCGAAAAATGTTTAACATACATATGTATATGTTAATAAAAATGAAACCAATAAACTTACAGTTTTGAAGCTTTTTTTATTTGATTGAAATTATTATTACAATTTACAAACAAAAATTATTTTTATAGTTCTAATCAATAACGATGAAATTTTGAACCTTTTTCCAAAACCCTTCCAATATGGTTTTTATAGTGCTTTATGTCACTTTGTTCGAACAGGTTGTCCATCTCCGTTTAAAATCTACCACACTTTTGGACACCTTTTTTGTGCTTTTCAATTCTCTATTAACAATAGCCCAATATCTATCCACTGGACTCAGTTCCAGGCAGTTTGGAGAAATTCTCTCTCTTGGTACAATTCTCTCTCTTGATACCACATTATTGGTCTTGTACCACTGAAGACCTTTCTTACCATAGTGACAGATGCCAAATCAGGCCAAAAATAAGTGGACACACTAAGAAGTCTTATGAATTGAAGCATCCTCTTATGTAAAAATTCCTTGATGTAAATTTCACTATTTATAAAGCCCTTTGTACCAAATGTTTGCCATTGCTTGCCATACCAATAACTTTTTGGGAAAATTTTCAGCTTTTGGGTTCTAAACTTTTCTACAACATTCCAGCAACAGCACCAGCAACATTAAAATATTGACCTGGAAGCTGCGAAAAAATTACCAGAACATACGTTTCGTCATCCATTATGCAGCAGGTATATTTTTTTTATAAAACTTGACTTCAATTTCCGTTCTCTATCTTTGGCCTCTAATTTTTTAGCAGAGTTCCTGTCAGAAACTTTTTGAGCCTTGTATATTTATAAACCTGCTTTGGCTCTAACTTTTCATAGGCCGAGTACCGGGCTGCATTCCTACCGGATGTGATGGGAGCTCTTTTGAAAATGCTTTCTATTTATTGGCTTTAGAAACATCATATTGGACATTTCATTCTACCTGAAAGTTCTAAATTGTAAAATGTAATAAATACACGTAGTTTGATTTAATTTGAAGTTTATTTTTTTTTTCTGAGCATTTAAATATAAGGTGTATCTTATAGAGGTGAAGAATTCTGAATTTATATAAAACAGAGAAAGCCGTTTTTAATATCTTTATTAGTTAGATAATTCTATAGCTACGTACACACGGTTGTCAGATTGTACAATATTGTCAGGAAAATGTTCAGAAAATGTCTAACAACCGTGTGAACTTACAATTTTTGTCTTACAACGTTGTCAGAAAAAGTATTTGTCAGTACATTGTAAGACATTTGTCAGTACATTATCAGACATCTAATAATCGTGTAAACACCTTACGTTGCCATTGCCAGATCATTGTAAGATCATTGTCAGAAACTTTTTATTGTCATATGTGCGAAGTTTATGCATCTGGCAATGGCATCATTGTCAGATAAATTATTTCTATTGGCAACACTGTGCATATGTATTTAAAATAAACAGAAGTGAAGCAACCGTGTGAACTGACAATTTTTGTTGGCAGATAAATTTATTGTTTAACAATTGTCTGACAATGAAATGTTGTAAGTTTTTCTTACAATCGTCTAAACTGACAATTTACCTTTTGCTAATAATATTTTATTGGCAGTACATTGCAAGCACATTGCCAGATCTGACAACATTGTAAAATCTGACAACCGTGTGTACGTAGCTTATGCCATTAATGTTTAACAAATAAGAGAGCTATATTCGGCTGGGCCGAATCTTATATACCCTTCACCAATTTAAATATTTTTAGGTAAACAAAATTAATTTTTTTTTTTTGTTTGTTTTTCAAATTTAAAAAAAAGTTTTCAAAATTTAAAAAATAATAATTTTTTTTCGAAATATTTTTGTTTAATTTTTTTCAAAAATTTCTTTTAATTTAAAATTTTTTTTTTAAATTTATGACAAACAAATTTTTTTGGTAAAAAATAAATTCGGGTTAAAAAATATTTTTCCCGATTTTGAACCATTGTAGGTCCAAATTACAATAAATAGCCTTGTATAGATCGTTGCAATGTACTTTGAAATATCTAGCATTAGATATCCATATTGTCTATATGACTTAGTAATCCAGATATAGATAAAAAATAGGCCAAAAATCGAGGATGTTCCGGCATTTTCCTTATATCTCAGCCATTTGTGGGCCGATTCTCTCGATTTTAAATAGCAAGCCGGAAGAATTCCCGATATATTGATGTATGTATGTTTGTAAGTTATTTGGGGTCTACAGAAAATTGATTTCAACAGACAGGCAGACATAGCTTAATCGACTCCGCTATCTATAAGGATTCAGAATATGTATACGTTTCTAGTTTATCTGCATAGATCTGGGACTTTACATATCCCCAAATAAAATAATCAAATGGAGTCAAAACGTATGAAAGAGCCGGCTATGTTAATTTCTTGAAATTATTCGCCCGCCAAAAATCTCTATCAGTAAACTGATTGTGTGACATGTGGCACCATCCTGCACCATTTCAATTGAAGCACCATAAAGTTAGTAAGCAGATCTCTTTACCGCTCACCGTTGACGGTAACGTTCTGACCATCGTTAGTTTTGAAGACATATGGACCAATGATTCGACCGGATTATCATCGCTCTAATGCGACAATTCTGTTTATTGACATAGCCATTTAACGAAAAGTAGGCTTCATTACTGAATAAAATTTTCAAATAAAGTGTGTGTGAAAATTGGACCTAAAAGTTTCTACAAGTACGTGCTAACTGCGACTACCACATACTCGAAATCACATTTAAACATTAATGCCATCAGATAATGTAATTAATATATTTCTCTGTTTTATTTCATTTCAAAGTTCTACCCCTCTATAAAAACACCTTTAAAAAGCTTGCTTGTTTTTTATTATTTATTTATTTAACTTAATTTGTACACATATATTTATATCTTACACCACCATAGTGAGGAAAGTATATTGCGTTTGTGCTGATGTTTATAACACCCAAGATTATTAGTCTAACCACCACTCTGAGTCCATTTCGATTACTGCACCTACCCCACTTACAAATGTCCTTCCGAATTAGGACTTTGTTTCTCAGAAATATCTTATTTATTATTGGTATCCACAAAAATTTCTTCTATAAAAGAAAATCAGATTTAAAAATATTGTGCGTATCGTCCCATAGCAGACCCATATAAGTTCCACTTACGAAAATCACTTTGACCAGCATAAATCTGTTAAAAATGTTGATATCCATAAAAAAATTACACACAAATAAGTTCCATATGGAAATAAATCACGCGTCTAAATTTTAAGACAATCGATCCATGATTAGTCATAGATCGATAGATTATAACAATATATTATTTTAAAATAAAACGGACTTGGCCGAATTTACTTTCTTAATTGTTTGTGTGTGTATAAATATAACAGAAAGAATGTTGTATGTTATGTTTTTTTATAAAAATTAATTCATATTATATATGTTCAAATTGGAGGTATTCTAAACTTCTAAAATTAGAAAACAAAATTTTTCTAGTTTTCAGTTATGTTATAATTGTTTCACTGTCAAACAGTTCAGATACGGGTAATAGTATAATTTTAGAACAAAAAAAAAAAAAAAAAAAATTTTTGTTTAAAAAAATATTTTTTTTCAACTATAAAATAGTTTTTTAAAAAAAATATATGGAAACACTGATCGTGATACTCTTAAATCTAACATATTTTATTCCAAAACTCTCTTAACTTTATATTGCGCTTATCAGTTCCTATAAACTAAATATTGTGCGTTAACCATACATACAAATGGAATCGATGCATATAATCAGTATTGTTGTGACTTTTGGGGAGTGCGGTACACATTTTGTGGCGTGAGTAAAAGTGAAATTGGGGTCGCTCCAGAGAAATAATTTACATATAGAATACTATTAATTGATAGACGTTGTTATCACTTTTTACGAATTTACTTTGATTGAGAAAAAAAACAAAATGCTACGTCATATGTGCAACCAGCATTTAAATAAATCTCTATGGATACAGCAGCAATTGCAACAACGTTGCTGTTATCACAGTGAAAAGGGTGTATTCGGATACCGGCCCAGAACAAAACGTGAATATAAAGGTAAATTTTAAGAAAGTGAAAAGGATTTTATATTCATGCATACATTCATACATTATTGAGGAAAAATCCAACAATGTGTTAAATTGTCACAAGTATTAAGACTAATCAGTGCCACCATAAAAATTTCATCTGATAACACATCTCTCTCGGTTTTTTATGTCTCTGATAACAAGTTCGCGTTTTTGTATACCCTACACCAATAGTGGGTTAGTGCTGATGTTTGTAACGTGCAAAAATATTGTCTCAACACCCACCAATCTGCTGAGGATCACTTTCTGAGTCGCAGGTTTTTCTATTGCCCCAAGGACAAAGCCTATGGAATTCTGTTAGAATCGGTACATTATTTATCCTAGACCTCATACGATTGCCCTATCTGAAAATACTTAAGCTCTCATAAATATCTTAGTTATTAGATATCCAAACCAAATTCCAAACAAATAAGTTTTATAGAAACCGAACTCTGGCCAACAAATTTTGTGACGATTGATCCATAATTAGTCATAGCTTCCACATAAGGCTCACTTCCGAAAATAACTTTAACGAGTGTAGATTTCTTAAAAATGTTTGTATTCAAATAAAATTCAACACAATAAGTTTCATATATACAGAAGACATGCCACCTAATTTAATGGTGATTGGTCCATAATTGGTCATAGCTCCCATATAAATTTAAAAAAAAACTCTTTATAATCATCTTCTCGGTGTAGCGTATCATATGATCGGGCTTAACCGACTATACTTTCTTACTTGTTTTTATTTTTTCGTTTTGTGTTCCAATTTGTTTGTGTTCTTTTTGGTAAATTAATCTTAAATAAACATGTTGCTGGCGATGGTGTTTGTCCACAAGAAGATATGTATGTTTTTTCCAGCAGTAATAAAATAATAATTGTTCATTCAATACTTAAGTCAATATTGTATGTACATTCGCATTCAAAGTATACAATGTTCTTTTGCGTACATACTCACAAAGATAATCAAAATATAAGCACTCGAAATTTTTTATGTTCTTCAATACCCCCCACCATATATACATTTAGTTTGCCATACATTTAGTTTTTTATTCCGTTTGTAACATGTCAAAATATTAGATGTGCATCCAAAGGAAAGAATTAATTCTTAATTCTATTATCGAAATCCGTTAATGAAATCATTATGAACTAATTCGTTGGCTTTATAGTTTAGTGAATTCATTGCTATGATAATTCATTCTTTATAGAATTAATTCCTTATTGAATCATTAAAATTTTCTTGGATTCCAATACATTACAAAATAGCTTTTAAAAAGTATTGAAAGATTAAATTTTTCTTCAATTCAAATCTATTACAAAAAAGCTTAAGTAAATGTGTTACAATTCACAACAGAAACCAAACTGAATGAAGAAAAAACATTTTAATTAATTTTGTATTAGATTTGAATTAACAAAAATTAAATCATTCATAGGTTGAATTAATTCCATTATGAATTAATTCAACAATTAATCATTTCTACTAAAATAAATGTCTCTAAATGAAGCTAGAGAATTAAATGTCATGAATGGCAGACATTTTTTTAATTCAAAATTAAGATTTTAGTGAATTATGCTCATAATGATTTAATTCATTCGAAGCTCTGGCTGTATCTCTGCATTTTGCAGAATCCTAAGACATAGAGAAAATATACGTAGAACGGAAACTCTCGCGTCAATGACCTAACTCAATTGTCAAAAACCTAAGTGGTGAGAATGTATTAGTAAAAAAAACTATGTGCAAACAAAAACAACACTCGTATGTGTATCTTTTTTGAGCAATTTTTTTGTGGGATTTTTTTTCTGATTTTCGCTCTATGTATATTTTTTCAATGGCCTAAGGTTCCTGTTCAATAAATTTTATATGAAAATTTCTTAATTGGTCTCCATGTATAGTAATTTATTTGTTAAAACAAAGTCGGTCAAATGTATATTGGGTTTGGTAAATATTTTTTACACTTACCACGCCCACTTAAACTTTTAGCTGCAATATAATATTATATTGAAACAAGATTTAAAAATTAAGTCCATAATAAGTATATACAAGGTGGCGCAAAAGTAATCCTCATATCAGAAAATACTATAAATTTTGCGATTGGCCCCTAATGTCAGTTCTGTTTTGACATTTGTGTAGTAAACACATGCGAAATACACGTTAATAAACAATGTTACGCTACACTGCTCCAGAACGTGGAATATTGCTGACTATTTATTTGACCAATAATCGGTCGGTGACTTTGGCACAACGTGAATTTCGTCGCAGATTTCCTGGCCGTCCAACGCCTACTGGTGAAACACTGCGACGTTTAGCCGCTCGCCTCGAAGAGACTGCCACAACACGAGATGCTGCCAGGCGTGGCAGACCCCGGAGTAGCCGTTCTGCAGAGAATATTGCTGCTGTAGCCGAGGATGTCATGGAAGCGCCGTCGACATCGACCAGACGACGTGCCACGCAAATGGGTATCAGTCGATGGTCTTTACAGCGAATTTTGGTACAAGATTTGAAGATGTTTCCGTACAAAGTCCAGACGGTGCATCAGCTGTTAGCTGCTGACCGCCAATCGCGTCTAACATACGCTCAAGCCATCCTTAATCACCACCAAGAGGAAGATGATTTTTCATCAAAAATAATCATGAGTGATGAGGCCCATTTCCATCTTAGCGGGTACGTAAATAAGCAAAATTTACGCTTCTGGGGCACTGAAAATCCTCGTGTAACCTACGAAGAGCCATTACACCCGCTCAAAGTCACTGTATGGTGTGCTGTTTTCGCTGGAGGAGTCATCGGACCTTTTTTCTTCGAAGACGTCGCGGGCCAAACGGTTACTGTGAATGGTGAGCGCTACAGAGCAATGATCAACGAGTTCTTTTTGCCGCAACTTGATGAATTGCGATTGGAAAACATGTGGTTTCAACAGGACGGAGCAACGGCACACACTGCACGTGCCACAACCGATATGCTGAAGGATGCATTTCCCGGGCGCCTAATCTCCCGTTTTGGGGATTTGCACTGGCCAGCACGATCGCCTGATTTGACCCCTCCAGACTTCTTTTTGTGGGGCTTTTTGAAGTCGCGGGTTTATGTCAACAAGCCTCAGACTCTTGCAGCTCTTAAAGACAATATCCGTCAAGAATGTGAGGACCTATCGCCGGAAGTTTTGGCCAAAGTGATGGAAAATGCCATAAAAAGGCCTCAAATGACAATCAACTGTGGCGACATCATATTCTCGACTTGATGTAAAAAAAATTAAAAGACCAAATAAAAATAATCCACAAGAAGAATCAAAGTTTTTAATTTTTTTTATTTACAGCCAAAAAACATCGGAAGTTTACTTTTGCGCCACCTTGTATGTAGGTAGAGATTGAGAAGTGTCGTTAAACCTGATAATATTTATACTCTACACCATCATAGTGGGGAGGGTATTATGCGTTTGTGCAGATGTTTGTAACGCCCAAAAATATTAGTCTAACACCCACCTTAAAGTACACTGATCGACTCTGAGTCGATTAAACGATGTCCGTCCGTCTGTCCATATAAACTTTGTGCCCCCATACAAATGTCCTGCCGAAATTGGACTTTTTCAGTCATAAATATTTAATTCATATAGATATCTACACAAGTTTCGCTCCAAATAAGTTTTTTATATACGGTCTATAATCAGTCATAGCTACCATATAAGGGCCGCTTCCGAAAATCACATAACAAAACAAAATATCGGTATAAATATAAAATTCAACACAAATAACTTTCATATAGATTCATATAAATTCATGGCGATCGGTCCATAATTAATCATAGCTCCCATGTAAGGCACTCTTCCGAAAATCATTCACGATAAGAAATTATTGAAATTTTAAAGGCAAAATGATTTTGCCGATTTACTTAGTGTAGGGTATTATATGGTCGGGCTTGACCGACCATATTTTCTTACTTGTTTTAATTTTTATTTTTATGTTTGTATCTTGTTGTTATTCATAATAGAGCTGTTGTTTTTTATATGTTTCTAGATGGTGGTTTTATTTTGAAACTAATTGTCAACAGCATATAAAATAAACAACAACTTTTTTGTTTTGATTACGCTATTCTCACCGTGTGACTTGCTGGTCGCTCGCCTTAGTGACCGATACGAATAATGGTGTGTTTTTTTTATTTATAAGTGCTACCATCTCCCACTAAAATAGAGAAATTCTCAAAAATGTGTAGCATAAACATGGGTTGTAATTTAAACTTAAATAGTTTCCCGAATGGTTTAGCCATAACCATGGTAAGGGTACTACATATAAGATTGTCATTTCGTTTGTAATTTCCACATATTTTATATAAGTATATATATACATATATTCTGCATCGTTATAGATAACGGAGTTGACATCAGTCTGTTGAAATCTTTCCGAAGCCCCCAAACAACTTATATACATGGTTGGTACATCAGTTGAAAATCGAGAAAATCTGTCCACAAATGCCTGAGATATAAGCATAAAAATAGCAATACTATACTTCCTATTTTGTATCACTTAAAACATCTTGCTGCACGGCAACACTGTTTCATTTATTTTCTCTCTACATTTTCTCGTACGGCAAAATTAAGAGTGAATTTTACTCAAGTCAGCTCCCCAGCAAACCGGCTTTTATTTATAAATATTTATTTGTTTGCTCTTATCAATAATAATAAAACTAAGTATAAGAAACATTGTGTTATGGAAAACGTGTACTAAAATTTTTAAGGTGACTGAATGTAAAATTGTTTAATATTTTCAGTTCATTAATACGTAACATAAGCAAGAAAATATTCGGAAAAAAAATTCAAAACTTTGTATCAAGTATTATTCGATTTTACAACAAATATTAGAATAATAATTAATAATAAAAAAAAATGATTTTTATTCAGATTAATAAGTGATCACAGATTTTTATGTTTTTTCCTTTTCTCAATTAAAATTATTAAGAATTTTTGCATTTAAAATATCTATTTTTGTTCAGAAATATAAGTGATCACACATGGAACCCATTTTTCTCAATTAAAGGCTTATTTACAGAGTTATTGATGATTTAAAAAATTTTGTGTTTTTCATACAAAATATTGTTTTTTGTTACAAATTTAAGTGATCATAGATCGAGCTTCATTTCTTAGTTAAAGGCTTATTTACAAAGTTATTACATAATTGTTTTTTCTGAAATGTAAGTGATCACAGTTATTGGAAAATTAAGTATTTTTGGGTTTTTCATTTAAAAAATTGATTTTTATTCAGAAATATGAGCGATCACAGATCATGCTAATTTTCTCAATACAATGCTTTTTTATAGTTATTGGCGAATTAAGAATTTCGTTGGTATTTTATATAAAATATTTATTTCTCTTCGGAGAAACTTATTGAACATTTTTTTATGTGTGATCATGTCGTTATTTGAATTAAGTGATTATTGATCGTGCTCCATTTCTCAATTAAACATTTATTTACAAAGTTATTTACAAAGTTATTAAGAATTTTAAAGAAGTTGGTAATCTTCGATCTATAGCGCTCGCTGTTGACGGTGATGGGCCAGACCATCGTCGTTATCAAAGAAATATGGAAATATGGTATTGGATCTCATGAGGATTGGAATTGTCCCAAATTCGAAAATTTTGTTTGCTGTCATACCCATTCATCCCGAAATGGGTCTCAACATAAAATGGGAATAGCGCGCGGAACGTTGACCGAACGAACACCCATTTCGATAAGGCAATTTTATCACTTGCACGTGTCTTGAACTCTATATCCACAAACAAAATAAGTGACACCGAATTCGGCCTCTATTAACTGTCAAAGTTCGGAAGTCCCTATTAGAGACCCTTTATAAGTGATCACAGATCGAGCACCTTTTCTCCATTAAATACTTTTTAATAAAGCTATTGACGAATTATGAATTTTTAAGTTTTTTATATAAAAAATCATCTCTGTTCAGAAATATAAGTGATTACTTCTTTTCTTGAGTAAAGATTAATTTAAATTTTCTTAATTTTTAAGAAAATTAAGGTAACCCCAGATCGATCTCCGAGAGTCCTCCTTTTAATTTTTATGTTTTCATATAAAATATACCTATATTATATATGATTCTGAATTACATCTTTAAAAAAATGATTTGTTAGTCTACTCCCAAAAATGTGCTCTCCAACGATAAGTTAAATGATAAATGAAATTTATGAAAATAATAAGTTAAAATATTGTTTATGGCAACATTAAATAATATGTACTTATACATATACATTTCTGTATGATATTTCCATTAGTATTTCTTAGCTATTTCTTATTTTATCAACCTATTTCAAACAAAGATAACATATTAGGAGATTAAAAAACACTACCATTTAGCTGGGAAATACAATATTTAAATAGCACAAAACATGTTAGAGAAAAATTTAAAAAAAGAAATAATCTTTCAATTTCAAACTAAGAATCTTAAAGGCGTAAAATTAAAAAAAAAAACTTGAGTTTTAGCAATACAATCTTTTTGAGGTTATAACCAAACCAATCAAGTGATTTAACATTTACCAATTCATGCATTTCAAATACAATAGAGAAATTGAAAAAAAAAAACTACCAACAACAATTACACAGAAAACAATTTTTGGATCATAAGTATGAATTGCCATTTTATAAACATTTAAAAATATTACAAACTTATTTTCAAATGTATTTATGCAAACATTCGTATTAAAATTAAAAATGATTTGGTTACAAGTATTTTTTATAGTATTTACTATTTATTTTAAATTATTTTCAAAGCATGGATTTATATTTTCTGTGTACATCAAATCAATAGAAAAAAACATTGTAGAACTCAATGGTTTTTCAGAACAACTTATTGGAGAATAGAAATAAAACAACAGATGAAAGGCAAAGATTAAAATAAATACCCTAAAAGCAAGAAATTAAAAAACGAAATAAGGAAAACTGAAAAATAATAAAAGCAATAACACTAGAAAAAACTTAAACTTTAAAAAATGCAAAACAAACTGAATTTTAATAATGGAGAGAAATTTAAACAACAAAGGACTTTATTCCGTAATAATAGTTGCAAATATTTTAAATAAATTTCCAAAATAGTGAAAATGAATAACTTGATGATAACGTAGTTAATGTATTTGCAATATTTATGTGTTACATATTTAAATTCATATTATGTATTTTAAATTTTTCCATGTTACCATATTTTTTTCAAACCTACTGATTAACAAATCAATTTTCCTATAAATTCAATATCTAACATAATATATATATAAGGACTGAGATCGAAAAATTCTTAAATTTTGTCAGCAACATCAAAATTTTGACGCGGAAGCTGTGAAAAATCTGCCAGAACATACGTTCCGTCATCCATTATGCAGCAGGAATATTTTTTTATAAAACTTGACTTCAATTTCCGTGCTCTGTTTTTGGCCTCTAAATTTTTAGCAGCGTTCCTATCAGGAACTTTTTGAGCCTTGTATGTTTTTAACCTGCATTGGCTTTAAATTTTCGTACCAAATAGTCCGAGCACTGAGCTAACCGGGCTGCTTTCTTACCGGATGTGTTGAAAATGCTTTCTATTTTTATGGCTTAACAAACATCATGTGAACCATTCCTTCTACTTGAACCAGACAAGCTTTACAAAGGTAACTTGATAAAAAAAAAATCAAATAATACTTGTTAAGAATTTTTCGATCTCAGTTCTTAGCACAGATTACACAGATACGAATCAGCTGGTTGCAGTAATATGGCAACAGAAAACAAACAAAAGAAAATGTCAAAATGGTAGTGGTTTGAAAAGAGAGACCAATATATATCACACTCGTTGCCTATTGAAAATTTAATTTTTTTCTCTCGCTCTGCAAACAACAACCATTGAAAAGTGGTTGTAGAACATCAAAATAACCATACGGTTCGATATTACTTCTTTGAGAACTGTCATTTGTTTCATATCTGTAATAATCTGTGATATATAGGCACACCCGTTAAGTAACCCATCATTATACATACATATATACTACACCATTTCCATTTTCAAAATAAGACTTTTTCAATCGAAACATAAATCTAAAAAGTCTGAGTATTATATTCATTCGAATCTTGCTTATATAAGCACCAATGAAACATGAGTGTGCTTAAATCCATGAGGGCCAAATACGGTTCCAGTGGACGAACTTTAAGCAGTTTCTTATTCGAACACAACAATAATGCCAAAAAAAACTCTCAATTGTGCTTGCCAAACTTGGGAATTTATCATCAATGTTTTGTATATTAAAAGGCTTTTGAGGGGAAAGAAAATTTGTTTTGAGAGCAGTGGAGTTTATTGGGGATATTTTAAAAATTTTCGGGGATTAAATATTTAGATTAACATTGTTTGTATTATTTTATATTTATTTCGAGTTTTTGTGAAGAAAAATATAAATTTAAATTTATAAATGAGCTGGAATGTGTTTCCATTTCAATTATATCAAAGATAATATAATTTTTAGATCCAAAATAAGTATTTCAGTGTATCTTTCAATTTACCATATTTTTTTTAAATTACTAATTAACAAATCAATTTTAAATATCTGGATTCTGAGCTTACGCTGTACTAGTGGTCACCAATAGTTTTTTATTACGTGACTAGCTATTTGACACTATATAGATTAAAAAGAGACTGATAACTGGTTCAAAGTGGTCAACGCTTTGGATACACATACCAGTTACATAGAGACACTTACCTTACTAGCTACCTAACTGGTTACTTGACTGGCTGTTAGGGTATTTTATTTATTCGTAAACGAATAATTTGAATACGAAATTTTAACTTAATTTTTTCTTCGTTAAGTCAGTTTAGAATTATAATTTCTTGTAGTAATCACTCATCTACAATTATTGAAAGATACAAATTTGTTGGTTTTAAAATTTTCGTGAAATATCATCATAAAACAAATTAAGAAAAAATATGTAAAAATTATTAAAAATTATTAAATTATTCGAATAATTATTCTTTCGATTATTCCAATGGATACCTTTCATTTTAACATATAGTAAGTGTTCTAGGTGGAAGTTAATTAAAAATAAAATATTTGTTGCATGTAAAGTAACCTATCTTTAAAATTATATTGATAAATACAGAGATACAGTAAATCTCTCTGCATATACTTTACGTCTAAAAAGGGTTAATTAAACACAATATATAATAGAAAAAGTAGATAGTCGCTAAAGTCACTTTTAAGCGACAATAACATGTAAATTGACTCAACGAGATATTACTAGTTGTGAGTGAAGTAGCTAGTCCTTAAATATAAATATGAATACATTTATGAAATGACCACAGCATTATATAGTGAGTGAAATGACATATTCCTAAAGTTGAATGCTAATAAAACTGACTACACTTGATTTCAAAGGAACACTAAGTGAGAACTGGCTCTCCAATAGACTACTTATGATAGGTAAATTAACTACTTCCTAATGAGCAGTACAAAATAAAAGTTTAAACTGACTTCACCCTACATTACTTAGAAATTTAAGTAGGACTAAAGCGAATATATTGATGTATCAATTTGAAGGCATCGGAAAGTTGATTTCAATTATTAACTGCTGTCTACAAGTCCCCTTCATTTAAGGCCATAAAAGTAAGATTGATCCAGTAATTTCATTTGATAAAAAACTTCACTGTTTGATTTCCTAATCTTTTCTTTTAGGAAATAGTGTATCCAAACAAAAATGCAATTCTAACTATAACAAATGTTCAATATACAACAGAAGTTATCTCAATTAGCACATTGCAACAGTCAAAGAAATATTTGCAGCTATGCAGCATACATACAAGTACACACATATACATATATCCATAAACTAAACATTACAGTAGCAACTTTATTATGTTAACTTTTCAAAAATTTAAAAAAAGGAAAAGAAATTGCAAACAATTCGTTTAAGTGAATAATATGTAAGCTACTTACTGCACTTTGTGATACTCGTATAAACCAAAAAAGAGAAAAACAAGTAGGAGTGTTATTTTATTCGGCTGTGCTGAATCTTATATACCCACCATCAATATGTAGTTTTGGCCTTCCAAGGGGACTTGTCCGAACTGTATAGCATTTGATAGAGTGATTAATTTCATAAAACTTTAAATGACTTATGTCGAAATTTATGTTAATATCATTATATACACAGAGAAAACAGATTCGCAACCGAATTTGTTGTCAATTGAATGATTTGGTTGCACACATAGAATTTTTCGGCTCTATCAACAGAAAGTCAATTGATAAAGTAGAGTTTTGGTTGAAGCTACCAAACTTTTGTTATTCCTTCTAGAATTTTGTAAAATTCAGCCACTATGGTAGAATTATTCGATTGGCAACAAATTCGGTTAATACTATGAATATGTTTTCTCTGTGTATATATTTTTACGAATGTGCAATAGCGATTTGAATTTAACGGTCCGCAACGACTGCCTGCTACATTCATCATGTTTATAAATACGGCCATCAGTAGAAGCTTCTACTTATCAACAATGTTGATATCATGCGGTTATTAGCATTGTTTGTAAGTATGGCAGCACTGTATGTTTAAGCTGCTAACATTAACATCGAAAGCTCTAGAATTCGAATGTACTAGTATGTCCGTTAAGAGCATTGTAGAAGATTCCCGAGATTCATAGGCGCTGTTAGAGTTAACTGTCTTGTACGTGTATAATTGTATACGTATATTTAATTTACGTATACTTAATTTACAACCATTTCTTCTATACAATATAATATTGTTTATTCTAATGAAAAACGAAAAAAAAAAACATTTAAGAAACATGTTGATGTAAAACATGATGCAATTTTATATCAATTTAAATTTCAATAATAAATACAAACACATACATACATGTGCAAATTAGTTTGATACCACAAAACATGATACGGCTATTAGAAAGTAATACCTTTAACAGAAAATGTTAACAACATTTGCTTAGATACATATAAAAAAAAACACAAGAGAGGTTCATCTGTGTGCGAAATTTTTTTTAAACAACAAACTGTACAGGAGAAGAAGATATTTTTGATTGTTTGAATGTTTAATTCTATTTAAATATAAGCAATGTGCATTTTTTTAGCGTATTGCAATCTGTAACTTTTTGAACTTTATACCGATCCATAATCCCATTAATTGTATGAATTGTCCGAATTCCCTGACCAGAAAAGCAACCCCAGACCATTAGATTGCCGCTTCCATGTTTAATTGATCCTTTGCAATACTTACAAACAACTTAAAATCAATAAAAACCATATTGAATCAATAAGAAACATTGACGAAAGTCGAATAATATTGAAAATATGGAAAAATATTAACCTAAAGTTGAAAATTATTGATTTATAGTATTTCAATATGGTTTTTACATGGTTTTTCTATTATAATGAACATTATTGAATTAATATGACACGTTCTTGTTTTTAAGTTGCAGTTTTTCCCTTAGTGTAGAATTCAGTCTTTCATTCCATCGGAAGTTTTTAAGTTGTATTTGGATTCGTCAGAGAACAGTACTGTCTTTCATTTTTAAGCACTCCAGTCGATATGGGCTTTGGTAAACTCCTGTCTAGCTTTCTTGTTCTTAGCTGATATAAACGGTTTTTTTTGTTGGTGGTCGTCGGCTGAATAATCCTGCTTCTACTGCTATTCCTGTTCTTACATGACTAGCTGATGCTGTAGGACTATTTTGCATTGCTCTTTTGTTCAAGGAATCATCATAACATATAATTTTTCGCGGACGTCCTCCAGAATGCCCCTGAATCAGCCTGGAAATAATTGTTCTGTTAATTGAATAGTTTTTACACAATTCATGCCGTGATAAACCCGTCTTCAAGTCTTCAATAACTTTAATTTTAAATTCACTGGAGTACTTGTTCCGTGCCATCCATTTTTAAAACGTAAATTATACACATTACGCCTTCCTTTATTTTTATCTGCTGGAATTTTTAAATGTATTCGTTGTGAGTCCCGTTAACTGATATTGCAAATATGCAGTAGCATAGTAAAATTTTTCAACATCTTATAAGGGCAAGCTTTTGTTTTCTCCTCCGCGTTTTGTGTTTTTATATGTTTTAACATTTTAAATTAATTGTTCATAAAATTATCCTTTACTAAGTGAACATTATATGAACATTAATTACATCCCAAAAAAACCTTTTTTATCAAAAAAAATTATGATATGAAAAAATCCATTGAGGGGACCAACAAACAATTCAAGGAAAACTTGTTAAATCCCTTTCATTTAATAATAATAATTCTAATGATTTATGTAACATAAAAATAACTAAATAATTTTATGTTTATATATATTTAATTTTAAATATTTTTTAAAGTGCGCAAAAATTCATTGTGATAAATTTATCAACATTGAAATTCTTCCAAGCCCCATACATCTTGCCATTTACAGGGAAATTTACATAATTTACAATATTGCATGCCAACACCTGCATAATACCAACAACAATTTATACAAACATTCTCCAGCATACATACATCACCATGAATAAACACGTTACAATTTCAATTCTGTAAAATTCTCTTATTTATTTCATTCTTTTTTCACTTTTTTTTTTCTTCCTACAACCCCCAAAAAACCCCAACAACTTTACATTCTACAATTACGTACGTCCAAAACCACTCCAAATAGTACCGGAAGATGTGCTGCAGTCGAGAAATGCCCAAGGTAATGTATATCGTTGGGTGGAAGCTTATCGCAAATATGGCCACAAATTGGCAGCCGTAAATCCCATAAGCATCAAAAGTCAACAAAGGTAATAAACAAAACAAAAATCAGTATAAATAAAACAAAAACAAAAAACACAAAGAATAAAAAACCTTTAAGGAAAATAAACAAGAAACAAAATGAAAGAATGAAAGGAAATTCTTTAGAGGAAAAAAATGCTTCATAAGCAAACAATCATTCCCATTTAAAGTTGGCCAAAATGAAATTGTTAATAAAAGACGACAAGATTTGTTACTGTTGTTTTGTTGTTTTGTTGTCCGTATATCTTTATTTTATTTTCTCAAAAAACAACTAAAAACAAAATGTTAAGTCATTTTTAGTTAGTAATGATAACAAAGCAGAACTAAGAAAAAGGAAAAGAAAAAGAAATAACAAAGGATATATTTAACCCCACAACGTGCCAAGGGTCTTTAAGGGATGTTTAGCTTGCAGCATTTAAAATTTTTTAAACATATTTTTGTTATGAGCCCCTTGAAAGTATTTAAAATCGACTACGCGGACGACTTTGGAAATCTTTTGGTACCCTTGATAACCAACCGGTACTTCTGACAGATCCGTCAGTGACAAATTTTTGAGACAGGCCTGTACTAAGATTTTTTTAGTATTGATCTTAGTCTGCACACCTGTAGAGCCCGGCAATCACATAAATGGTGTTGTACAGATTCATTCTCTCACGTGGGTAACCCATACGTCATGGTCGTTACCCGTCCCAGTTAGTATATTCTACTCCCTTAATTCCATCTCTGGTAACACCCACTAATCAATCGTATTCAATACCGCGACCAAGGCAGCCATTTGTTGAGCATTCCTCAGACATTTTATTTTCTCGGATGCCCTCGGGTCCCGGAACCCGTACTACTTCGACAACGTCTTGTCCAAGCCCATAAAGAATATAAATGCTATTGTGAAAGTATTTCGAAGTTTTTACGTAGGAGTTGAATGTAGGGATCCTAATCGGGAACATTTTCCCCAGAATTTCTAACAAAATGCCCGGGAATTTCTATATAAGGTTTCTTCTTATTGCTCAGTATTATCTCTGCGCAGATAAAACAAATTCATTGTGATTTGCTGTCGATCGAATGATTTGATTTTTTCGATACTTTAATTTTTAAATATAAATTTTAAATTCAAAATTTAAAAAAAATCGTTAGAAATGTGCTGTAAAAACTCAACACTTCTAAAATTGGAAATTAGTTCTCGAACTGTTAGCCACAAGGCAAATGATACTGGTCTTGATTTCAAACGGCCAGCGAAAAAAAAATTTATTTCAAAAAACCGTACTGCTCGTATACAATTTGCCAAACAACATTTAAACTGGTCGAGACAGTGATGGACAACTCTCGAATGAATCCAAATACAATTTAAGAGTCAGTGATTTGCGGAAGAACATTTGTAAGTCAGTCGAAGGGAAGTACACAAATAAGACAGTCAAGTCATATCATAAAGGATACTATGACTGGAGTGGGATACACATCCATTTTTAATGATCATATATTCTCTGAGCAAAATATGCACTTAGTTTTGAAGACCAGCGCAATCGCCAGACCTCAGTCCCATCGGAAACCTATGGGAAATTGTAGATCGCAAAATACGAACTCAAAATTATACTTCGAATTTATTTTAAAATACATAAGAAATTTCCTAACTTTCAAACTGACCCACAGTTCTTCTGAGGGTTAATTATTAATAATAAAAACAAAACTGCTTACAAGTTGTTTTAATGTTTCTATATAGTTCCTTAGATGAATTAAATCCTGCATTTTATGGTCTTCAAAGCCAAGAAAACGTACAGCCACAGGGTCTGCTTAATGCCCCAGATGTCACCGCCGCAACCATGACGACTGTAGGCGAATTGGAAGCAAAGTTAAAAGAACTTTATTGTGGCAAAGCTGTTAGTGCTGAATTTGGATATGTTGAGGTGAGGATTTTATATAATATGCTTTGGGTAAATAAAGGGTTACTGCTTGAACATATTTGTTTTAATCATTTAATTAACTTAGCAACTTCAAATTCTCAATTTAAAACCTGAACATTAATTTAAAATATCATACTATAAAATGTTATATTAGCAAAAACATATGTATATTAATAAAACACATTTTGCCTTGAGTATTTCATGACCTTTTATACTATTTCCTTATTTTCATGCCTTCTCACTTCAGAACCTAGAGGAACGTGAATGGTTGGCCTTGCATTTCGAACAGCTGAATGCACAGTCACAGCAATATCTTAGTAATGACAATCGTAAACAGATTGCCGAATTACTAATTAAGTCACAAGCCTGGGACAATTTCATGGCCACAAAATACCCCACTGTCAAGCGTTACGGTGGTGAGGGTGCTGAAAGTTTATTGGCTTTCTTTTGGCAATTGCTGCGCAATAGTGCACAAGGTAAAGTTGAAATTTTTTTTTATTACATTTTAAGGATTTTTATGTTCATGAACACTTTTAGAATATAACTGAGTACATAACCCAGCAGTTATGCAAGTAGTCAATGTTTCCTTTATAGACAGTAATTGTCACTATTATATATTTTGGGTCATTGGATTGCTTACTTTATATGTCCTATGTAATCTAGCGTGAAGACAATTATTATTTAAGTGTCTTTAAGGAATCTAGAGCTTAGTCACTTTTAACATTTATTTTGTACTGCACTTTTTATGATTAATTCGTACAAACTGGTTTTATACAAATTGTGTTGATATATTGTAATTCTCATACAGTTTATTTTCTTTACGATTAAGTATACTGACATCCTATGTAATCTAACGTGAAGTTAATTGTCACTATAGTGCCTGTAAGTAACCTAGTGAGTAGTCACTTTAAACGTTTATTTTGTAATGCACTTTAGAAAGTAGTTATTTTAGCCACCAAAAGTAATATATTACAGAGCTATCGGAGGAAGGTTTGTTTACAAGCAATCGGTTATTGGACTGTCTATGATATGTCTTTTTTATACCCTTCACCTTCGTGAGAAGGGTATATATAAGTTTGTTATTCCGTTTGTAATTTCCACAATATAATTTTCCGACCCTATAAAGTATATATATTCTGGATCCTTATAGATAGCGGAGTCGATTTAGCCATGTCCGTCTGTCTGTATGTCCTTCTGTCTGTTTGTTGAAATCAATTTTCTAAAGACCCCAGATATCCTTGGGATCCAAATCTTCAATAATTCTGTCAGACATGCTTTCTAGAAGTTTCCCATTTAAAATCAGCAAAATCCGTCCATAAATAACGGAGATATGAGCTAAAATCCGAGACAACCTCTATTTTTGGCCTATTTTTGATCTATATCTCGATTACTAAGTCATAAATATTGACAATATGGATATCTAATATCTAGATATTTCAAAGTCCATTGCAACGATGTATATAAGGCTATATATAGTAAGTTGGACCTACAATGGATCAAAATCGGGAAATATATTTTTTAAACCGAATTTTTTTCACAAAAAACTTTTTTTTGTTATAAATTTTGTTCACTAATAAATTAAAAAAAAAAAATACATTTTTAAATTAAAAAAATTTTTTTTTTTAAAAATTGGAAAAAACAATTTCGAAAAAAAAAATATTTTATATTTAAAGTATAATTTTTTATATTTAAAGTATAACGTGTTTAACTAACTATTTGAGGTCGATTAGTACCCGTAAATGTTATGTAGCTGATCAAGTAACTAGTTAGGTAACTGAATCTATGTAACCGGTATGTGAATCCAATGCTTTGACTACTTTGGACCAGCTATCAGACAGTCTCATTGTAATCAAACAGGGTCAGTTTTATGGCCCCTGTTTAGGACATGCTCGTGTTAAAATAACTAAACACGTATCTACTTATGTAACTAGTTGTCACCCTAAATCATAGGTAAAATCACTAGTTCGGAACAGAGTCCTGGAACTGCTGGGCTATTCTAAATGTATGTATATGGGTTGTGTTTTTAGGGTTATAAAAAAGTTATCTGACTTTCTTTTTTTATGATCTAAAGTTTAGATTCTAAACAATTTCATCAATATAAAATGACAAAAAAACTTTTACTTAAAAAAACACAAAAGTGTTAACAGAGTATTTTGAAAAGTACTGTATTTTTTACAAATCAGCAACAATTATTAAGCAAATTATGGTGTTGATATTGATACATATTTTTGCTCTACACCACCATAGAGGGGAAGATATTATGAGTTTGTGCTGATTTTTGTAACGACCAAAAACATTAGCCTATCCACCCAACTTAAAGTAAACTCATCGACTCAGATTCACTTTAAATTATCTCGCATGTCACTTTAAATTATCTCGCTCATATTTAAGGAAAATCTTTGGAAAATTGAAGATATCTCTTTTGAGATATCCTTGTTCAAGCAGGGTCAGATTTCCAGAACAAATCTTTAAAATCTACGATTCATTAGCTTTGATCAAATCTGACTAATAGTTCTAAATTCATTAAACTAAAAACCAAACTAAAGCGAATTTCGAAATATTGGAGAACTTTAATATTTGTATATGGCCATAGAAGAAAACATGAATATCAAAAATTGTCGAATTCTGAACAATAAAGATTAAAAAATTCATTATGTTTATAGAAGTATTTCGTTTCATCCCTATGTAAATGCTCATTGAAAAATATACAACAAAATGATTTACTGGAATTAAGTTGAAAATAAGTGTAATCCTAGTATGAATGAAATTAAAATCCTAGAATATTTTTAAATACAGTGCTCTCGCGGTAACGTGAACAAGCTTTTTTTTACGTTGACTACTCTGTAACGTGAACAAACTCAGAAAGCTTTATAACGTTAACAATTTTTTTTCACTGCATATGTTTTCTAAGCATGTAAACAACACTAAAATACATAAATTATATTAGATTTAGAAGTTTAAGAAATCCCCTTTTATATAAAATGTGTTTGTATCCTCTAAATTAATATTTTTGTATGGTAACGAATGAGTAATTTTATTTGCTATGTAATTTTATTTCAGTGGATATTTTCTCGTGATCTCGTTTTAGTTTTATATTTTAATAATGCAAATAATAATAAACGAATATCACGTTCAAGCGTGTGAAACACGGGGTTATATTGTAAAATGTTGTATTTTGTTCATGAAATTCGACAATCGCTA
This sequence comes from Calliphora vomitoria, assembly GCA_942486065.2. NCBI lineage: Eukaryota > Metazoa > Arthropoda > Insecta > Diptera > Calliphoridae > Calliphora > Calliphora vomitoria. Next base: position 39,230,837 of record OW818029.2, read on the forward strand.
ACGTGAACAATTTTGCTAACATGAACTCCCTTGGTTTTAATTAGTTCACGTTACCGCAAGTGTTGGTTGGTTGGTTGGTTTACGTGGTAGTTCACTGCACGCGAACAATCAAGTAGAGTCGAAGGGACTCCGTTTTGACAAGACCACACCACTCGTCAGATGTAATGTCGTTTACATCGCAATTTATATAGAATGTATACAAAAAAGAATGTCCAGTTTCCTAGACCCAACCTGTAGCTGAGAGATATCTCAGTAGGTCATTGAGTTTAGACCCAGCTAACTCACCAAGGTCGGTCAATATATGGTTGCCCAGGAATTTATGTCTCTTGACACTCAGGGCTGGGCATTCGCAGAGAAGGTGGAAAATTGTTTCCTCTTTTTCCCTATCCTTACAGCTACGACAATGGTCGTTAAAAGGGAGTCCCAGGCGATTTGCATGTTTGCCTAACGTCCAGTGCCCTGTTAATACTGCCAGCAACCTTGATATATCTTTCCTATTCCGAGTTATCAGTTGCATAGTACGTTTTTCGTTAAAGGATGGCCACATCAACTTGGCTACCCTACATGTGTCTAAATTACGCCATCTATTCTCGGCCTTTGTAAGAAAGTGTCTGAAGATTATACCTTTAATAGTCCCCAGTGGAATTGCTACTGAGACCGCATTGGAGATATCTAAGGCAGATCCCATTCTGGCTAGTTCGTCTGCCTTTTCATTACCGTAGTGGTCTCTGTGCGCAGGGACCCAAACCAAAGTAATGTCAGATAGACGACCTAGCCTTGACAGAGAATTCTTACATTGCCTGACTAGTGAAGATGAAGATGTGTAGGCCTTCAGTGAAAGGAGTGCCGCCTGGCTGTCGACAAAAATACCTATATTGCCGCAAGTATTATGATCATGTAGTGTATTACAAGCTATCATGATTGCAAAGATTTCCGCCTGGAAAACACTACACTCATTTGGAAGACGATATGAGATACCTACCCCAAGTTCGTCACAGAAGACGCCAGAACCAACACCACAGCTCATTTTGGAACCATCAGTGTATATCCTGGTGTCATATTCGTATACGAGATTACCCCTATCCCACTCATTCCTGGAGGGAATTAAGACCTTGAATAGCCTATCAAAATCTGTGAATGGGGTTAAATAGTCAGAGGGTTGGAGAACGATCGAAGGAAGTAAGCCAAGAATCCCCGCATGGCCATATGTTCTCGATCTCCAACTTCCAGATGCATGAAGCCTCGCTGCACTACAGGCAGAGGTGGCCATTATGTGAAGGTCTATTGGCATAAGGTGCAGTATAGTGTTCAGTGCCTCTGAAGGACTAGTTCTTAGTGCGCCGGTTATACCAATGCAGGCTGATCTTTGGACTTTGTATAGTTGGTCTACGACATACTTCCTTCTATTTGCAGTCCACCATACAAGAGATCCATAAGTAAGAATTGGACGTACTATAGCCGTATACATCCATTTAACTATGCTGGGACTTAGTCCCCATTTTTTACCAAACATCTTACGACAGGTATAGTAGGCCACCGTTGCCTTCTTAACCCTATGTTGAGTATTCAGTTTCCATGATAATTTAGAGTCCAGTATAATACCTAGATATTTTGCATTATTTGAAAGGGGGATTTCACAGCTTTTCAACCGTGGAAGTTTGAAGCTTGGAATCTTGGTCTTTGTCGTGAAAAGTACAAGTTCTGTTTTGCTTGGATTCACCCCAAGACCACTTACCGTGGCCCAGTTATCGAGCAACCCTAAAGCAGTGGACATAATATCGCTGATCACATCCGGAAACAATCCTGATACGAGTATCACCACATCGTCCGCATAAGCGACAACTTTTATCCCTTTCCTGTCTAGATCAATGAGAATCGAGTTAATAACGATAAGCCATAGTAGTGGAGAGATTACCCCGCCCTGAGGTGTCCCTCTACCAACTTGCTTGGACTTAACACTATTTCCAAGATTTGCTGTAACTATTCTTGATTTCAACATGGTTACTAACCAGTCATTGATATATTCTTCAACGTCTAGGTTATTAAGAGCTTGTTGAATTGCAAGAGTAGTAACATTATTGAAAGCACCCTCTATATCCAGGAAGGCTGCCATTGTGTATTGTTTAAATTCGAGAGATCTCTCTATAACTCTTACGACCTCGTGCAGAGCTGTCTCTGTAGAGCGACCCTTGAGGTAGGCGTGCTGACTATTAGATAGCCTTGTTGTGCCCTCTAGTCGATGCCTTATGTGGGCGTCAATGAGTCTTTCCAACGTTTTAAGCTGGAAAGATGTAAGACTAATTGGACGAAAGTCCTTTGCCTTCTCATGACTTCTTTTGCCAATTTTAGGAATAAAAACGACCTTAACCCTCCTCCAGTTAACCGGAACATGGTTGAGAGAGAGACAGAGCGTAAATATTCTATGAAGCCAGGGAATAATATGCCTTTTTGCACTTTGAAGCATCTTTGGCATTATACCATCCGGCCCAGGTGACTTGAATGGTGAGAAACTGTCAATCGCCCATGATATCCTCTCATAGGAGATGATGTTTCTATCGATGTTGGAAAAAGTTCTACCTTCACCTTCACTCTCAATATTCGTAGCAACATCCTTGCAGCCTGGAAAGTGAGTATTCAGTAGGATGTCAAGTGACTCTGCTGAGGATTCGGACCAGGAGTCATCCTTCCTTTTGATATATGTAGGATTGGATTGCCCCTTGGCTAGAATTCTGCTGAGTCTTGCAGAGTCTTTTGTGTTATCTATAGATTCACAGAAGCTTCTCCATGAGTTTCTTTTTGCGACTACTATAGCCTTCTTGTAGACTTTTAATTGCTCGCGATATGGCTGCCATAATTTACTATTATAGCTAATGTTAAAGGCCCTACGTGTTTCCCTACGTAGTTTAGATAGCTCCGAATTCCACCAAGGAGGGAAGCTTTTCTTAGCCTTAGTGACTGGACAGGAAACTTCGAAAGCTTTGACAACAGTTTTACTAAAGTTTTCCTCTATACTTTCAAGACCAGTGATCGAATCTTCAACAACTGGCATATTCTTAAGTTTGTGTCTGAGGATCCCATTAAATTTGAACCAATCAGTCCTTCTTGGGTTCCTAAATTGTATTTTCTCTGTCAAGTTCTGATGTCTAATATCGAAGAGAATCCAATTATGGTCAGAAAACGATCTTTTATTGGATACCCTCCACCTATCTACTGATACCTTAGACCTATCATTTATGAGTGTAATATCTAATACTTCCTCCCATCCATTATAGTTATCCGAACTTGGAAAGATGAATGTTGGCGTGTTACCAGAATTACATATACTTAGTTTATTCGAGTTAATGAAATTAAGTAAAGACTCACCTCTTTCATTTATTTCACTGCTACCCCAGATTGAATGCCTAGCGTTGGCATCGCAGCCCAGGATAATGTCGTCCGATACCCCTACAGAGGACAGTAGAGCACTCACTTCGACTGGAGGAGCTGTCTTCTCATGTGCCATGTAGCTAGAGGCAATCGTAAGGCTTCTATTATGCGGTAGCTCGACCTTTGCTACTGTAAGGTCCTCTGAGCTTAGCTGCGTACAAAGAAAAATGTTAATCGATTTTTTGGCAATAATACATGATCTTGGCCTACCATTGTTTCTTGCATAGAGGATGTTATATGCTGAGGCCGGGAACCCCTTCACGTCCAAGTCTGAAGCCCAGGGTTCTTGCACCAGCCCAATGTCCAGGTCCTCTTCGGCTAAGAGTACCCGAAGGTTATCTGTAGCACATTTGGAGTGCTGCAGATTTATCTGCACTATCTTAAGTGCCATTGTTGTCTGTTGTGGGGGGTTCGGAGAGCTTCATCCCTGTGAGCAGAGAGTTTGCAGCTTCAACCTCATCCGCTTCACCGCTCCCCGTACCTGTGGGCCGAAACACTTTTACCTTCGCGTCCCTCACTCCGAAGAACAGCTTGAAACCCGCCTTCTCAAGCTCGACTGAGCCAGATTCAGTGATGGCGAGAATTAGGCAAGTGTGGCCATCGCCTTGCTCAACGCGGATGATGGACCAGTCATCCATGTGAATGTTGGGGTTCTGCAGCTTCAGACACTCCACCATCTTATGTGCATCGGTTGTCATCTTCGGTAACCAGATACGAGCACGCGGTCTCATAGGGATTTCTTGAGCCGGGATCAGTTTAAGGCTTAAACCTTCCCATGCACCACTGATCTTAGCGATGCATTTGCTAAGAAAGTCCTTTGAGAACTCGTCCAAGCATTTGATCACCCTGTAGCCCCGGTGAATTTCACCAGAGTCAAAACGAGGTGCCGTACCAGTCCTATTAGCGAACAAGTATTCCATCACGAGTTCCGTTAATTTGGACTCGATAGCACCCCATTCTGTTACCACAGGATTGATGATACCGTCTTTCTCTGTCGCCAGAGCCATTAACAGATGGTCTTTAACCACCTCGTTGAAGGGCCGCCTGGCGGATGTGGTCGTGGTTGATGTGGGTCCCGGAGTGGCTTTTTTGTCGGCAACCTTTCTCCTTTTGGGCGATTTTTCTCCCTCTGTCTGAGAGCGATTGCGCTTGGACCTCTCTATGTCTTCGGCTGCTGCCTTAGATGTGCTGGGTACGGAATCCATAACCTTTTGGTACTCATCTACCACAGCTTGGTATTTTACGCGATCTTCCTCATCACGTTCGTGTGGAGCGCCGCTGGCAGCATTCTTGTCAATCTTGTCAAGAATGAATAGTGCCTTGGCGTATCTGGATTTGAGGATGTCTTTCTGACTCTTCCTCTTTTTTCTTTTCTTCTTCAATTGGTCGCCAGCCTTGGCATCCGATTGAGAAGGAGCATTTGTCAAGTTCTTGGAGGGCAGTAGAGTGCTGTGACGGTCACCCACGCTGCCTGACATTTCGACCAAAGTCTCTTGACTAGAGGCTAGTAGGTCGTCTTCTGAAGATGATCCGAGATCACCGGTCTTCTTCAGGAGGTTGTTATTGTTGTTGTTGTTTTCGTTGTTGTTTAAGTTCATTTTTGGTCCCACGAGTAGGCACGTAAAGGGATGGACCATCCATGCAGTGACGGCGTACATGGACTGGACAGAAAATGATTACAACCGGCCCGTGTCCTAGCACCGGAGGGGAGCTGTTAGCGACTAATCATCTTTTACCACTAATTAGCCATTCAGGTTCTCGGCACTGCTACCAACCACGTTAACCTTACAAGTGGGGGAAGGGAAAAAGGGGAAGAGAAGGGATAAAGAAGGGGAAGGGAAAAGAGAGGGGAGGATAACCTTTGGTCATGAAGGCTTTTGAGTTCGTTATCTCGAAAGTCGACCCTACATCAGCGGTGTCCACAGCCAAGATAAAAACCACAGCCCACACTAAAGCCACCACATCGCGACAAGATTGTTATCCAGGTGGTGGATACCGCAAGTGTACTGTAGTTGGAATTTTAATGATTAATAAGGGCCACCGTATTGTATATGCATATACAGTGGTGGCCATGAGGTTAGCACACTTCATACTTGCTGTTTTCTAAAGCAAATTATTTCATTTCATTGCAATTATAAACTAAAGTTTTTGTTAATTAGTGTTGTTTATGGTGTGATCAATAAGTCCCGTTACTTTTTTTTTTGCATTCTATCGCTATTCTCTTTCAAATTTGCATTTTAGTGCAGTAATATGTAAAATAAGCCGGACACAATTTTAGCACATATAAGTATAATTAAATTTTTTAAAAGTTGTTTGAGGGTATAAATATTAATTGGTAAGTTTAGGTATTATTTAATCAATGAGGAAGACAAACTGACTTAATAAACATTATTTAGATATGGCTAAAAAAAAGTGGTGTACAGAGGAACAACGAAAGATTATTCAACAAATGAACTCGAGAGGAACAAGTATAAGTGAGATTGCTTATACTTTGGAATGCTCCAGGAAGATGTTTTATAATGCATTAAGACATATTCAGAAATATAAAACATCTAAAAATGTTACACAGGCTCCTCGGCCCAGAAAAACTTCACGTAAAGAGGACTCTTTAATATACAGAGCCTCTGTCGAAGATCCTTTTAAGAGCTCCACCGTAATCCAGAGAGAAATTTCAGGAAAATATGGTATCAACGTGTCCAGCAGAACGATAAGAAGAAGACTTAATGAAAAAAATTTACGTGGATGCATTTCTCAGCATAAGCCACATGTCTCAAAAAAGAACATACAAGCTCGGTTGTCCTTTGCTCGTGAGCATTTGGAAAAGCCGTTAATTTTTTGGAAAAATGTCCTTTGGAGTGATGAATCTAAATTTTGTAGATTCGGATCGGATGGTAAGAGGTATGTATGGCGTCCTCCGAACATGCAACATAATCCAAAGTACACCAGTAAAACAATAAAACACGGTGGGGGTAATGTGATGGTGTGGGCAGCATTTTCTGGGTATGGTGTTGGTCCTATAAAAAAGATTGATACTCATATGGACCAGTATGTATACCAGAATATACTTCTAAATACAATGATACCTTATGCAGAGGACAACATGCCACTTAGGTGGCGATTTATGCAAGATAATGATCCAAAACACACCTCACGCTTAGTGAGGTGTTGCTTGGAATCGAACAATATCGACGTGTTAAAATGGCCAGCCCAATCTCCGGATCTCAATCCTATTGAGAACCTTTGGAATGATGTGGAGCAGCATGTAATGAGAAAAAAGCCTAAAAATTTGGCCGATTTATGGAAAGAAGTAGAAAAAGCTTGGAATGATATTTCAGTGGATCGCTGTATGGCCCTTGTAGAAAGTATGCCAAGGAGACTAGCAGCTGTGATCAAAAATAAAGGGTATCCAACTAAGTACTAAGTTTTTAGTGAAATAAGTTTTTTTGTTTTGTTACTTTTTTAATATGAATAAACTTTTTTATTTTGTGCTAAAATACTGGCCAGTGTTTTTTTTAGGTTATTCTATTCTGGATAGAAAAACGCAAAATATATATAAAGGAATAATGCTGGACATGATGGGACGTGATCTTAGAAGGACAAGTAACACGCATGCAAAAGATATCATAAAAAAATTAAGAAATATAGGAAATATTTGCGTTTAAAAATAGCAAGTAGCTAGTGTGCTAACCTCATGGCCACTACTGTAATAACTTTCCAAAAAGTTTTTTTTATTTAACTTCTGTCCCATACAAAATAATCGTAATAAAATCCAATAATTTAACTTTTAAATAGTATTTAATTAAAATTAGAAAGTTTGCCATGCATTTTGTTATCTATCCTTTACTAAAAGTCACTCCAAAAACTTAGAACATTACCATAGCAAACATCTTCATACATTTGGATTGTATGAAATGTATCTGCATTCATAATTAAATTTTGCAATTTAAAATCAAAATTCAAGGTTATGACAACATCAACCATTAATCAGTTGCCAAAAACTACTCTATACTCCATATATCTACCAAACTAAAAACTAACAAATGAAATAAAACTGCTACAATTCAGACGAGTGCTCGTTTGAACAAAATTCTAATAAAACTTTTTTTCTTTTTTGTTGCTTCCTTCAAAATCTACTATATGTACATTGGTCTTTTTCTTTTTGCTGTTGCAGATGATCTCAAACAAATTGTTGTGGCAATGCCACATCGTGGACGTACAGAGTTACAAACCATTCTATTGAATATGAGACCAGCGAAAGTTTTTCGCAAACTAAGTGGAGAATCAGAATTTCCAGATGATTGCCAAGCCATGTCAGATGTAATAAGTCATTTTCGTAAGTATTTGTTTGTTTTTCTTTTTATGTTATAAATTAATTTTGATTTATTATTTTGGTTAGTACTAAAAGAACATGTTTTATAAATATGTATGTATTATTTGGATATTAATGAATAATTATGAAAAATTACTTTTGTTTATATATTCTTAGACATATCGGAAGATTTGAATGTGGAGGGTAAAAATATACATTTTTGTATGGTGCGAAATCCTTCACACTTGGAGGTGAGTTTTAAATTTAACTTTTAGTTTGTTTTTATACCCATCACCAATAAGATTTTGTCATTCCGTTTGTAAGATATCGAAATATTGGTTGTAGACAAAAGAATTATATATATTCTGGTTCCTGGTAAAATTCTATGACGATATAGCTACATTCGTCCGGTTATCGATCTGTCCGTCTGTTGAAGGCACGATAGGGCCTTGAAAGAAAGACTTATGGGGATAAAATTTTGGCAATATTGGTCAGGTAGAACGATAATGTAAAACAACCCCCAAATATTTTGATATTTCCTAAAAATATGTTGTATTTCTCTAAATATTTGGCACACGTTAGTACGAAACGGTCCCCATGCAAATTTCTTCCCGGAATACGGCTCTGTGGTACATAAATGTCTACAGAATAGCGGTATCAATACAAAATTCAGCAAAACTAAGTTTCATATAAAAAAAATCACAAGACAATATTTTTTTCTATCGGTTCATTTTTGACCATAACCCCCATATATAGTCCACTTACGATAAGCACTTAAATACATATATTCGGTTCATAATCATACGGAAATAAAATTTTACAATTTTTATAATTTTTTTTTTTCTTCAAAAATTAACAAAATGTTCTTATTGCCAAAAGCTAACTTATATTTCCAAAATTGGCTGGAATAGGTAAAAAGTTTTGGAATTAAATATATAAAAATCGTTGTTCGGACTTATCACTATACATATTTTGATACCGATAACATTTAAATGCATGAATGTAGCAATGTGAAATTTACCACTGATATTTTCTAGTAATCCGGTGAACCAAATAAATATTTTACACAAAATGAACAACAATCGGTGCCCAGCACAGCCGAATATAACAGTCTTACTTGTTTATATTAAATTTTTGTCTTCTTAGGCTGCCAACCCTGTTGCCATGGGCAAAACTCGTTCCAAACAACAAACTTTAAAAGATGGAGCTTTCAGTGATGAATCGGAAAAACCTTTCGCCTCCTCAGTACTAAATGTAATTCTCCATGGTGATGCGGCCTTTGCCGGTCAAGGTGTAAACCAGGAATGTTTGAATATGGCCTATGTGCCACACTTTGAAATTGGTGGCAGTGTTCATTTGATTGTCAATAATCAAGTGGGTTTCACCACACCCGGTGACAGGGGTCGTTCAACAGATTATACCTCTGATTTAGCTAAAACTATTCAAGCTCCTGTATTCCATGTCAATGGTGATGATCCCGAAATGGTGGCTTTGGTTACAAAATTGGCCTTTGAATATCAGCGTCAGTTCCGCAAGGATATATTCATTGATATGAATTGCTTCCGTCGTTGGGGTCACAATGAATTGGACGATCCAACATTTACGAATCCATTGGTGTACGCCATCGTTAACAATCGCAAGTGAGTAGAAACTTGTACATTTATTATCACCATATTAAGCTAACCTTACTCAAATTTCAATTAATTTACATCCATTTAAAAAAAGAACCGTTCCCGATTTATATGCTGAAAAACTCAATGAACAATCTATACTCTCCGCTGAAGAGGCCAAAAAGATGCACAACGATTATATGGACTACCTTAATGAAGAACTTTTGTTAGCCCCTAAATATAAACCAGAACCCTCATACTTTCAAAAACAATGGCAACACCTTACTACGGCCTCAGATAATGTAACCTACTGGGATACTGGCCTTGATTATGGTTTACTAAATTACATTGGACAGCAGAGTGTAAAATATCCCGAAGGCTTCGTAAGTATATATACATAAGTATTACATGCAAACAAAAGTATAATAAAAAGTAATGAAACCTTAAGAAAATGTAGTGTTGATAAGAAGCAATAACGTGTATAAAATGATGAAAAATACCATACTTATTCATTCTCTTTTCCACTACGTTCTTCAGAAAGTTCATCCACATTTAAAAAAGACCCATATTGAGGGCAGAATTAAAAAACTGAATGCTGGTGAAAAAATTGATTGGTCAACGGCAGAAGCTTTAGCAGTGGGCAGTCTTATGTATCAGGGCTATAATGTACGCATTAGTGGTGAAGATGTTGGACGTGGCACCTTTTCACATCGTCATGTTATGTTGGTTGACCAGGACACAAATGAAATGTTTATACCATTGAACGAACTAAAAGGTGGTCATGATGGTAAATTGGAAGTGGCTCATAGCATATTGTCTGAAGAGGCTGTATTGGCCTTTGAATATGGTATGGCCATAGATAATCCAAATAACTTGATCATTTGGGAAGCTCAGTTTGGTGATTTTGCCAATGGGGCCCAGATTATCATAGATAACTTTATTATCTCTGGAGAAAGTAAGTTGTTGGCGAATAAATAAATAATAAGCTCTAAATGAAATCTTTAATATTTTTAGCAAAATGGATGGACTCAAATGGTTTAGTTTTGCTACTGCCACACGGTTATGATGGTGCTGCCTCCGAACACAGTTCTTGCCGCATTGAACGTTTCTTGCAATTGTGCGACTCGAAAGAATGTGCAGCCGATAGTGATAATGTAAATGTACAAATTGTTAATCCCACAACTCCTGCCCAGTACTTCCATGTCTTGCGTCGCCAGCAAATACGTAATTTCCGTAAACCTTTGATTGTGGTTGCTCCCAAAGTTCTATTGCGTTTATCGGCTGCCACTTCGACACATACAGATTTCGCACCAGGCACTCAGTTCCATAATGTTTTGGGTGATAGCACTGTTCATCAGGACTCAGTTAAGCGCGTCGTCTTGTGTTCTGGCAAACACTACTATAATTTGGCTGACGAAAGACAGGCTCAAAATGCCCAGGACACTGCCATTATTCGTGTAGAATCATTGTGTCCATTCCCCGCCTATGAATTACAACAGGAGATTGCTAAATATAAAAATGCCACAAGTACGTTTCAAATATGATTTCTTAAGGGGCTGATTCAAACACACCGGAAAACAATTTCCAAGTTTTTATGTGAAAATCACTAATTTTTCTAAATTTGTTTTTGTATTTTTCGGACAAAAGTTTGAAAATTGTATTCCAGTCTTGTTTTTGAATCAGCCCTAAGGCAGACATATTTATTGACTGATCATGTTAATTTCGTTTTTTTTATAGAGTTTGTTTGGTCTCAAGAAGAACACCGTAACATGGGCGCTTGGAACTTTGTAAAACCACGTTTTGAAAATCTTGTTGGAAAACAGGTACGATATATATGTGCTGTATAAAGAAGACTTCTAGAGTTCCTGACATAAATAAATACACATAGAGCGGAAATCAGTTGCCAAGTGGTGAAAATGTATTAGTAAAAAAAAACTATGTGAAAACACAAACATTCCGCTCCATGTGTATGTCTCTATAGTTCCTGTACTCAGTTAGTAAGATTTTGGTATTATCTATTCATTATCTTCAGCGGTATTCATTTAAAATAAGCTTCAACGATTAATAATTTTTATTTTTTCTCATAACTAGAATTCATTAGAGGTAAACAATTTTCACAATACTGAACCAAAAATAACCTGCTTTCATTTATGGATCGATTTGAATAATTCAGATAGAATTTCTGACAGATAAATTTTTGAAGCCCTCAGTTAACGTCAAACACTCATATCTGTGGGCTTCCAAAATTTATACATTTTGAATATTCAGTTCGATTTCGGCCTTAAAAACCCAGCCGTACGCTAAAAATTATGAAGATAAAATTATATTTTTGGTAAAATAAGAGTATAAGGTCTTCAACCGAAAATGAATTAATATTCTTTATAATTCTAAAAAATTTAGTAAGAATCTGTAGGTTCTTATTGGGGTTAGCTTCCATATGTTGATACGATAGTACTTTCTTTAATACTATTTCATGTTGAAAAGCACCGTGGACCACCTGCTAATAAAAATTTGTGTATAACAGTTTTTTCTACAGAAGAATTTGTGTATAACAGTTTTTTCTATAGAAAAAATTGTGTGTAACAGATTTTTCTATAGAAAAATTAGTGTATAACAGTTTTTTCTATAGACAACTTTGTGTACAACAGTGTTTTTATTGAAAAATTCGAACGAAAGCGAAAACTACAATTTAGCTTCTATAGAAAAAAACAAAAAAATAAATGGAAGTAAAAAATCAGCAACTAAGAATGTTATATTCGGCAGTGCCGAATATTGTATACCCACCATCAATATGTGACAATAAAATATTTTTTCTGTTATAGGGGCTATCTATATTGGGGGTAGGGTCAATTATGGACCGATGCCCACAAATATTGTAGAAAGATTTAGGTTTATATAAAATGTCAAATTTCATCACGATATTAATTACTATAAGACAATTTATGAATGTTCAAGTTATTTTCTGAAATTGAGAATATCTATAAAAAATAAAAAAAAAATTTCAAAATAAATTGAAAATTTTATTTGATATTGAGAGAATTCCAAATAAAATATAGAATTCTGAATTAGAATTGAAAAAATTAGAAAAGAATTTGAAAATTATTATTTCAAGAAGAATTTGTGTATATTATTTCAAGAATTTTGTGTATAAGAAATTTTTCTATAAAACAATTGTGTATAACAGTTTTTCATATAGAAAAATATGTGTATAACAGTTTCAACTATAGAAAAATATGTGTAATAGTTCTACCTATAGCAAAATGTGTGTATAACCGTTTATTCTATAGAAAAATTTGTGTATAACACGTTTTCTATAGAAAAATGTGTGTATAATAGTTTTTCCTATAGAAAAATTAGTGTATAACAGTTTTGTCTTTAGAAAAATGTTTGTATAACAGTTTTTATATAGAAAAAATTGTGTGTAACAGTTTTTTGTAAAGAAAAATTAGTGTATAACAGTTATTTCTATAGACAACTTTGTGTATAACAGTGTTTTTATTGAAAAATTTATATATGACTGTTTTTTTCACAAGAAAAATGTGTGTATAACAGTTTTTCTCTAGAAAAATTTATGTATAACATATAAGAATTTTAAAAAATTAAATTTTAGAGTTGAAAAAGTATTATAACGATCAAACATCACAACAAAGTTTTAACGTAAATATAAAATTCACACTGAGAAATTTTCATATACAATATCTCACTCCCATATTCTTTGAGAATCGGTCTAAAATGGATTTACAGATCTTTAATGTATATCAGCCTTTAAGAAATTGTATATTTATTCGATGATGCTTAGCGGCATTGCATTTTTAATTTTAATCTTTTGACCTAAATAACGAAAGCATTTTAATTGGGATCCGAATGGTTACAAATGATATAATAGTCCCAATATACCGACAATTTCCGGACTCCTACAAAAAAATCTTAAGAACAATAAAAATGCAAATATGAAATAAAAGATAAGAAACTCATTTAATAAAAAATTCATTTGTTTATTTAATCTGAGTACAGGTTTTATCTTTAATTGCCGACTTTCGATTTCAGCACACAACACAATTCTTATTTACAATTACATATTATTTTATTTTTATTTTTTCCTGTAACAGCTGGAGTATTGTGGACGCGTTGAGGCGCCAACATCTGCAACGGGCATTGGAAAAGTGCACAAACGTGAAGTTGAAGAAATTGTACAGAGGCCATTTAAAATGTAATATGCAAATGAGGAATACGACAAAAACAGTTAAAGAGCCAAAAGACCCAAAAACAATTCAACCAGCTAACTAACCAAACAACCAACTAGGACAACCAACAAATGTATTTAATACTCTTCCAACATACATACATTCACACACACATAAATGCAAACATACATGGATTTTAAAATACATACACATGTATGCATCTGAAATGTACTATCTTTAGCCACTCACTTCCTTCTGGTGCTGTTGTTAAACGGAAATTTAATAAATAATAAAAAAAACTATAGTAAATACATACGTATATATATACATATGTATGTGTAAAAAAATTGTTAAACACATACAGACATAACTATAGTACAGGATACCATCCTGACACTGGCCCAAAAACATAAATGTACAGTCAAAGGATGTTGTTCTTGTGTTATTGTGTAGATGAAATAATAATATTTTTATTTTTCGTTGTTTTTTCCCCACCTCTTCCTGATCCCTGTATAATAAATAATAGTTGTATGTTTTTTTGTTTATTTGTCTGTTTATTTCTTTCGTTCCTTCTGGAGCAACAATTTTATGCATTTATACATTGTCCAACAACACTTTATATGAATATTAATTTAATTAAGTGTTATTTAATTTTAAGTTAAAAAGAAATAAAAGTTGTTCACTTGATAAATATATATGTATATTATCTATAAATTAACGATGTACAAGAATTCACTGACGGATTTCGATTTGATACAAACAAATCTTTTATTATTAGGGCAAAAAAATTTAGTTAAAATTTTATTAAATTTGTTTCTTTATTTTTTTCTTAGCACATCAGTAGCTTAACGCTGGTGTGAATACTATTTTATTTTAATATTTTTGGATAATTTAAGTGCTGTAGTGATAGCAATTCAATATCACTATAGCGGAGTTCACAATCTTGTGCAAATGGTCTTGCATCATTGTATATGCATTGCATTTTTACTTTACACTAACAAAATATACAGAAATGCACCATTGCACAGTGGGGCAGAATCAAAATTTTTTGCAAATAAATCTGGCATTTGTAAACGGCTGGTCCGATCGAGATAAAATTTGACATTAGCGTAGCCAAGGAGTATTCGAATTTAAGTTATTAAAATGGACCCTTCAAATGCTCCAGGCGCGGCGCTATGGGGGGTCAAAGTAGGGTACCTTTGACATGTAAAATTTTTAAACACCTGCCATTTTTTTGTTTCCCATCCGATTTCAAAGATTTTTGGAAAGCGCTCGACAAGGTCTTGAAAAAACATGCTTGAGTGTGCTATTTATCTCTTATAATTTCCGTATTATAGGCATTTGAAAATTGAAATTTAGCCATACCTTGATCCGCTTTTTTTAAAATATGGTGCCTACTTTTGAACCGAATGAACTCAAATTTTTTTCGTTAGTTAGACAACTAAATTACCAATAATATGCAAAAGATTTCAGAGCAACATTAATTATGGATTCAAAAATAATGGATTTTCAATTTAAAAATTCAAAAAATAGTAGATTTGTGCTGTTTTTTGGGCGAAAAAGTGACTTAACTCTTTTTTTATTTAAAAAAAAACTTTCTTTTAGGACATAAAACAATTTTATGTTTTTCTGTAAGATATCTTTACGTAGAACATTTTGGTATAGAAAACTTGTCACAGTTTTCGAATATGTTGTCGAATATGCCTTTTTGAATTTGACCTATTTTTTATCAAAATTTCAAATTTGGGCCACATCTTCTAAAATCCCAAAGCTGGGATCAGAAAATGGAAAGCAGTTTTGGAAACCTTGATGTGGTCCCTATTTACTCCCAAAGTATTTTTCCAGCCCCAAAGAAAACGTGGACCCTATGGGCAAAATAGTAAAAAATATAATTTTTGTGATTTTCGCTCCAATTTTTAGGATGTGTTTAATTCTCTCACAAGGGTGTTGAATTCACACGGAACCCGTATATGTGAGAGAGTAATTTAAAAAATAGAGAGTCGGACTACTTGGTATACTTTGGTTCAAGCCATTTTCTGAAATTGAGAATTTCTATTAAAAATAAAAAAAATTCCAAAATAAATTGAAATTTTTTTTTTTTGACATGAGAGAATTCCAAATAAAATATAGAATTCTGAATTAAAATTGGAAAAATTCGAAATGAATTTGAAAATTTTTATTTCAAATTGAGAAAATTCCAAATGTAATTGAGAATTTAAATTTGAAATTGGAAAAATTTAAATTTAAATTGCGAAAATTTCAAATGAAGACAACACTATCTATCAAGATAGAAACAGTTGTGTATTTGTCTATGTTCTTAACATTTATGGGACTATTTTAAAAACGAATGCTTATTGCGTGGCCAGATGGCAACCACAAATTTCTGGTTGCCAGTTTGATAACAGAAATGATATCAGCCAGTTGCCATCTGCAATACCATTTAGGCAACTGAAAACGCAACTGATGTTCGTTCGGTTGCCATCCATAATCGACCCATATAATATCTGATATATTGGCACAATGCAAACCTATTTCCCCCATCACCTAAGCAAGCAGACATCTTTATATTAATTTCGCTGTCTACAAGCATCCAGAATATGTATACAAGGTGGCGCAAAAGTAATCCTCCTATCAGAAAATGCTATAAATTTTGCCGATTATTGGTCAAATAAATAGTCAGCAATATTCCGCTTTCTGGAGCAATGTAGCGTAACATTGTTTATTAACGTGTATTTCGCATGTGTTTACTACACAAATGTCAAAACAGAACTAGGGGCCTCGCAAAATGTATAGCATTTTCTGATAGGAGGATTACTTTTGCGCCACCTGTTACTTTATGGGGTCGTAATATTCAATTTTGAAATTAGAAAGGAAACCACAAACTATATAGCCTTCCCACTCCAGATTTAATAATGGACAATAATATTAAAACAGTAGTTCTTTTAATTTCGTTACCATAATCTAAATTATAATAATAAAAGTTATAATAGTAAAATGCTTTACTCTAATTCGATGCCTGCGTAACACAATCCGAAAATGTGT
This sequence comes from Calliphora vomitoria, assembly GCA_942486065.2. NCBI lineage: Eukaryota > Metazoa > Arthropoda > Insecta > Diptera > Calliphoridae > Calliphora > Calliphora vomitoria. The sequence goes on from OW818029.2 coordinate 39,247,408, forward strand.
GCTAAATACATTGTAATTCGAAAAAGTTTCCTTTCGAATCTAATTAGGGAGTAAAACCCCTCAATACCTTAAGACACTGTTAGGTGAATAAGGTACGGTACTGTGTCCGTATTCGTATTTGGTATCTTCAAGAACATACAATTGTTATAGCGTATCTCCAACGATATTTTCCCACTAGTATTTTTCAAACAAAATATCTTCAAATTAGTGGTAAGAAGGGTATTCTGACATGCGAACAATGAAAACAATTGATCCAAAGCAGCTTAGAAATATTTGATCATGCCTAATCACAGGTTTTAAATCACATGTGTAATTTGTGCCTGTTATGTAAATCACGTAAATTTTATAAATTAAAAAACAAAACGGGAAGTAAAAATACCTAATTATTTGGTAATTTCAAAAAAGCGTAGAAAATTTATGTCGATTTTGAGAATTAGGAAAACCAAGAAGTAAAAATAGCCAATTATATGTAATATTAATTAATAACAAGTAAGAGAGCTACATTCGGCTGTGCCGAATCTTATATACCCTTCACCAAATTATACTTTAAAATAAAATTTAAAAAAAAAAATTTTAAAATATTTTTTTTCAAATTGTTTTTTAAAAGTTTTTTCCAATTTTTTTAAAAAATTTTTTTTAGTTTATTAGTGAAAAAAATTTATGACAAAATAAAGTTTTCTGTAAAAAAAATTCGGGTTAAAAAATATGTTTCCCGATTTTGACCCATTGTAGGTCGAACTTTGTATAGCATTATATACATCGTTGCAATGAATTTTGAAATATCTATCATTAGATATCCATATTGTCTATATTTATGACTTAGTAATCGAGATACAAAAATATTTATTCCGTTATTTATGGTCAGATTTTGCTGATTTAAAATACGAAACTTTTCGAAAGCATGTCTGACAGAATTATTGAGGATTTGGATCCCGAAGATATCTGGGGTCTTCAGAAAATTGATTTCAACAGACAGACAGACGGACGGACATGGCTAAATCGACTCAGCTATCTATAAGGATTCAGAATATATATACTTTATAGAGTCGGAAAAAATCGATTTTATATATGAAAGTGATGTAAAACACAAAAGTGGCTATAAGTCGGTAAATAGTGGTCCAAATGGAAAAGGGGCGATCATCTGTGATCACTTACATTTTCAACCCAAAATCGATTTTATATATGAAAATAAAGTAAAATATAAAAGTGGCCATAAGTCGGTAAATAGTGGTCCAAATGGAAAAAGGACGATCATTTGTGATCACTTACATTTTCAACCCAAAATCCCAGCAAAAATTATTCTTGATTTGGAAGCAATAAAAATTACTACTGCATCTTTAACAGCTTCCTTTATTGCTTCTTCAATTATTGCCTTACGATACTGATTTTTGGAAGGCATACATTCAGCAAACATTGTATGTGGTGCAGAAATTAGAAAAAGGCAGCACTATTTGTCAAGCAATTACTACTTTTATTGCTGGATTTTTTACAAAATCAGCCTAAAGTATGCACCTCGGACGCATGATATCATCAATTCTTCCATGTGCTCGTAAATGCACATTCCGGATTTCTTAAGCAGAGCTTCTACGCGAGGAATCCCATACAAAATTCATGTAATCTTTCATAACAAGTGGAAGCAGTAGCAACTGCTCTCTGCCTTACATTTCTGCTTCCGAGGAAGCACCATTTTTTGCTGGGATCGATGTTATATATGAAAATGAAGTAAAACATAAAAGTGGCCATAAGTCGGTAAATAGTGGTCCAAATGGAAAAAGGACGATCATCTGTGATCACTTGCATTTTCAACCCAAAGTCGATTTTATATATGAAAATGAAGTAAAACATAAAAGTGGCTATAAGTCGGTAAATAGTGGTCCAAATGGAAAAAGGACGATCATCTGTGATCACTTACATTTTCAACCCAAAATCGATTTTATATATGAAAATTAAGTAAAACATAAAAGTGGCCATAAGTCGGTAAATAGTGGTCCAAATGGAAAAAGGACGATCATCTGTGATCACTTACATTTTCAACCCAAAATCGATTTTATATAAGAAAATTAAGTAAAACATAGAAGTGGCCATAAGTCGGTAAATAGTGGTCCAAATGGAAAAAGGACGATCATCTGTGATCACTTGCATTTTCAACCCAAAATCGATTTTATGTAAGAAAATTAAGTAAAACATAGAAGTGGCTGTAAGTCGATAAATAGTGGTCCAAATGGAAAAAGGACGATCATCTGTGATCACTTACATTTTCAACCCAAAATCAATTTTATATATGAAAATGAAGTAAAACATAAAAGTGGCCATAAGTCGGTAAATAGTGGTCCAAATGGAAAAAGGACGATCATTTGTAATCACTTGCATTTTCAACCCAAAGTCGATTTTATATATGAAAATGAAGTAAAACATAAAAGTGGCTATAAGTCGGTAAATAGTGGTCCAAATGGAAAAAGGACGATCATCTGTGATCACTTGCATTTTCAACCCAAAGTCGATTTTATATATGAAAATGAAGTAAAACATAAAAGTGGCTATAAGTCGGTAAATAGTGGTCCAAATGGAAAAAGGACGATCATCTGTGATCACTTACATTTTCAACCCAAAATCGATTTTATATATGAAAATGAAGTAAAACATAAAAGTGGCCATAAGTCGGTAAATAGTGGTCCAAATGGAAAAAGGACGATCATCTGTGATCACTTACATTTTCAACCCAAAATCGATTTTATATATGAAAATGAAGTAAAACATAAAAGTGGCCATAAGTCGGTAAATAGTGGTCCAAATGGAAAAAGGACGATCATCTGTGATCACTTACATTTTCAACCCAAAATCGATTTTATATAAGAAAATTAAGTAAAACATAGAAGTGGCTGTAAGTCGGTAAATAGTGGTCCAAATGGAAAAAGGACGATCATCTGTGATCACTTGCATTTTCAACCCAAAATCGATTTTATATATGAAAATGAAGTAAAACATAGAAGTGGCTGTAAGTCGGTAAATAGTGGTCCAAATGGAAAAGGGACGATCATCTGTGATCAGTTACATTTTCATTTCGATTATATATATGAAAATAAAGAAAAATATAAAAGTGGCCATAAGTTGGTAAATAGTGGTCCAAATGGAAAAAGGACGATCATCTGTGATCACTAACATTTTCAACCCAAAATCGATTTTATATATGAAAATGAAGTAAAACACAAAAGTGGCTATAAGTCGGTAAATAGTGGTCCAAATGGAAAGAGGACGATCATCTGTGATCACTTATATTTTCAACCCAAAATCGATTTTATATATGAAAATGAAGTAAAACATAGAAGTGGCTGTAAGTCGGTAAATAGTGGTCCAAATGGAAAAAGGACGATCATCTGTGATCACTTACATTTTCAACACAAAATCGATTTTATATATGCAAATTAAGTAAAACATAAAGGTGGCCATAAGTCGGTAAATAGTGGTCCAAATGGAAAAAGGACGATCATCTGTGATCACTTACATTTTCAACCCAAAATCGATGTTATATATGAAAATGAAGTAAAACACAAAAGTGGCTATAAGTCGGTAAATAGTGGTCCAAATGGAAAAAGGACTATCATCTGTGATCACTTATATTTTCTTATACTTTCATATAAAAAATAGATTTTATATATGAAAATGAAGTAAAACATAAAAGTGGCCATAAGTCGGTAAATAGTGGTCCAAATGGAAAAAGGACGATCATCTGTGATCACTTACATTTTCAACCCAAAATCGATTTTATATATGAAAATGAAGTAAAACACAAAAGTGGCTATAAGTCGGTAAATAGTGGTCCAAATGGAAAAAGGACGATCATCTGTGATCACTTGCATTTTCAACCCAAAATCGATTTTATATATGAAAATGAAGTAAAACACAAAAGTGGCCATAATTCGGTAAATAGTGGTCCAAATGGAAAAAGGACGATTATCTGTGATCACTTACATTTTCATTTCGATTATATATATGAAAATAAAGTAAAATATAAAAGTGGCCATAAGTCGGTAAACAGTGGTCCAAATGGAAAAAGGACGATCATCTGTGATCACTTGCATTTTCAACCCATAATCGATTTTATGTATGAAAATGAAGTAAAATATAAAAGTGGCCATAAGTCGGTAAACAGTGGTCCAAATGGAAAAAGGACGATCATCTGTGATCACTTGCATTTTCAACCCAAAATCGATTTTATGTATGAAAATGAAGTAAATCACAAAAGTGGCTATAAGTCGGTAAATAGTGGTCCAAATGAAAAAAGGACGATCATCTGTGATCACTAACATTTTCAACCCAAAATCGATTTTATATATGAAAATGAAGTAAAACACAAAAGTGACTATAAGTCGGTAAATAGTGGTCCAAATGGAAAAAGGACGATCATCTGTGATCACTTACATTTTCAACCCAAAATCGATTTTATATATGAAAATTAAGTAAAACATAAAGGTGGCCATAAGTCGGTAAATAGTGGTCCAAATGGAAAAAGGACGATCATCTGTGATCACTTACATTTTCAACCCAAAATCGATTTTATATATGAAAATGAAGTAAAACATAAAAGTGGCCATAAGTCGGTAAATAGTGGTCCAAATGGAAAAAGGACGATCATCTGTGATCACTTGCATTTTCAACCCAAAATCGATTTTATATATGAAAATGAAGTAAAACACAAAAGTGGCCATAAGTCGGTAAATAGTGGTCCAAATGGAAAAAGGACGATCATCTGTGATCACTTACATTTTCAACCCAAAATCGATTTTATATATGAAAATGAAGTAAAACACAAAAGTGGTCATAAGTCGGTAAATAGTGGTCCAAATGGAAAAAGGACGATCATCTGTGATCACTTACATTTTCAACCCAAAATCGATTTTATATATGAAAATGAAGTAAAACATAAAAGTGGCCATAAGTCGGTAAATAGTGGTCCAAATGGAAAAAGGACGATCATCTGTGATCACTAACATTTTCAACCCAAAATCGATTTTATATATGAAAATGAAGTAAAACATAAAAGTGGCCATAGGTCGGTAAATAGTGGTCCAAATGGAAAAAGGACGATCATCTGTGATCACTTGCATTTTCAACCCAAAATCGATTTTATATATGAAAATGAAGTAAAACACAAAAGTGGCCATAAGTCGGTAATTAGCGGTCCAAATGGAAGAAGGACGATCATCTGTGATCACTTGCATTTTCAACCCAAAATCGATGTTATATATGAAAATGAAGTAAAACACAAAAGTGGCTATAAGTCGGTAAATAGTGGTCCAAATGGAAAAAGGACTATCATCTGTGATCACTTATATTTTCTTATACTTTCATATAAAAAATAGATTTTATATATGAAAATGAAGTAAAACATAAAAGTGGCCATAAGTCGGTAAATAGTGGTCCAAATGGAAAAAGGACGATCATCTGTGATCACTTACATTTTCAACACAAAATCGATTTTATATATGCAAATTAAATAAAACATAAAAGTGGCCATAAGTCGGTAAATAGTGGTCCAAATGGAAAAAGGACGATCATCTGTGATCACTTGCATTTTCAACCCAAAGTCGATTTTATATATGAAAATGAAGTAAAACATAAAAGTGGCTATAAGTCGGTAAATAGTGGTCCAAATGGAAAAAGGACGATCATCTGTGATCACTTACATTTTCAACCCAAAATCGATTTTATATATGAAAATGAAGTAAAACATAAAAGTGGCTATAAGTCGGTAAATAGTGGTCCAAATGGAAAAAGGACGATCATCTGTGATCACTTTCATTTTCAACCCAAAGTCGATTTTATATATGAAAATGAAGTAAAACATAAAAGTGGCTATAAGTCGGTAAATAGTGGTCCAAATGGAAAAAGGACGATCATCTGTGATCACTTACATTTTCAACCCAAAATCGATTTTATATATGAAAATGAAGTAAAACATAAAAGTGGCCATAAGTCGGTAAATAGTGGTCCAAATGGAAAAAGGACGATCATCTGTGATCACTTACATTTTCAACCCAAAATCGATTTTATATATGAAAATGAAGTAAAACATAAAAGTGGCCATAAGTCGGTAAATAGTGGTCCAAATGGAAAAAGGACGATCATCTGTGATCACTTACATTTTCAACCCAAAATCGATTTTATATAAGAAAATTAAGTAAAACATAGAAGTGGCTGTAAGTCGGTAAATAGTGGTCCAAATGGAAAAAGGACGATCATCTGTGATCACTTGCATTTTCAACCCAAAATCGATTTTATATATGAAAATGAAGTAAAACATAGAAGTGGCTGTAAGTCGGTAAATAGTGGTCCAAATGGAAAAGGGACGATCATCTGTGATCAGTTACATTTTCATTTCGATTATATATATGAAAATAAAGAAAAATATAAAAGTGGCCATAAGTTGGTAAATAGTGGTCCAAATGGAAAAAGGACGATCATCTGTGATCACTAACATTTTCAACCCAAAATCGATTTTATATATGAAAATGAAGTAAAACACAAAAGTGGCTATAAGTCGGTAAATAGTGGTCCAAATGGAAAGAGGACGATCATCTGTGATCACTTATATTTTCAACCCAAAATCGATTTTATATATGAAAATGAAGTAAAACATAGAAGTGGCTGTAAGTCGGTAAATAGTGGTCCAAATGGAAAAAGGACGATCATCTGTGATCACTTACATTTTCAACACAAAATCGATTTTATATATGCAAATTAAGTAAAACATAAAGGTGGCCATAAGTCGGTAAATAGTGGTCCAAATGGAAAAAGGACGATCATCTGTGATCACTTACATTTTCAACCCAAAATCGATGTTATATATGAAAATGAAGTAAAACACAAAAGTGGCTATAAGTCGGTAAATAGTGGTCCAAATGGAAAAAGGACTATCATCTGTGATCACTTATATTTTCTTATACTTTCATATAAAAAATAGATTTTATATATGAAAATGAAGTAAAACATAAAAGTGGCCATAAGTCGGTAAATAGTGGTCCAAATGGAAAAAGGACGATCATCTGTGATCACTTACATTTTCAACCCAAAATCGATTTTATATATGAAAATGAAGTAAAACACAAAAGTGGCTATAAGTCGGTAAATAGTGGTCCAAATGGAAAAAGGACGATCATCTGTGATCACTTGCATTTTCAACCCAAAATCGATTTTATATATGAAAATGAAGTAAAACACAAAAGTGGCCATAATTCGGTAAATAGTGGTCCAAATGGAAAAAGGACGATTATCTGTGATCACTTACATTTTCATTTCGATTATATATATGAAAATAAAGTAAAATATAAAAGTGGCCATAAGTCGGTAAACAGTGGTCCAAATGGAAAAAGGACGATCATCTGTGATCACTTGCATTTTCAACCCATAATCGATTTTATGTATGAAAATGAAGTAAAATATAAAAGTGGCCATAAGTCGGTAAACAGTGGTCCAAATGGAAAAAGGACGATCATCTGTGATCACTTGCATTTTCAACCCAAAATCGATTTTATGTATGAAAATGAAGTAAATCACAAAAGTGGCTATAAGTCGGTAAATAGTGGTCCAAATGAAAAAAGGACGATCATCTGTGATCACTAACATTTTCAACCCAAAATCGATTTTATATATGAAAATGAAGTAAAACACAAAAGTGACTATAAGTCGGTAAATAGTGGTCCAAATGGAAAAAGGACGATCATCTGTGATCACTTACATTTTCAACCCAAAATCGATTTTATATATGAAAATTAAGTAAAACATAAAGGTGGCCATAAGTCGGTAAATAGTGGTCCAAATGGAAAAAGGACGATCATCTGTGATCACTTACATTTTCAACCCAAAATCGATTTTATATATGAAAATGAAGTAAAACATAAAAGTGGCCATAAGTCGGTAAATAGTGGTCCAAATGGAAAAAGGACGATCATCTGTGATCACTTGCATTTTCAACCCAAAATCGATTTTATATATGAAAATGAAGTAAAACACAAAAGTGGCCATAAGTCGGTAAATAGTGGTCCAAATGGAAAAAGGACGATCATCTGTGATCACTTACATTTTCAACCCAAAATCGATTTTATATATGAAAATGAAGTAAAACACAAAAGTGGTCATAAGTCGGTAAATAGTGGTCCAAATGGAAAAAGGACGATCATCTGTGATCACTTACATTTTCAACCCAAAATCGATTTTATATATGAAAATGAAGTAAAACATAAAAGTGGCCATAAGTCGGTAAATAGTGGTCCAAATGGAAAAAGGACGATCATCTGTGATCACTAACATTTTCAACCCAAAATCGATTTTATATATGAAAATGAAGTAAAACATAAAAGTGGCCATAGGTCGGTAAATAGTGGTCCAAATGGAAAAAGGACGATCATCTGTGATCACTTGCATTTTCAACCCAAAATCGATTTTATATATGAAAATGAAGTAAAACACAAAAGTGGCCATAAGTCGGTAATTAGCGGTCCAAATGGAAGAAGGACGATCATCTGTGATCACTTGCATTTTCAACCCAAAATCGATGTTATATATGAAAATGAAGTAAAACACAAAAGTGGCTATAAGTCGGTAAATAGTGGTCCAAATGGAAAAAGGACTATCATCTGTGATCACTTATATTTTCTTATACTTTCATATAAAAAATAGATTTTATATATGAAAATGAAGTAAAACATAAAAGTGGCCATAAGTCGGTAAATAGTGGTCCAAATGGAAAAAGGACGATCATCTGTGATCACTTACATTTTCAACACAAAATCGATTTTATATATGCAAATTAAATAAAACATAAAAGTGGCCATAAGTCGGTAAATAGTGGTCCAAATGGAAAAAGGACGATCATCTGTGATCACTTGCATTTTCAACCCAAAGTCGATTTTATATATGAAAATGAAGTAAAACATAAAAGTGGCTATAAGTCGGTAAATAGTGGTCCAAATGGAAAAAGGACGATCATCTGTGATCACTTACATTTTCAACCCAAAATCGATTTTATATATGAAAATGAAGTAAAACATAAAAGTGGCTATAAGTCGGTAAATAGTGGTCCAAATGGAAAAAGGACGATCATCTGTGATCACTTTCATTTTCAACCCAAAATCGATTTTATATAAGAAAATTAAGTAAAACATAGAAGTGGCTGTAAGTCGGTAAATAGTGGTCCAAATGGAAAAAGGACGATCATCTGTGATCACTTGCATTTTCAACCCAAAATCGATTTTATATATGAAAATGAAGTAAAACATAAAAGTGGCCATAAGGCGCTAAATAGTGGTCCAAATGGAAAAAGGACGATCATCTGTGATCATTTGAATTTTCAACCCAAAATCGATTTTATATATGAAAATGAAGTAAAACATAAAAGTAGCCATAAGTCGGTAAATAGTGGTCCAAATGGAAAAAGGACGATCATCTGTGATCACTTACATTTTCAACACAAAATGGATTTTATATATGCAAATTAAGTAAAACATAAAAGTGGCCATAAGTCGGTAAATAGTGGTCCAAATGGAAAAAGGACGATCATCTGTGATCACTTGCATTTTCAACCCAAAATCGATTTTATATATGAAAATGAAGTAAAACACAAAAGTGGCTATAAGTCGGTAAATAGTGGTCCAAATGGAAAAAGGACGATCATCTGTAATCACTTGCATTTTCAACCCAAAATCGATTTTATATATGAAAATGAAGTAAAACACAAAAGTGACTATAAGTCGGTAAATAGTGGTCCAAATGGAAAAAGGACGATCATCTGTGATCACTTGCATTTTCAACCCAAAATCGATTTTATATATGAAAATGAAGTAAAACACAAAAGTGGCTATAAGTCGGTAAATAGTGGTCCAAATGGAAAAAGGACGATCATCTGTGATCACTTGCATTTTCAACCCAAAATCGATTTTATATATGAAAATGAAGTAAAACACAAAAGTGGCCATAATTCGGTAAATAGTGGTCCAAATGGAAAAAGGACGATTATCTGTGATCACTTACATTTTCATTTCGATTATATATATGAAAATAAAGTAAAATATAAAAGTGGCCATAAGTCGGTAAACAGTGGTCCAAATGGAAAAAGGACGATCATCTGTGATCACTTGCATTTTCAACCCATAATCGATTTTATATATGAAAATGAAGTAAAACACAAAAGTGGCTATAAGTCGGTAAATAGTGGTCCAAATGGAAAAAGGACGATCATCTGTGATCACTTACATTTTCAACCCAAAATCGATTTTATATAAGAAAATTAAGTAAAACATAGAAGTGGCTGTAAGTCGGTAAATAGTGGTCCAAATGGAAAAAGGACGATCATCTGTGATCACTTGCATTTTCAACCCAAAATCGATTTTATATATGAAAATGAAGTAAAACACAAAAGTGACTATAAGTCGGTAAATAGTGGTCCAAATGGAAAAAGGACGATCATCTGTGATCACTTACATTTTCAACCCAAAATCGATTTTATATATGAAAATGAAGTAAAACATAAAAGTGGCTATAAGTCGGTAAATAGTGGTCCAAATGGAAAAAGGACGATCATCTGTGATCACTTGCATTTTCAACCCAAAATCGATTTTATATATGAAAATGAAGTAAAACACAAAAGTGGCTATAAGTCGGTAAATAATGGTCCAAATGGAAAAAGGACGATCATCTGTGATCACTTGCATTTTCAACCCATAATCGATTTTATATATGAAAATGAAGTAAAACACAAAAGTGGCTATAAGTCGGTAAATAGTGGTCCAAATGGAAAAAGGACGATCATCTGTGATCACTTGCATTTTCAACCCAAAATCGATTTTATATATGAAAATGAAGTAAAACATAAAAGTGGCCATAAGTCGGTAAATAGTGGTCCAAATGGAAAAAGGACGATCATCTGTGATCACTTGCATTTTCAACCCAAAATCGATTTTATATATGAAAATGAAGTAAAACACAAAAGTGGCCATAAGTCGGTAAATAGTGGTCCAAATGGAAAAAGGACGATCATCTGTGATCACTTACATTTTCAACCCAAAATCGATTTTATATATGAAAATGAAGTAAAACACAAAAGTGGCTATAAGTCGGTAAATAGTGGTCCAAATGGAAAAAGGACGATCATCTGTGATCACTTACATTTTCAACCCAAAATCGATTTTATATATGAAAATGAAGTAAAACATAAAAGTGGCCATAAGTCGGTAAATAGTGGTCCAAATGGAAAAAGGACGATAATCTGTGATCACTTACATTTTCATTTCGATTATATATATGAAAATAAAGTAAAATATAAAAGTGGCTATAAGTCGGTAAATAGTGATCCAAATGGAAAAAGGACGATCATCTGTGATCACTAACATTTTCAACCCAAAATCGATTTTATATATGAAAATGAAGTAAAACATAAAAGTGGCCATAAGTCGGTAAATAGTGGTCCAAATGGAAAAAGGACGATCATCTGTGATCACTAACATTTTCAACCCAAAATCGATTTTATATATAAAAATGAAGTAAAACATAAAAGTGGCCATAAGTCGGTAAATAGTGGTCCAAATGGAAAAAGGACGATCATCTGTGATCACTTACATTTTCAACCCAAAATCGATTTTATATATGAAAATGAAGTAAAACAGAAAAGTGGTCATAAGTCGGTAAATAGTGGTCCAAATGGAAAAAGGACGATCATCTGTGATCACTTACATTTTCAACCCAACATCGATTTTATATATGAAAATGAAGTAAAACATAAAAGTGGCCATAAGTCGGTAAATAGTGGTCCAAATGGAAAAAGGACGATCATCTGTGATCACTAACATTTTCAACCCAAAATCGATTTTATATATGAAAATGAAGTAAAACATAAAAGTGGCCATAAGTCGGTAAATAGTGATCCAAATGGAAAAAGGACGATCATCTGTGATCACTAACATTTTCAACCCAAAATCGATTTTATATATGAAAATGAAGTAAAACATAAAAGTGGCCATAAGTCGGTAAATAGTGGTCCAAATGGAAAAAGGACGATCATCTGTGATCACTAACATTTTCAACCCAAAATCGATTTTATATATGAAAATGAAGTAAAACATAAAAGTAGCCATAAGTCGGTAAATAGTGGTCCAAATGGAAAAAGGACGATCATCTGTGATCACTTACATTTTCAACACAAAATGGATTTTATATATGCAAATTAAGTAAAACATAAAAGTGGCCATAAGTCGGTAAATAGTGGTCCAAATGGAAAAAGGACGATCATCTGTGATCACTTGCATTTTCAACCCATAATCGATTTTATGTATGAAAATGAAGTAAAATATAAAAGTGGCCATAAGTCGGTAAACAGTGGTCCAAATGGAAAAAGGACGATCATCTGTGATCACTTGCATTTTCAACCCAAAATCGATTTTATGTATGAAAATGAAGTAAATCACAAAAGTGGCTATAAGTCGGTAAATAGTGGTCCAAATGAAAAAAGGACGATCATCTGTGATCACTAACATTTTCAACCCAAAATCGATTTTATATATGAAAATGAAGTAAAACACAAAAGTGACTATAAGTCGGTAAATAGTGGTCCAAATGGAAAAAGGACGATCATCTGTGATCACTTACATTTTCAACCCAAAATCGATTTTATATATGAAAATTAAGTAAAACATAAAGGTGGCCATAAGTCGGTAAATAGTGGTCCAAATGGAAAAAGGACGATCATCTGTGATCACTTACATTTTCAACCCAAAATCGATTTTATATATGAAAATGAAGTAAAACATAAAAGTGGCCATAAGTCGGTAAATAGTGGTCCAAATGGAAAAAGGACGATCATCTGTGATCACTTGCATTTTCAACCCAAAATCGATTTTATATATGAAAATGAAGTAAAACACAAAAGTGGCCATAAGTCGGTAAATAGTGGTCCAAATGGAAAAAGGACGATCATCTGTGATCACTTACATTTTCAACCCAAAATCGATTTTATATATGAAAATGAAGTAAAACACAAAAGTGGTCATAAGTCGGTAAATAGTGGTCCAAATGGAAAAAGGACGATCATCTGTGATCACTTACATTTTCAACCCAAAATCGATTTTATATATGAAAATGAAGTAAAACATAAAAGTGGCCATAAGTCGGTAAATAGTGGTCCAAATGGAAAAAGGACGATCATCTGTGATCACTAACATTTTCAACCCAAAATCGATTTTATATATGAAAATGAAGTAAAACATAAAAGTGGCCATAGGTCGGTAAATAGTGGTCCAAATGGAAAAAGGACGATCATCTGTGATCACTTGCATTTTCAACCCAAAATCGATTTTATATATGAAAATGAAGTAAAACACAAAAGTGGCCATAAGTCGGTAATTAGCGGTCCAAATGGAAGAAGGACGATCATCTGTGATCACTTGCATTTTCAACCCAAAATCGATGTTATATATGAAAATGAAGTAAAACACAAAAGTGGCTATAAGTCGGTAAATAGTGGTCCAAATGGAAAAAGGACTATCATCTGTGATCACTTATATTTTCTTATACTTTCATATAAAAAATAGATTTTATATATGAAAATGAAGTAAAACATAAAAGTGGCCATAAGTCGGTAAATAGTGGTCCAAATGGAAAAAGGACGATCATCTGTGATCACTTACATTTTCAACACAAAATCGATTTTATATATGCAAATTAAATAAAACATAAAAGTGGCCATAAGTCGGTAAATAGTGGTCCAAATGGAAAAAGGACGATCATCTGTGATCACTTGCATTTTCAACCCAAAGTCGATTTTATATATGAAAATGAAGTAAAACATAAAAGTGGCTATAAGTCGGTAAATAGTGGTCCAAATGGAAAAAGGACGATCATCTGTGATCACTTACATTTTCAACCCAAAATCGATTTTATATATGAAAATGAAGTAAAACATAAAAGTGGCTATAAGTCGGTAAATAGTGGTCCAAATGGAAAAAGGACGATCATCTGTGATCACTTTCATTTTCAACCCAAAGTCGATTTTATATATGAAAATGAAGTAAAACATAAAAGTGGCTATAAGTCGGTAAATAGTGGTCCAAATGGAAAAAGGACGATCATCTGTGATCACTTACATTTTCAACCCAAAATCGATTTTATATATGAAAATGAAGTAAAACATAAAAGTGGCCATAAGTCGGTAAATAGTGGTCCAAATGGAAAAAGGACGATCATCTGTGATCACTTACATTTTCAACCCAAAATCGATTTTATATATGAAAATGAAGTAAAACATAAAAGTGGCCATAAGTCGGTAAATAGTGGTCCAAATGGAAAAAGGACGATCATCTGTGATCACTTACATTTTCAACCCAAAATCGATTTTATATAAGAAAATTAAGTAAAACATAGAAGTGGCTGTAAGTCGGTAAATAGTGGTCCAAATGGAAAAAGGACGATCATCTGTGATCACTTGCATTTTCAACCCAAAATCGATTGTATATATGAAAATGAAGTAAAACATAGAAGTGGCTGTAAGTCGGTAAATAGTGGTCCAAATGGAAAAGGGACGATCATCTGTGATCAGTTACATTTTCATTTCGATTATATATATGAAAATAAAGAAAAATATAAAAGTGGCCATAAGTTGGTAAATAGTGGTCCAAATGGAAAAAGGACGATCATCTGTGATCACTAACATTTTCAACCCAAAATCGATTTTATATATGAAAATGAAGTAAAACACAAAAGTGGCTATAAGTCGGTAAATAGTGGTCCAAATGGAAAGAGGACGATCATCTGTGATCACTTATATTTTCAACCCAAAATCGATTTTATATATGAAAATGAAGTAAAACATAGAAGTGGCTGTAAGTCGGTAAATAGTGGTCCAAATGGAAAAAGGACGATCATCTGTGATCACTTACATTTTCAACACAAAATCGATTTTATATATGCAAATTAAGTAAAACATAAAGGTGGCCATAAGTCGGTAAATAGTGGTCCAAATGGAAAAAGGACGATCATCTGTGATCACTTACATTTTCAACCCAAAATCGATGTTATATATGAAAATGAAGTAAAACACAAAAGTGGCTATAAGTCGGTAAATAGTGGTCCAAATGGAAAAAGGACTATCATCTGTGATCACTTATATTTTCTTATACTTTCATATAAAAAATAGATTTTATATATGAAAATGAAGTAAAACATAAAAGTGGCCATAAGTCGGTAAATAGTGGTCCAAATGGAAAAAGGACGATCATCTGTGATCACTTACATTTTCAACCCAAAATCGATTTTATATATGAAAATGAAGTAAAACACAAAAGTGGCTATAAGTCGGTAAATAGTGGTCCAAATGGAAAAAGGACGATCATCTGTGATCACTTGCATTTTCAACCCAAAATCGATTTTATATATGAAAATGAAGTAAAACACAAAAGTGGCCATAATTCGGTAAATAGTGGTCCAAATGGAAAAAGGACGATTATCTGTGATCACTTACATTTTCATTTCGATTATATATATGAAAATAAAGTAAAATATAAAAGTGGCCATAAGTCGGTAAACAGTGGTCCAAATGGAAAAAGGACGATCATCTGTGATCACTTGCATTTTCAACCCATAATCGATTTTATGTATGAAAATGAAGTAAAATATAAAAGTGGCCATAAGTCGGTAAACAGTGGTCCAAATGGAAAAAGGACGATCATCTGTGATCACTTGCATTTTCAACCCAAAATCGATTTTATGTATGAAAATGAAGTAAATCACAAAAGTGGCTATAAGTCGGTAAATAGTGGTCCAAATGAAAAAAGGACGATCATCTGTGATCACTAACATTTTCAACCCAAAATCGATTTTATATATGAAAATGAAGTAAAACACAAAAGTGACTATAAGTCGGTAAATAGTGGTCCAAATGGAAAAAGGACGATCATCTGTGATCACTTACATTTTCAACCCAAAATCGATTTTATATATGGAAATTAAGTAAAACATAAAGGTGGCCATAAGTCGGTAAATAGTGGTCCAAATGGAAAAAGGACGATCATCTGTGATCACTTACATTTTCAACCCAAAATCGATTTTATATATGAAAATGAAGTAAAACATAAAAGTGGCCATAAGTCGGTAAATAGTGGTCCAAATGGAAAAAGGACGATCATCTGTGATCACTTGCATTTTCAACCCAAAATCGATTTTATATATGAAAATGAAGTAAAACACAAAAGTGGCCATAAGTCGGTAAATAGTGGTCCAAATGGAAAAAGGACGATCATCTGTGATCACTTACATTTTCAACCCAAAATCGATTTTATATATGAAAATGAAGTAAAACACAAAAGTGGTCATAAGTCGGTAAATAGTGGTCCAAATGGAAAAAGGACGATCATCTGTGATCACTTACATTTTCAACCCAAAATCGATTTTATATATGAAAATGAAGTAAAACATAAAAGTGGCCATAAGTCGGTAAATAGTGGTCCAAATGGAAAAAGGACGATCATCTGTGATCACTAACATTTTCAACCCAAAATCGATTTTATATATGAAAATGAAGTAAAACATAAAAGTGGCCATAGGTCGGTAAATAGTGGTCCAAATGGAAAAATGACGATCATCTGTGATCACTTGCATTTTCAACCCAAAATCGATTTTATATATGAAAATGAAGTAAAACACAAAAGTGGCCATAAGTCGGTAATTAGCGGTCCAAATGGAAGAAGGACGATCATCTGTGATCACTTGCATTTTCAACCCAAAATCGATGTTATATATGAAAATGAAGTAAAACACAAAAGTGGCTATAAGTCGGTAAATAGTGGTCCAAATGGAAAAAGGACTATCATCTGTGATCACTTATATTTTCTTATACTTTCATATAAAAAATAGATTTTATATATGAAAATGAAGTAAAACATAAAAGTGGCCATAAGTCGGTAAATAGTGGTCCAAATGGAAAAAGGACGATCATCTGTGATCACTTACATTTTCAACACAAAATCGATTTTATATATGCAAATTAAATAAAACATAAAAGTGGCCATAAGTCGGTAAATAGTGGTCCAAATGGAAAAAGGACGATCATCTGTGATCACTTGCATTTTCAACCCAAAGTCGATTTTATATATGAAAATGAAGTAAAACATAAAAGTGGCTATAAGTCGGTAAATAGTGGTCCAAATGGAAAAAGGACGATCATCTGTGATCACTTACATTTTCAACCCAAAATCGATTTTATATATGAAAATGAAGTAAAACATAAAAGTGGCTATAAGTCGGTAAATAGTGGTCCAAATGGAAAAAGGACGATCATCTGTGATCACTTTCATTTTCAACCCAAAATCGATTTTATATAAGAAAATTAAGTAAAACATAGAAGTGGCTGTAAGTCGGTAAATAGTGGTCCAAATGGAAAAAGGACGATCATCTGTGATCACTTGCATTTTCAACCCAAAATCGATTTTATATATGAAAATGAAGTAAAACATAAAAGTGGCCATAAGGCGCTAAATAGTGGTCCAAATGGAAAAAGGACGATCATCTGTGATCATTTGAATTTTCAACCCAAAATCGATTTTATATATGAAAATGAAGTAAAACATAAAAGTAGCCATAAGTCGGTAAATAGTGGTCCAAATGGAAAAAGGACGATCATCTGTGATCACTTACATTTTCAACACAAAATGGATTTTATATATGCAAATTAAGTAAAACATAAAAGTGGCCATAAGTCGGTAAATAGTGGTCCAAATGGAAAAAGGACGATCATCTGTGATCACTTGCATTTTCAACCCAAAATCGATTTTATATATGAAAATGAAGTAAAACACAAAAGTGGCTATAAGTCGGTAAATAGTGGTCCAAATGGAAAAAGGACGATCATCTGTGATCACTTACATTTTCAACCCAAAATCGATTTTATATATGAAAATGAAGTAAAACACAAAAGTGACTATAAGTCGGTAAATAGTGGTCCAAATGGAAAAAGGACGATCATCTGTGATCACTTGCATTTTCAACCCAAAATCGATTTTATATATGAAAATGAAGTAAAACACAAAAGTGGCTATAAGTCGGTAAATAGTGGTCCAAATGGAAAAAGGACGATCATCTGTGATCACTTGCATTTTCAACCCAAAATCGATTTTATATATGAAAATGAAGTAAAACACAAAAGTGGCCATAATTCGGTAAATAGTGGTCCAAATGGAAAAAGGACGATTATCTGTGATCACTTACATTTTCATTTCGATTATATATATGAAAATAAAGTAAAATATAAAAGTGGCCATAAGTCGGTAAACAGTGGTCCAAATGGAAAAAGGACGATCATCTGTGATCACTTGCATTTTCAACCCATAATCGATTTTATATATGAAAATGAAGTAAAACACAAAAGTGGCTATAAGTCGGTAAATAGTGGTCCAAATGGAAAAAGGACGATCATCTGTGATCACTTACATTTTCAACCCAAAATCGATTTTATATAAGAAAATTAAGTAAAACATAAAAGTGGCCATAAGTCGGTAAATAGTGGTCCAAATGGAAAAAGGACGATCATCTGTGATCACTTACATTTTCAACCCAAAATCGATTTTATATATGAAAATGAAGTAAAACAGAAAAGTGGTCATAAGTCGGTAAATAGTGGTCCAAATGGAAAAAGGACGATCATCTGTGATCACTTACATTTTCAACCCAACATCGATTTTATATATGAAAATGAAGTAAAACATAAAAGTGGCCATAAGTCGGTAAATAGTGGTCCAAATGGAAAAAGGACGATCATCTGTGATCACTAACATTTTCAACCCAAAATCGATTTTATATATGAAAATGAAGTAAAACATAAAAGTGGCCATAAGTCGGTAAATAGTGATCCAAATGGAAAAAGGACGATCATCTGTGATCACTAACATTTTCAACCCAAAATCGATTTTATATATGAAAATGAAGTAAAACATAAAAGTGGCCATAAGTCGGTAAATAGTGGTCCAAATGGAAAAAGGACGATCATCTGTGATCACTAACATTTTCAACCCAAAATCGATTTTATATATGAAAATGAAGTAAAACATAAAAGTGGCCATAAGTCGGTAAATAGTGGTCCAAATGGAAAAAGGACGATCATCTGTGATCACTTACATTTTCAACCCAAAATCGATTTTATATATGAAAATGAAGTAAAACAGAAAAGTGGTCATAAGTCGGTAAATAGTGGTCCAAATGGAAAAAGGACGATCATCTGTGATCACTTACATTTTCAACCCAACATCGATTTTATATATGAAAATGAAGTAAAACATAAAAGTGGCCATAAGTCGGTAAATAGTGGTCCAAATGGAAAAAGGACGATCATCTGTGATCACTAACATTTTCAACCCAAAATCGATTTTATATATGAAAATGAAGTAAAACATAAAAGTGGCCATAAGTCGGTAAATAGTGGTCCAAATGGAAAAAGGACGATCATCTGTGATCACTTGCATTTTCAACCCAAAATCGATGTTATATATGAAAATGAAGTAAAACACAAAAGTGGCTATAAGTCGGTAAATAGTGGTCCAAATGGAAAAAGGACTATCATCTGTGATCACTTATATTTTCTTATACTTTCATATAAAAAATAGATTTTATATATGAAAATGAAGTAAAACATAAAAGTGGCCATAAGTCGGTAAATAGTGGTCCAAATGGAAAAAGGACGATCATCTGTGATCACTTGCATTTTCAACCCAAAATCGATTTTATATATGAAAATGAAGTAAAACACAAAAGTGGCCATAAGTCGGTAAATAGTGGTACAAATGGAAAAAGGACGATCATCTGTGATCACTAACATTTTCAACCCAAAATCGATTTTATATATGAAAATGAAGTAAAACATAAAAGTGGCCATAAGTCGGTAAATAGTGATCCAAATGGAAAAAGGACGATCATCTGTGATCACTAACATTTTCAACCCAAAATCGATTTTATATATGAAAATGAAGTAAAACATAAAAGTGGCCATAAGTCGGTAAATAGTGGTCCAAATGGAAAAAGGACGATCATCTGTGATCACTAACATTTTCAACCCAAAATCGATTTTATATATGAAAATGAAGTAAAACATAAAAGTGGCCATAAGTCGGTAAATAGTGGTCCAAATGGAAAAAGGACGATCATCTGTGATCACTTACATTTTCAACCCAAAATCGATTTTATATATGAAAATGAAGTAAAACAGAAAAGTGGTCATAAGTCGGTAAATAGTGGTCCAAATGGAAAAAGGACGATCATCTGTGATCACTTACATTTTCAACCCAACATCGATTTTATATATGAAAATGAAGTAAAACATAAAAGTGGCCATAAGTCGGTAAATAGTGGTCCAAATGGAAAAAGGACGATCATCTGTGATCACTAACATTTTCAACCCAAAATCGATTTTATATATGAAAATGAAGTAAAACATAAAAGTGGCCATAAGTCGGTAAATAGTGGTCCAAATGGAAAAAGGACGATCATCTGTGATCACTTGCATTTTCAACCCAAAATCGATGTTATATATGAAAATGAAGTAAAACACAAAAGTGGCTATAAGTCGGTAAATAGTGGTCCAAATGGAAAAAGGACTATCATCTGTGATCACTTATATTTTCTTATACTTTCATATAAAAAATAGATTTTATATATGAAAATGAAGTAAAACATAAAAGTGGCCATAAGTCGGTAAATAGTGGTCCAAATGGAAAAAGGACGATCATCTGTGATCACTTGCATTTTCAACCCAAAATCGATTTTATATATGAAAATGAAGTAAAACACAAAAGTGGCCATAAGTCGGTAAATAGTGGTACAAATGGAAAAGGGACGATCATCTGTGATCACTTACATTTTCATTTCGATTATATATATGAAAATAAAGTAAAATATAAAAGTGGCCATAAGTCGGTAAATAGTGGTCCAAATGGAAAAAGGACGATCATCTGTGATCACTAACATTTTCAACCCAAAATCGATTTTATATATGAAAATTATGTAAAACATAAAAGTGGCCATAAGTCGGTAAATAGTGGTCCAAATGGAAAAAGGACGATCATCTGTGATCACTAACATTTTCAACCCAAAATCGATTTTATATATGAAAATGAAGTAAAACATAAAGGTGGCCATAAGTCGGTAAATAGTGGTCCAAATGGAAAAAGGACGATCATCTGTGATCACTTGCATTTTCAACCCAAAATCGATGTTATATATGAAAATGAAGTAAAACACAAAAGTGGCTATAAGTCGGTAAATAGTGGTCCAAATGGAAAAAGGACGATCACCTGTGATCACTTGCATTTTCAACCCAAAATCGATTTTATATATGAAAATGAAGTAAAACACAAAAGTGGCCATAATTCGGTAAATAGTGGTCCAAATGGAAAAAGGACGATTATCTGTGATCACTTACATTTTCATTTCGATTATATATATGAAAATAAAGTAAAATATAAAAGTGGCCATAAGTCGGTAAACAGTGGTCCAAATGGAAAAAGGACGATCATCTGTGATCACTTGCATTTTCAACCCATAATCGATTTTATATATGAAAATGAAGTAAAACACAAAAGTGGCTATAAGTCGGTAAATAGTGGTCCAAATGGAAAAAGGACGATCATCTGTGATCACTTACATTTTCAACCCAAAATCGATTTTATATATGAAAATGAAGTAAAACACAAAAGTGGCTATAAGTCGGTAAATAGTGGTCCAAATGGAAAAAGGACGATCATCTGTGATCACTTGCATTTTCAACCCAAAATCGATTTTATATATGAAAATGAAGTAAAACATAGAAGTGGCTGTAAGTCGGTAAATAGTGGTCCAAATGGAAAAGGGACGATCATCTGTGATCAGTTACATTTTCATTTCGATTATATATATGAAAATAAAGAAAAATATAAAAGTGGCCATAAGTTGGTAAATAGTGGTCCAAATGGAAAAAGGACGATCATCTGTGATCACTAACATTTTCAACCCAAAATCGATTTTATATATGAAAATGAAGTAAAACACAAAAGTGGCTATAAGTCGGTAAATAGTGGTCCAAATGGAAAGAGGACGATCATCTGTGATCACTTACATTTTCAACCCAAAATCGATTTTATATATGAAAATGAAGTAAAACATAAAAGTGGCCATAAGTCGGTAAATAGTGGTCCAAATGGAAAAAGGACGATCATCTGTGATCACTTACATTTTCAACCCAAAATCGATTTTTATATGAAAATGAAGTAAAACATAAAAGTGGCCATAAGTCGGTAAATAGTGGTCCAAATGGAAAAGGGACGATCATCTGTGATCACTTACATTTTCAACCCAAAATCGATTTTATATATGAAAATGAAGTAAAACACAAAAGTGGCTATAAGTCGGTAAATAGTGGTCCAAATGGAAAAAGGACGATCATCTGTGATCACTTGCATTTTCAACCCAAAATCGATTTTATATATGACAAGTAACAGCGTTAAATTCGGCTGTGCCGAATCTTATACGTTATATTTACGTACATTGCCTTTACCCATGCAAAACTCTTCATATAGCAACAACAACAAGAAAAAATCG
The DNA here is from genome assembly GCA_942486065.2 of Calliphora vomitoria. Taxonomy (NCBI): domain Eukaryota; kingdom Metazoa; phylum Arthropoda; class Insecta; order Diptera; family Calliphoridae; genus Calliphora; species Calliphora vomitoria. The sequence continues at coordinate 39,270,007 of OW818029.2, forward strand.
TAATATTATATCAGATGCAATTGCAAAAGATCCGATAATCATATCCACGCGATGAGTGCTCACTGATAACCACAGAGTACTATACAGAGGTGTCACGAGACAGAAAATAATCGCGTTTTCTATTTGTCTCTATCTTTATAAACTGCCCTTTTCATTTTGTTTTGCTTTATTTTTCTGCCGCAATAATTCAATTTCTTTGAAAACAAAGAATAAAAATGTTTCAGATATCTTCATTATTATTGTTTTTTATTGGATGTACATAAATAAATGTAAGTACAAACTTTAACATTTGTTTAAAAGTAATAATTCTTTGTAATAAAACATTTAAAACACATAGCACAGAATATATTTTAACAAAACAAGAATTTTGTGCCACAAACCACGAACAATTGTTTTACAAATTTATTTGTTTGTTTTGTTTATTTTTCTTTGTCTACCAAATTCGTGTTGTATATAGCGTTTTGCATTAACACATTACAGATATTGTAGTACAAAATATATGCTATCTCTTTTTATGAGAACTGCCCTAGCATCTGATTTGGCGTTTTTTAAACGTCAAATATGACATCTCTGTTATACTCTGTGCTGATAACTAACTAATTTTGCACAATTGTATGTGGAAAAAAATAACAACAACAAAAATTAAAATAAACGAAATTATGCATGTGCAAGGCGAATTCATATAAGGTGTACTCGTTAGCCCAGCTGATCATCAGCTTTTTCATCTCAATTGTCAAAATTTGTGTTAATATTGGTGCGCGTCATATATATGTGTGTCTTTGTGTTTGTGTGTTTTTGATGCGTCCACTTTTTTCCTATTGTTTTATATTCAATTTCTTCTGTTTCTCCACGCGTTTGAACTTTCATCGAACATTTTAGCATCCTCCACATGAAATAAAGCAATAAATATAAAACTTACACTGGTTTGTTGTTAAATTCCAGTTTAATATTGAATTCGCCGTACTTGTATTTTTTGACAGATGGGATGAAAAGCAAAAACAAAAATGTATGTTGTTTTTGTATTGTTGTATTTCTTGTAGGGACGAGTACACCTTATATGAATTCGCCTTGACTCTCTCTTTATATAAGTTAAGAACAAAAAATTACAATGAAATTTAAATACTTCAGGTCATTGCACGTTAATGCTTACCTAAGCAAACTAACAACAAAGGTAATAAACTTATGTTGCAATACTTTTAAACATAATTGCTGACTTTGCGTCTGGGAGAAATTTATGGAACATTGCATTATTTATTATTTTTAAGTTAAAATATAATTTAGTTAGTTCAATTTGTAACTCGCAACTTATAACATTAATAAAAATAAAATCGCTTCAGACTTACTAAAGTCTGAAGTTATTTTTAAAAAACTAAAAAATTAACAATTTAGTTTAATTTATATACCCTTGCCCCTCCAGGTTTATGGTATAAAAACAAAATGCGCAAAGAAATAACAAACACACATCCACACAAACGCTTTGTTGTTTTTTTGTCAAAGCATGCAATGAATTGTCTTTTTTGGATGAAATTTTCAGAGGTTGTCTCGGATTTTTGCTCATATCTCCGTTATTTATGGACGGATTTTGCTGATTTTAAATAGCAAAATTCTCGAAAGCATGTCTGATAGAATTATTGAGGATTTGGATCCCGAAGATAACTGGGGTCTTCAGAAAATTGATTTCAACAGACAGACAGACGGACATGGCCTAATCGACTCCGCTATCGATAAGGATCCAGAATATATATACTTTATAGGGTCGGAAAATTATATTATGGAAATTACAAACGGAATGACAAATTTATATATACCCTTCTCACGAAGGTGAAGGGTATAAAAATGCTAATAAATGCAAAAAACTTAAAAACTAGAAAATACTAGAAACAATTTTTGAATACAGAAATATGAAGAAGGTTAATCCAAAATGGTCACAAAAAATCGATGCAGATTTATTACGGGAAACGTGGGACGTAACTCTGAATAAGCTGTATATGCCCGTATTATGAAAGTATACAATTTTTGGAACAAAAGGAGCCAATTTTAAAAATCGTCTTACCAGTTCCTGAGAAAATGGGTTTGAGGCCTATGTTTAGGAAATAATTCGATAATTTATAAATCATTAAAGATATTTTAATGAAGTTTAACAAAGACAGAGTTGAAGAATTTTTAAACTAATTTGCAATCTTCAATAAGATGCACAACAAGACAAAATAATGACTTAGGACCAGCAACACCGGCAGGGTTCAACTTGCATTAAATAAAACACTTTTGTAAAAAATTATTAAAAGCGTTGCATATATATTTAAATTTTTAAACCGATTATACATAAATTTGATAAATAGATAAATAATGTCGGTTCTATTTTATAATTACTGTGTATTTTAGGGGTATAACTAATGTAAGCCCGCAAAGCGGTGGTTAACTGTGATAATTGATATAGTTTATTTGAGATATTTTAAAGCAAAACCACCGGAGGCATTTTTTTTAAATTAAAATTGGTTTGCAATCTAATTAATGTAAAATAATTTTAAATTAATAATAATTGTTATAATGAACATAAAAATACATAATATTTTATATATCTATAGATATTTAATAGAAATAATTAATTTCAATATCTGACTGCACAGATATGCAACCAATGACAGTTGTCAAAAAAAGTAATATCGAACCGTATGGTTGTTCTGAAGTTCTACAACAATTTTTCAATGGTTGTGGCTTGCAAGTGAGAGATAAAATAATGTTTTCAATAGACAACGAGTGTGAATCCATTGTCTTTCCAAACCGCAACAATTTTGACATTTTCTTTACTTTATTTTATATTGACATATTACTGAAACCAGCTGATAGAATATCTGTATAATTTGTGTCTGACGATTTTGAATCATTTTGATACAAATTTTCCAGAGCAATGTCACGTTCATAATAAGGAAAAATAAAGTAAATCACATTTTTTTAACGCCAGCGAAAAAATTTTGCTTGAAATAGTTTTAATTCGAAATGAATTTAAACAATGCATTTTAAAATCCATTGTTTTTGATGCAAAAAATTTCAAAATATGAATTAATTTTAAAATTTTTAAAAGTTATACCCCTTATTGTGTATAGAAATGTATAAGGCTATAAGAAGCTAATAAGTAAATAAATATATAATGTTTGTTATATTCTATAGTAAGAATGTATACAAGAATAGAGTTAAAGGTATTTACAAACGATAATACTGAGTATTAATATTTACAATTAATATAATTTAATCGTCACACTGTCTGCTATTAGGTCATATTGTCATAATGTTCTAATATATTATGATAGTTTAAACAAACTGTTGTTGTGTTTCAGTCAAAAAAAGTTCTAAACTAATAAGACTTTCTGAACTATGTTTTGTCATAAAATAACACCTTTTTTTTTTTTTTTGTTTGAAACACAACAACAATTTGTTTAAACTATCAATATATTAGGATATTATGACAATATGACATAATAGCAGACCGTGTGAATCCCCCAATTGTATTAGATTTTCAAATAATACAATTTTTATACCCTTCACCTTCGTGAGAAATTCCGTTTGTAATTTCCACAATATAATTTTCCGACCCTATAAAGTATATATATTCCGTCCATAAATAACGGAGATATGACCAAAAATCCGAGACAACCTCTATTTTTGGCCTATTTTTTATCTATATCTCGATTACTAAGTCATAAATATAGACAATATGGATATCTAATGATAGATATTTCAAAGTCCACTGCAACGATATATAAGGCTATACAAAGTTGGACATACAATGGGTCAAAATCAGGAAAAATATTTTTTAACCGGAATTTTTTTTCACAAAAAACTTTCTTTTGTCATAAATTTTTTTCATTAATAAATTAAAAATTTAAAAAAAAAAAAAATTTGGAAAAAACTATTTTGAAAAAAAAAATTAAAAAAATTTTTTTAAAATTTAATTTTAAGGTATAATTTGGTGAAGGGTATATAAGATTCGGCACAGCCGAATATAGCTCTCTTACTTGTTTTACATACAGTTTGATTTTTAATTCTGTATTGTCGTTTGTAGATACCTTTAATAGTTGGATATAGATAAGTTAGATAAGGGATAGATAGACTTAATAAAAGTGGCTTAAAATATGTTACAAATTTAATTCTGTTATACAAATTTGATAGTAGTATTAAAATTAGTGATAGACTTAAAAGTGTCTTAAAATAAATAACACATTTTATTCTGTTAAAAATATGGTAGTAGTATTGAAAAAAAAAACATTATGACAGTGATTTTTGTAAGTTAGATCGTGTTCGTATATTTAATATTTATACAAACTTATAGATAAGAGATGGTGAGAGATAGGCGATATACAAATATATATTTAATATATAATAAACATTTGAGTCCCTTGAGTTGAATAAATATTATAATTTACCACCATAAAAGGTAGATTAGTATGTTTGAAGTTTATGAAATTATACTAAAATCTAAATATCACAAGTGTCAAATTATTACCAGTTTATGTTATGTGTGTCCATTAATTTGATAACTAGCTTAAAATTGATTATGTTATACAAATTTTAATCCAGCTCACTTAAACGGACATATAACCCAAATTATGGATTTAATTTTAAAACATACTAATCTAAATTCTTTTAAATGGTGATATTTTTTACAACTTTTATCGTCGAGACATTCTAATATTTACACATTGTATTCATAGCAAAGAGACAGAGACAAAGAGTGAGTTATTCGTTTAGATCCAGGGGGAGGCCATAGAATATTTTCCAAACATCATAGACAGAATTTAAAGGTCCTACTAACATGCATTCTACATACTTTTGAATAAGTAACAACGCTTTTTATTTTATTTTTTTTTTCGTAAACTATTAACATTGCTGCTTACTACCAGTTCTATATCATTCGTTTTAATAAAAATGTTTCTTAACTTTAATATTAAAATCTTATGCTACTTGATCGCCATAGACCTTCTCTATAACACTATAAAATTCTGACGACGTTTGAAAAATGAAATACAACAGTCACATCCAGGACAATAGCCCAACTAGAGAAAATACAAGTATTAGGAAAGCTTCACGGCAGGTGGCATTATCCCAACCACATTCCAAATCGAATTTTAAAGACTGTAAATAATATAATTAAATATTTATTAAAATGGATCCATTTTGAAAAAATACAAAAATTAATTACCTCCATTAACTGTTGTCCACCTTTGTTATCACAACGAGTTTCACGTAAATCATCATCATGTTCATCGCACATATAACGGCCATATATCTGACAGGGTGAATTCATAAATGTGCGAAACACTGTGTCGGTCCAAGTTTGAGAAGAGCAAATGTATTGTCGCCGTTTGCGCTGCCAAAATTCCACCCATCTATAAGGATATTAAAAAATTTAATTTTTTTAAATTATTATTGAACTATGTATAACACTTTATATTTTCCCAAAAATCCTTTTCTTTTGAACACAAAAGATATCTCAAAAAAATGTATCTTCTATATTTCTCAATTATAAGCCATTGTATGGCTACCAACACATACAAAATTCAGAGTGGGACCATGGGCGGATCACGAGATAATGAACATTTACTAAAAATGTGCTAATATTTCGAATAATAATCAAAAAACTTTAAATATTTTTTTAATCATACATATCTTTGTAATTAGTTGTTGTACAGGGTTTTCCAACAAGAGGTGTTATTTTGGAATTCATAATAAAAAGGAAGGTATGACGTTAATAATGAAAAACAACATCAGCCAAATTGCCACCACGACCACGCTTACAGGACCATATCCTTTTCATGAAATTTTCCATAACCAAATCGCAAAGTGGCTGCCCTATGTCCTCGATAGCCTCACGAATTCTATCTTTGAATCGACCTTATCTTTCACGTAGAAACAAAGGAAGAAGTCGCAAGGTGTTAGATTAGTTTTGCGAACTATGACTGCAAGATTTTTACCATTTTTGTAGTGAATTTTAATAATTTCAATGCGTTGTTGAAGCGTGTATCGTTCCATTTTTAGTAATGGCGTAGTTTCTACTTGTCAAATGTCAAAGAATAAAAGCTTCGATAGGGACAGCTACCAAAATACCGGGTGATTCAAAATAACACCTCTTGTTGGAAAACCCTTTATATAAATCGTAGTAACTTAGATTTTCCGAGTAGATCACCAAAAACTCTTTTCCGAAGGAAAAATAATAAAATTAAACAATATCCTTTAAACAATGATAATTTAAAATATATCGGTCTAAAATGTTTAATTTATGTAGGTATCTACACAAATATTGTTCCAAATAAGTTTTATATATACCAAATTCATGTCACCAAATTTCACTATGATCGGTCCATAATTAATCATAGCTCCCATATAAGACCCTCTTCCGTAAATCACTTTAACGTTCATAAATCTCATAAAAATGTTGGTATACACATAAAATTCAACATAAATAATTCTTATATAGACGTAAATTCAAGGTGATCGGCCTAATTTCAAGGTGATCGGTCAATAATTGGTCATAGCTCCCATATAAGGCCAACTTCGAAAATCACTCACGAATATAAATTATTGAATTTTAAAAGAAAAATGTTTTTGCTCATTTACCTACTGTAGTGTATTATATGCTCGGGCTTGACTGTCTCTCTTGTTTGTTAAGGGAATTTGAAGATATTTATGGGAAAATGCATGCTGATAATAATAAAAAAATCATATGGAAAAATCGTACGTTCGCGACCCGTACATTCGCGACACTTTTAAAATAAATTAATCGCTTTTAAATATTCCGTTCCACTTCGCAGGTTTTTACATTTCACTACTGTCGGCCAAAGTTGACTTCTATTTTGCGTACGTTCGTTACCACATGTTTACAACTATCATTATGAAAACTTAAACTCGATGAAATCCATCTTTTACACCAATCATAGAGTTACCAAAATGTTATAGATTCGCAAAAAAATGCTAGGAAATGTTTTGTTTTCTATATTCTTTGGACATCAAAAGCGTACGAATGTATGTTCGTGACCCCAGGAAATGTTAATATATGTTTTTAATCGTGCAATATTCAAGGAAAATCTTTGGAAAATGGAAGATATGTTTTCGGACGATTTGGTTGTTCAAGGACGATTTTCTATGCTATATCCTGTTTTGATGAGAAATGGATTTCTTGAAAAACATTTTAATATTCATTAGCTTTAATATGAGATAAACCATTATAAAATCTGAATGACATTTCTAAAGTTACTAACAGTTTTACTTTAGGTATTTTATAATGTAAACTTTTAACCTAAACTAAAGCGAATTTCGATATTCTGAATTATGGACATGTATACCATTAAATTTTTCGTGTTGTCCCTTATACTACATATGGGCGCGTAGATTATATGGACTGGTGGAGAACCTCGTTCAAACTTCCTCCTATTTATATTACACATCCATACTCACCCCAAATCGCAATCACAATTCAAATCTGAATTCGACATTTTCAATTCCGTCAGAAAGACACTGTTTGGCAAATAAGGTACCGTGCCCGTATTCGGATTTGGTATCTTCTTTAACATACGATTATTGTAGCGTATGTCCAACGATATATTGCGTACTCGGCCCATATTTTTAAAGAAATTCTTGGGTATTTCTGGTATTGATGTATTAAACAGTTGAATATACAAATACGGTGATTGCATGCCCTGAAAGTAAATGGTACAACACAATAAAAGTTATTTCACATGTCTTTAAACTATAAAGCGAAAACAAACTTTTAGGATATTCTCATTCAAACTTGAAAATTGCGGTCCACTAATTGTTATATTTGTTAGTTTTAGCGGTAAATGACCCTCCATTTCTCTTCCCAAATCAGTTGGCATACCCATTTGTACGGTTTGCATTTCTTGTGTTGGTCCTGAACCCTTTTTCAATATACGCGTAAACGGTTGTGGTGCCTCTATCCATAACTCACGAACATTATGATGGTGACGCAGCAGGTGTGGTATATTAAAGTGCTCCAGGTGTGAATAAGCTGTAAGTTTGAGTGAGCGTAAGTGTGGCAAAGCATCTAGGCAACCGTATTCAAAGTAATGTAAACGGAAATTGGAAATGTCTAACATTTCAAGATCTTCATTGACACCATCAAAACTGTTGTTGTTAAGGGAGGTTATGGGATTACCAGATAACATAAGTTTTCTAAAAAAAAAAACAAAAGAAAATTAAGTAGTTTAGCTAAAATTACAAATTCCCACTCACCTTAAATGCGGCAACGACTGTGTCATTAGTGGTACATTCGTCAAGTCATTGTTAGATAAATCCAACATTCTCAAATTCGACATATTGTGAGCCAACTCCTGTGGTATCGAAGGCAACTCATTATAGCCCAAACGAAATTCACGTAAATATTTCAAACGTATCTCGGGCACCGTACTCAGTGATACATTTTCCAATCCCAATTTAATCAAACTATTTTCCAAACCCATAAACGATTTATCCATAACTTTCAAATCACGATTATGTGATAAATCCAAAACAGCCAATTTGGGCATTGTTGCAAAGACAGCATCATCAATGCGCAATAGATAATTGTAGGAAATATCCAAATAGCGTAGCGACTGTATGGGATTAAAGATGTAAGAGTAATGTTTAGAAAATGAATATGGAAAATGGGGTGTAGAGCAGAAGAAAAGAAAAAGTTCACCCGATATCTATGTGGCTTATTGGTAGGTGGAAAGTAAGTAAGTAATACATTTTTAATTTGAAAAGGTTAGCAGAGTTAATAGTGTTAAGGGGGAAATGAAAAAATATAGAATAGAAATTTAAAAGACAGTTTTATGGATTTATTTTCATTGAAGAGTATAATTTTCAGTGTGCCTTGGAACAAATTTTGATAATAAAAAGTTTACTGAAACGCTCTAAAGCCGATATTAACCTGTTTGACTAAAAAGGGAGCAAGGAATAATTTCTCACCGTTCTTAGCAATACATGTAATTTTCTGCACTTCTTAATCAATATAGTTACAATTCATTATAATTACCTTCCTAAATTTTGAATAATATCATCTATAATGAATCACTTAAACATATCATACAAGAATATTTTTAAAAGTTGATCAGGTAATTCAGTGTGAAGTGTTTTTATACAAAAAATTGTTTTCACCAACATTGTTTTCCCGACCCAATATTTTTTTTCAACAAAACATTTTTTCACCCAAATTTTTTTTCAACGACATTTTTTTGTTTTTAATATTTTTCCTAAAGTATACTTTGGTAAGGGATATATAAGAATCGGCACAGCCGAATATAGCACTCTCACTTGTTTTTTGCTGGGAAAGTTTTCATTATTTTTTTCATATTTCTCGCAAAGGAAATATATGAAATATTGGTATAATGTGAAAGGTCTTTTAAATGTACTTTCTGAATTCTCGTATATTCCAAAAATATTTGAAGTTTTGTAATTTTTGGAAACAATTTAAAATTTAAACTAATTCCTTAAATAAATTATATCTAAACAATTTAGAAACTGAAAATATTTGCGAAAAAACAAAAGTTCGAATATTTTTGGACTTCCACAATCATTTTGGATATGGCAATGAAAGCGACTTATAATTACATTTCAAATGATACCAATATTTCATGCAAAAAATCATAAAATCCTTAAAAAGGACCTTATTATCCTTTGATCCAGCTCACCAACTACTGAACCCAGGACAAACATTTTGAAAAACGATATCTTAGAATGAGTTATGGCGTTTTTTTTCTTGCATGAATGATGCCTTTCTTTGTGTTCTTTTCTGAAGAAAATTTAGTTTGGTAAGCGTATAACGTGTTCTTTTCAAATAATGTTTCACTCTCAATTTTATAAAATTTTAGAAAGGCACCACTTTTTAGCAGCTTTTCTTGTGATTGTTTTTGAAGTTCGTTTGAAATAGTTTTTGTATTTTTTGATTAAAAGTGTTAAAATGGAAGCAAAATGTATAGTTTTAGAACAATTGCATAAATGATAATGGTTTTGGTTCTATTGTGATCGTTAAAAATGTAACGTAGTAACTATTAATAAATAGTACAAAATATGTTGGCAACATTTTGTGGCAGAAAAGAAAACGCCATTATACTTCTATTTTAGTTGTGAACATTCACAATTTGTTTGGGCCAGGCTAATGTGCATATGTAAGTATTTAGCATAATTTGTCTGTGCAGATTTATCAGTTTCCGGAAAGAGATAGTTTCCAACCAATTGTTTAATTCTTTACCCAATACTCTCGGACATAACATCATTAAATCGACTCTGTGAGTGAAACCATATAAAAAATAGAATTTAATAAATACAACAATTCAGCACTATTCGGTAAAAAAGACTGTAAATATCAATAAATAAAAGATCTTAGAAAATCGTTTCTTTGGAAAACCTTAAATATCAATATATATCTAAATTCCATGGCACACTGAAACTTAAAAAAATCATACACAACTTACTCTAAATTTATTAGATAAATCCATGCTGTGTATGGTTGAAATGAAATTATTGGATAAATGTAATTCACACAATGTCAAGGCCGCCAAACTGGACAAAGATGATGATGGTATCTTAAGTAACATGTTATGTGAGACATCCAATCTTCAAAATGATATACAAAAATTAGAGAAAATTCGTTATCACTCGCTCACGCATTCCCATCTGCACTTACTTTTCCATGCCACCATTATAGAACAAATTATCGGGTAGACCTCTTAAATGATTGTGAGAAAAGTCAGCAACTCTTAAAGCTTTTACACTCTTAAATACTTCTTGTGGTATATCGGTCAAATAGTTGTAGGACAAATAGATAAGCTTTAAATTCAGTAAGTATAAAAAATTATTAACATTTAAAAAAATAAATAAAAATATTAGTATTTATATTAAATGCTGTAACAAAACAACCTGTAAATCTCTAGTATTTTTAAAGGCATCGAAATCCAATTCATGTATAAGATTATGAGAGATGTCCAACCATTGCAAATGGTTCATATTGCCAAAAACATCACGAGTAGCGTTCTAAACTCAACACACAAATTACCAAAAAAAAATTTTTTTTACAAACAAATTTAAATGTGTACTTCATTTTCCCTTACTTACCATCAATGAATTATATCCCAAATGTAGATGAGTCAATGAACTTTCCGCTGGTCTAAAATAGCCCGGATGTATAAGTGAAATGTTATTGTGTGAAAGATCTAAAATCTTTATATTTGAATGATACATGGAACCTGAAAAATGATAGTCTGAGTTGGAAATGTTTTTTAGAAAAATTTTTATTGAATTCATATTTAAATTTACCATGGTCTCCTCGAACGGTCCACGACGAATTGTGCATCAACATTTTGATTTGATTGTGACTAACGTTTACATTCAAATTTGATAAAGTACCCACCTAAATTATTTTATGAGCAGATAATTAAATATGCTATATTATATAGTTATAACTTGTATACCTGATCGAAATAATCAAAATTAAAATTGGGTAAATTATTAAATGCCATATCCAAAACTTCCAGTTTGGGTAAATTCTGTTAAAAGAAACACAAATTAGTTTTAGAATGAGATTAAATAAATAACGGATTGAAACTTTTCCGAATATTCAATTTGTATTGCTCATATTATTTTTTACTCGTAGTAACAACATAATTAATTTCTAAAAATACAAAAAAACTAATAAGTATTCATTATTCCCTTATAACGTCATCTGATAAATCTAGAGATGTGTTTGGGGTTATTTTCGTGTTGGAATCTCCGAACTACAGGCACATTTTCCTTATTGATATATAACATCGTTTAAAATGGATCTGTATCAGATTCCATTGAATTGGACACGACCATCGCCATGAAAAACAGCTTCACACCATTATATCCACACCAACAAACTTCATTGTATTATTTGTGTACTTGGCTTCCAGTCTGTTTCCCATCGGCCATCTTACAAATATTTTCCAATCACTACATTTTCAATTGCATTTGGATTCATCCGAAAATATAACACTTTTCCCTATCTGTCTCGACCATTCATACTAAACCCCCTTAACACGAAATCTGGTTAAGCGTTAACTAATAGTTATACTGTCGGTTAAAATTATTTTTGTATGAAAACTGTCAGTATAACTATTAGTTAACACATAACCAGACTTCGTGTTACTGAGGGTAAGAATATAAATTTCAAACATAATAGAAATTTATTATTCCTCAATATCAATTTAGGGTTTCTCAACATCAAGTTGTATTTTCTTGATTTCAATTTTAATTTTCTGAATATTAATTTCGATTTCTGAATTTCAATTGGATTTTTCTCAATATGAAATTGCATTTCTTAATATCAATTTGCATTTTCTCAATATCAATTTGGATGTTTTAATTTTAATTTGTTTTTTCTCAATATTAATTTGCTCAATATTCAACATTAATTCGGATTTCTTGATTTCAATTAGTATTTTCTCAACTTCAAATTGAAATGGTTTTTATGTTTTTACTCTTTTATTTTTATGCCATACTTAAATTTTGAATTAAATTCACAATTAACAAATTTCCATTAATATTTTAATCTTTTTTTATTCACACCGTTCCATTACCATTCATTTCAAATTTAACGGTTTTATTATAAGTTCCATGTCAACCTCTCCACTTTATTGCGGCGTTACCAATCCACACATCGCCGACATAGAAGTCTCACTGTAAACAGCTGTTTAGCTGTACACCAACAACTAAAGTTTTCCGCAATATAAACAAGAAAAATAAATACCGCATAGGAAAATTATAATAAATTAATATTTATACTTTTTTATATTGCATACACAATATGGAAATTATAAATCCATACGTTGAGGATTATCGAGAGATAAAAATCTGCCGACTTTGCGGCTGCGATAATAAAGAAAATATTGATATTTTTACCAGCAAACCCATCTCCTCTAGAAGTGATGATTTATTAACGAAAATATTAACCGTCTACCCATTGGTGGTAAGTTTTCTGTCTGTTTATATAGAAATTTATGTATAATTTTTTTCTATTCAGTTGTATAAAGATGATCCGCTGCCACAACATATTTGCCCAAAATGCATTGGCAACGTCAGCACTACGTACCAAGACATACAACAAGTGCTGAGGCAACAGAATAAATGGATGAACTTAACAAAAGCAGTACAACCAGAACATAAATATTTTCGTATACTCAATGTGGTAGAGGTATGTATGTATGCTATAAGTAGAAGTTGAACTGGTTCGTGTGTACATACATATAGTATGTACTAGATAGGAATTCTTATACGACAACAGAAATAAAGATATATATGTTTTGGAAACAAAACTTGGATCAATGCATAAAAAATAATTTACCAAAATTTTAAATGTAGCTCAAAACCTCATATATAAATATATAATCCAAAGTTTATATATACAGCTTTAGCAATAATTGAAACTACTATCGGACGGTCAAAATTTAATTATTACGAACGAAAAATTGCATAGTGCATTTACATAAATTCGAATATAATTAGCGGAGACTAAAACCTAAATCAGTTAACAGTCGCAATGTTTGTGCATTAGGATTTCTATAAAAGTAAAAATGTTTCATCAAAAGAATATTTTGGAAAACAAAATTTTTATTTCAGTAAAAAAGAAAAAAAAACCAAAATATTCTAGTTTTGAGTTTAGTCTTTGTTGTACCTACAAGGTATTTTATAAACGACGTTTGATATTTCTAACTTATTTATTCTATCGGGATGCTTCCCAACTAAATAAAAATACTGTTAAAAATGCTTTTGCACAAAAATAAGAAACAAATATCAACTCATGATCAACTGTTTTTTTTTTTTTTTTTTTTATCGTAAATGACCATAAATTAGCAATTTTTCAACCGACTTTCAAAAAGTATCTTCTGTTTGAAAGGTAAAAAATTGTTTAAATAAAAATATTGATAGTAAAATTAATTTCAAAACAACAAATTTAGGATTTTTTGAAGTTGTAACCTTAAGAATATCTAAGAATATTCATGACATTTGTGTAAAAAAATACTAAACGAATTGTCTATAAATATTTTCATAATCTATGGACTCCAACAAAACGAAATTACTAATTGAGAACCCCTGCTTATTTTAAGTATTTTTTTTTTTTTTTTAATTTTGATCCATTACCTAAATATTTAGAAAATATTCCATTGTATTGTCAACCACTTTTATCAACATTTATTACTGTCTATTTTATAATTGTATGAACAAAAAATATGATTGCTTCTAATGAGGTATATTTTCTTTTAGAATAATACAAGATCCACAAGAGATTCCATAAAGTCTTCATATAACATTGACATAAATAATATATCGCTGAGCAAATTTATAGCTACACCAACAAAAGATATCCCTAACACCTCCGCAATAAATACACAAGTCACAAAATTAAACATTAATGAAAATGTTGTCAAAAATATACAAACCAAATTGGAATCGAATGGTTTTACTATCAAACGTATAAAAGTTCCCACATCAAATGATATTAATCAAGACTTAAACGCGCCTAATGATTCTGTAGATTTGACAGCCAACTCCGTTGAAATAACTGATAACATTGTAATTTGTAATTATTGTAACCAGAAATTTTCCAATGTTAAGATATTGGCACAGCATCAATTGATACATTTAAAACTCAGTGCGAATAAAATTTTCCAAAAACGTTCATTACCAAAACAACTAAGACGTGGTCGTCTTATTACTCTCAACGATAACAAGTGTATACGTTGTCTCAATTGTTGGCGTACATTTTCGGATAATAAGGCCATTCTACAGCACTGGTCCGGAGGTGAGTGTGAATTCTATTGTTTCGTATGTGGAAAAGAGTATCCACATTCACCGAAGATGTTAAGGGAGCATGTAACCACAGTCCATGGTATAAGTTATCGCAGTGTCACGCGTGAATTTATGACTAGTCATACGGAGCACATAAAGCCAGTAGTAGCATTTGCAGAAACAACATTGAAATCTACCAATCTCTATCCAATGTCCTCAAATTTTAAAACTGGCTTAGTTAAAAAAGTTGTTTATAAGAAACCTCCACCCAAAGTAAGTAAATTCTTCCATATGATAATTTGTATTCATTAACATAAACTAAATTTTTTTAACAGTCTTGTACCAAAAATGATGATGGTACTATAACTTGCAAAATTTGTCATAAAGTATTCGACAACTTTAGATCCAGCAATTCCCACATGCGCAAACACAAACCGCCCATTCGTAATGGCGATCCAGTTTTTGCACCAGGTGCTGCAGTGGATAATTATATTACACAAGATGACTATATGGCACAACCTTCAACTAGTCACTTCCGCTACGGCATCAATAATCCATCATCTTCAGCAGCCACAAATTCCTTTCATATGAAACCTCCTAGACCACCTTATCGTGTCATTATGAAAAATGGTCCTTTACGTGGTATTAAAACGAAAATTGTTCAAAAACGTCACGATTTTCTAACAAACTACGCAAATAACGATCGACATCCAACTCAAAGGTCTATGACAGCATCCGACACAAATGACGATGAGAACATGATAGTTCCTGAATTACTAATGCCTGCCATTAAGTCTGAACATATGTCGGGATATGATGACACACATAACAATGGTTTGCAATACGGCGAATACACAAGTACACCTTTGGTTCCAGCAATAATTAAATCCGAACCTTTGGATAATACCGATTATGCGGAGTCAGCAGAACCTCGCTTATGTTTTATATGTAATGAAACATTTTCCAACACTCGGGATTATGAACTACATGCGATGTTTGTTCATAATATTAATTAATTAGAGTGGTTCAGCAAATGAATCAAGGAATATAAAGAACATGGTACAAGTCAATGTAACTTAAATTCATGAAAAATATCTTGACCAAATTTTAACATTTTACGATAATTGGAACACGGTGGTACGGTTTGATCTTCCGTTACGGAAGTTTAAGTTACATTATTTGAGTTCCTAATACGTTATATAAAAAAATATGAGGTTGCACAGCATATTTTAGCATAAATCGAGAACGGTTTGTTCAATTTGGTTACAAATTTATAACACAAATTGGGAATTGATGAATTAGCATTTTTAATTCCACTTGTGTTCTGAGTACCATGATAACTTATGTTAATCTAAAGATTTAAGCGTTCCAACTTCCTATATGAAGATATGGCCGACTAGGGACGTACTTAAATCGGAATGTGATACCCTAGATTATTGAGTAGTTTCTTTTTGAAATTGAGTATATGCAAATACTCGATACACTACTACTCAATATATTTCAGCACTACACAGAACAAGTCAAACAATTTTCGTTCTGTTCGTTATTTTTATGAATAATAACTTTTCAATTCAATTATTTTGTATAATTTCCACTTACAAAATATATAAATGTCTTTGTAAGTTTGTTTGTTTGTTTGAGCATCACGCCTAAACGGATGAATCGATTTTATTGAAATTTGGAACGTAGATAGATCCTTACTTGGAAGCGTCAATAGGCTATAACTATAACCAGAAAGGGATAAACACGGGGAAAACCGATAAAAATGGTACCTTTAGTTCTTAAATAATAAATACTAAACGGCCGAACCGATTTTATTGAAATTTCCATCATAGATAGACTGTTATTTAAAAGCATCAATAGGCTATACCCCTTTTCACTACTTGGACTTTAAAGTGATAAAAGGGGAAAAAGGGGAACAAGAAAATCCGGTATTAATTATATTCAGTTATTTTTTTATAAAATCCTTCATATTTTTTTGACTACGACAGGGGTAGCGAAGCGCACCGGGTCAAGCTAGTTTGGATAATATATTATTGAATTGATACATTGAGTATTTTTATTTATTGTTTTATAAATTCTATTAGGCTTAGAATTTATAAATTTCACCCCCAAAAATATTGGCACAGAATTTGTGTGCAGATGTACTAGCACTGAGGTCAGTAATAAATTTGACACACTTTTGATATTTCGGTATATAAATAGAAGTAATAGTAATCAAATTAGAGCAAAGGATTCTTATCTGAACAACGTTTGAGCAACAAGTACTTTAGACAATATTAGCTCTGTTCAATAACTAAAAGTTGTTACTAGTTAGTAACAATTGTTACTGAAAAAGCGTTCATTAACTCAAAAAACTAGCAAGTAGAGAAAAAATCAAGAGCGTATAAATTTTAGAGAGTGTTCTCTCGTTGCAAACTATTACAAGTTCTATTTTGAACTCGTAATAGTTAGCAGCTTATATTTCATATGTTTTGTGTTATTGTTTATTTATTTACAATTTTATTTTTGTGGTGAAAAAAATAAAATTGAAGAAAATGTGAATATTTATACATTTGAAAAGGAAAAAATATGAAAATTGTGTGTATAAATTTTTTGTTACTGAAGCGTTCATTTACTTTTTACTATTTTTGAGAATTTAAGAGAGTTATTTTGTATATTTTGATTTTATTCTCTCGTTGCAAGTATTTACTGGGAAAGTAAATGAACAGACCTATTATCAATCAATATAATTTGTATTTTTGGATAAGCTGAAATAAATATATGTGACCTTACAATTTTTACGGGTACCTTAGCAGTTTCTCATAGGTTGTCACCTGAGAAGTAACAAAATCTGAGGAAGAATTGACGTATGTATTGGAAGGAGATATAGGGACACCAACAATTACTCGATTATAATGAATGTTGTGCTTGGAAATCAATCAACGCCCTTAGCAGACACAGAAAGGAATCTGTCGCTGGCACAACAAATCACAGGTTATAGCATAATATATTATTTATAATCAACCTGCATATATACGAGTACCTTGGCGTACCCAACATATGCCAAGCTTATAGCCCATCCAACAACCAATGGATTTATGCAAAACCTCTGAATTAATATATGATATAGTCTTAGCTCTTGCATCAACTAAAATTTGGCCAAGATATTACGCATGAAATCACCTTCAAAAGTTCTAGATACGTTGATGTTGTAACTCATGAAAATTTTATTTCGACCACTCTAATCCACATACCTTCGAGCTGCGTGCTAATTTGTTTAAAAGAAAATATTTGCAAACAACATCAATTTTTATACAAATTTTTATTTTAATTATTTATACTTATGTATGTAATTTTATATTTATTGCTCGAGATTTTCCTATACATACAATATTGTTTTAAAACGCATTTAGTATTACTCATATTTTTTACATATTTACATAGAATTCATCATGGAATAAATTTTAACTAGACTTAATAGTTTTCGTTTTTTTTTTTTCTTCTTCGTATTGATAAAATTATCGCAATTCTTGTAAGAATATTTCTATTATTTTTAAACATATGCATTTGATTTATGTTAAATGGAACCGAAAACGATCTAACCCATTAAATTTATCTTCAATTATGTATATAAATTCGAGAAAAGTTCGAAAAATTTGGAACGAAAATTCGCAGACATCCCTTATCCGATGAACTAATAGATTGATCTTAATGATGTTGTTTAAATACTGGTCAAAAGGAGGTTAATTTGGTATCGAATAAGTTTGTTAACTTTTCCATATCTCATTATGCTTTATTGTGTACCCCAACAGATCTTTACTTTTATCGTTATCGATGCCACTTAAGGTTATTAACCACCCTATGTAGACCCTCTACGTATATGGGGCATTTCACGTCAAGTGAACCAACTTTTGAAATCGATGTCTTCCGATCGGGATGAAATTTGCACCAATGTTAGTTCTATAGTATATAGTAATTCGGACACAATTTTTCAACAAGATCGGTCTAGAACTCTCTGAGTTATAGGAGGTCAAAATTTGACATTTTGGCCAAACAGGTGTTTTTTCATATCCATATAACTTATTACCTATTATTCTTAGCAAAATTCTTATTACCTTTTAAAAAAGTCAAAAATATTTTATTTATTTTTTTTAATTTTTTTTTTTCCAAAGATTGCATAAAGAGCTATCTAAACTATTTGGGACACATTTTGCTAAGAACAATAGGTAAT
The DNA here is from genome assembly GCA_942486065.2 of Calliphora vomitoria. Lineage (NCBI taxonomy): Eukaryota > Metazoa > Arthropoda > Insecta > Diptera > Calliphoridae > Calliphora > Calliphora vomitoria. The sequence continues at coordinate 39,289,016 of OW818029.2, forward strand.
AAGTTATATGGATAAGAAAAAAACCTGTTTGGCCAAAATGTCAAATTTTGACCTCCTATAACTCAGAGAGTTCTTGACCGATCTTGTTGAAAAATTGTGTCCGAATTACTATCCAATAGAACTAACATTGGTGCAAATTTCATCCGGAAGACATCGATTTCAAAAGTTGGTTCACTTGACGTGAAATGCCCCATATATATATAATGTACTGTGTTTCCTATTGGGAATAAAGGGCCACATCGAATCTATTCCATTCGGTCCACTTTGATAAAAGTTGTTTCGTTTTTCTCCAGTTCAGATGAATAGGGCTAACTTCGATGTCCGATTTATAAAAATTGAATTGAATTTACGTCGTTGTATTCCACGACTCCCATACATAGAGAAGCACTGATTTGAAACAAGAGTTGAAGATACCAATATTAGTGTGTCTAGATATGGAAGAAAATGTACATACTGATCGAATGGTCTGGAGATTCGATTCGCTACATCATTGCTAGAACCTCCTCTATTCGTTATGATGCTATCTAGATAGCAAAATCACTTGACTTCTTCCAGATCAGTATTTTCTATCCTACATTTTCTATTGTTCACTGTATTGCAGCGCATGACTTTACTCTTGCCAATATTCATTTTTTTCTAGCCTTTGCAGCCTCTGTTTCAACGTACGTACGAGTAAGTTTGTTTTAGCGATGACATTTCACTATCATTATTTTATCTTTAAGATTTTTTTCTATAATGAAGTGCAAGGTGGCGTCAGACATCCAATTAGATCTCTTAGATACTTTGAGACCAATATGTTCTCTTGCACCATCAACAAAGTGACTTTTTATTGTTGTCCACTCAGAGTTGAGGCGAGATTGTTGTCCAATTCTTTGTACTTCTACGAAGTTGTTTAAAATTTGTTCTAATGGTGATGTGGTCGATTTGGTTCTCTGTCTTATTGATTTTGTGTACCTTTCTGGGTGGAAATAAAGTGGCTCCTACCACAAGATTGGCGGTGCAACATGCCTCAATGAAAATATACCGTTTTCCCTCATGCTTCCAATTGCGTGATAGATTTATATCGGTATCGCCACGTACCATAGATAAATCAACACAAAGTTTTGATCGAACTTTACAATTTTCCTATCAATGAAACACCATAGTATTTTTTACCAAACAAAACAAATCTGTCCAACAAGATGTGTTATTTTGGTACTAAAAAAAAAATTTCATTTTTTGAGATAAATGATCAGCTGTTTATTTCATAAACACGCTTACAGGACCATATCCTTATAATGAAATTTCCCATAACCAAATCGCAAAGTGGCTGCCCTATGTCCTCGATAGTCTCACGAATTATATCTTTGAGGTCTTGAATCGACGCTGAGCTGTGGGCGTAGACCTTATCTTTCACGTGGCCCCAAAGGAAGAACTCGCAAGGTGTTAAATCACAAGATCTCGGTGGTTAGTTGTGATCACCTTTTCGAGAGATAACACGATCGTTGTCCAGATCAATATCATCCAACTCCGACCATAAGATACGGTGTAATGACGTTTGTGGAATGCACAATTCCAAAGAACGACGAGGAATAGACAAACCTGTGTTTTCTTCAACACTTTGGGCTACAGCAGCAATATTCTCAGTTGTTCTTGAGCGACGTGAACGGGGTTAATTCTTCACATCACTAACTTGTCCCAACAGCTCGAATTTTTCCACCAATTTCTGTATTGCGGTCCGACAAGGTGCTTCACGACGACCCAAAAATGCTTTAGTGAATTTTAATAATTTCAATGCGTTGTTGAAGCGTGTATCGTTCCATTTTTAGTAATGGCGTAGTTTCTACTTGTCAAATGTCAAAGAATAGAAGCATAAAAAGTAACAGCTACCGAAATACCGGGTGATTCAAAATAACACCTCTTATTGGAAAACCCTTTATTTACTTGCTAACGATTAGACGTAACTTAGTTAGCACATGGATTTCACTAGCTAGGACTTTGCAAACTTAATATAATCTGTAATTGGTAAAAACACGGGATTTGGCTCAACAATAATAACGCAATAGCCAGTGAGTGTCTCGATAGACATTAGGAAACACTACGGATATTCTGAACTACTTTAGAATATACACAATACATTAGGTCGGCTAGTTGTCCACCCAGTGAATAGAATAACGGAGCTTAAACATAAATACTACACCGGTAAGTACAAATAATGCGGCTGCATTTTGCAAACATTTTTTAATGTTAAAACCATAATAAGATAACATCCTATACTTACTATTTATATAGTGTTAAACTCACCTGAAACGATTCTTCTGCCAAATTATTAAGTTTATTGCCACGCAAACTTAAATGCTCTAACTCATCTAAATTCATAAAAGCACGACGCTCAATACGCTCTATTTTATTATCATCCAAATGAAGTTTTCTTAAAGCCTTAAAGAAAAATAAAGAAAATTAATAAATCTATAATTTTTTAATTTTATAACTAACCTCTAGATCAAAAAATGTATGCTGGGAAACTTGTGCTAAATGATTAAAACGCAAAGAAATCTCCTCTAATTTGGAATGTATATCACCCTGTTACACAATCAAAAGAAATATTTATTTTAATACGAAACGAGTTCATGTAAAAACACTGTGTAACATAAATAATGTACATACTTATATATTTATTTGAAATGTGATAATTGTTATTTATAAATTTGGCAAACCTTTAGTTTGTATGTTAAAAATACCTCATTTTCATTTTGTTACTCAGTATTATTTAAATGTGGCTTAAATACCTGAAATGTTCCCTTCAGAACTTGTTCAATACGATTATCGTGCAACTCCAATAGTCGTAAATTCTTCAAAAAATGAAAACTAGTATCACTCATACTCTGTATTTTATTATTACTCATATCCAATTCTTGTAAAGAGGTCAAGTGACGCAAAGGTTCCGAAGGCAGGGCTGTACCCGAGAAGCCATGTGCAATTTTTAAAGAAATTAATGAGTGGCCAATCTATAATTAGAATATATAATTTTTTGCTAAATATAAGATACAGATTGAGTTTAATATTATCATACTAACCTCATCAAAGGCATCATTTTCAATACTCGTTATTGAGTTCTCACTAAAATCCATGCGCTTTAATCCCCTCACATGCTTGAAGGCATGCGATTGTATATTTGATAATTGTGCACGAGTTATTTGTAAATCTTCCAACTCTACGCCAAAATCCTTAAAATCTTCGGGTCCTATAGAAGTTGAACTCATACGTGACATGGATAAAGAACGCATATTCCTCATTCTGGTCATACTTTTTACAAATGAATAAAAATACTTTTTTTGATGTAAAAAAAGGCAAATTTTGAACTTACTTGCGCAGTGTTTGTAAATTAGTCTGATCATTTTGATCACCACTCAAGTCCAACTTGAGCAGTGTATATTGCATAGCATTGAATGTTTCAGTGGGTTGATCGATTTTGATTTTATTATCGCGCATACTTATGACTCTGAAATTAAAAAGATGGATTCAATGAATATAATTTAAAATAATTACTGGGTGGAAACAAAAGTTTTTGACAAGGCATCAGGCCTTGCCCGTTTCAACTTTTCAAAATGTTGGTCTCATAGTAATGTTGGGTGGGTGAACTTTTTTCACGATCGCGAAAAAGTGAAATCTCTGTTATTAGTTTTTTTTTTGTCCTACACGATTTTGGAACTGGAGAATGTCTTCAAAAAGAAATTGTAACCCTAATATACAAACATATACTACATATCCAATATTAGTTGTCTTATAAATGTTTAATATTAACTGAAGTATTTGTTTCAATAACAGCATAATGCACAGACATACACAACCTGCTGCAAGATATTTGTCTATAAGTCTAAAAATAAGGTCGTGCACTTCTAGACCCACTTATAGGAAGCCTTAGCAAATATTGGAAAACCAAATAATAAAATTGGAAAAAAATAAGAAGAATGTGATATTTCCCATACAAGTAAAACACAATTGTTTTCTGCTGCAAATATTAACAAGTCTCGCGAACATTTGATGACAACAATCGGCTTAAGAGAATAAAAATATATGTATGTAAGTATATACATTAAGGTAACCCCATACTAAAATTGTTGATGTTTCCAACTAAAATTAAAGTTTCATTTATTCTAAGATACCGTATCTCAAAATATTTGTACAGGCGTCAATATTGTAATCGTTTTGAACATATAGCTAACGTCAGATCAGGGAGGAATTAATAAAATTAAAAATAGATTTATTTTCGAAAAACGAAAAAAACACCGTTTCGGTGAATTTATATGAGATATAAAACGTATTCATTAATGACTAATTACTATAAATAATTTCATTTCAACAATTTAAAAACTTAAAATGTTTGCAAAAGATTTTTCACCTGATACCATTATTTCATACGTTTCATTTGCGAAAAATATGCTAAAAATGATAAAAACCTTAAAAAAGAACATTTCTATCCTTGCATCCAGCTCACCAAATACTGACACCAGGACAAACATTTTTAGAAATGGTCTGTGCAAACAAACTAAATTAAAATTTTAATTGCGAACATCGACACCTTATATTTCCTTCATACAAACGGTACCACCCTAATATACATATACAATATTATGTACTTACTTGAAACATGTGTATGTAAATATTTTAAATCTATATACAATAGTATTTGTACTTATTGGCTGCTAAATAATATGGCGCCCATTGATTAAGTATAAATACTTATGAAAATGAGAAAATATTACACAGACTTAATCTTATACATACAATACTTTTGTACTTATGTATTTATATACTTTTAAGTACATTCATTTCAATAAGAAACCGTATAGACAATTGAACTGCTACTACAGTTAATAAGTAACTGTTATTGACATAAAGGATCCATCATTTTATTTTCAAACGTTTTAAAAGTTCAATAATTTACAAAGTGTTTAATTGTATTTGAATAACTATGTACTGTTAGTAAGCATATATACATACCTTAAAACATCAAATTTGTTAAACAGTTTATGATGTAAATGCGTTAAATTGTTTCCAGATAAATCCAATATTTGTAGGCTATTTACTAAGCTATCGAACGCCATCGGTGATATATGTGTAAGACCACAATATCGCATGTAAATTTCACGTATTTTAGCAGATTTAAAGGCATCATCCTGCAAGAGTGTTATATTTTATAAAAATGTTAATTATTATTTAAAAATTAATCATGCTCAAAAAAGCCTTGTTGTAATTAGGGGAGAGATAAATGGTCTAACAAATGGACAGGGTATCGCAAGGTAATCATGTCCCGATTTAGAATTTCTTAAGTTAAGCTAAACAACTGTATCATCAAGCATAGTCGACATATACCAGGGACTATTAAAGGTATTTACAGACGACAAAACTGAGTATTAATATCTGTCAAAAACTTATGTATCATAATTAGGGTTTGGGGTTTCCCGGGAGTTTTTACAACTATGAAAGAATGAAAAGCAAAAATATAAAACAAACAAAAAATTGGTTAGAATATTTGGAGATAATTTGTTACTATAAAATTAAGATTTATTTAATAGAAATATGTTCGTCATAGAACAATTTTTTTTAATGAATTTTGTAAATAACTAATGCACTCAATAAGTCATTTGACATCCGATTCCTTATTTTAGTGGCAAAGTTTTCAGCCAGCAAGAAAACTCTTTAGCTTTCCACAGATGTTGGCTTTATCGTCAGTAAAGCATTATAAAGACAATCTTAATTTTTAGTCCGATTGCTACTTGTTTCAAATAAAGCTAAAACAACTTCAGCATTTGATTTTAAATGTTTAGGTTTTTCTTTTTCAATATTGATTGAATATTCTAATTTGTTTTTCAAATTTTTGCACCATTTGTATTTCGGAAACATCATCATCGCTTTGAACAGATGAGGGAACATTGTGGTCAAATAGGCGTTCGTACATTTGCTGTCAATAAATGTTTAACATTGTCTTTTTATATTATAATTTAGCTCATTATGTATGCAGTTTTTTGGTAATTTATCAATGACATAAGTCTGCTCAAGGCGAATTTATACAAGGTGGAGTCAGTCAATCAGCTTATAACTTTTTTTTCGCTTTTTGGTTCTAACAGTTGTCAAAGCATTTGTTTATATTTAAATATCTATATATTCTAAGCTTATTAACAAAATATTTATTTTTTACATAAATAAGTAAAGCCCTCACTATTCAATTATCTACACTATATTAAGTTTTAATACATTTTTGTTTAATTTTTGTTTTTTGACATTTGTTAAGACCAATTGTTGTTTTTGTAGAACTGCCACCACCTTGTATGAATTCGCCTTGAGTCTGCTGTTATATCGTTTATTAACTTTACACTTTATAGCATGGCAAATTTTTTGAGAAATCGTAGAATTTGTAGATAACAGCTGTTCATAAAGAGTGTTCATTATAGCATCACCTATCAGCAAAATGGTTTCATTTCGGCTTAATGCTTCAACTGTATCCTTAATGGGGGTTTAAAACCTCTACTAATATTTCTAAATTTGGAAAAAGCCCTTCATCAAACAAAGATGTATATTTAAATCTATTAAAGTTTTTTAAAATTAATTTTAAATTTAAATTTCCGGGGAATTCCCGTACCCCAAAACCCTAATCGTAATACAATTTCAATAAATTTAAAATAAACATTTTATTAGATTTTCAAATAATACAAATTATCGTCTGTAAATACATTAAATTATATGAGTTTGATATGTTTTTTTATAACGGTTAAGGGTATTATAATAATCACTTATTTTTCATTAATTCCATCAATGGTTTTCCACCAAACCGCTATAAATTTCATATATGTATGTGTATATTCAAAACTTCACAAATGTCCAATTTGTATTATTCCAAAAAAATGTAATAGGATAAAACCTGGACTACAAAAACCAATCAGCACAGATTACACAGTAAGATGTCGATATTTATTAATATTAATATTTTACTAGGGGGAAAAATCGACCCATTAACAGTAAAAAGAAAATATTGAAATTTTAGTTGGGCTAAGGATCTATTAATATAATTGTTTAATAGCATTTAGTTATTTTTATTGATAAACTAATATTTTATACAGTCAGTGACAAAACAATGGAAACTTTTTTGAAAACTATATTCCGCACTTTCAGCTTTCAAAAACATTTTATAGATTTTTTTTTTTTTTTTTGGTAATTATTTGAACTTTAATTTTATATAATTTGAAAGTAAATTTTTTAATTAGGTTTAAGTTCATTTATTAATATTAATCTGTTGTTATAATTCAAAGAATATCACTGAAAATTAATTTTGAGACAATTGGCAAATATATATTTCTTAGATAAATTCAAGTTTACTAGATTTTCTATTGGGTGTATTTTTTCAAATTTAAAATTTTTAGCTTTTATTTTGAAACATGTGTGCAATATAAATTTATTCGAAGTACTGGCAATTGTTTGCTATGACCTTCTTCCATCTTTCGGATACTCTGTTCCAAAGTGTAGCGTATCCCAGAGAGAGCGATCTGCATCGATCAAAACAAATAGTATTCGGACGGGGAAAGGTCAAAATAGTTTTAAACATGTAACAGGTGGCGCAAAAGTAATCCTCCTATCAGAAAATGCTATAAATTTTGCCGATTATTGGTCAAATAAATAGTCAGCAATATTCCGCGTTCTGGAGCAGTGTAGCGTAACATTGTTTATTAACGTGTATTTCGCAAGTGTTTACTACACAAATCTCAAAACAGAACTGACATTAGGGGCCTCGCAAAATGTATAGCATTTTCTGATAGGAGGATTACTTTTGCGCCACCTGTTATTACATAATGTGGCCGAGCGTTATCATGATGGAATAACGTTGTGTTTGGTATAATCAGTTGCGTTTGGTATAGGTTCCATGTGATTTCAGCAGCTCATAATAGATAGAACACTTTTGCTCCCACCAAATACAGATCATTACCTTAGCGCCGTGAATCCATTTTCCATCGTAAGTAATGATTCGGTGCAAAAATTATTTTCTTTTATAACGTTCAAACAACATTTCTTCGATGCAAAATCGTTTTTCAAGATCTCTCGGCTTCATTCGTATGGTACCCAATTTCTCAGCTTTCGGATGAATCCTGCTGCTCGCAAACGTTTTGAAATTTCTGCTTGATAAATCCCGCATTTTTAAGTAATACACCCAATATTAAAATGTAGTAAATTTCAGAGTTTTTAAGCATACAAGTTTAACAAAAAATACATTTATTAAATGTATTGCATTGGCAAAACAATGGAAACTTTTAAACCTCTTTTAAGGAGAAGACTAAAACAAAAACGATGTAAAAAGCTACATGTTTTAAAATTGCTAGAGACAAGATTTGCGAAAATTTAAAAACTAAAATAATAAATCAGTAATTTCAAAAATTATAAAAAAATTCGTGAGCAGGTGCTGTAATAACTCAACATTTGGAAGGAAAACCTAGTAAAATTACTCCAAGCAAGCAATTTAAGAAATTCTTCATAAATACTCTCACCGAAGGTTATCAATACTCTAAAATTGGAAATTATTTCTCGAAGCTGGTCTTGGTTGCTATCGCCCCGCGAAAAACCTCTTATTTCTATTCAAATACAATTTATGAGGCAGTGATGGGAGAACATTTCTAATACGATCATGTTTGGCGGTGGCAATATTGGTGTGGGGGTGTTTTTCAGGACAAGGTATACTTTGACTGGAAGCGTAAAGAGATCCATCTTAAACGATGTTATGCATATATACGCTGAGGAAAGAGAGATCCATCTTAAACGATTTTATGCATATATAAGCTAAGGAAAATGTGTCCCTAGTTTGGGGATTCCTGCACGACGATGACCCCAAACATGCCTCTAGAGTTGTAATATTTGTATAAAAATTATGGGAAATTGAAGATCACAATTCATTCCATCAAACTATTCCCAAAAACCAAATTTTATAGCTTCATGCCAAGACTTTTATTTGAATAGAATTCATTTATCAAATTTAATTGGATTTTTTTCTGTGTGTTTTTGCTGGACTTCTGGATATACTACTATTTCTAAAGCAAATAATTTTAAAGATATACACTTACCTTCATTGTATGTATCGGATTTCCATCCAAAAATGTTCGATTAACAATATCGAAATATTTAAATGAATTTGGTGGCAACATACTGATATTGTTATATTCCAAATGTAAATTGTCCAAATTTAGCTTTGTGGTAGACTGTATATCGTATGTTTCATTGCCACTCATGGACCAAATCACATTGTGCGATATATCGAGGGTACGTAAACTCTTCAGTGGTCCCAGAGCATCATATGGTATTTCCGAAAGTATATTGTCCGTTAATAAAAGTTTCATTAGTCTCGGCATACCATCCACAAAGACATTAGGATCAATTTCAAATAAATTGTTGCCACTCAAATCCAACGTTTCCAATATGAGAAGACCTGAAAAACTGTGAGCTTGTAATGTGGAAATGCAGTTGTCGCGCAATATGAGTGTCTGTAATGAGTCTTCGAGACCGCGAAAGGAATCATGTTGTATGTGTGTTATGTGATTATGACCCAAATCTAAATGTCTTAGCTTTTGCAAATGTCTAAATGATTTCGATGGTATTTCCACTAAATCATTTTGTGGCAGTATAAGTTCCCACAAGGAGCGTTCTAGGCCGGTAAAAGCATCATCTGGTATCTCAGTTAAATGGTTCCCCGATATTTTAAGACGATACATGCCTAAAAATCCATTTATATATTTAAATGATATGCATACAAGCAATTTAATACTCCATATGCTAACCTGTTGATTGTAAAAAGTATGGTTCTATTTCTCGTAATCCTGTATTTTCCATGTGCAGCATGAAAACCTTAAGTGATTGTTGTTAAAAATTATATACGCATTGAGAATTATGATGCATGATAATTAGTCTTACCTTTGATTGGTTCACCATTCTTGGCAATGCTGGAAAGGGTACGTTTTTACAGTAAACTATACCCAGATCTGATGATGATTTTGAGCACGTACAAAAAGAATTATATGTACAGGGCGGATATCTCATCTCTTCCAATTCTCGATGATTATACAGTGATGCTCGTGCCAGTGACATCCATATCATTATAATAAGTGTTATGATAAGAAAAGCATAACCAAATTTGAAGAAAAACTCCAGACCCTAGAAAATGTAAACATAAATATCGATATACCTATTTCATATTTCCCCTTGTAAATCGAATCCAAGTAACGTTTTCGTTTTTAAACGAATTCACATACAGTTGTGAGCAAAAAAAATGCCACGTTGTGCCATATAAACTTTGAATGTTACTCGAATCTAATAGCGGTATCCAATTTATCTCACCATTTGCATTTTTTTTATTTATTAATTACGTTTTTTAAATTCCAAAAAAATGCAACGTAATGAATCTACAGTTAAAGTAAGTTATTGTTATTTAAATAAGCATTTATTTTAATCTTTGTAAATTATTGATTTAATAATAGAAACAGCTGATAGCAGATCAGTTATTATACATCAGTCGTAAAGTAAGTCTGGGTTGATTAACAACTCGCGCGTCATTGGAATTATTTCGTAAGTGCAGTCAGGCCCGTTTTCGTTTTTTGCCTTCGACAATTTTGCGTCTCAATCTGGCACGTGTGTGATGTAAGGCTTCGTATAACGGTTCATGTTCTACGTCGTTTACACCAACCGCGTGTCTTTTAATTTGGACTAACCCTGGTGGAGACCATGAAAACTCTTCGATACTGGTGGAGTACCATTTAAAACTCAGTTCGTGAATTGTTTTAAGCGTTCCAGCTTCCTATATGAAGATATAGGTCGACTAGGGACATACTTAAATCGAGTGGGATACCCTGGCATTTTGGTTATGTACCTTGCCATTTAATTTGAGAATTCAAAAAAAAAGTTATTATACAAGCTCTAGAAGATGGTAAATACTTAGGTGAAACTGGGCTCCAATTCGATATTAGCAAATCCACGGTGTGCCGAATTACATCGCGATTATGTCTGAGAAACAACGTGATAACAAAAAGTCATAAAGACAATGAAAGAAGCAGTAGGCCAATGTGTTGTGGAGCGACGAAGAAAATTTATTTTATTTGGCTCAGATGGAAATAATTACGTACCCAGGCCAACAAATCAAAGATATTCATCTCGATATTAATTACCAAGTCAAATATGGCGGCTTATCAATAATGGTGTGTGATAAAAAATAATATTCATATAAGATTGAACGTAGCTAATTTATATTTTAATTATGAGCTTTCTGCCGTGAAAGTGGTTGCGCTATAACAAAAATAGAAGTAAACAAGAAAGAGAGCTATATTCGGCTGTGCCGAATCTTATATACCCTTCACCAAACTATACTTTAAAATAAAATTAAAAAAAAAAAATTTAAATATTTTTTATCAAAATTGTTTTTTAAGTTTTTTTTAATTTTTTTTTTTTTTTTTTTTAATTTATTAGTGAAAAAAAAATTATGACAAAAGAATGTTTTCTGTAAAAAAATTCGGGTTAAAAAAAATTTTCCGATTTTGACCCATTGTATGTCCAACTTTGTATAGCCTTATATACATTGATGCAATTGACTTTGAAATATCTATCATTAAATATCCATATTGTCTATATTTATGACTTAGTAATCGAGATATAGGTCAAAAAAAATAGGCCAAAAATAGAGGTTGTCTCCCATATTTGCTCATATCTCCGTTATTTATGGACGCATTTTGCTGATTTTAAATAGGAAACTTTTCGAAAGCATGTCTGACAGAATAATTGAGGATTTGGATCTCGAAGATATCTGGGGTCTTCAGAAAATTGATTTCAACAGACAGACATGGCTAAATCGACTCCGCTATCTATAAGGATTTAAAATATATATACTTTATAGGGTCGGAAAATTATATTGTGGAAATTACAAACGGAATGAAAAATCTATATGTACCCTTCTCACGAAGGTGAAGGGTATAATATGAATGCCATTAAATACTGTGAGATGCTGGAACAACACATGCCCCTAGTAGTATATTTCAAAACGACAATGATCCCAAGCACACAAGTCGCTTAGTAATGTGTTAGATACACATTCCCTATAAGTTTCCCTAATATATAAGCATTGTCATAAAACGGGCTTCGGCGGTGTTTATTTTTGGCTAGCTATATAATTTTTTTAAAGAACTAAAACTAATTTCAGAATATTCTACGTGCTTCAACACATGAACTATGTATAGGTTATTTAGTTGAACATAACTCTTATAGAAATTTTTAAACAAAAATATTAGCCAATATCTGTTGAAATTCACACACTTCTCTTAAAAACCTGTTTTACATTATATGAGAGCAAGGTTTAAAAAAATATATTTCGCTTTATTCTGAGACACAAAATTTGTTTAATTCTGTTCAGCTAGATTTGTAAATGGAGCAACAGTGGTACATTTTGTAGAACATACGTTTTTCCACTATTCGATTTTGATATCACTCGATTTACAGAACAGGGGCGGTTGTATTGATAGCGTGAAACATGTCATGTATTTATAGCGTGAAATCAAGTATCCTTAAGAATAAAATGCTACTTTCTCCAAATAGGAAATATAACCGTATAATTTTGAATACGACAAATTTTCGGAATTTTTAGAAAAATTTTGTGGCAAATATTTTCATTTTCAGAATATGTGGGAGGTAGATATATGTATGAGTCATTAGCCCGATATTTTTCAAGCTTTTATTTGTTCTTAAACCAAGGTTTAAAGGTCTAGGGCAACATACATGTTTGTCCAGTCAATATATGAGAACGAATCACAACAAACTTACTAAAGGCCAACAACGATGAAATATCTACGTTTTCGGAGAAACGCGGATTAAATACCGCTAGGTACCACCAATAGATGAGTCCATATTCAAAAACTTAAATTTCACAGAAAATTTATTTATAAACGTTTTAGAAATCAACTAAAAACATTAACATTGCACCTGGATAAATAAAAATAGTTAGAATATTTAAGCTACTCGCTGTCAAAATTTACGATTATTGTTCAACTTTAGAAGAGCAAATAACAGAAAAGAATTTTTTTAAATATGAAGTTATTTTTATTTTATCAATTACTTTTTCACTCTATAAACATATCCTTAAAAATCCTTATTGTTTTGTTCATTTCAATCCATGTAATATAAAACATTTTATTTTTCTACAATACAAATCCTTTTTCTGTTAAAGCTCTGTACTTTATCCTTTTAACTCCTTCCATATCACAATTTTTAACACAAATCGGTTTAAAAGCAAAATCATCAAGAAACCATATAAATAAATACATGTTCACTTATAATTCCAGATTGCATTTGTAATGGATTTTTATAGTTAAGGCAACTTGCACAAAATATTTACGGTCTATTTAAAGTTTGCACTTTTATGATTTCAATGTGATTTAAAATTGTTTAAATATTTTTAAATTAGGAGCAACACACATTTTATTTTAAAGAAAAACATTTTATTTATTAAATTCTCTTTTATATACGTATGGGTATTTTTTTGGAAAAATAATAATTTAATTTGTATACACACCATTTTTTATATTATTTTTTTTTTAATTGGATTAATTTACACTATACTATACACAGAAATATAAATATTTATTGTACTTTTTTCATTATTTGTTTCAACAAATTTTTTAAAATTTTCTCAATATCCTTTTTTAAATAATGTTTAAATCCTTTTCTAAAATCCTTTTTTGTTTATTTTTATTATTTATATTCCGCTATTGTGCTAAGACACGTCCGAACCTTAGCACATGAAAGGTGCATCTAAATTTTATTTTTTAAAATTTGAACTCAAATAAACCAAGAAATGATTAATCGCAACTAATTGGATTGCACTATATTTCAATGAACTAGGTGCTCAAAACTAGATTATAGACTCTAGTCTTCCTCAAACATTTATTTGTTTTTTTTAACTACTATTCTCTTTCCGTTTTGGATTTACCGCCAGAGTTGACTAACCCCTGTAGAGCGCATGCTTCGGATTTGTCATTCCCATACGCATGTCCATCCATTGTTGTTTAGAATGATTGCATCAAAACAAATCAACACATACTGATAATGGCAATGTAAATAAATCAAGTTCGGTGTGAATGGAAGCAAATTGAATAAATCTGGACATAGATGGGTTAGCGTTTGTTTTTTTTATTTTTTGTCAACTATCCCTCATATATTTGACACTATCAAAATAAATTTCGAACTACATTACCAAATAATTTTGTAAGCAATTTATTCGAACTAGGACCATAAAAGAAGACTTTCCCACAGCCAAAAAGATGAGGGCGTTTCGAAATGGACGGAGGTATACTTGGCACAAATAGTAGTATTTAGAGGTAACGGTATTTACGATTATGTCGGCAACCGTAATTTAGCGGTAACGGTAATTGCAGATATTTCGGTAACGGTAGCTTAGCGGTAGCCAACCTTGCAAAATATGTGATTTTTCCACTATGGACTTTTTTTTGATTTCAGAGAAAGTCAAATCATACGGTAGAACTAGAGACGCAACTGAGAGTAAAATATTTTAAACCTATTCACCATAGGGTAGAACCATAGAGAAAAACACATAAAGCGGAAACTCTCCTGTCAAAAACCTAAGTGTTGAGAATGTATTTGTGAAAATAAACAATGTGAAAGCAAAAACAACACTCGTATGTGTAACTTTTTTGGAGTAATTTTGGTTTGTTTGAGTTTTTTTCTAGTTTCCACTCTATGTATATTTTCTCTATGGGTAGAACTAGAGGCGCAAGTGAGAATAAGCTGAGAGTAAAATAATTACTCTCTCCCAATTCTTATGGCTAACACAACAACAAAATACATTTGTTTATTCTATGGATGTGTAGCCCATAGATAAGTAGACATAGATCGGAAACTCTCCTGTCGAAGACCTAACTCAGTAAAAAAAGTATGTGAAAACAAAACTTTTTTGAGTTATATTTTTGTTAGAGCTTTTATTCTACTTTCCGCTCTATGTATATTTCTCTATGGTTTATTACACATGGAATAAATTGCATGTGTAATTCTGAAATTAAAATATGTAAAAATATAAACTGATGTTGTCTTAATATATTTTGATCTCAGCTTTTGAGTCGCATCTAAAGTAATGATGAGGAACTGTATGGTAGTCGTATATCAATTTGAATAATGGTGCAATCAGGCAATGTTATTGATTGTGCCCTCACAATCAAAAAACCTCTGAATATGTTGACATTCTTTTTTCAAGTGATTGTAAAAATTTTAAATACTGTGTGACAGTAAAAACATAGAGAAAATATACATAGAGCGGAAACTAGAAAAAAATCAAACAAAAAAATTACTCAAAAATGTTACACATAAGAGTGTTGTTTTTGTTTTCACATAGTTTTTTTACTAATGCATTCTCACCACTTCGGTTTTTGACAAGTGAGTTAGGTCTTTGACAGGAGAGTTTCCGATCTATGTGTATTTATCTATGGTAAAAATATTCTTAATTTATAGATTTCTCCGTAATTATTTGAACTTTTTATTTCGTATAATTTGAAAGTAAATTTTTTAAATAGGCTTTTAAGTTCATTTATTATAATTAATCTGTAATAATTCAAAGAATATCACTGAATACTACAATTTTTAGACAATTGGCAAATTGGAATGCATTTTCTACCCTGCCAAGTGCGTCATCAACAATCTTTATTGTCAAGGTCTATTGTAAATTCCATCTATTTAACTTACTATTATTAGGAATTAGAATATGGGAAGCCAAATTCATATATTGATAGTGATACAGTCAAAATAGATGGCAATACATTCTCATGAATTAGGTTTTTGACAACATACTTAAGTTTTTAGTTCTCAGTTACCTATCTAGTTGTCATAGAGCGGAGACATTCTCACCATAAAGAAATTATAAAAAAACTCAACTATAATAAAACTCAAACCAACAAATTACTCAAAATAAGCACACCTACGAGTGTTGTTTTTGTTCTCACATAGTTTTTTTACAAATACATTCCCACCTCTTAGGTTTTTGACAACTGAGTTAGGTCTTTGACAGGAGAGTTTCCGATCAGTGTGTATTATTATTAAAACACTCAAAACTTTTCACAGTACATCCTAGGTTCGGTTCCATAGGCAGCCACTCTTCAAGCAGCTCACTTGGGTCCATTCAAAACTGATCCCATTGTGATAAACAGTACATATTCTATCATCATAATGTATGATTGGTCTTCTAAAGATTTGATTTTCTGTTGAGAATTCTGCCTTGGATGATATTGAATGTTTTGTGCATTTCCATTTTTAATGGTGCCGAGAAAATAAATTGAGAAAAAACAAGTAAGAGAGCTATAGTCGACTGTGCCGAATCGTATATACCAGCGTTGTCAATTTGGCGCCTTTCGCGCTATATGTGGCGCGAAAGTCTCAATATTGTTAAGAAACCCTGACAAATTTCGAAAAAATTAATTATTATTTGATTATAAATAAAATCAAACGTTTGTACCTGAATTAAAACATAAAAGTTCTAAGAGAGGCAAATCTTCCAAACTACCTTGTTAAAAAGGAATTGAAGAGCACAAAAAAGGTGTCCAAAAGTGTGGTAAATTTTAAACGGAGATAGGCTACCTATTCGAACAAAGTGACAGAAAGCTCAATAAAAACCTTAATGGAAGGGTTTCCGGAAAAGGTTCATAAATGCATCACTATTGATAAGTACTATAAAATTAATATTTTTTTGGAAATTGTAATAATAATTCCAATCAAATAAAAAAATCAAAACTTTAGGTTTAGTGGTTTCATATTTATTTTCATATATATGGATGTTAAGATTTTTTCGATCTCACTCCTTAGTATGCAAACGATCAACTTGATAAAAAAACAGCAAATATGTATTATCCATATAAATATATAAATGTCTTTTTAAGTTTGTTTATGTGTTGGTTTGTTTGAGCATCATGCCTAAACGGCTAAATCGATTTTATTGAAATTTGGAACGTATATAGATCCTTACTTGGAAGCGTCAATAGGCTATAAATTTTTTCAATACTTTTACCAGAAAGGGATAAACCGGGGGAAAACTGGTAAAATTGGTACATTTAGTTGTTAAACAATAATTACTAAACGGCTGAACCGATTTTTACTTTAAAGCTTTTTAGCGCGATTTGTTATACATTAATATTTAGTCTTTTGTATTTTACAACTTTTTGACAACGCTGGTATATACCCTTCACCAAAGTACGCTTTAAGATAAAGATTTAAAAAAACAAACGTAATAGGTAAACAAAAATCGGAGTATTCGTGTTTTTTGCTTATATCTCAGCCATTTGTGGGCCGATTTTCACGATATGGCAACCGAACCAGGACTGTACCCGATATATTCATATATCAATCATTTTTGTAAGTTAATTCGGGTCTTAGACAGACGGACATAGCTAAATCGACTCCGCAATTTATAACGATCCAGATTATATGTATATACTTTATGGGTCGCAAATGAAAAAATGTGGAATTTCAAACGGAATGACAAATTTATACTTTTACCACTCATGGCGTAAGTTATAAAATCGATGTTAACGTAGCGATTGCCTGCCAGAGACTGTCACTGATTTATAATACCTGAAATAAAGCATGGAATAAACATCTATTTATGTATTTATGTTACTTTATTTTAAAATATTTTTAAATGTAAAACAAACGAAAATGAATAAAATTAAACAAAATCAAAACAAAGCTTGACAATTTGTAGGTCTTCATTGGCAATTGTTGATTTTGTTATTTATATGCTTTTTTAGCAATAACTTTTACAATAGTATATATAGTAGTAAAACATAAAGAATAAACATGCGTAATTGAACTGCTTATTTCAAGACTACTAAAACCACTTAACATTGTTAAAGTGCATTCAGTGATTTTGTACCGTTGTTATTTTACGATATAACCAATTATAATAAACATTCTCTTTGCTGTATTCTTTTTCATCGGCATTAAAACATTCAGATATGTTGGGTGGACATATATTCTCCATATTGAAATAGAAGGTGGACTTTACTTCACGTAATTTATTTTTTGACCTCATTGTAATGCGTCGTGTGTGTGGATCCTTACCTGTCAAAAGTTCTCGTATATAGTCGGCTGACAATTGTATTTCCATTTCATCGGTCAATGAATCGCTAATCATATCGACTATACGTGGTGTTTTGCGCAGCAATTGATCGCATACCTCATAGTAGACACGGCTCAAATTCAAATGTATATGAATCATTAGCAAATGTTCTAGAGTACAATGAATTTGCAATAGTTTTGCCAGTGTCTTAGCACTTTCATGCTCATCAAAGTTACTATTTTTAAAACAAATTATATCGTTTTTCATTTGGTTGCTAGTACTTTTGAAGTCATTATGCAACAATGTTTTACGCATAGCTGCATTGTCTTGCATAACAGCATTTCGCAGGGATTTACGAACATTTGGCACAACTGCATCATTTTCTTTGTTATCGTGGGCAAGGCTGAAAAAAGAAATATGAAATATTAAATACAGTTTTAAGTAAATGCTTGTATGAACATTTTAGAATACCTTTTATTCTTTAAATCATTAGCACTGCAAATTTTACTCTCAACAAATATGTATTCATAATCTTTGTATAGTTTTTCCAAACCGATTTCCAACAATAATTCCAAAGGCTCAGAACCCGAAAGACAAGGTATAGCTAAGCGTCGATTTGCCACCTCGGTAATGATCTCGGCTAAACGATTTTTATTTGTAGGAGTATTCTAATAAAATTTTAAAAACAAAAACAGCACGTATTGACGTATTAGTGTATTTTACCAATGCTAATGGATTGAAATTATTATAAAAAAAATTCTCTTACCACAATATTACAACGGGCAGCACATTGAAATAGTATATTATAAGCCATTTTTAAATCCTTATAAGATGAACATTCTATAATAAAGTGTTGATAATGAAAAATAAAGCAAAAATAAAAAAAAATATTATGAGGAAATTCAAAAATTTTCGAGAATCACTGAAACTGAATTCAAATAGCTTGCATTTATTTTGTATTTTGTAATAAAAAATTACATATATCGTTAGAATATACCAAAAAACAAGTAAAAGTGCTTGCTACATTCGACTGTGCCGAATCTTATAAACCCTTTCACCAAAGTATACTTTAAGATACAATGAACTCGCAAAAACATGAACGACTCGGAAACGTGAACACTTTTTTTTTTACATTTACTACTCTGAAATGTGAACAATATTGGACTTTGTACAACATGAACAAAATGTTCTGAGTTTTTTCGTTTTATTTATTGCATTCTTTTTTAATTTGGGAAATCCCAGCATCAGAATACGTAGAGAGCTTTCAACAAATATATTGATACGTATTTGTGTAGCTCTACTTTTGTTTTAAAATTTTTACAATCGAAAACATGAAAACGTGAAAACCCTTGGTAAAAATTAGTTGACGTTTTCGCCAGATGTATGAACATCGTTAAAAACTTTGTAAAATTAAAGATATTTTAAGACTTACAATTTTATAAACCAAAATATACGTACTTATAAAACCTCAAAAATATACTTAAATATTTCACATTATATTTCGAACTTAAATGCATTAAATACTGCCCGTGCATAAAAATAACATTTATCACAGATATAAATTGAAAAAACTTAAATACGTATGTATTTTTATGTAATATGTACGAAAGAAAATTATCATTAATAGTAAGTTTTGTATGATTGTAACAAAGTATACCGATTGAAACTTTTTAACAAACATTGATATTTACTTAATTTTTACTGCAAAGCATTATAATTTTTAATTATAAATATTAAATATTATAACATTTCTTGCTATTAGCGTATTCGTCCAAGAAAATAAAAATTTGACATTTCAATGTATTTCAATAACTTTTAAATATGTAATAAATATTTTAATATACGATGATAGTTCGCAGAGATTATGATTTTGTATACAAACCTCAAGCCAAATTCACAGACGTTGTATAATTTTTAAAATTGTTTTGTTTTAAAAAGTGTTGTTTTAAAAATATAGGTTGTGAATATAGGACAAATATAAGTAATAATCTTACGTTTTAAAATGTCCCACAATTTATCGGTTAAGTCATTAAGACGTCTTATTTTAGCATTTTGTATAACATCCTCGATATCACGTTCTGCACCACTACTAGCATCTATTTCGGATATTTCGGTCATAACTTTATTGATGTTTTCACGTAGTTCTACCATATCAATACCACTAGAAAAAAAATAGATAACTTTATTAAATCTATTTAATAAACTTTACTATAGCCATTTAAATAATTTTATGGAAAACATGTAATAGTACTATATTCCATTGCTTGGCGTTTGATTCGAACTACCGTTATAAAACTGTTTTCTTAATTTAGCTAAGTTGAAGTAAAATCCAATGTTTGCATTTCATAAATGGATATATAAAACGTCACCGTTATTCAATATGCTTCTGGGTAAAAAGAGATATTTTGAAATTTCTGTAACATAGGGTTATTCTAGAGGAGCAACTGAGAGTAAAAATAATTACTCTCTCCCAAATTTTATGGCGGACACAACAACAAAATACATTCATTTCCATGTATTTTGTTGTTGCTAGACTTATTAAAGGTTTATAACGCTAAAGTGTTTGTTAACAATTTTGTGCTTTAAATCTACAATAAATTTTTATTATGAATTAGACCGTAAGAAATAAAATACATATTATAACGTATGCGGAATGAAATTGCAACAAAAATTTTACACTGGCCAAAGAAAAAAGTACATGAGCTATTTGTGTTTTAGGACTAATTTTGAATTACGTTATATTTTGCCTTAATACTTTAAAACCCCATTTGAAAATCTGGCATTTAATTATTTCAAAATGTTAACAAAATAAGAACTACCTTGAAAAAACATTTGTAATTTTTTCCATATTTTATCTATTTTCATCGGGAACAATTTATTATATTTTACATCAAGTGACAGAGAAAGGCGGAGAAGTGGACTTTTTTGGAATTAAATAAACCTATTATTAATAAGATGCGCAAAGTAGAACATAATGTTTTTTCTAAAAAAATATATATGGATCTTAATCAATCAGATGTAAATTGAAAATTTTGACTTTTTTGGAATTTGATTTGACCATCAATTCTGATTAATATATTATGAAATGTGTACGCAAAATTAATCATTTCATAAAAAGAAACATCAGAGATTATTTTTTTAAAAATAAAGTTCTTAACTGTTCCATCATCCAACTGTCACGCCCTGATGATTATGGTGTTCTCCAACACCCTTCAAATTCCAGACTTTCTAAAGTGAAAAAATGTTTTTTGTAGATTATTTAAAATAAAAATCGAGAAAAATATGACCATGAATATCAAATAGGAGCTCAGAAAAGTGCAAACATCGGTATTTTCAACCACTGTATATACATTTCTTCATAACTGCCACAAAAGTACATGAATATAATACATTTTTTGCTTACATTAAATCAACACAATGGGCTATTTTATAAAGGTTTTATATGTTATTTGTTTTAACGTTGGAAAAAAATATAGCGTTTTCTGTTTTGATGCAATTTGTTGTTTTTTTCTTATGTTTAAATTATATTTAGAATAACTCCTTTTTCAAGTATTAACTTCATTAAAAATCATTTGAAATTCGTTTTTATACCCTTCACCACGAGTGACCCCCGACCCCATAAAGTACATACATATATGTATTCTGGATCGTTATAGATAGCGGAGTCGATATAGCAATGTCGTTCCATATGTTGAAAAAACTTCCCGTAGCACACTGGGCCAGAGATCCCATTTTTTGGCCATAATTAGAGCAGTGGATGTATGAAATAAATAAATATCAGATATAAGGTTTTCGGTGACGCTGATTACGATTCTGCAAAAAAAAGTATAAATTCAAAATGGCGGACCAAAAATGGCGGTCAAAATTTTTAAAAATTCAATTAATTAAATTTTTATTGAACACGTTTTGTAGACCTATGGTCACTGATTACAAATATGGAGTCAGATTTTGAAAATTGAATAAACTGAATCCAAAATGGCGGATCAAACATAAGAAAAAAATTAAATATTTCATTTCTTAGCAGTATTTAAGATGAAGATATTATGAAATCATTAGCTTATGTATTACAGGCATAAAACTATTCCATACCTTAATTAAATTTGAAATACTTGAAATATTAAAAATGGCGGATCAAATATGGCGGTCATCAATTTTTATTTTTTGTTATTATATATAACTATTACTGAAAATATATAATTAAGATAACTTGATAATTATGAATCTTAATTTTTATAGCTAAAAACTAAAAATGAGAATCCAATACCCAAAATTAGTAATATGAAAATTATTCAGCCAAGTATGTTTTCTAATTAAGTGGTAGTAAATTAATTTTTTTTTTTGTTTTTTATTAGAAAAGTAATAATTAATAATATTAAAAAGTAATATACATATAGTAAGTATAAAAGCGAAATAATATTAATAACAATAAATAAAATAATAAAAAAAATTATAGAAATTCATTAGGGAAATTAATTTTTAAGAAATTAATCCTTTTCGGTCATAAGTTCCAAGTTACTTAATCCATTAAATTGTTCTAGTAGATCCCAATCATTCTCTTCATTTTCTATAAAATTATTTGCTTTTGAAATTTCGGGTATAGCTAGTAGATTAATGACAGCTTCTGGGAGTGGTAAATGTTTGTTTCGGCCTATTCTAAAACGTAAGCTTTCCGTAGATATTTTGGGATCGGATGTATCCATGGCTCTATAAAAAATATCTTCCATCGTAGCTTTACGTGAACATCCCCTGCTATGAAACTCCCTAAAGTTTTTATAATGCTTATTCCTTGCTTCAGACGCTTCTTCGGCAAGCATACCAACTGGTAATACACTATTTTCAATAATTGATGAACAGTGAATAAGTATTTTATGGACTGTTGCTGGCATTACATACCAATCGTATTTTTCGATATATATTTTATAGGTTTCGTCGCACAAAAGCTCAAGTTTTTTTGTTATATTACTAAAAATTAATTTTTATTTTTTCATTAAATTTTTACATGGTAAAAATATCCTTACTTTCAACGACTATTTTTATATTATCGGCAATAACTCTTAAGTTTATGAACGGTCGCAGACGGTCGCAAAATTCTGGACAGAGAACATATCAGTGCGTCGATTGGTGCTATAACCATTAAAATATCCCTTGGCACTGCTTGGCACTAGGTTTTGAAACTTAAAGTTTTTGGAAAAAAATCATATTTATAAGGTTTAAATAACAAATTTTTAATAATTATCTTCAAATTACTAATAATTTTCATTTTTATTTTAAGCACCAGTTCCATTTGTTTAATTAACTATCATTTCATGTAAATATTTTTGACTCATGTAAATATTATATAATATTTTTGAAATATAAATTATATTCACAAAAATATGAAAATTTTACTTTGACCTCATGTCATTTGTAAACGGTGACCTACAATGATACAAAATTTTACTGGTGTAAAGCTCATAGTCCCCAGACTTGAAATATATAACCTTTTTTCTTCTCTACCTGAAATGGACTTTTTGCCAAAAAATGGGATCTCTGGCCCAGTGTGCGTAGCCCCAAAATAATTTACAAACATGATTGATACATTGATACATTAATTTGGTTCGGTTCATATTTACAATAGGAAAAATCGATTGACAAACGTCATAAAAATTCGGAGAGACAATGGGAATTTTTGTCAACTATTTTTTTTTTTACCAAAAATGTTTTCACCAACAAATCTGCTTGCCAAAAATGTTTTTCATCAAAACTTTTTTCTTCAAAAAATTTACAATGAAACAAAATCGAAAATTATATTTTTTCAATCTTTTAATACAGGTAAAGGGAATATAAAACTCGGCAGAAACGAATATAGCACTCTTACATGTTTTCTATTTGAGTTGCAAAACTGTGGAATTATTTCATTAAACTACAATTTATTAATAGCAAAATACATGTACATATCAATATAACAAACAACATGGAATTATTTCAGAATTTTCATACAGTATGTACTTTGTTCCGAAAATTGATATGTTGCCGCCAAAGTCTGCAAACATTTGTTGCTACAACAAACATATGTATGCAAATATTAAAACAAATGACAACAGAATAATCACCTGTACTTGTAATATCAGTTTGTTTAATTCCCTTGTTCATACTATTGTATACCTAACATGACCAGTAGTGCGATTCACTAACTTTTAACGATCCGACAATAGCAATAATATTAGTCGACAAGTTTTGTTGTTTGCAGTATCGATTACGTGATTCCCTAACTCATTTTAAACAATAGTAGACAACTTCATATCATATTGGCATCTCTGTCAAAAAAGGCGAAAAACACACAGAGGAATAGAAAAAAAAATTATATTTATGCAAGTCAAACACTTTAGTTCGTAAATTTTATTAATTTTACATAATAAAAGTGAAATAAAATGTGTTGAAACATTATTATTAATGCATACTAGGGCGGGTCGATTTGTAGGGAAGCAAAAAAATCGCCCAAGTGACAAGGAAAATCGTATGCTAGGGATCAAAATAAGATACTTTGTCCAAGGAACCATACCTCTAAAATTAATTCTGCTGTTCCTTATTTTGACCCAAAGGTCAAATTTGGAGAATTTGACTAAGCATATTTTTTCCAAATTTGTTTATTATGAAACGAACGGCATTTTGTGCTTGTTGAATACTCCGCTACTTAAGCACGCTAAAACTATTCGTGTTAATCAAACTTTTTAAAGTTTTAACTAAATCTTAAAAATAAAGCTATGCTGATTTTCATAGACGCATGATTAATATTATTTATTACCTACATCACATTTATATTTATCATACGCTCTATAAACAAAATTTATACACAATACATAAATCATGTAAAGTGCCAAATATTATGGTGATTTTTTGAAATTTTTGTATGGGGGACCCCAGGGGGTTTCAGGGGGTGTCCCACTAATATGGGTGCGTCGGCCCTCTAAAGTTATTGGGGATCGGTCATACATTTAGACTCGATTGAAACACATTAAATGAGTCAAAGTGGGATTTTTTAAAATTTGACCTTTGGGTCAAAATGAGGAACATCAGAATTCATTTTAGAGGTTCCTTGTGCAAAGTTTCTTATTTTGATGCCTAGAGTACGATTTTCCTTGTCACTTGGGCGATTTTTAAATCGACCCGCCCTAATGCATACATACATGAATGCCTTCATATATACAGCTAACAATTGTCGATATTGTAAATAACACAAAAATAGTTGTCGTTTGGTTTTGTCGATAATCTTTTAGCTAACAACAAAAGCTTACTTCAACCGATAAATTTTCGTTATATTTATTTTAACGATACGATTATCGTTATAAAAGTTAATGAATCGCACAACAGCAGATAGATGGATTTGACCAAAAAGCGGGCTTTCGATGTTAATATTATGAAAATGCCAAATGCGGGAGGTATGGCCACGTTATTTATTACCTGTTTGTGTTGCCAGAAAACAGAATTATGTACTCATAATTTTCTGAACATAATTGTGACTACAGGCTACAAATACAAAGAAAATTATTATTTTGAAAAATAAACAAAATTTAATTTATTTTGATAAACTATGGCTTTACTAACAAGGATAAACATTCTCATGAAATGTCTGGAAAAAATAAGGAATAAAAGTTTTAAAATTTTGTTGTTGTAGCGGGTCATTCCGTTGCGTAGAATGGGACTTTTGTTGTGACTAAATGTGGTGGTGGGAATTGTGTTTTAGCTTTAAGTACTCTGTGTACACATCATACCCATATGTATTTCCATATGCTTATGTGTAGGTGAAAGAATTATAAGTACATACACATTGTGTATGCACAACTTTTTATTAAAAACAAAAACTAAAAACGATTTTAACATGGAAGACGCCGAAGAAATTAAAAAGAAAATTACTGATGGAGTGTACAAACTTAGAAGAAAACGTAACGGCAAGAGTATAATATGGAAATTTTTTTCTGAAATTGAAAAAGATAATGGCTCGATTCTGGATGAAAAAGTATATTGTGAAGGATGCCAAAAGGTTTTTAAGTATACAAAAAAACAAACATCAAATTTGATTAAGCATAAGTGTGTTCACTCACGGCCACGCGAGTCGAGTCCTGTTGTAGCAAACACAAACGACAAAAATGATTGCTTTGAAGACTTTTTAAACTTCGTAATTGAAGACTGTAGACCCTTTAGTATTGTTGAAGGTTATGGATTTCGAAAAATGATTGAGAGATGTATAAAAATAGGTGCTAAATATGGGGAAAATGTTGATTTGGAAAGTCTTATTCCCAGTGCAAAGGCAATATCTGAAAGAACTAAATTGATAGCTGAAGAGAAAAAACAAGAAATTAAACCGCATATACAATATATGTTAGAGAATGGAGAGGCTGCTGTTACCATTGATTTGTGGACTGATAATTTTATTAAAAGAAATTTCTTGTGTGCCACTTTACATTTCCAAATTAATTTTGAGCTTGTGGACATTACTTTGGGGATCAAATCCATGGATTTTATGTCCAATACAGCATTTAATATAAGAGAGAAATTAAACAGTCTTTTTGAAGAATTCGGTGTAACTAACATGTCAAATGCGGTTTTCGTCACTGATAGAAGAATGAATATTAAAAGCGCTCTAAAAGACGTCACAAGATTAAACTGTTCAGCTGATTTATTTTCTAATATCCTCAATGATGCTTTTGAGTTAACAACAGAATTGAAAGCAATTACAGAATCATGTAAACAAATTGTAAAATATTTTAAAAAGGCCAAAATACAACATATGCTGAAAAGCACTTTAAAGAGTCATTGTCCGACAAGATGGAATTCGAACTTTGCAATGTTTAAATCAGTTTTCGATAATTACGGAAAAGTGAATAAAATTCTTGCAGACAATGCTGAAACACGCAATTTGCTTAATTTTAACATGCCTCTCCTGCAAGGGTTAGTGGAGATATGCAATGACTTTGACATTATTTTCAATAAACTTCAAGGCAGTACGTCTCCTACACTCTGTTACGTAATTCCTTCTATTAATAGAATTCAACTGATTTGTACTAGTAAATATATTGAAGAAGATGGCATTGCAGCCCTAAAGAGAAATATTTTATTGCAGTTGGAGAAATGGCGCTTAAATTTAAGTATTTGGCACAAAGCTGCTGTATTTTTATATCCTCCTGCTATAACTATACAGCCAAATGATATGTTCGAGATAAAAGAATTTTGTATGGAAAAAATTATAGCGGAGAAACAAAATGATCCGTCTAGCAACTCCGCACAAGCACCAGCAACACCGCCAGACTTTAAAGACTTTGTTTTGCCACTTTCTCCACCATTGCCGAATGCCTCAGCTCCACTAAGAAATCAAAATTATCTTCCTGGCACTGCTGATCCAACACAAGCAACACCGTCAGACTATAATGACTTTTTGCTGCCACAGTATCAACCAATGCCAAGTACATCAGCTTCTCAAACATCTGCAAGTGATATAAGTTTTTTTTTCCCTAATCTTGTTAAAAACGAGACACAATCCATTCCGGAAAATGTAAGGGATGAAGTCGAGCGTTATGCTAATGAAAACGTAAGGCTTACTGATGACTTCGATGTAATGCTATGGTGGAAGAACAATTCCTATAAGTATCCGAAGTTATCGAAACTAGCAGCAAAAATATTATCTATTCCTGCTAGCAGCACTGCATCAGAGCGTATATTATCCCTGGCGGGAAACATTTTAACAGAAAAGAGAAGCAGACTAGAACCAAAAACAGTCGACAGTATCCTGTTTTTAAATTCTGTATCTAAAAAATCGCTCTGGTAAATTTCTGTAATTTATGAAAATGTTTTTAACAGTTTTTTTTTTTTTCATGTATGCAAAAGTAATTAATAAATCATCCTTGAAGTATGAAAAATTTGCAGCAAATTTTGGATAATTGTCTTTAAAATGGGAAAAATTATTCGGTTTTTGCAAAAACGTTGCCATTAAATAACACTATGCTAAACCAAAACAAGTAAGAAAGTACAATTTATTTTCGTGAATGATTTTCGGATGAGGGAGGGCCTTATATGGGAGCTATGGTTAATTACGAACCGATCGCCATGTGATTTAAGTCTATATATATGTACCTGTTGAGTTTTATGTGTATACCAACATTTTTAAGAGATTTATGTTTGTTTAAGTGATTTTCGAAAGACTAATTGACTAATTTGAATTTGAAAAAAGTCTGAATTTTGGATCTCGTATTTCTGATTTTCAATCTGGATTTAGGAAACATCACAATACTACGACTCTGGTAACAAATTTGGTGGATGAAATTCGATCCAAGATTGACAGTACGAATATTTCGGTTTTAGTTAGCTTAGATCTGAGTCGATCTGCCATGAAGTTTTACTTAATAAACTATTTTCGTTATTTTCATTTTCTCGGACAGCTTGCTTATTAATTGAATCTTTTTTATTAGGGCGCACACAATTTGTTCAACATAAGGGGCGTATTTCTATAACCAAAGACGTAATTCGGGGTGTCCCACAGGGATCAATATTAGAACCATTGTTTTTTATAATATACATCAATGACATTTTTTCCTTTTCTCAACTAAGGAAAATAATCTTAATTTATTAATGTCTAATATTGGGAGTAATTTGCAACGAATTGAGGAATGGTGTAATGCAAATTTTATTGTCCTTAATTTGAAAAAATCTAGAGCTATTGCTTTCAATGCTGAGGGAATTAATATGCCACGAATCTACGTTAACAATGAGGAAATGGAATATGTACACTACTTGAAAACTCTCGGAATTTATATTGATCACAAACTTAGTTTTGATTATAATTTGAACTATGTATTTTCGAGATTATCATTTGCATTACGTAAACTATACAGTATTAATTGTTCATTACCATTACATGTTCGCAAACTAGTGGCGCATGCTACACTAATGCTAATACTACTATATGGTCTGGAAATATATTCTGGAACTACGGACAATAACTTATGCAGGCTGAAAAATATTTTAATAGAATTATAAGATATGTATATAAGCTTCGGTCAAGGGCCACGTATCCTCTCATGTCTATTACATCTATTACATTTAGGTTGCACATTTAAGGACTTTTTGAAGGTAAAATTAATGATGTTATTCTATAAGGTTTTTAAAAATGATACACCAAATTATATTTTATCACGTTTTGAATTTGGAAATTCTTCTAGATCACGTACTTTAATTTGTCCTCGTTTTTCCACATTGATAATGCAACGTTCGTTTGTAGTAAGCGTTTGTCGAATCTGGAATTCTATTTTACCATACAGTGACAGACACTTCGGTCACACTATTTCCGAATTTAAAAGTAAGATTAAGTCAATTCTTTAATATCTTGAATCTTTTTGGTGAAGGTGGTGGTATTATTTATAATTCTTTGATTTTTATGATTTATTTTAGAGAAAGCTATTCACATCCTTGACATTTTTATTTAGATTTAAGTTAAGAATATATTATATATAATTATTTAATAATAAATTTATATAAATAATAATGTAAAATATAAGTGCCATATATAATCACATTGTAATCAATTTGGCCATTTTTGGCTTACAGATTACGAATAAATAAATTGAATTGAAAATTATACACCGATCATCATAAAATTAGGTGACATGAATTCCGTATATATAGAACTTTTTTGGAGCGAAATTTGTGTAGATACCTATATAAATTAAATATGTATGGGGAATACGTGAAGCTTAGTGCTTGGGCCAAAGAAATTGTATGTACGAAATTTTATCGAAATATCTTCAAAACAGCCAGCCAGCCGGTTGGACATCGTTTAGTCGAAGCAGAAAGTGATTCTGAGTCGATCGGTATACTTTACGGGTATTTGACAAATTTTTTTGGACATTACAAACAATAGCAGAAACGCATTATAACCTCCACATTACTGTGGTGTAGTTGTATTGGAGTTCATAGAGTTCGAAAATACTTATAGTTTTTATCGATCACTTCGTTTAGTACTTATTTTTATTAGCAAAAGTAGTGAAATAACTTTATAGATTTTTTTCATAATTATTCGAACTTTTTATTTTATATAATTTGAAAGTAACAAATTGGAATGCAAGGGCGTAATCTTAAAGTTACAACTTAAAATAATCATAAGTAAGTATGTTGGTTTAATATTATTTTTAAAATTGTTTCTTTTATTTAAAAAAAATGTTTCGCTTCTTAAATAAAAGAAACTTTTAACAAATTAATTAGAAATTGCGGAGTTACGGTCGTTTAACTTTTAAAAAATGCATTTATTCAAAAATTTTAATTTTCTTCAAGCTGTATGTTGATCATGAGCCACTAAAATATTTTTTTTTATTTTAGTGAAAAAGCATAATACATTCAATGATCAAAAAAATGTTTGCGATTTATTTTCCAAGTTCGCAAATAAAGGGTACCTATAACCTGACCTTTACGAAAAAATAAAAAATTATTTTTTTTTTTGCTTCTCACTAACCTAAAATCGTATTTTATAAATCACTCACT
This sequence comes from Calliphora vomitoria, assembly GCA_942486065.2. NCBI lineage: Eukaryota > Metazoa > Arthropoda > Insecta > Diptera > Calliphoridae > Calliphora > Calliphora vomitoria. Next base: position 39,319,635 of record OW818029.2, read on the forward strand.
CAGTGATATAACAAACAAAAAAAAAGATTTTTAAATGATTATTTACCATTGACCGGTTATTTTCGGTTTCTGATTTCAAAGAACGTATTCATACAATATACAGAATAATTCTAAAATTCGCAATTTTAAATTTTTTTGGAGCACTCTAGTGTACTTATATACTTGTACTGTACAATTAATCAATTATAAAAAATAAGAATAAGTCTTTAACTTACATGCCACATGAATAACTCGGTTCCTTTGCCACATCTGAATTTTCCGATTGTTTATATGAAATGATTTCATCACGTATAGCCATTAGGATACGCAATTGATTAATAAAATCCTCTGTCGATGAGGTGCTATCACTAAAACGAAATGTTTGTTTTAGTATGACATCGCAACTTCTCAGTTCTATTAATGATGGTGTCACTGAATTTGTTGTCCAAGAGCATTTTATAGAAATATTCGATTTGATATGATATGTATTTTCAATTTGTGTTTCAACACGAACATCTTTGCCAACTAAGGCATAGTGCTGCTGCAACAGTGATTGGCTAGTTACAGCATGCGATGCTATAATACCCATGTAATTAATAATGCCTCTGCTGTTTTGGCCACGTCCAAATTCATATTGTAACAAGAGAGTCTTTGGAAAATCTGCACACGAACATAAGAACCATACAGAGCCAATAGCATCTGCACTTGTTGCACATTTTTGAAAGTCTTCAAATGTTATAATATTTCTCGCCTTATCTACAGATATGCCCTTGTGATATTCTTCTTCGGGTTTCCATGGATTTAAAGAAATTAGGTTGAGATCTAAAGACATATCAGCTATAGCATCCACTTCGCAATCATCTTTTAAAGGGCTGCCAGTTAAATCTAAATCAACGTTTGTTGATTTTTTTATGTTCAACTTGGAAGGTGAAACAAAGTTCAGTGTTTTTCCTTTTGAACGATCCTGGAAATATGTAAAACATTTCTAAGGAATTCTAAATGCAACAAACCACTGGATAAATACCTCCACATAAAAAAGTATAACCTTCCCAGGATTCTCGGCAGCACCCACAATGTTGTTTAAATAAGTTGGAGATGTGGAATAAGTTATCATATAATTCTCTCCATATTTCCGTAATAAATTTGCATAGACATTAGCTAAATTTGATGACATTATCGTATATTTTTTTTTATAGTTTTTTAATATAAAAAAGATAATAAATAAAAAAATATCTATAAAAAAACAAAACAAGTGCGGCGGGTAAATTTAAATGTTTTCACAACAATGCAGGGTTGCCAAGTAAAATTCATTGCTGTTCGCAACAATAGTAATAATATCCCAAAAAATCGGCAAATGTAGAATAGAAAAATGTAACTCAATTATGTATTAATAAGTTTCCTTTTGAAAACTGTCATTCACTTAGTTGGAAAAATTGGATTCCATTGCATCTCGTAACACATAGTTTTAGATCTTATAAAAAATTAGTAGTGGTATATTTTATAACAAATTATTTAGACTATACGACATATTTGAGAACATTCAGTTGAAAATTCAATTCGAAATTACATAAGTATATCTGTATTGAATATCACCATCAAAATATATTTTGATCTACGCATAAAATTGCATTTATTAATAATGCCATTTCGATGGATATTAAAAACTTTTTTCACCATTTTATTTCAATTTATACTTCTATGCCTCTATAAAAAACAACATTTATTTTATAAAAATATTTTGACCTCTGGCAACTTAAATGAGCACATATTGCCAACCTAATCTTTAATCAAAGTATTAGCAACCCTGTTGTGACATACGTCATTTTTTATATTATTGTGTTTAATTTTGATAGCCGCACGTGTATTTTGTTTTTGATATAGTTTTAAAGAAATATGACCGATTTTGAGATGCAAGACAGCGATTCAGAATACTATTCTGAAGATGATTCCGAAACTGAGGTAATTTATTAAAATATAAAATCAAAATATTATTAAAATGATACACTGATTACTTCACACAGTTGCAAGAGGCTTTTGCTCGTGGGGATTTGAAACCTGGACTCAATATTGAATTTCAAAAGGGAAAAGATAAAATAAATAACATTGTAAGTAATATTTAAATTATTGATATGTGTTCTCAGAAAATACTTACAAACTCAACGATTTCAGCCCAAAATTTTGGAAAAAACAGATGAAATTAAAACAGAGCTACCATGGGTGGAACGTATGGACATGGTAAACGATTTAGCACCATTGGCACCAGAATTAGCAGTTGCTCTAGAAAAACACGAACAAAAAAGAGCCAATTTGTTTAAGGGTAACGCAAAAATACACTATGTTCGACCTGAAGAAGATCCAGTACTAAATGATTTCAAGCGTGAAATGTTATTTCATCGTCAAGCTCAAGCTGCTGTTATTGAGGGCATAAGACGTTTACATGAGATGGGTATTAAAACAAAACGTCCCGATGACTATTTCGCCGAAATGGCTAAATCTGACGAACACATGCAAAAGGTCCGTTCCAATTTGATGGCCAAACAGGAGGGTCAAGCTAAATCCGAACGCATCCGACAAATCAGAGAACAACGTAAAATGGGCAAAATGCTGGCTAAGCAAACAAAGGTTCAGCGTGAAATGGAAAAGAAAGACATGTTGGATAAATTGAAGAAGTTCCGTAAGGGAAAATTGAAGAATTTAGATTTCTTGGAAGATGCCAAAGCATTGGAAGCAAAAACTAAAAAATCTGCTTCAAAGAGAAAAGACCGCAATAAGAAATTTGGTTTCGGTGGCAAAAAGAGTGGCTCCAAACGTAATACCAAATCATCAGCTGCTGGCCTTGAACGAACAAAATTACCTAGAAGTAGAGTGGGCTCTAAGGCTGCACCGGGTAATAAGCGTGTAGGTAAAGCGAGACGGTTGAAAATGAAATCTAAGAAATAAATTTTTAAAATAGATTTAGTATAAAATAAACAATTTCTTTTTATTCTAAGAATTATCACTTAATTTGATATGGAAAACAATAACTATTTTCGTTTGATTTAAATATATATGTACAAACAATAATATTAATTACTAATGTTGCTATTATTAACATGTTTTAGTTTATTTAGTGAGTAATATTTGAACGTTAATGTAAAAATATGTTTAAAAGCAAAAATTCTGAATTACCACATTTTATTATAATTTCTATATTGAAATGATTGTCCATACGATTACGAATGCGGTAATACGGGCCCAATATTTTTAGAGAAGGAAATTAAATTTTAACATGTTTACAATATGACATACGAAATGTTTCTTCCGTATTTATATTCGAAAAATGTACGGATTAGTGTATAAGAATTTTACATTGCAATTCTAGAATTTTATCTTTTGAATCAAATTACGAAAAACCCTAGAAGTTATGTTGCATTATATGTCCGATAATTTATATTGAGAATATCCCTGTTTATATTTGTTTTTAATATCACTATGTTTATAGGTTTGGGAACCATCGAATTGATAATATAAAAATAATACATCTATAGCTATGTATAAAACGGATTATTAATTCAGGAACACAGCTTTGTAATACATATATGTATTTTAGAATTGGCCTAATCGCTTATCGGAATTTACGAAAAAAAACAACTTTGATCTGAATACAAAAGTAACCTTACTTGAATTTATGTAGAAAAACTAAAAGTTTGTTAATTCAATATGGGTAGAAAAATACATATAAATAAATAGAGCTGTCTTAGCAAAATTCTAACTAGATAAATGAAGAATATGTCTGCTCAAGAAATAATTGGTTATTATATAGGGTCATGTTTTGGTAGGGAATCAGCGGTTTAAAAGTCGGCAATTTAAAAAAATTTGTACATAAATTGCATTGGAAGATTGAGTGAATTGAATTCCAGAAAACACTTTTGGGCCCATATTGCTTTGGATGCTTATTCTGAATGAAAAATGTTTGGGAAAAAAAGTAATGTTCGGTTAATATTTATTAAAAAATTCATTCCAATTACGAATTTCTTTTTTCTGTGTATACTTATATACTATGGCGAAATGTATTTGTTCAAAATTACTTTAAACAAATTTAAACTTTAAACATTTTTGTACTAAAAAATATATGCATTTTTTTTATTCTTAATTCAGTACTCTTTTATTCAATATCTTTATGTTTATTTTTCTTTTTATGTACGATTTCATCAATTTCAACCTCCAATATTTTGTCTTTATTTTTCTTTTTCTTCTTTTTTAAAGGATTTAATTCATCATTAGTTTCCAGAGGTATTACTTCCTTATTTACAGTTTCCAAATTTTGATCAATTGCTTCAGGTTCTATATTAGAAAGATGCTTATTTTTCTTCTTTTTTAATTTTTCAACCGGTTTTTTCTGGTTGAATAGAACATCTTCTACGGTAGATTCTACTTCACAGTGTTTACGTTTCTTTTTGTTCAATTTATCGTTTTCAACAAGATCTAATTCAACTACTTCCTGTTCTCTTATTTTATTTTTCTTTTTCTTCTTCTTGTTTTGTTCTGTACATTGTTCTTGATTAGTTTCTGATATTTCGCTTTTTGATCGAAACTTATCATCACTTAATCCATTACGCTTTGCCATCATCTTAGCCAACAATTCTGCTTCCTGTTGTTCAATTCTTGCTAGTTTTCCGCTTAAGTTTAAGCCATGACGAGCTCCTTTGTGGGCAGTTCTACCGCCACAAGCTTTAAACAATTCCTCATCCGTTAACACTTTTACTTTAGACACCGCAATATCATTGGTATCTATTTTATCTGGATTTTCAATTTCATCACCTAGATTGGTTAAGGTTGCTGCTTGCAAGAAATTCTCGTAACCATTTTTCATATCACTGGATTCCCCTCTATTATTTTTTAATTTTTTCAGCTTTTTTATAGAGTAACCTTTAGTCGATATTTCAACACCATCCTCATCATCTTTTAAACCCATTTTTATTTCTTCTCCTTCATGATTAACATTTACATTAGTAGCGGCTTCATTAAATACCCTCTCCCACCAGTGGTTATTAAAATCAGAAGCAGCCTGATCTGCACCAAAACCAGCATTATCAAATTTTAATGTGGCCCTTAAAGGTTTAGCAATTCCATCTCTCTTTTTTCCCAAACCATCGCCTTCTTTCCAGCCACAATTTAAAAGGATCTTACGGGCAAAATCCATTAAATTTATTTTTAAAAATATTGCTGTTAAATCTTTACAAAAATAAAAAACGTGGAAATTTATAAATCAAAACAAACTGCAATATGTAAATGTCAAACAGTTGGGTATGTTCAGTTCACACAAATAAAAGTGTGTTGTCAACTTTTCTTTAAATTATACTTTGATTCATCGGCGTGAACAAAACAAACTCTGGAATTTCAACAAACCGTAACAGCTGATTGTGCTAAGTGGTGTGGTGAGTTTTTTATACAAGTTGCTGTTCAATGTTGCCTACTCCGTTATTTTTTTAGTTTCGTATGTAGTACACCTATATTCCAGTTTTTTATGAAAAAATATATACGCCATTCGATTACTACAGTTATCAGCTACAGTTTTCTGAAACCCGATATGACGCACAAGATCTCGTTCAGATTTTACAGGGAAAATACTAAAGTGGTGTTCTTCTACATTTTTCATGAAATATTTCAGTTTGGTATATGGTACCCCTATATTCCAGTTTTTTATGAAAAAATATATACGCCATTCGATTACTACAGTTATCAGCTATAGACTCCTGCAATCCGATATGACGCACAAGATCTCGTTCAGATTTTACAGGGCAAATACTAAAGTGGTGTTCTTCTACATTTTTCATGAAATATTTCAGTTTGGTATATGGTACCCCTATATTCCAGTTTTTTATGAAAAAATATATACGCCATTCGATTACTACAGTTATCAGCTATAGACTCCTGCAATCCGATATGACGCACAAGATCTCGTTCAGATTTTACAGGGAAAATACTAAAGTGGTGTTCTTCTACATTTTTCATGAAATATTTCAGTTTGGTATATGGTACCCCTATATTCCAGTTTTTTATGAAAAAATATATACGCCATTCGATTACTACAGTTATCAGCTATAGACTCCTGCAATCCGATATGACGCACAAGATCTCGTTCAGATTTTACAGGGCAAATACTAAAGTGGTGTTCTTCTACATTTTTCATGAAATATTTCAGTTTGATATATGGTACCCCTATATTCCAGTTTTTTATGAAAAAATATATACGCCATTCGATTACTACAGTTATCAGCTACAGTTTTCTGAAACCCGATATGACGCACAAGATCTCGTTCAGATTTTACAGGGAAAATACTAAAGTGGTGTTCTTCTACACTTTGCATGAAATATTTCAGTTTAGTATATGGTACCCCTATATTCCAGTTTTTTATGAAAAAATATATACGCCATTCGATTACTACAGTTATCAGCTATAGACTCCTGCAATCCGATATGACGCACAAGATCTCGTTCAGATTTTACAGGGCAAATACTAAAGTGGTGTTCTTCTACATTTTTCATGAAATATTTCAGTTTGGTATATGGTACCCCTATATTCCAGTTTTTTATGAAAAAATATATACGCCATTCGATTACTACAGTTATCAGCTACAGTTTTCTGAAACCCGATATGACGCACAAGATCTCGTTCAGATTTTACAGGGCAAATACTAAAGTGGCGTTCTTCTACATTTTTCATAAAATATTTCAGTTTGGTATATGGTACCCCTATATTCCAGTTTTTTATGAAAAAATATATACGCCATTCGATTACTACAGTTATCAGCTATAGACTCCTGCAATCCGATATGACGCACAAGATCTCGTTCAGATTTTACAGGGCAAATACTAAAGTGGTGTTCTTCTACATTTTTCATGAAATATTTCAGTTTGGTATATGGTACCCCTATATTCCAGTTTTTTATGAAAAAATATATACGCCATTCGATTACTACAGTTATCAGCTATAGACTCCTGCAATCCGATATGACGCACAAGATCTCGTTCAGATTTTACAGGGAAAATACTAAAGTGGTGTTCTTCTACACTTTGCATGAAATATTTCAGTTTAGTATATGGTACCCCTATATTCCAGTTTTTTATGAAAAAATATATACGCCATTCGATTACTACAGTTATCAGCTATAGACTCCTGCAATCCGATATGACGCACAAGATCTCGTTCAGATTTTACAGGGCAAATACTAAAGTGGTGTTCTTCTACATTTTTCATGAAATATTTCAGTTTGGTATATGGTACCCCTATATTCCAGTTTTTTATGAAAAAATATATACGCCATTCGATTACTACAGTTATCAGCTATAGACTCCTGCAATCCGATATGACGCACAAGATCTCGTTCAGATTTTACAGGGAAAATACTAAAGTGGTGTTCTTCTACATTTTTCATGAAATATTTCAGTTTGGTATATGGTACCCCTATATTCCAGTTTTTTATGAAAAAATATATACGCCATTCGATTACTACAGTTATCAGCTATAGACTCCTGCAATCCGATATGACGCACAAGATCTCGTTCAGATTTTACAGGGAAAATACTAAAGTGGTGTTCTTCTACACTTTGCATGAAATATTTCAGTTTAGTATATGGTACCCCTATATTCCAGTTTTTTATGAAAAAATATATACGCCATTCGATTACTACAGTTATCAACTATAGACTCCTGCAATCCGATATGACGCACAAGATCTCGTTCAGATTTTACAGGGCAAATACCAAAGTGGTGTTCTTCTACATTTTTCATGAAATATTTCAGTTTGGTATATGGTACCCCTATATTCCAGTTTTTTATGAAAAAATATATACGCCATTCGATTACTACAGTTATCAGCTATAGACTCCTGCAATCTGATATGACGCACAAGATCTCGTTCAGATTTTACAGGGAAAATACTAAAGTGGTGTTCTTCTACATTTTTCATGAAATATTTCAGTTTGGTATATGGTACCCCTATATTCCAGTTTTTTATGAAAAAATATATACGCCATTCGATTACTACAGTTATCAGCTATAGACTCCTGCAATCCGATATGACGCACAAGATCTCGTTCAGATTTTACAGGGAAAATACTAAAGTGGTGTTCTTCTACACGTTGCATGAAATATTTCAGTTTAGTATATGGTACCCCTATATTCCAGTTTTTTATGAAAAAATATATACGCCATTCGATTACTACAGTTATCAACTATAGACTCCTGCAATCCGATATGACGCACAAGATCTCGTTCAGATTTTACAGGGCAAATACTAAAGTGGTGTTCTTCTACATTTTTCATGAAATATTTCAGTTTGGTATATGGTACCCCTATATTCCAGTTTTTTATGAAAAAATATATACGCCATTCGATTACTACAGTTATCAGCTATAGACTCCTGCAATCCGATATGACGCACAAGATCTCGTTCAGATTTTACAGGGCAAATACTAAAGTGGTGTTCTTCTACATTTTTCATGAAATATTTCAGTTTGGTATATGGTACCCCTATATTCCAGTTTTTTATGAAAAAATATATACGCCATTCGATTACTACAGTTATCAGCTACAGTTTTCTGAAACCCGATATGACGCACAAGATCTCGTTCAGATTTTACAGGGCAAATACTAAAGTGGCGTCCTTCTACATTTTTCATAAAATATTTCAGTTTGGTATATGGTACCCCTATATTCCAGTTTTTTATGAAAAAATATATACGCCATTCGATTACTACAGTTATCAGCTACAGTTTTCTGAAACCCGATATGACGCACAAGATCTCGTTCAGATTTTACAGGGAAAATACTAAAGTGGTGTTCTTCTACATTTTTCATGAAATATTTCAGTTTGGTATATGGTACCCCTATATTCCAGTTTTTTATGAAAAAATATATACGCCATTCGATTACTACAGTTATCAGCTACAGTTTTCTGAAACCCGATATGACGCACAAGATCTCGTTCAGATTTTACAGGGCAAATACTAAAGTGGCGTTCTTCTACATTTTTCATAAAATATTTCAGTTTGGTATATGGTACCCCTATATTCCAGTTTTTTATGAATAAATTTATATGTCATTCGATTGCTACAGTTATCAGCTACTGATTCCTGCAATCCGATATGACGCACAAAATCCCGTTTAGATTTTACAGGGCAATTACTAAAGTGGTGTTCTTCTACATTTTTCATGAAACATTTCAGTTTCGTAAGTAGTACCCCTATATTCCAGTTTTTTATGAATAAATTTATATGTCATTCGATTGCTACGGTTATCAGCTACTGATTCCTGCAATCCGATATGACGCACAAGATCTAGTTCAGGATTTACAGAGAATTTTCTACAATGTTTTTATAAATTTTTTTAAAAAAATTTAGTTTCGTATGTAGTACCCCTATATTCCAGTTTTTTATGAATAAATTTATATGTCATTCGATTGCTACAGTTATCAGCTACTGATTCCTGCAATCCGATATGACGCACAAAATCCCGTTTAGATTTTACAGGGCAATTACTACAGTGGTGTTCTTCTACATTTTTCATGAAACATTTCAGTTTCGTAAGTAGTACCCCTATATTCCAGTTTTTTATGAATAAATTTATATATCATTCGATTGCTACAGTTATCAGCTACTGATTCCTGCAATCCGATATAACGCACAAGATCTAGTTCAAGATTTACTGAGAATTTTCTACATTGTTTTTATAAATTTTTTAAAAAAAAATTTAGTTTCGTATGTAGTACCCCTATATTCCAGTTTTTTATGAATAAATGTATATGTCATTCGATTGCTACAGTTATCAGCTACTGATTCCTGCAATCCGATATGACGCACAAAATCCCGTTTAGATTTTACAGGGCAATTACTAAAGTGGTGTTCTTCTACATTTGTCATAAAACATTTCAGTTTCGTAAGTAGTACCCCTATATTCCAGTTTTTTATGAATAAATTTATATGTCATTCGATTGCTACGGTTATCAGCTACTGATTCCTGCAATCCGATATGACGCACAAGATCTAGTTCAGGATTTACAGAGAATTTTCTACATTGTTTTTATAAATTTTTTTAAAAAAATTTAGTTTCGTATGTAGTACCCCTATATTCCAGTTTTTTATGAATAAATTTATATGTCATTCGATTGCTACAGTTATCAGCTACTGATTCCTGCAATCCGATATGACGCACAAGATCCCGTTCAGATTTTACAGGGCAATAACTAGTGTGGTGTAGGAATTACCCCAATTACAATTTTTAAACATTCGTTACACATACTATGTTATTCTGTACTGGTTTGAAGCACAGAATTTACTTATTTTATTATTTAGTTTATGTTACATGTTTTTAGTTATTTGTTTCCAAATAAAATTAATGGTTCCGATCAATTTTCTTTATACCTAAATAGTTTACATATTTACATATAAAAAAACTATTCAAGAGTTTGTTTAATGCTACTATTGAGGTTATGTTTTCGGTTTGCCAGTTTAAAAAATAGAAACGAATGAAATTGAATTTTTAGCAAACCGCTTTTACAATAACAAATATACACGTTGATACACATGCAACAACAAAGAATTTCTCACCACACAAGAAAAAAATGTTTGTTTTGGTAAAACAGCTGTTACGGTTTGCCAGATTGTTTTGTCGGGTTGTTTTGTTCACGCGCGTCTTTGATTCACAATATTGTAAATGACCGTTTTATAGTTCTTTCGATAACGATAACACAGAGCAACAAAAATTACATTTTTGTTTGGTGTAGCGAAAAATGCTATTGATAACACATATATTTCACATGACTTGTTTTAAAGTGATATGGTCCGCTTCTAAGTCTACACTTTATATAAAGGAGGTCCGTCACATTAAATTATATAAGGTAAATGGACACCTTTTAGGCACTTTGTAACTGTCCACGGATCTAAAACAAAATCATTCATGTTGTTTTCGATATTATAATAGAAATCATACAATTTATTTAACATTTGATAAATTGTCAACACATTTCTACAGGATTTAAAAAATAAAAAAATGGACGAATAAAAATATTTGAATTAAAATGGTAAAGAATATTTGGTAAATATAATTGAATAATACCCAATATGCATTGGTGAAATTGTATAAAATAATCAACAGAAATATATACCACTAAAAATATAACGGCGAATAATACTTTCCAAATAAATTGAATATGCTGTTACCCTAACAACATATTATTATTTAAAATTTGAAGCTAATTCTAATGAATTTAATATGAATCATCCCACCATAACTATATGTTCTTAATGTCGTCCTGGGAAGGGGATATAGCAGTCTTAATAACCTTGTATTTTTTTGAAAATTTGTGTGTATGTAAATTTTATTTAGGAGTTGTATCAATTTTATTTGAATGCCAATATTTTTTAGAAATCTATACTAGTTAAAATGAATTTCGAACGCGGGTCTTATATGGGAGCTATGACTAAATTATAGACCGATCGTTATAGAATTTGGTGACATGACTTTTATACATACATACATATCGTTACCTAAAATGCAAACAACGTATTAACAAAAAATTCGAAATTGATTTTATTATTGATTACGATTCACTACATCATATTACATATGGGCAATTCCACCACTGAAAAAACAAAAACCCTTGAAACTTTTTTAAAGATGATTTGAATAGGAGAAAACACTAAAATGTTACTATGTGAAAGTATTAAGAGCTTATTACAACATTTTAAGTGCAAAAATAATTGTTTGAACTGACAATATTTAATTTTTTTTTTTAATTCGTTCTTTTTACTTGATATTAGCCTCCCAATTGTCTTCTAACACTCGCAGGAGAAAATTATGTTCAGAGTTAAGTTCGAATTAAGAATTAAAAGTCCCAGACTTGATTCATGTTTTTGGTGATTGGCGGCACCCTCATAATATTTTAACCCTAAATAAAATCATGTAACTATCAGGCCTGTCACGCATTTCGTCCGTATTGGTTTTAATTCCGTAGTTACTATACCAATCGATTTAGTTTTAACTTCTACACACTTCGTTTGATTTTTTTAATAGCATTTTAACTTAACGTTTTCATATTAAAATAAGTCGTTATTGGTAAAGAAATGTATCAAAAAAAAAAAAAAAATGAGAAAAACAATTCAGGCCATTAACACAAAAGTCGCGTAACCCACAATGTTTTTTTGTTGCTGTTCCGGTGTTACATACAGTCCATACATTACCAATACAAAAGTGGGGTAAGCTACATTTTGGTATGCAAATAGAAAAAAGGTAATGAAGCAAAATTGGGGTTACACCAACTTTGCACTGATAAGCTGAAAATGTAGTGGTTTTTCATTCCGAAAAAATTCGTTTTACTTTTGCTAAAACAAAATACGGAAATAATTCCACTTCCGATCGGAATTCTGTATATTATAATCGATTTTGTAATTTCGGTTAATTTTTAGATGCCCTGCAGTTTTTGTATTCCATTTTTTTTATTTTTAACAACCTAGCCTTTTGGCCATAACCGGTTACAAATGTCTCCTTATGTATTTCCATTTATTACATTTAAAATTAAATAATCTCTTTTAGTCATTTATATCTGCATCCGACAAAATTTGGACCGAATATTGATATTATCCAAATCCAAATATTTGGCCCTCCTTTTGGAATCATCCATTTTCAAGAATTCTGAATTTGATGATTCAATTTGTCCGATTATACGATAAAGTTAGCTGAAATCAATGTGATCTTATTGCTATCCGTAACTGAATGTGTAAGTATAGTCTAAATTTAAATGTTGTTAAAAGCTCTTCGACGAACTAATTAAAAAAAATATTTGTATAATTATTAATTAATTAAATCCATGCATTTTTATTTTCTGATGTTTCTTTATTCAAACAATTTAATTTGTACAGCAAATATACTTTCATATGTGAGTGATTACAAACATGAGTTATGTTAAGAATGGAATCTAATATTTTTTATGACCAGTGTTTCTGTCGAGATTATGAACAGATTGTTAAAAGTAAAATGTGTATATATAGCTTATTGGTAAAATCTAGACCATGTTGCAATGTGAAATATTTTAAACAATGATGCTAACGAATGTGATTAACGCCACAGTGGAGCATGCACCACAATTAACCTTCGAATATTGTGGACAATGAGAGCGCGCTAAAGGTTGTGGTGTTATTACTCCACTCTGTATACAAACATAATAATTTGTATGTAACTGACATATAATGAACTCCCTTGTTATTTAATGGGAAACTACCATTATTTTTAATATTAGTTAAACAATTTATTGAAATAAAGAAGGAAAATAAAAACAAAAAAAATTAACTTAAAAAATTGGTGACAAAAAAACACCAAATTAAAACACACTAGATTTGATCTTAAATAATAAACTTATGGGAGCAATATCAACTTTCGAAAAAAAGAAAATAAATGAATTCGATTTTCTAGCACACAAAAAGTAACAAGAAATGCAAACTTGCGGCGGTTGAATTCGTTCGTATTCTACAATAATAACTCATCATTCCTTTTTTCGTTCTATATTTAGGTAGTATATATTTTTCCTGGCTCATTTTCTAGCAGTATTGTGTTTCTATTTGTAATTGCAATAAAATTTGTTATCGAATTATAACTGTTGAAACATTTTGGTTTTTTCTAATTTTTTATCATAGATTTTGTTTTATTTCCGTTTTAAACTTAAATAAAAAGTGTTGCTTTTCTTTTTTATTACTCTTGGATGTTTTTTAAAAACAATAAAGATAATGGAGCTGTGGTTGTTGTAGTACAGATGTTATCAATTAATTTTGTTGTTATTATTATAAGATTTAACGTCTTCTTAAGGACATAAATACACACACTTTAGAAAGCGAAGAGGAGCAAGAAAGCCATCATAAGACAGAAAAGACCCATAGCTTCGGAAAGGGCGAAACCCAAGATAGCGTAGGAGAACAATTGTTGTTTCAATGATGGGTTTCTGGCATAACCGATGATGAGGGAACCGAATACTGTTCCGATACCGGCACCTGTTGTATTGGAAGTTTAAAGATGCGACGACATTTAATGAAAAAAAAGATAAATAAAAATACATTAACAAACTAGTTTTTAAACAGAAAGAAACAAAGAAAATTTCACTTTTTTAAATAAAATGTAAATTGACATTAAATGAAAAATTATTTAAGTTTAAAGAAAGTCAGTCACAGATTAGTCTGAATTGAGTTCTGTTCTATCATAAGTTTTACAACTTATTTTCAAACAGCAAGCACATCGCACTAAAATTGCTGGTCACAAAAGATTTCAATGGATATTTTATTTTTAGAAAAAAAAAAATCCAAAATTTCTTGTCCCTTTGCCTTTTAATCATACAAGTTTCCTGCTAGAAAATTTATTAGTTTAAGTTCACATGTGTAACAACATGCTTTTTTTGAACTTTGACCAAATCTCAGACCTTCCCGAGGCAATTTATAGAGTAATTAAATACTCGTCTGTAAGCCCCAGATGCTAGATTGCAACTGACTTAAGATTAAACTCATTTTTAAACAATTTTTCATTCTTATTTAAAATATAATAAATTGAAATTTTCCTTGTTTCTTCTTAATTTAACAAAATTATAAAAATTTTTTGGCTTCCAATACTAACCGGAACCAGCTACACCGACTGTTGCAGCACCAGCACCAATGAATTTGGCAGCTGAATCAATGTCACGAGTGACAGGGGAGGTCTGGAATGACCTGATTTGTGGCAGTAAAGCAACTGGGGTTGTGTTCTGAGCGGCCAAAGTTTGGCTTTGGCTAATGACTGCGCTGCTCAATGGTCGCAAGTATTGCTTGGAGCCGTTAACGAGCTGAAATAAAAAATACAAATTAAATTAAAATACATTACAAAAAGTAATTTAATATGGCTCCTTAGAATCGATAAAGCAATGTTAAACAGGAAGTTCACATAATCATGTTCTTACCAAAATTTCATGAACGAAATGCCAAAAAAAAAAAAAAAAAAAAAATACGTTTGCTCTTCTGTTACTACAACAAATTTTCATAAAATTTATATAACACTACAAGGGTGGTATTTTTTGTAGAATGTTTGAATTTTTAAAAGTACATACATATTTATAATGAATTCATCATGTTCGCTAATAAAAGGAAACAAGAAAATTTAGATAACAAACATTTAATAAAGATTCTTAAATTTGTTAATAAAGAAAATTAATCATTTGCAACCTTATTTTTTTTCCTCATAATACATAATAAACAAGGTTACTCAAGTTAGCCTTACCCCGATTTTCTCAATCTCAGGTTATGGTTTTTCGTAACGATATACTTCCAATTAGTATATATTTTATATGATAACTGTCAGAATATCGTTACGATAAAACAATAACCAGAGATTGAGAAAATGGGGGTTAAACTTTAGAAATTTGTATTAAATTCCCCTACTATTTCTTTCATAAACCTAAATAATCATTTATTAATATAACATTTTCAGACTTTTTTTCTTTTCTCTAATTTAATTTAAAAATATTCCTAATAATAATAACTATACCTATTCAGAATTGTATTGCCTGAATGGCTTTTGTATTACAATATGGATTAATAAATATGTAATAAAATTCCAAAAAATTATGTTTCGAAAAAATTATTTACCAAGTTAAAACAAATATCAAGTATTTCATTGTATTTCACACATGAACTTAAAGCATTTGCATAAATGTTGATAACAAATTTTGTTGATTATTTAATCATTAGATAAAATGAAATTATTTAACCTTAATTAGAAATAAAATAAAAAAACATGCCCAATAGCAACTTGTAAACTAAATTTTCACGAGACTAAAAAAAGAGTTATGCAATAAATTTTGGCAAGAAATTGTAAAAATAACAATTGTTTACAAAGTTAATAAAGAAAGAGAAAGATTTAAAATTAAACAAAATATAATTTGAGAAATTCAAGTTTTCTTTAAATGTTGGTTACGGAAAACTTATTTTAACAAAAAAAATAAACAATCTTTAACAAAGAAAAAAATTCATAATTATGTTATGTTTAACATTATTTTCGACAAACAATTATATAAATTCGATATGTTTTAATGGATATTTAGTAAAGTTATTCATAATGAATTAATAACAAATAATGTTATACAATTAAAGGAAGCATGCTTGTTGTGGCCGGTAATAACATGTCACGCGGATATTATTTAATACTATTTACAACATTATTTAACCCGGTAACATTATAAACAAATATTTCATTCAATATGTTATATTTATAACAAAGTGTATCAAAAAGTAGCAAATTACATTATTTGTAAGGGGTATATTGTTTTTCCTTTTTTTTTTCTTAACCTAACCTCAAATTTAACTTATGTAACGTTTTTTTGGATTTTCTTCATTTTGACAAATACACCTTTTTCTTAAAAGAGCGCGGTCATTGGAAATTCACCTCATCGTGTGGGAAATACAATAGAAAATTATACAGCACGAAGAGAGTGAGAGAATACTTGGCGAAGAACATGAAATAAACCGAAATGAAAAAAGCCACTACTACATAATGATGTATAGAAAAAATCGATTCTATGGAAACTTATGTAATGCAAATATTGCATTTTTATTAAAAAATTAATACAATTTAATACTTACAGCGGACCTGGCAACGGGGGCAATACGGGAGACTGTTGATACGAACATTTTTAATTTGTTTTTTTTAAGATGATTTGAAGATCAACAAAGAATTGAAGCTAGCGCACGTAGGCTCTGAAATACAAAGAAAAAAATTAATTAATTTATATACAAAAAGATACATGAGATTTAAGAAATATTCATCATTAAAATGCAAAACCCTCATATCAAATTGTTAAAATGTTTGTAAAATTTTTTCATGCTGTCGTCTGTCTTTTTCAGTAGAATTACGTAACCCTAGTCCATTACCCAATAATTCTTTAAATATTTCTTATTTAAAATTGTCATTAAAGTAATGTTATTAATTTTTACTAATATTTAACACTTTTTATTAATTAAGAGCACTTCTTATTTCTAAAATTCTAACATTTATTTATCCCAATTACTAATAATGGTGCTGAAAGCCGCTGAACTTGATTCCAACTGACAATTACTAAATGTCGTGTCCGTAAATTGCCAAAGCAATGTTCGGCTAGTTATTGGAAGTATTGCTATCTCTTTTGGTCGTGTCCGTAAATTGTCAAAGCAATGTTCGGCTAGTTATTGGAAGTATTACTATCTCTTTTTTGCAAATCTACCACTGCCGAACAAGATGGCCGTCTTCACCTCGACTTTTTTTCTTAAATTTATACCACACCACTCTTTGGAAAAAAAAAAATCTCAAAGAGAAATTAATGAAAAATTATTTTTTTAATTAATATTTTAACACTTCTTTATAACATTTAATGTTTTTACTGTTATTTAATTGTAACAAATGAAACAAAAACTTTAGTATCACTTCCAATATTCTTGTTTTACTTTAACTGATTATTTAACACCAATGTGATTACATATATAACAAAATGAACCTCTTTCTTATTTAATGCGGTAACTAAAATTTTTGCGTGTACTCACTTCGAACAACCTGACAACAGTGGCAAAAATAAACTGAGTAGAAATATTACGTTGGTCGAGATATAAAATCTGCATTGGAATTTTCACACCGTGGTGAACTGGAATTTTGACAGTAATTTTCCGGTAAATGTCAAAATGAGAAGTACGTTCAGTGAACAATTGTATTACAATGCTATATTACAATTTATCCTACAAACGAAATATTTTATTATTATATGTGTCTAAATTGAATAACTATAAATATTAATATGTAAGTTAAATATTTAAAACAAATAATGTACTTAATTCCAGCTACATTCAATGAAATAATGTAGTTTCTGGCATCATAATTTGGACTGGCAACAATATCAACACGTTTTTTTTGTTATTTTTCCCATGATTGGAAATATACTTCCAATCATGTGCCACATTCTCTTAGGTAAAATGTCTACAGAGTTGTATTTGTCATAGTTTTTAAAGTCAAGTTACATTTTTTAATATATGTATCACAGATTATTACAGATACGAAACAAGAGAAAAAAATACTATTTTCAGTAGACAACGAGTGTGACAAATATTTGTCCCTCTTTCGAAACCACAACTATTTTTACATTTTCTTTTGTTTGTTTTCTATTGCTATATTACTAAAACCAGCAGATTCATATCTGTATAATCTGTGATATGCATGTTTGAACACCTTATTTCACTAAAACGAAGTGATCGAGAAAAACTAATTTTATTTGTATTGTATCTTTAGATACCAAAATCAAGCAATAATATTAAAAAAACTGGACTTATTTCAACAACCTTCAAAATGCTATTTAAAAAATCTTTTAGAAAATAATGTACATAATGGAATTATTATGCCATTGAACTTTCAAATTTGAAGACGAGTCATTTTATTATTCATTCCCATTTCTGGACAATTCTAAATTAAAGTATTTTGCAGCGCTGTCATATATTGTCAAAATTAATAACAAAAATAAATTATTAATCTGAATTTTCTTATTTATAACGATTCCCCAACCGTAATGTAAAAATTAAAAAGAAGTATTTAAAAAAAAGCAACAATAATTATAGATAAAAACAAACGGTCCAAATCAATAGCAGCACTGAAAATAGTACTAAATATAAGACAAGTACTCAATGTAAGAAAAATAACTTAAATTCATAATTATGCTTGTACGATAAATATACATTAAACAGTTCCATAGTTTGCGACAAAAATCCAAAACTTTAATTCGGAAAACATTATTGGAATGTGAGAAAATACGCAACTCAATTGGTAAGTAGTTCCAACAACGAGCAATTAGAAATGATTTCTAATAGAAAGAATTATTAATTCTAGGCACTAAATCAGGGGACTTCTAGTCGATCCACTAAAAGTAAATTTATTAAACAACGGTAATGGACTTCCAGTTCTCATCATATTATAAAAAGCAATCATGCACCGAAGTGTAACAAAATCAGAAAAAAAAAATGGTTTAACATAAATGGATATATGATCCCTTCGACCTACGTTGTATATAAAACGAACAATGGTATTAACAATACGATTAATTTTTGATAGATCAGTAGAACTAGTACCTGATACAACCTCAAGTCCATATGTGACTTGCGACATTAATAGGTAATATGTCAATTTATATATATATGTTGAGGTTAAGGTACATTAGTAGAAAATATTTTACGTAAAGTCTGCAAAACCCTGAAAACAGTAATGCTATGGTCACATTTGCAGAGTTTATCACCTAAAACGTGATTAAGCTCCAATCACTTCAAAATCAAAATGATTATCCATACATTTAAATGATTTGTTAATCACTTCAAATTGACATGATTAACGGCCATTTTCACAATGTACGATTATTTCATTTTTAACAGAAAATTAACTAACTGTCGGTTTGTTTAACGGGGACCATTTAAACAACGGTTACCGATTTACGTTTCACCATCATTCGATTACTTAACAAAAGCATTTAGTAGAAAGTATGGCAATACTGCATACATTTGTTTACGAAAAATAGTGTAATGAAAGATTGAAATATAAAAAATTTCTAAAAAGGCGACATCAAAAAGTAATAATTTGTGTTTTATTAGTTGTATAGTAAAAAAACTTATAAAACTCAAAAATATTAAGGTACCTAACTATATTACGCCTTTATACCAAGAAACAAACTGAACAACAAATATTGAAAACCAAAAGAAAAAGTGCACATTTGTTGTTTGGTTTGTATTTTTTCTAAAGTGCAATATCCGGGTGGTATCTGGATCACGCCGTGCAAAATTTCCTCTTTTGCGCTTTACATTTTTTAAAAATTATAAATATTACAAAAATATATATGTTTTTTCATGTTCTTTTATTATATTTCTTACAATTAAGATGCTAACCGGCGTATTTTGTTCGGTTATATTTAACAGCAACTTTGTTGTTAAATAGTGTCAATTAGAAATTAATCGTACATTGTGAAATTCAGATTAGCCTAACTTGCGGTTAAAGTTCACGTTAACTTTTAATCGTACATTGTGAAAATGGCCGTAAAACTCATTTCATTAATCAGGTAGAATCACCTGAACATACCACAAAGTGATTAATTATGATGTAGAATCGGCCACAATGAACGTACCTTTCAGGTGAACTACCGATCAGGCTTGCCAGCCTTGGGGATTTGTCCCCAAAGATGGGGATTTTGTAAGAATTTTTTTTGGGGACTGGTGATATTTGAAAATATTTCGGGGTTTTAATGGGGATAAAGTAATTAGGTTAGGGTTGTTTTATTATCGATAATAGCAATAAGTTACCAATAAGTGAACTTTTTTCATGTTGTGTGAATAGAAATAGAGATGCTTAATGCTATTGAATGTACAAGGTGGGGCAAAAGTAATCTCCCAATGTTCTTTTGCAGTATTTTTTTTTTTAATGAAAAACTTTTGTTCTGCTTGTGAAAAAAGTTTTTCATAAATGATTATGAAGTCTCAAGAAAGTTTTTAAATCTAATTGGTGCCATAGAAATATACTCAAATTTTCTAAATGAATTTTATTAAGTAGGTTATTGAAAATAATAAATAAAATAAATGATAATTTCTAATGGATTTATGTTAATTAATTTTAGTATATAACGTTTTTGGCACACATTTTAATTATTTTTGTTTTTAAAGCAGTTTTGCTTGATAAATCATTAAATAAAAATGTAGCGGTTTAAATCAGTGGTTTTATTTAAAGATTTGGTGGTTTCTGGCGTTATTTTAAATGCAAGTTTTGGCAACACTGTCCACCTTGTATAAATTAGGGTTTTATAGTTGAAATTAAAAGTCGACCTTTTAGATTTTTGAAAAGTCGACTTTTCGAATTTTGGTAATTTATGAAAAGTCGACTTTTTGAACTTCGACTTTTTAGTAAATCAACTTTTTCGGACTATTTTCGACTTTTTTCAACTTTTTACCATTTCTTGTAAAAAATACATGGTTTCTACATTTATTCATGCGCCTTTTGTAATGTTTAGCTATAAAAAAGAAATATATCAAGGCTATAATGTATTAAATAATATTATAACTTTTGTTTCTAATAGTTAGATTTAAATTTAAATAGTAAACAAATTTACATTACTAATTTGGCATTAGTTTTTAACAATCTTAAAAGTCGACTTTTATCGACTATTCTACTTTTGAGGTAACTAATCGATTGTTCGACTTTTTTCCGACCACAAAGTAGATTACGACTATTCGACTTTTTTCAGCAAAAAGTCGATTGTTCGAACAATCGACTTATAGAACCCTAGTATTTTTATTTCAGGTGTAGGGTTCTATAAGTCGATTGTTCGAATAATCGACTTTTTGCTGAAAAAAGTCGAAAAGTCTAAGTCGAGTTTTTGGTCAGAAAAAATCTAACAACATATTAGAAACAAAAGTGATAATATTATTTAATATATTATCGTCTTAATACATTTAATTCTTATTGCTAAACATTACACAAGGCGCATCAATAAATGCAGAAACCATGTATTTTTTACAAAAAATGGTAAAAAGTTGAAAAAAGTCGGAAAATCGAAAATAGTCGAAAAGTCAAAAAAAGTCGATTTAACTAAAAAGTCGATAGTTCGAAATGTCGACTTTTCATAAATTACCAAAACTCGAAAGTTTGAAAAGTCGACTTTAAAAATCGTAAAAAGTCGAAAGTTCGAAAAGTCGACTTTTTCTTTCAACTATAGAACCCTATTCAGGTGGTGCTGATTGCACAGCTGATTAATGTTTTCTTTAGTTGTAGATATAATTATAGATTAAAATTTTTTATTTTTTTTTTGCTTTTTTAAGTTTTTTGGAGTTTGATTGGTGTAAATTATCGTAAAATAATAGATGCCACTTTAAAAGCCAACTCCAACTTTAACCATTTATTTTTATGTCATGGACATTATAATTTCCAAAAACAAAAAGGTAAAATATTTTCATGGTAATTCATTTAAGAATCGGAATTCGCTGTTTTGATAAATTATGGAAAACTGTAAAATTCATATTCAGCATGCAAAAATAAGTAAGAAAACATGAATTGCAAGAAAAAAACATATTTATTATTTGTAAAGATATTAATTATTTGAAAAGATAGAGAAGGGTTTTGCATTCGGAAAAAATTAATTGTATATAAAAATCCAAATAAAACAGCAAAAAAATTAAATTCACACCATAATAGATGAGGTGTGTTTTTCTGAACATTATAAAAATCGAACTTTCGATTTTACAAAAAAAAAAATCGACAAAATGACTTTAAATCTGGCAACAGTGTGACGTTGTAGTTTTCTGACATTCTGATTTGCTCCCCTGTTCGTACAGAGTTGTATTTTGTATTTGTTTTTGACAATTTCCACGACTGGAAACGATTGGAACGGCAGCGCAAAAAATCTTGCTTGTCAATCAACCCTTTCAATCACCAGTGTAAATTCCCATAAGAGATTGACAGCTCATGATAAGCAATGTAAAGTCATTTTGTCATGCTGGTAAGGATTACATGTGTTCGTGTGAGGTGACTGCTTGAAGAGGTTTTCTGTCGCAGAAGTTGTTTTTTATATGGAAATCAAAAGCAGATTTCGCCATTTTTTTGGAATGTTTTAAATGAATTCGCCTTGAATTTGTTTTGCGAAACAATTCAGTTGTAACCAGTGCAGGCACCTCGCAGGTGTGTTCGTCTTAGCAACGCACGGTTCGAACATGTTCTAATTTGGAGATATTATTTAAAAACGCCCTCAAATTTTTGCAAACAATACAAATACTAAGCAAAATGTTGTAACACAATGTTTTAAATACTAACTATCCAATGTTCGGATTTACAAATAACTGTGTAAAACTTGATAAATTTAGTTGTTAAAAGTAAAAATATAAAATCGAAATATGTGTTTGCTTTACTAAAAAAAATTGCATAACAGCATCTGTATATGTGTATATTTGTGTGGTGTGTGCGTTTGTGAATTAAAACACCAAAAATAACGAGAAAATAGAAAAGAGAGAGGGTAGTTCGTTTCCTCGGTGGGACACGAAGAAATACATATAATCATCAACAAAAAACAGTAAATTCATAGAAGGGTGTGTGAGTGTGTGCATGTTTTTACAAACGATATAAATTCACCACTTACAAACTAACCTTTATTATCACACCACCTTAGCAACTGTTATTTGTGTGCTACACAAATAACATTTATACAAAACTTTACTAAATTAGCTAACTATAACTAGCATTTGAATAAATCTATAAATCTACCTAACTCATATACAATAATAAACAAAAAATAAAAATCCGTCCAGTGTTTTAAGAAGTGTAATTACTTCTCTGTATCTACATATATACAGATACTATACATACATATGTATATGAGTATTAAGTGCTTTTGTGTGTGCGTGAATGTTTGTTTTGATTCACAAATAGAAAAATTAAATAAAATAAACAAAAAAAAATCGTTAGTGTATTAGACGAGTTGTTTACAAAATAAATAAAATAAAGAATATGTATATTTAAAAAAGAGTCAAGGAAGCCCAGCTTCTTCAATTGTCAAAAGTGTAAATAATTAGAAACCAAATTTTAAAGGATTTTTTATACAACATTTTCATGTATTCGACGATATCATTAATTGGAGATAAAAAGGTAAGTCAATTGTTTACCATAAGTAGTTAGAGTTTCCAGTTCGGTTTTAAACGAAACCGAAACCGCATTTTTTTCAAGGCCTAAAACCGAAACCGACAATTATTCTTCGGTTTTCACTTTTAATCTATTTTCAGTAGAAAACTTCAAAATTTAGAAATGAGAAACAAACTTTTCCATCCAATTATTCATCCAATATCTCTAAAAACAGATCGGTAAAAATATCTTAAGATTTGTTTAAATTTTTTAAATTGTATTACAATAATTGCTTCAGATGATGTAGCAGGCTACCTTTCGCAGGCTAAATAATGCAACATTTTTGTAACAAAGTCTTAGTTATTTTCAAAAATCCGATAAAAGTATGGAGTTCTAGCTGACCCGTTGCGCTTCGCAACCCCAATTGGAAGAGATAAAGAAATAGTACTATTAAGTCTCCCTTTGTAAATTAATACTAATACAGGATAACATGTCTCTAGTTTCTAGGTCCATAGTTATAAAATATTCAAAAAGTACAACTAGTTCGAAAAAGTACCTGCAAGTCCCTTTTTTATATTCTAACCCAGTCAGGATCATGTGTGTATAATTTCTGTTACCTAAATATCATTATGTCCTCTATCCTTGATTTTTTATTTACTCAGTAGCATATCAGCCAACTATACAACTAGCTAGACCCGGTGCGCTTTGCTACCCCTTGTCGTAGTAAAAATCGGTTCAACCGTTTAGTAATTATTGTTTAAGAACTAAAGGTACCAATTTTACCAGTTTTTCCCTGTTTATCCCTTTCTGGTAAAAATATTGAAAAAAGTTATAGCCTATTGACACTTCCAAGTAAGGATGTATATACGTTCCAAATTTCAATATCGATTCAGCCGTTTAGGGGTGATGCTCAAACAAACAAACTTACAAAGACATTTATATATTTATATGGATAAGTAAAATAATTTAATATAATAAAAAGTACCATTAGAAGAAAAAGTAAAAGTGTTCCACACTTAAACTACTGTCAAGTTTGAAATTTCAAAGTAATTTCCTAATTCTAGGTTCAATATTATAGAAAATTCATTTTGAAGAACGAAAAAGTATTCCTTAGTTTGGTTAAGTTCTCCATTTTTGGTTTCATAATACAATTGAGCACCCTATTCTGGATTATTTCTTTACTGAGAAGCATATTAGCCAACAAATTTGAACTTTAAATTTGTATAGCATTTCCTATATTAT
Organism: Calliphora vomitoria; assembly: GCA_942486065.2. Lineage (NCBI taxonomy): Eukaryota > Metazoa > Arthropoda > Insecta > Diptera > Calliphoridae > Calliphora > Calliphora vomitoria. Next base: position 39,344,500 of record OW818029.2, read on the forward strand.
CAACTGATTTAATAGTAATAAATTATCACAAAACCGAAACCGATCGGTTTTAAATTATTTAAAACCGAAACCGCTGTTATGAAATTCTTCGGTTTTTTTGGAAACTCTACAACTATGTATACACTAAGTGAAATTGCGTTAAATGTGATTTTGGTTATCCAACAATAAAATAGGAATGAGGTATAGAATGTTATTTTAAGAAAGAAAAATTGGAACGAATCTAGTTTATGGCCGCCAAGGAAAATAAAAACCAGAAAAACCTTGAATTAGGGGGTAGAAGGAGATTTTGGAAAACATTATTTTTGTCGAAAGTCAATAGTCATATAGGCGGGCAGAAGTACTTCTGTACCTCTGGTATAAATTTGGTAATCCGAAGTGGCGCCCATAAACTAAAATTTAGCTAAAAACGTTGAAATCGTTTAAGTCGAATTTAATATTTTTTCCAAAAGTGAAACAGTTTAAAGGAAAGTCGAATTGTTTAGTAGTTTTCTAATGATTATTTTTTTCCAAGACAGCTGAACTTAGAATTCAAACCAGAGAAATATACATGGATCAGAAACAATCCTGTCAAAGACCTAGCTCAGATGTCAAAAACCTAAGTTGTAGAATGTATGTTAGGTCTTTTATAGGAGAGTTTCCCCTCTCTTTATATTTTCTTTATGTTTCAAACCATAGAGAAAATATACATAGAGCGGAAACTAGAAAAAACTCAGACAAAAAAATTACTCAAAAATTTTATACATACGAGTGTTGTTTTTGTTTTCACATAGTTTTTTGTACTAATACATTCTCACCACTTAGGTTTTTGACAGCTGAGATAGGTCTTTGACAGGAGAGTTTCCGATCTATGTGTATTTATCTATGTTTCAAACAATAAAATTTATTATGTTTTTAGCAGTCGCTACTGAGTTTATTTATTGCATTGATACTCATCAAGGTCGGCCGATTCAAATATGTTAAAAGGGTATTTAACACTCTAATGCTTAAGCATGCCTCAAGGCACTCATCGCAAAAATACCAATAAATTTAAATATTACTGATTTTTCATTTTAAAAACTCTTGTAACAGTTTCTAAAAAACGTACTTAATATTTTAATAAGCCTTGAAACCTCTTAAAAGCTCTCTTCTTTCTTAATTACTGCACTTTTTACAAACTAAGTGCATTAACAACCAAAACAAATAAAAAATATGGGAAGTCCATGTTGTGTTATCAAACGTTGATTAAAGTGTTTTAAAGATTTCAATACAAAATCTGTTTTATAAACCTTTTAGTTTTCGAAAAAATAAATCTGAAGAGGATTTGTGGCCATTATGGAAATTAGGAAAAAGGCTCGGATATGACACTATATAGAAAGGAAGGGTTCGGATATGACTATATAGAAATGGAAGTCCTAGGGTCACTGAATGGAACTGTAGTAGAGGGATATCTGAAATAATTTTGGGATTCCAATAATTTTTTTTATCATTAATTTCAATTACAAAAAGAAAATAATATTATCAATATTTATTTTTAAAATATTAATATTTTGGTTGTTAATTAAGTTTATACTTATTATACCCTTCACCTTCGTGAGAAGGATATGTATAAGTTTGTCATTCCGTTTGTAATTTCCACAATATAACTTTCCGACCCTATAAAGTATATATATTCTGGATCATTATAGATAGCGGAGTCGATTAAGCAATGTCCGTCCGTCTGTCTCTCTGTTGAAATCAACTTTCCGAAGCCCCCAAACAACTTACATACACGATTTATATATCAATATCTCCGGATTCTTTTGGCTCGGTTGCTATTTAAAATCGATAAAATCGGTCTACAAATGGCAAAGATATAAGGAAAAAATCAGGGCAACATCGATTTTTGACCTATTTTTGACCTATATCTGGATTACTAAGTCATTAATATAGACAATATGGATATCTAATGTTAGATATTTCAAAGACCTTTGCAACGACGTATATAATACCATAGTAAGTAATGGGTCAAAATTGGAAAAAATATTTTTTAACCCGAATTTTTTTTTTTCACCAAATGTTTTTTTCGCTAAATATTAAAAAAAAAATTGAAAAAACCAAAAAAAAAAAAAAATTAAAAAACAATTCGAAAAAAAATTTCCAAAAAATGAAAAAACAACTTTGAAAAAAATAAACTTTACCTAAAAATATTTAAAATTTTTATTTTGAAGTATAATTTGTTGAAGAGTATATAAGATTCGGCTCTCTTACGAATATAGCTCTCTTACTTGTTTAATAACGAATACGTAGTTTAAGGAAGATGACGAAGATAATACATCGCGAGAGTTATTAGCAGCTATAGCTGAAATTGATAGACTTAAACATGTGAGACTGGACGTAGAAACCGATTTGTTGCAATATTGGGAAAAGAAAAAGTATACTTTTCCATTTTTACATAAATTGGTTAACATTGTTAATGCAGTGCCGTATTTTCTGCTTTACGTATTTTGTGGACTAATAACAGGTGCAACTTGGCGAACTATACGATTGCCAAATCATTGTTTGTAAAAATAAATTCTTCGTAAATAAAAAAAAACACAATAAAAACCAACAGTCTCATACTAAACTTCTTTTTGGCGACTTTATAATTATGAATTAATAAAATGCAAAAAACTAAATATTCTTGAGAATAACTCTTATTAGGCAACGTTAAAACCTCTACATACATTTCAAAACGTAAAAATCATAGAAAAATATACATAGAGCGGAAACTCTTCTCCCAAAAAACCTAACCTGAGAATGTTTTAGTAAAAAAACTATGTGAAAACAAAAACAAAACTCGTATGTATAATTTTTTGTTTGGGTGTTTTTTTTTCTAGTTTCTGCTCTATGCGTACTTCTATGTGGTAAAAATTATTCATTGATTTATACCTAACTTTTTCAGTCTCAAAAAATTTAATAACCGTTATTTTTAATCTCTGGAATAAACATATTACATTAATTTAAATTATTAGGCAAAGACAAATACACATAGATCGGAAACTCTTCTGTCAAAGACCTAACTCAGTTCTCAAAAACCTACTCGTACATGTGATCATTTTTTTTTATTTGAGTTTTTTTCTAGTTTCCGCTCAATGTATATTTCTCTATGATATTAGTGTTTTATTTAATTTATTATTTCCTTTTTTTGTGGATGTTATTTCAATAATTTTAATTTGGAGTTATTTCATTGAAATTGGGTGATTATTAAATTTTTTCACATTTGGAATTTATGTATTTACTTTCTAATAAAAATATCATAAGAATCTGTGTGAATTTTTACTTATTAATTAAATATGTATTTGTTTTAAAAGTTCCCATTGTATTGTCAACCACTGTATGTATATATAAGTTTGCTATTGCGTTTTGTGACTCCATATAAACTATATATTGTGACCCCATATTAACTATATAAGTATTTCTGAATGGTGTCACAATGGATCCTATGGGTGTGTACTTCTTATAGCACACACCCCTTCAAATCTATTTATCATATATGTCTGTACACAATGGATCCTATGGGTGTGTACTTCTTTAGCACACACCCCTTCAAATTTATTTATCATATATGTCTGTACATATGTATATTCTGGATCCTTATAGATATGGAATTTGATATAATGATTTCCGTCAGTCCGTAAGTTGGTTGAATTACAATATTGAAAATTAGACTATACGCATTAGAGTAAATTTCAAAATTTTGATTTGCGGGTATCATAATTTTTTCAAGATTTTTGCGTAAATAAAAATTCTTTGCCAATATTTTTATTTACTCAAAAACCTTCAATAGGCTGTATGGAGCCAGGTTGATATGTATACAAATGTATGTATATATATTAATAAAAAAACAATCTACGTTTTTTGGATAAATAAATAAAAAATTGATTCTAAACTTTACCGCGTTTTGTGGGTGAACTTTTTCGGCAACCGCGAAAAATAAAATTTTTTTAATAATTTACAATGGCCTATTCAACTATGCTAGGGCTATTTTGATATTTGCAAAAAATGTAAAAAAGTTATAGCCATAATGTATATACACATGTGGACCAAAAAATATGTGTGTGTATTACTTTTTTAAAAAAAAACAATATAAATTGTTAAAGTTTACTCAAATGTGTTTTTAATGTAGCATGATTACGTTTGTACACAATTTTCAAAATATTTATCGAACTATTCCATCTGATGTAGTATTTCATGCAATTTTTCCATTATTATAGAAAATTCCAAAAGTACCATTAAAATATAGAAAAACTACCGTAAACCCCCACTTGTAGATTCCCACTCGTATTCCCAGAAAGTGTCATTAGAATAAAGAAAAAGTACTATAAAGCCCACATAGTATTTCCACTCGATCGGGTCCATATAAGATCTATTTCATGTTTCTGGGTTCGTTGGTGAAGAAAATACAAAAACTACCAATAGAATAAAGAAAAAATACCATACATTTTTTTTAAAAAGATCAAAATTATATATATACTCTTATATATATAATTTTCTTATTGTAGAAAATTCAAATAGTACTGTTAGAATAAAGAAAAAGTTCCCTAATGTCTTTACTTGTAGATTCGGGTCCATATAAGCTTAAGATAATGTCTCTAAGTTCATTAATGAATATAATAGAAAAAGTACCATTCGAATAAAAAAAAAGTACGATAAAGTCCGTCATTGAATTCTCACTCACTTAGGACCAGATAAGCATATTGGATGTTTCCATTTTTATAGAAAATTCAAAATAGTAAAATTAGAATAAAGAAAAATTACCATGAATTATCAACTTCAGTTTTCACTCACCATATACGCTTAATTTCATATTTCTATGTCCATTATTTATTACAAAAAAATCAAAAAGTACCATTCGAATATAAAAAAGTACCAAAACGCCACCACTAGTGGTGTGCCACTCACTCGGGTCCATATAAACTTTATTTCATGTTTCTAGGTTCATTGGTGAAGAAATTACAAAAAGTACAATTCGAAAAAAGAAAAAGTATCAAAAAGTCTCCCCCTAGAATTCTCACTGACTTATGCTTAATTTCATGTTTTTAAGTCGATTGTTATAGAAAATTAAAAAATACCATGAGATAACCGCTTAAACTTTCACTCACTTAGGACCATATACGCTTCATTTCATATTTCTAGGTCCATTATTATAGAAAATTCAAAAAGTACCATTAGAATATAGAAAAAGTACCAAAAAGCTCCCACTTGTAGTTTCCCACTCACTCGGGTCCATAACCTTTATTACATGTTAATAGGTTCATTGGTGAAGAAATTACAAAAAGTATTATTCGAATAAAGAAAAACTATCAAAAAGTCTCCCCCTAGAATTCTCAGTCACTTAGGACCATATATGCTTAATTTCATGTTTAATTTCATTTCAAAAAAGTACCATTAGAAGAACAAAAAAGTATCTATGGTTCGGTTCTCACATTATGGTACCTAAATATTATCCCCTATTCCTAACTTCACTCAGATGCATATTAGCTAAATTTAATGTCGATAAGTGAAATAATTCAAAATATTAAGAAGTACCATTAGGAGAAAAGTACCAATTTCCCTTTTTCGCCTTGAACACCCGTAAAGCTTGAAATTTAAAAATACTCCATTTTGCAAAAATTGTTTATGCTACAGACATGTCTCAAACGATTGAATTCTGTGTTAATGTGCTCAAGAAAAAATATGTTTTAAAAAAAGTACCATACTGTTTACCCGGATTTGGTCCAATATACACCTATTCACTCGAGTTCCAAATAACACCATGTTAGTTAATTTTTGTATGAATCCAGGAGCCAATGTTAAAAAAATTATCAAAATTGGCTTAATAATTTAAAATAAAATGTATTTTCCCGATTTTATCCACTTTTTGGTACCTTTTTTATCCCCATTGCGGTAGTAAAATTGTATTCAAAAAAAAAAAAAATATGTCTATGTCAAATTATAGAAAAACATATTTTGTGAAAAAGTACCAAAAATAAACACAGTTTTTATCTCTTAAGGGTTTGAATTTCCAAAAGGTACCAAACTACGATTTAAATTTGTTTCTATGTTCATTGGTTTAAAAAATACATAGGGTACCAAAAAAGTACCAAAATACAGTTTTTACACGTTTTCTCCCCTAAAAAGTTCGAATTTCGAAAAAGTACGAAACACCTGTCAGCTTTTGTTTTTTAAATGGAGTAAAATGCATTTTTAAGTTTTTTTGTATCTTTCTTAGTTTTGAAGATATAAGGTTACCGAATTTACCCGTTTTTACCCCCTTTTTAACGTTCAAATTTCCAAAAATCCCTTCTTATCGGATCGTTTTGGTGAGGGAGGAACTCACAGTTAAAATTTCATGATTCTAGCTTCAGTCGTTTGGGCTGTGCGTCAGTCAGTCAGTGAGTCAGTAACGTTACTCTTTTATATATCAAATTATAACGTAAATGTATATAAAATGCCTTTCCGCATATGTACCTATGCATTTTTTAATATAAAGCTAGCTCGTAGCTTGGAAATGCGGAAAATTTGGAATTGAACTTACATATCTAACTGAACTATTTTAGTTTTTAATTTCATAGAACTAACAAAATTTTATTTTCTTGCAGAGTTAAATTTGACAAAAATAAGTCAATATTCAACATACGTACTAACTTAAACCCACCGGTAAAATATTAATTGCAAAAATAGCAACGTGGAATTGGATTTGCAACAAATAAAAATAATAACAAAAAATCACCATTCGAACGTACATTTTATAAACAAAAACAAACTTAAAAATTGACAAAGCAATGATGGCGCAAATCAAAAGTTAAGAAACCGCAATTTAAAACATAATAACCATCAACAACATCATTATCATCCATCGTCATCATGCTCCACAATTGCATTAGAAACTAAGCAGCCAGGCAGTCAAACAACAACAACAATACAATTAAACAACTTTAACGTACGAAGTTGCACTTGGAAACTCACCACAGCTGTTCTTTCAGGTGTAATGAACAATAATACACACATCCGCAGACAGATACGAAAAAAAGAGCTGGTGCAATTAAATGAGAACTAATGCGTGAGAGTTATAGATATACATACACATACTATATCTAAACAGTGTATCTTGTTGTTTACATGCATACATAGGTTGGTTATTTAGGCAGCGGTCAAAGGTAAGGTAGAAGGAATACAAAACATATATTGCCTGCCTGGTTGAGTGTGTGTGTGTTGCGGCGAAAGCAAAGCAGAAGATAAAACAAAGAGGAAAACAAAACATAGAGCGAGAAGTCTAAAAGCCAAATTAGAATTAGCAACGTAACCAACAGTATTTTAAAAATAACAAAAGTTGAAATTCAAGCAACAAACGCCTAGCGTTAAACGGAGACAACAATATTGTATAAAATACAACGTCAACAACTAAAACCAATACACACGTACAGCGTAATTCACCACATAAAAAACAGTTCGGAGAGAGTGAGAGGTATAGCGAGCTGAAACAGAACCGAATAGAACAGACAAAAAGAAACAACTACAGTCGACCATCAACATCAACTCGCAATAGAACAAACAACGAACGAGGAGCAGATCGACCGACAGTCTCACCGACCAACAAACCAAACTAATCAACCGACCGAACGTCCGACATAAGTTTTGTTGTTTTGTGCGGTAGAAGAGAAAATAACGCAGCAATTGTCGGCGATTCCGCAGTCTGCTTTAGAAGGGACATGGCCGTCTTTTTGCTCAACATTTGTAAATTTAATGGCTGCGGAATCACATTTCCAAGTTTGGGTGATTTAATCCAACACATTGAGGACACACATATTGGTAAGTTAAATATCAATATGTATGGATGTATCTATGTATGTTCTTTAACTGTGTGTGCGTGTTATTGCAAAAAAGTGTTCTTGGATTGATTTTCCCAAACATCAAAGTTTATAACAAAATTGTTTTGTTTTAAAGTGTTTCAAAATAAGATGCGAATATCTTTAAGTTCATTGTTTAGTTAGGTGGTGCGGCATTGTCGCGTGATACGTTAATTAAATAAATATATTTATTTACATGTACATATGCATATGTGGTATGTGTGTAAATAAATATGTCGTTATATTCATGACTTTGATGTCATTGGATTATTTTATTTAGCTAAAATGAAAACAACTAAAAAATAAAATTAAAAAAAATAAAATAAATCAAGTAATACCCGGCCTGGCATCCATGAAACCCGTACAATGTCCAACGTAAGCTTTTTAGATTCGTTTGTATATTCATATGTATGTACAACATATTAGAGTTGCCAGTTTTATTTTTACAAAAATCGGGATAATTTTCAAAAAAGGTGAAAAACTGTGGGATTTTAAAAATGTCTATGCAATTTAAATTTTATAATCAAGGTAAACCGTTACCGTTAAGATATATTTACCGAAATAACTGCAATTACCGTTACCGCTGTAGAGTTTATGAAATCATCTGAAATTAAAATGTAATATAGTACCATCTATGTCTGAGTATTTCTAATTTGTGTAAATTTTATTATCATCATAATACCGTTACCGTTAATAACAGCAACTATCTTTACCGAAATAAACCAACACTGTTACGGTTACCGAAGTAATCCAAATTATCGGTACCTTTTAACCATTTGGAATCGTTAGACAACCTTGTTAATAATAAATCCATATCAGCTAATTAAAGAAAATTCTTGCAAACATTAAAACACTTTAGTAGAACTATTTTAAAATCAGAGCATACATCAGTTACAGTTACGATTTTCGAATGCGGTGAGTAATTGTGCGTAAGAAATTTAAAAACATTAAAGCCCTAGTTCGAGGGGATAATTGTATAAACGGATCATAACCATAGATTTCGTCATTGTTCCAAATACATAATATTAGATTATTTATTTGCAAAATTACCAATAGGTTTTCATAGACAACCAACTAGTAGATGGACCGACATACATTTTTTAATCTCTTTCTGATCTATTGATCCTTAAGATCCATTATCCATTATTTAGCGACACAAATATCAGCAGAAATACATAATATTTTAAAATTTAATATTGATGGAAAAATAACTGAGGGACATTTTGTAAGAACTCGAAGTTACCCATGAATTGGTTTTTGAAATGAAGTTAGTTCAAAATCAACTGTTCTTTACCAAGTATATGTGATGTGGAAAATACGGAAATTATTATATTCGCGCCGGATGCATAATTTAATGACTAAAATCGGGACATTTGGCAACAATATTACATATGTATGATGGAGAAGAGAGTGTATTTTTATAAACTGTGTATTTTAGTTCATATGTTTATGTATGTGTGTGTTTGAATGTAATGTTTATACAATTATTTTGGTGCGGTACTTTAAATGGATCTGTAAATATTGACTATTTGCTTTATTTCTACAACTACAATTGCCCTGTAAGGGGGTTGTTCACTGGCTGCATTATGGCAAAAAAAAAAAATACAAAATTAAATGAAGAAATTGTTTATATGCTTTTGTTTATGGCTTCTTGATTCACTGTTTTTAATATTTCTATTCTACATTTATATTTACTTCTCCCCTAATCTCTCTCTCTCTTCACTATATTGTTATAACAACACCATCACTACCACCACCACTACATGCATATATACAACTTGATTCGAAATAGTGTATCTATGTGTATTTACATGCATAAGCGTCAGCTGTGTTTTGAATAATCGATATTCGTTGGTGTGTGTTCGTTGGTGTATGTGTGTTTGTTAATTCTATACGCACACTTGTTCTCTTTTGTTTCATAGGGAGAGCATACACCTTTATACCATTGTTGCCAGACAAAATGGATACATAACTGTCAAATTAACTTAATATGTACTAAAATTTATTTCTAATTTACACATTTTTTTTTTATACAAATTCAAATGATATTTTTTAAATAATAATATGTAATAATAAAAATATAAAAATGTTTATCCGTGATCTTCCGTTTATGAACATGAATACTGAAAAATCCTTTCCTTTTAGTTAAATTCAAGGATATTTATACAAAATTAAAATGTAGGTATTTATTTCAAGCTTATTCTGAGGATCTGGCAACAGTATCAAACACTGTATTTTTGTTTTTTAATTCATTAATCATTATTTAATATTTTTATGATTGCATTTGGAAATATTCTTTTTGTGAATTTGTATTGATTTGTATTTTCTGGCGAGAAAAATTCATTATTTAGTTTTAACCTTTAAACTAATTTGTTAAACAAACCCGGCTTAATTTCAAGTTTTAAATCTTTATAAATGTAGCATTAAAAAGTGTATTATTAATGAGTTGTTGTGATAACTGAATTCACCTCACCATTATCGAATTGTTATTGTTTTTCTGTCTCTTCTCTCATAATTTTTCTATAAGTATATAAACAACTTTCGATACCGGTGTTTTTTTTTATCGTTTTTGTTTGTAGCACGTAGTATGTAACACAAGGTGTTGAGATCATTTGGATCGATAAATTGGATTGTCAATTATATAAAAATAATTTACAAAAAGTGTGATTAATACTATATTGACTATAACAAGTTCATCAGTACTTTCAAACGGTTTTAAAAGTTTATACCTTTGAAAGCTTAAGCGTTCATACTATGGATCTTCTTCAAATGTATTTTCTTCAACTTGTAGTTTTATTTCAGTATAGATAACACAGATTCGTTGCTAATCGAGAAAATCGGTTTACCGGCTATCGGAAATAGGAGACAAACTTATTTTTCTTTTTTTATAAAATAAAGTTATAAAGGAAATTTAAATAATAGTTTGTATATTAACTCTTAGAGCTAGTTTTTGGCGAAAAAATATATTTGTTTAAATCAACCATAAACTAAAATTTTTGTTTTTCACTTATTGTTTATCTAGTTTATAATCTAGTTTTAACTGATCATCGTTGGGCAGTTCAACCTAAGTTAGATCTGACATAACACAAACAGCTAAAAAAATTAAATAAGTTAGATCTGACATAACACAAACAGCTAAAAAAATGAAATAAACAATTCTGCACTCCATTGCCTTTATTTAATGTAAACGATAATAAATTTTTCTTTAGGTATGTACTATATATAAATTGAAACATTAACAAAATACTTTATCTCTAAAAATAAATACATAGCTGGAATTTACATATTACAAGCATTATATTATACGCTTCAATCATCAAGGAATATTAGTTGAAATGTATAGAAATCAATAATACAAATGAACTTGGTACAAACATACCATTATGTTTGTATGTGTTAGTTATTACATTAGGATTCTCCATGAAAATGTTGGATGTTTCTAACTAAAATGAAATTAACTTTTTTTTAAAATAATTTTAAAAGAATCTTGCATTGCATATATATACGTCTATAGACATATACTATATATACACTTCGGCATACACAACATTTCATTTGTTTATCATTATTCATAAGCTATCTTAGCATGTTTCAATAGCTTTTAATAAGAAAAGTAATTTGAATAAAAAAGTAATGTGTTCCCAACACATTACTTCAAATGTATTGAAATCATTCATTTGCGAATTTATTCTTTATAGAATTATTTCCTTATTGAATGAATTTGAATTCAATTCAAATATATTAAGTCAATTAAAGCAAAAAAAAAAAAAAAAACAAAACTGATTGTAGAAAAAACATTTTAATTTAATTTGTATTAGATTTGAATTAACAAAAATTTAATCATTGCAAGGTTGAATGAATTATATTTAAATAAAAGCTTTTGAATGAAGCTATATAATTAGATGTTGGAAATGAATTTATGGAATAAATTGTTTAAAGGTCTGGATTTATTTCTTACAATAACTAGAAATAAATAAAATATATGTATACTTTTATTCCAACAATGTTAAAAACTTTTTTGGAGCCATGCAAACAGGACCATCTTATTGCACATATTCTTAAGTATGTATGTATATGATTGTATATGTGTGTTATATACATACAAATATTTGTATCTATATACTTTTATTATATAAAGTAACTCAAAATAGTAGCTACTTTCTACAGCTACTTGAGAAGATAGATGAATGATTGTATAAGTTTGGGGAGGAATACTATTTTTGACAAGGGTAATTTTAAGTGTTTCATATTGTTATTGAACAAAATGTTTGTTAAACTTATGAATGAATATAATAGATTATTCCTTATTCTAAACTACAATTTTTCAACAATTTTCAAAAATGATAATTTAAATGTTATTTTGTTGAACATCTTTAAGGTACAATGTACCTAAGACTTGTACATTTTCCATTGTGTTTTATAATTACTTCCGTTAAAATAACAGACTACATAATTTCAAATTTCCTTGTAATCTTAACAAATTGATACACACTAAACTATGTTAATGGTTCAGAGAGAGAGATAGTTTTCATGAATTTAATTTAAATAAAATATTAGTACACATTTATTGGTGAAGATAAAATGTCATTTTCAAAAATATAACGCTATAAAGAAAGGCGTCTCAAATTTTCAAATCCGATGATAAAAATCAGATTGTATAATGTAGCTTTATTAAAGGTGGTAGCTCTGAGTCGATAATAAAAACCTTTAGAAATGCTAATTAGGATAGATAAAATTTTTTCGGAAAACTGTCAAATGTTTTATAATTTTACACGATTATCAAAAATCGGCTTCGAAAAAGTTGACGGACTTTTTTCAACATATACCTCCTGTGTATGTTCGCATACTAATTTTTATCTTAATAGCAGGTTTTTGCCAGATAGAAGTCGTTTTCATTTCCGACACATGCAGAAAAAAGCTATTTTATTATTGTATTGTACTTATAAAGCAAAAGACAGCAGTGTTTTTTTATACCATTAGTCTTAAAATCTGAAACAGAATTAACGGTGAAAAATTTTTAAAAATAGGAGCTATATTGATTCGTATAATTAAAGCCTCATCTTCTAGGCTTAGCAGGTGGCATTGGTCGGTTAAAAATAAGTTAGAACTGTCAATATATAAAGAATGGAAACAAAAAATTAATATATTTTAATCAAAATAAATACCTACTAGTAATAAATAAAACTTCTAACTTCAGTGATTAAAAGTAATACGAGTCCGACCAAAAACCCTTATAATAATCTGGCCTAAGCAACCAGTGAAATGCGCATATTCTGTGAATATATTAATATTATTTAAATTGGGAATTCTGCACATTAGAAAACTTAAACTTATTCAAATTTAATTTTGTATTCCTATCATATTCCTTTGTTGAACAAGCTTAATTTCGTATAAAATGTTTTTTTTTTAGAAAATAATCCTACCCAAATAAAGATATCTAGAATAATACAATTATAAAATAATTAACAAACGGTAAGAAGTACATTATAATCGATTAGTTACTAGCTATTTGCTAAGTTAATTTATCTTTACTTCAACTAAATGTCACGCAAATAAAAATATTTACATAGAAAGGGAAAATATAATAAATCATAAATTAACCATATGTTTGTATGGTATATTTAGTCACCGACATAACTTTATGCAACCAATCCAATTACGTAATTACTTTTACTCGGCAAGGAAAATGTATATTAAGAAAAAAAGTTTGTATGTAACAGGATATTAATTTATGTATATTTTATTATACGCAATTAAAACTAAAATACACCAGACAAGTGGATAAAGATCGACCATATGTTAACCTACATTTATTTGTTTATTAAGAAATATATATATATATACTTTTTTTCAATATCAAAATAAATAATTTGTTGGATCTAACTAAATTAAACGTTGTAACTCGTTAGATTTTAGAAGAATATATATTTTTTTTAATTTCTGACATATAATTTTTTGTTATTGTTGAATTTTAACTATAGGAATACCTGGTATTCAAATTCATACGAATTAAAATTTAAAACATTTTTTTTTTATAAAACTCTGCTGCCTGAACCAGACCACACCAGTGGAATAGTTTTGCAATCGTGTTAACAGAAAAATATGTCGTTTAACTGTTGTAATTATATAAATAATGATGTTTATGAAAAAATTATTAGAAAACAATTTATTATAAATATGTAAGTCAATTTCGTTTCCCAGTATTTGTTTTTTGTTAGGGACTAATACTAAACAAAACCTTGTCACTTTGTACATATGTATATGTATTTTTTAATCAGTCTATTCAGAACTCTTTAGGGAAAACATTATTAGAAAACAATATATGTATAATAAATGTGTTACCCAGTATTTGAGGAATCATTTTGCATAACGACTAAAAATAAGGTGTAGCTGGTCCTGTATTTGAAATAATTACTATTGTAAAAAGATTAAAATTATGTAGAATGCCTGAACCAAACACATTTAGTTTAGTTAGGGTGCAAATATTAAGTTGAACTACAACCATAAATGGATGAAAAACGACAAATAATTCCAACAGGTAGCAACTAAATACTTACACAGCATGTGTTTAAAAATCCCACACACAAAACTCAATACAGTTGAAGGACAAATGTTTTTAAGGTTCAAATACAAATGTTTAGCAAAATTAAATGCATACATACTTATTTTGTATACATTACAATTAAATAAATCTGTAATATATTTATGTATATACACATTTATTGTGAATTTTCTGCATGTGTATATACCTATAGTTACAATATATGTATAACATACATATTTTTAGGTAAATATCCTACAAAATTTAAAATTTTAAAGGATTAGTTCATGAAAAATTACAAGTAAAAACATAAGTTGATAAATAATCTACACCTTGGCAACAGCAAATCTAAATAATGGTTTAACGAGAAAGTAATACAGAAAAAACCCATCCACATTTGGATAAATACTCATAAAAAGTCATGAAACTTATACAAATACTAACTCTATAACTAAGGATTTGAACGTTTTAAATATGTTTTAAAAAGCTATGATCTCCTGTTAACATTAAATATTAGGATTTGAGTTGGGTTTACGTTGGTGTGATGATTATTGAAACGAATAACACAAATTTTGCGTTTAAAAATTTTTATTTCGTTTCATATTTAAGGTTATTTAAATCAAATTTTCACAGAATTTAAATCTTTTTAGTATATAAGCATTATTATTAAAATACATAAATATTCCTTAAAAAATATATACAATGGCTCCAATGCATAATCGGACAAGATTTTTTCTGATATAAATGTGCTCTAAACATCAAAATATTCCACCAAAAAATCGTTTTTTCGCTTATTTTTACACTCCAAATACTTATATATCTAAAAAATTATAAAAATTAAGTTTGCATAATTGATACTGTAAATTTTTGCAGAAAAACCAAAATAACTCAACTTTTTGCGTTCAACACATAATCGGACAAACTCAAATAGATATAAGATATTGTTTAGAATGGCCTGTAATCGCTTTACAATCGATTTTACCAAGTTTTGGCACACTTCCGGCTTTATTTTGATGTTTATAGTAAATTTATATCAGACAAAATCTTGTTCAATTATGCGATGGAGCCTCTGTATTTAAATTTTAGTACATAACATTATACCCGAATAATAGGATAATGATTATTCAAGTTTTTTTAATAAACCGGTTTGCGAATATCCGAATAGTTCATATTTGAAAAAACGGGAGGCAATTTTCTTAATTCAGAATGTGAAAATAATTGAAAATTAATTTGCTGAAAAAATAAAATTTTCCCCGATTTTGAAACATTGTCGGAACGAATTTCTAAGTCATTACTAAAAGTATAATGCGGTTTAATAGGTAGAATATATTTTCACATATACATATGTATGTACATTAGAATTGCTTCAAAAATATCGATGTTCTTATGGTAAAATAAAACTTCTGTGATGTATATGAATATATATATGTATACGTATTTTTATTTTTTAAATTTTGTAATTATTTTTATAATAAAATTTTAGTGAAATGCCTGACGAGTATAAATCGATATTATTCATAAAAGATTACCATTACAAGCAGATCTAATAAAACTAACATTGACCTTTTATTTAAATTTATTGACCATTAATAGCCTGGAGGGAACACCTTATAAGCAGATATTTTATTTTGATTTACATAAAAAACAATATTCTCATATAATTTATTATGTTTTTTAAAGGCTCGTCAAATAGATTCCAAGACATTTTTGAGGGAATCAAAGCTCGACCTTTCATATAATACCGTATTACCTATATACATACTATATATTATTTTAGATATGAACATCATCAAAATTTTTTTAAATTCATGCAAATAGAGCAATCCTAATGTATTTTGTATTATTTGTAACGCCATACAGTTAATAGGTTTCTATAAGTAAAAAACATACAATTATTATTAGATTAATATGTGGTAAATATTATTAATATTTTTTCAAATGTGTGTGTATGACTTTTCTTGTTTGTTTATATGCAATATGTACCCAGGCAGAAATGATCGTCGCAGAAATAGTGACTAGCTGAATTGTAATCCAGATAAGTATACAATCTCAGGGGTTGTTTGCAGTACTATCACGTCGGTCAATGTATTGCTTCACACCTTACCAATGATCTTTTTCAAAATATTTTTATAGCTTTAAGAACGTATCTTGACTAAAATATTTAAATTTTTCAGCAATGTGAATGTACCATTAGAACGAAATAAATAACCTTATTCCATAATTTGTTCATTCGTTCTGTTAATGTACAGAACAGAGCGTTAACATATACATTTTGTGTTATATAACTTTCCTGATTAATAACAGCTTTTGAAGAACAACTCAAAATTGCCAGATTCAACTTTCGAGCTAATAGCATTGCATAGTAAATTAGTAAATTAGTAAATTAGTTGTTTTAATAACTGACAAAGTCGTGTGAACTAGATTCTGAAATTACATGCAGGATCGCCATAGAGCATTTTGTCCTAATTTCAAAACCTATAGTCTATTCTTGCAATAACGATTATGTGTTTGTTATTTTCTTTAAAAAATTAAAAAAAAATATATATATATATATATATATATATATTGGTTTAAAAACTGTTTGTTTAAAAATTAATAACACATACAATTTTTATTACATCACTTACAAAATAACTAACGTTAAAAATTATAGAATACAAAAAATGGAATAATTTATGTTATCAACGTTAACAGAATGAACGTTTTGGTTATATTGTAGAAAAAAGGTAAAAGTGTCGATACTTTCGAGTACGTTATACCCGAGTTTGACTATACATAGTTATAACAGTTAAATTTCCAGAATTACTATTTATATTTATTTTATATAGTCGTAGTGATGAAATGATATTTTACTAAACGTTAATTTGTGAATTAGAAATATTTCTCAAATACTATAACTTTATTCAAGTGAACAAAAGACCTTCCAGACAATTTATAAAAATACATTTGAAATTTGCACTTAAATGACTTTTTCAAGTGTTATCAGTTTAACATATTTACTATATATAAATCAACAATGATTATGTTTTGTTTACATTTTTAAATGTGGCATTAATACTTACTATAAAAATAATAATAACATTCAATAAATGATTCAATAAAATGTTATAAATATTTTTGTATGTCTCATCGATTTAATAAAATGAATATGTAATAAATATAATCCAAATATTCACAAAATTTAATAAGGCCTTACTTAACAAATGTATAGTACAGATTACCTATTTATCGGTAAAAATAACAACGTAAGCTTTTAAAATTTTATAGGAGAAGCAAAAACTTTTTTTTAATCATACATGCAATAAAAGTTACAATTTTCGATATTTTTTAAAATTTGTCCAAACAAAATGCGCCACAATATGTTATAAACATGATTTGAATTGTTTGTTGGTTACTTGGAACGAAGAGGAGCGTTGTAGTTCTTTAAAATTATTGAAATTTTTGTTACTTCCGTTTACATTTTATGTGACGATATATAAACTTCTGATATATTTTATATGAACGTAAGATAAAATTGAGGTTAATGCTTTTGTAAGCTTATGCACTCGACTTTAAATAATCTATATCTATATAAATATATAAATGTCTTTGTAAGTTTGTTTGTTTATTTGTTTGTTTGTTTGTTTGTTTGAGCATCACGCCTAAACGGCTGAACCGATTTTATTGAAATTTGGAACGTAGATAGATCCTTACTTGGAAGCGTCAATAGACTATAAATTTTTTCAATACTTGGACCAGAAAGGGATAAAAAGGGGGGAAAACGGGTAAAATTGGTACCTTTAGTTTTTAAACAATAATTACTAAACGGCTGAACCGATTTTTACATCGACAGGGGTAGCGAAGCGCACCGGGTCAAGCTAGTAAATATATAAATGTCTTTGTAAGTTTGTTTGTTTGTTTGTTTGTTTGTTTGTTTGTTTGTTTGTTTATTTGTTTGTTTGTTTGTTTGTTTGTTTGAGCATCACGCCTAAACGGCTGAACCGATTTTATTGAAATTTGGAACGTAGATAGATCCTTACTTGGAAGCGTCAATAGGCTATAAATTTTTTCAATACTTGGACCAGAAAGGGAAAAAAGGGGGAAAAACGGGTAAAATTGGTACCTTTAGTTTTTAAACAAAAATTACTAAACGGCTGAACCGATTTTTACATCGACAGGGGTAGCGAAGCGCACCGGGTCAATCTAGTCTTAAATAATTATTTAATCTTCAAGAAAGTATGAGTAGTTGACAATGTATAAAATTTATAACGGAAAAATATTTTAAATATGTATTTTGTAACTTATTATACACAGAAAAAATAAATTCATAGTTGGAATGAATTTTTTATTTAATAAATATTATTAATCGAACATGACATTTTTTCATTCAGAATAAGAAAATGTTCATAAATATTATAAAATTGTACATGACGTAAATTTTTGCTTTCTTTACATAAATTTTTTGATATTTTATAATAAATTGCATTACAATTACATTACGTAATGATTTAGTTAAAATATTTTTAATGGCCCTATATTGATCAATATTTCAAAATTAATCAACAAAATCTAAAATGTAAAAAATATCATTAAACATGCTTTAACATAAAAGCATTTCATCTGCTTGAGAAAATGCAGTCAATTTCGCGCATATTTTTACATTTTGTAGCTGAAAAGCCTCCTAGATTTTATTTGACAACAAAAGATATGAACAAAATCATACTATTTATGAAATTATTTATAAATATTATGAATTGAAAATAATGAAATCAAATCATACAATTAATGTTGAAACGTTTTTCTGTGTACTTTTTATCGGTTGTATCAATTCCAATTTTTTCCTCAATGCATGAATTTGAAAAAAAAAAAATTTTAGGTGAAGAAGAAACTTGCTTTGTGAAAATATGAAATGATGAAAAATTATGATATTCTGGAAAATATAAAATTTTTACTTTTCTTTTTGGGGTAAGATTTAGTTTAATTGTTTTTTATTAATTCCCAATTTAATTATTGATTGTTGAACTAGTTTCTATGCACTTTTCACTGGTTGATTAGGCCAGATCATCAGAAAACCTTTTCCCAAAGGCGTTAGAGGTAAGCAATTTGTAAAAATTTGCGTTATCACTGCAAACAATTTCAATTTAAAAACAAATAGCAAATATGTTTTTTCCAACGCCAATGATGTAATATTACTGCATTTACGAACGTAATCATCCACTAAATATCTCTGTAAAGTACCATTAACTTTTAGCTTTTTCTTCATGTCATAAAGATCGTCGTTGTGACAACATCATGTGTAATGTAATTTAATTTTGTTTGACATCTGAACGTCTTATTGTTCGTCCATTATTTATTTCTAAAACATGCCCTTTGGCTCCAAAGTTATCAAATTTTATATGGGTTTAAAGTTCATATTTTTTAAATATAAATGAAACTGTTAATACCTTTAGAACTGTTAGATTTTATAATTTTAGATCTGATATTAAAGCTAATGAATCATATTGTAGTTTTTAAAGAATTTTTTTATATATTCGATTCTAATCAAAATAGGTTATAGCAATTAATCATTTCAGAGATCATTCCTAAGGTCAAAATTTCTTTGATTTATATCTGAGTATGATTTTATCAAGCACCTGATCAGATAATATTGAATTATTTATACCACATAATCAATATATTCTACGAATGTTATGTAGGAAACCACGATCAAACTATAATTTTAATAATCTTATCTTAGATTTTGAGCAAAAAGTATTTTAGAAATTTTACCTTTAATAGATTATTTTATATTGTTACTAGCTTGACCCGGTGCGCTTCGCTACCCCTGTCGATGTAAAAATCGGTTCAGCCGTTTATAAATTATTGTTTAATAACTAAAAACGGGTAAAATTGGTACCTAATTTTACCCGTTTTTCCCCCTTTTTATCCCTTTCTGGTCCAAGTATTGAAAAAATTTATAGCCTATTGACGCTTCCAAGTAAGGATCTATCTACGTTCCAAATTTCAATAAAATCGGTTCAGCCGTTTAGGCGTGATGCTCAAACAAACAAACAAACAAACAAATAAACAAACAAACAAACAAACAAACTTACAAAGACATTTATATATTTATATAGATTGGTGAAACTTTTCTAGGATTTAAATAATTTAAATTTTGTTCTCGTAATGGTTAGCGAATAACTGCAACACTAGTCGTCACTTTTGGCCACCTTAGAGAACATAAAAGCCTGATTTTCGAGCCTGACGGTGAGCCAAGAGTGTTATGATTAAAAGCGATACGCAGTTTCGCAATCTAAAATTTATATTTTTACTCGAAAGCAATGTTTTTCTAAATATCTATAAATATTTTTATTCTCAATTCAGCTAATTTGTATGGTCAGAAATCATTAATTTTTAAAATACTTTTTTATACCCTTCACCTTCGTGAGAAGGGTATATATAAATTTGTCATTCCGTTTGTAATTTCCACAATATAATTTTCCGACCCATATATATATAGTATATATTCTGAATCCTTATAGATAGCGGAGTCGATCTAGCCATGTCCGTCTGTCTGTTGAAATCAATTTTCTGAAGACTCCGGATATCTTTGGGATCCAAATCCTCAATAATTCTGTCAGACATGCATTCGAAAAGTTTCCTATTTTAAATCAGCAAAATCCGTCCATAAATAACGGAGATATGAACAAAAATCCGAGACAACCTCTATTTTTGGCCTATTTTTTTATCTATATCTCGATTACTAAGTCATAAATATAGACAATATGGATATCTAATGATAGATATTTCAAAGTCCATTGCAACGATGTATATAAGGGAATTTTTCATAAATTTTTTTCATTAATAAATTAAAAAAAAAAAATTTAAAAATTAAAAAAAAACTATTTTGAAAAAAAAAATTTTTTTTGTATTTAATTTTAAAGTATAATTTGGTGAAGGGTATATAAGATTCGGCACAGCCGAATATAGCTCTCTTGTTGTTACTAAAAATTGTTGATAATTTTAAAGTTGTTGAGTTTCTTAAGCTAATAGGGCCTGAACTTCTACGATGTAAATAAAAGGTCATATTGTTATTACAATTTTTTAATTTAGTCAGTTCAATACAAATATATTCAAATTATAATTTTATGGCTATTTTTTAAAACGCAAACATAAATATTCTATATTTTTTCGACAATTTCCTACGATGATACTATTATTTTGACTGCATAAAATCTGTGTATTTTTCAAAGATAACGTTATAATTGATTTAAAGTTTATATTTCTTAAAGAAAACTTTACTCATAGAAGAAAAAGAGATTATTTATCGATTTTATATTTTATTTAATTAAAATTACTTTAGAAATACAAATATTTAACATAAACCATGAGTACCAAGTTTTAACAAATTTGGATCGGTTAAGGTCAAATATTTTTGTTCCTATAAAAAATAATTTTTTTTTTATAAAAAATATTTTTTTACATTCTATGTAATTATTGTTTGATATTGACTCTTGATTAACAAAAAATCTTTTCCATGAGTTTTCGCCCACACTTCATTGTATTATCTTACATTATCTTATCAAATAAATAGATACAGAAAATAATTGTTTACTTTCACTTAAAACACATACAGTGCACTCGCGGTAACGTGAACTAATTAAAACCAAGGGAGTTCATGTTAGTGAAATTGTTCACGTTAGTGATTGTCGAATTTCATGGAAAAAATATAAAATTTTATAATATAAACCTGTGTTTTACACGCTTGAACGTGAAATAAAACAAAATTATTGATTAAAATGCATTACAAAACAAAACTAGATCACGAGAAACTATAAATTGAAATAAAATTACATAGCAAATAAAATTACTCATTCGTTGCAACTAAAAAAATTAATTTAGAGGATACAAACACATTTTTTTTATAAGGGGATTCTCAAAACTTTAAAAATTGAATTTAATGTATGTATTGAAGTGTTGTCTACATGATTAGAAAACAAATGCAGTAAAAAAAATTTGTTCACGTTATAGAGCTTTCTGAGTTTGTTCACGTTACAGAGTAGTCAATGTAAGCAAAAGCTTGTTCAAGTTAGGCGGTGTTCACGTTAGACGGTGTTCACGTTACCGCGAGTGCACTGTATGTATATGAAAATTATAATATGGTATTTTTAAAATAAATGAATGTACTCGTACATATAAATAAGTAGATATTAAGTTTTTTTGATTTAGAAGTTTTTTTAAGAAAAATTGAAAGAATAAAAGTTTACCAAATAGTTCAACGTTGCCGTTGTAATATATTCGCTGGGAAAAAAATTATCGTCAAAAGAATATTTTGGAAAACAAAATTTTTATTTTAGTATTTTGTGTCTAGGGGACGAATTTTCCGTTAATTTTGCCAATTTTTTCCGGTAAAGAAAACAAGTTAGAACCCCATTTTTTCACCAAAGAATACATTTAATTAATCCTATTAACACACTTTGGTCATGTTAACGATTATAAAACAAAAAATCCATATAATACCTATAAATGGTATAACAAGATGTGGTAGTATAGGTTAGGTTCCATGGGCAGCCGCTCCTCAAGCAGCTCACTTGGGTCCATTCAAATCTGATCCCATTGTGATACCCAATGGTATAATTTGCACCAGAATGTGACACAAATTGGCCAAAAAAGTTTCTAACCGCTTAGCAGTTGTCTCTTAAAACAATTGATACATAACACATTTTGTTTGTTTCATTTGCCAGCTAAATCTTGGTAATAACTTGTAATTACCTAACAGCATACTTCCCATACCGTCTGAATTTCATAGAAGTTGCCTTATAATGACTTATTTATTATCTGTTATATAAATGCTTGAAGGTATTTTATTACAATTTTGTTTACGAAAATCTCAAAAAATTGTATTGCCGCTTATCCAATAAATTTTTTTGGTAACAATGACAGTTTTATAATGTGTGTGTTTTGCAGACATTGTATTATGAAAATTCATAATCATCTTGATTTTGTAATTTTCATCTTTATGCTTTCCTTCCGTCCTTATATTTTTTTAAAGTTATTTGTAAAAACTTTTATATTTTATAAATAATAAAACATTAAACAAAGACTTTATGTATATGTCCATATGAAATACATAACAAAGGATCGAAAGAAATAATTCTTAATTCCATTTTCGAAATTTTACCTCTTAACGAAATGTATCCATTACGAATAATTTCTATCTACTTAATTTCAATGTACTTCAAATGTATCGAATTCATTCCTTTGAGAATTCATTATTTATAGAATTAATTTCTTAAAGAGACATTATAAACTTCTTCTTAAAATCCATAACAAAATAGATTAAAAAATTAATTCAAATCTATCTAGTACAAACAGGCTTAAGTAAATTTTTTTTTTAAATTCATTTTGTTAATGATTAAAATCAAAACAAAACTGAATGAAGAAAAAACATTTTAACTCAATTTGTAGTAAATTTAAATTAGCAAAAATTTAATAATTCAACGGTTGAATACATTATGTTATTTCTTAACTTCAAAATTAATTCAATTTAAATAAAAGCTTTTGAATGAAGATTAGATGATGAGATTGGGAATTGATATATGGCACGAAAGGTTGAATTTTTTTAGTCTGTTTTTACACAGAGCAAGTTTACTTGAAGCAAGACTCTTCGATTCTCTTTTAAACATGCTCGTCTTTTTACACACAGCAAGTCTGTGTTCAATTTTATATGTCAAAACCTAATAGACGCCATAGTGAAAATGAGAAAACAAAAGAGACTTGCCAGTACAAGCAAGTGTGTAGCCCTCTTCTTTCTTCTTGTCTCTCTCTCCAATAAACTCAGACTTGCGGCAAGAAAACTTGCCCTGTGTAAAAGCAGACTTATTACGGATTCAGATTTTTGTCAGTTTAGCTCAAAATTAATTAATTAATTAATTAATTCGAAGCTATGATTATAAAAATTAGTTTGTATATGAAATTTGGCTATAACATTCTTAATTTACATTATCATTATATATTTCGGGAATACCTGGGTACCCAGGAATGTAAAAAAAATGTACCTATTCATGGGAATCAAAAATGGTTGGAAAATTAAAAACCATAGTTGTTGTCTACCAATATTTAATTTATTTGAGTATCTCACATTTACACATATTAACGGCTATTAACTCTCGATAAATTTTATGAAAGTATGTATGTATGTGGAAAGGTAAAATATAATTATATAAATCAATAAATTTTTACTTGTTCTACTTTATACGTTATTTAGGTTTATATTTATACATATCAAATAATTAAACGCAATTGTAACAGGTTTTACTAATATAAAATAATCTCATGACCCAAGTTGATACACTAAATATTTTGTTTGTTTGCGTCAGCTAAGTTTATTGTCATTTAAACAAATTTTATTTTAAATTTAATGAAACTGTTACTTTGTAGTAACGCGAAAACAAACATTTTAATTTAACGAACAATTTTAAATATCCACTTTCAGCAAGGTGCTTGCTATCTTCGAAGCTAATATTCGTCCATTCGTATAAGAATGGGGTTATTGTTGTATTGTGATTTAAAAGAAAACATTTTTAAACTTCTATCTATACGGCATACGAATTCGAATGATTTTCTATTCGAATTAGTACGTAATAACCCCCCTAAAGAATAACGATGAATTGTTTTTTTGCAGTATATATGACATTATTTCGACTAAGGCGACAACTTCAGGCGTTGCTTCTGGAAGTCCGAAATTTTTAGCAAACCCTGGCCAAAATTATTTGCACCGAATATGTATTGTTTGTTTTTGGTGAAAACTATGTTTGCTTGGACCTAGACCTCTTCTGTAGTTGCAAATGTTGTGATGTTTTCTGAAATAAATTTATTTAATATACGCTTACATTTTTAAATTATCTCCCTCTTAAATACATGATTTTTCCCGGTGTAATTTTAAGAAAAATTACTGAATTTTATAAGTCATTGAATTATTCTTTAAAAACCACTTATACACGGCCATTGACCACACAGAAAAGATATGTTAACTTTTAATTTATAATTTATGTTATAAAAAAATTAATTAATATGTATATTTTTATGACTTTATTTTAGATTATGATCCAAAAGTGGTGGAACAAAAAGAGCAAGCCCAACCGGCTTGTCTACCGTTGAGCTATGTTTTACGATTTATATCGGATGATGCACGTAAAGAGAGTCCCTTTCTCACCGCAAATGCAGCTGGCGTTGAACTTAAACGCAAGCTGGCGATTAAACATCACAGCTATAGCATGTCTTCATCAAATCGCAGTAATACGCCTACCGGTGAGCTATTGTCAAAATCAAATAACAATTTTATAATAAAATGTTTAGTCATAGAGAAATACACATAAAGGATTTATCTATTTTTTTAGTGTTCTACCGCATTTGTGAAAAAAATTAAATTTTTTATCATATTGAAAATGTTCAAAACAAAATTGCAGTTTTGACATACAAATTTATTAATGATCAGAAATTTAAATATTTTAATTGAGAACATTCGATGGAACTCTATTAATCATCTTATTTCTTTCAATCCGTTGTACTCATATGTATATTCACAATGTTTTTTTGATTATAATTTCTAGGCAGCGAAATGGATGAAGACGAAATGGTTGTTTCTGAGTCAGAGGATAGTAATGATTCCTGGACAACCGAAGAATTTAGCTCTGAATTCATAATGCGCTATGGCAGCAGGTGGGATTGGCTCTCTGCCATCTTTTATTTAATGCTCAAAATGCTTTCTATTAAAAAATTATTTGTAATTATTTTTTCTGTAATTTTTTGTGCATTGTCTTGGGTCATATAAAGGCATTCCGGATCCGGCAGCAATGGCACACCCGGCAATGAAAAACCATTTGCCTGTCCTGTTCCGGGGTGTAAAAAACGTTATAAAAATGTCAATGGCATTAAATATCATTCGAAGAATGGCCATAAAAAGGATGGCAAGTAAGTGTGATAATATACATTGCATATAATAGAACAAAAATAATTACTCTACTAATACAATTTCTTTCCCTAGAGTACGCAAAGGCTATAAATGTCATTGTGGAAAAAGTTATAAGACTGCCCAAGGTTTGAAAAGCCATGCTTTGGTGGCACACAATTCCTCACCCGAGAATGTGTTGGCAACGCAAAATTTGGGTAGTGTGCTGACCTCTACTAGCGGTGGTATACTTATGCAACGCAGTAGCTCACCGTCACAGTCGCTGGGCTCTTTGAGTCCATCTAGTATTAGCAACATGTCTAGCGGTGCAAGTAGTTGTCATGGCAGCGGTGGACATTTCTCAAATAGCAACAGCTCCACAGTTGGTTCTACGGCTTGTTTGGGTCAAGCTATTAATGGAACAACTCTCAATTTACAACCTCAACAGCAGCAGCAGCAATACACTACAACTGCCAATAATCATCAGCAACAAGTTGTTACTGCTGGAGGAGTTTCAAGCGGTGTTACAATACCATCGGCATTAACGGGTTCAATAGCGGCGTCCGCAGCATCAGTAACACACAACACAACGGCAACAGGTAACAGCAACAATTTATTACGCAGCACCATTAATTTGGTGTCATTGAAAACCCATAATGGTGGCAACATCAACCACAATGGTAGTAATGGCAATATTAACAACATTACCGCTACATTGGCTACTACAAAAACAGCGGCGGCCACAAATCTGTTGGCTGCTAATGCAGCAGCTAGTAAAATTTTAAAACTAGCCACTAATGTTGCTGCCGCTGCTGCAAATAATGTCACCACCACTACCACTAGTGGTGCAACGGCAATGGTGGTGGATCAACAGCAGCAACAACAATTTCTTAATAAACAGCAAACGGTTACAGCGACAACACCACCTACTAAGATAACTTTACCAAATTTGGTAAATTTAGGTATTTTAACGCCGGCAACATCGCCAACAAAAACTACACAATCGTTAACATTTACTCAACAACATCATCATCACCAGCAGCAGCAACAAACGCTTACGAATGCTCTGAATAGTTTAACAACAGCAACACATATTATGCAACAGCAAAAGGCGTTGCAAACAAATTCCAATAATTCTTCTACTACTACTACTAACAACAATATTAATCATTTAACAACTACAAATAGAAATAATATATTGCTTGTTGAACAACATCATCAACAACAACTACAAACACAATCTCAATCATCATCATCACAACATCAACAACATCTTCCATTAACTCCCATTAGTCCAAATAGTGTAAGTTTACAACACCAACAACAAAAATCCAATGCTGTTGCTGTAGCAAATGTTTTAAATGCCACCTTACAACAACACAAAAATAAACAGCAGCAACAGCACCAGCAACAACAAATTGTTGGTAGCATACATTTAACGCAAATTACCAGCAATGGCAATGGTAATAAACAACAAACAACACAACATATAACAACAGCTGGCTCCTCCACCTCGCCACCACCATCAAATGTTAACTCACCTAATAGTTCAAATGGTGGTAGTGGTGGCGGTGGCAGCGGTAGTAGTAGTATTGTTTGTTCGCCAACTTCACACAGTTCGTCCTCAGACGTTGTGGCTTTAACTGTTGCCGTTGCTGATGCTGGTGTTGGTCCCATTAGCGAGGAGACGTAGCCTATACTAAAGAAACTTTTAATGCGTCGTAAATTTAAGTAGATTTCACTTATAAATATTATTTCATTTTTCGTTATTTTATAATTTATTTCTTTAAATGTTGCCGTATAATTTGTCCCAACATGACCTACTCCAATTGCAATAAAGTGTCGCAGGATAGATGTACCACTTAGAATAATAGACGCTAGCACGTGATATGATATTAGATAACATGTTTTCTATATTTTAAAACCGCATTTCGTAATTTATCTGTCAGTGTTTATTACCTTTTGTATGTTTCATTAGAAAAGCTTAGGATTATAATAATTTCACACTTACCCATTTCACATGGTATCAGAAAATTAGACATGTGTTGGTACATTAGAAATATGTATGTAGTTATACAGAGTTGGCCAATATCTTAATAACATTTTCAATTGATAATTTAAGCTATTGTTGCTTCTTTTATTTTCGTAATACTAGTTTGAAAGCTATTATAGTATATTAATACAATTTTTAAGAAATTCCTGCACATGTAGTTCTTAAAATAATCACTGCAATCGAACTTATCTCTTCTACATACATAAGGAATTGAATTTTTGTAGTGAAATTAACAGATAACAGATTTAAAAATATAATTTCATCTTTTTCCGCTTAAATCTACTTTTAAAAATTTTTGTTTATCAATGTATTAATTATTATTCATAAATTTTTTGTAAATTCCTAATGAATGTGGTAATTTATCTAAAATCAGGAAATCTATTACTAGAGTCTATAAAATTTGAAAATTAAAAATATTAAGTGGCTCTTTTAATAGTTAAATTAACAAACTAACAAGTAAAATCCTTATTAACAAATTAATACCGTTAAAGTTGCATTTAAAAGCTTTAGTATACGATTTGTAAACAAGCTTAAATAATCTCAAATAATACAATTTATTTAAAAAAAATAACACTACATCATATGTAAAAAATACTACAGTAGACTGCTAGTTTAGATTATTTTCTATTATCATTAGTTTTAGAGTTAATATTGTTTTTTTGTGTGCAATATTTTTTTTATAATTTCAACACACACCTATGTATTATAAATGAAAAGAAAAACCTACTGATCTCCTATATTTTTAAAATATATGCAAACAATATATATATATATATATTTCTACTACATTCGTGATTTCAAAATTTGTATTGTACATTCTTATTAATTTTTATATTTTGAACAAAAACATTACTCTCCTCAAGTATTATTTATTAGGTTTTCTAATTAGTCCTTATATATATAATATGTATAAAAAATTATAAAAGAATTTATTAAATTTAGTTAAACTATATTAAAAAAAAACTAATTATTTAAAACCATTAAAAACGTAAAACTTTCTTTAATCAAATTTATATTTCAATTTAAAAATTAGTAAATTTATTGTTTCCTTAGACAGTTAATCATATGGTTATTATTTTTTTAAGATTATATGTTGAGATTAAACAATTTTTTTGAACTATTTATAATAATACACTACTAATTTATAATTTAATTAGAAGAATATGTTTTTAGCATATTCATTTTGAATTTTTAAATGATTTGTTCTAACATTAGAACAATAAAATCGAAATGGTATCGAGAAATTAGAGTTACTGATAACATGATGATGCGACAAAAGATTTTTAATGTTTCCAATTAGAACCAAAGTTTACTCTGTCTAAAGATATATATATATTCAGAAATATTAGCCGTTCTTTTTAATGCCATTTTGGTATCTTCGAAAGGCAAAAGAAGCGAGAATCAAGCCAAGCGAAACCAAAACTATCTGCGTACGCCTTCACCAAGAGTGGTAAGGGTATATATAAGTTTGTCATTCCGTTTGTAATTTCTATATTTTTCATAAAGTTCATATATATATATATATATTGTGGATCGTTATAGATAGCGGAGTCTGTATAATGAAATCAACTTTTTGAATTCCACAAATAACTTATACATCAACATATTTAAAATAAATTCGGGAAAATAGACCCACTAATGGCTGAAAAATAATCAGAAAAACAATTTTTCAACATTTTTCGAAATTCATTCTGGGTTGAAATTATGAAAAATAATTTAAAAAATTACAAAATTGTACCATGTTAGTAAGATGAACAACTTTTTTCCGAATCTCTTAACGGAATAACACTTAAAAATATAAGTATTGATGATTTAGCTCTTCTTGCAAGAGTCTCAAATGTTTTGTAATTTTGAATCTCTTATGAGTAAAGTATTGGAATTTATTTATATTTTCTCATCAAAATACATTAAATAATCTTGTTATAAGCTATAATGTTTAAGATATATTTCCATAATAAGCTCTAAATTACGAAATTTCGAAAAAATGGTCGAAACTTGAACAAATATTACTTATTTTTTACATATTTAGATCTTCAGTAACCATCGTTTGAGTGGTATTCATACAACCCTGATTTTAACGGGACACTCTAATGTGCATACATACAATATAATTTCGTGCAATATATATATATTTTTTATATCAAATTGTAGAAATATTCAAGAACTACAAATAAACATGCATTTTCTTCGCAAATGTATACAAAAATTACTATTAGTCACGAACATTTTTTTTGAAAATCGTGAGCCCTAAGTTTTCGTTTTCCCTTACTTTGCTCATTTTCCTGTTCGATATTTAAATTAAGGGAAAAAAACTCATAATAGACTCAGGAATTTTTCAAGGTAATAAATTTAATATGTATACTCCTTGAATTAATAAATTTGTTAGATTTATTATTTTTTTAAATATTTAAATTTGTATATCGTATTTTGAAAATTCTCAAAATTTATGAATTCTCTCTTGTGAAAACTACATATCACAAATTTTATATATATATGACTCAGCTGGTTTCAGTAATATGGCAATAGAAAACAAACAATAGAAAATGTCAAAATGGTTGTGGTTTGGAAAGAGTGATAAATATATATCACATTCGTTGCCTATTGAAATTCGTATGTTTTCTCTCGCTCTGTAAACCACAATCCATAGAATAAACGCATAGAACGGAAGGAGAGAGCAATAAAATGGAAAAAGTTACTCTCTTCTCACACATACGGGTGATGCAATAACAAAATACATGCAATACATTCTCATGAATTAGGTTTTTGACAATAGACTTAGGTTTTTGGCTCTCAGTTACCTATCTAGTTGTCATCTATGCCACAATCATTCAAAAGAGGTTATATAACGTCAAAATTAGCACAAGTGTCATTTGTTGCATATCTGAAGTAATCTGTGCTACATATAATCGAATGTGGAGCAAATTTTAGCAATTTGTAAAAATGCTATGTGAAATGGCATTATTTTTTTAAGATTTATATTAAAGTAAACACACACAATTTTTGAACTATTATCTTAGTTATTTTTCTGCTTTAATTTTTTTTTTAAAAATACTTCATTTAAATTTCTATTTTATATTTATTAATTTTTTTTATTTAATTTTTGTTGGCTTTTATAGTTCTCTTTTTTTCTCTTTCATTATTACAGAGTCCTCCTCCTCTCCTTTTAGTGGACAATTGTTAGCCACAGCTATACAACAGCGTAGTCTTTCAACTGCTACTGGTGGCGGTGGTTTTGGTGGTAGTGGTGGTGGAGGCGGCGGCAGTGTTATAAACAACAATGCAAATTGCTTTTATGCAGCTACAGCTCCTGTTACACCATCAGCTAACTTGCCACTCAACGCAAATGCCACTGCTACAGCTACATTATCATCACTACCACCTGCCGCCATATCACCGACATTTATTGAACACAAATATTCGGCAAATACATTTAAAGAAAAATTTTTCGCCAATTTACGACAACAAAATTTAAATAAAACAAAATCGTTGAAAACCAGCAACAGTATTAAGAAAACAGAATATGATGATAGCAATGAAACTAACTCTTTAAGAAGTCTAGATATTGTTGCCACAAATGAAATTGGAATCGGTTGTGGTAATGTTAATAATAGTAATATTGACGGTGGTGGTGGTGTTGAAAACGAAGTTGGTGTTGGTGGTGAAGGTGTTAATAACCGTAACAGTAATAACAATATAAATAATCATCAAACAAATATGTGTTCTACGATACAACAGCAATTATCGGAAAATGTTAAACATAATTTATATAAAAAAACAATAAATTAACGTCTTCTTTGTTTGTTACACATTTTATAACAAAATCTCACCCTACACCCCTACCAAGAACCCCAAACCCCCTTCCCCCCAAACTGATACATGGCTGTGATGTGTGGAATAAAAACAAAACAAACAAAAAAATAAACAAAATAATATTAATATTAGAGAATAAAAGGCTTTAGAAATTTAATGATACGAAAAAAAAGAAAGAAATCAACCATGGAGAGTGAGGAAAAGAGAACCTGAATTTTTCTGTGAATTGCGAAGTGAGAAAAGAGGATTATAAAAGCTGTTTGAATGAATACTTAGTGGAGAAAATGCAAGTTTATTTAACAACAATTTTTTGTTTTATGATTTTTCTTAACTATTTTTTATTGTTTCTATTGTTTTCCTTTATCTTATGTTGTTGAATAATTTATAAAGTAAAAAGGTCATACAAAACAAAAATCACACCATTAATATAACAATCTTTGATGTATAATGAAAATATTTTTTCTAATAATAGATTAAACCTAAATACGCTTATTTCTTAAAAGTAATGCTATTTACATATAAATATCAAAATGGATCAATCAAAATTTGAGATTTACATATTGTTTACATGTTTGATCAGAGTGAAATTTCCATTACATCCTTTTAAAATGTTGAAATTTTTTTTTTTTTGAATTTTCGTGTAAAAATATATATATATATATTTTTTTAAAATTTGTATAACGTTATTGAAAACGAATTAAATTTATTGAAGCGACTAGATAATTTGTTAAACCAGAAACTGATTTTATCGCTTTAATAATGCTGAAAGCAAGTGAACGAATGGAACATTAATTTATCAGTTAAATCCAAATACATACATAATAAATGCAGATATCTATTAAATGTGATTGATCCATTTGTATATGTTTTTTATGTTTTTAGCCAAAAGATAATTTAAATATTCAACATTTTTTTAAATAAATAAAACATAACATAGTTTGGGTTGTGATAATCTTTTTTAAATAAAGTTTAACCTTACACATCCCATTTTTTACTTCAAAAAAAGAAAATCATAACTTTGATGAAGAGAAAAATAACAACCAAGTCCTATAAAAATTATTAAATAAAAAAAAACAAATTTCGAAATGACGAAAAATCATAAAACTCGCCGTAAAGCATGTTTATCCTAAATTATCGAAAATAAAAAATGAATTCTACAACTTTTTATTCAACTAGGCTTAAACCTTCTCAAATAAAAAATTTAAACCTAAATAATATTAGTTACTAACGCTTAAACAAAAAAGGAATATAAATCATTGTCCACATTAATGTTTATATATTGTAAGATTTTTTTTTAGCAAAATATAGTAATATTTGTAAAACCTTATACTAAACAAAACAAAAAAAAAAAAAAAAAAAAAAAAAACAAACAAAAAATCCTATAAAACATAAAAATGTTAAAAAAAACAAACTCTAGTTAAAATTATTTATATGCTATTTCTTTAGCGTAATGTAATAAAATAAATATTAAAATATTTATATAAACATTTTTGAAGATTTATTTTCTTCGCCTAGTCACTATCGTATACATATGTAGTTAAATTAATTTTTTGTAATTATATATACATATAAATATGAAATAAAAAAGAAAACAAAATATAT
Source organism: Calliphora vomitoria (assembly GCA_942486065.2). NCBI lineage: Eukaryota > Metazoa > Arthropoda > Insecta > Diptera > Calliphoridae > Calliphora > Calliphora vomitoria. Next base: position 39,378,240 of record OW818029.2, read on the forward strand.
AAGAACTATATATTTAAATTAAACAAAATTAAAAACTAATAATATTTTTTATTGTTTAAAAAATTGGTTAAAAAAATAAAAGATTTTTAAGAATTGGTTTTAAAAATTTCCGAATACTAGCAAATTTTGAATTACTCAATATACATGTTATTACAAAAATATTAGAAAGCATACCCTTCAAAGACTAAAGTGTTAGAATTTTAATTATTTTTGTTTAGACAGTTTTAGAAAATACCTTTCCGCTGTCACAGGCTATCACGTAATGATACTGTCGAATTTTAGTTATAACCCAGCAAAAACTATACTTACATAGTAATCCAGCAAGTAATATTGCAGCTAAGTAAGAAACACTGGGTCTCGCTTACAAATAAAAATATTAAATACGCAAAAGTTCATTACAAACATGTATAAAAAATGTACATATGTACTCTACTAAATAATATGTGTAGACAACTCATTACAAAGTAATGTATGTAGTAACTAGTTGTAAGAGTAATACAAATCGTTGGTCTTATGTATAAATGCCCTAACTCGCATTTTTTTAATGATTCTAATACAGTTCACACAAATGCACCACGTCACGGTTTTACAAGTTATTGTATAAAAATAGTTACAATTTGATAATAAAGTTTACATAATCTCTTTACCTTCTCCTGTAAATTTAAAATTATTTGAGTTAGGGCCTTTCTACATGAGACCAACGAAATACCTAATGTACATGTATTCTTTTGTGTAATCCTCTTGATTTCTACTTCAAAAACAAAATTTGATACATATTAAAAATGTTTACCAGTACATATTTTCCAATTGTATTTAAAAATTGATAGTTCTGTTATTTATGTATATTAATTTTATCTAAGAAAACCAAATTTTTTTGACATATTGACAAAACTAACATTAGTGAAAGTAAATGGTAATTTTAGATGAATATTTTGTGATACGTTAATTCAAATCGCATATTTGTATGCATATTTCCCTTTTCAGTTATGTGATACAAATCGATAGATTTAAAAACGATTGAATTGAAATAATTCGAATTTTATTTCCTAACAAAATCAAGCCAAGATGACAAATTGTCAGCTTATTATTGTTTTGGCCCACTAACCATTTTTCGGTATTTTGTATGTATTTTTAGGTATCAGCATAATCAAACATAAATCGTACGTTATGTCCACAATTTGAATGCATTTGACCAATCTCTACCAGAATTTCATTCCACCTCTGAATGGGCAAAAAAAAGTGATTTTTTTTATGTTGCTGGTGAAAATATTGGTCTCAGCGTAGGATGCCAACTGGCCCCTAATTGTAGAAAAAAATCTTTAAGAGAAAATAAACGCAGCCAGAACTCGGGGTGAAATGTCCTCGCTAAAACAAACCTACTCACAACACGACATGTTGGTTTAACGTATCGACAGAAATTATAAAGGAAGGTGGTATAATCAACTTGCATCGGATGCACAAAAAGCTTAAGCTGAACATAGAACCAAAGATCTATGCAGTATCGCCAAGCTCAATAGTGAAAATATCCCTACCACCAGACCACTAAGAAATTCCAAAGGCGAAATAACAACATCGCTATGCTTTCCTCTACTTCCTCCAACTACCAAAGTATATGCACCTAGGATTCCCATACTATAAGGCAAGATATTTCTATATAATGCCCTGATATAACAGAAGTTATTCCTAAAAGTCGAACAAGACCCCTGGATGCGACAAAATATAATACAATAACAATCTTATTCAGCATTCGTTATGGCTTGTTTTTACTTTTACTGTTTACTGATCTCAAATCTTAATGATTACTACTTTAAATTTACATATGTATATAAATTTTTATTATTTGTAGTTTTTTATATAGTTAGTAGCTTTTATTAACTATATAAGGCCCTAAGGTGTTGGTTATGTAAATGAAGAATTCATTAAAAAAAAAATATATATCACCTAAAATGCTTAAATGCAGCCAATATATTGCTTCCCCTTATCCTGAACTTCTGAAGTACTCATGAACTAGATCCGAAATGAAGGCCTTATAGTGAACTTTCCCAAAAAAGGCATCATCATCCTTGTTAATAAAGTGATAGCTCAAATTATTAACAGGAGAATTTCAGACACTGTGCTAAGAATCATTCGACCTAAACAAGCTGGCTTCAATAGTCTACGAATAATAACACAGTGATACAAAATATGCAAGGGTTCTCACGTTTGTTTTATTGGAGTCCATAGAGTACGGAAATACTTATAGTTTATCTCGATTTTTATTTTTTTGTTCCAAAAATCATCGAACCATTTTATATTGTCTTCGTCATTGGACCGAAAAAAGCTTATTTGCCAAATTTTATCGAAATATCTCCCCACTATGGTGGTATAGGGTATAAAAAGAAAGCGAAAAAAATATATATTGCCCACAATACTAGACTTTTTCTCTTCTTCAAAAGCTTATGGGTCGATTATGGATGACTACCGAACTTCAGTTGCGTTTTCAGTTGCCTAAATGGTATTACAGATGGCAACTGGCAGCTATCATTTCTGTTGAAAACCTGGCAACCAGTTGCCCTCTGGCAACGCAACTGAAGTTCGGTTTCAATCCCTAATCGACCCATTAATAACTTTTGATTAATTGGACATAAAGGTATTCAGAATATCACATACATTTTGAGAAAACTTTAAGTATAACTGCTTTGTCGTTATTCTCAATACGGAGTTTTTGGAAGAGAGCCAAAACAATAATAAGCTAATGAAATACTGAATAACATGGAATTAAATATACATAGAAGTATTAATGCGAGACAAAAAGCCTAAGTCTTGCAACAACAAAATACATGTAAATCAATGTATTTTGTTGTTGTGTCGACATAAAATTTCTAAGAGAGTAAATACTTTTAATATATTTTAATCTCAGTTGCGCCTCTCGTTCCCTATACCCTATACAAATAATTTAGGCAGAAAGAATACAATTTTAACGAGTGTGAAATATATTTCTCCCTCTTTCAAACCACAACCATTTTGACATTTTCTTTTGCCATATTTCTGAAACCAGTTGATTCATATCTGTGTAATTTGTGCACCCATATATCTATGAATTAACAGGATGTTCAAAACTGTGAAAGAACGACATTAAAAATATATCTTAAGCTAATATTGTTTTTACTACAATAATATAACAACGACACTTGGTGCAACTATGACATTTCAACAGATACTAATTTATCGATTTGCATTAAATACCAAAATCAGTTGATTAAGATATTTTCGCTGTTAGATGTCAAAAAGTTAATTGTTTCATCGAACACATTTCTAATTACATTTAAATTTTTTTGAATGGTTACATTTTTGAAAATGAAAATGCTTTTTCTTAATTCTTTAAAAACACTGTGCTCGAAACTAATTCGAGTATGCTGAATCCAGTAGTACTAACCGTTTTTTTAGGTTAGCTCTTGTTAAACTAAACCATTTTCGAGTTACACGAATATATGTCGTGCAACCTCCTCCATTTTCGAAATAACGGTATATCTCGAATACAAGAGCCGGTTGCCCCGCTTGATAGTTTTTTTAACTAGCACAGTGTAATTTACAAAATGAATTGAACAAAATTAACTTATGCTACATATTTTGTAATGGATTTCCATTAAAGAAAAATTCAATGATTCCCTAAGGAATTAATTCTATAGATAATTAATTTGCAAAGCAAATAATTCAATACGTTTAAAAGAAATCCGGCCTAGGAATTGATCGTAATGAATTCTTTAATGGAATGGTAAAAAGAAAAATTAAATTAAGAATTCTTTCGAACTTTTGTTTAGCTGGTAAATAAATGATCAATATGGCTTTGGTCGAATAAAAAGTTTGTTGGAAAAAGTATATATAAGGAAAATTCTGATTTAAATCGATGTTTTTTTACAAGTAATGGGCATGATTCATTGTAATTTGAAATGTTTTCTAATTTTTATTGTAAAGACTTAATTTAACAAATTATCATTTGGCTGAAGTTATTTGGAAGATATTCCTCTTAATTAAATTGTGTCAAACTACTTGTGGGTATATAAACAAAATATGTTTGGTGGCATGACTTTAAATGAAAATTCATAAAAAATTTAGCATTCTGTTTTTCTGAGATGTGAGAAGGAGTTTTTTGTTTTATTTTGTTAAAATATTTATGTACATATACAAATATGCAAAAAAAATCCACAATTAGAAAACAATAAACGTAAAAACTGGGACCTAAACATTTAAAACAGATTTTTTTAATTGTATCTGTAATACGTTCAAGTGCCATCATCATTTTCAGAGGTAAATTGTACCACAAAAGTATATTTATAATGCTAGTATATTCGATAACTGTTTATGTGTTGAATATGATATAATAATCATCCTTATCGTTGTAGGCGTAAACGTTTATCGCCTACGACAGTATCGTACTAGATTAAATATATAAAATGCAAACTGTCAATAAGGGTGAATATCTTTTGTATTTGCATATTCTTTTCATCTAATAACTCCAATTCTTAAAATTAAAAACAATTGTATACATTCTTATAGGTTTTAATGTTGCTTAAGTGTGTGTGTTCGATATTAAAATATTGTAATTGTTATTGCAAATATAACCTGATTATAACTGTTTATACAATAAATAAAGAATTAAATATTTTAGCCTAGTATAAGTAGGAATCTTTAATAAAATTTCATTTCATTAACAAACACAAATCATTTCATTCAGGCCTGTTTTTAAAATCTAATCATAATCAGCCCAATTATGAATAAAAATTCCCCGGGAGTTTTTTCTCTTTTCCTATTCAAATTCAATGTTAAAAATAAGAAAAGGGAAAAAACTTCCGGTGAATTTTTATTCATAATTGGGCTGAATATTAAATTTTATTCGTTTATCTTAGTTGTATTCTCTAATTATTTTTTTTATAGAAAATCTAATTGAGACAATTAGAGCGTGTTTTAGACTTGAAGATCAAATAATCTTATTATTAGATTAATTAATCTAAAAATAAGTATCATCTAACGTTAACTCACTTTCAGCTGTTTGTAGTTTGGTATTTTTGGTATTGGCAGGCACATTAATAAAACTAGCAAGTAAAGGATAAATTTCCATTTAATCGCAGATCTTCAAGTCAAAAATCTGCCTTTAGAGAGTTACTCCACTAAAAAATCGGTAGGACTCAAAATTAATACATTTTTCCAAAATTATTTTTGTTAATAACTTATTTTTTTACAAAATTTAATTCAAATAAAATATTAACAAAAGATATAAAGAAATATTTCATATAAGAAGACTGCTGTTTTGTTCGTAATTATTATGTATTATATAAATGCATATAATAATGTAATATATTGTAAACAAAATAATAAATTTAATAAAAACTGTTATAGAAATAATAACAAATTTAAGATATAAAATAGTTTATATTTATTAAATCATATAAATGGACTACCACTACGACTTTTACATATTCACATCTAAACAATAATTTAAATGAAAAAACATACACTACCTAATATATTATATGTTCATATTGTTTTAATATTTGGCAAAATAAACAATTCAGCAAATAATTATTTTATCGTTTTCATGACTTTTGTAAGAGCAAATAACGCCAATCAAATTAATAATCAGCTATGTTTTTGAAATCAATAGGTTTTAAAACGATCGATTTGAAAGATTGTGATGAGTGAGTTATTATTTCCTTCCAAAATACAGCCTAGATGAGAAATATCAAGTAATTTAAAATAATTTTAACAACACACAAAATCAAAGTAATTAATTCATCACAACCTTTTTCGGCTTATAAATGTTTATTTCGTAAAATATTTGAATTTGTGAACATAATTTATTTATGATACTACTGAATCTGTGTACATTAAAATGTTGAGTGTTAACCATACCAGAAAGTTAGGAGCTCATTAGTTAGACTAAATATTGTACTTATGAATAAGGTTGTAAAGATCTGCAATGACTTCCAAATTATTATTTTTGCCATATTCAAGATTTGCGAATTGGTTAGATTCACTTTAAACTTGTTCAATTTCTTAAAAAAGTTTTCACCCTGAACTAATAAAGTGCTAGGACTTTTGAAATACTATATGTACATCCATAGCTAATATTCAAAATATTACAACTCGAATTTTGGTTTAAATTAGTTTTTGAGAACACTAACTCTACGTCCGATGTATATTAAAAATCATAAAATAAACTTTTGAAATTTTTACATAAATTTTGAAATCAAAGTAGACATTTTTCGAAGAATTAATTTAAATTTAATTGAATTAAATTTATCTCACATCTTATTAAATCTTAAAAATTAAAATTCAATAGTTAGTTTTTCAAATAGGAAATATATGTCTTAGGTTTTATACTAAATATATCAAACAAGGAAAAACTCTATTAGTTCCACAATTAGTTCTATTAGTTCTAGAACGCATGAATATAGCCAGTACCTGTTCACTTGCGCAAAATGTTCACATAACTCTTTTTTTTTCAAAATCATTTTAAATTTTGTTTTGTGCACAATCTGGCTTATTCATTCTTATAATCCCAAATTCCAATCAATTTATAGTTTCTGCAATATATTGGGAGGAAATAACGTAATTAAATCGATTATTGCAGATCCCATTATTTGTGTGCGTACACTAACTAATTATTACACCTTTTAAGCAAAAATCTTCTTCTGGTACATATTAGGATGCTGGATATCTAAATGATGTATTTTTATATTAAATTTAAATAAAATAGAGAAAAATGTTTTTAAAATCCATCCAATTGACCTTATTAATTAGATAATTTTATGGTAAGCAATATGATGCACGTACACGCCCTTCGCAGGAAATCTGGCTTGGATGGATATTAAAAACGTTTTTATCTGTTTTTATTTAAAGTTTTCCGCCTCTATTAAAACACCCTTATTTCGAAGCGACATTTATTTAAGACAGAGTTGACTATTACGTGAAAAAACATTGTTATTTGACTGAAAATTAATAACATAAAGGTATTGGTTAAACTCTTTTTTAATTATTTCAATATAATTTACACATAGTTTTTTGTTAACTCCTAAACCAATGGAGATATTCCAAAAGTGTTTTCAGATTGTGGAATAAAAAAAATAAACACAGCTCCTTTTGTATGCGCAGCGACGATGTATATTCTAGGTCGTTATAGATAGCGGATACGATATATCCAGATCCGCGTGTCTGTCGAAACCAAGATAACCGCTATAGTGCCGGTTCGATTGCTATTTAAATTAACGCCATACAAATTCGGACCCACAATGGTTCAAAATCGGGAAAAATATGTTTTATCCATCATCCACAAACATTTTTTCAAAATAATTTTTTTCCATTAAATATTTTTTTCAACAAAAAAAATATTTCAATTTTTTTACTTCGGTACAGGCTATATAAAATTCGGCACAGACGAATATAGCTAAATTGTTATATATATGTGTTAAATAGCAAAACATTTGTGTTGATTTTTACAAAAATCAACTGTTAAAACTTTTTCAAAACTTATGTGTCAATTTCTTTATATCATTTAAATTATTCAGACAAATCTTATTCAAATTATTAATTTTGTTCGAGCTAACGAAAAATCTAATCACCTTAATATGTGTACACAATATATGTATGCGTTAAAAATAAATACACTCAACTATTTTAAATATAAATTTAGTAACTGAAAATCAGTCATTTGATAAATATATATATATAAACATTTAGTTGTGTATTTAAATTTTAAATTCAAAAATATTTTATTGTGTATTTCTATGTTTTGTATGTGTGTTTACTTTTGACACTGTCTAAATAAAAATATACATACACTTTACATACATATACATATAAGAATGTAAGTAAGTTAACTTATTTACTTCGACTGCATGTTGTTTTTTATAAAAATTGTGTTTGAAATCAGGAATAATTAAATAAATATTTGTAAAAATAAACATTTTATAAAGAAAAAAAAAAAAAATAATAATAATAATATATATACATATATTTAAAAATTATAATAACGATCTAGTAAAATTATTTTCTTTATTGCTTTTTTGTGATCTACTCTACATATACATTCAAAACAAATGATAATATAATATAAATCATTATATAATTAAAATAAATATTAAAAATATATGGATTATTTAATAAACAAATCCTATAATACATAAACAATTGCCTTTTTATTATTATTAAATTTTGTACGAGTAAATATTTTGAAAAGAAAAATATATGCTACAGGTAACAACTACTCATTTGCCAAAAGTTTGATAGAATCAATTCTTGATTTAACTAATGAGCATTACCAAAAATGTATTACTAGCTGATGAAGAAATATGCAAATCCACGAATATGGTGTAAGTATAAACACAGTTTTTGGTGTAAATATAATTTATATATTTGTTTAAAAGTTGATGATTATTTTGCTTATAATTTTCAAATATGTATCTCAAATATTTGCTTTATTTTTTAGAAGCCAATATAGTAATACATACATTAATTTTATCTAATTGCTGATGGTTGCCTAGCATAGTCGATTTTTGCTGAAGTACATACAAAGTATTGAGATCACGTTGTTCAAATGCTGTATCAATAGCTTCTTCGTAAAGTCTAAATATTTATAAGTTTATAAGTAAATATAAGGTAGTATTGACAAAAAAAAAAAAAAAACTTACTCTGCTCTGATATACCAATGTGATTTACGATCATCACGACATTTGAGTATAAATTTACGTGCTTCAGTTAAATTGTTCTGTTTAAGACAAACTTCTACAAATGGTTCATATCCAATGGGACTCTTTTTACTTTTGGCAAATTTTTCCAACTCAATCCAATTGTGTTTACTGGATAAGCTTAGTATGCGTAACCACCAAAATCTAAAACGGAGAGTTACCATGACAACCTTTTCATTTCATTTATTATCACAATTCAGTAATGTAAAGCCATAATAATGGCCAAAATAACAATATTTTACTATTTAAAATATTATTCAAAATTACCTTCGGTCCGGAACTTTAAAATCGCTTTTAATTTTTTCAGCTTCTTTAAGTTCTCCCAACTCTAACAGTTTTTCTATTGTATCATGTATCGATAAACCATGGAATGTAATTTGGCCAAAAATCTTAGTATATCTGCATTAATAAAAACATTGACATTAGTAAATATTATAAAAATAAAACGTAGATGAAAAAAAACGTACTTGGTTGTTAAAGCCTTTTGTAATTTCATTAGTTTACTTGTGTCTGAACAGAGTTCAGCTTCTACATTTCGACGGCCTTGTGTATAACTGTTTGCTATAATTGATAGATTGGATTCTAAAGTTTCACTTTCGAGAGCATTTCGAAAGTGATATTCGGCAATTGATTTATGATCATCTTCGGTATTGTAAATATCGTACAAAGCAGTGCGACTCCACTCATTCATCATTTTTTTATAAATATTTAATGCCATTGGATACTCGCGTATGATCATCTGAAAATCAACATTAAATTTATATGTACATTATTATTATCAATCATAAAAAACTCTTAATTTTTTTTTTAAAGAAGTATGTACTTAATTTTAATGAATTTTCTTTTATTGTAATTTACTTGTTTACTCACATGAAAATTTGTAAGCATCATTTTCTTTTTAATCTCCAACAATATAGTAGCCACCAATTCGGTGTCGCCCGACTGTGTAGCGCTTTGAACAGCACGATCATATTTTCCCAATTTTAACAATAAAGGAACTTGCAAAGATGCTCTGGGTTCCAACTCCAATAACTGAAATTAAAATAAGTATAACTACACATATGTATATACGAGTTTAAAATCAATGTACTGACTTTAATAGCTAACTCATCACGTCCAGCTGCATGCGCTTTTTCTGCTATGTTGCAAAATGATATACCTTCAACGGAAGGATTTTTAAATTTTTCCGTTATTTTACGAGCAACTTCATGATCGTCTAAAGAATGTAATTATAACATATTATACATACATGTACTACTATTCGAATAAAACTTTATTTATATGTACATACTCTTGTCGTTTATGACTTTATGATATGCCCAATGTTCTAATATCCACGATTCTGGCAATTTCAAATGTTTTGCAACTTGTATAGCAATAGCGTAGTGTTTTCGAAATACTAAACGTCCTAAAATAACATCTGGTTTTAAATGTAAAAATCTATAAATAAATTAATAATCAATATTTATATGTTCTGCATGCCAATCAAATGAAAAATATACATATATATATTTAAAATATACTGACTGTTTAATGGTTAAAGGCATGGCTATTTTGGGATGTCTCAAGCCATTTAAAACTCTTAAAATTCGTAGCATTTTGATATATTCATTTGGATTATGTGAATTCACAAACCCTTTTCCAAAGTAAGCCGTCTACAAAAAAAAAAAAAAATTATAGATCAGATTACATTTGCTGAAATGAAAACAATCTTACCCTCATTAAACATTTTTGTGTTTCTGTACAAAACTCATAACCAGCCGCTTCTATACACTCATCTACAGCTTCATTCATACGATCACGAAAAAGACTTAAGTATTCGTCTGACTGATGAGATTTTTCTTGGAATTTTTTCTGAGCCTCAAATAGAAAACTTGATGGTTCTTGACTATTGATGGCAAAAATATTCTGTACGCATTTTGGTAATTTTTGTATCAATTCATGAGTATTATTTGTTAATACGCGAACGCCGTCCATTTCTGCAACCAAAAAAATTGCCGGATCATAGCTAAAAAGATTTTTGTCACCATTGCGATTGACAACCAATAAAAAGGAATTATATGCAATAACGACAGCATCAGACTGTGAGTTGTCAACATTCATAATCCATTCGATTTGTTTTGGCATGTCTTTGCGTCCAGTATCAAACTCACAATATTTCTGTTTCATATCAACGCTACCCATCCATAAAAGTCCATTATTGGTATATAAAGCCAAATTTTGATGATTATAGGATACGGACATTAAAATGATGCGTTCGAAGGGCTTATCGATTAAATTACGTGTTATTGAACCTACAGATTCTCCCAAAAATAATTTAATGACTTCACGATCTCTTCCCAAGAGGCAGTAACTGTTGCGTTCTTCTGTCACAATTTCCCAGCAACTGCAATCTGATAGTGATTCTGCAAATATTTTATAAAGATACATAAGACTTTCGATGAATTAACCAAAAGATGAAAATTACTGCGAATTTGTTGTTGTTTGATTTTTTTCTATACCAATTTGTTCAAACATTTTGTTGTTTCGTTTTACCAAATGAGACCATAAAAATTTTTATGATACTGTTTGATATTTAATATTTCAAGTTAATTATTTATTGTAAACTAAAAAAGCGTCTTTACAAGGCTGAGTATAAAAAGAGAATAAGAAAATAAAAGAATAATTCAAAAGTGTTAACGGCGTTCACATTGTTCAGAGTTGCCAATCATTCCAAAATACCAACACTCCTTCTCAATGTGAATGTCGTTTTACAAAAATCATTTTTTATACAAATTTCATTAATTTCGTAAAATATAAATGTTTCGTCTTCGACAGATTCTTGGTAAGAATATCCGCAATCATATCCGCTGTTGGACAGTATCTTAAGGTCATCTCCTTATTTTTTACAACTTCGCGTACATGGTGGAACCTTATGTCAATATGTTTTGTCCTCTTGTGGTAGACTGGATTCGTTGCAAGTTTCTCCGCACTTTGGTTATCAATATTTAATACAAACGATTCACCAGATGAATAACCTATCTCCATCAAAAGCCTTCGCAGAAATATTGCCTCTTTAGCAGCATCGGACATGGCCATATATTCGGCCTCTGTGCTACTTAGAGCCACGCAAGATTGCTTCCTGGATTCCCAGGATACAGGACAATCACCAACAAAAAATATGAAGCCGGTAAACGACTTACGGTCTAGGGCATTACCACCCCAATCAGCATCTACGTACCCGTTCATTGAATTCTCACCAACTTGATATGTAATTTTCCTATCAATTGTACCACGAAGATAACGCAAAATACGCTTAGCTGCTTGCATATGCTCAACATGAGGGTTTGAATTCCTTTGTGCCAATATCGATACGGAGTGTAGTATGTCTGGTCTCGTTGTAATAGCCAAATACATAAGCGCCCCAATTATAGACTGATAGTCATGTTTGTCCATTAACTCGCACTCATCCATGGAACAGCTTACTTGGTAATTCGCTTCAAGTGGAGTTGCTATTGGCTTACAATTTTCCATACCATACTCCTTAAGTAGTTCCCTTATGTACTGTGAGTGACACAGAGTAATTGTGCCAGTGCCACCTTCTCGATCAATCTCCATTCCAAGATAGTGGTGCAATGGACCCTTGTCAGTCACAGGAAAGTTCCTTGCCAACAACTCCTTCACCTTCAAAACTTGGGCTTCTTCCTTACAACCAATTAGAAGGTCATCAACATAAACAGCAACAATGACTAGCTGATCATTAAATGAAGCCATATACAAGCAAGGCTCATTTTTACTTTGTTCAAAACCGATTTGTTTCAGCACCAGATCCAGCCTATCGTTCCACTCCTTGCCGGATTGTTTAAGACCATAAATTGCCTTGTGTAGTTTCAGAACCTTATCCGGATTTGCGTGGTCTACGAATCTTTCTGGCTGCCGCATATATATTTCGCTATTCAGGTATGCTGAACTGACATCTATTTGATGCAAATACATCTTCCATTGTACAGCCAACGCCAACACCAAACGTATTGTTGAGTATCTTACCACGGGTGAGAAGGTTTCGTTGTAGTCTATACCAAATCTCTGACTGCAACCCTTAGCCACGAGCCTGGCCTTAAAACGCTCAACTTGACCATGTTAATTTCGCTTAATAGCGTACACCCATTTGGAATTTATAGCCTTAGCCCCAGGAGGTAGATCAACTAAAGACCAGGTGGCATTCTTGTTCAATGACTGCATTTCCAAACGCATTGACTCGTACCATTCCTTTCTGTTTGAACCATTTATTGCCTCTTCTACAGTTGTCGGTACATTTTCCTCGACCATGTTGTTTAACACCTGTTGCTTACGTGGTCTACCTCTTTTTCCAGTTCCTATAATTCTTGGCCTCCCACGGGTTACAGTAGTATTCTCCTTCTGACTATTGTTTACTATATCGCTTTCAGTTTCCACCTCTTCGGCAGCCTCAAAACCAGTAAAGTCATCGATGTCATCAGAATCTGTATCCTCGTATACTATGCTTTCGGAACTCATGTCTGCAGAAGTATCGTTAACATCATCGATTACATGCGGTCGTTCACAATTATTAATTTCAACAACATAATCGTCAGCAATTTTTGAAATTTGTTCATCACTCTTCCCAGTAATATCCTCCTCAAACAAAACATCACGGCGTTCAACTATCTTCCGGCTATTGTCATCATATAAGCGATAAGCCTTGGCCACTTGAGAATATCCAACCATGACAAAACTTTGTCCCTTGGCCTTGAATTTGTTGGTCCCAGCTTTGTTGAATGCTACTGCATACGAACCAAATGTTCTTAGATGGTGTACGTTTGGCTTTCTACCAAACCAGACTTCATAAGGCGTCTTATCACCTAATATTTTAGTCGGACATCTGTTTCGCAAATATGCCGCTGTGTTTATCGCCTCGGCCCACAAACTTTGTTGGACACCACCATAGATCATCATTGATCGAGCCATCTCAACCAATGTACGATTTGCCCTCTCGGATATGCCATACTGTTGCGGGGTGTAGGGTACTGTGAGCTGCCTAGCTATGCCTTCGCCTTCGAGGAATGAATTAAACTCATTGTTGACAAATTCACGCCCATTGTCACTTCTAATTGCCTTAATCTTCTGGCCGGTCTGCTTCTCTACATGTTGTTTGAATATCTTGAACTTTTTCAATACATCGCCCTTGGTTCCAATAAAATAAACAAATATTCGCCTAGAATAATCATCTATGAACGTGACGAAATATCTGGAACCACCTAGCGAGTTCACCTTGAATGGCCCGCACACGTCACTATGAATAAGTTCCAACATGTTTTGCGTTCTTGTCCCGGACTCGTGTGGAAAAGGAATTACGTGGATTTTGCCCAACATGCACGTTCTGCATTGTTATGTAGTATTAGAATTCTACAAATCCATTCCTAATACCATTGTCTTGTTGGACATATCACACAATGATTTGAAATTAACGTGGCCAAATCGATTATGCCACATTTGACTCAAATTACCAGACGCAAACAGTCTTTCAGTCCTGCCCCTCGTTAGGAATAGATTATCATGTTTCTCAGCCTCGAGTACTACCGTGCCATCTGATCGTTGCAAAATTGCAGATGTTGAATCAAATTTCACCACTAAACCTTTTTCAACAACACGGCTTACTGATATAAAGTTCATGTGTAGTTCCGGGGAAAAAAGAACATTTTGGAATTTAATTTTTAAACCGTCATTATTTTTAATTTCTACATCACCTTTTCCTTTTGCGACAATTTGTTTGTCGCCAGCCAAAGAAATGTCTTCATCGCGTTCTACGAAATTTGTGAACATCTCTCTGCTGCAACACATGTGCGCAGTCGCACCGCTGTCGACGCACTCAGTTTGTTTCATTATGTTCGTGTTTGACAATTGTTTTGCGTGTAGTAACTGGGGTTGTTTCTTGTCTTTATCACACTTGTTTGCAAAATGTCCCGTTTGACCGCAGTTGAAACACTTCCCCTTAAATTTGCCTTTAGAGAATTTTTGTGATTTACTTTTCTCTCTCTGAGAACTCCTCATATTATATGCTAGCTGTGGGTGTGTACTCGTTGATGCTCCATCTCTCTCATTTTTCTCCTTGTGTCGGTTGCCTTCTTCTAAAATTTTCTGCCTAACGGTAGATAAAACTGGCAGGTTGTCTCGTGTCTCGATGGCAACAACAAAATGCTCAAATTCCTCAGGCAAGCTGGATAGCAACATAATTACCAATAATTTATCTTGGATGACAATACCAGTTTCTGCGAGTTTTTCAGCCAGCTCAGTAAACTCATTTATATGTTTACTTACATTAGCACCCTCAGACATCGTAAGATTCAACAGCCTTTTGTATAACGACACCTTCTGGATAGGCCCCTTAGGTTTGTGTGTCCCCTCTAGCCGCAACCAGGCTTCATTGGATGTGGAACAATTCTTTATCACGTTTAACTGATTGGGTTGCACTGATAACGTTATTGAAGCCAGTGCCCGTTCATCGTTTTCGTCCCAAAGTTCCTTTGCCTTATCATCTAAAGCTGATTCCTTCTTTTGGCTACCGTTCACAATTTTCCAATGACCACCGTGTACAAGGACGCTGCGCATTTGCACACACCAGCTGTCATAATTGTCGTTATCCAATTTTCCAATTTGGTATAATGACGACATAATTGAAAACACCTTTTTCTTCTTAACACTTGCTCATTAAATATTTACTTTAATAATTGTCCACTTTACCCGGACTATGTCCTGGGCCCATAACCTGTTTGATATTTAATATTTCAAGTTAATTATTTATTGTAAACTAAAAAAGCGTCTTTATAAGGCTGAGTATAAAAAGAGAATAAGAAAATAAAAGAATAATTCAAAAGTGTTAAAGGCGTTCACATTGTTCAGAGTTGCCAATCATTCCAAAATACCAACAGATACCATGGTGGAAATGAAAACAATGTGTTTTTATATCCTTCACGAATTCCTCGATTTTTGTCCCGTTTACCATGAGTGGCAAGAGTATATATAATTTTGTCATTCCGTTTGTAATTTCTCATTTGAGAACCCCAACTTTAGAAGACATAGAAACATAATCCATACATTAATATATCTGCTAAAGACCCAGTTCGGTTGATATTTAAATTCGAGAAAACGACCTCGTTTTTTACCTATGTTTTTATCTATATCTGGATTACTAAGTCATTAATATACACAATATGGATATCTAATGATAGATATTTCAAAGTCCTTTCCAACGACATTTATAACGCCGTAGTATTTGGACGCACAATGAGTCAAAAGCGGGGAAAATATTTTTTAAACCGATTTTTTTACCACAATTTTTGTTTGTTTTTCAGCCCTATTTTTTTATACAAATACAATTTTTTCTGCAATATAGCTTACTTACTTGTTTTACCTATTTGTTGTCTATATATGGATTTTTGATCTAATAGTAGACATTTCAAAGACCTTACCAACGACATATACGCCACAGAAATTCGGAACGACAATGGCAATATCGGGAAAAATATTTTTTAACACGATTTTGTCACCAAAAAATGTTTTTCACTCAAATTTTTGCATACTTAATGTAAATACGAATAGTCACCTAAAATGCAAAATAACGTAACATCACTTTTCATAAGTTTATAGGATATGGAAAAAACTATTAAAATTTAAACTACTTGAGATATTAAAACAAAATTTTTAAATCTAAATTACAAAGAAACTAGAAACATATTTTATGAAAAAATACATATTTAAAGTTAGTATTCGACCAATACTTTTATACGCTTTCCCAATTTGGTTTAGTATATCTCCAACTTTTATGAAAAAATTGGAAATATTTGAAACACATATATTACGAAAATGTATAGAAAAGAATTATAAAACGCGTTTAAAAAGATTTTCAAATCGTTTTATTTATGATAAGGCTTTAATAATGCCTCTCTCCAATTATGCACTTAATACAATGAAACGATTTATTGATAAATTTACAGATTTTGAAGGTAATATAATGAAGGATGTATTATCTAGTGAAATATAATTTAACTGGACAAATACAAATTATCTTTCTGCAATTGGTATTTTGCGGGAGCAACTGCAGAATATTTTTGATAGTAATCGTAATCAATAATAAAATCAATTTCGAATTTTATGATGATACGTTGTTTTGCATTTTAGGTGACGATATATAATATTTTTGCTTACTTGGAATCTCTGGTAAGAGCCGTGAACGATAATCTTTCATATTATTCAGCTTTAAAAATACACGTCCATTTGTGGTCATAACGGCCACTCCAGTTCCAGTTGATGATTGAAATATTTTAGCATCGACTATTTTGGTTAAACCAGCTTCTTGACCCATACTGTAGGAATCTTTTTCATTTCCAAACATATCGTAAATAAAAACTAAAGCATCATCCTGTACACAAATCAACTCTTCCGTATCTGACCAACCCATTGAAATCAGCTTACCATGATTCCACTAAAATTATGAGAAAAATTAATAAAAACAAATATAAATTTCTAAAAACTTGCCCATATTTTTCCCAGTTCTTGTCCAACTGTATCAAATATCCGTATAACTGGTTTAGCTGTTCCTTTAATGGGGACAATCTGATTAGGGTCTCTTGTCACCGCCAAAGGTCCGCCATACGGAGCACATACTACTTTCATATATTCCAAATCCAAATCTAATGGCCATTCTGGTGTGTGTAAATCCAATTTTCTATATCGTAGTGGTTATTTAAAAATGGGTGTTAAACGTAACAATTTTCTTTAGTTTTATCTTTTTTTGTAATTACCTGTAAGTGGTGGGTCTTAAAACGAACCAATCACCAGTATTATACATAATCGGCATTATTATTTTTAAATATTTTAAACTTTTGTTAAATGTTTATTTTTTCACCAACTCAAAGTGTATTTTGTTGCATTTTTTGCAAACAAAATAAATTATGACAGTATAAACAGAGAATCAAGGCGAATTCATACAAGGTGTTGGCAGTTCTACAAAAACAACAATTGGTCTTAACAAATGTCAAAAAACAGAAATGAATAATTAAACAAATATGGATTAAAACTTTAAATAGTGTCAAAGTATATTTATACAAGTACATGCAAAGTATATTTATACAATACTTTGAATAGTGTAGATATTTGAATAATGGAGGTTCAACTTATTTATGTAAAAAATAAATATTTTGTTAATAAGCATATAATATGTAGATATTGAAATGTAAAAACAAGCTTTGACAGAGGTTAGAACTAAACAAGCGAAAAAAATAATCAGCTGATTAACAGGCTCCACCTCGTATTAATTTGCCTTGCAGAGAATAATGTGAAATGAGTAAAAAGAAAAGGTGATGGCAGTTGTACAAAAAAAATGTAAGAAAATTGAACTTAAAAATGAACATATTGTGGTGGTTTATGTAAATAAATATTTTGTTAATTATCATATAATAGATTCTGAAATATAAAAACAAGCTTTGAGAGGCACTAAAATCAAAGAAGCGAAAAAAGTAATCAGTTATTTGACTGATTCCACCTTATATAAATTCGCCTTGGATCAGCTGTAGCACCATTTATGAAATTAGTAGAGATTTTGGATAACAAAAGGTGCTGCCATACAAAAGCATTTTTCACATATTAAATATTGGAGATTTCGGATAACAATAAGTTTTGCCAAATTACGGATTTTTTCCTATTTAAAAAAAATCTGACTATAAAAACTATACAATAAAAAAATAAAACAAATAAATAAAACAGTTATACTATTCGAGGTACAGCCAAGATCTGAAAACAGAATTTCTTATTGAACACGGTTTTTATAGTATTTTTCTCCAAAAAAAATTAGTTTTCGACCTATTTAGATTTTTTAAAAAGCCGATTTAAAAAAATAATTTATTTGTATACGCGTTGCCATATTGGCATTAAAGGGTAAATCCAAGGCGAATTCATACAAGGTGGTGGCAGTTCTACAAAAACAACAATTGGTCTTAACAAATGTCAAAAAACTAAAATTAAAAATTAAACAAATATGTATTAAAACTTAATATTGTGTAGATAATTGAATAGTGAGGGCTTTACTTATTTATGTAAAAAATAAATATTTTGTTAATAAGCTTAGAATATGTATATATTTAAATATAAACAAAAGCTTTGACAACTGTTAGAACCAAAAAGCGAAAAAAAAAGTTATCAGCTGATTGACCGACTCCACCTTGTATAAATTCGCCTTGGGTAAATCCCTACTTTTTATGCCACCAAGCACTAGACGTATTCATTATAGGATGGTGTCGAAGGCATCTGCTTATTTTTTTCTTCACTTGTTTAGAGCCTAGAACACTCAAATTCACTAGTGTTTATTGTTGCGAATACTACAACAAACATAAAAGCAACTAAAACAACAGGTAAACTTTGACAGTTACAGCCAACATAAACAAAAACAAATTGCATGTAGTTTTTGTAAATGTTGTATTTTTAGTAGAATCGCTCCCACCTTAAATTGAATTCGCCTTGACCAAGCAGTAAAACATGTGTCATAATTTACCGAATAGTATTTATTCAACGACACGTTTAGCATTGCAGTCATTCTTTAAAGGAAATTGCAGTGCATTGTTTGATTTAAATAAATAAATAAACTGGGAACATGAGTGATAATCAAATTGCAGTGGCTGAAGGCGTTGATGCCTTAACTCTCAATCCTAATGAAATAGAAGAGACTGCAACGGGTGTTGAGGTTACTGTTAACGATGAAGAAAATGATATTGTCGATCCATGGAATGTGGCTAGTAGCAGTGCTACTGGAATAGATTATGAGAAATTAATAAGTAAGCTAAAAAAATAGCGTTTTCCTAGTATTGTTTTCTTATTGATTTAACATTTTCTAGAACGCTTCGGTTCCTCCAGAATTGATGATGAACTTATAGCTCGTATTGAAAAGATAAGTGGAAATCCTGCTCATCATTTGATACGACGCGGTATATTCTTTTCACACCGTGAACTAAATACTATCTTAACATTGAAGGAACAAGGAAAACCCTTTTACTTGTATACCGGTCGTGGTCCTAGTTCGGAATCTTTGCATTTGGGTCATTTGATACCATTTATAATGACAAGGTAAGTTAGGTCTTTTCATTTATAATTTTGGTATTCTTAATAATTTCTATTCAATTATTTAACTGCAGATATCTTCAAGAAACATTTGATGTACCTTTGGTAATTCAAATGTCTGATGACGAGAAAACTTTATGGAAAGATTTGAAAGTAGAAGATGCAATTAAATTGGCTCATGAGAATGCTAAAGATATCATTGCTATGGGATTTGATGCAGAGAAGACATTTATATTTAATAACTTAACATTTATGGGGTAAGTATAGGTTGAAAACGCGACTATTATAAAGTTTATTAGTTTTTTTAATTTAAACGGCATCAGTATTAGTATATATTAAATTTTCAGTAAATCTTAAAGGGGGTTTAATTTAGCATTGTAATTATAAATTACATATCGTTATCAAAAATGCAAACGTTCCTAACAGCAACAGCTTAGGGTTTTTATTGATTTCTGTTTTTCTTATATAAGATTCAGTATAGCCGATTGTTCTTTGAATTTAGGGTTTTATGAATAACTGTTTTTTGTGAAACACGAGTTTCTGAAATAAAATAGATTAAGCATTATTATTACTTATATATCTTTACTACATTTATCAGTGTTTTTGTAGTTATTTCATGCTAATTTGCTATATTTTTAATATTTGATGCTTTAAAATTTTCTAATTATTATTTTAGATGACGATATGTATGTATGTATATTTAAACTTGCGTTTGCATAGAAATAACGATGTAGCTTTTAATTTTACAACAAATGCTAGAGGGGAATTTCCTTTATTTTTTATACTAGATATGATGAAATAAACATTTATTCTTTGTTGCATGGTTATTTCCCCAACTAAATAAATTGCAAAGTTATTAGAACAAAGTGAACAAATATTACCAAGTTTTATCGTCATTGTATAAAAAACGCAATAAAATGTATATAAAAAGAAAAAATCTTTTGATGTTATCTTCTCAATTTTATTGTTGTAATTTTTTAATAAATAATAAGGTATAAGTAATTTTCAATAACGTTAAAAAAATAGCGATGTTAATTATTAGAAAAATGAGCAAATAACTTAACTTCTGTAATTTTGGAGTTACTTAGTAAAACTTGGTATTACATGTCATCTATGTACATTAGGGCCATAACTTTTTTAAATTTTTTGCAAATATCGAAATTGGCATAGCATAGTCGAATACACCATTGAAAGTTATTTAAAAAAATGGTTGGAGATAATTTATTAATTTTTTTTATATCCGAAAAACGCAGTTATTTTTTATCAATATATCAACCGGGCTCGAATCTATATATGTATATAAAATTATAACGTGAAAGAATTCACTGTTTTACTATAAAAAAAATTAGAGAAATTCCAAAATGACCCGAAAAAATTCTATCGTAAATAACACAACATTTGGTGCTAGGGCCAACATTGGTTATCGTCCTAATGCACATAGATACTTGCTTATTTTTCTAATAATTAACTTCGCCATTTATTTTATTGGGGGAATAACAGTATGATAAATAGACAACAACCATTTATTAAAAAATAACAATAAAATGTTATTGAAAATTGCTTATATCTTATTCCAAATTTTACCAAAAAATTGAGAAGATAACATCAAAAGATTTTTTTCTTTTAGTATACATTTTATTGGGTTTTTTTATACAATGACGATAAAATAAATATTTGTTTAAATTGTTCTAATAACTTCGCAATTTACTTAGTTGGGGAAATAACCATATAATATAAACAAAGAATAAATATTTATTTCATCATACCCAATAAAAAAAATAAAGGAAATTTCCCTCTAGCATTTGTTGTAAAATAAAAAGCAATATCGTTAGTACTATGCAAACGAAAGTTTAAATATACACACATATCGTCATCTAAATAAAAATCATTCTGTATTAGAAGATTTTAAAGCATAAAATATTAATAATATAGAAAATTATAATGAAATAACTCCTAAAACACTTATAAATGTAGTAAAGATATTGTAGTAATAATAATAATGCTTAATCTATTTTTACTGAATTATAAAACGGTTTTATTTAAAAACAAATTATCCCAAAAAATCGGGTTTTCACAAAAAACAGTTCTTCATAAAACCCTAAATTAAAAGAACAAATAAAAGCGTAATATGTATCATGAATAATTAGCATTGAGTTACAAAAAAAAATCTTTCATTTCAAGACAAAATGAATACATACATATATATCCATGACTTAATATAGAAAGGTCATATACATTTGTTGTTAGTCCAACAAAAGAAAAATGGAGAAAATTGGGAAATATTTGGACTCGCTATTATTACTTTACAGGAGAAGAAAAAAACTGAATAAAATCTAAAAGTGAAAAATAAACAACTAAAAGTTGTTTGTTTTAATATAAACCAAAATATATGCATTCTACATTAAATGTGTTAGCGCTTTTTCTTTCAAACTATTATTGAAATGAGTTAGTGTTTTTTAATAACTGTAAATCTGTTATTCGTCAACATAGGAAACTGAATTTTTTAGGAGAGGTGTATTTGAGTTTTGTCTACCAGAATATGTGAAAAACCCGATTTTGAAAAAAAAAAAACGAGATACGACCTTTCTATATAAAGCCATTGATATGTTGTGGAATCTACAACCAATCCAATATTCGATCTCTGGTTGTGGGTAAAAAACTCAAAAGCAATAGTTTCTTTAATAAAATTATAGTCGAATATACATACATACATATTTATGCACGGTTCAACCAAAAAAATGTTTTTCTAAAAACATATGTATTCGATATGAAATTCTATGTATTCGATATATAAATAACTGTACATATTTTTGCAGGGTTCAACAAAAAAATTTTTTTCTAAAAACATATGTATTCGATATATAAATTCTATGTATTCGATAATAATGTGTCATTTTTAATATATTTTAAATACAAATCGGCCTGCGCCAACAAAAATAGTGTAATATTTAATCGCCTGTCTACTTAATATACTAATCTAAAATCTGCTTAAATATTTTCAATAAATGTTGTACTTATTTTATTTTTATAGCCAATGTCCAGCAATGTATCAAAATGTTATACGTATCCAAAAATGTGTCACATTTAATCAAGTTAAGGGTATTTTTGGTTTTGGAGATTCAGATCTTATTGGCAAAATTGGATTTCCAGCTGTGCAGGCTGCTCCGGCTCTTTCGAACACATTTCCGTTCATATTTGGCGATCGTAAGGTACATTGTTTAGTACCATGTGCAATCGATCAAGATCCCTACTTCCGAATGTGTCGGGATGTGGCGCCACGTTTGGGTTATCCTAAATGTGCTTTAATCCATTCAACATTTTTCCCAGCTTTACAGGGTGCAAAATCGAAAATGTCTGCCAGTGAACAAAATTCAGCAGTATTCTTAACGGATACGCCGAAACAAATTAAAAATAAAATTAATAAATATGCATTTTCTGGTGGTCGTACCACCGTTGAGGAACATAGAGCTTTGGGTGGCAACCCGGACATTGATGTGGCTTATCAACTACTGAAATTCTTTTTGGAAGATGATAATGAATTAGAAAGAGTTCGTCTAGCATACAGCAAGGGTGAAATGCTAACTGGAGAAATTAAAAAATTAGCAATAGAGGTAAGTTTCTTGACAAAAATATGGTTCATACCTGTATTGATACATTTTGTTCGTAGACTGTTACTCCGATCGTGGAACAACACCAAGCCGCTCGTAAACTAGTTACTGACGAAATATTGCATGATTTTATGAAAATACGTCCTTTGAAATTTGGTGGCAATAGTTAAATTACATTATATATGTATGTATGCACTTCCAATGTTATCATTAAAAAATCGTACATTTGTGTATTTAGATATTTGCTTTTGTATTAAAATATAACCTAAGGTCACATTTAAATTATTGAATTAAATTTTGTATGTTTGTTTTAAGAAATAATTAACAAAATGCTTACTACTTAATAAATTATTTCAAAAATTTAATTATGTATTTCATAAATTAAAATTTCTACGGACACTTTTAATTTAAACAATGGTTAATGTTTTTGTGAAAATATAATTTGTTTTTTTATTTAACTTATTTAACATTATAAAATTAAATGAAGATATTCACATAAACTTATATCCTAAAAAGGAAAGTGGTAGGTAGTCATAGAAAAAGTCACATTATTGGAATAAATGAATACGTAAGAACATAAGGAAATAATTAAATATGTATATTTTTCTTGTACAAAGAATAAAAAAGAACGAGGCATCACAGAAATAATGCATCAAACACTTCTTTTAAAGCAATGTTCGATGTCATAATTTAGCGTATGGCTTGAGCCATATGCAATGGAGTAACCATAAGAGTAAGTTCAGCATCTTTTAGATTAGCTCCTCTCAAATTGGCCTCCTGTAAATCACTGCCAGATAAATTGCAACGTTCCAAATCTGCGCCAGCTAATACTGCAGCTCGTAGATTGCAATTTTTCATATTAGCATTTTTAAGATTGGCCACTCTAAGATTGACGCCTGCCATATTAGAACTTTCTAAGCAAGCACCTTTAAGATTAACGCCCTCAAGGTTAGTGCGTAAACCGGATGGATCCTCAAAATTGCATCCCCTTAAATTAGCACCTTCCATGTTGGCACACAAACCTTTAACCGATACAAGTTGAGCACATTCTAAATTCGCAAATGCCAAATCCGTACGTTCCAAACAGCAATATGTTAAATTAGCGTGTGATAAATTGCATCTTTGCATGCAAGCATACTGAAAATAAATGTTTAGTCTGTAAACAGAATTATGAATAAGATTTAATTGCAAGGAAAAACCTTAAAATTTATGTTACGAAAGTCCAGCTTTCTTAAGTCAGCACCTGCTAAGTTCACGCCCTGGAAACGTATCTCTGTTATTTGTGAGGTTTGTATTAAAGCTTTAATGACATCTCTTCGAGTCAAAGGTACATTATCCATTGACTGATTCTGTTGTAATATTTGTGGTTCTAATTGGCTAACCAAAGTTTCTAGGCCATAAAATTTGGCTTCCTCCAAAACACCCTCCAAACTGACATTTTGATCAACTATTAACTGACCGTGTCTTAAATAGTTAATAATTGGTTCAAAATAATGGGGACTACGATCTATTAAATAAGCGCCTTGTTCATCTTGGTTACTGGGTAGCATAGCTCCATCTTGTGAAAACATACGTGCCAACATACTCTCCGGTTCTTTGCTTACCAATGTCCATATTGTGGTAAGAAACACCTTACCACCAACATTTAGTTTTATCCACTTGGAAGATGGAAATTCTTTGGCCATCAGTTCGGTCATAGATACGGAACCACCAAATTTTTCAGCAGTATCGGAACAGCTATTCTCTAGATCTGTTTCTGTATTTTTTGCATTTTCATTACTATTACAAACAGTTTTGCTATTGTTTTCGTCAATATTCATAATATTTTGACTTTTTCTTTTAAATTTGTAATTAATTGTAAAAAGACAGAAATGTTAATGCCCCTTCAAGAAATTTCATCTGATAATTCTATTTTATTTTGGTACCAGTTAACACATATTCTACTTTATGCTTTCATTCGAATAAACATGATGCCAGATCTTCTCAATATTTGTAATCAAATTACACAAAATAAATTAATAGAAACAAATAAGTTGAAGATACATAAATTTTGTGTTGATAGCTCTCTTAATTGCAAGTATAAAAACGTTAACATGTTTGCCAGCTCTCTCTCATAGTTTACGAGTTATAAGACTTTTAGGTCATTATATATAATAGTAAGTTTTTCCTATAATTTTTGACAACAAATTGTCAAATGTTTGCCGTTACGGTTTATAAAATGAGCACCTTAATATAAAGGAGTTATAACACTCTTCCAAAATATGATTTTAATCCGTAATTATAGCGTATGTGGGTCATTTGCTATAGTTCCCAAAAATGCAGATAGATTATTAAAAAATCGATTATTGGGTTCGATTAATCGACTGTAAAAATCGAAATGAAAATGGTTGATCGAAAAGTCGAAAATCGATTATTAGCTTTTCATACCATTTACTATTCGGTGGTACTGCATTGTGTTTAGAGAACAAATTATTAAGATGTATAAAAAATTTTATTTATTTTTATTTCCAATATTTCACTACTCAAATGAGTAGCATATTCAGGGAAAAAAATAACAATAAGTAAGCTAAGTAAATTATAATTAATAATAACAAAGATCTGGATTTTTCTTCTACTATGGAGTATACAAATTGGTTTTGTATCATCCTTCATTCGTTTCTGTCAAGACGTCCAACCATCCATATTTTTAATAAAAAACCATCTGGCCCCGAATTAATATTAATTCTTCTACTAAAATTAATTACATTTTCATGCTTCTCATCAGTATAGCAAAACCGGTAATCTGTATAAAAAACACGTAAAAAAACAGATTTTGTATCATCCTTCATTCGTTTCTGTCGAGACGACCTACCATCCATATGTTTAATAAAAAACCATCTGGCCACGATATTTTTGAAGGCGAATTAATATTAATTCGCCATGTTATCAATCTACAATGATTAATTGACATTTTAATAACAAAAAAAACATAACCAAGGCTCATTAATACATTTCGAACAAAACGACAGGTGAATTTAAATGTTTATTCAATTTTGTTTCCAAGGATTCCAAAAAAAGATAAAAATACAATTTTATAAATATACAAATTGATATTTAAAATATGTTTCCCAATCAATATTGTAATATTAAAAAATGTGCTCAAGAAAAAACTGAAGGGAGTGATTCTTATTTTTTTAAATTAGTACATGACGAGTATAAACAAGTTAACCAATTAAAAGATGTGGAAAAATTGGCAACTGCGGAAAACCCACATATTAAATTTCAGGAAGATAGCTCCGATATTTGCAAAGAATTGCGAGAGTGCAAACTTGATGACATATTAAGACAAAAACGACGACAACAGTTACGCGCAAACAGCCATGAATTGCGTCAACTAGAAAAACAACTTCAATCTGCCTTGGTGACCAAGCAGTTAAGGGAGCAGCAACAAATGTTAGGACAGCAAAAAGAAGAGGAAATTCGTAAAAAACGTGAAGAAAATGCAAAATTTGCGGCTGAATGTGAACTTGTTCGTAAGTCTATATTACAGCAAGAAGAGAAGGAAAAACAGAAAAAGGATGCTTTCCGTGGAATATTGAAATGCCAAATGGAAGATTTACAACATAGACGTAGGAAACAATTTGAGAATGTCATTAAAGATAGGGATGAAATGGAAAAACTACTGAAAAGAATTAAAAATGAGGAAATGTCTGAACGCATAGAGGCTGAAAAACTTCGTGAAAGATGTAAGAAGGAAATGGAAGAGTCATATCGCAATAGAGAATTACAACGACAATTGGAAAAGGAAAGAAATGTTGATGATACCGAACGTAATTTAGCTTATCAAATAGAATGTGACAACATAAAGTCCAAAATGGTGGCAGAAAGAAAACGCATTCAAAAAGAAAAGGAGGCTCTTAGTGATCAAATAGGGCAACAGTTATCTACACTACACAAGGAAAAAGAAAAGCGTGAAAGTTTGCTGCTTTCACTTTTGGTGGAAGAACGTAAAGCGAAAGAGGAACAGCGTTATCGAGAATCTTTAATTAAAAGAGTCAGAGAACGTGAGAAATTACGCATTGAAATGGAAAATTATCGTCAAGAAATTCAAATTCAAAAGGAGAGACAATTTAAAGAGGAAGAAGAAAAATTTCGTGAAGAACATTTGCGATATTTGGCTGATCGCGATAAGTTGGATCTACTGTCTGATGAAAAACGCCGTCGTAAAAAGATGGAACACAGTAAAGCTCTAAGAGAAATGATTGAAATAAGAAGATGTCAAAGAGCAAATGAAATAAGGGACAGAATTTTAGATTTCGAAAAGCTAATAAGTGGCGAAAGAGAGAGGTATATATTATAAAAAATATTCTTAGCTAGATAATTCTTTAACATCTTTAATTTTTTAGGGACCAACTAATTGAAGAGGAACGTAAACGAATACTAAATGATGCTCCAAAAGAATTATTAAGTTATTTGCCTCCTGGAGTTCTAAGATCGTCTGATAAAGAGTTTTTGACTCTACCAGGACAGAAGTCAAAGTTTTAACCATATAGTTGAATACATATATACCGTAAATGACAAAAACTCATCAAAATTTAACTTAAAAGTCCAATATGTTCTAATAGAAAATAATTTGTTGTCATAAACGTTACACACATTTTATCGGTGAAAAACACGAATCTATATTATATTAATTGGATCATAGCTACTTAAAAAATAATGAATGGTCATCAGCCAAAGCCCTTTTGATCGAAGCTATGATTTTTGAGTTACAACCCTTTTATAGCAAAAGAGTGGTATACGTGTATATATATTTAATATTAATAAATCTTTCCACATTTTCTATTTTCATGTATGTATATTAAAATTAATTAAAGGTTACTTTATTTTCAGAAAATATTTAGGTTTTAAAACATTTTGTTTACATTTCATACAAATAGATCTCATTTAAAAATTCTAAAATGTTGGCGAAAAAAATGTATGTATTTAAAATTTATATTTATCTTTTATATGATAAATTTTATTATCATATAAAAGATTCCTTTGACCCCCCTTACAAATGACGCTAGGATACGATCTTTGAAAAATCTTAATATGTAGAAAACTTTTTATCTTTTATTGAAAAAAAAAAATACATTACTGTTGCCTTTTTCATTTAGAATAGTTAGTCTAGATTGTTTTCTATTACATATATATATTTGCGAGAAATTTAAGGGGTTATATGAATTCTGAGTAGATAACCATATTTGGCAGTGTTTAAAAACATTTAATACTAAATGAACCATAACAAGTAATGAAAAATATAATTATTTAGGGCGTGAATTAATTTTACTCCCATTATATACATATATAATACCTTATATTGAATATTTCGTCTGGCAACATTTGTACTTCTGACATTATATGTTATCATACATAGCGAACTTCATGTCGGTGTTGCAAAAGAAGAAGCATTTTATTTTATTCGACATTAAAACACGTATTGCAGAATTTTTTTATAGAAAATTTACAATAATTTCGTATATATCACACCTAAGCTTAATAATAAGAACAATACGTACACTCTAAAATAATTTATATCGGAAATTGTCAATTAGTTCGTAAAATACTATTAAATATGATGACGGCATCCGAGACAGCTTCGTCGGGAACGGAAAGAGGCCAGCGCGGTGTTAGTCGTGTATTGGCCAAATTAGACAGTTCCATTGAGGCGGGCAACTATTATGAAGCCCACCAAATGTATCGTACATTGTATTTTCGTTACACAGCTCAGCGAAAATATGACGACTGTTTGGAGCTACTCTACAAAGGGTCAATGAAATTGATTGCTAAGCAACAAGAAACAAGTGCTGCGGATTTGGGTTTATTAATATTAGATACTTTGGAAAAAAGAGGTAATTGCAAGGATGGTGACTTATGGATAGAGCGTATTGGTAACATGATTACACGATTAAGTCCTACAACTGTTGAACGAGACACTATAATCGTAAGTGAAATATAAAAAAATAAATCTTAGCGAAAAACACTATAATCAAAACAATTTTTTTTTCTAGAATCGTTCCATTAAATGGAGTTCAGAAATTTCTGGTAATTATCCTGGTGATCCAACTCTGTATAAAATACTAGCTCAAGTGTATTGGGCCGAAGGTAACACAGAATTAGCTAGACGCTATTACATGTTGTGTCGGGATGGCAATCTTTGTGGACGTATATTAATAAAAATCAATGAAATGAAAGGCTTTAATAGTGAAGTGGATCTGTTCATATTACAGGCAGTTTTACAGCAAATTAGTGTAAATGATCGTAAAACAGCTGAAGATACTTTCATAACATACACCCGGTATCATCCAAAAATAAACCGCAAGGAGGCTCCCTTTAAGAAGCCACTTTTAAATTTCATTCATTTTTTGTTCCGTCTAATGGACACCAAGAACCTAGAAGCTTTCCGTTCGTTGTGTACACTCTATAAAACAGAACTGGACCGTGATGCAGCCTTCGAAAAATATTTAGCCAAGATTGGTGTACAACATTTTGGTGCTAATGCCCCTGCGTCACCGTCCGATAATCGCTTCGGCGGCATGTTTGGTGATGTTATATCTCGTCTACTTCAAGGAATAGATGATGACGATGATGAAGAGCAGGGTGAACGTGGGCATGGAGATGGAGCTCACGCCTTGGACTGACAAGCAAGTCCAGTCTGGTGGGAGTAGAAAATATTAAATGTTGCTAATTTTATAAAAGTTTGTATTTTTAATTTTTGCCACATAATAATTATTATTTTTTTATTTGGTAATATCTAATTTAATATTTGTTTCTTACATTGACTTGATTTGGTTAATTATGTTTAAATTTTAACAAAATGCATACTTATTATAAGAAAATGTTCTTATAACAAAAAAAAAAAAATTGTATTGTACTTTTATTGTATACCAGATGTTTGCACCCTGAGTTGCAAGGGTTTCACAATATGTGTAGATCAGCAAAAATTTTAGCTTCCCTAAACTCTCCTTACAAACCTTCTTACGGAAGGCATAATTTGTATATGTGGAATTCCCGCTTGGAACCATTACTTTTTGAAAAAAATGTTCACTCCTTACATTAAGGTATTCGTATAGATGGCTTGATATTGTCGATTTCAAGGACTTAGCAATATTTGTTGCTTCTCTATAACCTTCAAATTGTTTAATGAGTTCATTCGAATACTGACAATATAAAAAATTAAGTCCATTTCAAATATTTTAAATCTCGTTTCAGACTTTTTCGTACGATTTATAATATAGAAATTTTTCTTGTATGACATAAATCTCCATCCTACTCCCAATTCTAAGAAAAACAATATTTTTTTTCGATGCTTCCCATAAAATAGATTTGTTCTAATTTGCATTCCATATGATATCAGATTTATAATAAAATCAGAAACGACAAATTTATATATATCCTTACCACTGAAGGGTATACAAATATTCACTTATGCCTATATATGCATGTATATTGTTTTATTATAAGAGAAAAATCTGTCACGTACGGTATGTCATTTTTTTTTTAAATATAGCACCCTCTAAATGAAACATACAGACCAAATTATTTTTCAAATACTATTATTTTTGGAAAATCTATTCCACTCTATAGGCGTACACATGTCACGTACGATGACATGGAATTGCCCATATGAAAGTGTAAAATACATGTGGAAATACATATCGCACTCGTTCAACAATACTGTATTAACTTAAAATTTTTAAAATTTTAAAAAAGTGGTGTTCCGCAACGATCTGTTATAGGCCCTTTATTTTTTATGTTGTAATGAATAATATAGTGAAAATATCTTCATATGCGGATGAGGTTCAAATGTTATTTACATCAGTAAGACATTTTATTGATGTCCTGGTGGCCATCATTCAGTTTCACCTCGATGAGGTTGTGAGTTGGATGAGTCGTAATGGTTTTGAAATTAACCCTAGTAAGACAAGGGCAATTTGTTTTGGGTTTGACTCCGATGAGTTAAATAAATGTGGCTAGTATTAGGCTTAACTATGTCTCTGAGATGAAGTGTTTGGAGTTTTTATTGATTCAAGTCTACAGTTGACAGCCGAACTGCATTGACGCGTTATAATGAATAATCCGCCTAATACGTTGTGTGCGAAGTGTTACATTTCTTTAAAAAATCAATTTATTGCCTGCCATGTATGTAGAGCAAAATTTCACTATGAATGTGCTAAAGTTGATGAGCCATTTATTGAAATGTTTAATAACAATAAAAATCTTGTTTTTAATTGTGATGACTGCCGTAGTGTATCATCTAATATGATCGAACATATTTCTACTTTAACAAACGAAGTAAGAGAGTTAAAGAAATGCATAATGAAAACACAAACAATGTGTGATGATATTGATATGCTGAAAAAAGGGTTCGATGAACTTGTTAAAAACCTTGAGCTGCCGAAATCAAAACAAACCAACAAAAATCAGCAAAAGGAAAAAAATCAAAATAGTAACAATGCAATTGGTAATGTTGTTGGTGTCGTTAAAAAAACAAATGTTCTGGATGCTGATGCTAATGCATTTAATAATCAACAATTTTTGTCTGCTACTTCTTCTATTTCTTCTTTACCAACTGTTGTGTCTGATGTATCAATTACTGCTAACACGTTGGATGACGACACACAACCGCAACAAAATGCAAATAATTGGGTTCGAGTTCAGAGGCGTAGGCGTAATAGACAACCAATTGTATATGGTACGAATAATTCTGATGACCTTCAGGTGGTTGTGCAAAAGAAATGGGTGCATTTGTCATCTTTCAAGCCAACTGTATTAAGTGATCAAATAATAAGTTATGTTGAAAAACATACTGAATTTGGTAAGGAACATATGGAGTGCTATCCATTAGTCAAAAAAGATATTGATGTTAGTCAGCTTAAACGAGTTAATTTTAAACTCGGTGTATCGTCATGTTTTTATAACGATATTATAAATCCATCAATTTGGCCAATTGACATTAGGGTACGTCCCTTTGTAAATTTTCAAAGGAGAACAAAACCAGTAGAGCTGCCGTAACTTTGGATAAAACTGGATTTAAGTTATATTATCATAATTTATCTGGGATGCGTACAAAGTCAAAAAATGTTTTTAATTTTTCGTCAGAGAGTGAGTTTGATATTATTGTTTTGGTGGAAACATGGCTGAACAGTGATTTCAATGATGGAGAATTTTTCGATACAAAGCAGTATAATATTTATCGTAAAGACAGAAATGCTCTTATTACTGGTTGTTCAAAAGGTGGTGGTGTTTTAGTAGCAGTTAAATCGCAATATAAATCTGCAATATGTCCTATTGATAATCCTACTGGTTTGCTGGATCAACTAATAGTATCTATTTCTGGCTTTAAGATGCTATTGTTTTTGTGTGTGTCATATATTCCACCGGGCAGTTCTGAAGCACTTTATGATTCACATGTTTCGAATATTTTATCGTTAAATGCTAATAATGCAGTAAACTCTCATGTTTGTGTTTTGGGTGATTTCAACCTGAAGGATGTAAATTGGTCGCGTTTTTCTGAAAATGATGTTTTATTACCTTGTAATGTGAATAAAACTCACGAAATTAATGTTGTTGATAGTTTACTAAGCTTAAATTTGATCCAAGTTAATGACATCGCTAATAAATTAAATCGATTCTTAGATTTAATTTTTGTGCCATTCGATTGTGAATTTTTATTATATGAGAGTTTACTGCATATATCCCCGCCTAATATTCATCATTTGGCTTTGGCAGTTGAATTAAAATCTTATAAATTTTTTAAATTATCAAAATGTTCAAATTCAACTGATTTTAAATTCAATGTATGTAATTTTGATGTGCTAAACTTTATTTTGAGTGGAGTTGATTGGGTTAATATTTTTGAAGGCAACTCAACGCCAGCCTGTTATAATGAGTTCTTAAGTACTGTTTTGACTGTTTGTAGGGAAAATATACCGTTTAAACAATTTAAACCTTATAAACTTCCCTGGTATACCAGAGGTCTAAAAAAATTAAAAAATCTTCGGAATAAATTTCATAAACGCTTTCTTGAAACTGGTAGCTCTGAAAACGAAGCAAAATTTTTTCAATATCAGCGGGAATTCAATTTTTTAAATAAATTTCTTTATAAACAATATCTTATTGAAAAAGAGGACGAAATTAGAAGTAATCCTAAGTCGTTTTGGTCTTTTATTAAATCTAAAAAGCAAGTTTCGGATATTCCATCTACTGTTAAATATGGTAATGATATTTCAAAATCCTGTTGTGAATCCGTTAATATGTTCGCTAACTTTTTTAAATCTAATTTTGATCAATCTACATGTAGGCCTCCGGATTTTTTAAATTCGGTAACCATGCTTGACGTTGGTACATTTGTAATATCTGAGGACGAAGTTTTAAATGCAATTATGCAAATCAATAATGGTTATAAGTCAGATTGTGATGGTCTATGTGCACATTTATTAAAAAATTGTGCATCTTCCATTACTATGCCACTTGCTTTCATTTTTAATATGTCTATTAGAGAGGGTGTGTTTATTGATCGGTGGAAGTCCGCAATTATTACACCAGTTTTTAAAGATGGAAAACGGGAGGATGTAACTTGTTACAGACCGATCTCCAAATTAACTTGTGTGTCAAAAGTTTTTGAACATATAATTTATAAACGCTTGTTTTTTATCACAAAGCAGTGGATTACTCCTAATCAACATGGTTTTTTTTCAGGTAGGTCTACTACATCAAATTTGACAGTATTTACAGAATATTGTATAACTGCTTTTGAAAAAGGTAGTCAGGTCGAGGCAATCTATACTGATTTTTCAAAGGCATTTGATAAAGTGTCTCACAGCATTCTTTTCAAGAAATTGCAATTAATGGGTTTTCATTCTAACTTTTTAAAATGGTTAAAATCGTACTTTTCAGGAAGAGTGTGTAGGGTAGTTGTTGAAGGTTTTCAATCTGTGCCTTATCTGCAATCATCAGGTGTACCTCAGGGTAGCATTTTGGGTCCGCTTTTTTTCAATTTATTCATAAATGATATATCTTCATGTTTTTTCAAATCAAATTTTCTTTTATATGCAGACGATCTGAAAATATTTTTTAAAATTGACTCATTACGAGATATATTTTATCTACAAAGTGACCTGAATAATTTGCATAGATGGTGTGCTGTAAATAATCTTCATTTTAATTTTTCCAAATGTTTGCATATGTCATATTTTAGATCTAATAATCCAATTCAATATATTTTTAAAATTGGCAATAATAATTTGAAAACTGTCAAATCTACTCTCGACCTCGGTGTTGTCTTTGACTCGTCATTATCCTTTATACAACATATTGACTATATTATTCCTAAGGCATATAAAGTGCTTGGGTTCATAAGGAGAAATTGTACTGAATTTTCGGATCCAAATACACTTAAATTAATTTACACATCTCTTGTTAGATCGAAGTTAGAGTATGCTGCTGTGGTTTGGGCTCCTCATAGTGATAATCATATTTCTCGTATTGAGAGAATCCAAAGAAAATTTATGAAATTTGTTCTATCTTTAGTAAGGTTAGTTAATCCTTTGCCTACATATGAATTACAGTGTTCGTGGCTAGGACTACAGTCTTTGGAATTGCGTAGGCAACTTCAGTCTTCTATGCTGGTTTTTGATTTAATTAATGGAAGTATTGACTGTCCGGATCTGCTTGCATTAATTCCGTTTTATGTTCCACCTAGAATGCTTAGGTATAATACAATTTTTAATGTGCCTTATCACCATACCAATTATGGTCTTAACAGTACACTTACTCGTGCATTTATACGCCTTAATGCTATTAATACCAAACAACAAAGAAATTGTTTTAATCCACAAATAATAGAGTTCTGCATATCAAAAAATCTCTTTAAAAATTTTTTATGTAAAATAATTTAAATAATATTTTCAAAAACATTGTTAATTTTATTTTTATACTTAATCGTAGTCTGTAAGGAATTTGTATTTCCATTGACTTAATAAATGAAATGAAATGAAATGAAATGAAATGTTGAATTTTTCACGACACATAGATTATGTATGTGCGTGTACGTTTGTGGTCTCTGGACCTAGGACCACGCCTTGAAACATTTTGGTAAATGCCTTCGTGATTGACACACTCCCTGGTGATTGATGAGAAAACATCAAGCATGCTAAAAATTAAAATGTTTTTGATTTTCCTTCAAGCGTTGTCGGTGTCCACATCCAAACACATTTTCACTAAACTACCATAGTGCTTGATAGTGTATAGTGCCCTTTAACGCCTAATTAGTTTGTACGTTCCGTAACGAATCATCTGTTTTGTTTTTAGCTTATGGGAAGTTGTATATGTATGTCGTTAGTTTTTCTGTAACGTTGCCGTTCTGTTACGGATAAATCTGTTGAAAACAGAATTTTGTCCGCAAAGTTAAGTGACAGCTACTACAGCCAAAATGCTAACAATATGAAGGCAGTGGTGCCAAAATTTTTTGAAAGGGAAATATTTATTATATACAAATACATTTTATAAAATATATAAAAATTTGTACTAATGTATGTAAATAAATTAAGTTTAAATTAACAATATAGGTATTAATAAAAATGTTCACAATAAATATTGACGGTCTAAATACAAAAGACACTAAAAATAGTAACAAAATCACCAGGTTGGTTTTTTGGTTTCTATTTCAAAAACAGCTGTTACGTTCTTACGGAAAAACTATCTACAAAATAACAGCCTATAGAACGGTACAGAAGAGAAACGTTACAGGACGCAAAGACTAATCAAAGCGAATTTATACAAGGTGCAGTCAAACAGCTGATCATTTTTTCGCTTGTTTGGTTCTATCTACACATTCTACGCTTATTAACAAAATATTTATGTTTTACATAAATAAGTTAATCCCCTACTATTCAAATTTAAGTGTAGATTTAAATTAAGTTTTAATACACGTTTTTTAAATTTTTCATGTTTGTTTTTTGAATTGTTTTTATAGAACTGCCAGCTTGTATAAATTCGCCTTGATATACATCTATTGTTTTAACTTCAGGTATCAGTCCCATTTAATGCAAAAGTATTGTTGGTTTGTTTATTTTTAAGTGTGAAAATGTTTAGTAAAAATGTTGAAACCAAATAACAACATTCTTATGTGAGCATATATGAATATAAATTGCGAAAACGTTAGGATTTTTTGTATTAATTTTGTTATAACTCGTTTCCTGGCATTTTATACAAATGCCAGGAAACGCGAAAACGTTACGATTTTTTGCGAAAACGTTACGATTTTTTGTATTAATTTTGTTATAACTCGTTTCCTGGCATTTTATACAATGACATGTTATCAATGACGTTTTATTTGTAGGTAACAAAAAGAAGAAGCATATTTATTAATTTCCCTTTCATTAGTATGACGTTTATTTTACTGTGCAAAAAAAAGTGATAAAAATATTCCTTGTTTCTTAAATTTTTGTTTTTCATAAAAAGAAATGTTGTTTTTCTTACAATTTAGTATAAAAACAATAAAAAAATTACTATTTTTGCGATAGAAATTGTTAAATAAATAAATTATGCATAAACACAAATGACGTAAATACAAGCATATAAAATTACTCACAAGAAGAAGCATCATTATAGAATTACAAAACAAAAACGAAGAAAAAAAATTATTCCTTTAATTTTTTTGCAAATGCAGTTTGATTTTTGTTTGTAATTGATCCTAAATTTAAAAAATAGTTTTTTATGTTAGTAAAATAAAAAGAAACTTAAAATGATTAAGCCAGAAACAGATTCAGACAGTTCGGAAGAGTTTTTTGATGCAGAAGACTCTACTCCAAATCGATTGGCAACACTAAGGTAAATTTAATATATTATAAATATGACTATATATATAGTGTAATTAATTATTAAAACTTACATTTTCGATCAGCCGCAAATCATTAGCAAATGCCTCACAGATACCACAAGAGTTTGTATATCCCGAACCAGCAGTACGGCTACAGGCTTCGTCAGACAGTGATGCCACACCCATTGGAACAGTTACACCAGCTACTAGCAGTCCCAGCAGTAGTCTGAGTGCTCGGGGCACTAAATCAGATGTATTTGTAGAACCAAAACCAGTGCAGGTCACTGTAAGTAATGATATTTTTTAATCATATTAAAATGTGTACATATGTATGTACTTACAATACAATTTCAAACAATTTTCTATGTACAAACATTAAAATCAAGGGCGAAGTAATACATATGTATATATTGTTGTGCTACGGTTATTTATACTGTTACGTTTTAATCTTTTAAAAACGGTGGTTTATTTCCTTTAAATAATCCGCATACTTTTGATTGCAAATAAAAGGAGTTTAGTAGTTTAACATTTGTAACAACTCTATTTAGGTATACAACAATTTAAATAGTCACTATTTTAAAACATACAATTTAAAAATACACTTTATAATGTGCAAGAATATACTGGTAATGAAGTTGACGTTTACTCTAACACCACTTATGATAAATTAAACTGACTGCAACTTGCTGTACCTATGTATTGTTACGTTTTAACCTTTTAAAAACGGATACTTTTGATTGCAAATAAAAGCCGATTAGTAGTTTAAAATTGTAACAACTCTTTATTTATTTAAAATCTACAACAACAACAGTTCAAATAGTCACTCAGTGTCTTTATACACGTTTATCAATTCGCAGAAATGCACACATATTTTATGATCAACTCACTGGTAATGTACAAGAATTCACTGGTAATACAGCACACTTTATGGCAGATAACGTCTTTACTTAACGATGCTTCAAATTAGACTGACTTTTGTGTTCTCACGGCCAATTTATATACACTGCTTTACCATCTAGAAAGCTCTTTTTCTACAATGATCTTAAAACTAGAATATTCGAATTCTAGAGCTTTCGATGTTAGTCATTATTCATTTAGTGTTGCCACTATAGGCAGCTAGTCGTTCTAGATGTACGACCTTCATTTTAGATCTCGGGATCTTTTCCTTCTATATTCTGCACACCACGTCGTTTAATTTCTTAATCACTATGTATGGTCCATCCCAATGAGTTTGCAGTTTGGGAGATAGTCTTACGTTGTGGGTTATACAGCAGTACAAGCTGGCTTTCGTCAAACCCTTCAGAATTCCCTGCTCGATCGTATCTGACTTTCATTTTGTCGCTGGTAATGTTTATTCGTCTACGTACGAATTCATGAAGTTCGTTAAGGTCATCTTGCTCTTGGGAACTGTTTTCATTATTTGTTGATGAGGGCCTAATATCAAATTCTAAATCGCCAGGCAACTTGATTTCTGTCCCGAAACCAATTTTTGCAGGTGTTCGAGAGTTTTTTTTTTTTTTGAATTCTCATATTAAATGGCAAGGTACGTAACCAAAATGCCAGGGTATCCCACTCGATTTAAGTATGTCCCTAGTCGACCTATATCTTCATATAGGAAGCTGGAACGCTTAAAACAATTCACGAACTGAGTTTTAAATGGTACTCCACCAGTATCAAAGAGTTTTAATGGTCTCCACCAGGGTTAATCAAAATTAAAAGACACGCGGTTGGTGTAAACGACGTAGAACATGAACCGTTATACGAAGCCTTACATCACACACGTGTCAGAGTGAGACGCAAAATTGTCGAAGGCTAAAAAACGAAAACGGGCCTGACTGCACTTAAGAAATAATTGCAATGACGCGCGAGTTGTTAATCAACCCAGACTTACTTTACGACTGTGTTCGAGAGGTTGAGTCGTGAACAGCTGATCTGTATGCCAATAGAAATTTCAGTATGTGTTCATCCCAGTTCTTCTGGTGTGCACTGACTTTTCTTAAATATTCCTCCAGACCATGGCATCAGATTGTGGATTCAGTGGCATTGTTCTGGTTTTTCTTATTCCGTATAAATCGCACATTATCTTGAATATGGCAGATTCAAAATTTCTACCCTGATCAAAATGTAACACCAATGGAACACCATACCGGCACACCCAGTTGTTCACAAATACGCATTAATGACAGGGAAAAGGCCTGCTACATCCATTGCAATCCGCTCGAATGGGGCACCTGAGTTATATTGCTGAAGTTGTCCACGACTTCTTCTTACTGGCTCTTCGCTGCTATGCATTGTGAACAATTGGCTATCCAATCGGCTACTGCTTGCTGACAACCCACCCAATAAATACGTTGTTTTAACTTTTCTAAGGTTTTTGTCACACCAAGATGACCACCACTGGGACCGTCATGGAACTCTTTCATTACTTCGTTTATTTTAGAGGATGGTACCACAATTAGATTTGTCACCCTTTTTACCGTCAGCACTTTTCCATATGCGGTATAAACAGCCATTTAACAGCTGTAGACTATTCCATAGGGCCCAATATGATTTCATCAGTGGACTTTCGGACGATATTTCATTGCGGGCTGGCCTTCTACCTTCTTCTTTTGCTGATACTATTTTCGCCAGTATGGGGTCATTTCTCTGCGCTACTGACCAATCTTCACTGGACTCTATATGCATTAGTCGAACGTCGATGACACATTCCTTTTCCTCGCCTTTTGCGCAATGCTTGCATCCCACGTTGCAAGGCCTTCTTGAGAGCGCGACCGCATTGCCGTGTTTCAAACCCTTCCGGTGCTCGATGCTAAAGTCTGAAGCCGTACAATCTAACGAGCCAGTTGCCCTTCAGGTTGTTTAAATTGCAGCAACCATCTGGGGGCAGAATGATCACTTCTCAGTTGGAAGTGCTGACCATACAGATACTTGTGGAAATGCTTCACACACTCTAATACTGCCAGGAGTTCACGTCACGTTACGCAGTAATTTCTCTCAGGCTTGGAAAGTATTCGGCTGTAGTAGGCTATCACCTTTTCCGTTCCGTTCATCACCTGTGAAAGCACACCTCCTAATCCGTATCCACTCGCATCGCTGTCAAGCACAAACTTCGCCCCAGGGATGGGATATGCCAAAATTGGTGCTGTACACAACAATTCTTTTAACTGCAGGAATATCTTTTCTTGAGAATCACTCCACAGAAACGGTCGCGACTTCTGAGTTAGCTCATGTAAGCTTGCGGCAACACTGGCAAAATTCGGTACAAATCGTCGGTAGTATGTGCTAAGGCCTAGAAAACGGCGTAATTCGTGAAGATTTTTCGGACGAGGCCATACCTGTTACGGCTCGTATTTTATCTTCGTCTGGTGATATGCCATCTGATGTTACGCGAAGCCCTAAATACTTAACATCATTCTGGAACAATGCAGCCGCTGATATTCTTTTAAGGATATTCTAGGTATTTCAGGTATTCATCGAAAGACTTCCCATGTCAGCATGTCTTCCAGTGAAGTCCTTTCAACACTCGTTCCATTAAACGCTCGAATATGGCTGGAGCATTGTAGTCCAAATGGCATAACATTAAACTGCCATAACCCATCACTCGTGCTAAAGCCTGTTTTCTCTTTGTCCTTGCCTGAAATAATAACCACTCTGAAAAGTCCAATGTTTAGAACCATGGTTAATTTCAGATTTATTTTACCATATACATGGCATGCTCCCCAGTAGAAGTGTGTAGACTTACCCCGCATAATGGTTCAATTGTATTTTTGACTAAATCGGGACTGACGATGCAACTGTGTCTATAGTAAAAATGTGCTTCCGACCATTGATGTACCCACAAGCAGTAATATTGCTACTTTTATGCTGCATTATGGGTATGGAGATTGTGTGGCCCTCAGATGTGGGAGCTCGTTTTAGTTTGAAGGTGGCTCTTGTGATGATTGT
Source organism: Calliphora vomitoria (assembly GCA_942486065.2). NCBI lineage: Eukaryota > Metazoa > Arthropoda > Insecta > Diptera > Calliphoridae > Calliphora > Calliphora vomitoria. The sequence continues at coordinate 39,419,465 of OW818029.2, forward strand.
TGATTCGACTGGTGGTTGTTTCTTGGAGGCGAAGCAGAACTGGTACGTTTGCTTGGTTCACGACAGTTTCGCTGCATATGACCGCCTTTACCGTATTTATAACATTTAACTTTTTAAATCGTCGACTATGATTCTCTCATTTTCAGAGATAACCTTTATATTTAGCACCATGCATATTAGGGCCTTAAAATTAATTTCGCTGTGACATAAACTGCATGTTTTACATCAGGGTCACGAAGGCCATTCACAAATGCCTCAATCTTGAAATTATATAATAACGGATGGTTTTCGTCTGGATATGGATATGTAAGTTGCATTAAACGATCGATTTCCGTCGGAAAGACGTGTAGCGTCTCATTGGATTTCTGTACTCCACTACACAATTCCATTCGGTATATTTCCTTTGTGTGTTCTCCACCATACTAACGTTGTAGAGCATCCATTATGTCATCATAACTTTTTCTCTTATTTACTGGCTGACACCAATTGTTACGTTTTTACCTTTTAAAAACTGTGGTTTATTTCCTTTAAATAAACTGGATACTTTTGATTGCAAATAAAAGCAGTTTAATAGTTTAAAATTTTTAAGAACTCTTTATTTATATAAATGTATAAACAACACGCTTTATAACAGGGCCTATGATAAACTAAACTGACTTCAACTTGCTGTACCTATTTATATACACAGTGCCATATTCGAGAAGCTACATGAATTATCTAACGTACAAAACTAGAAGGCTGCATTTCTAGAGCTTTCGGCACCTTAATGTTTGTGTTTTGACAGTTAACTTTGGTAGCACTGTGCTGCCAATTATCCACTTATGACAATGTATATAAAAAGCTGTTGGATGTGGAAATCAGCGTTAAAATTGTTAAATTCAAATTTAGAGTGCAATTTCGTAACAATACATAGTAAAATATATAAACTAAAAACCAATAGACTTTATATCATTAATCTTACAATTAAAGGGTGTAAGATTTCACAGAATGTGATAGATATTAATATTTCAATTCGGAGAAAATGTCGTTTTTAAATAAACATTTCTCCTGGAATTTAAGACTAGTTTTTAATCAACAAAATACATTTAAATCAATGTATTTTGTTGTCGTGTCAGCCATGAAATTTGGGAGAGAGTAATCATTTTTATTCACAGCTTACTCTCAGTTGGACCTCTAGTTGTACCCTAAGGAAACTACCTTTTTCTACTATGGTTTTTAATATACATATAAGCTTTTTCCAGACTATTTTTAATCAGGAATATTTTCAAACAATAGTGTTGAAGATGTCATTGTCCGTAAAATCTTTCAGTGCAAGTCAGTTTTTATAATTTGGGTACTTAGGGAAATCCTGCAAACTCTAATGGTTAATCGAATTAAAATTCTACCAAATTAAATAATGAAACTAGAATAGCATGAATGTCACATACAACATAATTTTATCCAAAATTCGTCAATGTTTCTTTTATAACAATTATTTTTGTTCATTCTGTAAGCATATCGACATTTTGTTTTATCTTTTTCATTTATTTTAATTTTATATTTCCATGTTAAACATCTTTGTGACTGTCTATCCTACATTATATACCACCACCACAACAACCACACCCCATTACATGTCAATACGATTTATTGCAATTGATTTGAAATGTATCAATTAACCAACATGATACGAAATGACTTTAGAGTAATACTACTAGAGATATTAGAGATCGTTTTCGAGAATTGCGTCAGGGCATGCAAAATGACGATGATGAAAATCCAGGAAATACATTAACACCTGATTCTCAGGTATATTTGTCTGCTAAAAATTAAAATGCCTTCAATAAAATTTATTTAATTTTGTATTTTTATTTTTTTCTGATTGTTTATTTTGTTTGTGCATTGACACAAAATAGAATAGCTCCACAGATGGAGTATTTGCGCGTCCAACACATCCATTTAAAGTAGTGGAAAATGACACTATGAGCGTTCAAAGTATTACGTCATTAGGTCGTGTTGGACGTATATTGGCTGGCAGTATTGATCCATCAGCGATGAGTATTGATCGGGAATATTTTGCTAATACAAGCACTAGTAGTCAACAACAACAACAATTGCACCAACAACATCAGCAGCAGCAACAATTACAACAGCAATTACAGCTACAGCAGCAACAATATTTACATCAGACACAGCTATCCGCAGCAGCTGTATCGGCAAATACGTTTGCCAATATAAAGTCATCAAATGTACCCTCTAGTCTTATGGAATCAAATAACAGTAAATCGTTGCAACAATCCACTCTTGGTGTTGGTGGTATGAGTAGCTTAAATCAAGTGCCATTCGAAAGTCAAGTTGTATTGCAGGAACCCGATGTTATAGCCAGCACAAAATTAGCTCATTCCAAGACTACGGATTCGATTACGTCTAGTGGACCGATTGCACCACCGCGACGTAAGAAAAAAGACTCGAAGAAAGGTTCTACCAGTTCATCCGAACAGTTTTATATGAATGAGGGGATGCGTTTGCCGGCCGCCGATACAGATACTGATAGTGATACAAAATCCGTTAAGAGTGTACGTGATGTTCAAAAGAAACTAAGCGAAGACTTAGTTAAAGAAATTGAGAAAAGCTGGAATGAAACAAGTTCTCTGCAAAATGCACGCATGCCACGTTGCAGTCTTGATGGAGGCGGCAGCATTACAACGTCGGCAAATATGGCATTGTCACTTGGCGGATATAGTAGTATTAGTGCCTTAGGCGGTAATGTTTCCTCTGTTTGCTCTTCTGTACACGCTTCTAGCAATACAATTGTTTCAGCGTCTGGTACATCGTTAAGTCAAATTTCTGCAAGTAAAACACGTCCTGTCACTACAGCTGCTGTTGGTGGTTCCATAAATCGCATGTCGCATTCTTTGGGTAATAGTTCCACGTCGGTGTACTCCAAACCGAGTCCATCAAATTCGGCAAAAAGTAATTCCGCTCCTGGCCGTGTCAGGTATGAATTTCATTGAACCCTTTAAACAGCTAAAACACTTTACCATCAATAAAAATTTCATTTATAGTTCCATTGACCCTTCACAAAGTTTAAATCTTTATAAAGCCACCCAAGGTGGTTATGTGGTTAAACCACGCGATGAAGCATCTAATAAAGCTGAAGGACCCTCACAAGAGGAAATTGAACGTATTGAACGTATATTAAATGAAAATATTCAAAGACCTAAATTGGCTGGTACTGGTTCAAATAGTTTAGGAAGTGCTACCAGGTATGTTAGTTTTCCTCAAATAACTCATTTAGTTACATTCATATGAAACTATTATGTGAAAAGCAAACGAGAATTATGTCGGTTTTAATAATTAAAAGAATTTCTAAAAATACAAAATCTGTTGATGTCTTTATAAACTTACAATTTCAATATTTAACCACACAAATGTTTACTATACAAACAAACATGCATGCATACATATTTTTGTACTGAATTTCTTTGTTTGTTTGTTTCTGTTGTTAATTTGAGACAAAAATGGAAACGCAAATGTTTAAATCTTCACTGTGATTAGCAAAATATTTATTTAAAAAATAATGACATCAAAGTTATGTTCAATTAAGTGTAGCTAAAAATTTCCGATTTTTATAAATATGTTAGAGATATTGTTAAGTAAATTTTACAATGCTCTAAATTAAGCAATTAATTTATTACATACAATCAAGGTAGGATGTCGATACCGCTAAGCTACCCTTACCCCTAAATTACCATTTCAGCTCGACTACCGTTACCATTACCGCTACGTTATCGTTATTATTTTGAATTTTGCTGTACACCTATGTCAAACCGAAATTACCGTTATCATTAAAATACCATTACCGAAATAAGTCGAATACCGTTGTCGAAATAATCCAGATTAACGTTACCTTTATAGTTAACATTGCTTACAATTGAATTATGCACATTCTTTCCTGTTTGCTTCAAACAAGCTTCTGAATTGTCTATTCATAGTTATACTACTCTAACCACTATCAATTCGTACGGTGGTAAGATACAAAACATAATTTAAATGATTTAGATGTACCGGATTCAAAATTGAGTTATTCATATAAAGTTTTTGTTAATTATGATTCTCAAAAGAAGTACCAAAATATGCAAGGAAGAAATTAAGTTGAAAATAATGTTTCTTTTAATGCAGCTCTTCTAAGTTGACTATTATAATTCGTACGGTATAAAAAGTTCCGTTTTTTTTGTTTCATGTTTCTTTTTTGGCAATTTTAATTGTAATAAATTTAGTGTTGAGAGGTCAGCAGCAATTAGAAAATTCATTGGACGGGAAACAACCCGAAAAAATATACAAAAACTCGGCTATGGATTTTACAAGTTAAGTTAGATACGGGTTAATATGTGAATGCTAATCTATAAAATGTGGTTAATCTTTAGGCTAAGCCAAAACCATTGTTTACTACCATCCAAAAGAAAAAACTATTGTTATGGGCAAAGTAACGACGATCCTGGACACAAAGGCAATGAATCCAAGTTTTAATTAGAAATAGGAGATACTCGAACTAAAGTTGTGCGCAACACAAATCAAGCTTATTTAAACGGACAATAAAGTTTCCAGCCATTGTTATGATTTGGGGCTGCTTGTCGCCTAAAGGTGTAGGATAACTCTGTTTTATTGAAAACAGCATTAATTCAGGAACATTTGATGGCATCAGTTGAAAATCTTAGTTCTTTCAATAAAAACACATTTCAACAAGATGGGCACCAGCCCACACTGCTAAAATTACAAAACAGTGGTTCTTAAATAACAAAATAAATGTTTTAGAGTGGCCAACCTTAATCCGATTGAGTCTGTGTGAGCAATTATGAAAATACGCCTCAGGAATGAGCCTCAAAAAACAGTTTCCGAGTTGAAGAAAAAAGTACAAGAAATATGGAACTCCATAATTAAACTTGAATATGTTGTACGAATTAATAATGATCGATATTAAGTACATCAATTTTAAAGTATCTCACACTGGGCCAGAGATCCCATTTTTTGGCAAAAAGTCCATTTCAGGTAGAGAAGAAAAAAGGTTATACATTTCAAGTCTGGGGACTTTGAGTTTTACACCAGTAAAATTTTGTATCATTGTAGGTCACCGTTTACAAATGACATGAGGTCAAAGTCAAATTTTTATATTTTTGTGAATATAATTTATATTTCAAAATATTATATAATATTCACATGAGTCAAAAATATTTACATGAAATGATAGTTAATTAAACAGATGGAACTGGTGCTTATAATAAAAATGAAAATTATTAGTAATTTGAAGATAATTATTAAAAATTTGTTATTTAAACCTTATAAATATGATTTTTTTCCAAAAACTTTAAGTTTCAAAACCTAGTGCCAAGCAGTGCCAGAGGATATTCTAATGGTTATAGCACCAATCGACGCATTGATATGTTCTCTGTCCAGAATTTTGCGACCGTCTGCGACCGTTCATAAACTTAAGAGTTATTGCAGATAATATAAAAATAGTAGTTGAAACTTAGGATATTTTTACCATGTAAAAATTTAATGAAAAAATTCAAATTAATTTTTAGTAATATAACATTTTGATGATAAAATTGCTTTGTCATCACATCTTCCCGTCGATCCAAAAAAACTTGAACTTTTGTGCGACGAAACCTATAAAATATATATCGAAAAATACGATTGGTATATAATGCCAGCAACACTCCATAAAATACTTATTCACAATTCATCAATTATTGAAAATAGTGTATTACCAGTTGGTATGTTTGCCGAAGAAGCGTCTGAAGCAAGGAATAAGCATTATAAAAACTTTATGGAGTTTCATAGCAGGGGATGTTCACGTAAAGCTACGATGGAAGATATTTTTTATAGAGCCATGGATACATCCGATCCCAAAATATCTACGGAAAGCTTACGGTTTAGAATAGGCCGAAACAAACATTTACCACTCCCAGAAGCTGTCATTAATCTACAAGCTATACCCGAAATTTCAAAAGCAAATAATTTTATAGAAAATGAAGAGAATGATTGGGATCTACTAGAACAATTTAACGGATTAAGTAACTTGGAACTTTTGACCGAAAAGGATTAATTTATTAAAAATTAATTTCCCTAATGAATTTCTATAATTTTTTTATTATTTTTATTTATTGTTATTAATATTATTTCGCATTTTTACTTACTATATGTACATTACTTTTTAATATTATTAATTATTACTTTTCTAATAAAAAACAAAAAAAAAATTAATTTACTACTAGTTAATTAGAAAACATACTTGGCTGAACAATTTTCATATTACTAATTTTGGATATTGGATTCCCATTTTTAGTTTTTAGCAATAAGAATTAATATTCATAATTATCAAGTTATCTTAATTATATATTTTCAGTAATAGTTATATATAATAACAATAAATAAAAATTGATGACCGCCATTTTTAATATTTCAAGTATTTCAAATTTAATTAAGGTATGTATGGCATAGTTTTATGCCTGTAATACATAAGCTAATGATTTCATAATATCTTCATCTTAAATACTACTAAGAAATGAAATATTTAATTTTTTCTTATATTTGATCCGCCATTTTGGATTCAGTTTATTCAATAGGTCTACAAAACGTGTTCAATAAAAATTTAATTAATTGAATTTTTAAAAATTTTGACCGCCATTTTTAGTCCGCCATTTTGAATTTTTACTTTTTTTTTGCAGAATCGTACTCAGCGTCACCGAAAACCTTATATCAGATATTTGTTTATTTCATACATCTGCTGCTCTAATTATGGCCAAAAAATGGGATCTCTGGCCCAGTGTGTATCTGAAGTTTTTTATTTGTTTAAAAAATATTTTCCTATGAAATAACAAATTAATTTTTGTTGTAATCCGATTACTTTTGAAGGAATTGAAGTCTCTTAAAACTTATCCTGCTGTACGAATTAATTGTGGCGATAGTAGTATTCTAAGCGGTCTAAGTCACTTTTTAGCCAGCTTTGCTTTATTTAAACGATTATGCAAATACGAAAAAACATTTCGATAACGAGGAAATGACGACAATTTCATTTCTTTTATCAAAAATCTGTTTTTTTTTTTTTAAATTTCAACAAAGATTAAAAATATATTTCTCCATGTTTGTATTATTGATAACAAATTTTCAGCAGAAACATTTTGATATTTGTGAATGCTATTGCATCTTGTATAAATATATAATTTCTTAGCAAAGTTTGAAGGATGGAACAGAATTAAGTACGAGTGGTATATTCGGCTGTGCCAAATCATATTAGATATTTTGGGTTAAATTTTGATTTTTGTATGTTATTAATGTTTTTCCTGAACAGATTTTACAAATTTTTAATAGTGTTAATCTAAAAAGTATTACTAAGGGATATATGGAACATATACAAAAGTTTTAAAATCCAAAAAAATTAAAAAAATTTAGTGTCTATTTTTATTCACAAGCAAAATATGACAATTTTATTATTCCTGCATATAAAATATATTTGATGCTTAAACCTATCCTATTTATTATTCTAATCGTGAAATAAAAGGAGCGGTAAGAGCCAAGGGCAGCTCTGGGGCTAACAATTCCAGAAATAATTTTTGAGAACTTCTAAACTCTCTTGCTATTAAATTATCTTGGCTTGAAATAGTTTTACGAGGACTTCCACCCAAATGTTGAGTTTTTAGAGTACCTGCCTCGTAGAATCTTAAATGATTGTTGTAGGTAACGAGCGATTTCACATGAAATGGTATATACCATCAGTCACACAACATGTTATTACATAAACTATATTTTTTCGTTTTTGAAAGTGCCACATTGCTTCTCTTTTTTTGTAGGGTTAAAATTTCTGTTTGGTTTTGAGCCGTTTACTTTCATGTTGCAAATTTATATGAATTCATACAGATGTAGTAAATAATAAGTAAGAGTTTTATATTCGGCTGTGCCGAATTTTATATACCAAACACCAATATAATACGGGCACCGATTTTGTATAAAAAAACTTTGTCTGATTCACCCAATTTGTTTAATTTTGTATTTTCTATTACATACTACTTACTACATATATTTTGATCTAAAACACTTTACCGATTCAAAACTACTTTTGGATACATTAGTTTGCTATCAGCAAAACTTTTTGTTGCAAATTTTGGTATTTTAATTGTTTAACTTTTGTTTAATCATCGGACGGACATTTTGTTCTAAATTTTTTTGGTAGGACTGATTTTTCTCATTTTTAACAGCTAACATTTCTGATCAATATTTTTGGAAAATTTCATCGCCTAAATCGTTCCCTCTGGGCGGATCGTCTTATATTTTTATAAGGACCCAGATATATATACTTTTTGGTTCTGCGACCAATATTTCGATATGTTACAAACGAAATGACAAAATCAATATAACACCCGTCTTTTTGGTGATGGGTATAAAAAAGGGTGTGATTCCAAATAATATAAAGAATTTAAACTTTCGCATCTATATACCATTATGTAAAATATAGATCTTCACGTATTACATAAAAACTTTTAATGGAACTATAACCATCATATTCTTACAGTAATCATACAATATATATTTCCTTTTTGTTTGCAGCAATCTAGTCGATGTTTTTATAATTTATAAATTTACAACTTTAGTAAATAGACCTTGGATTTTGAAAATCAAGTTGGTGATATTTGGTTTATCTTTAAAATTGTACAGCTAAAGTTACACTTGATTCATTCATTGCTTTTATTGATGTTATGTGTTGGCATATAGATAAGCTATTTCAGAGCTTACATTTAAACATCAGAAAATTAAAAAACATCTTTTAATATTTTAAATCGATCATCAAAGCTTAGGGTATTCATATTTTTGTTGTCATTACGTATGGTGATGGATATGTATACTGCCTATAAAAATACGTCTTGTTAAAATCTAAGACCATTTAATCATATTCGTAAGCGGAAGCTCGTAGTTCATATTTATTTTTGAATGATTAGAAAATTTTGATTTGATTTATTCAAATCACATTTTACAATAGTTATACACATATTGTTGGTAAATTCGACGTAAAAATTTGGAAGAACACATACAACATTTTTAACTACGTAGGTCAACAGGTAGCTATCCTGACTTATAGCTTACTTGGGTCCATTCAGGTAGTTCCTTTCTGCTTATAAATATAATGTAACATTAATGCCTTAGGGAAGGAAACTTTTTACATTTAAAAAAAAGAGTTTTCAATTGAAAATCTACGTTGTAAAACAAAAATATTTTTCAAACTAAATTTTTAAAAACAAAGCAATTAAAAAATTATACAACATACATCGACACAACGATACAACACCGGTTGTGAATTGGGCAAATACAATTTATACTACGTGATGTGACTTGACAACATCGAAAAAAGCACGGGTATGAACCAAATTTGAATGAGGTTCAGACTAACTAAAAAATTTACATTCTAAAAAGGGAAAACTTTTTCGTTTTTGTAATTTATGTACCGGTCCTGTTCTTTAAATCAAGTGATTTAAAAAACGAGAGATTCTCAAAATAGAAATATTGACAAATTAATGTTCAGCAAATCGCACGATTTTGTACACTAAAATAGGTTTGTTTACCCGAAATTACACCTAGTAAATCATGTGGTTTCGAATACCACAATATGTGAATTCGTTTTAAAAACGCAAACTTTACTCGGATTCGATTTAAATTTATTCGTTTTTGAAAACGACTCGATTTACAGAATAAGGACGTATAATAATTATATTAATTATTCATTAATGCAGTTGAATACAGGAAATCAATTGAAAATAATATCGTTCACTTAGAACTACTTCCAAATAGTATGTGTTGTATAACGAAAAGGAATCTCATATTCTAGGTTTTACTTGTTTATAAAACATCGTGACATTCTCGAAAGAAGAACAAATTACAGTTGTATTCTATACACTTCTATAAAATTATTATGTACTTATTAACCTGCTTTTTTTCATATTTTTTTTAGTAGGGGTAGGGACGATTAGTCACAGTCGAATGTCTGAGCTATTTATGATTTAGAATAAAATTCTCATTGTGAACTTATATGACCTGTCATTTAAATGTAGTTGAAGCAATCAATTAAATTGTATACAACATTAAATTCAAATTTATGTTGCATAATAATCATTTGTGTAGTCTCATTATTTTCATTGAGTATCTATAAATTGTAGTTTTCTTAATATGTTTTACCTTACACGCATCTATATATAGATATCCATCTCTAATATATCGTAGTAGCAGTGATAAGGAACGTCGTAAATCGGCGGGCGATGAGGATGTTTTAAAGCAAATGAATATTGATGTACGCATACGTACAAATTCGGGCAAGCAATTGACGGATTTCGAAATACTTGAACAAGTACCGGTTAAAAATCTTGAAACCGGTGAGACGATGCCATTATCTGAGGTACGGCCACCGCCAGTGCCAGAGGGTTGGAATCCCTTGTCGTTGCATATACTAAAACTTACATCGCATCTGGAAGTTATACAAAAGGAATCGGATGATGAAAGTGTTATTGGCATACCGCCCAGTAGCGAGGGTCAGCCGCAGGACGAGGAAGAAGGGGAAACTGAGGACGGCAGTCGTTTGAAAAAGAAAACGGCCAAAATTAAACGATTTTTCGGTTCTACTATGCGTAAGACAGTCGATAAAGCCAAATCGCTGGCATCAGAGGTATCACATGCTCGTCACAAAGAAGACGTGGCCGATATAGTTGATGTTATGAATCCGGAACAAAATATTAAAATAAAAGCCTCGTCAACCAACAAGGGCCCTTATGAATTTACAAAATTGCAGCACGTACAAGTAAGTGATTTTAGGTGGAATCGTGTGTCAAACTTTATTTATTTGTAATCTTTAACGACAGGACTTGTCTGGAGAACATACCGGCGCTGTTTGGTGTATGAAATTTAGTTCATGTGGCCGCCTATTAGCCACTGCTGGCCAAGATAAAGTATTGCGTATTTGGGTTCTTAAAGATGCCTATCCTTTTTTCCAAGTATGTTAATATTACCATGATCAAGAAACATAGTATTAATTTGAATATTTGTAGGATATGCGTACAAAATATAATGCCGATCAAAAATCCTCACCAACGCCGTCGCAAGAATCGTTGGTATCTCAGCAATCTGCAGAAGAGGCAATTGCTATGGCAACCGCAGCTGAAAAATGTACTGGACCATTTATGCCAAAATCGTTTTGCACTTACATCGGTCATACATCAGATCTGCTGGATGTCTCCTGGTCGAAAAACTATTTTATACTCTCAAGTTCCATGGATAAAACAGTACGTTTATGGCATATTTCGCGTAAAGAGTGTCTATGCTGTTTCCAGCACATTGACTTTGTAACGGCCATAGCATTTCATCCTCGCGACGACCGTTACTTCCTCAGTGGCAGTTTAGATGGTAAACTACGTTTATGGAATATACCCGATAAGAAGGTGGCCTTATGGAATGAAGTCGACGGTCAAACGAAACTAATAACAGCGGCAAACTTTTGCCAAAACGGTCAATTTGCTGTAGTCGGTTCCTATGATGGTCGCTGTATTTTCTACAATACCGATCAATTGAAATATCATACTCAGATACATGTACGCTCGACACGTGGAAAAAATCGCATAGGCCGTAAAATAAGCGGCATTGAACCCATGCCGGGTGAAGATAAAATCTTGGTTACATCTAACGACAGTCGTGTTCGTTTATACGATTTAAGAGATTTGAATTTGTCCTGCAAATATAAGGGTTACCTAAATGCTTCGTCACAAATAAAAGCCTCTTTCAGTCATGATGGCAAATATATAATAGCCGGTTCTGAAAACCAATGTATTTATATATGGAAAACAAATCATGATTACTCAAAATTAAGTTCTGTAAGTTTATTTTGTTTGTTATGAAGTAAAATTACATTTATTTATGTTAAATGTTTTTAGGTACGTCGCGATAGAAGTGATTTTTGGGAGGGTATTAAAGCCCATAACGCTACAGTTACTTGTGCAATATTTGCTCCACATCCTGAGGCCGTTATTAAGCCAGAGCCCGATGAAATATCTCATGAAAAGGTAACTATTAAAGTTTTACTAATATGTAATTGTTTTCGTTAATGTTTCAGTCTTAAAATTTACTAATAAATATAGAAATATTGCAAAATAAAAAATTGCATATAAATTCACTTTCCACGCTTCTGACAGATCTGTTTGTCTAGAATTTGAAGTAAATTGAAATATATTTTAGCTTTCTGACTCGATTTCATTAAATTTTCTAAACATTTTTAATATAATTATAAATCTATTGTTTCTGTCTTTGTCTCTTTTAAAGCAAACAAATAATCAACCAGATCCTTTGGTGGAACAGCATAAAAAGGGTTGCGGCTATGTCATGGTTAGTGCCGATTTCAATGGAGCCATAAAAGTTTTTATTAATAAAACAAAACCTAAACACAGCAGTCTACCTTATACTGCAATAGCCGATTAAATTATAATAATAATAAAAGTAATAATAATAATAATGTTATATTCTAAATTGTATGCGATATATACATACATATATTTTGTTAAATATTTAAATTTCTTCTTCTACATTTTAACTTTTCTTTAAAATATATATTTTTTTGAAAAGTAATATTAAAAAAAACCCAAAAGAAAGAAACTAATAACTTTAACTAAAATATTAAACAATTTATTTACAGAATTTGATATTATTGCAACACATACATAAATATTTTTATATATTTTCATAAATTTTCTTTAAACATATACATATTTTTATTTTAATTTAAAACTAATATCACTGTTTTAATACTTGTGTTTGTGTGTTCAGCTTTTTATATTTTTGGTTTAACAATGTAATGTTTCAGTTTGTCTTTTTTTGTAGATATGATTTAATATTTTTTTAACTTTACTTAATCTGCTACAGTATTTCTTGATTATTGTGTAATATTTAAATATAAAAAAAAACATTTACATGAAAATAAAAATTCTTTATTTTGAGTAGCATGATAAATATAAAATGGCTTTTACTTATTCCTGGGTTCAAATAAAATTCTACGAAGATCTAGATAATTCTGACTGTTTAAGGCACGATATGGTCTAGGAGAATGATGATTCCCCAAATATTCTCTCTTGATCAGAAATGTTTGGTATTGAATATGGGCAAAATTATCCCAACAGACAAAAACAAAAAAAAAAAAAAAAAAAAAAAAATGGACAGAACCAAATTGGGTGAACCAGATGAATAGTTTTGTACAAAATGCATAAAAATAGTAGTCCGTGTAATATCGCTGGTCGGTATATAAGATTCGTCACAAACGAATATAAAATTCTTAATATAAATAATGAAAAATAACTTGTTTCAAAATCACTAGTTATAAAATGACCTAGTGATATCGCAACCACTTCTGGAACCCGTTCAGTGAAATGGTATTATGATTCTTAAGTAATTCTATAGAGTTTTATAGGAACTAGTTTTTTAGAAGTAGTTACACATTGGTTCTGGACTAGTTCAGAAAGAACTTCGTTGATCCTATTAATAAACTGTTAATTTATTTTTGGAACTAAAAAATTAGTAACGAACGTGTTTAATAACGCATTTGTATTGTATCGGATACATTGAATATTTTCCAAACATTTTTAAAATCAAATACATATAATGGACGATTAGGAATTAAAGCTTGTTAAAATATTTTCTGAAATAGTATAATGAAAGAAACAATCAAATGTCTCGAAAAAAGTTTCGTTGATGGAAGAAGTACTTCTAGAACCGTTTTTACTTTGAGATTATAGTTTTTAGTTTTTCCGTAGAACTAGTTCCGAGGGTGACAAATTCAAGTAACCAGAACCGTTCCAAGTAAGGGGTACTGGCTCCGTAACGATTCTAAAAAACTTGTTCCGAAGGTGACAAATTCGAACAAATATCACAGAATATATATATATAAATTCCATTTTAGAAGAAATTGGCCATTGTGGATCTGAATTTCTAAGCCGATTGACAATACAATGGAAACTTTTTATTGAAATCTATATTCCGTAATTTTAGCGTTTTTAAGCATTGAAGTTAAAAAGATACATTTATAGAATGCGATTAAGCTATTTGGCATTGCATAACAATGGATACTATTAAACTTCTTAAACATGAAAGATGACTAAAACAAAACAAATATGTAAGAAAATTATATGAAAAATTATGCTTTTACCTAATATATATGTAAAATGTACATACACATTAAGGCGGGTCGATTTAAAAAATGCCCAAGTGACATGGAAAATCGTACTCTAGGGATCAAAATAAAAAAACTTTACCCAAGGAACCATACCTCTAAAATGAATTCTGATGTTCTTTATTTTGAACCGAAGGTAAAATTTTTAAAAATCCCACTTTGACCCATTTAAAGTGCCCCAATCGAGTCTAAATGTATGACTTTGAAGGTCCGACCCACCCAAGCTAGTGGCACAACATTTAAAAAAATCACAATTTTTGTTACTTTACATAAATTTTGTTTATAGAGCGTATGATAAATGTGATGTAGGTAATAAATAATATTAATCAGGATCAACATAGCTTTATTTTTAAGATTTAGTTTAAACTTTAAACCAACATAACTTTTGCTCGCAATGAGCGAAATGATTAACACGAATAGTTTTAGCGTGCTTAAGTAGCGGAGTATATAACAAGCACAAAATGGCGTTTGTGTCATAATAAGCAATATGCTTAGTCTTTCTTAGTCTTTAACCTTTGGGTCAAAATAAGAAACATCAGAATTCATTTTAGAGGTATGGTTCCTTGGGCAAAGTTTCTTATTTTGATCCCTACAAATCAAACCGCCCTAATACATATATATTTAACTAGCGGATACCCGGCGTGTGCTACTACGCTAATTAATGGGAGGGTTTTACAATACACATTTTTTTTTAACATATTAATGTACATAAAAAATAGTTTTGTAAAAAAGTACCAAAAAGAAGTACGTTTAAATTTCAAAAAAGTGCCAGCGTTCATTTTAAATTTTTTAATAAGGACTGCAATTCCATTTAAATTTAATTTCTGGGATATGGGATACAAAAAGGTATTAAAACTCGAGTTCGCCCATTTTATCCCCTTAAAAGTACAAAACGTACCACACACCTGTCCACTTATTTCTTGCATAAATTTAGATTAAGTTGCTAGCTTTATCAGTTCCGGAGATATAGATATACCGATTTTATCCATGTTTACCCCTTTAGTGGATATACTCATCGGGAGAGGTGCTTACATACACAATTTCAAGATAAACTAATTTTGAAATTCCGGTTCACGAATGGACCTAATGCATTGTTTAAGGTGTCAAAACCATCTTCACAAAATTGCTTTTCTAATAAAACCAGTTTGGAGCTAATCGGTTGGATAGTTTCAGAGTCTATAACGGACATAGGTAGAAACATTTTTTGTGTTTTATATATTTATAGATTTAAGAGTTTTAACATAAAAGTTAAAAAATATTTTTTTTAGAATGAGGTTATATTTCTTAGCAAAACAATGGAGACTTTAAAAATTATACAAGAAAGAAGACGTAAAGAATATAGAAAACCTATGAGAAATCGTGTATCGCAAAATACGGACTCAAAATTATGTCACGAATGAAGTTTTATCAGAAATATTTCAAAGGGGACTATTAATTAAATACTGAGTCACTAAAATGGCCATAATGAATACAAATTTCATACGATTTTTTGAGATTTTGACCTATTTGGAAAATGTTCCATTGTATTGTCAAAAACATATTGTCTATGTATATGGCTTAGTAAACAAAATTCGGAGTAAAAAATATTTTTCCCGAAATTGACCTATTGTCGGTCCAAATTTATACACTTCATTGGAAAAGTCTTTGAAATGTGTTTTATTTTATATCCATATTGTTTGTGTATATGACTAACTGAGATACATATATGCGAATATATGTAAAAAATTATGATTGATGTAACGTGGTTTTTTTGCTTATATATCAGTTGTTTGTGGTACGATTTTTTAGATTTATTTATATACTTACTATATATTTATGTATCATTCATATTTGTTACAGATAGTTGATTTCAACAGACAAAAGGACATATGAACAAGGCTATCATAACTATCATGAATTCCACCAAAGAGCACTGAAAAGACTAAAATTTTTTACCAAAAAAAAACTTTCGATTTTGACCATTATCAGTAACCACATATCTTTGGATATATAAGTTTTTATTATTATCTTTGAATTTTCGAAAAAATCACAAAACAACCAAATTATTTTTTTTTTGTGAAGAGAAGCCCTACTACTCTTCAACGAATAATATTTTATTTGGAATTAATTTTAGTTATCGAATTTATTTGGTCCATGTTTGTGGAAAAAAAATTTAAATATTTATTTATTCATATGAATTACTTACGATTCAAAACGTTTTGTTTGGAAAATTATTCTCTAAAACTGTTTTTATTATTGTTTGTTATAAGTACAAAAGTTCTTAAATTTCGCAATAAAATAAGTACCCGAACATTTTATAATCAAAATAAAAAAAAAACAATAAATATATTTAAGTTGCAACTCTAAGGAGCTCCATTTCGGACTAACCAACATCAGGATATCAAAGTAGTTTTATTAATATTATTAAATAATGTAGTAGGCTTTTATACAATTTCATCACTTATGATATTTTATTTAAAAGTTTTTACTTCTTAAATAACTCAACGAATCTTGGCGTATCGTTGATGTTGCTTCAGTAGTAAGCTTTTCATTTAGCTCAATATTACTCATGGTGGGCGTGGCAAATTTTATGAAATCACTTGTTTCTAATTCTATTTCTGGAGGCTTTTCAGTTGAGGTCGTACTAACAACTTGATGGTCTGGCTCAACAAATTGAATGCCACCTGCACCGACATCCATGCAACCTATTTGCATGTTGACTAAATTAAAGGCTATAAAATTGATGGTAAAATTTGCACAGCCATGCAACGTATTGTATTCATGTTGTGTGATGCTATGCATTTGTATACATCCGGTCAATGCGATTGCTGGCCATATTGGTACACAAAATGGCGGTATGTTCCAGGCAGAAAATGTATTTGTGTATAAAACATTTTCATTTAAACGTACATTGGCCTGTATGTCCCATGAATTCGAAAATACTGTCCAGTCGGCACACACTGTGGAAAAAGGAACACGAAATTAAATGTATTTATTGTTGCAATGTTTAAATGCAATTGAATGTGACCACTGGAACACTTACATGTTTGATGTACATTTAGTAGGTCATTATTGACTTTGGCACAACATTCACACTGCCACTGTGTTGAACATGTACAATTTTCTTTGAAAAATTTTGGTGTTGTCTTTAATTCCACTTGATTAGAGCGCGTGGAAGAGGCGATGGTGGTGGCATTACAACTTAAACCGAGATTACTACAGATGATTGTCACCACCAATGAAAAGTGTATCGTACTGGCCACTTTGAATTTCCGCACAAAAATCATCTTGAACGTAGTGAGTGTGTGCTGCTCAATTGAACTGTTACTAACGAATGACTTACTTTTGATCCGTTATTTTTGTTTAAATTTAACGATATTTGGTAAACGTTGCCAATAATTTTTTTTTAAATATTTTTGCCAGCTTATTGATTCGAATATGTATACTCATGCATACAAAGATACATATGTATTAAATTACAGTAAATACTTAAAAGTATGGACATGATAAATATTTTTAAATTTTTTAAATAATACAAAAATGGGTTTTGGCTAATTATCGCCGTTAAATAATACATACATACATATGTATGTATTCTGCTATTTTCACAGAAGAAGAGAATGGTTTTAAATTAAGAACATATCATTTGTAGGTCTACCTGTGTATGTGCATAATTTTTTTTTATCTACTATGTTCTATATAAGAGCCTGTGAATTATGTATGTATAATTAAGCAAAATATTTAAAAATATAATTTTTCTAGTTTCTTAAATTGTCGGATGATTGCCAGTATTGTTTAATACATCCATTTATTTAAAAATGAATTTGTTGAAAATTTCAACCTATTGGATCCATATGTTTGTAGGTTTAGATTGATTTAAATATTAAATTAATTTAAAATATTTTATAGGTTTCTGATAATATGTACAGTATTAAGAGTTATTCCCTTACGAATCTTTCGAATGACCACGCCCATTATACTTGTAGTCCATTTTTGAAAGTTTTTACTGTTTATGTAAATATTTTGTTATTAACATTTGTATCTTTAATGAGGTTAATTTAAATGTATTAAAAAAGAAATCGAGAGGGAGGAGGCAATTTGTCAGCAATGTCTACACATTTAAGTCAGCATTTAAAATTCAGTGTGCCTTAAGAACCCATAAATTAATCAAACAAATTTTTCAAACTTCTAATCATTGTATACAGGTCAATTAAATTGTTTTATCAATCTATAAAGAAATTGAGTGCCTCCATATATGTACATGTGCGACAGTATCCAATGTTAACAGATTTATTTATTTTTTTTTATATCTGTAATTTCTATACGCATAGTCCAATTTAATAAAACTTCAAACAAATATGCAAGAAAACATCTATATTGTTAATTTTAACATGACCAAAATACTGAATCGTATATAGGCTTACGAACTCACTTATTTTGACAAATTCAGATTTATTGATACCAATGTAATATGGCAATTTATAATGTCGTGCAAATGTTCAGAATCATAATTCATTGCTTCTTCAGATCATCAGTTGCTGGTGGTTTGTTCACGTAAACCCGGTCTTTCAAATAGCCCCAAGAGAAAATATTCCAGCTGTCTTAAATTACAAGAACGTTACGAGATAATCGGAAAATTACTCAGGTTTGTACAAAACGACTGTTAAATTCTTGATCTTTCATCATTAGACAGCCAATTTACTTCATTACCTAAATTTTGGCCACCCTACAACAATTTTAATATTTATACTCTTATATGTATATAAGTTTGTCATTCTGTTTGAAATCTGTACATTTTTAATTTGAATCGTTATAGAAAGCCGAGTCCGAGTCAAATTTTCGAAGCGCCCAAATAACTTATATAAGTAAATATGAGGTTATCAGCGCACAAGTGTAACCCCAAACTATTTAGTGGTATATTCAACTTACACCACTTTTGCAACATTACTTTGTTTATTATACTGTGTGCAATATCGAATTTTTCAGCTCCATATGCTTTTGAATACCAAAAGGTAGCTTATCCCACTTTTGTATTGATATTGGTAATGCATGTAACATCAGAATAGCAACAACAAAAAATTGTGGGTTACACCATTTTTGCGCTGCTGGCCACATCTATATATATTAGAGTGACAATCATTTGTATGGAAAAAAATGTGTGTTCGAATTTTGAAATATATGAAATATATTGACACTAGGTCTAAATGTTAAGTGTTGAAAATTTGAGCCAAATCGGACAAGAATTTCGGGACACGCATCGAGGTCAAAGGTAAGATATACGCAAAATTTTACTATTTATGTGAAATAAATTTGTGAAACTCCTTAACTTTCAACATTATGTTACAGAAATATGTAGATTTATATTAATAAAAATTACAGTAAAAAAATATTTTTGAGATTTAACCTATATCTCCTTTGGGTCAAATTGACCCACAAACAGTGTTATCGCTAAAGTTCGGAAAAAATTCATATTCAGTTTTTGTAAAAATTTTGGTACTAAATAATTATTTTTGCAATCGAATGCAAAATAATCGAAATGTGTACGTAATTATCGTTCTAACGAGATAAAAAAGACAAAAATTGGTTAAAAAATGTTAAAGTTATTAAAAATTCCCCAGACCATTAACGTGTCTCAGGCCACTTGAACAAGAAATGTAGGAACAAAATTTACATATTTTAAGAAATATTAAAATAAAAGCTAATTTTTGCTTAAAATATATCCGTATTTACATTTGTATGAGTTTTTGTCTTTGTAGGATACCGTTAACCTATTCGAAGGGATGGCCAAAAAAAAATGTAATGTTTTTAACGGCAGTTTCAAATCTCCATTTTCAAATTTTTAAAAATTTTGTTAAAAAAATTTCAGAATTTTTTGGTCATCACAAAATATTTTGTTGGCCATATTTTGGCGAATGAGAGCAATTTCCTTACTGTTACGAATTTTAAGTAAAACGTTTATAATTTTATAGTTCAGATAATTTTAGATGTACTATGAAAGTTTTACTAAAATCGGAAAACGTTAACCCTTAAATGGTGAAGGTCCAATGTAAAATTTAGAAATATTTGGAATTTCTAAATGAAATATAGCGAAATATTATACATTTTTGGGCCAACTTTAATGAAACTTGCGAAAAATATGAATTTTTTCCGAATTTTAGCGATAATACAGTTTGTGGGTCAATTTGACCCAAAGGATATATAGGTTTATACTGTCACCCTAATATATATATATAAAACTCAAACAATTTTTCTATCTACCTATGTGCATTATAGACTCCGAAACCATCCAACCAATGAGCTCCAAATTGGTTTCATTAGAAAGGAAATTTGGTGAAGATTGTTTTAGACACCTAAAACGCTACATTAGGTTCATTCGGTTCATTTTCGAATATTCCCATAGAAACATTTTTACCAATTTTGAACTTATGAAAATTTATATGTCTTGAATGGGATTTTTGGAAATTCTAATTTTAAACGGGTAAAATCGGTATCTCCGAAACTAATAAACTAACACCAAAACTCCAAATTAATCTGAATTTATGCAAAAAATAAGTGGACAGCTGTGTGGTCTTTTTTGATGGTTGTACTTTTAAGGGAATAAAACGAACGAAACCCCAGTTTTGGTACTTTTTTGTATCCCATATCTCAGAAATTAAATTTAAATGGAATTGTTGTTATTCTAAAAAAAAATGTCAAATGGATTTGGGAACAAAATAGTTTAGTTGCCCGAACAAAGTTTTTAATTTTGATACAAAACTTTGTCATCAGTTTTTGGTGAACAGCTAATTCAGACATGGTGATAAAGCTTAATTATATATGGCAATAACATAGCAAAGAGTCCACCAACTCTTCTGAACATATCAATCTGAACGTGTCTAGACACTCCAAATAGCTCACAAACATAACTTTGTACCTTGAAAATGTTCCAATTTTTTGACGCGAAAATAACGATTTTTTTGTTAAAAAAAATTATCAAGTGCACCCTTCTCTATTGTGCCGCAAAATCATAGAATGGGCAAATCATTATTAGTATGATCCGGGCTCATCACGTTACCTAATCTTGATCACGCAAGACCGGCTTGATGGAATATATGAAAAAATGTTAATAATAATTTCATAATTTTTTCGGACGTCATTTACCATAAAAACTAAACAATTAAGAGAGTATGGTCGGTCAAGCTCGACCATAGAATACCCTATACTAAGTAAATATGCAAATATATTTTTCTTTTAAAAATTTAAATAATTTTTATTCGTGAGTGATTTTCGGAATTGGTGCTATGACCAATTATGAACCGATCACCATGAAATTAGGTCCTGTGATTTATGTCTATATGAAAGTTATTTATGTTGAATTTTATGTGTATACCAACATTTTTAGGAGATTTATGCATGTTGAAGTGATTTTCGGGAGCGGGTCTTATATGGGAGCTATGACTAATTATGGACCGATCATAATAAAATTTGGTGACATGAATTCTGTATATAAAAAACTTATTTGGAGCAAATTTTCTGTAGATAAGTATATAAATTAAGCATTTATGAAATAATGAACCGATTCCAGCCAGTTTCAATAGGCCAAACAAATTATATGTACCAAATTTTATCGAAATACATATATTCAAAATTGTGACCAGTACTTTGCACACACGATTTACATGGACAGCCAACCAGCATGCCAGCCAGACGGATGGACGGATATCGTGTAATCGACCCAGAAAGTCATTCTGAGTCGATCGGTGTTCTTTAAAGTGGGTGTAATACTATTATTTTTGAACGATACAAACATCTGCACAAACGCAATGTACCCTCCCCACTATGGTGGTGAAGGGTATAAAAATTATAATATGGTTATTTTTCATCAATAAAGGTCGATCAAATTTGAATTAATGTAAAATTTTAACGGTTAAAAATATCATAACAAAATTTGGAACTAATATAGATCTAAATGTACTTAAGTCAATGGAATTACAATAATACCGAAATTCCTAAAACAGGGAAAATGTGTTAGAAAAACTAATTTTTTTTAGAAAAGTGCCCGCTTTGACGTTATTTTACAGTTTGATAGTTAAAAAGCTGTGTTTGTATTTAAACTAGAGTTTCCAAAAAACCGAGGAATTTCAAAGCCGCGGTTTCGGTTTTAAAAAATTGAAAACCGATCGGTTTCGGTTCGGTTTTGTGATAATTTATTAACTACTTATTAAATCAGTTGATAATATAGGAAATGCTATACAAATTTAAAGTTCAAGAGGATAAAAGAAAATTGGTACTTTTTCTTTTAATGGTACCTTTTTAATATATTAAATTAGTTAAAGTTGGCTAATATGCTTCTCAGTAAAGAAATAATCAAGAATAGGGTGCTCAATTGTATTATGATACCAAAAATGGAGAACTAAACCAAACTAAGGAGTACTTTTTCGTTCTTCAAAATGAATTTTCTATAAAATTAATCCTAGAATCAGGAAATTACTTTGATATTTCAAACTTGACAGTGGTTTAAGTGTGGAAATTTTTTACTTTTTCTTCTAATGTTACTTTTTATTATTATAAATTATTTAACTTATTATATATACCTAATAGTTGGCTGATATGCTTCTGAGTAAAGAAAGAATCAAGGATAGAGGGCATAACGATATTGAGGTAACAGAAGCTATTATTGAAATGTTTATAATAATGAACCTATAAGCAGGATATTAAACACACATGATCCTGACTGAGTTAGAATATAAAAAAGGGAATTGCAGGTAATTTTTCCAACTAGTAGTACTTTTTGAATATTTTATAACGATGGACCTACAAACGCGAATTCAAAACGGATAATTAATGTTGCTATTTATTTATTGTAAAGGTACTTTTTGAATATTTTATAATAATAAACCTTCAAATTAGCCACAAATGATTCTGAATGAGTTAGAATTCACGAAACCTGATTATAGTCTTTTCTTTCTTTTGTATTTTCTATAATAATGGACACAGAAATATGAAATTAAACATTCATGATGCTGAGTAGGAATACAAAATGTGGGTCTTTATGGTACTGTTTTTATTCTAATAATCCGTCTAGAATGAGCTACAATCCACATTACAATGAATCAAAAAACATGAAACTAGAGACATGTTTTCCTAAATTAGTATTAATTTACAAAGGGAGACTTAATAGTACTATTTCTATATTCCAATTGAGGTGGCGAAGCGCACCGGACAGATAGTACTCCATACTTTTAACGGATATTTGAAAATAACTAAGACTTTCTTACAAACATTTTGCATTATTTAGCATGCGAAAGGTAGCCTGCTACATCATCTGAAGCAATTATTTTAATACAATTTAAAAAATTTAAACAAATCTTAAGATATTTTTACCGATCCGTGTTTAGAAATATTGGATGAATAATTGGATGAAAAAGTTTCTTTCTCATTTCTAAATTTTGAATTTTTATGGTGAAAATAGATTAAAAGTGAAAACCGAAGAAAAATTGTCGGTTACGGTTTCGGTTTTAGACCTTGAAATACCGCGGTTTCGGTTTCGGTTAAAACCGAATTGGAAACTCTAATTTAAACAACACAAAGAGCAATACAAATATGGGACTTTTTCTAAGATCGATACTTTGCGTTTTTAGAATTTTTTACTCAAACCTAAAATTTGGTTTCAAAATTGGCTAAGTTTGGATAGGGCTGGGGTGGACAATGTCCGCTTAAGTGAGTCAAATTTAACTTTTTTGGAATTTAGTTCTGTTTCATGATTATATAAAGAATTTATACATTCTCGAAGAAAATTTGTTTCTATAAAAGAAAAAGTATAGGGAATATTTTGAGAAAAAAACTTTAAAAGTACACGCAACTTTGGATGCGTGTAACTTTTTATAGGGACGAGATAACAGTTATTAAGTTTGTTATATTTTTTCAGAATTTTGTCGCAGAAATATTTTTATTTTTATTAAAAAAAAAAAGATCTAGCAAAATTAAAAAAAAAAAATAAATCTAAATATCTCTGGAACTAAAAGAGATAATCTACACACGCGTATTTACGTATGCGTATTTTTTGTAGACTTCTCAAGGACTATCTATATTTCAATTTCAGATCATTACAAATTTTAGACTTTTATCCCCATTACGCCTGCGAAGCTAAACAACTAGAAAACACGAAAAAGCTATTTTTTGGCAAAAAAAGTAAACAACATTTGTTTTGTGGATTCTAGCTAGATTATTGTCATATATAGTTAAGCGCTATCACCATTTCAATCCGTGTGTTTTTCAAAAAGTCTTCATTTGTTGCACAGTGTTACTTATTTTTAATTTTCTTCCGGGATACGAACAAGACCGGAAAATTAGGAACACTAGTTGGTGGGTATAAAAAAGTCTCTCCCTAATGAATTTGACTATATGTTTTGCTAAAACCAAACTACGTTTAGAAATGGCAGATTTATTTCCATTTTTATACCCTTCACCTTCGTGAAAAGGGTATATATAATTTTGTCCTTATAGATAGCGGAGTCAATTAACCCATGTCTGCCTGTCTGTCTGTCTGTCTGTCTGTTGAAATCAATTTTCTGAAGACCCCAGATATCTTCGGGATAAATTCGAGACAACCTCTGAAAATTTCATTAAAACAAGACAATTTATTGCACGCTTTGACAAAAAAGCAACAAAACGTATGTTTGGATGTGTGTTGGCTTCATTGGTTTGTGTATTTTGTTTTTTTTTTTGTGTTTCGTTTCGTTTGGCGTTGTTGTTTTTATACCCTTCATCTTAATGAAAAGGGTATATATAAGATTGTCATCTCGTTTGTAAATTCTACAATGTAATCTGTTCGTCAGCAATTAAATGTAAAATTTTTAAAAGTTTTCTTGATATATTTAGGATGCTACTTATACGCTGAAAGTGGACAATTAATGCATCCACAATAAAGGTGAAGGGTATATAAGATTCGCCATAGCCGAATATATCACTCTTACTTGTTATCTTCTAAAATCCCCAACTGTACCTTTCCGATATGAAAATTTTAATATATAGTAACTTACATATCGTCACCTAAAATACAAAATAACGTAACATCACTTTTCATTAGTTTATAGAAGAAGCAAAAAACGATATAAAATGAAAACTACTTGAGATATTGAAACAAAATGTTCAAATCTAAATTACAATGACACTAGAAATATATTTTATAAAATAAACAAATTTTTTCAATGTTTCTTACGTTATTTTGAATTATTATTTTCAAAAACCAAAACAACCTAAATTTGTATGATAAAATAAAAATTTTAATAAAAATAATTTTTTTATTTTTTTTTAATTACAACTACTTATTTAAATTAAAAAATGTATTTCATTAAATTTTCATAAAGTCTGCAAAAAAAATTCAATCGTGCACTTGATGATCAGTTCTTTCCTTTTTTTATACTAATATATTAATTTAATAAACCGAAATGAATTTAGTTCCATAATATATTTTTACTTAAATCTTAAAAAGTAATATATACTTACATATGTACAAAACTTATAAGTATTTTGTACAGTACACAGTTATTGGAATTAGTTTGTTCAGATTAGTTAAATAAATCAGTTTAGTTTCATTTTATTTTTATAAGGATTCCTTCAATGTATCCTTTTACATTCATGTGTATATTCACATAAGTATAAATTTCAAATGAGACATTAGAAAAATGTATATCTACTTAACTTAAAATTAACCTAACAAATCTAATGAGATCTTTTTTTTTTTTTGTTAAAATAAATAAGTTTTTTTTTTTTTTTTAAACTTTAGTTAATTGAAAATGTTATAGATACACATATATGTATGTATGTAAATATTTGTGTTTGTATATTTATGTAGTTTATATGTAAGCAACACATAGTCATGTATCCTTTTAATACCCTTGCTACAACAGGAGTTAAAGGAAATCTAAAAAAAAAAAATTGCAACTACATGAAGTCTCAACTACAAAACACCATGTAAAATATGTAATGGGAAACTAATTTATGATAGGAACACAAAAAAACAAACAAAGAAGTACCCAAAAAGAAAATTTTGTGTCATTACCCGGAGTTAATTGAGAACGTCAGAACAGTGTCCGTCTACAAAATAATGTACATATTCGATTGTGATTCGAATAAAAATTATTCGAATAATCGAGGGAATCCTAAACGAATGGATAAAATGTATTTCAGTTTAGAATAAAACAGTATTCCAATAAATTTAATTATGTATTGGAAATTTAATTTTAAATACATATATCTTGTAAAATTATTCAAATAATAATATTTTTCCCTCGTTTAAAGATTAATCGATTATTCGAATAGTTGAGTTTATTATTTGCATTAAGTCGGTTATTTAAAAATAAAAATGTTCAACATGAAATTTCCATCGACTAACAATCGATTCGAATAATTGTAAACACAAAATTTAAGCTTTCATGTACTAGATATTCTTGCATATTATTTCAATTCCTGCTGCAGCACGAAAAAACCAAAATATTCGTTTATAATTTTATGCTATGTTAATGTATTTATGTGTGTACTTATACGAGCATTATACATCCATATGAACATACATATATATTTGTTTCCTTTTTTTTTTGTATTATTTTACTGCATACAGTGTCATAGCTCTTTTCGTCTAGCCGTATAGAATTACAGCTGATGGCTGAAAGAAAATAATCGAAAAAATATAAACGTTAATAGCAAAACAAAATGAACAATATTATTTGGCCATGTGCCAAGATACGAGTACATGTTCATTTTTATGCTGTTTTACTCTTTAAATGTTGCGAGAACACACAAATATTGTCAATGAAAATAACTCTTGAAAATGGTTACTCTTCATAATACATCCTCTTAATGATTTTCCCTCAGATTCAACAATAAGAGTATGCTGGATACGGCCAACTCTTTTTTTTATTCCTTGGGGTGTATAATATGGTCTGTTTATCTATTGTTTGAATCCTTTTGTTTTGGGGAATGTCGAGGATTAATCCTAAGATTCATAAAAACTCTGATATGAAATTTTGTCCAACTAGGATAACGGTATTCCATTTCTATCTGCGGTCAAATCATGAGTGGCAAGGGGATATGTAAATTTGTATTCCGTTAGTAATTTTACAATTTTTCATTTGCTACACCTTGTAGTATATATGTATATTTTGAATCGTTATAGATAGCGAAGTCGACATAGCCATGTCTGTCTGTTGAAATCAACTTTCCGAAGTCTAAAAAATAAAGTTCATGCTTTATTGATACTTATATCAATATATCACATATTCTCTGTTGATCTTTTTTCGAACTTACCATTATACATAAGTATTTTAAGTATAAATGCATGAATTTAGATATCTAATACAAATATTTAAGTATAAGTCTCATTAAATGGACCTTCAAAATTCGGGGACAATGCGATTCTAACTAGTCTGGGGGAATTACTTCCGAAAGCTTAAAGTTTTTAATACATACCACATTATTGTTCTTGTACCACTCAATACCTTGCTTACCATAGTTACAGAATGCCAAATTAGGCCAAAAATAAGTAGACACATTTGGAAGTCTTATGAATGGAAGCATCCTCTTTTGTAAACATTCTTTGATGTAAATTTCGGTATTTATAGAGCCCTTTGTAATAAATGCCGCAACTGCATTTAGCTTGCCATACCAAGAAGTTTTTGGGAAAATTTTCTTCTTTTGGGTCTTAAACTTTTCTACAACATTCCCTCGAACATCACCAACATAAAAATATTGACCCGGAATCTGCGAATCTGTCTGTCCGTCCGTCTGTTGAAATCAATTTTCTGAAGACCCCAGATATCTTCGGAATCCAAATCTTCAATAATTCTGTCTACTTCTGTCTGGTTTACTAAGTCATAAATATAGACAATATGGATATCTAATGATAGATATTTCAAAGTCCATTGCATCGATGTATATAAAGCTATAGTAAGTTGGACCTACAATGGGTCAAAATCGGGAAACATTTTTTTTAACCCGAATTTTTTTTCACAAAAAAATTTTTTGTCATAAATTTTGTTCACTAATAAATTAAATAAATTTTTCAAATTAAATTTTTTTAAAAAAATTGGAAAAAACTTTTAAAAAACAATTTCGAAAACAAAATATTAAGAAAAATTTTGTTTTTTTAAATTTATTTTAAAGTATAATTTGGTGAAGGGTATATAAGATTCGGCACAGCCGAATATAGCTCTCTTACTTGTTTTTATACCCTTCACCTTCGTGAGAAGGGTATATATAAATTTGTAATTTCCACAATATAATTTTCCGACCCTATAAAGTATATATATTCTGAATCCTTATAGATACCGGAGTCGATTTAGCCATGTCCGTCTGTCTGTTGAAATCAATTTTCTGAAGACCCCAGATATCTTCGGGATTCAAATCCTCAATTATTCTGTCAGACATGTTTTCGAAAAGTTTCCTATTTAAAATCAGCAAAATCCGTCCATAAATAACGGAGATATGAGCAAAAATCCGAGACAACCTCTATTTTTGGCCTATTTTTTTTATCTATATCTCGATTACTAATTCATAAATATAGACATTATGGATATCTAATGATAGATATTTCAAAGTCCATTGCAACGATGTATATAATGCTACAGTAAGTTGGACCTACAATGGGTCAAAATCGGGAAAAATAGTTTTTAACCCGAATTTTTTATAACAAAAAACTTTCTTTTGTCATAAATTTTTTTCAATAATAAAATAAAAAGAAAAAACTTTTAAAAAACTATTTTAAAAAAAAGTATTTAAAAAAAAAAATTTTAAATTTTATTTTAAAGTACAATTTGGTGAAGGGTATATAAGATTCGGCTCAGCTGAATATAGCTCTCTTACTTGTTTTTTTTTATAAAATTTGACTTCAATTTCCATTGTCTGTCTTTGGCCTCTATGTTTTTAAACATACATCCATTACTTTTCGTACCAAATAGTCCGAGTACTGAGCTAACCAGACTGCTATCCTACAGAATGTGTTAGGAGCTCTTTTGAAAATGCTTTCTATTTATTGACTTTAATTCCTTCTACATGAACCAGGTTTTCTATCAATGGACAAGTTCTCCCGAATTTGATTGTTTGGCCAACTTTTTGTAGGACCAAGTTGGGTTTTGTTGAAACTATTTAATAATTTTAATATGCACTTTTTTCTCGACACTAATTTGAATCATATTAAAAACAAATGAACATAATTTACATTAAACATTATAACTGACATGATTTACAAAGGAAACATGATAAAAAAATCAAATAATACTGGGGTTTAAACATTTAATGAAAAACGTGTGTTAACTTTTTTTCGATCTCAGTTCTTACATATTTACATATAAATTGTATGTTTCTATATCGTATCTAATGTAGAATAAATATGTAACACCATTATATATTCTTAAGTAATTTACTCTTCGTTATAAATCACTAATTTTCTTACATAACTTTAAAATGTTGCAATTACAAAATAAATTTTTTTTTTATTTTTTAAGTCTAAAGTTTATTTTAACAATTTGTCTATCTATCTGCATGTGTTTTTTTTTCTGTACTCTTGCATGTGCAAATACCGGAACCAATGTCAGTCACTTCATAAACATGTAAAAAAAGCATGCCTTGAACTTCATCATCGTCATCTTTGTTACATATCCCATCATCATTATTCAGCAATGAGTAAATACTACGGGCAATGACACTGAAAATTTATTTTGACCATTTTGACTGCTCTTAATTATTTATGATTGTATTTGTTTCATTACACAGAAAGAATTATTTATAAAAAAACTAAACGTACACTGAACAAAATTAAATTAGCTGTTGACTAAGGTATGAGTGATATTGATTTTTTTTCAGCGAACATTTTTGTCTTGTTTGAACACCTTTTGTCAATGTAATGTATTTGTCCACACGAGACAAATTCTAAGTAAAGAACTTGATGACTTATCAAGGGTTAAGAGCAAAAGAAATATTTAAAAAACCAGATTTTTCTGTTGAACAATGGTTCCGCGCCTACTTAATCTAAATTAATGTGATAGGGACTAACATGTCTATACTTTTTTACATGTTTTCCACTGATAAATACATATTTTAAATTCCAAAAATGTATATATTTAGTGAAATAATTGCATTCCATTTTGACTTTATTGTGTTGCAAACTATTTTAAAAGGGACCCAAATAATTAAGTGTATTTTTAACAAAAGATACCTAAAATTTAACACTTTTTAACTAGTTATGTATGTACCTTTCCGCTTCGTTGCTTTTCCACATATATGTACGAATTATCTTTCTCCAAACATTAACTCTAATTGCAACGCATTTTCCCTCGTACAAATAAACGTAAAGTTGTCTGGGATGGGATTAATGAATTGCTAAAATATTTATTTTTAACTACATAGTGATACAAAAGTTAACGAAAAAATATGCATGAGTTGTTGAAGCCCATAGATTTTGAAAATACTAATTGACAACATCTTAAGTTCATTTTGCTAAAGTACTACTTTGACAATATTCATGTAGCATGATTAAAATGCTTTCGGTGGGTGCCTCATTAAATTAATTTCATTTTTGTCGGTGCTTACTTTATTCAGATTCATACTATATGTAAAGTTTTTTGTTTCTATCATTATTAATTTAATTTGTTTTTAGAAAAAACAAAAATATGACGTTAATTTCTCCTTTATTTGATGTGTGCAAATTCATTAATTTAGAAAATTCAAGAAGAACCATTGTAAGAAATAAAGTTTCACAGAGTCCTCCAAAATTTATCATCATGAAATTCCTGTTATATTTTAAAATATCATCTGTCCTCAAAAAAATGTTCTCTCTCCAAAAACCTTTAAAAGTCCCCAACTTTGTACACAATTCTAAAAGCCCGGTTGAGAAGGCTATTATTCTCAAAGTGTAACAAATCATTCTCTAAGGCTTGACGTATAATTGATTTCAAAACATTCTCAATTACTTAGATATTAAGTGCTGATTCACACACACCAAGTTTACTAGCCAAAGTCTTGAGTTTATAGGAGAGAGAGGAAAATCTTTTCAAGCTCTTCTCCTCTATCTTCTATAGGCAAGTAAACCTGATGTGTGTGAGTGAATCAGCACTAAGATATGAAATACGAATAAAAATGAGGATCTGAGGTAAAATATAGGTAATTACCCAGAAAATGTAAATGTTTCTCCTTGTGAATGCATTTAATCAGGGTCGATGTGATCTTGGTGAATTTTTTGACTTGTCTATTGTCACATTGATTAATTCATTACAACTCACCATCTCTGCACAGGACAGACATGAACTTTGCAACACTGAGAATGAAATGGGCAACATGCAATGTTTACGAGTAAATAGCGACAAGTGTGCAAATATCAAAATTCATTGTACTCCCTAGAATGAGGTATTTTTTATATTCATTCTATTTAAATGTCAGCTAGTACTTTGTTTTTTTGTTTTTCGTGCAGAAATAAAGGGGAACACAAGTACATATTCGAACATTAATACAAAAATAAGACATTTGAATGAATGGTTAATACTCATCGTTGGTTGTAATACTCAATGATGATGTGAATGATATTAATGTTTGGAAAAATTCTTAAAGGTGTTTTTTTTATAAATCGTTTGGATTATAGCCAAATTCCAAAGTTAAATATAATTCACAAGGATTTGTTTTGAATGGTTGTTTGATACAAGATATTGCATAACAGTTAAACAGAATATCAGCATTAAAGTCTATAAATTTCAAATATGCTTAATACTCAGAAAAACCTCATTAAAACTTCCTAGTCCGGCCACAAGCGATCTAAGCTGCAAAATATTTGAGAACGCCTGGCTAAAAGTGTCTTTTATTTTTTCAGAAGTTTAATTTAAAGTATATTTTTTTTATCTCTTGAAAAACTTACTAGATGATTTGAATACATACATGATTTTGAACCATAACAGTAAACAGTTAGAACCAATATTACAAACTTTATATGGTTAACCAATAAATTCGATTGCAGCAATTGTAGGGTGTCAATTCTGGTAAGCGTACTGTGTGGCATGTATTCAATATTTACGTGTTAGTATGTACATATGCATTTATATTTTGGATTTTCCACCAATAATGAATGTCGCCAATAAAGACGGCATATCAGTTTCAATTTCGTTATTTTTATTTTGTGTATAATAAAAGAATATTACAAAATAATTGTGTGTTTATGCATACAAGTACGTAAATGTATGTACATATGTGTATCAGTTTCTTAATATATTTATTAGTTTTATTCTTTATTTCAAAGTTTATTTTGTCGTCGCCAGCCATTGCAAAATGTTTGGGTTTTTGTTATGAATACCAACCACTCCCACCATAAACAACAAACTGTCTCATCATACCGTTATTGGAACTTTAGAATATTGTACTTTTGTACTTTACAACTGGCATTGGTTATGGCCGTTTGAAATTTAAAACATGTTAAAGTGTTGTATTCGGATATGAGGAATCTTATATAGTTTTCATCGTAGTCTACACTAAAAGATATATTTAAAAATCTGATGTTTTGGGTGTAAAGTGTTTTGACAAGTCGAGGTTATTTGAGACATATTCTAGGAAGGAATTTCTACAAAAAGAGAATTTTTTGGAACTAAGTGTATTTTAGTTGTTGTTGTATTCAGAACTATTCTCAAGAAATCTGTATCAATTGTAAATGCTGTCTAATTAAACATATAATTTCATGATAATAGGATTCAATTTAGCAAAAATGTGAATAATAAGTTTTCAACACAAATCGACCGACCATCTGCTTCAAAGGGTCACCAAATTTTTAGTTCAAAATATTATTGTTCATTATTTTAATACAATTATAAAATGAGTACTGAAAAAGGTTTTTATGGATTTTATAACTATTTGTCATAAATAATTTTGTCAGTTTATAGACGTTTAAAGTTAGCAATAGAATCAATTTTTAATTTTTAACTGTTTTTTTTTTTGGTTTTTATGGAAGGATTTTTATTATGATCATATTAGCCACATCATAAAAAATTTTAATATTTTTGTTTTTTCATCAGAGAACTGTGTTTTTTAGGAGATAAAATTGCGCACAAAACAAAATTAACAAGGAACAAATAAAAATGATACATTCGGCTGTGTCGAAGGGGTAATATTCACGTTGCTAGTTTCATGCTTTACGGTTTAGTGGTCACTTTACTAACCACCTTTTCTATAGTCTTTAAAACAAGGATGCCCAAGCCCTATACTCTTGGTGCTCATTTGTTTTTGTAAATGCTCTTAGCTATAGGCTGTGTGTTTCTATACTCAATACAGCACTCAGCACTAGCAATATGAAATACACAAACAACTTTGTCTTGTTAGTTTTTTTGAATAAAAATTTGTTTTTCTTTAAATGTGTTAGTGTTTGCTCTTCCATAAGGAACTTTTGGGCATCCCTGCTTTAAAACATAGTTTATTGGCAACTATTGTCACTTTGCTGAACAATTAAATTTTTTAAGTCATCGTTTATGTGTTTTTGCAAAACTTTGCAGTTAGGGTGTTCTGGTTAGATAAATATATTAATTTGAAAATAAGGTAAACCGCAATTTTTTTAAGAGACTTTCATGCATTCAATAAAAAAAGCACAGAGTGTTTATTGTTTGTTTGGTCAGAAAATTAAGTAAAAATTATTAGATATAAAAAAAAAATTATATGCTACGAAAATTTGTATCATAATTAGGTTGAATGCCAACAGCCAGTGTGGTTAGTAAACTAACCACCACACGTATAACAAACTAACCTTGATTAATGTTAAAATGCTATTGTTTTGATTTTTAACTTATAGACATAAAACCTTGGCTGAAAGGATTAATATAACAAAATATGTTGGAAAGTTATTTTAAACTCGTTTCATTTGATATGTACATGACGTAGTAATCGAGTAGTCTTTAAATACGTTAAAATAAATTGAGGTAGTTTTAGATCTCATTCTTTTGTTGGCTGATTTTTATGGCGACTATACCTGAAATATTGGTATATCTATCATGTTTGTAAAGTTGATTTCTAGACAAACGGATATACGAACACCTCTGTCTATAGCGATCCATAATACTTATATGTATATACTTTATGAAGTCGCAAATGGAAAATGTGGAAACTACAGACGGAATGACAAACTTATAGTGAATGGTATAAAGACTGAATAGAAAAATGTTTGTGATATCTCGTGGAATGGAATGTATCATTCATTTAGCGCTTCCTATCTGTAATTTTAAATAAAACAAAGTGTGTGGGAGATATTATTGAAATTGTATACGTTTGAAAGGCCTGTTAATGTCATTATTTATGTAATATAACATCGTGCAAAAGTCCGCCGAAATTTCGAATTTTCCATGAGTCATGGCGGATAAAATCAGGATGAATTTGACCGATGGGTTATGTTGGCTATGCGGGCCGCTGTGGTTTGTGGCTTATTCGCATAGACCTGCGTTTTAAGAAAACCCCACAAGAAAAAGTCTAACGAGGACAAATCGCACGATCTCGGTGGCCAGTTCTGATCACCTCCACGTGAGATGACCATACCCTCAAATCGTTCGTGGAATTGGCACCTAGCGCCGTTGTATTAAAACCATAAGTCATTGGTATCCATATCATCCAATTCAGGCCAAAAGATGTTAGTAATCATCGACCTATAGCACTCGCCGTTGAAGGTAATGGCCTCGCCAACCAACGTCTTCTCAAAGAAATATGGACCGATGACGCCGCCACACCAAATATTGATTTTATCGGGATGAATTGGACGCTCTTGGATCTTATGTGGATTGGTATTGTCACAAATTCGACAATTTTGTTTGTGGACGTCCTTCATCCAGAAATGTTTCTAACTGAACAGAACACTCATTTTTATAAAACAATTGTATCATTTGCACGTGTTTGCCATGAAACTCAATAAATGACAGCCAATTCGACAGATGTAACTTTAACAATATCGCCGCCTTTAACTGTCAATGTTCGATAGTCTCTAATGGAAGATCCTATATATATATTTCTCTAAATATTTTACTAAGCGAAAACACTGTTTTCAAATTCCCTACTAATGGTGTTGAAAACATATGCCTTTTATGTATGTCATTAGCAAATCATTAAAGTACGAGAACTATTATAAATGTATAAAGCTTAAATGCACTAAAATATTCTGAAATGTATGTATGACAAAACATACATTCAAGCATATGTGTATACCCAACAAACACTCCGGTTTGGTATGAAATTAATCGTCCTTACGCAACGATTTGATAATCATTTTCTTGAATTTATTAAAAATGTTTAAAAAAGTTTTGGAATTTAATTTTGTAACGTTTAAATTGTGTTTGCTGGGTAAATACAGACATATATGTATATGTATGTATATTCCCATGTGATTTTATGGGAGGTTTAGCGAAATGACATTTATAGTATTTTTTACATCCTTTTTTTATTATTATAATCTTCTTTGTATATTTTTCAAATGCAATATTATGCGTCTAGTTTTATAGCCCTTCATTATAAATGATGTTTTTTTCTTTTCTTAATTCTATGAATTTTTAAGTATTTTAAGTAACCTTAGCAAATGAAATTGAAACAAAAAGTGAACAAAATTACGGACATTTGGCGAAGGAGGAAATTTAATTAGTTAGAATCATTGAGGAGGATCTTTATGCATTTACGGTGTCATTCACATGAACAAGTAAAACAATTGGCGCCTGTACTGATTGAACTCTATTAAAATGTCATTTACCCTAAAGTGTTTTTAATTCAATATCAATGTCATAATGTTTGTTTTGTTTGCAAAAGCTTTAATAAAGAAAATTGCGAGAAGAAGTCCAAATTCCCTATGAAAATGTATAAAAAAAAAATTGCATTTATTGATTCCCTCTGCCAAAACTTCCTGTGGTTAAGAGTCTCATAAGAAGTCATTATACACGTATGTATGTAACGTACGTAGTTTATGGTTAACGAACTTTAGTGTTTTTCCATTTTATTTTTTATATTTTATTATTAAGAAATTTATTTTTGTCATTTAATACTTTCTTAATACAACATGGCTTGATGTTTAGCTTGTCTTTGTGGTTTTTTTTTTATGGACTCTATAGCCACAGTAACAACAACAAAAACGATCTAAACTAAAAATATTTATATTTTTATATATGTATTAATTTATATTTTGTTGTTGTAAAGTTCAGAGATCCATTTATTGTAGTTTGATTGTTATTGCAGTTTTCCTTGCATATTTTTTTGTTGCGATTTTTGAACATCTGTCTTGTCTTGGATCTGTGTGTTTGAACGTGATATTTTATATTGAGCACATGGCTGCATAGTGCGGGCACATTCGTTTATTTATTTCGGCCTGATTTAGTTTGTGGCTTAAAAGGAAAGTAAACAGGCGGTCTAGCATGTTTGCATATTATTAATATATGTATACATTTTCTTTTATTTTTCAGAAAAAAAAAAAAACGATTTTCATTTGTCATTTAATCAATTTAAACATAAAGTAGCGACAAATGTTAATTTTTTCCAACTTTCTGATTTCAATTAAAATGTTGTGTGCTGTATATGCAAGGATTACCAGATATTTTATATAAAATAAAGGTTTGTTTTTGGAAATTATTGTAAATTATATATTATTAACACTGTGCAAAAATATGCATATAGCAATTCTGTTTTATTGGAGTCTATAGAGTTCTGAAATATCACTGTGGCCATTGTCCAGTATAGTAAAACCTTCAAAGGGTTTCGGCTATAACTCAAGAACCGTTGATGATTTTTCATTGCATTCTTCTGCATAATTATAGCTAAAGCTTTATATGGATATAAACATTATATTTAAAGCGAAAAATGAGGTGTGCAAGCTTGATATAAATTGCTTTTGCTGTGGTAAATATGTACCAATTTGTTCTTCTTTCTAGACACTTTTTGGATAAAAATGTGATATTTCCTACATATAATAGTTTGACACTAAGATGAAGCAAAATAGTTTTAGCTTGTATGAAACATTTCCCGAACGGAATCATTTTAACTTAAAGATGGTACTTTTGGGAGACTTTTTTCATAGAAATTGTTTGCACAAATTATAAAAAAGATAAAATTTTATTTCTTGAAAAATAAATGCAAATAATTTTTATTCTTTAATTTAAATTAAACATTAAGAAATTGTAACCTCTCTTGAGAAATATACAAGGTGGCGCAAAAGTAAACTTCCGATGTTTTTTGGCTGTAATTAAAAAAAAAAATGAAGAACTTTGATTCTTCTTGTGGATTATTTTTATTTGGTCTTTTAATTTTTTTACATCAAGTCGAGAATATGATGTCATGTAAATGGCCGCCGGCACAGTTGATTGTCATTTGAGCCCTTTTTATGGCATTTTCCATCACTTTGGCCAAAACTTCCGGCGATAGGTCCTCACATTCTTGACGGATATTGTCTTTAAGAGCTGCAAGAGTCTGAGGCTTGTTGACATAAACCCGCGACTTCAAAAAGCCCCACAAAAAGAAGTCTGGCGATCTTGCTGGCCAGTGCAAATCGCCAAAACGGGAGATTAGGCGCCAGGGAAATGTATCCTTCAGCATATCGGTTGTGGCACCTGCAGTGTGTGCCGTTGCACCGTCCTGTTGGAACCACATGTTTTCCAATCCCAAATCATCAAGTTGCGGCAAAAAGAACTCGTTGATCATTGCTCTATAGTTCTCACCATTCACAGCAACCGTTTGGCCCGCGGCGTCTTCGAAGAAAAAAGGTCCGATGACTCCTCCAGCGAAAACAGCACACCATACAGTGATTTTGAGCGGGTGTAATGGCTCTTCGTGGGTTACACGCGGATTCGCTGTAAAGACCGTCGACTGATACCCATTTGCGTGGCACGTCGTCTGGTCGATGTCGACGGCGCTTCCATGACATCCTCGGCTACAGCAGCAATATTCTCTGCAGAACGGCTACTCCGGGGTCTGCCACGCCTGGCAGCATCTCGTGCTGTGCCAGTCTCTTCGAGGCGAGCCGCTAAACGTCGCAGTGTTTCACCAGTAGGCGTTGGACGGCCAGGAAATCTGCGACGAAATTCACGTTGTGCCAAAGTCACCGACCGATTATTGGTCAAATAAGTAGTCAGCAATATTCCGCGTTCTGGAGCAGTGTAGCGTTGTTTATTAACGTGTATTTCGCATGTGTTTACTTCACAAATGTCAAAACAGAACTGACATTAGGGGCCAATCGCAAAATTTATAGCATTTTCTGATAGGAGGATTACTTTTTCGCCACCTTGTATAAAGAAAAAATTTAGCATATACTATTGTTTAACTTTAGATGTCTGAAGTAAGTGAAACAGCATGGTTGGGATGATCCAGTCATTTCTTAAACTAAATAAGGCAATTAATAAGAGTTAATGAAGAGCTTGTCCCACATTTAGAAATATTAAGGATACAGCAAAAGCATTAATCCAAAATATAACTAATTGATAGGCTATTATTATAAATATATGCTATGCTTTCCAAAAAATAATGGTTCATCCAATAATATTGATGTCATTGATAAATTACTTGAAAACTTTACGACATAATAAGATAAATTAATTGGTCAATTTACAAGGTCTCATATCAGTCATATTGTCATAATGTCCTAATATATCACGACTCGGCGGCTCGGCTTAACCGACTCTTAGGCATTCAACGTTGGTCTCTGCTGGTTCGTTACGATAACACAATAATCATAGCATAGAAAGTAGTATTATTTTAGGACATTTTTTGCTTGAAAAGCAATAAAAACCATTGTGAAATGCCTTATTAAATGCAATAGTTATTTTTATTTAAATTGTTCTCTGTCGAATGTATAATATTATTTCTTGTCTATTTCGTTTTATGTTAATACAACTGAATTGATAATTATTTTTCAAGTTTTAATAAAATTCCCAGGGAACCCCGGAAAATTTATTATTTCTAAACAGATTTTGTTTAAACATACGAAATGTACTACAACCAAAATGTTATAGTAAACAAAAATTTGGTGCCAAATATAGCGTTTCTACAATCGTGACTCTATGCGTGAATCTATGCTATTTGGCGTCCCAATGACTTGGACTAATCGTGACAACGGTAACAATCCATTGAATTGTTCCGCTGTATTGAGAAAAACGGAATGAAAATCCTATAATTACGTTGGTGTTGCAAGTGTTCAAATACCATTGCCTCATTCAGACTACATTTCTGTGTCGAAATCTTCCAGTCCAATTGTTCTATATTCTATGAATGCTCCGACTTTTGCCCCAACAAGTGATGATCCCCCATATAACCCTTAAACATTTGCATCCAATCAGCCTATTAAAAAAATCTAAAGAGCAACCGGTACGAATGGTTACCTGGATGTTGGAAAATGTATGGACGCAATGGAAATAAAATATGAAGCGGATGACTGGAGATTATTTATTGACAATTCTGCAATTTACTGCATAAGACCAATGAAAAACCTTCGGTTCCAATCGCGAATAATACAGAAACGAAAGAAACATTGATGCATTAAAAAAATATTTTAAAAATGGTTACCTACGCTAAACATATGTGTCGCATATACTTCGATTTGAAAGTTGTAACAATGCTACAAAATATATGTGCTTTTTGTTCGATTGGAACACACGATTTACTGAAGACCAATATCCATGTCACGAATGGAAACACATACAGCACAGCAGGTTTAAAATGGCCATTATTATTCGAGAACCTTTGCTGGCGAAAGGGACGATATTGCCGCCTCCACTCCAGTATAACAGATTACGACAGTCAAGAATTGTATCAAAACTGTCGATAAAACAGACACAGCTTTTTTGTGTTTGAAATTAATTTACCCGAGACTCAGCGAAAGTACAATTAAAGAAGATAGTTATAATAACATATTAATTTTTTCAATTTTGTGGAAACTTTCGAAATATATTTCTCATGATTTTATATCGCAACAAATTCAATATTTCCATCAAGCATACACAAAGTCCATATATATGAAAGATAATTAAAAGTGATATGTTTGGCAAATCAACATGACAAGAGTAGTAAACATTAGTATCGGCTTAAAAGCTATAAAGCTATTTAATGCTCCAGAACCCTTCTACCTTATATGTAGAAGTAGAGTTTCCAATTCGGTTTTAACCGAAACCGAAACCGCGGTTTTTCAAGGCCTAAAACCGAAACCGAAACCGACAATTATTCTTCGGTTTTCACTTTTAATCTATTTTCACTAGAAAAATTCAAAATTTAGAAATGAGAAACAAACTTTTTCATCCAATCTAAACACAGATCGGTAAAAATATCTTAAGATTTCTTTAAATTTTTTAAATTGTATTACAATAATTGCTTCAGAAAATTTTTGTAAAAAAGTCTTAGTTATTTTCAAATATCTGATAAAAGTATGGAGTACTAGCTGACCGGTGCGCTTCGCCACCTCAATTAAAATAAAGAAATAGTACTATTAAGTCTCCCTTTGTAAATTAATACTAATTCAGGAAAACAAGTCTCTAGTTTCATGTTTATTGATTCATTGTAATGTGGATTGTAGCTCATTCTATTATAATAAAAACAGTACCATAAAACCCACATTTAGTATTCTTACTCAGCATAATGAATGTTATGTTAGAAAATACAAAAGAAAGGTAAGACTATTATCACCTTTCGTGAATTCTAACTCATTCAGAATCATTTGTGCCTAATTTTAAGGTTTATTATTATAAAATATTCAAAAAGTACATTTACAATAAAGAAATAGTAACATTAATTACCCCTTTTGAATTCGCGTTTCTAGGTCCATCGTTATAAAATATTCAAAAAGTACTACTAGTTCGAAAAAGTACCTGGAATTCCCTTTTTTATATTCTAACTCAGTCAGGACCATGTGTGTTTAATATCCTGCTTATAAGTTCATTATTATAGAAATTTCAATAATAGTTTCTGTTACCTCAATATCATTATGCCCTCTATCCTTGATTCTTTCTTTACTCAGAAGCATATCAGCCAACTAACTATTTTGTATATACAATAAGTAAAATAATTTATTATAATAAAAGTATTCAAAATTTTCCACACTTAAACCACTGTCAAGTTTGAAATTTCAAAGTAATTTCCTGATTCTAGGTTCAATATTATAGAAAATTAATTTTGAAGAACGAAAAAGTACTCCTTAGATTGGTTTAGTTCTCCATTTTTGGTATCATAATACAATTGAGCACCCTATTCTTGATTATTTCTTTACTGAGAAGCATATTAGCCAACTTTAACTAATTTAATATATTAAAAAGGTACCATTAAAAGAAAAAGTGCCAATTTTCCTTTATCCTCGTTTAGCAGTTCCTATATTATCAACTGATTTAATAGTTAATAAATTATCACAAAACCGAACCGAAACCGACCGGTTTTCAATTTTTCAAAACCGAAACCGCGGTTTTGAAATTTTTCGGTTTTTTGGAAACTCTATGTAGAAGGGTTCTGGAGCATTAAATGATAGTTTGCTGGACTATCAGTCTAGACTTATGGTTTCGATTCCCGACAATGATTCTGGATGTTTTCTGCAGACAAACCAGTTTGAGTTTTTTTAAGAGCTTTGAGTCTAGACTAACTACCAGATTGGAGTGGAAATATGGGAATATTGTATTTCCTCGAAAATACTACAAGACCGCAGCAGTCTTAGACACTCCCACATGAGTGTTCTGATTCCAGAATAGCTCACAGAGTATAGTGGTAATCATGTATTTCCCCTAGAAGAGTACAAGATCAGTTTTCATGTGGTTCACACTAAGCTCACTCTTAGTACAGTGTCGAAGTTTGTCAAACATGAAGATCTTTATTGTATGACCGTTTGAAAATTGTGAGGTTTTGTAATATTAAACAATTTAGTTCCATTATTCTGCCGGCGTTTTCTCTATTTCAGTATTTCCTTGAAAATAGTACAAGATCAGTTTTTCCCAAAGGCGAGTGTCTGAAGTTTTGAAGTGAAACCTAAAGATTTTTACTCTGTTTCAGATCTTTACTATTTAGTTCTATTATTCTTCCGACGTGTCCTCTCATATTACATGTAAATGTTATCTGAAACACTTGAAATTAAAAGCCAAAATTATGGCAATCCG
This sequence comes from Calliphora vomitoria, assembly GCA_942486065.2. Classification (NCBI taxonomy): domain Eukaryota; kingdom Metazoa; phylum Arthropoda; class Insecta; order Diptera; family Calliphoridae; genus Calliphora; species Calliphora vomitoria. The sequence continues at coordinate 39,461,750 of OW818029.2, forward strand.
TTTTTCATATTTTAAAAACTCTGCTCCCCGTATGTAAATATTTTCCTAGCAACATCTATTAGTCATCATAAATAGTTTTGAAATTTGATATTTGATTTGACAGCAATGACAGAAAGTGGTTAAGAAAACATGTATAAAGGGTTTTATTTTATTATGTGTAAATAATATTAATATTAACTAAAAACCAATCTATGGTTAGCTTAAAGAAAGTTGTTTTACAAGCATTAAAACAAAAAAAATCTTAAACTATTAATAAACATAGCAGAAAGAAAAACCAAAATGTTACTAAACTTATTGGAAAAAAATCTAATTTCATGCATTACGGCATTACTACAAAGTTGAGTAAATTATAACGAGTAATAATGTAGTAGTAGTATTTATTTTATATTGCACTTTGCTTACAATTACTTTTTTGTATTAAAATTGGCCTTGAGTAGCATACTCGTACGTACATACGTACATAGATTACATACATTTTATACATGCATTTTACATTAGATGTTTCTACATATTCACATGCAGCATAGTTTACTAAACCAGAACAGGTGATTAAGAGCACTCAAATCCAAATCAACATACTCGTACTCGTATTCTAGCAATATGTTCGATTATAAAATCCAATAAAATGAATAAAAAAGCAAATGAATGCATTACAAACATTAAACACGTATTAAATACGTACATAGATACAACATAGATACAAAGTAATTTAAATGTTTCTGTACATACTTATTTACATTCATATACATATGTATATAAAAACATACCTACCTACGTAGAGGTGTGTATAACAATGTATGTAAAACGACAGAACTTTAAAAGAGTCTTTCAAGCAGTTTGTTCTAATGTACTTTCCTCTTGAGTACATACATTTTTGCTCGAGTTTCATTGATTACGCTTTCGATACAGCCGCTAAAAGAATCCGAGAATTAAATATCCAGATGGCGACCCTACGTCAACAGCCTTGTATCAAGGCTCTTAACTCCAACGTAATAACCTCGAAATGTCTTCTTAATTTTACTTTCGGAGAAATGAAATTGCTAACGAATGCCCAACAGGGATGAAAAATTAGTACTAAAATTTTAAATTTTATTTACTTTCATATTAACGAATTTTTGTGCTACAAATTTTGCTACAGTCCATAGAAATTAAGGTGCCCGTCAAAACTATAAGGTCACATTTTTATACCCTTCACCTTTGTGAGAAGGGTATATAAAAGTTTGTCATTCCGTTTGTAATTTCCACAATATAATTATCCGACCCTAATGTGTATATATATTCTGGATCCTTATAGATAGCGGATTCGATTAAGCCATGTCTGTCTGTCTGTCCGTCTGTCTTTCTGTTGAAATCAATATTCTGAAGATCCCAAATAACTTACAAACTTGATTCATACATCAATATATCGGGAATTCTTCCGGTTCGGTTTGCTATTTAAAATCGAAAAAATCGGCCCACAAATGGCTGAGATATAAGGAAAAAACCGGTCCAACCTATTTTTGATCTATATATGGATTACTAAGTCATTAATATAGACAATAACGATATCTAATAATAGATACTTCAAAGTCCATTGCAACGATCTATATAAGGCTATAGTAATTTGAACCTACAATGGGTCAAAATCGGGAAAAATATTTTTTAACCCGAATTTTTTTTTTTACCAAAAATATTTTTTTTTTATAAATTTTTGAAAAAAATTCAAAAAAATATTTTGAAAAAAAAATTTTTTTGAAAACAATTTTGAAAAAAAAATATTTTTTAAATTTTGAAAAAATGAAAACATTTTTTTTAAACCTAAAAATATTTAAAATTTTAATTTTAAAGTATAATTTGGTGAAGGGTATATAAGATTCGGCACAGCCGAATATAGCTCTCTTACTTGTTTTCCTTCTGTTTATCCAATATTACAAATAGTGTTGATTGATACTATTGGCTGAAATACTTGAGCAACGTTCTTCAGATAAGAATCATTTCCTCACATTTGATTGCTGTTAGTTCTACATATTTATAAACCGAAATATCAAAAATGTGAATTTTAAAGAGCATAAAACAGGTTATCGTTTTTAAATCACACGTAGTTTACTTACGGAATTATAATTGTTACTCTGGCAAGCAGCTTTGTATTATCCAACAGCTATACCAGAAATAGATAATCACAAAAATAAACTTACTTTTTACAGCAAAAGACTTGACTTTAAAAATTTAAAATTTTTATTTTTTTTTTTAATAATATTTCTAATTTAGCTACATAAATAATTAAAGAACACATCCAATTATTCATGTAAGCAATTTATTACAAATTTCCCAGCAAAGTGTTTACAAAAATAAGCAAGTGATTTGAAAACGATAGCCACTTAGCAGAACGCTATTTCATAGTATTATAATTTACTATCGTATCAACTTTTCTATTCCAAACTGGACGTCCTTGGACAAAACTATGGAGCAAAGAGACATTCAAATATCCATGGTTCTAGTATCGAATGAATGAATGAATAATGATTAGACATATGTCGGAACGCGGGTTTTTATCCCGGGAATCAACGGTAAAAATTTCCTGGGATTTTTTGTCGGGAATGCTGGGAATTTAAAACTCACCAAAATATGTGAAAAGGACTTTTTTAAGTTTGTTAGTTATTTGGGATTTTTGGAATGTTAATCTAAACAGATATACGGACATCGCTCCATAGATGAAAATTAAAAGAAAAAATTAAAAATTAACGCGTAATAAAAGAATCTATTAAAACTCGTCCAAAACCTCACGAAAAACATTTTATAGAAAAAACTGCTATCGCCATCGTTTTTAGCGTACAATCGTTTTTAACATACAAATCAGCCTAGAAAAAGTAAACAAAATTTAAATCGATGGCACAATATCGACAAATTTTTGTCCTTACAAATCGGCCAACCCTAATGTATACACTTACCATTCAAAAAGTAAAAAAAATAATGCACAGAAAGCTCGATTTTCCGTTTTAGTTAAATTTTAAACGGGATCACGAAATGTTGCTCACAAACATTTTGAAATTGCTGCTTGAGTAGCTCTCAATGATTTTGCAAGCTCTTGTTGAGTTTGACAAAAGTCTTCATGGAGTAACGCCTCCAATTCTTGGTCTTAAAACTTTGTTGACAGGCTTAGGCGATCCTTGTCTTCCGTGTCAAAATCACCATTTCTGAACCTCACAAACCAACTTTCGCACATTCACATCGATAGAACACATTCACCGTAAGCTTTGGTGAGCTTCAGCGGCACTTTTTTTAAATTAAGGAAGTAAAGCAAAACTTCCCGTATACGACGATTTCTTGGTACTAAATTGGACATTTTCGAAGCAAAGAGAAAAAATTTGTTGTTTAGATTATAATAACTAAGTGAGAATATGTACCCTTCAAAATGACATATAAGTTATTAAAAACAAAAACCGCGTTCAAAAGATACGCCATCTATTGTGAATCCGCCATTTTAAGTCATAAAACCAATAAAAATTTTAAACAAGTTTCTCACCGTTTGACAATTGTTAATTTTAAATTTTTTTGGTTTCATTCAAATCAGAGAATCTGAAAAATGATTTCATACTTTCAAATTCTTATTATTAAAAAAAAACAAAGTCTTGTTTAAAAAAAAAATAGTAGTATAATTTATTATTACTTATCCACAAGAATCCCGGTAGCCAAAAGTTTTGTTTTAAATTATTTTATAAATACTTCAAAACATATGTATCTACCTTCAGCACAGTTAATATCTATAAACTATTAATACTAGAACCTTAAAGTTTGCTTTTCCAATAGGTAATTTTTATTGCGCAAAATTGTCTTTAATGGTTTTAACATTAATTCTCTTAAACATTTTCGCAAACTATTGTTAATATCAACAACAATTTAGACTTAGAGTCAGTGTATAGATTTGTTTTCCTATAGATTTTATAAAGCATGCATTATTAAAACATTCTTTCTTCCTCCTTCTCTTGCCAATGCTAAGCAGCTGGTATCGAATCATATCTTAGAATTATTTAACTGCAAGTTGTTTCCTTTGTACTTTTATGCGTTCGTTCGTTTGTGGTTTAAATACAGTTTTCAATTGTTACAAAATATGAAATCAATATTTATAAGCGGCTTTAGAAAAAATAAAGAAAATATTGCTAAAAGTGTGTAGATTAATCTAATTATAGGTTTTTAACTTTTTCTTGTAATATTTCTAGTGGTTAATTGTTAAGGTCAGTCAGTCATACATATGCAATGAACGAGAGAGGGAAAGTGGGTGCATATTAGAGCAACATTTTGTTGATTTTTTTAAAAGACATTTCTATTACAGAACCACTATAATAAAAACCACTTTAAATTTGTTAATAATACCTAGTTTTATAGCAACCACTTGCAGAATACATTCTGTGGAACCTAATGTACATAAATGTCTATATCATATTAAGGGGGTCTACCACCATTATTTTGATGTGTGACAAACGAAATAACAAAATCAATATACCCTCATGTTTTTGGTGGTGGGTGTAATAAGCTGTTTGAAAACAGACAAGACGAAATTAAAACAAGTAAGAGAGCTATATTCGGCTGTGCCGAATCTTATATACACTTCACCAAATTATACTTTAAAATAAAATTAAACTTTTTTTTTAATTTTTTTTCGAAATTGTTTTTTAAAAGTTTTTTTCCAATTTAAAAAAAAAAAAAATTTTTATTTAAATTTTAAATAGGAAACTCCTCGAAAGCATGTCTGACAGAATTATTGAAGATTTGGATCCCGAAGATATCTGGGGTCTTCAGAAAATTGATTTCAACAGACAGACGGACAGACAGACGGACATGGCTAAATCGACTCCGCTATCTATAAGGATACAGAATATATATACTTTACAGGGTCGGAAAATTATATTGTGGAAATTACAAACGGAATGACAAACTTATAGAAGGTGGCGCAAAAGTAATCCTCCTATCAGAAAATGCTATAAATTTTGCGATTGGCCCCTAATGTCAGTTCTGTTTTGACATTTGTGTAGTAAACACATGCGAAATACACGTTAATAAACAATGTTATGCTACACTGCTCCAGAACGCGGAATATTGCTGACTATTTATTTGACCAATAATCGGTCGGTGACTTTGGCACAACGTGAATTTCGTCGCAGATTTCCTGGCCGTCCAACGCCTACTGGTGAAACACTGCGACGTTTAGCCGCTCGTCTCTCGAAGAGACTGGCAGAACACGAGATGCTGCCAGGCGTGGCAGACCCCGGAGTAGCCGTTCTGCAGAGAATATTGCTGCTGTAGCCGAGGATGTCATGGAAGCGCCGTCGACATCGACCAGACGACGTGCCACGCAAATGGGTATCAGTCGACGGTCTTTACAGCGAATTTTGGTACAAGATTTGAAGATGTTTCCGTACAAAGTCCAGACGGTGCATCAGCTGTTAGCTGCTGACCGCCAATCGCGTCTAACATACGCTCAAGCCATCCTTAATAACCACCAAGAGGAAGATGATTTTTCATCAAAAATAATCATGAGTGATGAGGCCCATTTCCATCTTAGCGGGTACGTAAATAAGCAAAATTTTCGCTTCTGGGGTATTGAAAATCCACGTGTAACCCACGAAGAGCCATTACACCCGCTCAAAGTCACTGTATGGTGTGCTGTTTTCGCTGGAGGAGTCATCGGACCTTTTTTCTTCGAAGACGTCGCGGGCCCAACGGTTACTGTGAATGGTGAGCGCTACAGAGCAATGATCAACGAGTTCTTTTTGCCGCAACTTGATGAATTGGGATTGGAAAACATGTGATTCCAACAGGACGGTGCAACGGCATTTCCCGGACGCCTAACCTCCCGTTTGGCGATTTGCACTGGCCAGCAAGATCGCCTGATTTGACCGCTCCAGACTTTTTTTGTGGGGCTTTTTGAAGTCGCGGGTTTATGTCAACAAGCCTCAGACTCTTGCAGCTCTTAAAGACAATATCCGTCAAGAATGTGAGGACCTATCGCCGGAAGTTTTGGCCAAAGAGATGGAAAATGCCATAAAAAGGGCTCAAATGACAATCAACTGTGGCGGCGGCCATTTACATGACATCATATTCTCGACTTGATGTAAAAAAAATTAAAAGACCAAATAAAAATAATCCACAAGAAGAATCAAAGTTCTTCATTTTTTTTTTAATTACAGCCAAAAAACATCGGAAGTTTACTTTTGCGCCACCTTGTATATACCCTTCTCACGAAGGTGAAGGGTATAAAAATAACTTTATAAGTGTGGTTATCGTTTATCCAAACCAAACAAGACATATAAAATATTACATTTATCTAGAACTGTCTAAAAGTTTCCAAATACTTGTCTCAAGTATACCACATATCCCTTAAAAGTACTATAGTATTTAACGTGTAGTAAATTACGTAGTTCTTTTGAAATCATCTTTCAAATATTGTTGTTATTCTATTTAAGTTTCTACATACGAGTGGTTGGTTTCTACAGCCAACATCGTACTTTGGTACGAGTATTTTTCATCATAATTGTGGCGCATATAGGGAAGAAGCCATAAAATACAATTTACCAATAGTATGAGTATTTTTAATTTATTTATGCTTCCGTCAACATACATAATTGTTAACAATTCTTAACTTATTTTTACAACATCTTTTGCACAGAAGCAAAGAATAACAAAAATTAAAAAAAAAAAAACACTAACCAAAATGTCATGTATTTTAAGTTGTACTTTAAAGAATAGGGTTTTCGTAACAAATAATTCTACCTTTTTTTAAATAATAATAACGATATTCTTCAGTTTGTGTTAATTTTTAACCAAACACCCTAATTTTTATTGTCATAGTGTTTCTTGGCTGTACTTATCGTTTTATAATTACGATAAACATGATCTGATCTCAAACAATGATCGTTTGCTTTTTTCGAAAAGTGTTTTTTTCAGTTTAAGTTTCGTTGGCAATAATATATTTGGGTTACAAGTAGCAGCCATCAATCAGAGTGGCTAACAAGCGTAAAAAACGCAACAAATTGTAGTAAATATGTAGTTAGTTAGACACCCAACACAATGACCTTCGTCAATAAATAAATATGTACATAAGTATGTACGAGTACTTTCAATTTCTAACATTTAAAAATTGTTCAATTGCATAATGCCGACAGTATGAAATAAATAGTGTATAATGAAATAAACAGAGAAATATATCAATAACAAATTAATAATAATGAAGTAGTCTACATAAATATATAATGTATATTTAGATATTTATGATAGATATGCAGAAACATACAAGTAAGGTGTTTTTCTTTTAAAAGTTGAGCATATTCAATTTTTCAGAAGGCGAAGGAGATTTGTGTTAATATTTGCATACTGATGTAGGAAATATTTACTGACTGATAAAAAACCAGTTGCCTTTGCACTATCAATTTCCTAACTGGATGCAGTTTTTGATTTAAAAAATGCCCACACCAAAGTGACTTTATGATTTATATATGTATGTACTAATTGTTTTTATAATTATAAGGTCTCATACTTTTCGTTCTGCTTATAAGAAAATACGAATATCAAAAAATACGAATAATTTCCGTGCTCTGTCTTTGAGTTCCTGTCAGGAACTTTTTGAGCTTTGTATGCTTTTAAACCTGCATTGGCTTTAACTTTTCGTACCAAATAGTCCGAGCACTGACCTAACCGGGCTGCTTTCCTACCGGATGTGTTGCGAGCTCTTTTGAAAATGCTTTCTATTCTTTTGGCTTTAGAAACATCATGTGGACCATTCCCTTTACCTGAACTAGGTTTTCTATCAACGAACAAGTTCTCCCGGTACTGTTTAATAACATTGGAAACAGTTTGACGGCATACCTTTGATTGTTTGGCCAACTTTTTGTAGCACCAAGTTGGATTTTGTTGAAAATATTTAATAATTTTAGTATGCACTTTTTTCTCGTTACTCATTTTAATCAGATTACCAACAAATTACCACAAATGACATTAAACATAATAACTGACATGATTTACAAAGGAAACTTGATAAAAAAAATCAAATAATACTTGGGTTAAAAGTTTTAATGAAAAACGTGTGTTAAGAATTTTTCGATCTCAGTCCTTAGTACTACTTATTGGCTAAAATATATGTTGTTAAAACGTTATTCAGATAAGAATCCTTCGCTCTCATTATATCCACGATCATAATAGATGGGGTGTATATAGATTTTGTCATTCCGTTTGAAACATATCGAAATATTGGTCATAGAACTAATATTATGGGTTCTCGTAAGACTTTAAGACGATCTAGCTACATATGTCCGTTCGTCTGTCTGACACGATAGTCCCCAAGCGAAAGGAGCTAGCTGGCTAGCTGAAAATGGGCAATATCGGTTAATGATTTCACCTTGCCCCATACAAATGCCGTCATGGATCGGTCCATATTTGGCTGATATAGCCCCTATATCAGACCCTGCATATAACCCCTATATCAGAAAAATTTGTTATTGTAAATAAATAATTTATATATTATGATATTAACATAAATTTCGACATATGGGCAATTCCATGTCATCGTACTTGACATTTGTACGCCTATAGAGTGAAATAGATTTTCCAAAAATAAGAATATCTGAAAAATTATTTGGTCTTTATGTTTCATTCAGAGGGTACTATATTTAAACAAAATAATAAGTTCTTTCGAAACATTGTTGTCCAAAATATCGAGCAAACTAAGAGTATATCGTACGTGACATAAAACGGAAGTTGAAATATGCGAAAATTTGTGAATTGTCAGAGGTTTTATGTTTTCTTTTAATTTCTTACACTAAACCAAATATTTTTCCTTTAAAATCCGTCATATTTAAATAAAAACAATCTTTGGATGATTTTATAATAAATAAAATTTAATATCGTACGTGACATACCGTACGAGACAGATTTTTCTCATATACTAAAACAATATATATTCGGTAAATATATGTATGTATACAAAAACTAAAAAAAAATAATAGAAAATATATATTCGGTTCCAATAAACAATTTTATAATAGCAAATAAACTAGAGTTTCCAATTCGGTTTTAACCGAAACCGAAACTGCGGTTTTTCAAGGCCTAAAACCGAAACCGAAACCGACAATTATTCTTCAGTTTTCACTTTTAAACTATTTTCACTAGAAAAATTCAACATTTAGAAATGAGAAACAAACTTTTTCATCCAATATCTCTAAACACAGATCGGTAAAAATATCTTAAGATTTGTTTAAATTTTTTAAATTGTATTACAATAATTGCTTCAGATGATGTAGCAGGCTACCTTCGCAGGCTAAATAATGCAAAATTTTTGTAACATAGTCTTAGTTATTTTCAAATATCCGATAAAAAGTGTGGAGTACTAGCTGACTCGGTGCTCTTCGCCACCTCAATTGGAATATAGAAATAGTACTATTAAGTCTCCCTTTGTAAATTAATACTAATTCAGGAAACCATGTCTCTAGTTTCATGTTTATTGATTCATTGTAATGTGGATTGTAGCTCATTCTAGACGTATTATTAGAATAAAAACAGTATCATAAAGACCCACATTTTGTATTCCTACTCAGCATCATGAATGTTTAATTTCATATTTCTGTGTCCATTATTATAGAAAATACAATAGAAAGGTAAGACTATAATCACCTTTCGTGAATTCTAACTCATTCGGAATCAGTTGTGCCTAATTTTAAGGTTTATTATTATAAAATATTCAAAAAGTACCTTTACAATAAATAAATAGTAACATTAATTATCCGTTTTGAATTCGCGTTTCTATGTCCATCGTTATAAAATATTCAAAAAGTACTACTAGTTCGAAAAAGTACCTGCAATTCCTCTATCCTTGATTCTTTCTTTACCCAGAAGCATATCAGCCAACTATTATGTATATAAAATAAGTAAAATAATTTATTATAATAAAAAGTACCATTAGAAGAAAAAGTAAAAATTTTCCACACTTAAACCACTGTCAAGTTTGAAATTTCAAATTAATTTCCTGATTCTAGGTTCAATATTATAGAAAATTCATTTTGAAGAACGAAAAAGTACTCCTTAGTTTGGTTTAGTATCATAATACAATTGGGCACCCTATTCTTGATTATATCTTTACTGAAAAGCATATTAGCCAACTTTAACTAATTTAATATATTAAAGAGGTACCATTAAAAGAAAAAGTACCAATTTTCCTTTATCCTCGTAAACACTCGTCAAATTTGAACTTTAAATTTGTTTAGCAGTTCCTATATTATCAACTGATTTAATAGTTAATAAATTAACCGGTTAACCGAACCGAAACCGATCGGTTTTCAATTTTTTAAAACCGAAACCGCGGTTTTGAAATTCTTCGGTTTTTTGGAAACTCTAAAATAAATAGTCAGAGTCAAATTCATTTCACACTATATGCTAATTGGGAGCTTAGTTTTGGCCACAATCTTAGCCTAAAATAGACCAATTAAATTAAAAAATTAAATATAGTCAGTTTAAACTATTATTTTTGCTCTTAAAATGTTTTAATAAGCTGTAAATACTTTCACATAGTAACATTTTAGTGTTTTCTCCTATTCAAATCATCTTGAAAAAAAGTTTCAAGGGTTTTTGGGTTTTCAGTCGTGGTAGTCATTCTCGTGGAATTGTCCATATGAAAATCATTTATAATTTTAAAAAATTAATCACACTATCAAATTCTGTACCGTTCGAACCATAACTGATTCAAGTCTCCATAGGCCCTTTCCCGAAAATCACTCATAAATCTCACATTAGTATCGAAGCTATGTAAGTTTTATTACAACATTAATTGAACTACTTTGCAAAGTTATATACGACCTATACTCCAAGATACGTTGATGCTTATAGTCGGTTGTAGTTGTTTTATTATTGTTAGTTCTATTTGTAAACCGAAATATGCATCAAAAATGTGCATTTAAGGGTGAGTCAAAATAAATCTGCAAACAATGCTGGGACGAAACAAAAATTTTCGATAAAAAAAATGTTTGAAATGTTTGATTTCGACAATATCTGGTAGACATGTTTTCCATGGACAAACAAAATTTAACTTCTCCTGAATTTCGAAATTCGCTTTAGTTTGGTTAATATAGGTTCAAAGTTCATATTTTTTACTTAAAGTAAAACTGGTAATATCTCTTAAAAATAGAGAATAATATAGAAAATCGTCCTTGCTCGATTAAAAACATTGCTCAATTAAAAACATATAAAGGGTCTTCCAATAGGGAATTCCAAACTTTGGCAGTTGATAGCGGCTATATTGTTAAAGCTACATCTGTCGAGTTGGCTCTGATTTATTCAGTTTGTTTTGCTATAGCGTGTTTGGATATAGCATTCAACAACATGTGCAAATGATAAAATTATTTTATCAAAATGGGCCCTGGAGCAGTTTGAAGCTGACCCTAATTTTCATAAAAAAATCATCTTCAGCGATGAGGCCCATTTCTGGTTGAATGGGTACATCAACAAAGAAATACCATACCAATCGACATGATATCCAAGAACCTCTATTGCATCCCGAAAAAGTAACTGTTTGTTGTGGATCTTGGGCTGGTGGCGTCATCGGTTTATATTTCTTTGACCACACCATCACCGTCAATGGCGAGCGCTATTGGTCGATGGATGATATGGACACTAAAGACATGTGGTTTCGTCGCTATGTGTCACTCAGCTCATATCACATCTCACAGGGAGGAGATGTGAGCTGGATACCGAGATCTTGGGATGTGACCCCGTTAGACTTTTTCTTGTAGGATTTTTCAGGATTTCCATGTCATCGGTTAAATTCAGAGTAATTTGTCCGCTAGAGTCATGAAAAATTTGACATTTCGGATGAGCGCTACCCAGCGAAGCCGCGGCGGACATTTGCATGATGTTATAGTACAACAGACTTTATCAAATGCTTGAAATATACATCTATAAATAATGTGGAACAATATTGTATTGAGAATATTGATAACAAACTGATCGGTTGATATAAACAAAATCAAATAATATACTAAAGAATGCAATAAAAAATTTAAGATTCGGAAAATGTGCATTTTTATAAAAATCTCAGCCCTGTTTATGACACTTTTACTGATCACTCAATTGCAGCAAGCTTTCGGCAACATTTTTTTTTATTTTTTATAAAACACACACCCTCCCCCCTAAAAAAAAGTAAACCAGTAATGAAATTGCTGCTGTAAGTACCAATTATACATTATCTACATTATTATTAAATAAATAGACAATTCTCACGGACAGAGTAACAGCAATAACACACATAACTAAAGACGATGTTGAAGTTAAAGTTAAAGTAAAAGTATTATAATAAATTTATATAAAAGTCGATTTAATATTTGTTTTGTGTGTTTAATTTGATAAAAATTCAAATTATGCGGAAATGGTTACTGATTTAAACACACACACTTCTGTTCGGTTCGGTTGGGTTGTGTTAAAAGAGTTTTTTTTTTTTTTTGTCTGAGATCTTTTAATAAATTTTATTTTTGTTGTACATATTTGTGTGCTTTCGCGATCTGCGTGTTTATAATTATTTTAATTGCTATAATTTTCATCGAGTATTTTATTTTTTGTTTCATTTTTATTTTCTTTTTGAGACATTTGTTCCAATTCACATCTCAAAACAATGAAATCAAAAGCGTAAGATTTCTTGTTGTTGCCGGTGTTGCAGATGGTGTTGTTGTTGCTGGGTGGGTTTATTGTTTGTAACAATTAACGTTTCATTATAAAGATGACACCAAACTCGCGAGTTTTGTAAGCAACAACATGGTGTATGTTGTCGTTATTGTTGACAGTTAGTTTTTGCTCTTGGTTTTGTTTTGTTTTAAATGTTTGTTTTAAGTAATTTGTATGAGAGCTATGAAAGAATTCATTGAACTTACAGCCAGTGTATTTAAGAATTTGTTTATTTTTTAATGATAAAAAAAATAGTTATTTAACCATTTCAACATAGAATAAATACATAAAATGGAAGGAGAGAAATGTCAATGAAAAATATCATCCAAAAGTACTCTCTTTTCACACATACATATGTGTGATACAATAATGGCTTTAAATACCATACATTTTTAGCCGAATCTATTCTCTCCTTTATTTGCGATCTAATAATAGTTATGCGAAATAATTGGCCCCAAGCCTTCCTCCTTGTCCCTATTTTTTGAAACATACACTCATGGTCTGGAATGATGTACGGTGCCTACCGACGTGAATGTGGAGCCTGTGGCCGAAAATGTGTAACTTAATCCAAGAACATCGATCTCAACAACTCGGCATTTCAAGCACCAGCATGATAAGAATTTTGCACAAAAATTTCGGATTAATTGATTACAAGGTCAAATTGAAGGCATCCACTTTGTTAAGCTTCTAAGTTTGGGACTTACAGAAGCTCCAATCGAGTTACAGTTTGGTGTGGATTTTTTAGTGATGGCATCATTGGCACATGTTTTTCGAAAATGGTGCTGGAAACCCCATTTCGGTCAACGGCGAGAGATACAGAGCCATGATTACGGACTGAAATGAAAGATATGAACTTGTTTCAGCAGGATGGTTAGCCATCAGCTCATCAAACACTCGATCTTTTGCGCACTTAGTTTGGTAATCGTATCATCAGTAATAAAAAAAGAAGAGTACAGGACAAAAAATGTGGCAAATCACCGGACTAGATCATATCTGTTTAGTTTGATTTACATGTATACAACTTCGAACTGCAAACAATATATTCTAAATTACCCAGCAGTTCTAGGAGACAGTCCCGAACTAGTGATTTTACCCATCATTTAGAGTGGGAACTAGTTACTTCAATAGCTACGGGACTAGTTATTTTAACACATGCTTATTGACTACAATCAGACTGTCTAATAGCTGGTCCAAAGTAGTCAACGCATTGGATTCACATACTGGTTAAATAACGTCAGGTACCTTACTAGCTACCTAACTGGTAACTTGATCAGCTACATAACTAGTAACTAGTCTAACACCCACCTTAAATTATACCGATCGACTCAGAATCACTTTCTGAGTCGATTAAACGATGTCCGGCTGGCTGGTTGTCCATGTAAACCTTGTGCGCAGAGTACAGGTCGCAATTTTGAAGATATTTCGATAAAATTTAGTACATATCATTTTTTCTGCCCAAGGACCAAGCCTATTGAAACTGGCTGAAATCACCTAGCCCCGAAATTGGACTTTATCGGTAATAAATGTTTAATTTATATAGGTATCTACACAAGTTTTTCTCCAAATAAGTTTTATATATACAAAATTCATGTCACCAAATTTTGTTATAATCGGTCCATAATTAGTCATAGTTCCCATATAAGGTCTGCTTCCGATAATCGCTTTAACGAGCATAAATCTCTTAAAAATGTTGGTATATACATAAAATGCAACATAAATAACTTTCATATAGACATTAATCACATGACCAAATTTCATGGTGATCGGTCCATAATTTGACATAGCTCCCATATAAGGCCAACTTCCAAAAATCACTCACGAATATAAATTATTGAAATTTTGAAAGAAAAATGTTTTTGCTCATTTTCTTAGTGTGGGGTATTATAAGGTCGGGCTTGACCGACCATACTTTCTTACTTGTTTTAACATGTACGAGTGCTAATTGACCTCAAATAGTCAGCTAAAAGACATAATATAGGCAGTCCAATAAACGATAGCTTGTAAACAAAACTTCCTTCTTCGACAACACTCCAATGGATTGCTTCTCGTGGGTTAAATAACTAATTTCTAAAGTGCAGTACAAAATAAACGTTTAAAGTGTTTTAACTATAGGTTACTAAGAGACACTAAACTTAAACTAAAATAAAAATTAACTGTATGAGAATTATATCAACACAATTTGTATAAAACCAGTTTGAACGAATTATCACACAACACGTTTAAAGTGACTACACTCCAGATTACTTAGAGACACTTAAGTAACAATTGTCTTCACGCTAGATTACCTGGGATGTATAAAGTAACCAATTGTCTTCTCTCTGCACTACAAAGCGCACATACGTGTCAAATGACCAAAATATATAAATTAGAGTCAGCCAAGTGATATGACATTTGTGACGATTACTGTCTATAAGGGATACATTGACTACATGCTTAACTGCTGGGTAGTTTATGAATTAATTCCTCCACAACCCTGAAAGAAATTAAACATTTAATTTACATTCTCCACCAAACAAACAAAAAAAATATATATATTTTTTCTTGAGTCTTAATTTTTTAAGGTCAACACACCAACCATTCCATACTTAATCGCACAACAACAACAACTATTATATGTGAGTACAAGTTAAGAGCCGGCCGCATCAATTCACTTTCTTGTAAGAAATGTGCACGTTCATATCGACTAAACGTTTGTAAATTTCTGCTGCCCCGCTAACATGTCACTTCTTATGAATCTACTACTAGTACATATGTATAACTGAGTATATCTGTGTGTCATTTTAACTGAGTACGTTTACTCTTCGATATTGAAATAAAATTGGTGTTTGTGATGTTTAAATAGTTATTACCGGGCACTTAAAATTCTATAGACATTTTTAAGGAAACATCAAGTGACAAATGCGTGACAAGCGAAAGTTTTTTTTTTTGTTGCTGTTACTGATGTTTTTCTCTTCTTTTTCTCCTATAATAAATATAATTGTTATTGTTTTCATTTTGGGTGGATTTAAATTTCTGTTTGTATTTAGGCTAAATACTTACTTTTGTTGCATGTAAGTACTACGAGTATTATTTTTATTATTTACTTAAGTACTAATAAATATATTTTAATATTTTGTTCAGAAATTTCTTCACAGTAAACAAGAAGTCATATTCTAAACAAATGAAAGTTTGTTAAAGACATTTCCAGCCAATAACACGAAATCAATAAAGACACAATGCAAAACTACAGACAATGTTTGTTTGTAAAGTGACAAATTAACTTTAAGTGTTAAATGCAATTGATTTCAGAGAAATAGAAAGAAAAGTTATTGAAAATAATAATACACTTAGTATTGGTTTTAAATATAAAGATTTAAGTCCAAATACATGACAAACATATCTTTATTGATGGTAATGGAAATTGTGGCTATCCATCACTAGACAACTCTATAATTAAATGAAGAAGAGAAATTCAATATAAGGGCAGTAATCTCTAGAATTGTTCCATGAAATATGATATAATTATTTCCTCAAGATCTCTATTAACTTTAAAATATGTTACTAAAGTAAAATACTCTTTAAAAAATATCTAAGAACTGTGAATATACAATTTTTTACAATTAAAGTAGTGTGACTTTAATAAAATTCAAATATATTCCAATTAATCAAAAACAATACTTTTAGTCTAACAATTATAAAAAGGGTTAAAATAGAGGGAAGACTTAATAACATACATATCAGTGACAATACCTTTTTGCAAATTCTACAAAAAAACCAGCATTTGTGTTATTTTCACCACCAGTGAAGCATATAAAGGCGCCATATTCATATTTACAAATTGTAGAAAGAAAAAAAATATATGTGTTAATTAAAAATAAAATAACTGACATAAATTGTAATTGGGTAAATACTTACCTACTCAATCCCTTTGGAAAAGTTTTTTTGCAATGCCACTTGAGAAAATAATACTAAAAAAAATAAATATAGGGTATTCTTGTCTAGGTCCCTTATGAACAATAAGGAAATGATTAAAACTGTAAGTGTGATTTTAAGTCTAGGTTGACTACAGGTTACTGTACATACATTCAAATGTATAAAAGTCGTCTTTCTTCGGAATCAGCTGATTTTCTGTTGTTAGTATCTAAAAAATCATTCCATAATAATCATAACGAATCTGTTTTATCTGTGCAGGATATTTATGGACATACAAACTTTGAAATTGCTCAAACATTTTTAAGTTCGCTTTGGTTTGTTTGTTATCGAGTTTCAAAGTTCAAATCTTATATAAGAACTAGCGGATACCCGGCGTGTGCTACTACGGTAATAATTCTTTATTAATGGAAGGGTTTTATAATAAATTTTTTTTTACCATATATATGTACATAAAAAATAGTTTTGTAAAAAGAAGTACCAAAAAGAAGTATATTCAATTTTCAAAAATGTTTAAGAATGACTGCAATTCCATTTAAATTTAATTATTGGGCTATGGGATACAAAAAAGTATTAAAACTCGAGTTTCGCTCATTTTATCATCTTAAAAGTACAAAATGTACCATACACTTGTCCACTTATTTTTCCATAAATTTAGATTAAGTTGGATTTTTGGTGTTAGCTTTACCAGTTTCATGTAAGCACCGGGAGAGGTGCTTACAAATTCTGGTTCACGAATGGACCTAATGCATTGTTTAAGGTGTCTAAAACTATCTTCACAAAATTTCCTTTCTAATGATACCAGTTTGGAGGTAATCGGCTGAATAGTTTCAGAGTCTATAACGGACATAGGTAGAAACATTTTTTGTGTTTTATATATATAAGGACTGGGATCGAAAAATTCTTAACATACATATGTGTTAATAAAAATGAAACCACTAAACTTACAGTTTTGATTTTTGTTTATTTGATTGAAATTATTATTACAATTTACAAAAAAAAAAAAAAAAATTTTTATAGTTCTCACTAGTGATGAAATTTTGAACCTTTTTCGGAAACCCTTGCATTATAGTTTTTATAGTGATTTTGGACACCTTTTTTTGTGCTCTTCAATTCTCTTTTAACAAGAGCCCAATATCTCTTCACTGGCCTTAGCTCGAGGCAGTTTGAAAGATTTGCCTCTCTTGGTACAAATACCACATTATTGTTCTTTTACCACTCAAGACCTTGCTTACCATAGTGACAGGGTGCCAAATCAGGCCAAAAATAAGTGGACACACTAAGAAGTCTTATGAATGGAAGCATCTATTTTTGTAAACATTCCTTGATGTAAATTTCGGTATTTATAGAGCCCTTTGTATCAAATGTTTGGCTTTTTTGCCGCAACTGCATATTGCTTGCCATGCCAAGAACTCTTTGGGAAATTTTGTCTGCTTTTGGGTCCTAATCTTTTCTTCAACATTCCCTCGAACATCAGCAACATCAAAATTTTGACCCGGAAGCTGCGAAAAATTTGCCAGAACATATGTTTCGTCATCCATTATGCACCAGGAATATTTTTTTTTTTTATCAAATTTGACTTCAATTTCCGTGCTCTGTTTTTGGCCTCTAAATTTTTAGCAGCGTTCCTGTCAGGAAGTTTTTGAGTCTTGCATGTTTTTGAACCTGTATTGGCTTTAATTTTTCATATCAAATAGTCCGAGCACTGAGCTAACCGGGCTACTTTCCTACTGGATGTGTTGGGAGCTCTTTTGAAATATTTAATAATTTTAGTACGAACTTTTATCTGGTCACTCATTTTAATCAGATTAACAACAAATGAACATAATTGACATTAAACATAATAACTGATATGCTTTACAAAGGTAACTTGATAAAAAAATCAAATAATTATTGGATTAAAAGTTTTAATGAAAAACGTGTGTTAAGAATTTTTCGATCTCAGTCCTTAGATTGTATAAATTCGCTCAATTTAAATTGTATTTAACTTTTTGACCGCTTAACTAGTATTGATCTCATAGTAATGCTATGCTAATGATAATGTAGTTTTAAAAAATATACATATCTACCACTTTCTAAAGATTTTACTTATTTATAAGCCATTGTATGGTTAAAAACACATACAAAAATCAAAGTGGGAACATGAAGGGATCATATAAATATTGTAACACAACAAAATATTTGACGTAGACCGAAATTAGTCTATATATTTTGGGTCCTCATAAGATTCTAAGACCTAGAGTAGGTGGCTGATATTTTCCACAAATACTCTCTGTTAATAAGGTTTGTTTGGTATTGAAATATCGGTTCATGATTTCAGCTATACTAATGTCCACCAGGAATACTGTTTGAGCATTCATAAATATGATGATTATGATAAAATTTTGCACAAATTAGTTCTAAGTACTCTGAAATTATAATGTAAAGTACGGCGAAAATCGAGCAACATCCGTCAATAGTCCTCATGCAAAGTCCCCCTCAGAAAATCACTTGAACATTCATAATTGTCTTGTAACAATAAATATCATGATGAAATTGGACATTAACAAGTTTCATATAAACCTAAATCATTATACCAATTTTTGTGTGGATCGTTCCATTATTGACTCTACTCCCCATATAACCCCTATATCAGAAGAATATTTTATTGTCAATAAATTATTTATATAAAGAGTTTTCCAACAAGAGGTGTTATTTTGGTATTGAAAGAAAAATGGCATTTTTTGAGATAAATGATCGGATGTTTATTTTATAATAAAGAGGAAGGTATGTCGTTAATAAAAACAACATCAGTGGCCAAATGGCCACCACAACCAGGACCATATCCTTTTCATTAAATTTTCCATAACCAAATCGCAAAGTGGCTGTCCTATGTCCTCGATAGCCTCACGAATTCTATCTTTGAGGTCTTGAATCGACGCTGGACTGTTGGCGTAGACCTTATCTTTCACGTGGCCCCAAAGGAAGAAGTCGCAAGATGTTAAATCATAAGATCTCAGTGGCCAATTGAGATCACCTCTTCGAGAGATAACACGGTCCGGAAACTTTTCTCGTAAAAGAGCAATGGTTGCTT
Organism: Calliphora vomitoria; assembly: GCA_942486065.2. Classification (NCBI taxonomy): domain Eukaryota; kingdom Metazoa; phylum Arthropoda; class Insecta; order Diptera; family Calliphoridae; genus Calliphora; species Calliphora vomitoria. The sequence goes on from OW818029.2 coordinate 39,481,407, forward strand.
GTGTGGCACGTAGCGCCGTCTTGTTGAAAATAAACGTTGTTCAGATCAATATCATCCAATTGCGACCATAAGAAATCATTAATCATCTATCGATAGCGCATAGGACGAGGAATGGACAAACCTGAGTTTTCTTCAACACTTTGGACTACAGCATCAATATTCTCAGTTGTTCTTGAGCTACGTGCACGGGTTTTATTCATCACATCACTAACTTGTCCCAAAAGCTCGAATTTGTCCACCAATTTCTGTATTGCGGTCCGACAAGGTGCTTCACGACGACCTAAAAATGCTTTAGTTTGGCGAACTGTGACTCCATGATTTTCACCATTTTTGTAGAGAATTTTAATAGTTTCAATGCGTTGTTGAAGCGTGATATTTTAAAATAAATATCCCTAAAATGTGTACATTATGATGTGGTGATAAATATGTCAAAAATATAATTTGATACCATAAAATGTTCTTTAAAAATATCGTGTTATTTTGAATGTCTATATAAATTTTTACTTATATTTTTTATCAAAATGTAAAAATATTTTTCTTAAGTAAAAACGTATTTGAAAATATGCTATTTAGACTGCAAAGGTAATCTACATTTTATGATGTCCTTAGTATCCCATTTTAAATTTTTGGCACGGTTTTACCAATAGTATAAACTAATTTGTATAAAAACAAAATTCAAAAATTGAGGACATGAATTTCGAGACAACTATTCTTTCTGATTAAAATGTTTTTTGAGTAAAACATTAGAATAAACAACATTTATAATATATCCTCAAATTTCAATTAACTGGGAGCCCTCATTCTGAATTTTATATATGGGCAATTTCATGTCATCATACGTGACATTTTTACGCCTATAGAGTGGAATAGATTTTGCAAAAATAAGAGTATCTGAAAACTTTATCGAAACATTGTTGTCCAAAATATCGAGCGAAATAAAGGTATATAGTTCGTGACATAAAACGCATGTAATTTTGAGGTACATGTATGTCCTAATGTCCTAATATTTCACAATGGTTTTTATTGCTTTTTAAGCAAAAAAATAACCTAAAATAATATTACTTCGTATGCTATGTTTATTGTGTTATCGTAACGAACCAGCAGAGACCAACGCCGAATGCCTAAGAGTCGGTTAAGCCGAGCCGATGAGTCGTGATATATTAGGAAATTATGACAATATGACTGATAAGAGACCTTGTGAATTGACCAATTATTTAAATAATATTTGGATGATTTTATAATAAATACAATTTAATTTCGTACGTAAAATACCGTACGCGACAGATTTTTCTCTGTCTGAGTATAAGTGTATACCTAGTTGGTTTTCGGACGGGCAATTTGGTTTAATCCTCTAGGTACGATTATGTTGAATATTAAATAGACCAGAATAGCTTCAGAAGTGTGGGATACCATGCCGAGGAAATCGGAAATGGATAATATCTGTTAAAGATTTCTTTAACAGAATCTTTGCAGCCATTCTAATGACGAATAATAATTTGGCGGATATTTCAACAATTGAGACAAACATTTTGAATTAACTGTTTAGCTATTAAATTTATATTCTGCATCTTAAAATATAAAATAGTTTGCACGGTGGTGTAGGGTATACAAATCATAAAATACTCACATTACACACATTTGGAATGGAAAGAATCTTGTTGTATTTATGCATAAATGTTATTCTTGTTGTAGGCACATGCATTTATTTTACTCATTCATTTGCTCACATACCATTCTCTTAGTCAGTCACTCACTCACTCATTCGTAAACATTTCAATTATTAATTGCTTAGAGAATGCAGTAAATTTCAATGAAAATGAAAGCAAAAAACAAAAAAAAAAAAAAAAAAAAAAAAAAAAAAAAATTTGAAAAAACCATTAAGATTTTCAACGACTTTCTTTGTCGCCACGCGATTACACTCGTACTCCGCTGTTCCAATCACCCACCTCTCAATAAACGTTGCAACGTACAATGTACTGGCTGGGCTGCATCATGATTGCTGGTACGTACTAAATATATAGAGTACGTTTGTGTGTACTCACTTGGTGGCAGCGTGCAATAATGTCTATACACTTTAGGAGGCATTCTTAACAAGCGCATAATAAATGAAGCCAAACATTGTGTGACGATTCGGTGGAACTGAAAAAATAAATAAACGAAAAACTTTGTACGAATTGTGTTTATGCTCCATGCATTTAATTATATCTTTCCGTCCGTACGTCCATCCCTCCGTCTGACTGTCGTCTGTTGCACTCGATGACAGTCGTAGAGTCTAACAAAACTCAAAAAATACAAAAAAATAAATAAAACAATCTGAATTGTTGTTGTTCTGGTGGCTCTTGTTGTTCGTGTTGTATTATGTCAACCCTCTTGGGGAGGAAGATAATTGTCAAACGACCAAATCAATGCGGAAAGAAGCCAAAAATTCTTCAAAAGCAAATAGACAAGCTAAAATAAGGAGAACGAAATGTCAAGTGGTGTCGAAGTCTACTGTCCTCTGTATCATCATTCATTCATTCATTCATTTACGAGGAGGCTGCATTGCACTTTAGTTGACATTATTCTTTAATTTTTTTGTTTAATTTTTTTGTTTAATTTTTTCCTGCTTCTTTTTTTCGTAAACACTCCTCTGTTTTGGAAAAGAATATCCAAATAAAACAAGTAAAAGTGTTATTTTTTTTAATCGACCGACTTTGAGACACCCTCCACGACGATAGGTTAGTGTTCTATAGTAGGGAGAAATAACATTTTTCGACAAGGCATCCGATCTTTAATGACCTTAATTTAGTCTTATATAAATCGTAGGTACTTAAATTTTCCGAGTATTTCAAAAATAATATTCTTTAATCAAGGATATTTATAAATCATATTAATGTCAAGATTTTCATTTGAATAAAAATTATTCGTATAATCGAGGCAAAAATTTAATTTTTTCGAATGAATAGCAATTTTTAATTTGGAACAAAAATATATTCGACAAATAATTGAAGATTAATCGAATAGTCAAATAATTTATTTTGAAGTTAAAATTATAAAAAATCAATAAAAAGATACTAATAATTTTATTACAACTACATTCATTTTCCAATCGACTATGGATTTATACATCAATTTCAGAACACTAAAACCAAAATAATCATTTGACTACTAAAACTAGGAATGGTTAATGTATCTGAAATAGAGTTAGACAGATTCTCAAACTAATAATAAAACTTTCTTATAGTCTAGTTTAGTCAAACGTTTTAAAAAATTACTTTATAAGATCAGTTTATGAATAAAAAAAATATTATTTCAGCGTCAAATTTCTTTCCTCCGATACATTTCTTCAGGTTTGGAAACTCGAAATAGTCACTCGGGGCTAAATCCGACGAATAAGGCGGAAGAGAAAGCATTTAGTAGCCTAATTAATGGATTTTTGCAATGGAAACTGCACCCGATTGTGAGCAAACGCGGCAACCATCCTGAGAAAAGCTTTCTCATACCCGAGCAATCATTCAAAATTGAAACCACTGATGCATGTGAGATATCTATGGCTTCCACACTTTTAATCTTCGATCGGCCAACACCATATGGTGATTTTTTTCAATTGTAATAGATATATCAACTGAAGGTGCAAAGTTCCCATAGTATTTTCAAACTTAGCGTTTTTTTAAAGTGATGGGTTTTATGCAAAATATTTAAGCATTATATCACTGAGCAGTCGAAATTCACTAAAGAGTGAATATACTTGATTAAGTTATATAATACTTAATCCGTTTAATATCAAAATTCTCAAAAATACATAAATTTCTTCAAATATTGTAAAAATTCATTAATCTTTAAAATATTGGCATATTACTCGGTATTTATAAGTGTATCCACTTTTTCCAGAAATCCTCCCATTCAAGATTTTATAGTTACTTCCGTTACTTTTTTGAACGAGGTGGTCCTCTAATGCTTAAAATCGGACATGTCCTGGGATACCATTCCTGTGTTCTTTAATTCTTTTTTTACAAGATCCCAATACCTTTACGCAGGCCCAAATTCTGGACAGTTGGGTGGATTTGCCTCCTGCTGTACAAAACTGATATTATTGTTTGAATACCACTCAAGGGCCTTTTTTCCATAGTGACATGATGGCAAATCGGGTCAGAAATATGAAGGTACTCTGTGCTGTTTTAAGAAAGGAAAAGTGTAGACTCTCCGTAATATATACTATAAATCATGATATAAAAAAATTACAAGGTAGTTTCATTTTCTCTTTATGTCAACCTTATTAAGCATTTGACAATAAAGGGGATTTGAAGTTTATGTGTAAAATAAAGCTACCATATTCATTAAAATGAATCCCATTTTTGCCTTTATTAAAACATAAATAAAATAAAAACATATTTTATTCAAAATATTGTGTGCGTTTACCCGAGGCATTGATTAAATTGTTTAGTATCGTTAGCAGAATCATTTTGTTTATACTTGATTCTGGTTATATCGACAACTAAATCACACAGCTGTTTGCGGACACAAACCTCTTGCACATGCACGAATTAAAGAATAATTTTATGAATGTAAAACTCAGGTTTGTATAATCTCCTCATACGATTTGTAACATGAGAGAGAACTTCATTGGGACAATTGTCAGAGACTTGGTATGATATTTTACAATATTCCTCTATCCTCCACCAACGATTCGAAAATAAACAACAAAAAGTCTCCGGCAATGGAATCGACCTTTTACCCCGCGCATTATCTCGAACAATAAACGCCAACTAGTTCACGCTATAAGTGTCCAATATAAACTCCAGGAATTTGCCATAGTCACGCACATCCCGAGCAATAAATGAAAAACATTCAACGGCAAAATTGCTAACATGTTCTTCATATCGTCTCTCGTCCAGCAAGGGTAGTATACAATTAAGGACAACGATTATATTGCGTTTCAAATAAGGCATACAAACCTTATATAGATTAGCCAAACACACTAAAAGTCCACTTCAAATGGGTCAGCATCGTGGGTATTGAGCAAACGTATTAATCTATCCAGTACACGTTGAAAATAGGGATAAAAATCATCTCGCAAATCTCTAGCTAACACATAAAATAGTAGACTGCAGTGGCAAGTTTGTAGCACAGACTAGTTTTATGAAAGTAAGTCCATCACAAAATCCTTTTGATGCAACAATTGGAGCAACTTTACAACGATTATTCCTTGGATAAATTTAAAACCATCCATTTTTTTAATGTCTGATGGAAAAAGGTTCCATTATCTTCGCACAGCTCTTCATTTTCATGACCTATGTTATATAAAGCCAAACGTCTTAGATTAATCCGTTTTTTTTGTTTATTTTAATGATAAATTACAGTACTGTGAATTGTTACATACTACACATATTTCATTGAAAATTTCTCGGAGTATTGTAACCTTTCTCTAAATGTGGCAACGCTTCTCTGAATATTTACAAATAAAATAAACTTCAATAATCCCCTTTCTTGTCAAAAATTTATAAATGAAACTACCTTGTAATTTTTTTTATCATGCTATAAATGGCTTGCCACACAAGAAACTTCTTGTGGAATTTTGTTTGTTTTTTTGTCCGGTATTGTTCTTGAACATTACCTGCACATAAAAATCTTGACCCAAAAGTTGTGAAAAGTCTGCCAGTACATAATTTTCATCATCCATTATTTATAAAATTTTACCTAAATTTTTTTGCTCGATTTTCTCGTACTTTCTGTACTTTATAAGACTTCAACCCAACATTAGCATTGACTTTGCGCACAAAAGAATCAGAGCATTTAATTTTACGAGCAGCTTTTCTGATAGAAGTGTTTGGTGCTATTCTGTTTTTTCTTCCTGATTCAGGTCTTCTTTCAATGTTCAAGTCATCCTTAAACTGTTTAATGGCTTTTAAAACAGTGTGAGGATGAACCTTCAAATCTTTTGCTATGTTTTTGAAAGTCCAAATTGGATTTTTTTGACAAGTTTTAATTAATTTTTCAGGTACTTTTCACTGTTTGACCGAAATAGCAGTTGAGAATTAATGATTTAGAAAAGATATACATTTAGAAAAGCTAATATGATAAAAAAATAATAATTTGCTAGACCCAGGATAAGTTTTTTCTGACTCACTCTTTATTTTTCAATTTCTCCTCAAGTCACGAGGTTGTCTGCTATCGATGGCTGTCACACACAAACTAAATGACGCAGCTTGTTCAGAAGTTGACAGGAGTCAACTGACAGATGACGTGGTTGACATTAGAACTTATTAACACACCATAATTAAAATGCTCTATAATGATGTATTTGTGAAAAATATAAATTTATACTATAAAAATTCGTATTATAGTGATACTTTGATTATCCGTAATGGTCGGGACCGGGAGCATTCTGGATAATCAATTTTCCCGGTTAATTGAGTACTAAGTTTTAGTAGTTTTGATAATGACATTTAAAGCTCCATATTGCACACTGATCTATCGGTTGGATCAAAGTCGTCCAATTTTGTGGGAAAAATTTCACAATAACGTTTTCAGGATTGAAATCCTGCACACTTGGATGTTGCCCAATGGCAGAATGATTTTACTATCATCTTTTAGACCGATTTTCTTAAAGTTCTCAGTTACTTCTGGTACTAAGTTATTGTTAAACCATTCTCATGGAAATTTTTTAAAGCTGTTTCCAATAATGCTTTGCCTTTGTGTGTATCAGCAGCATTAACGCAAACTAATGAGGTTAGTCTCTCCTTTGAGATCTTGTGTTATTCTATGAAATTTTCGTTATAGCAAGCCATACTTCTCTCAAGTAAACACTTTCCATTCTCCATTATCTCATTGGAGATTTTTTTCATTGAGTTGAATTCATTTAATTTTTCCGCAAAACTTGTGGCAGCTAATCAGCTGGATATTTTTCTCCTGCAGCATTAAGTTTGTGAATACCATGTCGTTTTTTTCTTAATTTTTGAGTGGAATATTTTAGAATTTCCTTCACTTTTTTTTCCTTCCTTTAAATCGTTCCGTCCGGAACCATTCATAAACTGCAAAATCTACTTTTGGTTCTTCAGCAGTTTTTAAAGTTTCAAAGCCAATAACAGAATCATTTTGTTTTTCATAATGTCTAACACTATCGAAAAATCGAGGGAAATCCCCTTTTTCATTTTATTCACATTGTGTTAGATTATTCAAAAATAATTTAAAAAAAATTATAATCCCGGGTAATAGAGGTAATTACGGTTAATCGATGCAAAAAAAATTAAATCGATCCAAAAACATTTTCTTTCCCGGATAATTGATGTTGCAGGTTAATTGAATCACGGATAGTCGAGACCTCAGTGTATTTTGGTTGTTTATATAGATTTTTACGTTTCTTTTCTATTCTATTGTAATTTCACTCATTTTTCTCGTTTTATATACGAAATTTTAAGTAAAAATATTATTCTTAAGTAAACAAAAGTAATCTATATCTTATGACGATTCCAATTCCTGGAATGTTTTTTCCAAATTCTTATGGAATCGAAACTAAAAAATTATGGACATGAATTTCGAGATATCCTACTTCAAAGGACCTTAATCATAATAATTATCCTAATTTCTGATAAAAATGTTTTTTGAGTAATACATTAGAATACAAAAACAGTATTACTTTAGGTATTTTGCACTTATTAACTTATTAAAAAAAAAAAAACATTAACTTTGAACCTATATACATAGAAACCAAATTAAATTGAATTTCGAAAATTCTGGATAACTTTAAATTTAGCATGGGCAGGTATACCAAATGTTATTGAATTCAAGGTTAAAAATTATTTTTTCAATGTTTTTTTTTCAACGATTCTAAATATGTAACGGTAACGGTAACGCTAATTTGGATCATTTCGGTAACAGTAATATCATCCTGAATTAAATTAATATTAAAGTTTACAAAAATTAAAAATAACATTTAAAATTTTGTAGATTTCAGTACAATCGATTATTGAAATAAAAAATGTGTATATTTATAATATAAATTATTTATAGAATATCGTTAACGATTGTTTGTTTTTTTTTTTATCAAAATTCCCATCTAAAGTAACACTTAACCTCCTACATGTATTCCCATCAAATTGGAATCTCCTCCTGAAACAAGATAAAGTTTATTTCATATAAACCCTGTAATCGAAATTTAGATCGGAATTGTAACAAAAATTTAACGAAATTATAACTTTTGAGGTCTCAAAATATGTATATCTCAAATTACCCAAACAATTCACAGTGTAGCGCAACAAAGCAGACAACTTAATGAATTCATTTCCAAACTTCATGTGCTAAAAATTTGTGGCCAGAAAGTCTTAGAGTTTCCTACAAAACAACTTGCACCACCACATTCAGTTAGTTGTCTGATGGGGTGTGTTGGTTGTCTGGTCCGAATTATACCCATCTGCTGCTAAAATCCAAAGAATTCCACAGCAATATGCTTCGACAATGATGTTAAGTCGATACTTCAGGAGTAGCTAACAAACAAGTAAAAGAATATTGTTGGCCTTGTGCCAGCAGAGTAGAAAATTTTTGGAATATACAAACAAAAATATAAGTTTGCCATGCATCAATGTTCTCTTAAAATTCTCTTTAAACAACATTTTTAAGTTGCAAACAATTGTAGGTTCCTGCAGAAAATTTCTGAATGAAATAAAAATACTTCTTTGGTTCTTTGGAGTATAATGGAGTTACACCCTTTGCAGAGATAAGCAGACGTATTTGTAGCATGTGAATTTTAGCACGTTGTCAAAATAGTACTACTATTAATTTTACATATATTCATACATATGTACATATACATATGCATGACATTTATTTGGAAATTTATCTGATATAAATTGAAATATGAATTATCTGCTCCATGTTGTATATTAAAGTTGTGTTTCTCTGATATCCGTAATTTTATTTTTTTTTACCCATTACACGTTTTTCAGCTTTGGCTCATCCATTCATGGTCAACTGTATAGTCAATGGCACATCACTCTTCAAAGCAAATTCGATTTTTAGCTGTACCCTTCGTACAGCTTCCTGCAGAAGTCTTTCCTGTCAGTTTCAATTCAAATCGAATCTCCAAAAACACTATTCATTCAATCCTCCCTCCCATAACATATTTGTCCAGTTCCAATACAATGCATTGCATGAGAAGGGGTAATCCCTTAGTGCTGGTTTATATAGGAACACACTCAATAGTTCTCCAGGCAGAACACCCAGAGTAACCCCTCGTAAATATCAAAGAAGATTTTAAACTCTTATGGCGTTTTTTTTGGCATAAATAATATTCTTTTTTCTATCTTTTATCTTTCTTTGTGTTCTTTTATGAAAAAAAATGTAGTTTGGTAAGCGTATAACGTGTTCTTTTCAAATAATATTGCCCTAAAACCCCAAAAATATGCTACACGTTTCACCCTCAATGGGTTTTGTTGAATTGTGATTGTTAAAAAGGTAACCGTTCATATGTGGTACCAATAATGTTACACACAGAAAAAGGATTGGTTGGAAAACGGTTGCAACTATGAAAATTTAGTAGAATAAATCAATATTGTGTTGTAGTTATTGAAATTATATAAATTCAACCGATTATCTTTATTTATAAGTGAAAAATCATAACTATAATAGAATTGAGGTTCCTATAATTGTATTATTAGTTAACATAACTAATTTGCTTACCAGACGCAAATTGATTAAGGAATTCGAAAGAGAGGACTGAAGTTTTCAGTTACAATAAACAATAAATTCGGTCATAAATAAAAAAAACTAATTCGGTGATTCCAACCGACAAATGATGATTATAAAAGTAATAAAATTTGTTTGACAGTTTTCGAAAAAAAAAATAATAAATTAATTAAAAATTAAACAAAAATTGTGTACAAACACTTAAAAGTATGTAAAATATTAATAAAAATAAATAAAAGTTATCACAACAGAGCGTAGTAACACTCGATCTTAGGAATGTAAGTAAGCCATTCGTGGGTAATTTATGAAAAATGAGTTTCAGTTTTTTCGCTCGATTTTTTTACAGAAGATTTTATAGACTAACACAAAATTGGCCAATTTTTGACCAGGGGTAAGTTAGACTTAATCATACTCCTTCTTGTAAACAATAAACAAAATTTACCTAATCCAACCAACTCTCCTTTCCCAAGCTTGCCAATGAATTCTGGTGATGTGATAATCAAAATCTTCCAGTTGAGAATTCTTTATTAATGCAGGTGGTTATACATACTTCCAAGAGCTTCCTATGTTTAAATGTCTGACTGGTTCTCAAGAGATGAAAGGACGAATAACGGTAAGGAAGTTATGACTTTGCTATATTGCAACCGTTTTGTTACAGTCATTCACTTTTTTTATGATTTAATTATCTTATAAATTCTCTTCATCAAGTTTTACTCATCAAGTTTTTCGTTATGGTACGTCGCCATTCGGCATCAAGCCTCAATGTTGATACGTGGTATAAAATGAATTATTTGGTTATTCCAACCGAATTATTTTTTAATTAACAGTTGTGATTACCATATAAACAATAGTCTGAATCGAATTATGTGATAGTACATGCAACCGACAAAATTCGATTGGCGCCAAATTCGGTTGTGATTACGAATCTGTTTTCTCTGTGTACCAACATTTTGTGTCAGAAAAGAAAACGCCATTAATTCAATATAAAAACACCTTTTCAACTTAATTGTAGTATTTCATTAACTGTATCTAAAATGTAGTATCGAAATTTCGTTTATCTTATATCTATAGAGGGTGCGTTTAATAATGTGAATATATCCGCAATTGTTGATGCATTGGGTGACCTAGGTATTGATCTGCGGATAAAAAATTGGACCGAAAATATGCTTAAGAGCAGGGCCATAAACTCTAATATGGGTATTGGTAGGACAAGGAAAGTTGTGACAAGCGGCACACCACAAGGTGGTGTCATCTCTCCACTTCTGTGGAATCTTGTCGTAAATAAAATCCTTTTCAGGCTCAGTAGGACAGGCACCAAAGTAGTCGCATATGCTGACGACGTTGTGCTTCTTATTCAAGGGAAGTTTCTTCCCACGATAAGTGAACTCATGGAATCAGCTCTCAGCGTTCTACTATCATGGGCCAGAGAAAACGGTCTAGGTGTCAACCCTGCCAAAACCGAACTGGTTCCTTTCACCAGGAGATACAAAATCCCAGAATTCAGATCTCCATCACTGGATGGTACTTTTCTAAAGATTTCAAGCGAAGCCAAATATCTTGGCATAATTTTGGACTCTAAGCTCTCGTGGAAACGTAATGCTGAGAGTCGAATGAAGAAGGCCTTCTGCATATGTAAGAAAACCTTTGGGAATAGATGGGGTCTTAAACCATATATTGTACACTGGATGTACACCGCGGTCATAAGACCTATTTTGACCTATGGGGCTCTTGTTTGGTAGAGAGCAGTGGACACCAAGACTCACCTCTCTACTCTAAACAAGGTACAAAGACTTGCATGTCTTGCAATTACTGGCTCTATGAATTCCACCCCTCAAGCCAATCTAGAGACGATGCTAAATATAACTCCCCTTGATATATATATCAAATGCATTTCTGCTAAGTCTGCTCTACGACTCAAACAGTCGAGCGGACTGAAGCATGATCGTATTGGTCACGGCACCATCCTACAGAAGATAGGCAGGCCATTCATTGGGCAGGAAACGGATTACTTGGTATCTATACCGAATTTTGATAGGACGTTTAGGATCAAGATACCGACAAGGGATGACTGGGCCGCGAACACTGTCCTAAGGGACGAAGTGATCTCAGTCTACACTGATGGTTCAAAGACAGAAAGAGGCACGGGCTAGGGAATTTTCTCCGATGAACTGGACATTTCGCTGTCTCTTCGATTACCGGATACCTGCACGGTTTTCCAAGCTGAGATATATGTCATCGATACAGCCGCGAGAAGAATCCGGGAAATGAATCTCGAAAATTCGACTATACATATTTACTTGGACAGCCTTGCATCAATCAAGGCTCTTAATTCCAACTTTATTCGAAAGTCGAAAGGTCTTCTCAACTGCATCCAATCACTGGCACAACTGACACAACATCACGTCGAGTTGATATGGGTCCCAGGACATGAGGGCATCCGGGGAAATGAAGTATCCGACGAATGCGCAACGAACGGGTCGTCCCTGGACATATATATGCGAGCAATCCACGTAACCTAACCTACCACATAGCTGGAGTAAAAATTGTTTTCCTTTCTTACGCCGGGTTAAGCAATATAAATCTGTTGATCTAGAGAGGTCATGGTCACACTGCGTAGTTATTTATAGACCGTCTTATAGGGATTAATCCCTTTAATTCCTGTGCATTCTGGAAAAAATGTGAGCCAAAGCAATTAAATCGATTAGAAAATATTGGGGGCATGGTCGGAGAATGGTTAAATGTATGTTCTTACAGATATCATCTATACAATATCGATAGTTTCCTAGTTTACATATCCAACTTAATGTCATTTTGTTCTTATTTAGGTTCATGCAAGGATTTTGTTTGAATGAGTTTTAGGTAACTGTTTTGCGGTATGTTAGTCTCGAACATGAATTTGTCTCTTTATCTCTCGCCTTAATATATCAGTCTTATAGATAAAAGGTGAGCTGGTTTAGAGACTGTAAACATACTCTGTTTAATATCTTTCACTCCACTAACTGTATCATTTTCAGTGTTTGTTACAGCTGAAAACTCCTCAATTCCTTCGGTATTGCGATTTAATCTTTCCCCGATAATTATTCCAATGCATTCAGATTTTTAAGATTTTCAAGATGATATTCATACGATAGCAATGATTGACCAGTTCCTCTTATGTAGATTTAATTGATTTTGTTTTAATATAAATTGGATGCTTATCAAATATTTCTTGATATGGAGGCTTAAAGCTTCTACTTCTTGTATCCTAGACATAAATACCAACAGAAACTTAAAATTTACGCAGATTAAAAACCCAAATTGATTAATTGCTTTAAAAAAAAGTTGAAGTAAATTTTATAATATAAAGAAATTTCGCTGATACTGTGGAAAAACATTCCCCCAAACAACTACAATTTATGATTTAATTTAAAATTTAATTTTCCACATTTTTCAAAACGCTTACCACAAACTTTTTTTTTGAACACTTAAATTATGAAGGAAAGAAAATCTTAACTTAAAACGTAGGAAAACAAAAGCAAAACAATAATCTAAAAATAATCAATAACAAAAAGGGAAATGAATAAAAGCATTTCAAAAGAATTAGCAGCATGATGCGACAAAACAAATACTAATTTTTACAACTTTAACAATTCAATAAATGATTGTGTAAAGAGAACAAATGAATTTAGCCGGCATGCTAAATGAACTAATGAATGAATGAATATTCTCTTAAATGTTTATTGTTTACATTTTTAATGCTCTTTAACAAAACAAGAGAGACCACAAAATTAGTAGAGAGTTCATTTCTATTGTTAAATCCAGTGTTGCCAGTGGTAGTTTGGAAAAAATTAAAATTGTTAGTATAATAAAATGTTACATATTCTAATCATTAGAATCTAATGCATAGATGACAACTAGAGCCAAAAACCTAAGTCTGTTGTCAGAAACCTAATTCGCAAGGCGAATTTATATACAAGGTGGTGTCGGTGGCGAATTCAGGAAAATTTGAGCGAATTCATTAATTTTTTATATATGGAGTTTGACATTCGAAACAACTCTCTCATTGTTTCGAATGTCAAACTCCATATATAAAAAATTAATGAATTCGCTCAAATTTTCCTGAATTCGCCACCGACACCACCTTGTATATAAATTCGCCTTGCCTAATTCGTGAGAATTTATTGCCATGTAATTTGTTTTTGTATCACCCGTATGTGTGAAAAAAGATTAATTTTTATACCCGTCACCTTCGTGAGAGGGGTATATATAAGTTTGTTAATCCATTTGTAATTTCCACAATATAATTTTCCGACCCTATAAAGTATATATATTTTGGATCCTTATAGATAGCGGAGTCGATTAAGCCATGTCCGTCTGTATGTCTGTATGTTCAAATCAATTTTCTAAAGACCCCATTTATCTTCGGGATCCAAATCTTCAATAATTCTGTCAGACATGCTTTCGAGAAGTTTCCTATTTAAAATCAGCAAAATCCATCCATAAATAACGGAGATATGAGCAAAAATCCGATACAACCTCTGAAAATTTCATAAAAAAACAAAACGTATGTTTGGATGTGTGTTGGCTTCATTGCTTTGCGTATTTTGGTGTTTCGTTTCATTTGGCGTTGTTGTTTTTTTACCCTTCACCTTCGTGAGAAGGGTATATATGAGATTGTCATTTCGTTTGTAACTTTCTTGATATATTTAGGATACTATACGCTGAAAGTGGGCAATTAATGCATCCACAACAAAGGTGAAGGGTATATGAGATTCGGCATAGCCGAATATAGCACTCTTACACTGCGTCTACATGATGATTTTTACGTCGTCTCTTTTTGTTTGTTGACGAACGGTGTAGAGATTTGTGTTTTTCGTGTCGTTTTTCATATTTCTCTTTGCACAAATTTTATTTTTTCTTGTTCCGTTTTATTCTTTTCCTGATTTTGAAGTTTAATAAAGAAGATTAACCGATTAAACAATAAAAATCAACCCTGACTGCAAAAAAGACATGCAAACAAAATTCATCGTATAAACGCAACATGTTTTTGGAAGCAACTTCAAAAAGGAATTAAGAAAAAACGACGTCGTAAAAATCATGGACTGAACCCAGCCTTACTTGTTTTCATTGATATTTCTCTCTACTTCCGCTCTATGTATATTTCTCTATGTTATAATGCTTCTTAAATAAAAAATAATAAAAAAATATAAATTTGTTCGCTAAATTTCAATATTGAAATAATTTTGCACTGAAATATAGCACCATTCTTTATGTAAAGCTTGTGCCTTAATAAGATTATTTAAATAAGGATTTAATAAATTACTAAAATCTTTCTTATTAGGCTTTTTTAATGCTTAATCAATAAGATCCAAATAATTGATGAATAGATTTCAAAAGATGCTAAAGTAAAATTTTTCCCTCGAATTTTCTCACTTTTACCTTTAATTTATTCACTTTTTTTAGCTTGGAAACAGAACAAAACATATAAGTAGTTCTTCTTATAATTCGAATATTAAAGTTTATAAAAATGTTTATAAAGGGAAACATCAGTTAATAAGACACAAACTGATATATTGCTCAACAAAATGCAAAATGCGTCGATTGCCTGCGTATTTGTAAAGCTTACCAAAGACGTGGTGGCAGAATATAACACGTGTCGGGTAACTCCAATGGGTCAGATGCGTCCCGAAAACCTCTACAAACAATTCGTTGGTGTTTGCTTTCCCCTTCTTCCAATAACATTGTTGTTCCATTTCTAAACATTTTGTACACTCTAATTTGTTGTAAGCTGTTCTTTTTCTTTGATTTTTATTTATTTTAAATCTTCCTTCTTTTTTTACATTCAATAAGAACTGATAGCTGGAAAAATTTTTCACGGGAGATTCACGATAAAATTTTTCCTTTCGAGTGGATTCAAAATTTCATGGGAACAAAAATTCCAATTATTATACACGATAGGGGTGAAGGAGCACCGTTGTTTAATAGAAACATTAATGTACTAAAAATTAGTACTACTTTGTCACTACTACTTACTTTATTTAGCTGCAGAAAAGTGCTTAAAAGTTTCTCAAATAAAGTTTAAAACAAGAAAACTATACATGTAACCAAGCGGCATCACTGATGGTTATAGACAATCAGCCTATTACTCTTTTGAAGGTAGTCAATGTGGATTATTCCGCGTACATCCCAAAAATCGGTCGCCATGACTTTATTGGCCTTGTCCTTCTTTAGCGTTGATTCACCCCGAGAAACTCACTGTTTTGACAGCTGTTTGGTCTCTGATGTGTTGTGGTGGATCCACGTTTCGTTCACGGTTACGAAACGGCGCAAAAACTCGTTCATATTGCGGTTAAACAACGCCAAACACTCCTGCGAATTTTTCACACGATTGCGTTTGAGTTCGATTGTGAGCAAACGCGGCACCCATCCTGCGAAAAACTTTCTCATACCCAAGTTATCATTCCAAAATCAAATCATTTGAAACCACAAAGCCATGTGATTATGATATAATGAAATTTCTGTTAACAAAAACATATTTAATAAATGTAACCAAGCGGCATCACTGGTTAAATCTCCCATTAAAATAAAACGCTAAAAATGAACAGCAACCACAAATGAACGAATGAATAAAAGGCTGACGGACTGAGTGAATGAATGGGTGAACGAACGAATGAATGAATGAAGAAATAAACAAACAAGCCATTGCTGCATTCGGTTAAGGTGGGCTCAGTTTTTTAGTGAATCAGTTAGTATTGGGCTTTCGTGCGGATTGGTAGCGTAGATAAAATCGATAAATAGAACTGAATAGAATTTTGAAAAATACAAGCAGACGTTGAGATACAAGATACGCGACATAGTACGTGCACATACGGATATTATTATTTTATTGTTGAAAATAAAATAAAGTGTTGTTTTTCTATAAAGCTAAAGCTAAAGAAAAATTCAAAATAAAAAGAAATAAATTGGCAAACATCAAAGAAATCTAATGAAAAAGTGCATGTGTAAAAGATAAAATGATAATCATTTAATATCTTTAAGAAACCGTGTGCTTGAGATAAAATAACACACAAACAAATTTAAGAAAAACAACAACAACAAAATAAAGTATCTTTAAAATACGTAGTGCGTGCATATCAAATAGTTTGAAAGTTTTATGCAGCAGCGCCAGCGTCAGTCAGATAGCTAGATTGCCAGTTAGCCAGTCAGTCAGTGAGTGAGTGAATGAGTGTGTGAGTTTAGCAAGTGTGTTTTTGTGCATTCAAACGAGAACGAGTTTCAAAAAAAAAAAAAAAACAAAAAACCCAAATTTGTTTCTACTTTTCGTTGCGTGGGTGTGTGTGTTTACACGAATCTCATCGAATTAAAAGTATAAATATACAAAATACAACAACAATAACAACAATACTAAAAGAAATAGTGAAAATATCCATAAAATCATAACAACAACATCAACAAAAGTTATTTTTACTTTTTGGAGTTTTAAAATGTAAGATAAAATACACATATTTTTCAAAGAAAACCAACAAAATTTATATTTAAAAATTTATTATTGAAAAAATAAAAATAAAAAGAAACAAAAACCAACAACCAACAAAAGAGTTATTTCTTGAGCTGTTGCTGCACGAAAAAAAAAATCATCATCAATAAGTTATTGTATAAAACAGCAAGTATTTGCAAAATTTACAAAAGATACAATAAATATGTATAAATAATAAAAAGCCAATAAAATAAACTTAACCCAAATTTGTGTAAATACAACAAAAATAATACAAACTTTTACAATACAATAAATTACTTAAGCAATTAATGTTACAAAGCAATATTAGGTGTATTCACAGTTTAACAATTGCATACATTTGAAAAACAATAAGAAAATGCATCATTCATTGCAGCGTTTTAGCAGTTTCTGCAATGATTTTCTGCACAAATCTATTGAGTTTAAAACAATTAACACAGTAATGAGCAAAACAAGTGCAGCAAATACTATTTTATTTTTTAAATTCTACAGTGAACACTATTCTCCAATTGAACGAGCAAACCTTCTTCAAAAAGACCTATTTAATTTTTTTTTTTTTTAAATTTTGAAAAAGTTAGACTAATCGAATGTCGCGTCGTATCCGTTCTAAAGAGCTAATTTTTATACCGGGTGAAAGAACACAAAATTCAAAGTTCAATAATTTTTTTAATTTAGCCTGAATGGTTAAAAGTGAAAATCGAGAAGAGCTATAGCAGGTTCGCTTCTTGGTTTCGGTCGGACTAATTAAACTTTATGTCAAACTACATATTTCAAAATGTTTTTAAAGAAATCTACGGTTTTTTTCTGTCCAATATTTATTCTTAAACCCAATATTAGGTTCGGTTCGGTTTTTTCCTGAAAACCCGCTTTGGAGGCTATAAATTTGATATCAAACCAAAAACTTTTAATTTTGTTAAGAATTTTCACAACTTTGTACAAAATATTTCCAAATTTTGATTAAAGAATTTCCAAAAAATTAAGTTTATTTACTTTGGTTTTATTTAAAACTCTTACCCCCATTTAGGGGTTATTCTCATTAACATGAAGTCTCGTTATGTGTTAACTGTCGGTTAAAATTATTATTGTATGAAAACTGTCAGTATAACTATTAGTTAATACATAACCAGATTTCGTGTTAGTGGGGGTTATAAAGTAAAAGAAGCAAGTAAGAGAGCTATATTCGGAAGTGCCGAATCTTATATACCCTTCACCAAATTATACTTTAAACTAAAATTAATTTTTTTTTTTTAATTTTTTTAAACAATTTTTGTAAATTTTTTTCAAATTTTAAAAAAAAAAAAATTTTAATATGAAATTTGTTTTTTTTTTTATTTATTAGTGAAAAAATTTATGTCAAATAAATGTTTTCTGTGAAAAAAAATTCGGCTTAAAAAATATTTTTCCCGATTTTGACCCATTGTAGGTCCAACTTACTTATAGCCTTATATACATCGTTGCAATGGACTTTGAAATATCTATCACTAGATATCCATATTGTCTGTATTTATGACTTTGTAATCGAGATATAGGTCAAAACTAGGCCAAAAATAGAGGTTGTCTTGGATTTTTGCTCATATCTCCGTTATTTATGGACGGATTTTGCTGATTTTAAATAGGAAACTTCTCGAAAGCATGTCTTACAGAATTATTGAAGATTTGGATCCCGAAGATAAATGGGGTCTTCAGAAAATTGATTTCAACAGACAGACAGAGGGACATGGCTAAATCGACTCCGCTATCTTTAAGGATCCAGAATGTATATACTTTATAGGGACGGAAAATTATATTGTGGAAATTACAAACGGAATGACAAACTTATATATACCCCTCTCACGAAGGTGAAGGGTATACAAATATTAACGTCATTGTCTTTCTTTATTTAACAACAGCTGCTGTTAGAGTTCAGGAAATTTAGGAAAAATACTAGACCTCAATTTTAACACCATACCACCATAATGGGGTAACGCCCAAAAATATTAGTCAACACCCACCGATTGATTCAGAATCCGAGTCGATTTAACGATGTCGGTGTGTATGACTGTCTGCCCATATAAACTTGTGCTTAAAGTACAAGTCGCAATTTTGAAGATATTTCGATAAAATTTAGCATATGTATTATCTTTGGCCCAAGGTCAAAACGTATTGAATGAAATTGGTAAAAATCGGTCCATGATTTCACCTACAAATATTCTCCCGAAATAGGACTTTATAGGTCATAAATGCTTCTATATAAGTCACACAAATAAATCATACCTCAAAATCTTGAGTGATGCTGATGAATTTGTTTTGTTGGGAATGGTTTTATGAAATGAATTGCTAAAAAATTGTAATTCTGAACTACGATTTAAGGAAGTTATGCTTAAATTTAATTAATTTGAAGCTCTGCATATACAATCTGTGACTGCACCAAAAAAAAAAAAAATACTTTATGAAACATCAACTATTTATACAACTATTCACATTATTTATTTATTTCTCTTTTTTATATATTTTCCTCTTTTAAATATTGATATTTTTGGTATTTTTTATTTATAACACGTTTAAGTTTAAAAGTTTTAATTGATTAGATGCAGTTGTTTTTATTTTAAAATAAATAAATTTAACATCTATGATATGTTTTGTGCATTTTCCACATTGCCATTTTTTTTTTTATTTTATCGCTTTGTATCTCCAAATAATATGGACGCTGATTTTGTATGACAACAATATTTAAGTTTAGGAATAAATGTTTATATTTCTTGCTAAACTAAAAATCCATGACTCATGTACTAGATACTCGTATGAGTCGTAGTAAAAGCAATATTTTTGTAGGCATTTACGAGTATTATTCATAGTTTTGTGTGTTCTTCTGAGTTTAGAAAAAAAACAAAATTGGAATAATGCAAATGAAACTGATAAAAATAAATATGACAAAATTATAAAGACCAAAGTCTAAGAGTTGTGATGTTTGTAGTAAATTTTGGTAAGATTTTTTTCTTTTAAAAATGTTTTTAAATTAAAATGAGAAGAATTAAATTTACATAGTTAACACGTGCGAAAATTTGGCAAAATTTCAATATATAAACTTTAATACTGGTATTAAATAATTTAGTAAAATTAACCAATGTTTGCTAAGCAATATTTCCTTCTCGAAATAGTACCCTGAGTAATGAGTACAGCATTTCATCTGTATTATTTGGAAGTGGTACTGAATGATTGAATATCAATTATATTTCATTTAGTTAAGAATATTTTGGGCATAAGTTTGTGTTTAGAACTTATCTCTCGCTTCCCAGTAGTTCTGACTAAGTGTCCTAAACTAGTGAATTTACACATAATTTTGGTCACCATTACAGAATTAGCTATGTGAATAGTTACTTTAACACTTGCGTGTCCTAGGCGGAAGTCAATTGACCTAAATAACGCCTATAATAATTATTCGATATCAAATGCTTTCATATTATTTAAAAGGGCTTGAATTGCCACTTATGACAGATATAATTTTATTGTGAAAACTAACGATGTGGGCCTGCGGCCGTTCGGAAGGGTTTTGCCATCGGGATATATCGAAAAGCGGCTTTGCATAATAATTGTTCTCTTAAAAGCTGGGTTTTGGGCGATCGAAGGCGTTTTCATCTCCGACACATGCTAAACAAAATTGTTATTACTGTATAACTTCTAAACTAAACGAGAGCAGGAAAAACAATTTACAATATAGTCTTAGGACCGTTTTCTCATTATGGGATTATATTTTTTCCTGCAGATTAAAGAAATTTGGTTTTCTCAATGTCTCATTTGCTTCTATTCTGTCGCAAAGCTATAAAAAATAGATTTTATAAAAATACATGTTTAATAGAGGAATTAACATTCATTTTATGGAGGATGAAGTCGAAGAACATGAGTTCCAAGTGAATGCTGAAAGAGTTTATCATGCCAGGCCTAACTGGCCTAACTACCTGATAGACATGGAGGATAATGAATTTTTCAAAAGATTGCGGCTGTCAATGGCCACATTAACAGCTGATTTATGTAAACATGTTGTCACTTGAAAGCAGGGTTCCCAACTTTCACATCTTTTTTGAGAGGTATTGCCAACTGAAAATAATGTTTTTTTCGGTATATTGAGAAAACTAAAATTGTTTACGGACAGTTTATCGCCCGACATTTAGTAACAGACATTTTGTCGATACATTGAGAAAACGGGCTTGAGAATCTAAAAGACTTTTAATGGTGGGAAATTAAAAAAAAATTGCAGCCGTACTAAGGACACTTAATGACAATTGACTCTCTCTACAATAAGCTACTGGGAGTTAAAATAACTATTTTCTAAAGTGCAGTACCGAAAATGTTTAAAGTGACTACACCTCCGATTACTTTGAGACAATAAGGTGACCATTAACTACAAAGAGCACATACGTATCAAAGGAACCAAGAAATATAAAAATTGGTGTCTGTCTAGCAATATATTGACTTCTTAGTAGTGTAATATGGAACTCCTGGATCTGTACTTCACTATAGCTTTCCCAAAGTTCTAAACCAGTTTGTTTCGTGTCCCTATGGCACCGTAGTAACCACAAAATATACGGAACTGTTACGAGACAGAAGATAACGAATTTGTGTAGCTTTCTCTGTCTTTCAGAACTGCCTTTTGTTTCAATATGTCTTTCTTATTTTGTCTTTTATTGGAACGTCAAAATTGTCACCATTGTATACTTTGTAGTAGCAACTAACCAGACCTTACGCTATTACTAATAACGACTGCTGTAAGTCTTTGCAATCAACTGGTCAATTCACAAGGTCTCTTATCAGTCATATTGTCATAATGTCCTATTATATCACGACTCGGCGGCTCGGCCGAAAGTAGTATTATTTTAGGACATCTTTTGCTTGAAAAGCAGTAAAAATCATTGTGAAATATTAGGACATTATGACAATATGACATGATAAGAGACCTTGTGAATTGACAAAATGAGTTATTAAAGATCTTACAGGTAATTAATTACTTGTTAAAATAAAAACTTAATTTAATAGCATGTAATCACTGGTTTAAAATAATAAGTTAAATAGCATTTTAAACCATTCTCCTTATACAGCATGATTCCTTTTAACAGCCGTGTCTTAATAACTTTTTTCTTTGAGTGTATTTCTAATATGTTGTAATATAATTAGTTTTAACTGTGTTTATTGCTACAATAATCTTTAGTTTGTTCTTTTTCTTTTGACATACTTACATTTCGATATGACTGCAATCTAACAAATATATAAACATTTCTTAAAATACAAATTAATCCATTTTGAATTGAATTGTACTCGCGCAACACTGCACTGCGGCAGTGTTGTGCAGCCAAGCGGCATAAATGCTCATATTTATTTTGTAATCAAACTAATTTCATTATTGATAAATTTTTAATTAACCCACTTAGCGTGTGAAACGTTACCAATCATGTAGAACAAAAAAATATCAGTTTTTTTTTAATTTTTGTACCAAATACATGTGTGTCTGTCTAGTCCCCCTTAAGAGAAATTATTATTATTTTTCACTCCAGATGTTGGTAATTTTGAAGATGGGTATTTAATTACAAATGATTATATATTGATAAAAAAAATAATAATTTATATAAATAAGAGATTAGTGTTGAAAGATCATATTGTTTCTTTCTTTTTTAAGTTTCAATAAATTTTAATTAAAATATCATTGATTGGTTGAGTTGAGTTGTGGCTGTAGAACTTAATTTAATTGAAATATTTATGCGTTAGACTGGCTAGAAAAGTGTTATAAATTAAGTATTAAAAATAAATAAATAAAAATATTGTATAACAATTGACAGCCAGAGAGCGTGAGTTAACATATATTTGATTTTTTTATACATAAATTATCACACAAGTGTGACAGATTCTTAATTTACGGCATATTTATTTTTTACAAAACTGCGCCATAAACTTAAACAAAGGAGACAACAATTAAATAACTGGACGTTTTGGCAAATTTATAGCAGTATGTAGTGAAAACGTTTGAGAATGCAGTTATTTAACTTGTGTCAGATATTTAGGGCTAGGAGTGATTTTATAAAGATATAGAAAATTTCTACATCTATGTACATCTACTTCTACAATTTGATTAATCTGCCAAATTTCGCCTACAGGTTAAACGTTGAATTTGTAATATTGTATTTTCATTTAAATAAAGTACAATATCTTCCAAAGGAAATATTTGAATTTAACATCATTTAATTTGTAAAATGTTTAGATCAAAAAAATAAAGTACAATTTGACAGCTGACAGTTTAGGGTTAGTAAAAATGGTATAAAAACACGCTTTTATTGTTGAATAATATTTTCTGGTCGGAATATTGATTTGTGAAGAGAGTTATTGAAAATTCAGGGAGATAGGATCAATTAGTGATGCTAAACTCACTAGTCGTCCAAAATTAAGCAGTTCGAATGTCAATATTTAGACAGTGCTTCAGAATGATGGTGAAAGTCCAGTTACATCAATTCAGTGTAGTGGGCATATTTCAAAAAGCTCTCTAGAGCATATAAAGCTTTGAAAATTTTGAGGTTATAAAGAAAATTGGCTGTTAAATTATGAAATGTCAGGAATTGAGCTGTCATCCTTTGTCATTTATTTAGTACAATTTTGGAAATTGGCTTTTTGAAAAATAACTAAACCAAAACAACCCATTTTTGAACTAAATCATCTTTAGCGATTTCAATTATGGGTTTATATATACAATCTTATGTTGACATCAGTGATCTTAAGTATCTGCAGGACGGCTCCACGAGCCACACATCCGGCCAAACAATTGTTGTTGTTGCATGACAAATTTTCCGGTAGAGTAATTACTCGATTGGGCGATGACAATTGGCCGCCTTGTTCTTGTCATAAACACCGCTGTACTATTTTTGCTGGGTTCATTTGAAGCTCTACAAAGTTGGACCTACATGGGTCAAAATCGGGAAAATATTTTTTAACCCGAATTTTTTTTTCACAAAAAACATTCTTTTGTCATAAATATTTTTCACTAATAAATTAAAAAAAAAAATGTTTAAAAAATTGGAAAAAACTTTAAAAAAAAATTTTTTAAAAAATTTATTTTTTTTTTTTTTATTTTTATTTTAAAGTATAATTTGGTGAAGGGTATATAAGATTCGGCACAGCCGAATATAGCTCTCTTACTTGTTGGTAATAGATTTGAGTTGAAGACAATTTGAATCATAGGGTAACATAGAGACGAGACGTAATTGTCAAAAACCTAAGTCTGTTGTCAAAAAAATAACTCTTGCAACAACAAAATACATGCCACTCAATGCATTTTGTTTTTGTATCGATCATATAATTTGTTGTATTTTTGTTTGACAAATCGGAGTGTCTCGTCTCTATGTATAATTATTTATGGTTTGAATCATTCGATACATTTTTAAAGCTATCTTGTAATAAATTTGAATTCAAGAAAATTTGAATGATTCAATAAGGAATGAATTCTCAAAGTAATGAATTCCATACGTTACGTTTGAATTCTTTAACTGGATGGTTAAGAGATAAAATTTATTTTGATTTCGAAAATGGAATTTTGGGCTCTGAAGTACAAAATTCGGCGCTGCATTGATGAAATAAGCGAAGCGTGTTTGCAAAATGTAGTTAAACATTTTGTGAAAAGAGCGGACGTCTGCCGACATACTAGATTTTTTCAATATTCCTACTTTACATTGGTATCAGTAAAACTGAAACCTGTACTCACCGAAGTTCAGCAACTTCATGCCTACAAAGTTCAATTAACTCAAGAACTAAAGGCTTATGACTAGGCACAACGAAGAGAGCTCGTTTAATTGATTATGAAACATCGATAAGTGGACGCTGATTAACTTTGTCCTAAGAAAAATTATTCTAAGCAATCAAGCACATTTTCAAATTGATGGTTTTCTTAATCGTCTACATTGTTTTTCATGTTATTGTCGAAAAACAAATGTATTTACAACATGTCACTGTTTGGGCTGGAGGCATCAATGAACCATTATACTCGTGGATATTTGCTAAAAAAGAGTGTTCGTTGTGGTATCCAACACATAAACCTATCCTTTGTACTTTATGATTCCATAAACAAATGACAAACTACGAGTATAAATAATAGAAAAATCTCTGATATTATCCATTTAATATAAATCTTCTGTAAATTTTGGGAGACCCTTTAGTTATAGTATAAACGTTCATTACATTTACACTTAATTTTGTTTTATTCCACTCTAGGAAATTCCCAAAATTACCTGAAATCTTTGTTAATTTTTTCTTGTAATTGAGTTGTACATTGTTGTTGTCTTTCATGTAAAACTACCATTATTTGCTTTTAATTTAAAATTTAATTATTAAAATAAAATCAGGAAATTGTAATTGTCAGTCCGAAAAGAAAAAAAAAGAAACTTAAACAAAAAAGGATGTCCGTACGATTAAATTTAAATGTCTGGCACTTGAAATGTTATTTTTTTTTTTAATTTCTTTAAACAAAATGGTTTAAGGAAACAATGAAATAAAGTGCCTGCTAGAGCTGTCTTTCTTCCTAAAAAAAAAAAAATAAAAAAAAAAATAAGCAGCAGTAGCAAGCAAATACGCTTAAAAAGCAAATGATTGACCTCCTACAATAGAAATTTCGTTTCGTTTTGTTTGAATTTGAATACATAATCTGAAAAGCAAACAACGGGAATCATCAACAAACTCAGTGTTAGAGAGTTTAAACGTGGACCGAAAAGAAAAACGTAACAAACAAATTGTAAAACAAGCAAATCAACCAACTGCAAACATATGTACACTAGGGTGGCCCCAAAAATATAGTTTTAGTTTTTTCATCACTAAAGTGAAAGATTGATTTATTCTAAAATACCGTTTCTCAAAACGTTTGTCCTGGCGTTAGTAATTGGATAAAAAGTGTTTTTTTAAAGGTTTTTATGATTTTTTACATATTTCTCGCAAAGAAAACGTATTCAATATTGGTATTATGTGAAAGGTCTTAATATTCAATAATATTCAAACTTTTGTATTTTTTGCCAAAATGTTTAGTTTTTTTATATTTTTACACAGAATTATTTAAAGTAATTTATTTAAATTATCAGGATATAAATCCCATATAATTTCACCGAAACGGTTTTTCCGTTTATCTATATTCAATCTAGTTCGAATTTTATTTGAATTTTTGGAAACCCATTTTCTCATGATCTGAGAAAATGTCGTAAAGCAATAAACTTTATATTATTTAACAACCACAGTTCTTTAATTAAAGCATAAAATTAACAAAAACATTCAACATATTTATCACAAAGAAATCTTGTCAAATAAATAATATTATTTGCATGAAATGTTGCTAGTATTTTAGTCAATCTAATATGTTTGAGTTATAACCTAATTAGATTACATATATGGTGTTATATATCAATGGAGAGCTTATGAAATTACACTTATTTCACATCGGATAAATATACCGAAATATAGATTAACCAATACAGTAAAACCTTGATAAAAGCGGATAATTAATTGCAGACCCTAATCCGGATTATCAAATTATCCGGACTACAGAATAGAAATTTAAAAATATTACCGAATAATCCGAATTAACGATGTCCGGATTATTAAGGTTTTACTGTACTTAAATTTTTGTATATAGAAAACAAAAAATGTAAAATGTTAACGTTTGGTAAGAGCTACTGGCCTACCTAAATAAAAGCGTAAGGCGGAACGTTTTTTTCCGCTTAGTCTTAACGCTGAAATGTCATACCTAAATAAAAGCGGCAACGCTACGTGAAACAATAAAAACAAGGTTATCAAAAAAATTAATATAACAACCCGGATTATTTAAACAATAAAGTACATTGCAGTATTGGTGTTTCTGATTTTTGTTTCGTGATTTGTAAACTAAAATTTTATCAAAGAAACTAAATATTAAAGTTTAAAAAACGTGTTTCTTGCATATTTGTTTCTCCTTTTGTATGTATGTGTTTACATTTGTTGTGTTTTGCAACTAACTTCATTATTAAACGCGCTGTCAAAATCGGATTTTCCAATTGCAAAGCGTTGCCGTCGCGTTATTTCGGTATGCTGCATACAAATTGTATGGGCATGAGAATTTTGAGTTGATTTCAACCGGCAGACGGACAGTCATGTCCTATATCGATTCCGCTATCTATAACGATCAAGAATATATATACTTTATGGGATCGCAAATGAAAAATGCAGAAATTATAAAAGGAATGATAAACTTATATATACTCTTGCCACTCATGGTGAAGGGTATAAAAATCGTTTAAAAAGAAAACATTTGAAATATATTCGTTTTTTTAAAAGTTTATTTCAGAAGATCTCCCAAAAATCCTGAAAAAAGACACATGTGTTTAAAAAGATGATCTCAGGTATCATTTTTTTATACCCTTCACCATGAGTGGCAAGGGTATATATAAGTTCGTCATTCCGTTTGTAATTTCTATATTATGCATTTGCGACCCCACAAAGTATATATATTCTGGATCGTTATAGATAGCGAAGTCGATATAGCCATGTCCGTCCGTCCGTCTGTATGTTGAAATCAACTTTCCGTAGCCCCCAAATAACTTACAAACATAATTTATACATCAATATGTCGGGAATTTTTCCAGCTCGGTCGCTATTTAAAATCGAGAAAAACTTTTGGTCTATTTTTGATATATATCTGGATTACTAAGTCATTAATATAGACAATATGGATATCTAATGATAGATATTTCATAGTCCATTGCAAAGATGTATATAATGCTATAGTAATTTGGACCTGCAATGGGTCAAAATCGGGAAAAATATTTTTTAACCCGAATTTTTTTTTTACCAAAAAAATTTTTTTCATTTACTTTTTTTCACCAATAAACTTACAAAAAAAATTTTTAAAAATTAAAAAAAAATTAAGAAAAAAAAAAATTGGAAAAAAATTAAAACAAAACAATTTCGAAAAAAAAAATTTAAAACAATTTTGAAAAAAAAAATTTTTTTTTAAATTTTGAAAAACAATTTAGAAAAAAAATTTTTTTAATTTTTGAAAAAAAAAAAAAAATTAATTTTGTTTACCTAAAAATATTTAAAATTTTTATTTTAAAGTATAATTTGGTGAAGGGTATATAAGATTCGGCACAGTCGAATATAGCTCTCTTACTTGTTTTTTTTGCTATTACTTTTTTTTGTTGAATTGCTATGTTTTGTTTGGTTTTTAGGATTTTGTTCTTTTTATTAACACAAAGGTGGCTTTATTTTCAATTTAAAATAAAAATATAAATTATTCGGCTAATCGAATAAATTAAAATTAGCCGATTAAATCTAAACCCCGATTAATTATTTGCTCAATTAACGGATTAAACCAGAAACCCGATTAATTGAATAAAGCATAAAATTATTGAATTATACGGAATACATGAGAGCCCGATTAGTTTTTGTGTAATTAATTCTGGAAACATTTGCAAATTCATCGTTCTATATTATTTAAAATTATTGTAATTGATAAAAAATTTTATCAAAAGACCACTTTATATCAGCAGTGTAGATTTTAAATCAGTCTAAATTGATTGATGTGAGTGTAAAATTTAAAAACTGGTTAACCGAGTGATAAAAATCGGGAAAACCGGTTAACTAAAAATCTACATTTTAAATTAAACGGTTCACAAAAAACGAAATTACGAAGAAACCCCGGTTTTTCGGTTATCTAGTTTTTAAACACTAGTTTCAAATAATATTCAAACCAGATCGCATTTCGAAAAACGGAAAGAACTGAGTGTAAAAATAAACACTCTCTCCCAAATTGTATGTCTGTCACAATAACAAAATACATTGATATATCTGTATTTTTTGTCTCTCAGTAACGCTTCTATGTATATTTTATTCTATGCTAATTACTTTAAAAAATTCTATGTCAAAATTTAAAAAAAACCTTAATTTTTTGCTAAAAATTAGAAATGGTCTCAAACTAAATTTTAATTTTTCTTGGGTACATTAACAATTTAATTTTCCTCTATACAAACGGGGCCACCCTAATATATATATTACATGCTTATATATATCTGCAAGTCGTTATAAATATGAACAGCTATCTATCTATGTTTTGTATCGGTGTATATGATGTCTAGTTACATGTGGATATACACATGTATGCATGTATGTTGAAGTATGTATCTAAATTGTAATATTGATAAACAACTAATTCGAAAAATACAACAACAACAACAACGGCTACAAAAAACGAAACACTTTCCAAATTACAACAACCAACTGAAAATATACACACTACAAAAACAATCTATCTATCGAAAGAAAATTAGAGAAGCACCTA
The DNA here is from genome assembly GCA_942486065.2 of Calliphora vomitoria. Classification (NCBI taxonomy): domain Eukaryota; kingdom Metazoa; phylum Arthropoda; class Insecta; order Diptera; family Calliphoridae; genus Calliphora; species Calliphora vomitoria. The sequence continues at coordinate 39,510,869 of OW818029.2, forward strand.
CTTATCTGGTTTTATTATTTGAACTGAAGTGAAAAACAAAAATACAACTACAACTTATAGAGCGATAAATTATATACAAATAAATGGAAAAACAACAACAACAAAAATCTAAAACACCAATACCCACAAACTAAATATCACATTTACATACACACATACTTTTCATACTCATAGAGCTAGAAAAACAAAACCTTTCACTAAAAATCTACTTAATAAACAAATTCATTATTTAAATAAAATAAAGTTAAACAAAGAAAACAAAGCAAAAACTCAAAAAAAAAAACACTGTTAATTGTATGGGTGTAATGAAAAATTAATAACACCGAAATTCACTAACAATTGTTAACAATTTGAAAAGTGTAATAAAAATTATTGAAACAAAAAAAAAAAAAAAAAAAAAAATAAACTGATTTTAATACAAATTTCGAATACGTATTTGAATGTCGAATAAATACCAAGTGAATTTCAATTAAGTTAACAAACCTATTGTTAATTTTTTTTTCAATATTGTGAGTACTATTCCGTTACTTTAAAACAATAAAAAAAATTAGTTTTTGTTTTAAAATTTTGTTTAATTTAGCTTTTCATTGCTTTACTCAATCTTTAGGACAAGTGCTAATCAGTCTTCATTTTCTGCAGATTCATCGATTACCCTGTAGTGTTGACTGCTGTAGTATCATAAATATCGTTACACTTTGGCTATGTTATAGAACATACTTATAACTAAATAAATTGGTAAATATTTTTCTTTTAGAAGTCTAGTTCAAGTAGAGTTTCAAGGCCTAAAACCGAAATCAAAAATCGACAATTATTCTTCGGTTTTTACTTTTAGAAATATTCAAAATTTAGAAATGAAACACAAACTTTTTCATAAAATTTCTCTAAAAACAAATCGATGTAAAAATATCTTTAGATTTCTTGAAATTTGTTAAATTGTGGCTACCTTTCTCAGGTTAAGCAAGGAAACCTTTTAATAAAGAATGACAGAAACTCATTCTTCAAAAGACTGTTTATTTTTTTTTATTTCTAAAAAATAATGCAAAATTATAACAAAGGCTTGGTTATTTTCAAATATCCAATAAAAGTATGGAATACTAGTTGACCCGGTTCGATCGCCACCACAACTAGAATAATGAAAAAGTACTATTAAGTCTACCTTTGTGAGTTCTTACTCATAAAGGATAACATGTCTCTAGTTTTATGTTTATTGGTTCATTGTAATGTGGATTCTAGCTCATTTGAAACGTATTATTAGAATATACAAGTAAGAGAGTTATATTCGGCTGTGCCGAATCTTATATACCCTTCACCAAATTATACTTTAAAATACAAATTTTAAATATTTTTAGGTAAACAAAATTAATTTTTTTTTTTAAATTTTTTTCAAAATTAAAAAAAAAAATTTCTTAAATTGTTTTTCAAAATATAAAAAATTATAATTTTTTTTCGTGGAGTGGGGAGTTCCTACTTCACCCTCTCTGGATCCGCTCCTGCACTAGAGTCACCTTTAGTGAATTCTAACTCATTTAGAATTATGTGTGCCTAATTTATGATTTTATGGTTTATTACGATAAAATATTCAAAAAGTACCTTTACAATAAAGAAATAGTACCATTAATTATCCCTTTTGCACACGCATTCACTAAACCATAAATGCTTAATTTTGTGTTTCTAGCTCCATCATTATAAAATATTCTAAAAGTTATATTAGTTCGAAAAAAGTACCTGTAAGTCCCTTTTGTATATTCTAACTCATTAGGATCTCGTGTGTTTAATTTCCTTCTTATAGGTTCATTATTATAGATACTTCAAAAAATACCATTTGAAGAACGAAAAAATACTTATAGTTTTTGTTACCTCAATATCATTGATTGATTCCTTGATTCTATCTTTGCTCAGAAGCATATCATCCAACTATTATGTATGTACAATAAGAAAAATAATTTAATATAATAAAAAGTACCATTAAATAAAAAAGTACAAATTTTCCACACTTGAACCTTCGTCAAGTTTGAAATTTCAAAGTAATTTCCTGATTCTTGGTTCAATTATATAGATAATTCAAAAAGTACCATTTTAAGAACGAAAAAGTACTCCTTAGTTTGGTTTAGTTCTCCATTTTTGGTATCATAATACCATTGAGTCCTCCTATTCTTGACTATTTCTTTACTGAGAAGCATATTAGCCAACTAATTCAATATATTAAAAAAGTACCAATTACAGAAAAAGTACCAATTTTCCACACTTGAACCCCCGTCAAGTTTGAAATTTCAAAGTAATTTCCTGATTCTAAGTTCAATATAATAGAAAATTCAAAAAGTACCATTTTAAGAACATAAACTACTCCTTAGTTTGGTTTAGTTCTCTTGTTTTGGTATCATAATACCATAGAGCCCCCCTATTCTTGATTATTTCTTTACTGAGAAGCATATTAGCCAACTTTAATGTATGTATATAAGCTAACTAATTTAATATATTAAAAAAGTATCATTAAAAGAAAAGTACCAATTTTCAAGTTTTCAATTTTTTAAAACCGAAAAACCGCAGTTTTGAAATTCTTCAGTTTTTTAGAAACTCTAAGTTCAAGAGTTTACAATATCGAAACATGTTGTCATAATAGACAATAAAGTATAGTCGATCAAGTCCAAACAAGTCCATTATGGACCAATCACAAACAAATTTAGTAGCATGATTTCTGTGCATATATTATTTATGTTAAATCTTGATATTAATATGTACTTGTAAAATATGTGTGCATATTAATGGAATTTCACGACCCAAATGTAAAAATGCTCACGCAGAGAAAAAACATGGTTGTGGTAAACATAATCTAAGAGCAACATATTATGATAGGATTTATGTTTGTTGTCTAAACATATTATGATCATTATTAGCATCATAAAATATGTTCTGACATAATCATATTATGATATAAATCAAATTATATTTATGATCCAATGAAATCATATAATGATCCAAATTTATCATATTATTATGAAAATTTATTTTTTGAAATACAAAAATTTATTTTAATAGGTTTTAGTTTTAAGGTGCTAACTAAATTCCCAATTAAAATATTGATAAATTACTGAAATTTATTGTTATTCACTCTAGAAAAGTTAAAGATAATATACAAATAAAACTATAGAGTGAATGAGAATTACAGACACTTAAAATTTACTTGTAAAAAATCATTTAAAATCAGCAAAATCCGTCCATAAATAACGGAGATATGAGTAAAAATCCGAGACAACTTCGATTTTTTACCTATTTTTTGACCTATATCTGGATTACTAAGTCATTAATATAGACAATATGGATATCTAATGATAGATATTTCAAAGTCCAGTGCAATGATGTATATAAGGCTATAGTAAGTTGGACCTACAATGGGTCAAAATCGGGAAAAATATTTTTTTACCCCAACTTTTTTTCACAAAAAACAGTTTTTTGTCATACATTTTTTTTCACTAATAAACTAAAAAAAATTAAAAAATTTAAATTAAAAAAACTTTTTGAAAACAATTTCGAAAAAAAAATTTTTTTTTAAATTTTATTTTTAAGTATAATTTGGTGAAGGGTATAAAAGATATGGCAGAGCCGAATATAGCTTTCTTACCTGTTAAAATTCATATTGTTTTAGAATTTTCAAAATGACAATTATCAAGTTTTGTTGACATTTCGGTAATATAAATATTGCGGTAAATTTAAATATTCATAATTTATGAAAAAAAAAACAATGTATGTATTTGTTTGTGGTTTGGTTTAATTGATTTAATGCAATATATTTGATTTACTATACTGTTTTCATCAATATATCGTATGTGACATGTCAACAGCTGTCAATTTTTGACACATTGTTAATAACATTGTTGAAAATATAAAAGTCATCATTTGAATTTGGTTTGATTTATATGACGTTTATATGTTATGCATTGAACTGTAGTAGTCCAAAATAAAAGTTTAATAATTAATTAACAAGCCAGCCTTACAAAATGATAATAAAAAAATAAAGATTTATTTAAACTTAAGAAATTTTAGATTTTAACAGTGGTTTTTGCATACTCTGTTTAATACTACACCATTTCCAGTTGTATTTTAGAAATTTCCATTATTTTTTTTTCACAAATTTGCAATTATATTTCAGAGATAATTATGTTTCAGAATTTTCTTTAAATAATTCAGAAATTTCTAATAGAATTTCATAATTTTCTACACATTTGTGTTTCAGAATTTTTATATTATACTTCAACTCATAGATAATTATACATAGAGACGAGACACTCCGATTTGTCAAACAAAAATACAACAAATCATATGACTGATACAACAGCAAAATCCATTTATTAGCATGTATTTTGTTGTTGCAAGAGTTAGGTTTTTGACAATTACGTCTCTCTATGTTACCCTATGTTTCAACTTTTCTAAAAGTCATATTTTTGGCCCGAAAATGATCTCGAGTCAAAAAGTCTGTGACTTTCAATACATAATGACTGTGATAAATTTCTTTAAAATCGGAGATGGCAAATTCATTTGCTGACCATTTTGGGATGGAGCATCACTATTGGAAAATTTTAAAAGTAAAAAGCTGTGAAATTTGATAAGAAAGATTTGGCAGAAATTATAATATGATATACCTTGAATAAGAAATACTTAATACGACAACCTTTATGTAATTTGATTAAAATGGAAATTTAAAATTTGATGCATGATATCCATTCATATTAAATTGTATGTCAAAAAACAATCAGTTAATAAATAGTATGCTCATAAAAGTTGATGAATTTTATACTTCATGTCCTTGAAATAACTTCATATTGTTGTTGATTTCATTTGTTTTTATCTTTTCTTACTAAAGTGTCATTTAATTTATTATAATTTAATTTAAAACTTTTTTTCATTTCTGTTTATTTTTTTTGCATTTATTTGTAGATCAATGAAAACGAGTTAAGTGCAATAATCGTTTGTAGGCCACTCTGAAACCAAAAAAAAAGTAAGACACATTATGAACCTGTATTGAATGCAGAAAAAAACCAAACAAAAACTCAAACTACAAAAAATCGCCAACTGTAAAATAGCCTTAGTTAGAACTTATATCAGTTGTAAAGAACCTCATTTATATAAGAAAAAAAAAAAAACACTGCACTGGTCTAAAGAAAATGCCAAGATTCTGAATGAAATTGTTTTTGTCACCATCGAAATACAAAGAAAAGCCATTGAAACGTTGCTTTGGAAAGCTAGAAGCTGAGGCAAGAAACTTGTGGTCCAAAAAAAAAAAAAAACAAAATATTAAGCTCGTAGTAAAATCAGCTAAGATGAAACCAGATTTTGTTGTTTGTATAAATTCGTTGCTGTTATTGTTGCTTTCAACGTATAGTATGCTAAACATAAATTAAAACAAAAACACAATTTTGTTTTCAAACCCAACAAGTCAGCCAAACAAACAAACAAAAAATAAAAAACAAACAGTGAACAAGCGAGTGAGTGAGTTGGAGTCAGAGATAAAAAACCACAATAATAATAATAAAAATAATATTAACAACAATAACAAAAGTGGCAGCAATAGTAGCAAACATAAAGGTGAGGAGAGGAGACAAGTGTACGAAGTAGAAGTGACCTACAAAGACAGGTTTATGATTTTACTTCGCATTTGCTATAGCACAGACTAAAGCAAAGAACCACTTTGCTAGACCCAGTTGAGACAGACAACAACAACTGGAAAAAAACCGACAACGACAACGACAACAATAACATAAAACCAGTCAGCCAGGCTTTATTCCAGCAGCAGCAACATATTGTGGTAAACAAACCAACCAACAACGAAAAATGGCAACCACAACATTTACAACTATGATACCTACCCCTCAACCCAAAAAACCGGGACCTCCCGTACCACCCAGACCACAACAATCAAGTTTATTAAAAACACAACAACGTGATGTATCATCATCTTCATCGGCGGCGGCAGCAGCAACATCACAACGTTTAATGAGCAAAGTAGGTCTAGAACAACCACAGATTCTTAAAAAGCCCATAATAACAAATGCCAGCCACGGCAACAGCAACAGCAACACGACACCGGCAACAACAGCCTCTACTTCAGTTACAACAAGTGGCGGTCGCACGGTTATCTACAAATCACCATCATTGAATTTGCAAAAGCGCCAAGAAGAACGTGAGAATCGTAATGAAGCCAGTACTCAGACAACAACAACTGCCATTACCAGAACAACCTCGGCAGCGGCAGCAACAACAGCAGCAGCAACTAAAGCTAAATTAGCAAATGGCACGCAGGCACCTAAACCACCGTTAAAATTGAGAAAAGCTCCCGATGTGCCAACAAATTTCAAACCACGCATAACGACGCCACAACCGGAAGTTAAAGAAGCCGAAACGAAATTAAACAACAACAGTAATACAAGCAACAACAACAAAAACAAAACCAACAGCAACACTAACAATGACAATAATATTGTAATTGTGCAATCAGCTCAGGGTGTAGTTACATTAAATCGCCATCACTCCATGGGTGCTGGTTCGCCCCAAAACAAACCTTCAGCTCTGGCCAAAGACACACGTCTCAGCTTGGGCAAGGCTGATTTTGAAAGAGTTGGCGCTAAAATACAGCTGCAACAATTGCAGCCTACTTCTCAACCCTTGCCGAAACCGCGAAAAATTGTTAAAGTTCCCGTTGCAACATTAGATGTAGAAGATACGAAATCCTCTGCCACCACACCCTCCACCTCTTCCTCAAATACTCTGCACGTGAATCTCTTTAAACGCTCGAAAACTTCGATAGAAAATTTTACCTCACGTTCAAACATCACCACTGTAAATACAAGCACCACGGGCAGCTATCTGTCGGGCAAGACGGTGGAAATCAAAAATAATCTTAAAAATGCCGCCGAACGTTTGTTCTCGGAAATAATGGTGAATCAACAGAAACAAAATGCTTTGGAATCGAATGTAGCCACCAATACCATCATAACGAAACATGAAAGAGCCATACAGCATCAGGCGGAACCTATGAAGCTGAATAATGCAAATAATTTGAATAATGTAACAGTGGTAACCACCTCCAAGGATTATGCGCTTAACAATGACAATAATAATTGTACGCGCATAAATATCACCAACACAGCGGCGGCAGCAGCAGCAGCGAATAATCAAAATACCAACAAGCTGTCGGCAACAACTACTAATACCAGACAAGTGGTATCGGCATTCAATTCTCCAGAGAAAAAATCGGCTGCATTTCATGAAATGCTAATTTCTGAACTGGCTGCCATGCGCACCAGATCATGTTCTATGGAAAATTTGCAAACAACCAAACAATTGTTGCAACCACAGTCACCGCTATCGGTAAAAGAGTCGACAACGATTGACAAACAATTTCAAAATTACAAACAATTCAAAACTCTGGAGAATCAATTGAAAGCCAATAACAATAAACAACAAGATCAACAGCAACAGCAGCAACAACAACAACAACAACAGCAGCATCAACGCTCACCACAACAACTAAACAAACATCATCATAATCACCCTGCTGTTGATGATGATATTGATGCCGATAACATTGAAGATGCTGATGGTGATGTTGAAGAAGATCTAAAGAAATCTCTTAAAGTTATAACTGGCCAAAATTCACCACGCAAACGTACGCCCTCGGGCTGTTCTTCCGATTCCTCGCCCTATGGCACTGAACGTTCTGCACGCATTCGCACCTCCGATTGGATTGAGGTGGGCGACAATGGCAAGCAGGTAACGCTCACTAGTTGTCATATTAGTTTGGAGGATTCCGGTTTGGAGGATGAAGAGCGTATGGATGAAATGTCTTCATCGGGTGTTGGTGATTCGTGGGACAGTGTTAAGGAGGCTGAGCAGCATCAGCAACAACAAATGCAACAACAACAGCAGGCGAAGAGAAGCCGCAATGTGAAGAGGTAAGTGCGAGAGATAATCTGTTACTCTAGGTTTAAAATTTCAAATCAGGTTATTTTAAGGGATTTTAATTGAAAATGTGGAGAACTATACGTTTCCAATTGAAGTTCACTAATTTCTATTTACGTTTCCTCTATCATAGGAAATTTGTTAATTGATCTCCTACATTAATTAAAATTTAAACCTAATAGGAAGAGAAGAAAAAAACAGAAAAAACAGAGCAAAAATTATTGTTACATTTTTATTAAAATTTCAATTTTTTGCTCTTAAATTAAAAATCAACTGTAAAGTAACCGCCATATTCATAAAAATTTTATATTTAAACAATGTTTTAAAGCAAAATTTCCATTCAAAATTTGACTTTAAAACGTTGTTTAAATTTATAAATCGTTTATGAATAAGGCTTTAGGAATGAAGATAACATTTTATAAAAAAAATTAAAAATATGCCAAAAAAAAAAAAAAATAGCATTATCGTCTTGTCTGATCCAAATTTTATTTTGGGAATGTCAATGTTGGGACGTACTTTATTACTTTCGTTAAACATTTCTCCACGGTACTCTAGTTGGAGTTTTAAACTATTAATAACAATGTGCAACAAGAATTTCAGTCTCAATCCTTCTTATGCGAAATGACTATCCAAACATCGAATGGGGTTTGATAGGTAGAGAAAAATAGCTTCTTCGCAAAGGAATTTAACGCAGGATTGTTTTAGATTGTATTTTATTGATTACATTTCGTTTCTTTTTATAATGCAATCAATGAACGATTTCGTTGATGTTTTTTGTATAACACTTATATAGTGATTTTCAAAATCAGTCAATTTCTTTTATTTTTTATACCCTTCACCTTCGTGAGAAGGGTATATATAAGTTTGTCATTCCGTTTGTAATTTCCACAATATAATTTTCCAACCCCTATAAAGTATATATATTCTGGATCCTTATAGATAGCGGAGTTGATTTAGCCATGTCCGTCTGTCTGTTGAAATCAATTTTCTGAAGACCCCAGATATCTTCGGGATCCAAATCTTCAATAATTCTATCAGACATGTTTTCGAGAAGTTTCCTATTTAAAATCCGTCCATAAATAACGGAGATATGATCAAAAATCAGAGACAACCTCTATTTTTGGCCTATTTTTGATCTAGATCTTGATTACTAAGTCATAAATATACACAATATGGATATCTAATGATAGATATTTCAAAGTCCATTGCATCGGTGTATATAAGGCTATAGGAAGTTGGACCTACAATGGGCCAAAATCGGGAAAAATATTTTTTAACCCGAATTTTTTTCACAAAAAACATTTTTTTGTCACACATTTTTTTCACTAATAAATGAAAAAAAAAAAAAATTTTTAATTAAAAAAAATTTTTTTTTTAAAAATTGGATAAAACTATTTCGAAAAAAAAAAATTTATAAAAAATTAAAAAAAAAAAATTTTTTAATTTTATTTTAAAGTATGAAGGGTATATAAGATTCGGCTCAGCCGAATATAGCTCTCTTACTTGTTTTAATTAACTTAATAATTAGTTTTTTCCAGTACTAGCAAGATTTGCAGGTTTTTGTCAGAAGCAAGTTTACATGGACAGGGGATTCTTTTGTGGTATATTTAAATAATCCAAACAATTTAAACAAACTAAACTACCTTTTTCTGGGTTCTTCTAGATCGTAGTAGGTGGTCAGTGATAATGATACATATTTTCAGCTTAGTCTACAAACGTTCTAAAAATTAGCAGGAGACCTATAAAACGATATCAATGCACTGAATGCTAAGAAAACTAAATAATTGAAAACATTTTTTAAGCAAACAGTGTTTTTTCTTATTCCTACGTTTTGTACAGGGTTTTCCAACAAGAGGTGTTATTTTGGTATTCAAAGAAAAATGCCATTTTTTGAGATAAATTATCGGATAATTATTTCATAATAAAGAGGAAGGTATGCCGTTAATAATGAAAAACAACATCAGCCAAATGGCCATCACGACCACGCTTACGGGGCCATATCCTTTTCTTTAAATTTTCCATAACCAAATCGTAAAGTGGCTGCCCTATGTCCTCGATTTCCTCACGAATTCTATTTTTGAGGTCTTGAATCGACGCTGGGCTGTTGGGGTAGACCTTATCTTTCACGTGGCCCCAAAGGAAGAAGTCTTCGAGAGATAACACGGTCCGGAAACTTTTCCCATAAAAGAGCAATGGTTTCGTTGCTTGTGTGGCACGTAGGTCAATAGCATCCAACTCCGACCATAAGATACGGAGTAATGACGTTTGTGGAATGCCCAATTCCAAAAAACGACGAGGAACGGACAAACCTGGGTTTTCTTCAACACTTTGGGCTACAACAGCAATATTCACAGTTGTTCTTGAGCGACCTGCACGGTTTTTATTCTTCACATCACTAACTTGTTCCAACAGCTCGAATTTTTCCACCAATTTCTGTATTGCGGTCCGACAAGGTGCTTCACGACGACCCAAAAATGCTTTAGTTTTGCAAACTGTGACTGCAAGATTTTCACCATTTTTGTAGTGAATTTTAATAATTTCAATGCGTTGTTGAAGCGTGTGTCGTTCCATTTTTAGTAATGGCGCAGTTTCTACTTGTCAAATGTCAAAGAATAAAAGCTTCAAAAGTGACAGCTACCAACAAAGGGTTTTCCAACCTCTTGTTGGAAAACCCTTTATTCACATCTCAGATGAAATCAATTATAAGTAGTTTCTGAACAAGTTAAACATATATATATTTATAACGAAATCCCAACTTAAACATAAGTACGCATTAGAAATACTTACACACAATACCCTGATCCATAGAGAATTATACATAGAGACGAGACACTCCGATTTGTCAAACAAAAATAAAACATATCATATGTCTGATACAACAACAAAATACATTCTCTGGCATGTATTTTGTTATTGCAAGAGCTAGGTTTTTGACAACAGACATAGGTTTTTGACAATTACGTCTCGTATCTATGTTACCCTATGCCCTGATCTATTTGTTTATAAATATTTCTTATTTTTCACATGACATTCATATGGCAATTAAAATATTTCAGATTACAATAAATTCTCATTGCGAGTCTAATGTGGGCGTGCTATAAGTTTTTTTTTTCTAATGTAAAAAATCAAGTAGTTATTGCAAAAAAAGAAATATTGTCATTTGACTGTCAACAAAAAAGAAAATTGCAATTGCTGCAGTAATTAAAAAAACGCAATCGCTAGAAAATACAATCAAAACAAAACAAAGAAACTTAGAAGGAGAAACAATAACAAAAAATAAAAAAAACATCTGATTTGAAGTTAGATGCGATATGTGGTGGCAGTACTTTAGTTGTAGTTGATATAAAACATTGTAGCATATAGCTATTCGTACATAAATATTATGAAAGTGACTACTATTTTATATATCGTTGGCTGAAAATCAAATTTATGTAACTAAAAAAAATTCCAAAATATAAACAATGCATAAATGCAGGATATTATTACAACAGTAAAGAACTCTGTGAAATATTTTTAAGGCAGTGTGGTAGATACAAACATAAGTTCCTATATTTGTAAATAAATTGTAACTAATATTAAATAAAATTAATTTTTTAATTGTTTTTTTTATGCACAATCTCCAATTAATTTCCCTTTTTATAATATTAATGAGTTTTGCTCACATTCGTTATATGTGTATCTGTATAGGCGTTTGTGCTTAACCTTTTTCGAAAACCCTTCCATTATGGTTTTTATAGTGCTTTATGTCACTTTGTTCGAACAGGTTGTTCATCTCCGTCTAAAATCTACCACACTTTTGGACACCTTTATTGTGCTCTTCAATTCTCTTTCAACAAGAGCCCAATATCCATCCACTGGACTCAGCTCCTACAGAGGAATTGCCTCCCTTAGTACAAATACCACATTATTGTTCTTGTAGCACTCAAGACCTTTCGTACCATAGTGACAGATGCCAAATCAGGCCAAAAATAAGTGGACACACTAAGAAGTCTTATGAATGGAAGCATCCTTTTTTGTAAACATTCCTTGATGTAAATTTCGGTATTTATAGAGCCCTTCGTAACAAATGTTTGGCTTTTTTGCCGCAACTGCATATTGATTGCCATACCAAGAACTTTTTGGGAAATTTTGTCTGCTTTTGGGTCCAAAATTTTTCTTCAACATTCCCTCGAGCATTTATTTGCAACATAATAAAATTGACCAGGAAATTGCGAAAAATCTGCCAGAACATACGTTTCGTCATCCATTATGCAGCAAGAATATTTTTTTATAAAACTTGACTTCAATTTCCGTGCTCTGTTTTTGGCCTCTAAATTTTTAGCAGAGTTCCTTTTAGGAACTTTTTGAGTCTTGTATGTTTTTAAACTTGCATTAGCTTTAACTTTTCGTACCAAATAGTCCGAGCACTGAGCTAACCGGACTGCTTTCCTACCGGATGTGTTGGGAACTCTTCTGAAAATGCTTTCTATTTGTTTGGCTTTAGAAACATCCTTCTACCTGATCCAGGTTTTATATCAACGGATAAGTTCTCCCGGTACTGTTTAATAACATTGGAAAAATTTTGACGGCAGACCTTTGATTGTTTGACCAACTTTTTGTAGGACCAAGTTGGGTTTTGTTGAAAATATTTAATAATTTTAGTATTTCATTTTTTCTGGTCACTCATTTTAATCAGATTAACAACAAATGAACATAATTGACATTAAACATGTTTTACAAAGGTAACTCGACCAAAAAAAAAAAAAAAAAAAAATCAAGTAATACTTGGGTTAAAAGTTTTAATGAAAAACGTGTGTTAAGAATTTTACGATCTCAGTTCTTATATTTTTCAAACATATTAATTTATACAATGTGTTTTGCGCCCTATTTAATTGGGCATGGTTCTTAATTATTTATGGTTACATTCAGCTTTTTAAACATCTCAAACTGTTTAATTTTGTAATGAGAACGGTCATCAATTGTTATTGTTCCATTCTGAATGAATTATAAGATCTTGGATATTAAGAAAACTTAGTTATCATTGATGTTTTTCCTTTTTATATGGAAATACTAGTGTAATTAGATTATATTATAATATATAAATCGAAAGTACCATGGACACATCAGAAATGTGTGATTTATATAATAAATGAAATCATTTTTCACTATTAGTAACAGATGGTCAAAATCACTTATCCAAGCCAATATTTAGGGGAAACAGTTTTTTTTTATTCAAGTCTACAATGTTTTATAAAATAATGATTAACTCATATACATCATTTCCCATTTCATCTAACCATATATTCACTATTATTAAACTAACTTACAAAAACCTCATATAATGAAAATGAAAAAAAGTTGACATGCTTCGCATTCCAACTATGGGTAATTATTGTAGTTATAATATGCTTTGGAGGAAGTTTGTCAAAATTGTGTGCACCGAACACAAGTGTTGTTTTGAGTTTTAGTTTTGAGAAATTCATGAAAAGAATTATGTGAGTTTGTATGTATGTATATTTTGGTGTTGTTTGGAGTCTATTTGAAATTTTTTAATATTAAGTACTCGTTAGTCAAACAATTCTATAGAATTTAATAATTATTTGGTGTGTGGTTTTAAACGTTTGATGTAGCAAATTAACATGTAAAATAATAATCTAGCGGTTTTTGTATGATTCGAATAATAGTCATTTAAATGTTCCTAATACATATAATAATAGTGGAAAAGCAGTAGTAAAATCCTGTAAAGAGAAGCAATTCAATAAGGATTCGATATCGGAATGAATGACTGTAAATTACATATTTTCATTAAGCAAAGTCATCAATAATCAATTGAGGGAAATTTATTCCTGCTTTCATACAAAATTCGAGGGCGGACCATATGACTGCGTGTGATATGGTATAAAAAGCTTTTTCAAAATCGATAAAAACTAAATAAAAGGGTGTTCGCCATTCCACAGATAGCTTATCAATTATTCTTAGGATGTTAATGTAGTTGACGCTGGATTTATTTAGCCGAAATCCAGCTTGTTCTGAACACAATTCGGGTGTTAGTTTGTTTAACAGTATTTTTGTTATAATATGGGCAATAACATTAGCTTTGTTTGGTCAGATCTCACACGATTCACTACACCAACATTTCCATTAACATTTGAAAATGATTTCGGGCATATGGCTACCGTAACTGTTCTTGACGGGGCGCATTCTGGATGTTCAATTTTGGGCCACTTTTTCGAGCATTGCTGGACGTTTGTCACGCATAACACCAACAATGTTGGTCCTCAACAGTGACTTCACGTGGCCCCACGTGAATTGCACGACGTTGGAGGACAATTGACAGGTTCGTTTCTCGAAATCATGTTTTCGTCATATTTTGATATCAATCGATGGTTGCGGTCGCCTTATGGCCATTAAAGCCATCCTGTTGAAAGCAAGTCTCGCCCGAATCAATGTCATCCATATATTTATTCAAACAAAAAATTATTGATTGGTGCGATAAAGATCTCCATTGATCGCAACGCGAGCTCCGGCTTCTTTTTTTTAAGAAATAAGGTCCGTAGATGCCACCAGTGTGTAAACCGCACCAAACGGTGCATTATTCTGGATGCAATGGAGTCTGTAGGATCTGTTTTGGATTGGTCTCACTCCCGTTAAGCCAAAAATGAGCCTTATCGCTGAACACAATTTTGCGATAAAACAGTCGTCTATAAGTTGCGCGAATCGATGACTGATTTTCAAAGTTAATTTGGATAATCTGGTAGCGTAAATCTATTCATGATGATTTGCCAGATTATAGTGATCACAAAAGTAATATAGTGATATGACAGTTCGTTTGACAGTTAACCGTTTCGTAAGTACTATCGGGCTTAAAAACACCCTTTATCAGTAGCAATGACATAAGATGTCAATGTGTATTACGTTTGATTCACAACATAGCAGAGCATGATATATTTGATTACAGTATGTTGCATTGGTTATGCCTTTAATGTAAATGAACGATATGAAATCTTCCGTAAAGTTAAAAACTGCTATTGTAAACGAAGAATTGAAATTAACAACTTAATTAAATTTAATTCTTAATTTTAATGCTTCCTATTAGTTTTTAACACTATCACTTCTAAACGCATTCTTGCATTACCCTTAAATAACCGGTATTCACTTATAATTATAAATTTTCTTTTGCCACACTAGTAAACAACACATTAACGAGTACAAATAATAGCTAGTTTTTATGGTGTACAAGTATTTATTTATTTAAATTTTTGTTTCAAAAGAAGAAAGAAATAATTTCGCGGTTTGTTTGTAATTTGTAGTTGGGGTTTGAATTGCATACACTTGCATACAAAGAGAAAAAACTACACAACGAAATATTATATGCAAATTATTGCATATGAATAATAGAGACAAAATTATTATTATTATTATTTTTAATTTTAAATAAAAAAAAAGTAAGACAAACAAATAATTGAGAAAAAAATACAATATCAAATATATTTGTTTCTGGGTACTTAAAAACTTAGTTGCATTAAAAGTTTCTTAGGAATATGACATAAATATTTGCCATGGTTATTAAAAAAATAAATAAGAAAAAGTTATACATATAAACATAAATTTTAAAGAGAAAATGAAGTGAATTATTAAATTTTAGAAAAATTTTTATAAATTACTATTTAAATATGTTTGATATAAAACAAATTTTGTAAGTATTGCTAAATTTTATAAAAATTTATTTTAATGATAAAATTAGAAACAATCTTATGTGTGTTAGTTTATCAATTATGGAAAAACAGCAATAACTTGTATTAAAATTTCAATACAATTAAATTTTTTTAATGATTGTTATTGTGACTCATTTGTTTAGTTTGGTGGGTTTGTTTATATAAACATAGAGTGGTTCAAAAGGAGGTGATATTTTATAGCTTATATTGAAAAATATACATGATTTTATAACATATGCTTATTATTTTTACATTATCTGAGTTTTCATTTCAGTTTAATATTAAAAAATCAATTTGAAACAGTTGTAGGCACAAACAGAACTTAAGCACATTAGTAAATGCATTGTAATGTAGCTTAATAAGACTTTTCTGCTTGCGATTTCGATGCAAAAACTTCAATTTATTATCATTTTGATAATTTTAATGAATTTCGCACAGATTAGTGTTGTGTATATATGAATAGCCGATTGAGTTCGGTCCCCGGCAGCTGTGAGTGCTGGTCCCTGTTATGAAGTTACTCTACATCTTTGTAGTTCTGAATTATCTAAATTAGATAAACAAATATACATTCTGAACTCATTTTAATGCATTGGTGCCCATCGATTTTGATCGAAATCATGCAATCAATCCCCTGAGGTCAAGCATATGGGGCATTTCATGTCAAGTGAACCAAATTCTGCAACCGATGTCTTCCGATTGGGATGAAATTTGCCCGATGGTTAGTTCTATTGGATAGTAATTCAAACAAAATTTTTCAACAAGATCAGTCGAGAACGGGGGGCAGGTGGGTCAAAATTTCACATTTTGGCCAAGCAGGTGTTTTTTCTCATCCATGTAAATTATTACCTATTGTTCTTAGCAAAATGTGTCCCAAATAGTTTAGATAGCTATTTCTTCAATCTTTCGGAAAAAATATTTAAAAAAAAAAAAAAATGTTTTGAAATTTTTTTCCAAAATCGAGAACTTTTTTGACTTTTTTTTTTTAAAATGGGCCCTTTTTTTGATAAAAAGAAAGCTTACATATTTTCCTTGAAGACCTATTTGGTAGCTTAGTGGGATGCGAGTTGGTTATCTATCAAAATAAATGTTTTGTAAAAACATACAAATTTTTGACTTTTTTTGCAAAATCAAAAACTTTGTTGAATTTATATATCGATTTCAAAAGTTGGTTCACTTGACATGAAATGCCCCATATATCTTTTATTTATCTATATAAATATATAAATGTCTTTGTAAGTTTGTTTGTTTATTTGTTTGTTTGTTTGTTTGTTTGTTTGTTTGTTTGTTTGTTTGTTTGAGCATCACGCCTAAACGGCTGAACCGATTTTATTGAAATTTGGAACGTAGATAGATCCTTACTTGGAAGCGTCAATAGGCTATAAATTTTTTCAATACTTGGACCAGAAAGGGATAAAAAGGGGGAAAACGGGTAAAATTGGGACCTTTAGTTTTTAAACAATAATTACTAAACGGCTGAACCGATTTTTACATCGACAGGGGTAGCGAAGCGCACCGGGTCAAGCTAGTTGTATATAGTTTGATAAATAACCCGACCGTGCTTAATTGGGTAAATCTCCAGCTTATCTTCATTTCTCACAGCCTTTTATTCGATACTGCTTTTTCATTCCGTGTTTTGGCTGAGTCTGGTTGTGATTAGTTCCGGTAGATATTCGTTATAGTTCTGTTCGGCGACGTGTATGTGTAATCGTAATGTATATCCAGTATTTTCTTATTGCTGTGATTTTCAGTTTCATAGTGTCAATTAGCAATTCGGACGTCCAGAAGGCAGTTGCGCAAAATTATGCTCATAGTCAAAAGGTTTTCGATTGCCATTCTCCTTCATTCTACCCAATGCTTGTCTTTCAAAGATACTCTCTACATTGCAATTCATTAGTGTAGTCTGAGCTTAGTTAAACATTTAATTAGTCCATTATAATAATTATGCAACCGCGGTTGATAGACTCAGCTGACTCTTCATGCTGCTGTTAAATTCTTAATTTTGAGCGATACTCAACATCTCAGAACATTGGGCTCTAGATCTATACCTGTTGATAATAAATCGATTAGTGTAAACTTTCCAGTATATAATAGCGTTGTGTAGGTTTAAACAACTCCACAAGATTTAGAGTGGAACCATCCGCTGTCTTAAACTATTTCAACTCAGGCCCTCATAAAACAAGATTTCCATGCAACTCCAGATGATCAATACTCATCTTCAGTTTAACCCGAACAATCTGCATTCTTAAACTCTTACGATTTAGGCGATCTGGTTACACTCAATCCCACACGCAGAAAAAAAAAATATAGTTGTGCATGTTTACTGTAACCATTTCAAAATTTTTATAAGTTTTTTAACAATATTATAGTCACGGTAACTATTTTTATATTGCGATAACTATAATATGGTTAATTTACTATTCACATGATTGTATCAACCATATATATGGTTACAGTAAACAAGTATATGTTTATGACAACCATTTATAGGATGAACCATTTATATTATGGTGCTCTCGGCTTATGGATATCAAATTCTAAGAACAACATATTGTTACGAATGTGCAATAGCGATTTGAATTTAACGGTCTGTAATGACTGCCTGCAACATTCATCATGTTTATAAACACGTCCATTAGTAGAAGCTTCTACTCATCAACAATGTTGATAGCATGCGGTTACTAGCATTGTTTATAAGTGTGGCAACACTAAATGTTTAAGCTGCTAACATTAACATCGAAAGCTCTAGAATTCGAATGTTTTAGTTGTCCGTTAAGAGCATTGTAGAATATTCACCATAGATGGCGCGTGTATAAATAGTGGAAGAGGTTGCAGTAGGGAGTTGAGTTTATCATAGGCGCTGTTAGAGTTAACATTAACTGTCTTGTACATTTGAGCTTGTGCGTTGTAAAGTGTGTGTGTGTGTGTGCATTTCTGCGAATTGATAAACGTGTAAATAGACACTGAGAGACTATTTAGACTGTTGTTGTTGTAAATTTGAATAAATAAGAGTTGTTACAAATTTTAAACTACTGAAACTGCTTTTTATTTGCAATCAAAAGTATCCGGTTTATTTAAGGGAAATAAACCCCGTTTTTAAAAGGTAAAAACGTAACAATATTATGATACAATTATTCATCATAAATATGGTTGTCACAAACATATACTTGTTTACTGTAACCATGATACAATCATGTGAAAATTAACCTTTTGAATATTATAACACTAGTCATAATTTTGAATTAAAATTTATAATATTTTTTATCATATTTCTATAAAATTCAATGATAAATTACGTAATTTTTGCAGTAATTGGGTAAACTAAGTGATATGTTTTCATTTCCCAACTTTTATTAACCACCTAATATCACCTCTTCCGGTAGCACCCTCTTTTGAAGTAAAATATAAGTAGAATTATTACTTTTTTTTTAATTTTATTTAATTATACATATTTGTAATTTTATTTTCGTGCTTATTATTCATTATTTAATTTGCACATTCGTATTGTGTCGATGCTTATATGACATTTTCTTCATACATTTTTTTTTTTTTTTTTTTTATATCTCAGATTTTATATCATTGTACAAGTACTATAAGTAAATATCTTTCATAATATTTTCACAGATACTGACAGACAGTAGTCGTATATTATAAATAAGTGAAAAATTGTTTTGGTGTTTTATATAAAAAAAAAACAAATGTATTATTTGTTGAGGCTCTACTTGGGTTTTAAGTTATTATTAATAATAATCATGAAGTAGTTTTTTTTTTAATATCAGTGTATTCAGAGTTGTACAATCTTTGAAAATTTAGAAAAGAAAATTTTAAAGATTTTCTTTTAATGTGGAATAATATGATCAACTAATAATCATAACTAAGTAGCAACTAATATTATCTAGTATTCAGTTACTTTAGGTTCGAAATTAAGCTTAGTCTTGATCTGTTTTACAAAAGCATGACAGCCATATTCAGTAGTATTCAATTCAATTACATAATTATTGAATCAATACATTTGTAATTGAGTCCATTACATATGTAATTCATTCAATTATGAATATAATTGAAATTTGTAATAAATTTTAGGAAATCAATTTTTATATGTAGAAGAATGTAAGAAAAGTTGCTAAAATATTTTTATGATCCATATGTGGTTTTCTCCATTTAGATCTGTTGTACCACTAAAAATAACTGAAGCATTATTGCCAGAGATTTTTTTCACGCATCTTAGCTTGGTCTCTACGGTTTAATACTATTCACAAAAATATGTACAAATATCTGATGATTAAGTAGCTGCTAAACATTTATAAATTATTTTAGAATTAAATTGTAATTGTTGCTGAAGCTTAATTAATACTAAATGAATAAATAAACAGTTTTTCGTTGGTTTGTTGATTTCATGTTGTTGTTTTTTTTTTACGTAAAATCAAACAAGGCGCTAATATAACTAGTTCTTAATTAAGATTGGAAATAAAACAAATAGCAAATGTGATGATAAATACAAAATGACATTCAAATAAAAATAAATTAATTATTCAAATGCGAAGTACATAAGATATTGAAAGGTTGCAAATTGCAATTATAATTAAAAAAGTTAATAAATGTGTAAACGTATAAAATAATTTAATATTTATATTAAAAAAATAAGTAAATTATGTTGTGATGATTAGCTGTAGATAAATAAGGAAACTATGACATTAAAATATGTCTTTAAGATTAAAGGCAATTATAAATCAAGATAAAAAATCTTGGGATTTTTGTTTAATTATTGCAAGTACCACAGTCATTTGGATAAATATTTGGAAACAATGATTTATTATGAATAAAATGCAAGGTTGGCTACCGTTACCGCTAAGCCACCGTTAGTCCTAAATTACCGTTACTTCTAAAAGACCGCTATTCTTTATATCGTTAGCTTATTAAGCAATGGTTCTGAGTCCGCTTTTAATGAAAATGGCTTGCTTAACAAACGTTTACAATTTCTTTTCAAAATTTGTTCTACATTTGCCATGAGTGGCAAGGATATATATAAGTATGTCATTCCATTTGTAATTTCTACATTTTCCATTTGCGACCCCACAAAGTATATATATATTCTGGATCGTTATATATAACGAAGTCGATATAGCCATGTCCGACTGTCCGTCTGTATGTTGAAACCAACTTTCCGTAGGCCCCAAATATCTTACAAACATAATTGATACATCAATATATCGAGAAAATCGGCCCACAAATGGCTGAGATATAAGGAAAAAAAACGGGACAACCTCGATTTTTTACCTATTTATATCTGGATTACTATGTCATTAATATAGACAATATGGATATCTATTGATAGATATTTCAAAGTCCATTGCAACGATTTATATAAGACTATAGTAATTTGGACCTATAATGGGTCAAAATCGGGAAAATTATTTTTTTTTAACTCAAATATTTTTTTTAACACAAACAATTTTTAAAAACAAAATTTAAAAAAAATGTTTGAAAAAATTTAAGAAAAAAATTTTAAAAAAATTAAAAAAAAAATTTTGAAAAAATTTAAAAAAAATTTTTGAATTTAATTTTTTTAAAAAAGAAAAAAATTGGAAAAAATTAAAACAATTTTGAAAAAAAAAATTTTTTTTTAAATTTTCAAAAACAATTTAAAAAAAATAATTTTTTTTTTTAAATTTTGAAAAACAATTTCGAAAAAAAAATATAATTTTGTTTACCCAAAAATATTTAAAATTTTTATTTTAAAGTATAATTTTATGAAGGGTATATAAGAATATGGCACTCTTACTTTCATTTGCGACCAAAAAAAAAAAACTATATATATTCTGGATCGATATAGACAGACACTATCTGTTGCAATCAACTTTCTAAAGCTCCCCATATATTTTATAAACATGATTGATACATCAATGTATCGGGTGTAGTCCTAGTTTGGTTGCTATTTAAAATCAATAAATTTCAAGGTTTTCTAGGTCTCCTCGCTTAGGACCTATCGTGTCTTAATGGCTTTTTAAACGGCTGGCGTATATTTTCTTCTAAAAGTGTTTATTAGAACCGATTTTCCCCTCTTTAAATAGCAAACATTTCTGATCAACAGAGAACATTTAACATTTACAAAGGGAAATTTAATATTTCGATGTGTTACAAACTGAATTAAGTAGAAAATCAATATATCTACCATTTTTTTATCGTTCGTATTAAAATGCCCTTTAACTATAAAAGGACATCAACATTTTAAATTGAATTCTAAGATGATGACTACAGTTGCTGTAATTGTGTATGATTTGAGATTGGTTAAGGTACATTTTAAATAATACAAAAATTTCCAAGATTTGCTTGCTAATTTTTTAAATATTTAATGACTCTGACTCAGAGTGTGGTAGCTTAAAAGTTTCTATTATAATTTATTTTACCATCTACAATTCGGCTAATTTAATTTAAGTTTGTTTCTTTTCAATATATTTACTTAATGGTCAAACAGAATTTTATCACCCTGTCATTAATTCAACAAAAGTGTTGTGGTCATTTTGTACTCTACATGTTTGTTTAAAACACTTAAAAACAACATTGAACAAAAAGAAGTAAAGAAAAAAACACATAAACTGCAAATTGTTATTAAACTCTAATAAAAAAGCAACAATAAAAACTATAACAAAATTATGAATTCATATAAGTATGTTTTTGCATACAATAGCGGATCAAACACAATAAATTACCACTACAATAGATAGACACAAGCCATAAACAAACTACTCTAAAATATAATAATGAAACGAAATAATAATAAACATAATAGAAACAAAAAAAAAAAAAAAAAAGAAGCAAAATTATATTCCGTAATCTGTAGCGGAAATTGATTATAAGTTTTGATATTGAAGTTTAAGTTTAGACACCAATTTCTGAACATGTCAGTAAGTACGAGTACGTTTCTGAGCTGTGAACGTGCACATAAATTGTCTATATAATTTTTCAGCTTTTCAAATCGATAACATTGGAATCGTTTTGTTTTGTATAGAAAAAAATAACAATTATAATATATTTTTTCTTAAAAAAAAAAAATTACCAACAATTAGTTGCGGCATTAGTAACACATTTATTAGTTTTTTTTACTGAACTCGTATGTCTTCTATTTCCTTTTGGGTTTTTACTGTAAGAAATGGCATTTTTACTAACCTTTTCTATGAAATCAAGGTAAAAATACATAGTTTTTTATGTTATTTATCTTGTTGTTGTGCTAACAATTAATTTAGTTTTTTTTATTATTATTTTGCTAATAAAAAATATATCAAGGTTGTTTATTTAATTAAACCAGATCATTTTATGTGATCGGCATAAAAAATGGGCTTTTTAAAGACAAGTTTTTCATTAATGTTAATTAGTGAGAAAAAGGTGAACAAGCCTGGAACTAAAGTGGTCTAAGTAACACTTTTTACTGAATAAATCAACCCAGGCAAAGGTGATATATGTATTAAAGCATCACCAAAATATGGTTATCGTTAAACTACCATTTTAGAATGTATTACGTTATTAATTTTTTCAAACTGCAAATGTGTTTCGTTCTTTATCTCAAAATGTATATTTTGTATCATAGGTCACTTTAGTTTAAGGCTATCCAAATATTAAAAAATATATTTGGTCAATTCACAAGGTCTCTTATCATGTCATATTGTCCTAATATTTCACAATGGTTTTTATAGCTTTTCAAGAATAAAAATGTCCTAAACTAATAGTACTTTCTATGCTATGTTTATTGTGTTGTCGTAACGAACTAGCAGAGACCAACGCCAAATGCCTAAGAGTCGGTTAAGCCGAGCTGCCGAGTCGTGGTATATTAGGGCATTATGACAATATGACTGATAAGAGACGTTGTGAATTGACCAATTACGTTTTTCATCAAATATTAAACAAAATATATAATTTAAATCTAATCAGAATCCATCTCAAAGCGGACTTTGGGGGAATTTGTACTCAAAAAATGTACTTTAACTATTTAAAATAAACTGAGATTCATTCCAATACGTTACAATCCCGTTTCTTTAAAATGAAATCAAAAGTAGTTATATTTATATTATATATTTAAGACGTCCGGAAAGGGTCTCTTAGATTTGATGAACACTTTGAATAAATAATATCGTAGATGTTAAATCCAACTACTTTCCGCTTTGACTCACTGTTGCTGGTAGTTTTTTTCGCAGTACTCAAATATTGTTTTACCTATTAAATTAATTGTCCAATAATAGATAAATTTCGATGTTATGAATTTGAGAATGTTTCTTGTAAAGAAACATTGAAACAAAAAGGTAACGGTAAAGCTAATTTGGATTATTTCGGTAACGGTATGTTGGCTTATTAATGACCGAAAGTTATTCTAATTGTACTGTAATTAAGTGTGATAAATAAAATTTTCTGAAGACAAGTTTTAAAACATAAAATATGATTTTTCATTTTTTTCTTTATCAATTCCTTTAAAAGTGCTGATCATATATTTGGACAATTAAACTTTAAATTGAGTTATTCGTACATTACGAGTTATCAACATATGAGCAATAGTTTTGTACAATTTTATATTATAAAATGTTTCTTGTTTCTATAATATCATTATATAAGGCAAACTAACTTAAAATCGAAAATAAAACCGAAACCGACCGATGTTAAGTTTTGTAAACGGTAACGGCAATTACACTTAATTTGGTAACGGTAGTCAAGCTGAAAGGGTAGTTTTGGGGTAACAATAGCTTAGCGGTAACTGTAAGCAACCTTTTAATAAATCCATAGGATCATGTTCATGAAATTTTATCTCCCCAAATCCATAAAAATCCACAATTTTGTGGACAAATCCCCAAGCAGATTAATGTTGATCATATTAGAATTCTTAATTAAATTTTAAAAATCTTAACCATTCCATTAAATAATTAATTATGAATTAATTTCTAGGCTTAATTCCTTTGTACTTCAATTGTACTTAATTTATTCCTTTGATAAGTAATTATCTATAGAATTAATTCATTTTCAATCAATCAATGACTATATTTTTCCTTAATTCAAATCTATTACAAAAAAACTTGAGTAAATTGTTTTTTCAATTCATTTTGTAAATGGTTACAAGCATAGGGTACAACTAGAGGCGCAACTGAGAGTAAGCTGAGAGTAACAATAATTACTCTCTTCACACGTACTTGTGATATGTGAATTCAACATACTTGCGAGAGAATTTAACACATCAGAATTCTTGAAATTTTAACTTCGATTTCCCGACTAAATATAGACCGAACCGCTTTTTTACACTTCCACACAATTTTTGTAAATTTTTTTTAATACTTGCAGGACACTTTTATTTCTGAAACACTTTTATTTTGCTCAAATGAACAAATTTATTTTTTTATTTATTTTTGACACTTAAATTTATCTGTGGTAGAATTTTATTTATAGAACAGAGTTTCAATTTTTGGTATTGAAAATAGAAGAAAATTTAAATAAATTAAAATTTAAACATTTTTATAGAACTCTGTGTGTCTGGTGAAAATTAAAAAGGCACCAATACAACCTCAAAACTATGTACTAATACATTCTCACGACTTAGGTTTTTGACAACAGACTTAGGTTTTCTCCCTCTCAGTAGCGCTTCTATGGATATATTATTCTATGGTTACAAGCATAGAATAATATATCCATGAGAGGGAAAAAACCTAAGTCTGTTGTCAAAAACCGTAGTCGTGAGAATGTATTAGTACATAGATTTGAGGTTGTATTACTGACTTTTTAATTTTCACTAGACACACAGAGTTCTATAAAAAGGTTTGAATTTCAATTTATTTAAATTTTCTTCTATTTTCAATACCAAAAATTGAAACTCTGTTCTATAAATAAAATTCAACCACAGATAAAATTAAATGTCAAAAATTTATAAAAAATAATTTTTTTCATTTGAGCAAAATTAACGTGTTGGCCAAATATTATGTAGAAGTGTAATAGTGGTAAGATCAGTATTTAGCCGGAAAATCAAAGTTAAAATTTCAAGTACTTTGATGTGTTTAATTCTCTCACAAGTATGTTGAATTCACATATCACAAGTACGTGTGAAGAGAGCAATTATTGTTACTCTCAGCATACTCACAGTTGCGCCTCTAGTTATACCCTATGGTTAAAAGCTCAATAAACAAATCGGCCCAATAAAAATGGATGAATGACTATGTTATTAAGCAAATTTGAAGTGGGAATTTGACTTGATTGCAAATATAATTATGTTTTTTTTAGCTTGACTATAATTCAAGGCTTGAATTACATTTGCTTTCAACTTGAAACCATTCAGAGGATGAATGAATTTTATTATGATTGAATTCAATTAAAATAAACTTAAATTGAATTAAATAATTCGAAGTTCTGGAGCCTAATTACCGCATTCGTGACCGAATGAGCTATCGTATAGACAAATAATTTCGATATCGAAATTATAATAAAATGTAATAAATTTCTTACTCGATATCGAATCTCACACAATCTCAAAAAAGAAAATTACGATTTAACTTAATTTAAACTTAGTTTTCTTTTTATAAATCAAAAGATCTTTGCTATAGATAAAATGAACAGAATATATCTAGTTGTAAGTCCCAACAAACTTTTCCATATATTTTTATCAACAATTGTTTATCGGTTCAACTTTTTTCGATAATTTTTTGGATACATAAGTTAGCTATTAGTAATAACATTTTGTTCTAAGTTTTCTGGGTCTCCTCCGACTGTCCAAAAAGCCGGCAAATTGAAAAAACCGGTTTCCGGTCTAACTGAAAACAGTGTTTTGCAAAAGGACCGGTTTTCTCATTCGAAAAAAACGGTTTCGGTATTGTCATTCTAAAAACCGGTTAACCGGTTTTATATTCATTTTTATTTAATATGAAAAATGCCAATTTAAATTTATAGAAAAAATTTGGTAATAATAAATAGATTTTAACACATAATATTACCAGAACAATGAAATAAATACATAATAGCAATAAATAAACTTTTTGATTTTAATTCCATTCATTTAATTTCATATAAACCATTAATTTGATTTCTAATTTACATAATTAAAATTTAATCGTTATTGTTTTGCCATCCTACATATGTTAAGAATTGTGTACTAAATTCCAAAGTTTGTCAAATGCAGAAATTTTCTAATTGTATTCAAATAAGTACAAAGTATTTCGTTAAAACCGGTTAATCATCTTAATAAAACCGCTTTGTCAAAAAACCGAAAAGTTAAAGAAAATCGAAACCGGTCGGTTTTACAAAGATGAAAAACCGGTTGACCGGTTTTTGGTTTCGGTTTTGGATACTCTAGTCTCCTCGTTCAGGCATAACATGTTATTGGAATCCATGTTCCATATTATCTTTATGCCGACCACTGATGTAAATGTTGTAACACAAATTATCTATTCGTTCAATGATGAATACTTATTAAATTATTTAAAATCTGTCAATGATTCCATAATTTACTCACATATAAAGTCCACGGACGGTAAACTATGAAATATTTTGGAATTTAAGATCCCTAGACTTCATAATATTGAATTCCTGGCCCATAGTTTAATGTAGAAAAATTTGTGAATTGTCACCCTTTTTAATTAAATCATATTTATGATTATCAAAAAATATATCTAGACAATTGTTCATGTAACAATGCAATATAATGGTAATTGAGGAATACATACAAAGTTGTACAAATACATATGAACATCAAAACATAACCCAACAAATATGTATCTACATATATTTACATGTATATTTATATATGTATCTAAGGCCGGGTGGAAGGGTTTTATAACTCCGATTTTTACATGTAATATGTAATATCAAACAAATAACAACAAGCACTTGTAACTAAAAAAAAGTTTTGAAAAAATAACAACGGCTTTGCACAATTGAACAACTATAACATTTGAAAAACAACCTTAACAACTTTACACTGTACATTAGGGTGGCCCTTATTAAGGGCCTAAAATTTTTATCCTTCATGTAAAACCAAAATCGGATAATCTTATTGAAAGCTTTCCTAATCGGCTATCAGAAATAATAGAAAAATAGGAAAAAGTAAACAAAAAATAAAAAATAGTTTTGAAATTTGAATGTTAACTCTTAGTATTAATTTTGGAATAATCCAACTTAAAGCGGACAAAGGTATATCTCAATATACTACCGCTTACATATTTTTTAAAAAAATATATTGTGTAGTAATAATGAAAGTATATTCTATTCTCTTGCATAGTTTCAAGATAGACACTCAATTAGTTTAAATGTTATAAACCAAAATTCATTTGTAAAATGAATTGTGCTACTTATAAGTAACATCTGATAGGAAAGGGTTAAAGTTTCGAGTCAAAGTGTTAATAACTTATATCTTACATCCCAATTACATATGATTTGTATGGTATTAAGTTGTAATAGGATAACGATGTTAGAAAATGTTAATATTTTATATCTTAACATCTATGGATAAATTCAATACAAAACAATTTTTAAATGGATTTTATTTCACCAATTAATTTATTTGAAACTCGAAACTTCAAATGAAATGTGTAACATCTAAACGTTATCCGATTTTGATAAAATATTCAGCATTTGTTATTTAGATAAGCTTAGGAGCACAAAATATCTTAAAAGTTTAATATAAGTGCCACCCTACTACTGTACATAAATATGTAATTGGGTTTATATTTATTTTACAGCATTGTTGTAGTAGTTTTGCTTTATTTTTTATGTATTTGGTTTTTTTGTTGTGTTCATTTTTCTATGGTTTGTTGTGCTACCATTATTCTTCTTTAATAATCGTACGAATCATGAGCACAACAACATTATAAATTGGATTATAGTTTATGTCAATCTTTGCAATATTAATTACACATACATACATACTTGTATTTTAATAATTTTATTTTCCACACACTTACATACATATGTACATATGTTTGTGTTTTCATATGGGACTACAATTACAAACTCATAAATACGTTTATAAATCTCTTGGATTAATGATGATGATCCAATTGCAATTACATACTATGAAGATACATATGTATGTATATGTACATAAATATGTATCTACGAGTATGTATGATGTATCATAACAGTTGTATTTGTATCGGTTGTAGTTGTTGTTTTCATATTGTTATTGCTATTGCAAATAGCTGTACATTTGTACATGAGTAATTTGTTGTTAATAAATGTGAACAGTACGCTCTCATCCGTATGTCCGTCTCAAGTTAACATGAGTTCACCGTAATTAACTGCACGTTAACCATCCAGACATTAAATGAGTACAACTACGATTTGAAAAAATATAGAAAAATTATGGATGCAAGTGTGCCAGGAGCGTAATTAGGGAGAGGGTTTTTGTAAAAACAAATAATATTTGTAAAATCTCGGAAACAAGACATTCGAATCAAGACATTCGAAACAATGAGAGAGTTGTTTCAAATGTCAAACTCCATGTATAAAAAATTTATGAATTCGCACGTATTTGCCTGAATTCACCACCACATTGTATATAAATTCGCCTTGTTCTGAAATTAATGAATCATATTATTTTTTCATTGTAGTTTTTACAAATTTTGATTGAGTATAGTACAAAAATTGACTGAGATCCTAATACAGTATTGGTCACATATTATACAGATATGAATCAGCTTGTTTCAGAAGTATTGAAATAGAAAAAGAAAATGTAAAAATGGTTTGAAAAGAGGGACAAAAATATATTTCACACTCGTTGTCTATGGAAATTTGTATTTTTTTCTCGCTCTGCAAATCACAACCATTGAAAACTGACAACTGTCATTTGTTGCATATCTGAAGTAATCTGTGGTATTGGTTTTATAAAGTCTAATTCTTTAATCCATTTGTTGTACATCCAAAAGGAACTTAAGAAATATCTGAATATATCAACGAATCTTGAATATCTTATTTGGTATACAAAAGTAAAGTTGTAATGGAATTTCGGTAAGGGATGTTGGAATGGAGTGTGGCACCAGCATTCCCTAAAGGTAGCAAAAACGGGTTTATTATATTACATTAAAAATAATGAATATTATACATCATTTCACCTTCTCAATCATAATACGGAGTTCCCGCATCTACGGTGTGGCAATCACCGTAGATATGCAATGGCTAAGATTACAGTTATTGCTAGAAGCTTCACTGACAGTCTGACCGATAACAATGCACCTATCAATTAAACAGTATAGTCCATAACAGTTTTAAAATGTAATAATAAAAAGGAAATAAATGGCTAATCAACCTATGTGAACCAGGAAATCATTTGAGTTTCTAGCAACAATGGGATCTAAGAGATATCTAAAATGGATGGACCCCAATTACAAAGAGTTACTCAGATAATATGCACATATTGAACAAGTCATTACATCATGGCATAAATCGGCCATGATGTAATGACTCAGTTAGAGATTTTTCACAGATCACGGATAACGTGTGTCATACTGTCCTTTTATTTTAATTCGATATTGTTTGACAATTCACCATGGAAAGACTCACACTGTAACAACGTCTCCAAAATCTTCAGCTGTACTACAAAAATCAGCGTTCAGTGAGAAATGTTTTTCGCGGACTTTCAGCCACAATGACTTTATTGAGAAATCATTTTGATCAACAGCTAATTTCAAGTCTTGTTGACTGGCCGCCTAGTTCGTGTTTTTTCTTTGGATTTATGTGAAGTTAATCGCGAGATAACGGAAGCAATGTTGGAAATAATGATTGAAAAGAATTATCGAATTATTCTTTGGGGTAATAATAAAGATTTCGACAATCAATTTTTAATTTAAGGGTTTTACGTAAAAGCAAAAAAAAAAAAACTCTGAATGAAATGGATGGTATTCTGAAATTGGGTAGAACAGAATTGAGTAGGCTTATGTTTAGTCCTCATTGGCTGCATGGGTATATCGAATAATGGGAAGAGAACGATGATTTTGAATACAATGTATCAGTTGGATAAAGAATAAGTACTTATTATTCTAAGGACTGAGATCGAAAAATTCTTAATATACATATATGTAAATAAAAATGAAACCACTAAACTTAAAGTTTTGAATCATTTTTTATTTGATTGAAATTATTGTTACAATTTACAAAAAAAAAAAAATAGTTTTATAGTTCTAATCACTAATGATGAAATTTTGAACCTTTTTCGAAAACCCTTCCATTATGGTTTTTATAGTGATTTCTGTCACTTTGTTCGAACAGGTTGTCCATCTCCGTTTTAAATCTACCACACTTCTGGACATTTTTTTTGAGATCTTCAATTCTATTTTCACAAGTGCCCAATATCTATCCACTGGACTCAGCTCCAGGCAGTTTGGTGGAATTGACAGATGCCAAATCAGGCCAAAAATAAGTGGACACATTAAGAAGTCTTATGAATGGAAACATCCTTTTTTGTAAACATTCCTTGATGTAAATTTCGGTATTTATAGAGCCCTTTGTAACAAATGTTTGGTTTTTTTGCCGCAACTGTATATTGCTTACTATGCCAAGAACTTTTTGGGAAATTTTGTGTGCTTTTGGGTCCTAAACTTTTCTTCAACATTCCCTCGAGCATCTGCAACATAAAAAAATTGACCCAGAAGCTGCGAAAAATTTTCATACGTACATTTCGTCATTCATTATGCAGCAGGTATATTTTTTGTACACAAATTGACTTCAATTTCCGTGCTCTGTCTTTGGCCTCTAAATTTTTAGCAGAGTTCCTGTTAGGAACTTTTTGAGCCTTGTATGTTTTTAAACCTGCATTGGCTTTAACTTGTCGTACCAAATAGTCCGAGTACTGACCTAACCGGGCTGCTTTCCTACCGGATGTGTTGGGAACTCTTTTGAAAATGCTTTCTATTTTGTTGGCTTTAGAAGCATCATGTGGACCATTCCTTCTACCTGAACCAGGTTTTATATCAGCGGACAAATTCTCCCGGTACTGTTTAATAACATTGGAAACAGTTTGATAGCAGACCTTTGATTGTTTGGCCAACTTTTTGTAGGACCAAGTTGGGTTTTGTTGAAAATTTTTAAAAATTTTAGCACGCACTTTTTTCTGGTCATTAATTTTAATCAGATTAACAACAAATGAACATAATTGACATTAAACATAATAACTGACATGCTTTACAAAGGTAACTTGATCAAAAAAAAAAAAAAAAATATATAAAATAATACTTGGGTTAAAAGTTTTAATGAAAAACGTGTGTTAAGAATTTTACGATTTCAGTCCTTAGAACATATCATGGAATTCAACTGGATGAGCCTGAGGTGATACATACAGAAAACTTGGTTTTTAATCTAGCTTGAAAATAATTAAATTTATTATAAAAAGCTAACTGGAACACACTGAGATATTACAGAAAATAAACTGGAATTTGAACCTTGATTGAACATTTTATGGGCCACCAAAATTACTATCTATTTCAGGAGTATGAAACTGCTTTTTTTTATTGAAATTATAGGAAATTTAAAATTCGTTTTTGCCACACATTTTCAAAATACTCTTTTAGATCTTTTATACTTATATCATAAACACCTTTTATCTTAATTATCAAAATATGTAACACATCACATTTGATTAAATTTTCATTTTGACAACTTCCTTGTAAATGCCGCACAGTGCACACGAACATTGTGTGTGCAGTTATAGGAGAGTAGAGAGAAAATATCACATTTGCAACACTTCAAATCAAATTATATTTACACATCAAATATGATTGATTAATGAATTAATTAATTGAGTGAACAAACTGAAGTTAATATCAAAAGATACCTACAACGTTTGTTAATTAATTTAATGTTTGTTTGTATATTTTTTATTTAAGTAGTATTGAAAAGTAAGCATAACAGACAGTAAATGATTTTGTAGAAATATAAAAAATAATAACTTAAGAAGTGAGAGCGAACAAATTAGTGCAGGGAGTTGTGCTATTAAAATTAGAATTGATATTTTGTAATAGACATAGAAATTTTGTTTAATTTGTTTATCAAATGAAAGGTTTAGTTTTAGACACTGAATTCCTTTGAGGTACTTATTAGCATACAATTGTTGGCTTTTAAAGCAATTAATTTTTTGACCCTGTTCTTTTTACACCAACTAACCATTTGTAATTTCGTTTTTTTATTTATTTAAAACAAAACTACATTTTAAATAATTTAACAATTGTGTTGAGCAATTTAAAAAAATATATATTTTTTTTATTTTGTTTTCATTCATTTTATATTTAGCAATATTACTGCTAAAAATGTGCAAACAAATAACACAATTTAACACAACGTAAAAAACCAAATTGTGGCATAAAAACATGCAACAATCTACTTCAGCTGACTACATACTAACTCATAGTTTACTAACTCATACTCATGCTAACTAGTATTTAAATTAAAACAAAAAATGGTTGTTATTAATTCAAATTTTCTGTTAAAGCCAGAGTTATAATTTTGTTTTTGTTGATTTTAATTTCTAGGAATTACAAAGAGGAGTTTCTTTGTCTTATTTGATTTTTTTTTTGACGTAGTTTAGTTTTTGAATTTGTTTATATTTTTTATTTTTCGGTTTTCATTATAATTTTCTATAAATTCCAGTTATGAGCAGACCTGTGTGTGTTGCCAGTTGGTTTTGGTGGTAGTCAAAGTTGATTATTGAAAGATCATTGATCGTTAATATAAATGTTGCTTTGTTTTATTTTTGTCATAATTGGAAAGTTGTTGGCAGTTTTTTTTTTTTGGTTTGTAATTTTATATAAAGTTATAAAAAAAAGTTTATGTTGTTTTTTCTTTTTTTTTTTAATTTTGTTCACATAGATTATTGAAATTTTTTTATTGCACATTTGGTAGTGACCACTTGCTAATGTTGTATGCTGCAATTAATCTAGTTGTCTTTACTTTGTGGTTCATTCAAATACAATAGATATTTTGCAATTGGACTGGATTCTAGTGCAGAGGATGTTTTAAAAGTGGCAGGAAATTATAATGGGAGGTAATAGATGAAATCATTTGTTATGGTATTTAACAAAAGATCAACATTAATATTTTTGTAGGAGATGGTGGTAATTTAAAGTGAATAAAAAGTTAGTTAGAAATAAGTGATAAAGGAGTAACATTACTGACTGATTCATCATCGCTCTGACCAAATGCCTTAAGCTATAGACAAGAAATTTGGAATTAGAGGTTCGTATCTCCCCTAATTAAACTACAAAGTAAAGATTTTTGGTATATAAGGAGTTATAAAACAGCAAAAACTTGTATATTTGGTATCCATAGATATTCTAAACTAATCTACAAACAAATATGAGAGTGTTATATTCAACTGTTCCGAATCTTATATACCCAACACCAATATAAGGATAAGGAAGGGATACAAAAATTGGAGAAACGTTGGACAAAGTGTATAGAGCTCAATGGAGACCATGTTAACAAATGATTTTTTATCTAAAAACCTGTGTTTCATTCCAAAAGCCCTCCTAAATTTCACCTTTTTGCTAGATTCATGCATTTAAATGTTAACGAGAATAAAATATGTATGCTGGTAAGCCCGAAAAAAGTTGTTCATATATTTAGATCCAAAACTAGTTACCGGTTCAACATATTTAGTTAATTTTAGGAATAACTATTTGTGAAAAATCCTCATTGAGGACCTATCGTGTTTTAATTGTTTTAAGCGTCGGGCGATGGGATATTGTGTTATACATTTCTTATTTGTTTATTTGGACCGATTTTTCCCATTTTGAATACTAAACATTTCAGATTAACAGAGAATATTTGGGAAATTTGTCATCCCCCTAAGTCCTTCTTTCTACGACTACGTCCACGGCAAAATATTACAAACTATATCGCCTATCTTTTTGGTGTTGGGTATAAAAATATTTAAAAAATACATAAGGACTGAGATCGTAAAATTCTTGACACACGTTTTTCATTAAAACTTTTAACCCAAGTATTATTTGATTATTTTTTTGATCAAGTTACCTTTGTAAAGCATGTCAGTTATTATGTTTAATGTCAATTATATTCATCTGTTGTTAATCTGATTAAAATGAGTGATCAGAAAAAAGTGAGTACTAAAATTATTTAATATTTACAATAAAACCCAACTTCGTCCTACAAAAAATTGGCCAAAGAATCAAAGGTCGGCTATCAAACTGTTTCCAATGTTATTAAACAGTACCGCGAGAACTTTTCCGTTGATATAAAACCTGGTACAGGTAGAAGGAATAGTCCACATGATGTTTCTAAAGCCAAAAAAATAGAAAGCATTTTCAAAAGAGTTCCCAAAACATCCGGTAGGAAAGCAGTCCGGTTAGCTCAGTGCTCGGACTATTTGGCACGAAAGGTTAAAGCCAATATAGGTTTAAAAGCATACAAGGCTCAAAAAGTTCCTAACAGGAACTCTGCTAAAAATTTAGAAGCCAAAGACAGAGCACGGAAAGAGAAGTCAAATTGTATACAAAAAATATAATGGATGACGAAATGTACGTATGGAAAATTTTTCGCAGCTTCTGGGTAAATTTGTTTATGTTGAGATGCTCGAGGGATTGTTAAAGAAAAGTTTAGGATTCAAAAGCAGACAAAATTTCCCAAAAAGTTCTTGGTATGGCAAGCAATATGCAGTTGCGGCAAAAGAAGCCAAACATTTGTTACAAAGGGCTCTATAAATACCGAAATTTACATCAAGGAATGTTTACAAAAGAGGATGTTTCCATTCATAAGACTTGATTTGGCATCTGTCACTATGGTAAGAAAGGTCTTGAGTGGTACAAGAGGTGACAAAGGGCACTATGAAAACCATAATGGAAAGGCTTTCGAAAAAGGTTCAAAATTTCATAATTAGTGATTAGAACTATAAAAATTTTTTTTTTTGTAAATTGTAACAATAATATCAATCAAATAAAAAAAAGATTCAAAACTGTAAGTTTAGTGGTTTCATTTTTATTAACATATATGTATGTTTAAAATTTTTCGATCTCAGTCCTTAACTTCATTCAATTAGAAAAGGAGCGGACAGTTATTTGGCAGTTATTTTTTTAGGGAAAATCGGGTAAAAACTGTATTTTGATACCTTTTTCAGAACCCTATGTAGCTTTTAAACAGATGAACCTAGAACTAAAAAAATATTTTTTCATTAAAAAAATACCAAATAAGTTTGGTACCTTTGGGAAATTCGGTACTTTTTTCATAAAATAATTACACAAATTGGTATCGAAATATAATTATTCATCATGAGCTTCCACAACGACATTGACATTTTTATTACCTCAATGTGGAACCATTAAAAAAGTATTGAGTAAATTTTGATCGAATTTGAAATTTTGGTTCCCCCAGTAACACTAACAGAATGTTATTTGGAACTGGAATGCAATAGATAGGGCCAAGGTAACCAGTTTGGTACTTTTTTAAAACATATTTTTTCATGATTAAATTAACGCAGTTTTTTATAGTTTGAATCTCTTCAACACAAACTCTCGCCAAAATGGAGTATTTTGAAAATAAAATTTTTATGAGAATTCAAGGGATAGGTGTAAAGCGGAAATTTGTGTCTAAGGCTATTCTTCTAATATCTTGAATTAATGAACTTACCAATTAAGCTTCTAAGGGAAGCGTTATTATTAGTATATGTATATAGTATATATTAGTACTTTTTTAATTTTAGTGGTACAAAACAGGGAAAGTAGTGGTACTTTTTCGTTCTTCTAATGTTACATTTTGAATTTTCTATAATAATGAAACTAGAAATATTAAAGTAAGCACATGTATATGGTTCTGAAGGAATGACAAACCGCAAAGGAGTATTTTATGGTACCTTTTCTTAATTCGAATGGTACTTTTGGAATACTTTATTATAATGAACCTAGAAACTTGAAATAAGACACAAATGATTTTTAATGGGCTAGAATCCGTAAAATGTATTTTTTTAATGTTCAATATTAATGAATTGAAAATTATAAAATTAAGCATTTATGTAGTGAAAGAGTATTCACAAAAGGGGACTTTATGGTACCTTTTTTATGATAATGAATCAAGTGTGGAAGACCAAATGGAGACTCAGTTGTACTTTTTCTTTTTTATAATGGTACTATTTGAATTTTATTTAGTAATAGACCTTTAAAATGTTTCTACATGTGATCCTTATTGAGTTAGAATCCAAAAAGACGGACTAAATGATATTTTTTCGTTCTTCTATTTGTACTTTTTGAATGTTCATATTAATAATGAATCTGGAAATATAAAATTAAGCTCAAGGTACATTTTGATTTTTTTATTATAATGAACCCAGAATCGTCAAATTATATGTGATCCTGCACATTTCAACATTTTTATGATTGTGGTAATTATAATATGGTTAATTTACGATTAACATGATTGTATAAATCATAAATATGGTTACAAGTATAAACAAGTTTATGTTTGTGACAACCATATTTATGATGAATAATTTTATCATAATACGTTGTTCTAAGATTATGATATCCATAAGCCGAGGGCAATATGGTAAGTCCTTCATCATATAAATGGTTGTCACAAACATATACTAGTTTACTGTAACCATATATATGATTGATACAATCATGTGAATCGCAAGTTAACCTTATTATGGTTTCCACACTCATGTAAATTGTTACTGTGACTATAATATTGTTAAAAAAAAATGTGGAAATGGTTACTGTTAACATGCACAACTATATTTTTTGTCTGCGTGTGAATGAGTGGTAATATCTACAAAATGAGGCTCAATGGTACTTTTTCTTTATTGTAATGGTACTTTAAGAATTTTATATAATAATGAATATAGAAATATGAAATTTAGCACATATAAGCCTGAGTAAGAATTCATTATGGTACTTTTTGATGTTTGTATTGTAATAAACCTGAAATTAGATACACGTGATCAAGAATGAGTGGAAATCTATAAAGGAAGACGTAATGGTACTTTAACTTTTTTCAGAAATTGTATTGGATGAGCTACATAGTTCAAATTTCTCCTTCTCATTCACAAAAAAGCGAAATAACGTTTAAACACCTTAAAACCTAAAAAAAATATGAAGCTACCAAGAAAAGAGAACATTTCTTCCCAGCCCATTAAATACAACCCAGTGTCCAATACCTAAAGTTGTTGACCCTTTAATGGTTGTGAGTTCCAACGAACATCAAGACATCTTCAAGTAAGTAACCGTTAAAGTGTCATTGTTATTATTGTTGTATCCAACCATCATTGTATTGCTGTAATTAAATTATATCTGAGTTAAGTGACTTCAGTGAATAGTAGTCATCGCTAACTATTTATTTAACAGTTGTAACCATTTATGGTGTTACCCGTACAACTGTGTCTCAGCCTTTGTCTGTTACAACTGCGATTACGATTGCGAGAATTCCCATGTATTTGATTCTCAGGCTTGTTCTTATTTATATTACTTAGTACTGGATGGTAGTGCTTACATACATAATACTTAGTACGTTAATAATTTTTATTATTATTTTTCTGTCTGTTGTCTATTTGTTTGTTTGTTGGTTATTTTGAACATCAGTTTTGAAAAGTTGAAGAATGGTTATTCATTGTTGTTTTCATGTTATATAGTAAGTACCTGTGTAAAAAAAAGTTTTAGTGTGGATCAAAGTTTGTGGTGTTGGAAGAGCACTACAAGACGCGAATTTAGCGTTTTTAATATGTATATAATGGCTATTTTTTATATGACAACTTAAAATGTATTTTAATGGATGAATTTGATATGTAATCGTCACAAATACAGGGAAAGTCTACTAACGGACAGCTCTGTTAGCCATACCATGATTTCCGTTTCCGTTAGGCGAACGCTTCGTTAGCTGGACACGGAGATCATTTTTCCTCTAAAACATCACCCGTAGCCGGTCAAAACTAGTAATGAAAGATAAACCTGAGCAAAATTGTACATAACACAGTAATCCCCCCTTTTCAATTTTGTCTTATGTACGAGACGATAGTGATAGATAAAGAAAGTTATAGAGTAAACATGTTTGAGTCCACTTAAATTTATGGAAATATCAAGCACTGGGAATCATAGAACTTTTTTAATATCATTGACAACGAAGATGTCCATGTTGGAGGAGTAAGATGTGTGTAATTCTTAACATTTAAAACGTAAGAAACAAAAGGACTCCTTAGTTGACAAGTTGTGTTTCGATTGGTTTGCAGTTGTCATAAGTATGAATATTTCCATTTCAGGACTGAAATAAGGTGAAAGGTATTTTTTTAACATTTTTAGCTTTTATTTTAAAACATTTTTACAATATAAATTAGTTCAAAGCTATGACCATCTTTCTGCCAACATATGCACCCCTATCGCGAATCAATATGTCACATAAAATATGTTCTCCTTTCCCATTTTTTGTTCATCAATTTTGTTCTCGTGAAAAAAATTTCCCATGATGTGAAGTTTTTAGATGGAGATGTGTAAATAAAAAGCCTTGCTATAAGAGAAATTTGTTTTTTTGGCGATGTTTTTTAAACAAATTGACATCACTATTCTTCTTACGTACAGATTTTGTAGTTGATTCTTGCATTATCATTATTGTTTTGTAGGATTACAGCTTTGAGGGCGCTTAAATGCTACTAGATTCAACGTTTTTTTTATTTTTTCATTATTTTATTTCATTGTATCTTATAGTTTGTTAACGGTTTTACGCGCTTAAGGTTATAAACTACTACAACAATAATAACAACAATTCAATTGATGTATAGAGTGGAAAATAAACAAGTGAACAAAAAAACAGAATAGAACAACGGTTTTTATTGTCGTTTACCATTAGTGTAGTAAAGTGTACTACATCTACTACACTTTGATATCTTTTTCTAAATTATTACTTTTTTATTTTTTAAAATTGAAAAAAAAAATCTTATGTACCTACTACTGAAGATGACTCTTAACATTTTGTTTATACACCTGTTGATGTTCAAGATAATGTACTTTACAGAAAAAAAAGATTAAATAAAAAAAAGTTATTGACTAAAGTTCTTTAGAAAGTTGTGTTTGGTTAATGGTAATGTTTGAGTTTAAATTTAAATGTTTATTAACCAAAATCTATATTAGAGAAATTCTGGACAAAAAAACAAATTTTACAGAGATGAAAAAGATAAACATGTTGAGCATAAATATTAGAGGGTTATACAAATTGTATTATGGTCAGAGGCGTGACACCTTGGAGCGTTAAAATGAAAAATGTAAACAATTCTAAACAAATGTAAGTAATTTTTATGTTTTTTTGCTTTTAATAAGTGGTCATAGTATTTATTCTTTAAATTGTGTAAATTTGTATTAAATTTTTTAAGTACCGCTTAAGATTTTGGTATAAAATTATAGTAATTAATTGATTTGCTTTAAAGAAATTTTATGTTAGGGTAAAGGCGTTTCAAAAAAAATACTTAAAACAAATTAAGAGTTTGGAAAATTTAAGGCAACAATTCATAACATAAATCTCGATTATTACCAGTTAAAAATATACATATGTTGCTTCTTCCCATCTAAATTAGTACTTACAAAATAAGCTGAAAATAATGGGAACTTAACCACTCATTATTCTACTTTAAAATGTATGTACTTATTTTTGTTTGCGATGTCCCAAAAGTATGCGATTTTAACTTGTTCCAAAATAAAGTATTTTGAAAGCGATTTATATACGTAGAACCAACCATTTTATGGCTGGGACCAGAGATCAGCAATGAATCACTTTTTTGCATTCATACGCATTTATGAAATTATAAGTATAAGTGAGTAGCCATTATTGAAATTAAACTATTCCCAGCAGTTAATCAAGTAGTCAATGTATCCCTTATAGACAGTAATCGTTACAAATGTTTTATCACTTGGCTGACTCCAATTTATATATTTTGGTCATTTGAGACGGTTACTTTATACATCCCAGGTAATCTAGCGTGGAGACAATTGCCACTTAAGTGTCTCTAAGTAATCTGGAGTGTAGTCACTTTAAACGTGTTGTGTGATAAGTCGTTCAAACTGGTTTTATACAAATTGTATTGATATAATTCTCATACAGTTAATTTTAATTTTTGCTTAATTATACTGATATCCCATGTAACATAGCATGAAGTCAATGCGCACTTTAGTGTCTCTTAGTAACCTATAATGAAGTAAAAAACGTTTATTTTGTACTGCAATTTAGAAAGTAGTTATTTTACCCACCAGAAGCAATCCATTGGAGAGTTGTCGAAGAAAGGTTTGTTTACAAGCTATCGTTTATTGGACTGACTATGATATGTCTTTTAGCTGACTATTTGAGGTCAATTAGCACTCGTACATGTTAAAATAACTAGTTATACAGCTGATCAAGTTACCAGTTAGGTAGCTAGTAAGGTAACTGTCGCTATTTAACCAGTATGTGAACCCATCGTTGACTACTTTGGACCAGCTATTAGATAGTCTCATTGAAGTCAAAAGGGTCAATTGACCCCCTGCTTAGGACATGCCCGTGTTAAAATAACTAGTCATGCAGCTATTGAAGTAACTAGTTCCCACCTTAAATGATGGGTAAATTCACTAGTTCGGGACTGTCTCCTAGAACTGCTGGGTTCTGACGTACTCATACTCGCAATAACATTGATTTATAAGTATGCGTGGCATTAAATATGAATCCTACGTCGACACCATACTGATATGAACTCAAATCTGTTTGATCCATAAATAACCTTAGCCTGACTTATAATTTTAGGAAAATACTTATGATACTTACTATTGATTCAACTCATTCGCCTCATGCATGTTTTTTTTTTTTTGTAATTGTACAGAATTCGACAACACATAACCTCATAATCATATACAACCTCATAATGAGCATTTTAATGTTCGTATTCGAATCATACTTATTTTGCAACATCTATACAAATTAAGTTAAGTTAAGTATGAGTATAATGATCACCTCAAACTTTACGAGTGGATATGAGTCTCTACAACATTGTAATAAATATGAATGCGTATAAGTACAAGAAATTTTAAGTCATGATTCAACTCTACTCACTTTTTCCTACTCATTGCTGATCTCTGGCTGGGACATGAACATCAAGTCCTTACTCACGACACCACGAACTAATTTTTTTATTAAGCTGAACCCTTTAATGCTTAAGCATGCCTCAAGGCACTCATCGCAGAATGTCAATAAATGCAAATATAACTGATATTTTTGGGGTAACGGTAGCCAACCTTGATTTTGTAAATACATTTAAAATTGTTGCCCTTCGATAAAGACGCTTTAGAATAATAAACTATAGATATGATTTAAACTAGTCATGAGACATTTTCCTGCGTGGTCGGGTCCGGTTCTAG
The DNA here is from genome assembly GCA_942486065.2 of Calliphora vomitoria. Classification (NCBI taxonomy): domain Eukaryota; kingdom Metazoa; phylum Arthropoda; class Insecta; order Diptera; family Calliphoridae; genus Calliphora; species Calliphora vomitoria. Next base: position 39,552,831 of record OW818029.2, read on the forward strand.
TTGTAACACTTTATATGAAGGCGGATCGATCTTTCACTTTAACATGGTGTTGTCATTGAACATCTAATTTGATTTGTTCATATTGGCAGGTCTCAAATCTGATCTTATTGAACATGATCAGTTTTATTTACTATAACACTGCTTCTTCTTAAGATATTTTGAAAATAATTAAATTGAAAATTGTTTAAAAAAAGTTAACTAAATTTCTTGATGTGTTTCTTTTTCATCGGTCTCGATTTATAACTTTGTAACTAGTATGTATAAGGACAACGAATGCGCAACAAACGGGTCCTCCCTAGACGTATCTCTTGCGCAAAGAGATATTCACACTCCCTTGGTGAACGTATCGAAATTGATAAATGAATGGGCTTTGAGTGAGACGGAACTCAGGTGGTCAAATATCATCACTTGTAGAATATCCAGATTGCTTTGGCCCACTCTGACAGAGAATAGGACTAAGACTCTTTTGTCTCTTAGTAGGAATTCGATCAGGCTTCTTACGGGTATAATCACTGCACACTGTATGATTGGACGCATGTCGGAACGTATGGGTTACCCACGTTATAGCTATTATAGAAGTTGTTTGGATGAGGAGGAAGAATGGGTACAACACTTTCTATGTGGCCTTACAAAAGCATATACTACTACATCTTGGTAGAGCTCTTTTCCATGATCTGGACTGTCTCAGAGATGTGACACTAGTAAATATGATCAGACTTATTAGAAGTACCGGCTGGTTCTCACGGGGATCACAAGAAGCACATAGTCAACGAAATTAGGGTGGGCAACTATTCTCCCTTTATGTATGAAATTTTAAAATAAGGGAATGGTAATTCTAAGGGTATTACAATGGGTCACGTAACCTAACCTAACTAGTATGTTCAAAAACTATTGTCATAATTTGTCTCAGAATATTTGCAAATTTAAAATGGACGTTTTGATATATAAACTTTTAAATTATTTCTTTTTTTCTTATAAATGAAAGCCTAAATATTTATTTTTTATGTTAGTAAACTAATTAATTTATTATTTTTTATATTTTTTAGGTAAGTTTTTGGATTATGTTTAATTTGTAAGTGCTGCATCTGTGGTATGTACAATCTAACTTAAAATATTATAATCAAAATTTATGAGGAAAAATACAAGATTTTAAAAAATAGAAATCCGACCCAAAGTATAAATAAAACACCCCACATGGCTATTAGTCTCTAGTAATTATGTCAACATTTATGAAGGCGTATACACACATTTCAACCTACTTCATTCTGTGCCAGATAAATTAAATTTAGCAAAAATGTAAAAGGAAAAAATGCACAAAATCATTGAAATCATTTTTCATAAAAAAAACGAAACGTTAAATAATAAAACAACTTTTTATTTATGTTAAATATATAAATAATAGAAAAAAATACCTGTTTTATTTTGGATTTTCTTCCTTAAACAACCTACAACAAAACAAATATTATTATTTAGACATATGTATAAACGAAATACATACTGACCATGGCAAATTGCAAATGGCCAGCAATTTAAAGTCGCAAAGTAAATATATGTGAAACACTACGGCCATCATAGATTGAAAATAAAAATAATAATAATACAAGTGCACCGGAAGTAAAACAATTCAAAATTTATTGAACAATTCTTTTTTGGTTTTTCCTTTAGTCATGCTCTTGATTGAAAATAATTTTTACAATATAAAATAACAAAAGTCCAGTAAATGTTGTAATCAAAACAAAAACAATACAAACACCTAAAAAAGACAACAAAAACAATTTGTGCTGTTCGATGAGACCAGGGTGCAGTGTAAGCAAAACTCACATACACACACACACACTGACAAATAGACAGGTGAAGCAACACACTTGCGACAAAATCTATATCAAGGAAACAGTTGCCTGCCTGCCTGCCTGGCGCTCACATGTGATCCAACCAACAGTTTGTCCGTTTAATGCTCGTAATTGTTGGGTGTTGTGAAAACGTTTTTCAGTTGTTGTTTTTCTTTTTATAAATAATATTGTAATTATCACACTTTACTAGTTTTTGCTCTAAAAATCATCATAAAGAAAAACAAAAAAAAAAAGATAACTAAATAATTAACGACAGACAGACAGACAATCACATGCATTTGTTATGTGTCGGTTGGTTTGATTGTAAATACTTGTATGTCTGTTTAAATGCATTTAAGTGTTATTTTATGTCCATGTAAATGGAATTTTTACTGTCATCTGTAATGTTAGCATGAAGCATAATTTCAATTGTCAGTTAAGTTAACAAATTAATTTTGTTGCCGACTTTAAATGATGATGATGTTATGGAAAAATGCTTGGCTGTATGGGATTATATTAGGTCTATGTTGGAAAAATCCTAGAAATATAACATTAATCAAACTTAAGAATTGAAATCAATAGCGCAATTCATACCAATATATATTTCGAATGTTGTAGGATACAAAAGCTGTTGCTGGATACAAAAGCTTACTCTTCATTATTGTACATGTCCGCTATTAGCTTAAATATACTATGAAATTTTGTTGTTTAAAGGCTGACATCTTCAAAATCTATTCAAAACTACATTCTAATAAAATTTCCAGTAAATTTTCTCATTAATATACAGTTTTGTGAAAAATTAAAAATATTCAGGATTGAATATCTCTGGAACACGTCTTTTGAATTTATAATTTTGGTCTATTGGAATCATAGTTGGTCCGTCGCTGATAAAAGGCTTATAGGGCATATTAGAAAGAGACTTTGGTATATAAAACTGTATTATGTTGGGGATTCCCTGCTTTTGCATTATAAAAAATAAGCTAAATCCGAAATTTCGATAAAAAAAATGGGTTAAATTTCGAAGGACCTGTAAAGGATGCCTGTTAAAAATATAATAATAATAGTTTCTTTAAGAAAATAATAAATATATTGGACCTTTCTGAATATCATAAGCTTTAAAAACTAAAAAACAAATAAAATAAATCAAATTGGTTTTTATTTATTTTATTTTTCTTCTACCCTCTTACAAACTACATTTAGAACCGGAAAAAGTCCAACTAATTGTAGTAGGGAATGTAAGAAAATATAAAAATCACTATTTATTGTAAACAACCAGTGAAATGCGCATAGGAACTAGCTTATCCGCCAACAATAAGTTTCAGTGAATTTATCCAAATAATATTTAAAACTGGAATGAAATCACGTTGTTGAATAACAAAATTTTGTTTCCTAAAATATTCTTTTGATAATACAATGAAGTTTGTTAAGTTGGTACACTTCTTGAAACAAATATACGATATTGAAAATCAAACAAAAAGTCCCAACTTTCGAATTTTGCTCATAAAGTCCAATTTGGGCCGGGGCCCACAAAACATCATCAAATATATAACTGTTGCTCGTTTTTAAATCTCAGCTTAGAGATTTTAGCACACTAAGTCTAAATTCAAAATGTGTCCATCAAGTTATGGTGAGGTGGCTTTAAGAATATATTAAAATCATTGATATTGGAAGAACGACAAAAAAAATGTTGCATGTCTGAGGAGTTCTACTTCGCAACCCCACAGCTAAGCTGTTGAGGGAGTCCGTGGGGTCCGTCGTTAAAACCTAAACTCAAATACTCCTTTGCTGCGCCTATGAGTCAATTCATGTCGATTGGACCAGCTATTTAGTAATGGCAGAATTATGAATGATTTGAAGGTATGGTTATCTCTCGCGCAGGTAACGTAAGACCACTATGATAATAAGGTTTGACCCAGCTGGACTTTTACTTATGGGATTTTCTGAAGTGTCAGGTCTAAAACAGCAAGTTGAGTTATTCCCTCAAAGTCAACATAATCAAGGCATAACGCTGAAATTCAGTCGGATATATGCGTCAATGTTATTGAAAACTGGACCATAAAGATCCGAACCGTGAGGCCGCGAATGATGTCATATTCCTTACATAATGTATTGTGGCTTTTAATTTTGCACTTTGTCAAATTTTCATGCTCCAAAGGTCTAAAATTGTTCTCCGTTATCTAAAATTTTTCCCAAATCGGATAACGCTTAGAGGTTGAACATTTTTGTTGATGTATTGGGTCAAAATAGCACAAATGTACAAACAAATTTTAAAAATTAAATGTTGAAAATAATTCCAATGAATGACACCACTTTCAGTTTTCAAAGTGGAATTGAAATTTCTTTGTAATTATTTGTTCTTCTAAAATTTTTAATCAAATTCTGTACTTTTGTTTAAATACAAAAAACGATGTCAAATTAAAATCAGAAATACAGAATTACTAAATATTTCTGGAATTAATAAATTACTTGGAATCTGAAGAACCTAAAACAAAATCGATCGAAAGAAAAACTACGGCATTGATATCATTCCGAACAAAATTTGTAACAGGCCTGATAAAATATAAAATTGTTCTGACATTAACATTTTATTTGAACAAACAAATAGGGACTTAAAAGATAATTGAGGGCTATGCTTAAGCAACGACCCATGGGGAAATAATACGGCTTATTCCCTGCCGTCACATTTACCTCGAAAAATGTATAACTTCGGTTAGGTAAACCGTAATAATTTATGTTACAAAATCTTACATACATACATACCTACTTTCCTATCTTTCCAGACTCAGAACGTATTGTACGTAAAATCGTAAATTCACTGCTGAAAGCGCAAACGAATGGGTCAAAAGAGTTCTTGATAGAGGTCAAGCGTTGGGTAATCAGTTATCCGAACTCGTTCTGTTATGTGACAATGCCCCTTGCCTCAGTCGTCTATGTGAAATTTTCGACAACTCTCCAACAACACTTTTAGGATTCAGACGCTATTCACATTGCCTAACCCTATTGAAATGATTTGGTCCAAAATCAAAAATATTGTGAAGTCAAGGATGAATATATGAATAAATCCTCCTAATGTAGGAGAACAGAGGATTTTATATCTTGAAGAATTAGAGCTATACAACATAATTGTTATTTGTTTAACCCCTCATTCATAATCAATTTTTAATTTTATGAAAGGTTTATAAAATAGATTTTCCAAACAAAATTAGTTTTATAAACCTGTTATAAATTTAAAAATTGATTATGAATAAGACCATAGATAAATACACATAGAAAACGGAAACTCTCCTGTCAAAGACCTAACTCAGTTGTCAAAAACCTAAGTGCTGAAAATGTATTAGTAAAAAAAACTATGTGAAAACAAAAACAACACTCGTATGTGTGATTATTTTGAGTAAAATTTTTGTTTGAGTTTTTTTCTAGTTTCCGCTCTTGTTGCTTCTCTATGAATAAGACCATAGAGAATTATACATAGAGACGAGACATTCCGATTTGTCAAACAAAAATACAAAGAATCAACAAAATACATTGATTAAGATGTATTTTGTTGTTGCAAGAGTTAGGTTTTTGACAACAGATGTTATGCTACCCTATGAATAAGACCTTTAATGTATACTATTTATTTATTCCAATTTTATTTGGATTTTTTCAATTTGAATTTCTCAATTTCTTTTGGAATTTTCTCAATTTTAAATTAAATTTTCTCAATTTCAAATTGAATTTCTCAATTTTTAATTGAATTTTCTCAATTTCATATTGAAATTCTCAATTTATAGTTCAATACATAGAGAAATATACATAAAGCAGAAACTCTCCTGTCAAAGACCTAACTCAGTTGTCCAAAACCTAAGTGGTGAGAATGTATTAGTAAAAAAAAACTATGTGAAAACAGTTTTTTTCTAGTTTCAGCTCTATGTTTCTCTATGATTGAAATTCTCAATCTCAATTCGAACTTTCTCAATTTAAAGTGGAAATTCTCAATTTCATTTGGAATTTTCTCAATATCATGATGTAGAATTGTTCTCGTTTCTTATAAATACTAAATAAGGATAAAAGTGTGAATTTTTGCAGCTGTACCATTTATGGGTTAGTGCGGAAACCGATTTAAAATTGGAGGATTTCGACGAAAAATTTTTTTTGGTTACAAATTTTTTAAAATTATTTTTTAAAAAACATTTCTTGGCCTATTTTCTAATACATAATTTCAGATTGCTTCTTTGGATGGCTAATTTAAGATTTTGTTTTTTCAAATTTCTAGGACATTGTTAACCCTTGTATATCTGGGATTAAAATTGCCCAAGAAAGACAAAAAAAAAAAAAAAATCAAATAGATGCAATTTAAAAATAAATAATTTAGTTGAGCTTGAGGTTTGTTCTATATTCAATTCTTTCAATATTTCGAAATCCTTTAAATGTCATCTTCAGGAATACCGAGTCACAACAATACACAACAAGTAATACTCATATGTAGATCTATACTTGCATGAAATCTATTTGTAATGATAAATTTTTGCAAACTTTTAAACTATTGAAAAGGTAGTGAAAAATACTATTCAAAGCATTTATTTTTGGGTACATAAAAAAAGTTTATTTATAATGTTAGTTATTAATTTTTGTCACCGTCTCTGCCTTAATTGACTTTCTTTTGTTTAATATATTCTATTACTATGGCTCATTGCTGTCTCTTAGCTTATCGAATCAACATAATTATGTAGTATAATATGTATATAAATTAAGATTATAAAAATTTTTCTACTTAATTACAAAAATATTAATTTCAAGGTTAATAAATTACCACCACACTACTTGCTACGACTGCTATTTGGTTAAAAAACGAAACAAATTTTAAAAATCAATACACGAAAAACATCTTGACCTCAGATAATCGTAGAAAAAGAAATTTCTTATCAAAAGGTTGAGGTTTTTGTGTGTTTTTTTTTTTTTTTTTTTGTTTTCATTAATATTTAATATAAAACTTTTACCATCATTTAAATCAAACTTTCGCTTTTTAAAATAGAAAGAAATTAAGTTGATATTTTGTATATGTTTTTCTTTCTTCGTTTTATCCAATAAGAAATTCAAATAAATTTTATACCAAACATTCCTACACATTCATATACCTATAGTTACACTGATATACCGACATATTGAACATTGTAATCAATTAAGTATTCAAAACCATGACATTCATTTAAGTTCTGATACTAAACACTACACGTTCACATAGATACATACACACGATCACTCTTTGCAAACTGTGAGTGTGTCGGAGAGTCTTGGTTTATATGAGTGTGTGAATTTGAAAAGAAAGCAGTTTCCCTTTTCTTTGAAACACTCACTCACTAGTACGTTCGCTCAATCACCCATATAAAACTTGTAAATTTACATAAATAAATCAAATACCACAAGATAGAAATAAAGACAGTGGGTCTATAGTGGGACTTTACTAGAGTTTGTTGGTCTGACGCAAAAAATAACACAGGCAACAACAAAAAAAAAAAAAAAAACACCTTCTTGGTTAAAGAAAAATAAAAAAAAACGTAAACAAGATTTTATTTACCATAAAAAAAGAATATATAAATAATTAATAACAAAGAGAAATGTTAATTTAAATATATATTTTTTTGTTTTATATGGAAAAGAGAGCTTTACTTAGATAAACAAATGATATAAAACAAATTAAATAAACTTTAATAACAAATCTTTAGCATACAGAAGTCATTTGGAAATTCATTGTTTGAAAAACCCTTTTTGCATACAAATTAAATGGAATTGACGAAGGAATAAAAAAAGTGCTAAATGTTTAAATACTTTTGGCCAGGTGGAACTTTATCTATGCCCTGTATTATATAAACAATAGAATTTCTAAATGTTTTTTACACTGCGAAATTAGTTGTCTTAAATAATTCCAAATTAATATAGTATTCCGTAATGTACAATATGTTAATAATTCAAACGGCTGAATAGCTTTTTATACAAAAATTTAACCAATTATGGTTACATACTCCCACAAAATATTAATGTGTTGATGTTTAAGCAAAATATTTAGCTAAAAATTTAAGGTTTGTTAAAATATATGGCATATGAGCATAAATGCCGCTTCTATGTCTACCATGTTTCTTAGTTTAACTCGCTTTTGTGTGTTCTTCCTTCACTCTAGATCAGTGGTCGGCATTAAATTCAGATGTATTCTAAAATAATGTAAGCGAAACTGGATAAAATTCTCAAAAGGGCAACAATATGGAGATTGTGCATCCAAAGCATAATTGAAACATTTGTTTTATGCTCCATTTAGGGTATTCAATCGATTAACCGCCAATCGGTTAACCGATTAATTTTGGGCATAAAAAAGGTCTCATATACCATATTTTTGTTTTGCTACTACTTTCTTTGTCTTGTTGAATTGTTGTGTTTTATTTGTTTTTTATGTTTTTGTTCTTTTTATTATTAAAATTCTTAAACACAAAATTCGTTGTTTTATTCTCAATTTGAAATTAAAGTAGAAATTACTCGGTTAATCGAATAATTCAAAATGAACCGATTAATAACCGATTAAATATAAACCCCGATTAATTATTTGCTCGATTAACCGATTAGATCAGAAACCCGATTAATTGAATACCCTAGCTCCATTACAATACATGTATACCAATCGACTTAGAATTACTTTCTGAGTCTATTTAACAATGTAAATCTGGCTGGTTGTCCATGTGAACCTTGTGCGCAAAGTACAGGTGACAATTTTGAAAATAATAAAACTTGATACATGGATTTTTGTCGATCCCAGGACGAAGCCTATTGATATTGTTACGAATATGCAATAGCGATTTGAATTTAAAGGTATGTAACAACTGCCTGCAGCATTCATCATGTTTATAAACACGTCCATCAGTAGAAGCTTCTACTTATCAGTAATGTTGATACTTAGCTTCCGGTTATTAGCATTGTATATAAGTGTGGCAACACTAAATGTTTAAGTTGCTAACATTGACATCGAAAGCTCTAGGATTCCAACGTACTAGTTTGTCCATTAAGAGCATTGTAAGATGGCGTGTGTATAAATAGTGGCAGAGGTTGCAGTCGTGAGTTTATCATAGGCGCTGTCTTCTCGAAATTGGACTTATTCGTAGTTTAATTTATATTGGTATCTACTAAAATGTTTACCATAAAAAACTTGTTTTATGACGATCGGCTCATAATTAGTTATAGCTCACATTTGAGACCCAATTCCGAAAATAACTTTAACCAGTATAAATGTCTTAATAATGTTGCTATCCAAATAAAGTTCAACACAAATAACTACAAATTAATGAGGATCAACACAAAAAAATGAGGATCGGCTCATAACTAGTTATTGTTAGCTATGAGTATCACTTTCACATGAACAAATATTTCTGAAGTAATAATATTGGAATAAAATTTACCTCATATATGCTTTATATCTACTGAAATCATCTTAATAAATTTCTTTCTGATCGGTCCATAATGGTATATTTGGTGTAAATTGATATATGGTCGGCTATACTTTCTTACTTGTTTTTGATTTGTTAGTGTTGATTTTGAAGCACATTGCTGCGTTCCTGGATTTTATTTTTTGGTAACTATACGTCTGCAAAATTGTCCAATATTAAGGTGTTATTGCCGTTAACTTTTATACCCTTTTCAACTTCTTCAAAAGTTTCGTAGATTACAGACTTTGCATATACAGTGCACTCGCGGTAACGTGAACTATTTAAAACCAAGGGAGTTCATGTTAGTGAAATTGTTCACGTTAGCGATTGTCCAATTTCATGGAAAAAATATAAAATTTTATAATATAAACCTGTGTTATACACGTTTGAACGTGAAATTCTTTTATTATTATTTTCGTTATTAAAATATAAAACAAAAAAGATTGATTACAAAACAAAACGAGATTACGAGAAAATGTACATTGTAGTACATAGCAAATAAAATTACTCATACGTTGCCATACAAAAAATATTAATTTAAAGGATACAAACACATTTTTAATATAAGGGGATTCCCTAAAGTTCAAAAATCGAATTTAATATATCGCTCATTTGTTGCAACAACGTCATAATTAAAAAAAATCGTTTCGAGAAAAACGGCTTTGAATGTTTTATGACATTTTACTATTTCTTAAATAAATTTTCAACAAATCATAAGATTTCAGAAATTAAACCTGATTTAAATAGTTGGTGTTAATATCCTTCTAATCGGTATTTAACCCACATTTTTTCTTGTCAAATATACGAGAAAACATGAATTATGATTTTGGTGTTTACAACAAAAAAACACTCTCACGCAAAAAATAATTGACTTTTTTGAAAACTGATTGAACTATATGAAATACTATAGAACGGCACATATTTTGTATTACTCAGTTCAATATACACGGATTTTGAGTTATGACGTTGTTGCAGCAAATGAGCGATATGTATTTGTGTTGTCTACATGCTTTGAAAACAAATGCAGTGAAAAAAAATTGTTCACGTTATAGAGCTTTCTGAGTTTGTTCACGTTACAGAGTACTCAATGTAAACAAAAGCTTGTTCACGTTAGACGGTGTTCACCTTACCGCGAGTGCACTGTACATAGATTGAAAATTGATATAGCCTTGATATCATATGATATCAGTATCATTCGTGTAGCCACCATTGTTTCTGACGTGTGCACTATGGTTTCAATATGGATTCCAAATGCTTTAAATATCCATCTCATTTATATCAGATCTATGTAAAACTTTTCTCTATGTAAATGCTTTCTTGTAATCTATGAAACATGAAACAGATTTTTACGCACGTCTATACAATTTTGTACAGAACTGTAGATTAGTGTACCAAATTGCTCGGACTTTTCCCATACCCTTGAAATAGTAAAGAAAATCTTTTTTATCCCGAAAATTTCGTGCAAAATTTTAACACTATATTAAACTAAACACCTGCAAAGTATTTCGTGTAAATGGTGGTCCAATCATATATAATAGTGGTATGTGATCGAATGTTGTCACACTCATAGTTTTAATCAGTTCAAATTCAGTGAAATCTATTGTTTTAATAAAAGATTTAAGAGATTTAATCTTTAAGATCGATTTTTTCTGTTGTGATTGTAAAATTTTGGTTTTAGTGACAAAAAGTCGATTATTTCAATCGTAATTCTTCTGTCAGCTAAATTTCTATTGGTAGAATTCAAAAAATCTATGGATATTTTCGGATATATTCGATTGGCAATAAACTAGAAATAATACTTTAACTTAAAAAAGGGAACTATAAAGAAATTCCCGAAATTTCCCTGGAGTTTGAAAAAAAACATTCTCAGGAAAGTTTCTGCGAATAGTTTGAAAGCAAGCTTCTCGGATTTCATTTCCGGATACTCTTTGAAAATGATACTGCCCAACCAATGACTGTTGCAGCTATTTCAGGTATTTCTTTCGAATATTTCGAGACACCCTTTACAATGAAAAACATTTTAACTCATGTACATCAATAGTCAAGGTCATAACTCAAAATTTGCAATTTTGAACTGAATGCAACAAAATATTTCTGTGACTAAACTCTTTAAACTAACATTGTGTAACATATTTCGAGTTATCTCTGGAGTCTCAATGTTTCCAAGGCAAAATAAAAGTACACTAGTGGATAAATGAAATCCCAGAAGGAGTTATATAAAGTTGTTTCGAATTTAATTTTCCTTGAGAAGTAGTTTTACTTTTAAACTCTTTTTCATTATAATACAAATCTATTTCAAATATAATGAAATCATTAACATTGTTTGACAGAATTCCAACAGATTTTTAGATGGGAAATCCATGTTGTGTTATCAAACGTTGATTAAAGTGTTTTAAAGTTTCCCGATTGCAATCATATTTTTTTTTCTTAACCCTTTCACGACCACATGAACAATTTTTGAACAATTCTTGAACACAGTACCAATAAAAGTGTTAATGTTCAAAGACAATAACAAATAAATTCTGTAACCGAACTTGTTTTAATATAAACACATTAATAAGAGACATGTTTATGAACTATTTCAAATTAAAATGGAACCCATTCTTTTTTTATTATTTAGTTATTAAATGTTTTTGGCTTTGGACACCGGTGTCCCCGTGGTCGTCAAAGGGTTAAAAGGCGCTCATCGCTAAAATTCCAATAAATGCAAATAATTCTTGTAACGGTTTCTAAAAAACGTATTTAAATATTTTAATAAGCCTTGAAACCTCTCTTCTTTATTATTTACTGCATTTTTTACAAACTAAGTGCATTAAAATAAAAAAAAAAAAATTTTGTGGGAAGTCCATGTTGTGTTATCAAACGTTTGTTAAAGTGTTTTAAAGTTTCCCGATTGCCATAATTTTTTTTTCTTAAGGTAAGCTACGCTTTAGAGACGTGATTTATTGATGGTTGCCTTCAGGCACTCTTGGGCATTGCAGACTAGTTTTGCTGCCTCAGTTTTTCGCTCATATAACAAAATGTTGTTTGGGTTATTTGGATTGATTTGCAATGTTATACATGCAATTTTTAGAAATGGCTAATCTTTTCAAATTATCTGATTTGAGTGATGTACAATTAGAAAAGTTGTTTCAATAAAAATTGACAAATTATACTAACTAAAACCCGACTATGTTTCAATCTCTAAAGCCGCAAGGGTGCCTTAAGGCACTCATTTAATTTTTCCCACATGGCAGGTAAACATACTTTTAAATGTTGTTTTTGAAATCACATGCCCAAATTTAACATACAAAAATGATTACCAACGTTTTTAGCCATTTTTTTTTAGAAATTGGCATTAGGGGTTCAATTTATCAAAAATACTTTTAGAGCCCTTAAAAATAGGAGTGAATGAGAATAAAATAAATGAGAAAACAAATATGCATATTGTTTTCTCATTCATTTTATTCTCATTCACTCCTATTATTAAGGGCTCTAAAAGAATTTTTGATAAATTGAACCACTTTATATAAAAACTGAATAAAGAAAATAATTTCCATTATTAAGGCATTTCTGAATGTATGACTTCAAAATGGCGTATCTTTTGAACGCGGTTTTTGTTTTTAATAACTTATATGTCATTTTGAAGGTAACATATCCGTCATTTAATCTCACGTAGTTATTGAACATTATAGTGTTAATAACAAAGTTTGTTTTTGCTTCAAAAATGTAGAATTTTTTACAAACAAAGCGTCATATGCGGGAAGTTTTTCTTTACTTTAATTTGAAAAAAAGTGTCGCTGAAGCATACAGATTTTAATGTGCGTGAGATGGTTTGTGCTGTTCACAAGATCGCCCTGGCCAGCCAAAAAGTTTGAAGACCAAGAATTGGAGGCTATTCCATGTAGATTGTTGTAAAACTCAACAAGAGCTTGCAAAATTATTTTCAAAACGTTAGCGATCAGCAGGGTTCATCCAAAAGCAGGGAAATTGGCTACCATACGAGCATTGGCCGAAAAACGCCCAGAATATGTGGCCACCCATAAAACCGTATGTTACAATACCTTTTAAAAAGTATTAGAATGAAGTGGTTGGGAAGTTTTCCTTACTTGCTTTAAAGTCCAGATCGTGCTCTGTTCGAGCGATACTTAACGCTCTCTGTGGAATGCGCTTCACTTTGGAACTGAGTATCCTATATTGGCTTGATTCGTTCTTTACCTTAAAAGATGAACAGTTCTTTTGGCTCGGAATCCATATGTTGCCAGAAAGATGGGAAAATGTCATAGCTAACAATGGCCAATACTTTGAGGAAATTCATATTGTACAAATGTTTGAAAATACAAGCTAAATATTTGAAAAAAATTCCGCATTTTTAAGATATACACCCAATATAGTGCAATTATTAAGAATATTGTTTTTGAATAGTCACGAGTATTATTTTAAATTTTGTTATTGTTTACAGACGTTTACAAACGTTTAAAGTATATATTACTTTTATATATATTTTTATAAATTTTTATTTCCAATTTGACCTTCAATAATAACACACACACCATTAAATATAGTCAATTACAATTGAGTATTTTTCAATTTCATTTTCAAATTGAAATTTTTGTTTTCATTAATAAATGAATATTAACTACAAGTATTTCGTTGATTTGTTTATTTTAACGATCATTATTATTTTAAACATTTTTTTTTACGGTTTTTTGTTAAAAATTTGGTTATTTATGAAAATAAACATGTTTTTACCTTAATAATGATGTTTATTTAGTATCGAAAAAATACTTGTAATAAAAAACGTAAAATATTGCTTAGATCTCTGTTTTGTTACAATACAAATTTCAAAATAAAGTGGTTTTACTGACACCGGTTTTTTTATAGTACTTCTTCATTTAGTATGTATATAGAATAGTTAGGGTATAATTAGTTTTAAATAAGATTTGTGTTAAATTTAAAAAAAAATAATAAACTGAGAAATTTCAAATAAATAGTAGAAATCATTAATTGTCACTTACTTACGTTTTAAACATCTTAATGCAGGCTTATTTTTTTTGAAAAAGTTCCCTGTAAGAAAAGAAATTGGGATTCCTTAATATATGTATGTAAGCAAGTAATTTTATTTTAAAGTTTTAAATAATTCTGTTTAAGTTTATTTTTATTTTCTTTAATTTTTCTTACTGTCTCTAATTTATTTGTTTTTAAAGTAAACAATTCGTCTTTCTTATTAAAACGTTTAATAACCTGGTGCAAAGTCATGTCTGGCTCATAAAGAATAGCTGCTACGAGTATAAAGTGAAGTGAAACTTTATGCAGGCAGTGTGTTTAAAATTCAGCACCAACTCTCAAAACCAACGACTCTACAATAGTAAATTTACTTAAAAAAAAAAACTAATGTTGTTTATACTGACCCCGTTTTGTCGATATTACTAATGATTCTATTAAAAGTGTCGGCTTTAATTATTGTTTTTTTTTCGTTTGTTTACCTTTTTGCATTCTTAGTAATTAATTAATAATTTTAATACTTTTTTATTAATGAGTTACAAACAATTTTAATGGTCTCTATTAGGTAATAAGTTTCATTAGATAAATACAATTATTGTTTAGATGTTTTCCCTGAAGGTGACTTACAAACTGTAAAGCTAAAAGTCATGCAGCCGTTATTCTTTAGAAACTTATAAAATATTATACTAAGGTTATCACCTGTAAATGGAGCTTAGTTGAAACGGATATTACTTAATCGAATTTTACTTAACCCTCTAATGCTTAAGCATGCCTCAAGGCACTCATCGCAAAAATGCCAATAAATGCAACTAATTCTTGTAACAGTTTCTAAAAAACTTACTTAAATATTTTAATAAGCCTTGAAACCTCTTAAAAGCATTCTTCTTTCTTATTTACTGCACTTTTTACAAACAATCAAAAAAAAAAAAAAATATGGCAAGTCTATGTTATGTTATTAAACGTTGATTAAAGTGTTTTAAAGTTTCCTGATTGCCATCATATTTGTTTTTTCTTAAAAAGTATACATATATTTTATATATTGGAGTCTAGATTTATGTAAAAAACGTATCCTTTCCTTTAGAGACGTGATTTATTGATGAGTGCTTTCAGGCACTCTTGAGCATTGCAGACTAGTTTTGCTGCCTCAGATTTTCCCTCATATAACAAAATGTTGTTTAGTTGTCTTTGCTTATATTTGCAGTTTTTTACATGAAATTTAAAGAAATAGTTGGTCGAGTGAACAAACGTTTCAACTGATGAACTGGTTTGACTGATGAACAATTAAAAAAGTTGTTTTCAATAAAAATTGACACTCTATACCAACTAAAACCCGACTATTTTTTAATCTCTAATGCCCCAAGGGTGCCTTAAGGCACTCATCTAGTTTTTCTCATATGGCAAGTAAACCATTGATTTTACAAATTTTTAAATGTTGTTTTTGAAATCAGATGCCCAAATTTACCATAAAAAATATTACCAACGTTTTTAACCATTTTTTTAGAAATTTGCATTTGGGGGTTAATATACTGTATACTTAGTGTGCAAATGTACTAAGTCCCTTTTCATAAATTTTACAGGACACAAAAAAAATCTAAAATTCTTTGTTTTAACTATTTTTGAAATCTGTTAATGCAGATGTTTTTGATCAGTAGTCGAGACATAATAAATTTCAAAATTATTAAATATTTTCTTAAACAATTTATGATTTACTCATTTTGGTTTGATAACTAATATAAGTTTGGCGCTTTTATATGTTAATAATGTAATTATACTCAATTATAATAATAAATAAAAAATTTTTAAAAAAAATGGACTTAGAACTTTGATTATATACAAATAATGTATCAATTTCCATAAAAAGTGCACTTGACACTTATGCTCACTAAGCTAATGATATAATATGTGTACTTCAGGCAATTCTATTTGATGAAACTAAATCCATAGAAAAATGTTAAATATTTCGCTCATTTCTAAAAATTCTGAAGTCACTATAATTGTTAATGTGATTTCTACTACTCAAATAAATGAATAAGGCTTTCGGGCGGAAGATTATAGGGAATAGTTCCGGTATATGATAAATTTGATAAAATTATCTTCTAAATTGCATGCTGTATTTTGTTCACAAGGTTGTTGCGCCAATAATTTTTGAGGTTCACAAACATCACCACAAATTTTTAATAAAAAGTAAATTTGTTTGTAATAAACTAAAGGACTTCACACTTTAGTTTATTCAAACTACGATCGAGTATTTTATGCTCTGCCATGTTGTGACATGACATTGCTTTGCTAATTCAAATACATTGTCATGTTATGCCATTGCAAACAACCCTGAAGGAAACCTGGGGACAAGTTTCTTCAAGTCATCAGTTTGGCCGACTATTTTGGTGAGTTTTTGGCGACATTGTCATCGAAGCGTCTACATTTTTATATTTGTCTTTGATGAGAAAAAAAGAAAAAATTAAATTTCAAGACGAAAACTGTTATGAATTCGTACCTTTTTGTTTTTTAATTTTTTTAATACAACGTCAAATGTTAACAATATATACAGTTTCATTATCGACATCTACTTCCGAAAAGTAGCAAAAATGAAGACCAGAATTACTA
The DNA here is from genome assembly GCA_942486065.2 of Calliphora vomitoria. Lineage (NCBI taxonomy): Eukaryota > Metazoa > Arthropoda > Insecta > Diptera > Calliphoridae > Calliphora > Calliphora vomitoria. Next base: position 39,569,695 of record OW818029.2, read on the forward strand.
AAATGTACTAGTGAGTCTCTGGTTCCAATGTCTACATATGGTCCCAAAAGAAGTACTTAGTTACTTAATAGTACTATCGTCTGTAGTAGAATTCCAATGACACGCACATATTAAATGTCTATATTAAGTAAATAGCATTGTCTGGGGTATAATAAGTCACTAGTACTGCCCTGTAGTCAGCCTAGAACCATATGTCTCTATGTCAACACTCTTTCTCTATTGACAATTGCTCTAGTTAAAATGTTGATGACTTTCCTTCAAGCGTCAGTAGAAATACGTTAGAGACAACAGTTCTAGTGTATTTCTCGTGACATTGTCAACAAACGCATCAATAGCTTGGTTTTTTTTATTAGCCAGTAGTGATACAGTCTACTGGTGGATTTTCAATGACAAGCTAATGTTAAATATCAATAGAAGATTACATTGGCTGGGGTACATATGTTAGTAGTTCCACTGACAATGTCACTAGTAAATCACTACAAATTCACTATTGGCATTCCCTGCAGGGTGGTGACTGGGTCAATAGAAGAAGGTAGCTAGCTGTTGTGCCTGTTTTCTAGTTCAATAGTTTACCTACGGAAATTTTGTGTCAATTGTTTAAAAGCACTAGTATCGAGTTGGAATTTATCAACTAATTTTGATAAAAAAACAATATTAAATAAATTTAAGCAAAGTTTGTCATCACAATTATAAAATCTAAAATATAAACAGTAGTTCTATAAACTGAAAGATGTAAATTTTTCACAATCTAGAAATAATACAAAGTTACAAAGGAACAAAATGGAATATCGATCATAAAAATCGATGGATTCTTTTTGAATTTATTCACAATTAAGTGAATTCGCTCATTTTCAGAAAATTATATGTGGTTATTTTGTGCTTGTTTTGTTATTGTAACAAAAACAAAACACATGTAAAAAAGTAAACTCTTGTGTTACAATTTTCTTAAAATGGGCGAATTCACTTAATTCTAAATAAATTCGAAAAGAATCAATCGATTTTTATGATCGATATGTCATTTTGTTACTATTACATGTGACTTTGCAATAAAACCGTAAATCTGAACAATTTCAACCGTTTTCGATTTTTCATGATTTTTTAAAACAAAAAAATTTATATTTTTACGTAAAAAAATATATTTTTTGCTTCAATTTGTTATTATATCTCCGACACTATTGAGCCGATTGAAATACAATATATACGTGAAAATTTGTACTTATCCTAAGGAAAATGATTTCAAAATTCAATCAATCGAAAGAAGAACATTAGCTACTCAAATTTAAGTATATCAAACAAAAAACTAAAATTTTGTGAAAATGAGCGAATTCACTAAATTGTGAATAAATTCTATAAGAATCCATTGACTTTTATGACCGATATCACATTTTGTTCCTATTACATGTGGCTTTGCGATAAAGCCATAAATCTGAACAATTTCTGTCGTTTTCAATTTTTCATGATTTTTTTAAAAGAAAAAAATTGCTATTTTTACGTAAAAAATATTTTGTTTGCTTTAATTTGTTATTATAACTCCGAAGCTATAGAGCCGATTGAAATGCAATATATACGTGAAAATTTGTACATAGCATAAGGAAAATGTTTTCAAAATGCAATTAATTGAAAGAAGAACATTAACTACTCAATTTTATGTATATCAAACAAAAAACTAAAATTTTGTGAAAATGAGCGAAATCACTAAATTGTGAATAAATGCGAAAAGAATCCATCGACTTTTATGATCGATATCTCATTTTGTTGCTCTTGCGATAAAATAATAAAGCTGAACAATTTTTGCCGTTTTCGATTTTTCATGATTTTTTTGAAAACAAAAAAATTTTTTTGTAAAAAATATATTTTTTGCTTTAATTTGTTATTATTACTCCGAAACTACTGAGACGATTGAAATGTAATATATAAACTGAATAAAAGTTATATCAATCTAAACTTTTTTATGTTTATTTTAATAACATCGGTCCGACCCTTTTTGAGATATCATTAATTATGTGGAGAAACGTCTAACAAAATTCACAGTTTTACTTAAACATTTTTAACACTACTTTGAAAATGAGGCTAGTCAAGCAAGTACTCTTACTGGTGCTCGATATTGCGACATGATAGCAATCATTAGAACATGTCGTCCCTGAAAAGTTTCCTGTTCTTGTACTCATTCGCTTAGGTGATCTACATTGGAATGAAATCCAATGGTGTTAAATCACACGATCAGGGGAATAGTTTTTTTTGGGGTTATTTGAAGTCAATCTATGCAAAAAACAATTAATTGTGTTTTCTATTTAATTAAAATTTAGAGTAAATTTTGTCAAACCATTAATTTGAAACAAGAAATGTCAAATAGTATACGATTTTGGGTTTAATTTGGCAATACTTTAAATATTTCAAAATGTATGTAAACTATTGCAGTTTTGGTATTTAATAAGTGTTAACGTTTAGGAAATTATTAGTTTTTTCCACCCAATGTGTTGCAAAAGCTATAACAAACCAAATATACCCTCACAATTTAAGTGACTAAATAATTGTAGAATAATATTTCCTTTCATACACACTACACACCCCAAAATGAGGTGTAATCGTGGGCGTCCAAATAAGTATATTTCAGATTAATATTAATAAAATATAAACAAACAATAACAAAAACTTTGTTTGGTTTATTTATTTATTTTTTATTCATTCATTGTTAAATGAACCTGTACGAAAAACGAACGAACAGACAAAAACAAATATTTTAACGATCACTTAAATTGTATTGTTATTCAATTTTTAGTGTTTAAATTTTATTTAAAGTTAAAGGTCATTTATGTGTTTTATTTCGTTTGGTGTACTCGTAGTATTTTGGAATTATGGTAATAAATTGTGTGTTTTTTTTTTTTGAAACCTAAATAATATCAGTCTTTTTTTTTTGTGCATTAAAAGTGATGTAAACTTATTGGTTAGTTATGAAGAAGCACTTTAATGTTAGCACTTACTTTGTTTAATACTCGTATGTGTAATAAACTGTGTTTACTCTTATTTAGTAAAGGGTGCAAAAAGTGTTTAAAAAAATGCAGTAAAATAACAAAAACTATTTTAGTTAGGTTTGGTCATGTCTTAAATATGTTATGTGTTATAAATATTGACAATGAGCCAAATAAGATCTACTAAACAAAAAGTAGTTTGAAATAAAAATGTGCATTAACCTTTAAACAAATGTTAACTGTGTGAAGTCTAAAGCCATCATTTTTGTTGGTTACTTTATTTCATACATTTTATATATATTTTTTCTGTTATAAAATTAGGTACAATGTTTCAATTGCACTTAGTATTGCTTTTAAATTAAACTGAAAACTTTGATTTCGCACATATTGACGGGGCGTGAGTATTTCGAATTTTAACACCAAGTTTTTTTTTTTTTTGGAAAATGTAAGTTTTAAAAAAGTATTTTTTAAGATTCAAAATGAAACGTTTTATATACAAAAGAAGTATGTATGAAGAATATTGGGATAGTGTGTCAAATATTTCAAAAATTTCGTTGATCTCACGTTGACACATGAGTCAACCAGTCAACTAAAAAGGTGCTGTAAAAAAAGAGTTTTGTGCGCATAAAAATGCTCTTTAAATATAAAGAATGTGCGCTTTAAAATAGTTTGTTTTTGTTTGAAATTCAAAGTTTTATTAAAATGTAAATAAAAAGTTAATAAAATACTGAACTCATAAGTATAATTTATTATTATAGGATGCGATTTTTATTCCCTTCACCTTCGTGAGAAGGGTATATATGAATTTGTCATTCCGTTTGTAATTTCCACAATATAATTTTCCGACCCTATAAAGTATATATATTCTGGATCCTTATAGATAGCGGAGTCGATTAAGCCATGTCCGCCTGTCTGTCTGTCTGTCTGTTGAAATTAATTTTCTAACGATCCCAGATATCTTCGGGATCCAAATCTTCAATAATTCTGTCAGACATGCTTTCTAGAAGTTTCCTATTTAAAATCAGCAAAATCCGTCCATAAATAACGGAGATATGAGCAAAAATCCGAGACAACATCTGAAAATTTCATCAAAAAAAGACAATTTATTGCATGCTTTGACAAAAAAGCAACAAAACGTATGTTTGGATGTGTGTTGGTTTCATTGCTTTGCGTAATTTGTTTTTTTTTTTGGTGTTTCGTTTGGCGTTGTGGTTTTTATACCCTTTACCTTCGTGCGAAGGGTATATATAAGATTGTCATTTCGTTTACTTGTTTTAACATATATTTTTATGAAGGTGTTTCAGCCAATTTAATGTTGTGGCATTTTATTTTATCAATGGTGTATGGGGATTATCTATCGAAGTATGCAAAACACACAATTTTGGAAATAAAAACTAATTAGGGCCTTTCTATATTAAGGTAAAGATATTTGAAAAAAACTACAAGTTTATAACTTTTTAATTAATATTATTTGAAACAAATTCATATTTGGCTCTGTTTTAGTTTCAGATTTTCGTAGAGTTTCTTTGAAAATCTTAATTTATTGATCCACATATTTTAAACTAAATTTGTCTGTCTCAAGCCATGTGACTCAATGTTTTTAGGATCAAGAGGGAGAGGAAATTCAAAATCTTTTTACTCTACAAGGAGCTTTCAAGATTTTTAATTTTGAAAAAAATATTAAATATTGAAATATATTTTTTATTTTAAAGTATTTGTGTGTGTATATTTTCAATTTAATTCAAATCTCCCTTAAATTAACGCAAAATATCCCTGGAAATATCAATAGTGAAACTGTACTGACTTACTATTCAGACAGTCTCCAGTACTAGTGACATATTATACCCAAGACAATGATATTTATTATAGACATTTAGCGTGTCATTGAAAATTTACTATCAAAATAAATGTTTTGTAACTCAAGACATACAATTTTTGTGTTATAACATTTATTTTGTTATATATCTCACTCGCATCCCACTAAAAGACCAAAAAGCTCTTAACTCTTTGCGGTTTAGTGGTCACTTTACTAACCACCTTTTTTAAACGAATGCACCTAAGCTTTATTTTGAACAAAAATAAAAAAGGGCCAATTTGGAAAAAAAACGTCAACAGAGTTTTTGATTTTGCAAAAAAATTTAAAAAAATTTTATGTTTTGAGATACAAAACATTTATTTTGATAGATATCCAACTCGCATCCCACTAAGCGACCAAATAAAGGGATTTCCAACAAGAGGTGCTATTTTGAATCACCCGGTATTTCGGTAGTTGTCACTTTTGAAGCTTCTATTCTTTGACATTTCACAAGTAGAAACTACGCCATTACTAAAAATGGAACGATACACTATTCAACAATGCATTGAAATTAATAAAATTCACTACAAAAATGGTGAAAATCTTGCAGTCACAGTTCGCAAAACTAAAGCATTTTTGGGTCGTCGTGAAGCACCTTGTCGGACCGTAATACAGAAATTGATGGAAAAATTCTTGCTGTTGGGACAAGTTAGTGATGTGAAGAATAAAACCCGTGCACGTTGCTTAAGAACATTACACCGTATCTTATGGTCGGAGTTGGATGATATTGATCTGCCACACAAGCAACGAAACTATTGCTATTTTACGGGAAAAGTTTCCGGACTGTGTTATCTCTCGAAGAGATGATCACAATTGGCCACCGAGATCTTGTGATTTAACACCTTGCGACTTCTTGCTTTTGAACCACGTGAAAGATAAGGTTTACGCCAACAGCTCAGCCTCAAATATAGAATTCGTGAGGCTATCGAGGACATAGGGCAGCCACTTTACGATTTGGTTATGGAAAATTTCATGAAAAGGATATGGTCCTGTAAGTGTGATCGTGGTGGTCATTTGGCTGATGTTGTTTTTCATTATTAACGGCATACCTTCCCCTTTATTATGAAATAAACTTCCGATCATTTATCTCTTTGAATACCAAAATAACACCTCTTGTTTGAAAACCCTTTAGGCCTCCTAGGAAAATATCTAAACTTTCTTTGGACTAAAAAAAGTTAAAAAAGTTTTTGATTTCGGGAAAACTTTCAAACATTTTTTATTGTTTTGTTTTTTTTCGAAAGATTGAAGAAATAGCTATCTAAACTATTTGGGACACGTTTTGCTAATAACAATGGGTAATTAGTTATATGGATGAATAAAAACAGCTGATTGGCCAAAATGTCTAATTTTGTCCCTCTAACTCAGAAAGTTCTCGACCGATCTTGTTGAAAAATTATGCCTGAATTGCTATCCAATAGCACTAACCTTGGTGCAAATCTCATCCCGATCGGAAGACATCGATTTCAAAACTTGGTTCAGTTGACATGAAATCGCCAATAAAAATTAAATGGTCCATGTATGTAATGGCATCACGTGAAAACGGCTGGAGCGATTTGGCAGATTTTTTTTTTATTCGATTCGAAATTTTCAGGAAATGAATTCGGAGATTAAATTTTTTTATATTACCTCCTATTCACTTCTCATTTTTCTTAATAAGATACATTTTTTGGAGAAACTTGAAGAACTAACATTAGTAAATAGCTACCGGACGAAGCCGGGGCGGTCAACTAGTTAAAAATAAAATATAGAACAGAAAAAGTGTGAGTGTTATATTCGGCTGTACGGAATCTTGTACACCCACCATCCATATGTGGGTATTATTTTATTTATTGACAATAAAACATTTTTTCTGATATAGGGGTTAGGGTCAATTATGTACCGATCCTTACATAAGATTATAAAAAGATTTACGTTCATATAAAACGTGTTTATGTCCAATTACATTACGATATTAATTATTATATGACAATTACGAATGTTCAATTCATGATTTGTAAAATCATGTACCGTTATTGCCCATTTTCAATATCAAATAAACCTTATTAACAGAGATTATTAGTGAAAAAAAATCAGCTAGCTCCTTTCGGTTGGGACCTATCGCACTTTAAAAAGACAAGACAGACGGATGCACATAGCTATATCATCTAGGAATCTGACGAGGGCCCAGAATATACATATCTACTTTTTAGTTTAACGACGGAACGACAAAATCAATATACCCTGCATCTTTTTTGATGGTGGGTATAAAAATTACAACGAAAACATTAAAATTATATTAAGAAAAAGAAAATATGCAACCTAAATATGCAGTTATGAGTGAAATATGTAAAAGTATGAACTAACAAATCAATGCCAAAATTCTTAAAATTTTCTGAAACGGATAAATAACTAACTCATATGTTTATACGACGCATAGCAAAAAATATGAAATTGCTTATTTTTGATGCCCTGGTCATGACCAATGATTCCTCCAACCATCAAAATAATTTTGTTTGACATTATACTCTAACATCTGACCATCGATTTGTAGTTTATTTTTATAAAATGAGATGTTTAGTTTAAGGTAAATAAAGTAATTTTAAAAATATATTAATATGTAGTCTTCTGTAAAACAATTTTTACTAGCAGTTTATAAATGCTATGGTTTAAGATTCATTGTTTTTCTGACACTGAGTGTCCAAAATAGTAATACCAGCTGCCTGACAAATTCGACACCACCTTTTTTAGTCAGGGACAAAGTTATTAGCTATACATATGTAAGCTAAAATAATTTACACATACTATACAAAATTTGACAGCTGTCACAAAACATTGATATTTGATAAGATCAACAAATACTTAAAGTAAAATCTTCGTGTTTATGTATCATCAAGTGTTAATGTTTTCTTTCAAATTTTACAAATGCCGAGAGAGTGTAAGGTAAACATTTTTTGTCGTTTTGTTCTCCCACTAAGAATTTGTCAAAATTTCTTATTTTAAATTGTTTTTTTTCTTTTTTGTTTTGTTTAATTTAGGCCCACCACTGTTTCATTTGTTTATTTTATATGTTTTTTTATTTTTGTTTTAAAGATTTCTGCGTTTTATGTTTGAGGAAGTCGCCTTTAAGTAGGAACAAAAAAATCGAATGTCTATAAGGTGCCCCTAAAAAAGTTGTGTCCAATTTAAATTAAAGTTTAATTCATTTAATAATAAAGTTTTTTTAAAAATTTTGTCTTAGTGAGCTGGATAAAAAGAATCTTATTACTCGTTAGGAACAAATGTGAGCAAAATTCAAATAATTTCAATATAAAGCTTTTTGGCCTTTGCTCTTGCTGGCTCTTGAACAATAATTTGGAGATAAATAATTTTAGTTGAGACTTGGTTAAGAATTTCTTTCTCCCCATACAAACTGTTGGGCTACCCTATTGTTCATATATGTATGTATAAACACACACAAAATCAAAGAGAGAAGAATAATATTTTATTTCGTTACGTTTCTTTATTTTTATTATGAAAATTTTCTTTGTCATGTGCAAAAGTCTAAAGAAAATTGTTCGGTATTCTCAAAACATGATTATTTGACTGTTTTTTTTTTCTTTTTTGGTTGTGCTTTTGCTGTTTTGTTGTTCATAATTTCAGTCAGTATGTGCTTAATAAAAACAAACGAAACGAAATAAAACGTGTGTTTATTTTGAAAAAATACCTATAATACAGGGTGTTTATTTGAAAGGTAGTCAAATTTACTAAACTGACCCTTAATTTTTCCTAATATTTTAAAAAGTTTATATATTTAATCTGGTGATCTAAAGAAAATAAAGTAGAAATCATTGCCAAAATAGTTATTTCAAAAATAACCGTTGTCTGCTAGATTTTTAAAACTTTTCACATTTCCTTCGAAGTATTAATATGATATGAAAGGTGTTTGAAATTAGTATTCAGCTGTATATAATACAGGTTCAAACATGTTCGAGATTTCCCCAAAAACATACTTTTATAAATTTTATACAAATTATAGTTTTGATCTAAAATTTATTTTTACGTGTTAATCCCTATTAAATTTAATTGAAACGAGTATTTTCTATTTTATTATAAATGTATCCACTATTTTGCCACCTGGATGGTTGGTGAATTGGATTTTTCCAACCATCTATGTAGTTTTTTGAATATATGTTGGGCTCTTCCAAAACTTAAAAATTAATGGTGATTAGAAATTCATATTCGTTATATCGTTAGATAGCTTTTGAAGATTTAAATTCTAAAAGATGTTTATGTGCCAGTGATGCCAAATTTTTTATGGCCGTTTTTTCGTATTTGTATTAACCGAAACATACACAGAGAATACAGATTCGTGGTAGCAATTGAATTTGTTGCCAATCGAATGATTCTACCTTAAGGTATGGTCACACATGACAAATATTTACTCAAAAAATCGTAATTACTTTCTATACCTTCACCTTCGTGAGAAGAAAGAAAAGAAAGAAAAAAAAGAAACAATTTTTTTTGTTTAAATATTTACCATGAGGCTTAAGTGAAAATATTTTTGAGAATTTTGGCTTTAACATTTTAGAAGAGATTAACAAAGTTCGGTTTCTTCAACTGAAATTCTTCATTATCAACTGATTTTCTGTTGCTAGAACTGAAAAATGATTGTGTGTAACCAGAACATTCTTGCCAGTCGAGCGTTTCGATTGCACACATACAAGGTGGCGCAAAAGTAATCCTCCTATCAGAAAATGCTATAATTTTGCGATTGGCCCCTAATGTCAGTTCTGTTTTGACATTTGTGTAGTAAACACATGCGAAATACACGTTAATAAACAATGTTACGCTACACTGCTCCAGAATGCGGAATATTGCTGACTATTTATTTGACCAATAATCGGTCGGTGACTTTGGCACAACGTGAATTTCGTCGCAGATTACCTGGCCGTCCAACGCCTACTGGTGAAACACTGCGACGTTTAGCCGCTCGCCTCGAAGAGACTGGCACAACACGAGATGCTGCCAGGCGTGGCAGACCCCGGAGTAGCCGTTCTGCAGAGAATATTGCTGCTGTAGCCGAGAATGTCATGGAAGCGTCGTCGACATCGACCAGACGACGTGCCACGCAAATGGGTATCAGTCGACGGTCTTTACAGCGAATTTTGGTACAAGATTTGAAGATGTTTCCGTACAAAGTCCAGACGGTGCATCAGCTGTTAGCTGCTGACCGCCAATCGCGTCTAACATACGCTCAAGCCATCCTTAATCACCACCAAGAGGGAGATGATTTTTCATCAAAAATAATCATGAGTGAGCAAAATAAGCAAAATTTACGCTTCTGGGACACTGAAAATACGCGTGTAACCCACGAAGAGCCATTACACCCGCTCAAAGTCACTGTATGGTGTGCTGTTTTCGCTGGAGGAGTCATCGGACCTTTTTTCTTCGAAGACGTCGCGGGCCAAACGGTTACTGTGAATGGTGAGCGCTACAGGGCAATGATCAACGAGTTCTTTTTGCCGCAACTTGATGAATTGGGATTGGAAAACATGTGGTTCCAACAGGACGGTGCAACGGCACACACTGCACGTGCCACAACCGATATGCTGAAGGATGCATTTCCCGGGCGCCTAATCTCCCGTTTTGGCGATTTGCACTGGCCAGCAAGATCGTCTGATTTGACCGCTCCAGACTTCTTTTTGTGGGGCTTTTTGAAGTCGCGGGTTTATGTCAACAAACCTCAGACTCTTGCAGCTCTTAAAGACAATATCCGTCAAGAATGTGAGGACCTATCGCCGGAAGTTTTGGCCAAAGTGATGGAAAATGCCATAAAAAGGGCTCAAATGACAATCAACTGTGGCGGCGGCCATTTACATGACATCATATTCTCGACTTTATGTAAAAAAATTAAAAGACCAAATAAAAATAATCCACAAGAAGAATCAAAGTTTTTCATTTTTTTTTTAATTACAGCCAAAAAACATGGGAAGTTTACTTTTGCGCCACCTTGTATAATTTTTCGGTTGCTATTTTCTCTGTGTACCACTTTGTCTTAGTAGTTAATAAAATCAAACAAACAATACTGCGACTGTTTGGTCATTGAAAAGCAACGCTGTCACCGGCTTTTTATTGAGCAAAGTACAACAAAGTGTAATTCGTAAATTACAAATACCCCAGCCTTACACATTAACTGGCTATTCGCCATGCGGTAATGATGCTTAAACACTTTGGCAAAGCAATTTTTAAACTAATAGTGAGGAAAATTGCAGTCTTCCAGATATAAACCTCGATTTACGATAATTTTTATTCAAGAATTGTTCGGTTTTGTATATTTTAAATTTTTCTTCGGGTTGTTTTAAATGTGTTTGTCTGAAATTGTTGAATATTTTATCAATATTTGACAAAATAATCATACACAAAATTAAGTTTTTTTTTTTTTTAAAACTAACACAAACTGCGGAGCGTTTTGCTTGTCTGCAGATACCCCCAGAGTCTCTGGCGGGAAACGAACCCGCAACTTCCAGATTGATAGTCCAGCACACTATCTATCGGGGCACGTATTCAAAGACGATTAATATTTCCTTTATTTGAAATATTTTCGAATAGAAATGTAAAGCCAAATGTCATTCATTCTGAAGTGTGTATTATTGAAATCGAACTTGTTAATACATTATAACATACCTTTCAATAAAAACTAAAAATCCCTTATATAAAATTGTGTTAAATATCAATATGTCAATATGTGACATCTGGTAATTAAAAACATTTTTCAAAACTTCTAATGATGTCAATGATTCCAACATCGTACAGACGTTGTCTTGTAAAAATTTGTGATCAATGCTAAAATTGGTGAAAGGGAATTTCATTACCTTCTGATATAGAATATTCCTATCTTTATGCGTTCACCATTTGCTATACTCTCAGTCACCCAATTATTAAACACCCTGTATTACCTACACACAATATTAACCCAAAAATTTTGTATTTATTTATTTATTTATTTTTTTGTATATCGGAAGAAAATTTATACTTTTTTGCCAAATATTTATTTTTTATATCTCAGTTTATAGTTAACATTCGACATGTAGAAAGAAGTTGTTTCCCCAGTCTGTTTATAGTGATTTGTTCGTCGTATGCGGCTTATTTCAGAGTGTTAAACATCTTAATTTTAGTGAAAATTGATAAAAAAAGGAATTTATAACGAAATTAGTGTCTTTCAAAACTAAACAGTTTATATAAACTCATAAAGGTGAGTTAATAAATGAATTGTTATTAATGTTCACAACAAAATAAAACTATCAATTGTGTTGTTTAACACAATTACATGTGGCGATAATTATGTACAAGATTTTTTTCTTTTTAATAAAAGTGTGTAAGATTTTAAGTGTTTTATTTTTTAGTTTAACAAAATATTTGTGGATTTAAGTGCAAATGTACATAGTTGGTGTTTATTTTTAGTTATTAGAACTAAAAATATGTTTTGTGTTTATGAGAAATATTTTTGGGCTTGTTATTTTTCTGCTAACGAAATATATATATATCTAGCCTGTTAGCAAACTTGAACTATTTTTTTGAGACATAACTTGGTAATTTATAAAGATTTTAAAGAAAGAACTTAATAATTAATATAGATTTGTTTGCTGGAAATAAACCAAAAACTATTCATATAAAACAAGGTCATTTTGAAAACATTAATAACTAAAATAAAGATCTGTTTTATCCAAAAAATGTTTTCTCTATTGTGCCAAAATAATGTGGGAGAGTGATGATATATTTACTGATTATCTTTTGTATGGAAAAATTAAATTGATTTGTTTAAAGTATTTTAAATACTATTCTTAATTGTTTTGCTTTAACATTTGTTTTAAAACAATTTATTAATTTTATAGCTGCAGTTTCAAAGTCACTTGGAAAATCATTCGAGTAAATTCAATTAGTTTAGGAATTTTTGTATTCAAAATTAATTAGTTAATTTATTTTTCTGTTTTTGCAGAAACAAACTAGTTTATTCACTTACAAAACATGTTTAAATTTTCGAAAAATATTGAACAGAATTTTAGCAGTATTTGTAGTAGCAGTATGTAACTTACTTACTAACATTTAAAACAACTAACATTTACTAAATTTAAAATACAATATTTTATTATTTAAAGCACAGACAGGTAAGACAGCGAAATAACTTTATTTCTAATCTGGTTTATAAGAAGTGCCATAAAAAGTTATAAGAAACTGTTGTATGGTGTTAACGAATTTAAAGTACCCTGCATATGTTTTAAATTTTCTGTTGTATTTTTTTATTAAGCTTTCAAGTTTAAACATATCATTAACCAAACTTTAAAACGAATAATTTGTTTAGGGTAATTATGACCCAATAACCTCAGAACAGCCATCAGAAACATACAAAAAGGTGAACAGTGCCTCAGGGCATTGTTGCTGGTTTAGGTGTAAAAAACAATAAGATGTAAACATTAATTATGATACGATTTTATTGAAAAACTAATGAAAAATATACAAAAATTAAGAAAATAAAAGTAAAAACTATTTTTGGCATTTTAGAAGCATAAATGAAGATTGCATTTTGAGCAAACAGACTGTGTTTCCGAATTTTTTCATAGTTTGCACCATCTTTTTTGCCTAACCAGATTGGAAAGTGATCGATATTGTCATAACGGACGTCATTAACTGAATGTTTTGCTTTTTCGCCAACTTTTGAACTTCCTTTCTATGGTTCTTTTTGTGGAGTACCAACTGATCATGAGTCAAGGCGGATAATTTAATCCGTCTGCTGTCTCTATCTGCCACTCCTATCATTTGTTTTTAAATAACAAATAATACAACAAAAAAGTAACCCGAACAGTGCCCTGAGGCACTCCTTAGTTTATACGTTCTCAACATACTTTTTGTTAATTGTTTAACATTTACAGATTCATAGCTTTAAAAACAAATATTTCGAATAGATCGTGCGATTAAAAGTTAGTAAAACTTTGATTAAAAAAAAAAATCACACACAAAATTTCACGTGCTAAAATTATGACATCACTCACAAAACAGCTGACAGAACAAAAACTAAAAGTCAGAATGCATTTCGACCTTCGAGAGAAATGTTAACAAATCTGTAACTAAAGTCAAAGTTAAATTTAAAATGAAAATTATAATTACTTTTTGAGATAATTAATGTTTAGTAATGCATGCCTTGAGGCACTATTGCGGTTTAACCCTCTAACCCTCTAAAACGTTAGATATTTGAAATATTTTTAGGATAAAATCACACCATACGAAAAATAGCATTGTGTTCAAACTGTGGCATTGGGGTACTAAGGACTGAGATCGAACAGTTCTTAACACACGTTTTTCATTAAAACTTTTAACCCAAGTATTATTATTTTTTTTTTTTATAAATTTACCTTTGTAAAGCATGTCAGTTATTATGTTTAATGTCAATTATATTCATTTGTTGTTAATCTGACCAGAAAAAATGCGTCCTACAAAAAGTTGGCCAAACAATCAAAGGTCTGCCGTCAAACTGTTTCCAATGTTATTCAACAGTACCGGAAGAACTTGTCCGTTGATAGAAAACCTGGTTCAGGTTGAAGGAATGGTTCACATGATGTTTATTAAGCCAAAAAAATAGAAAGCACTTTCAAAACTGTAAGTTAAGTGGTTTCATTTTTATTAACATATATGTATGTTAAGAATTTTTCGATCTCTGTCCTTATATAAGGTCTCACAGTTCAGTTCCCGATACCTTTCCAAGTACGCGCCAGCTGCGACAATAGCACTGTGGTAATCAATAATTTCAATAAGTATTTTATTTTTGTATGAATAAATTAATTAAGAATTTCAAATTCCATTCCAACTTTCAAAATTAAAGTCAGGCTCTTTAGTTTTAAATGCTTTTACAAAATATTTTTTTTTTTATTGTTTTCAAAAAATCTCTTAATTAATATTAAATTTCGCATCTAGTTATGATAGTCTTAATTAAAAAAAAAAAACGGTTCGAAAATGCTCCAATTTTCCTCAGCACTATGTGTGTAAGGCAATGATTTGAAAGAATTTATTCATAACTAAATTTTTAAAATTTATTTTGATATTTGCAACATTCTATTAAGTCATTCATTATGAATTAGTTCATTGTCTGAATTCCTTAGAGCTTCAAACGTGTTGAATTCATTTCTTTATGAATTTATTTCTTTTTTAATCAATCAAATTGTTTTTAATTTGAAGCTCGGTTCCAAGCCTCATCTGATGGAAAATACAAGAGAAGTTTTATACCCTTCACCATGAGTGGCAAGGGTATATATTAGGGTATTCAATCGAATAACCGTTAATCGGTTAACCGATTAATTTTAGTCGGTTAACTGTTCGAATAATTTAAAATTGTCGATTTTCAAATAACAAATAAACCGATTAATTTGTTTCAATTAACCGATTAACCGAAATTTCTTTTTTTTTGTACTTTATATAGAAATATGCTTTTAAACACACAATAGCCTTTTGAAATATATCTCAAAAACTGAAAGGAATTTGTAAATGTCCTTTTTTCTAGAATGTTCCATGATGAACTTTATCCTAATAAGTCGGAGGAAGACTGAAGACATTACTGAAACGAGTGTTTTATCAGGACTCCAATGGTATAATGGAGGATTTTGTATGCTTAAAAAAACAGAATAAAGAACTGAGAAATCAGTGAGAGAGTTTTTTCCAAATCAAGTTTTAATAAAACTAAAAAAATCGTTTAAAAGGAAACCTTTTAAATTGTATTCTTTTCTTAAAAGATATTTCAGAAAATCTCACTAAAGTCCTAAAAAAAAACTCACATGTGTATATAAAAAGGACTCAAATATCATATTTTTTTTGTAATTATTTATTTTTTTGTTGAAATGCTTAAATAAGTTCACAAAATTCATGGTTTATTTTCAATTTAAAATTAATTTAGAAATTATTCGGTTAATCGAATAATTTAAAATTAACCGATTATTAACCGATTAAATCTAAACCCCGATTAATTATTTGCTCGATTAACCGATTAAACCAGGAACCCGGTTAATTGAATACCCTAGTATATATAAGTTTGTCATTCTGTTTGTAATTTCCACATTTTTCATTTGCGACCCCACAAAGTATATATATATTCTGGATCGTTATAGATAGGAAAGTCGATATAGCCATGTCCGTCTGTATGTTGAAATCGACTTTCCGTAGCCCCCAAATAACTTACGAACATTATTGATACATCAATATATCGGGAATTCTTCCGGCTCGGTCGCTATTAAAAATCGAGAAAATCGCTGAGATACAAGGAAAAAACCGGGACAACCTCGATTTTTGGCCTATTTATGATCTATATCTGGATACTAAGTCATTAATATTTTTTTTATAAGCGCATAATGCCATAATGAATTAGGTCAATAACTATTATGATCTTGTCGTACAAGCGATTAGAACTTCAAGGATTTCAGGAAAAAAAGCAGTTTTCGGCTATAATTGTGTTAAATATAAAACTATTTTATACTGAAGATTTAACTGAATTTGGTAAACCTTAACTCTTTCATCAGCAGGGTCAAAGTTTTAAGTACATATTTAAAATTTTAGAGTAGTCGTTGCAGAGGTGACAAAATTTTTAGGCCCTTGTTTAAAGATCGTTAGTGCTCTTTTTTCGCGAGTGTAAAGCAAAGTTTGTTTTAAATAAGAATGTATTGGTTTAAAAATGTTAATGAATATAGGTATATTGGTATTTTTCCTTCATGAAGGCTAGCGAGTTACTGAATAAAAGAACCAAACACAGACCCGGGCCATAAATAATAATCAAACGCCAAAAAATATCTGGGCTAAAAGTTCATAATAAACACACATTATGAACTTTTAGCCCAGATATTTTTCGGCGTTTGATTATTATTTATGGCTCGGGGCTGTGTTTGGTTCTTATTGGTATACAGGTATTCTCCTAGAAAATAATATCTAAGAGTTTTACTCATTAGCATATTGGTCTCAAACAGAGGATGGCCGATAGTTGGATCATTCTAAATGATTCCACCTCACACTGGGCGACTATAATACAATAATTAGTACAATATTTGAGTGACATAATCGCCACATGGCTTTCGTAAAAAATAAAGGTATTCCCTTGAATATTTCTTGCGACTCAAACGTATGGTTGGACATTGTAATGTTATGTTTGTATCACAAAGAATACTAGCTGCTGCTAGAGTTTTCGGAAACAGTAGCATGTGTTGAGTTAGTGCTCTCATATGTCGCACCTTTCATTATAACGTCTATCTTTTATTAACATTATTTGTCCTATTACACTGTGTGACATACAAAATCAGCGGTGGTTCTGCCTACTGGTTTGATTTTCCAGGATCCCACTCAATGAGAACCAAAAATACCACTTTTCTTAATTGACTATGTTGTAGCCGGCGTTGAGCTTAACATCTTTGCTGAACATAACTTTGGGATATTCGGACATTTAAAAGCCACAAAGAATTAACATTTTTCCTATACGATACTTACATAACTTTAAATCGATATATCTCGATTCCTACATCTGGCCCAGCGACTACGTATATTTTTTTTACCGATATAACTTTTTCCGGTGGATTGAACCCCCGCCGATCACTGACTCCTATCATTTGTCACATAGTGTTATTAGGAAACAATAATGGAAATCTGGAAACTACGGGTACACAGAAAAGGAACGCGCCTTTCTATAGAACAAACGATTTTAATGAAATGGCCTCTAAATATGAACTTAGCTTCATTTTGTGGCAGTGAAATCATGATTTTTTTTCATCTTCATAAGTTACATATAAAACGCCAATCAGTATGTCACCTACTGTATAAACAAATTAGTATAACCTTCAGCCTTTTAGTAGAGGGTACTAAAATCTAGTTTATTTGTTTGTCCGTCCATCCAACCGTCCGTCTATACGATCGCTCGTTATAGTAATAGTTGTAAAATAATCTAATGTATTAACCAATCTATTTGTTATTTTGTTGTTGGTTGCCTTTGCTGCTGCTGCTACTAATGTTGTTGATTATTAGCGTCACGACATTTTAACATTGCAACATAAATTAGAGTTGCTTCAAGAGTATGTGCATGTACGTGAGTGAGTGTTTGTGAACATTGTCATACCTTTTGCAAGTTGTATGGATGGATGAATGTTTCTTTGGTTGTTGGTTGGTTGGTTGGTTCATTGGATCGGTTAGTTTTTTTTCGGTTTGGTTTTGATTTTAGTTTTATTCTCTAATACTCGTCGTACATTATGACCCAGAAATCACGTTCAACTAGCATGATATTGATTACAATTTATGACATTATTTTTTTTTTTTTCTGCAATGCAGAGTAAAGAATTTTTTCTTAGTTTTGTTTTAAACAATAGAAACTTTACACGATTGTTTTAATTTTTTTTTTTTGAGTGTGTGTGTTGTTGCTGCTGTTTATTTTATATAATAATTTATTTGGAATAAAGGCAATTTGAGTGTGTATGAGGACAAGCCAAACAGCCAGTCAAGTCAGCTTAGAATAAATCAGTCAAATATTATTTACGTTTATTTGACGGCAGAATTTATTGAAATTCTAGCTGCTGATGTATTTTGTAATTAAGTAAAGCAGATTCAATTGAGGTGAATAAAAAAAAAAAATAATCAAGAAGATGTGGAAAGAGTCATGAAAAAACATCTGGGTCGATTTTGTTAATTGTTGTAGTTTTTTAAGTACACTGAGTTAATTTATTAAAGAAAATTAATACACATGTTACAATATATATTTTTTAATAGATTTTCTAGTTTTTCATCAAAGCATTTAATGTTATAATTAAGTTAAATTTTCTTAATATTTAGACTTCTACATTTCTGAAAGTATTATTAATACTTTTTTCCACAATTTTCGTATGGAACTTTGGGATTTTGTTAAAAAATTTTGCTAATTTATTGGTAATTTTCTTGAGCAATGAAAACGAACAACTTCATACTAAAACTAGACTTCTTTAGATTTAAAATTACACTTGAAAATGTGGAATATATTTCTGGTTTGGACAAAGCAAAATTTTAAAATAAGGACTGAGATTGAAAAATTTTTAACATACATATGTATAAGTTAATAAAAATTAAACCACTAAACTTACAGTTTTGAATATTTTTTTATTTTATTGAAATTACTGTTACAATTTACAAAAAAAAAAAAATATTTTTATAGTTCTAATTACTTATGATGAAATTTTGAACCTTTTTCAAAAACCCTTCCATTATGGTTTTTATAGTGCTTTATGTCACTTTGTTCGAACAGGTTGTCCATCTCGGTTTAAAATCGACCACACTTTTGGACACCTTTTTTGTGCTCTTCAATTCTCTTTAAACAAGAGCCCATTATCTCTCCACAGGACTCAGGTCCAGGCAGTTTGGTGGAATTGCCTCTCTTGGTACAAATACCACATTATTGTTCTTGTACCACTCAAGACCTTTCTCACCATAGTGACAGATGCCAAATCAGGCCAAAAATAAGTGGACACATTAGAAAGTCTTATGAATGGAAGCATCCTTTTTTGTAAACATTCCTTGATGTAAATTTCGGTATTTATAGAGCCCTTTGTAACAAATGTTTGGCTTTTTTGCCGCAACCGCATATTGCTTGCCATACCAAGAACCTTTTGGGAAATTTTGTCTGCTTTTGGGTTTTAAACTTTGCTTCAACATTCCCTCGAGCATATGCAACAGAACAAAATTGACCCAGAAGCTGCGAACAATTTTCCATACGTACATTTCGTCATCCATTATGCAGCAGGTATATTTTTTGTATAAAATTTGACTTCAATTTCCGTGCTCTGTCTTTGGCCTCTAAATTTTTAGCAGAGTTCCTGTCAGGAACTTTTTGAGCCTTGAATGTTTTTAAACCTTCATTGGCTTTAAGTTTTCGTACCAAATAGTCCGAGAACTGACCTAACCGGGCCGCTTTCCTACCGGACGTGTTGAGAGCTCTTTTGAAAATGATTTCTATTTATTGGCTTTAGAAACATCATGTGGACGATTCCTTCTACCTGAACCAGGTTTTATATCAACGGAGAAGTTCTCCCGGTACTGTTTAATAACACTGGAAAAAGTTTGATAGCCGACCTTTGATTGTTTGGCCAACTTTTTGTAGGACCAAGTTGGGTTTTGTTGTAAATATTAAATAATTTTAGTACGCACTTTTTTCTAGTCACTCATTTTAATCAGATTAACAACAGATGAACATAATTGACATTAAACATAATAACTGGCATGCTTTGCAAAAGTAACTTGACAAAAAAAAAAAAAAGAAAAAAAAATCAAATAATACTTGGGTTAATGAAAAACGTATGTTAAGAATTTTACTACTCAGTTCTTACACTCTAAAATATCGAATACCCAAGCGTATGATTAATATTAATTAACATCACTTTTAAGTAAAACTGTTCATACTTTCAAACCAAATTGGAAAGTTTGAAAACTTTGAAAGGCTTTTATTAACAAAGACTTGTAAGGTTATTATGAAATACTCAAGACTTTTTAAATATCCCCAAATCTAAGTTGCAAGCCTTGAAGTGAACAATATTAACTCTCAACATTTTGGCTTCAAAAATATCCAGTTAGCCACTTAAGCTTGATTTTTAATTTATTTAGAAATTTTCAGTGAATTTGATTGAATTTGGATTTCATCAAAAGTAAATATATTTGGATATTGATGTGAAATGAATGTCAAGTTACCTTTAGATAAATTTATGTACTAGGTATGATACACGGTAGATATCTATTTCTTAAAAATTAGGGGCATTTAATTTGAATACAATTTCCAGTTTTTACCAAGGTTTTAAAATACTCTCTATAATTTCAATTATCCAAGCGTATGATCACTATTAATTAACATTAGTTTTAAGTAAAACTGTTCAAATTTTTTTTTACAACAGAGACTTGTACAATTCTTTTTTAATACTGTTTAAATCTCATCTAATTAAAGTTCCAAGCCTTGAAATTAAAAAAAAAAAAGAAAATTATTAACAAAATAGTGATCACATTTTATATTGCCATATTGCCATCAAAGAAACAAGTGTGCCACTTCAGCTTGATTTTTTTGAGAATATTGAAAATTAGTTAGTAAAATGTTTTGGAAATTTGAAGGATTTTAAGTAATTTTCTGGGAATACATTTTTTTTTATATTCTTTTTGGGGAATTTGGTTTTTTATATACTTATTGTGAAGTTCTATCTGGATACTTAACACTCATTATTTGTCCTTAATTTGGAATTTAATTTTTTAAATGAAAGTTTATTAATTATTATATTTTTCATCCGTTAGAACCACAGATTCGAACGAATTAATTTTTCAAAATCAAATTAAATAAGGACTGAGATCGAAAAATGTTTAACACACCTATATGTTAACAAAAATGAAACCACTAAACTTACAGTTTTGAATCTTTTTTTATTTGATTGAAATTATTGTTACAATTTACAAAATAAATTATTTTTATAGTTCTAATCACTAATGATGAAATTTTGAACCTTTTTCGAAAACCCTTCCATTATGGTTTTTATAGGGCTTTATGTCACTTCGATCGAACAGGTTCCGTTTAAAATCTACCACACTTTTGGTCACCTTTTTTGTGCTCTTCAATTCTCTTTTAACAAGAGCAAAATATCTATCCACTGGAATCAGCTCCAGGCAGTTTGAAGGAATTTTCGTAGCAAATAGCCCGAGTACTTAGCTAACGGGTCTGCTTTCCTACCGGATGTGTTGGGAGCTCTTTTGAAAATGCTTCCTATTTATTATCTTTAAAAACATCGTGTGGACCATCCCTTCTACCTGAACCAGGTTTTCTATTAACGTTCTCCCGGTGCTGTTTAATAACATTGAAAACAGTATTATAGCAGCCAAGTTTTTGTAGGACAAAGTTGGGTTTTGTTGAAAATATTTAATAATTTTAGTACGCACTTCCTTCTGGTCACTAATTTTAATCAGATTAACAACAAATGAACATAATTGACATTAAACATAATAACTGACATGCTTTACAAAGGTAACTTGATCAAAAAAAATCAAATAATACTTGGGTTTAAAGTTTTAATGAAAAACGTGTGATAAGAATTCTACGATCTCAGTCCTTATAGCACTTTTTTTGTTTTAAAAAAATTATGAAACGCAGAAATTGTTCAAGTTTATTACTCCATCGTAAAGCCACATATAATAGCAACAAAACGAGATATCGATCATCAAAATCGATCGATTCTTTTAGAATTTATTCACAATTAAGTGAATTCACTCATTTTCACAAAATTTTAGTTTTTCGTTTGATATACGTAAAATTCGATTGACTGAATTTTAAAAACATTTTCCCCATGCTATGTGCAAAGTTTCACATATATTCTGCGATTCAATCGGCTCAGTAGTTTCGGAGTTATAATAAATTGAAGCAAAAAAAAATATTATTTACGTGAAAATAGCAAAATATTTTTATTTTAAAAAAATCATCAAAAATCGAAAACGGCGGAAATAGAAATAGAATTAGATATCGATCATAAAAATGGATTAATTTTTTTTCGAATTATTCACAATTAAGTTTATGTAAATCTCAACTTTACTAAGTTTATTTTAATAAATAATCTTTCCATAGAATTGAAAAGTGGTTAGTCCACCTTTTTTTGCTGTTGACCTGTGTAATTAATTTTTTATAGATTGATTTTCTTATTGAATTATTTAAGTTTTCTGTAATTCACATTCATTACAAATTAGCATCAAAAATGATGGGGGGTATCTTGATTTTGTCATTCCGTTTGTAACACATCAAAATATGTCCCCCAGAAATACTGTCTCAGCAGTCTGAAATATGTTGATTATGCGAAAATCCTGATAGAATTTTGCACAAAATAATTCTAAGTACTCTGAAATTATACTGCAAAGTATATCGGGCAACATTTGTCCTTTGTCCATAATTGACCCTACCCCCCATAAGAATATTTTATTTTCAATAAATAATAAGTCAAGATTCGGCACAGCCATATATAACACTCTTACTTGTTTTCAATTAATTTTGGAAATGTTTAAAAACAACACAAATTAAATTGTAAAATATTTTTTAGATTTTTCTTATAATTTCTTATAATTTCAAAATCACAACTCAATTTCTTAATATATTAAAAAAAAAAAAAAAACATTGTAACTATTAAATTACTTGTAAATCTCTTCTCAAATGATTTTTATAACATGCATTTTATCTTTGATTTTTTCAGAATAATGTCAATCAGTGATTTGCCACCGTTACCAAAAAGTCTCAGCGGTATAAATAAAATGTTGGCCTCCGATTCGGGTCTGGTCAGTGACGTGGATACCGATATCAAAAATACTAAAAATAATGAATTAATAAAACAATATGAAAACCAAAAGGAAAATAATAATAATTTAAATATAAATAATAATAATAACAGCAACATTAATAACAATAATGCACTTAAAGATGCAGGTGATAAATTTAACAATGCGTGTCTCACAACAACAACAACGACCGCAACATCGACGACAACAGCAACCACATCCACTGCAACAGCGGCTTTAACGACACCATTAAAAGAAATAAATGGCAATGAAACAATATCGGAAATACCGCCAGCGATACCGGGTAGTAAATTGGATACACAAATAGCAACATTACGTAAAGAAATGGTAAGTAAAAGCGGCATAATTTTAAGGATTTCAACAAATATTTTATATATTTAAATATTTATTAGGTTTTGATTAAATTAATTAAATTTTTTAAGTATTTTTTGTTAAAGAAAATTAGTAAAAAAATTTCTTAAATTCATTATTTTTTATGGTTGAACTTTAACTTTTTTATGTTTCCTATTTTATTTTTCTAAATTTTATTTATGATTTTGACATTTTGAATTTCGTGGGTTTAATCTTGTTGTTGCGGATTAAACAAATTATCAACGGTATTGTGTGGTTTTGATTTTTGCATGGAAATTTACTTAAATGTTTGGTAGTACCCTACATTAGGCGGCATAAGTAGCCAACAAACACAATGTAAAATGCTTAAAAAGTACCAAGAAGCAATTAAGGAACTTTTTTTTATTTATTTCATTATATATGAGAAAAAATTTGAAAATCTTAAATTAAGAGAAAAATGCTCACTTAATGATTTTGTAATCAATTTAGCGTTTAAATGTTGTCCAAAAAATTACTAAAAGTACTAACCTAGTAGACTGACTTTTAGGAGTCAATTAGCATTTTCCTACTTATGTACCAACTAGGGTATTCAATCGAATAACCGATTAATTTTGGTCCGCTAACTGTTCGAATAATTTAAAATTGACGATTTTCAAATAACAAATAAACCGATTAATTTGGGTCAATTAACCGATTAATCGAAATTTCTTTTTTTTTTGTGTACTTTATATAGAAATATGGTTTTAAACACACACATTTTATTTCTTAACTTATGAACATTCCCTTCTAGCAATAGTTTTTTGAAGTATAGCTGAAACTAAGGAATTTGTCCTAATGAGTCGGAGAAAGTCATGATAGTAGACGAAACTGAAGAGATCACTGAAACGAGTCTTTTATCAGGACTCCAATGGTATAATGGAGGATTTTATATGCTTAAAAAAACTGAATAAAAATATGAGAAATTGGATAGTCTTTCTCATGCCTTACTTTCGATTTCTCCAACATCTACAATCATTGAGAGAGTTTTTTCCAAGTCAAGTTTTAATAAAACTAAAGAAAAATCGTTGAAAAGGAAAATTATATTATTTTCTTAAAAGATATTTCAATAAATCTCACTAAAGTCCTAAAAAAAACTAACATGTGTATATAAAAAGGATCTCCAATGCCATATGTTTTTGTAATTATTTATTTTTTTGTTGAAATGCTTAAATAAGTACACAAAATGCATTTTATTTTCAATTTAAAATTAAAATAGAAATAGAAATTATTCGGTTAATCGAATTATATAAAATTAACCGATTATTAACCGATTAAATCTAAGCCCCGATTAATTATTTGTTCGATTAACCGATTAAATCAGGAACCCGATTAATTGAATACCCTAGTACCAAACCAGCAAAACTGTTGTGAATTTTGGTAAAGGCATACATTACTTTGTAATGAGTGGTGGTTACCCAGCACATCATTTTATTTAGTAGAATAGGTACTTATTTTTGTACAGGTTGGTAATGAAATTTTGCATTTAGCACAGCTTTCTAGTGAGTCTGACTCATAAAGTTCAATCACAGTCGAAGACATTATTTTTTTTTTGTTCATATTAAATCCATTGTTAACTTATAATAAAATAACTAGCATATACAGAAATGAGTAAGCACCAGATTTGCACCACACTGTATATTTGTAACTTATAAAACGTCAATTGATTTTCTCCTGAAATGGACATACACGCGTTAAGATAATGAAACAGATAGCTAAATAAGTAACCAGTGGTAATATTTGTTTAAATTCACTAGTTCAAGGACAGTTATGTTATTTTCATTTAATATCAAACATTTTTGAATTTGAATTTCATTTTTAAATTCAATTTTATGTGAATTTGATAAATGATTTTTGCAAATTTTTCTTTAAGAAAAAGTACTGGTGTTATTATTCTCAAGTCTAAAAACAATTCTGACTTTAATAATTCAAGACTAATTGAAATATCTATACAAACATTTACGTACTATATTGTTTAATTATTGTTTATTGTATTCTGCGAAAATATTGTACATATCATTTAGTTTTAAATATGTACTGATAAAAATCTATCTCATCATAGGCAAAGTTAGGAAGGAATGGAAAATTAGGATTTTGAATTGGCACTGGACTCTAGCCAAAAAGCACTTTTTAAAGTTTAAAAGTACTAAATGTTTTGTATGCGTGCTAGTTAAAAGGTGAAATGCATTTTTGATTTCAAGTCTGTTTCCAGTCCCTTTGAAAGCTTTTCCTGATGGACGGATCTTTAAATAGAAATCAATGTATAGTTTTATTGTAAACATTTAAGTCAAGAATTGAGATTAATTTATTTCAACTATGACTTGTCAATAGGATAGGAGGATAGAGGGAGTAGTGTTTGTGGACATTTGATTTGAATTTCCCTACATTGAAAGGGACAGGAAGTACGGGTAAAAAACGAATTTTCTCTGTAGTGTGATGTGCGATCCACTGAACAATCGACCACGAATGGATGAGCAACCGCTGATTAACGCGTGTTTCGTAAGAAACTACGGGTATCGGGAACAAGTTCCCTAATTTCATCAGAACACATTGCATTGTAGTATCGATAGAACAGTGAAACACAACCCACGTTGCGACGATGCTCCAGAGAATGAATAGAGCTGGATACCCTACTGTCATCGATAATCACCTTCACCCTCTCCTGTACACGGTCAAGTAACTCCAAAATAGACTTCGAAGCACCGGCCCATACATGAGAGTTGTATTCCATTTTGGGTGGGATATAAGTGGTGTAAATAGTAAGGAGATCAGATTAAGTGAAGTATTTCTTACACCGTCTTAGAAAACCGAGGCACTTGAATGCTTCTTTCGACACTTGAAAAATGTGTTTTGTCCAGCAAACGTCACACTGAATTCTCAGGCCTAGAACATCGAGAGAAACAAATAAAGCGACATGATATGTCGTGCGTTTATTTGTTAACATACAACACTGAGCCTTACGTGCATTAAAATTGACTCTGTTCGCATAACCCCATTCAGAGATTGTCGCAAGATCTTGTATAAAGTGTATCATTCATGTTTTGCCTCATTGCCCCAATCTCCTAAAGACTTGGCCTATAGTTGAATGAATATGAATGGAAAATGTTGCTGTCATCAGCAAAAAAATAGATAGGGTTGGAAGTTCGACTTAAAAGGTCATTTAGAAAAATAAGGAATAGAGTAGGAGAAAGAACGGAGCCCTGAATTAATATTGAACTCATTTGATGAGATCCCATCTGAGAATATGTCGAGGGGATATGTACTGTGGTATTTTTTCATGTCAAAAAGTACTGAAAAATGTACAATATTACTGAATTTCCCATACGTGTTACATATGTCTCAGAACCGATATGAATATGCCACATTGATTGTTATTCTATCGGTATATTTAAATTGAAATTATTTTTATTTAAAGTTCTTTTATAAAATGGTACTTTTTAAAAATGGTCATTTATAGGCCATTTTTTTCACAAACATAGAAAGTACTTTTAGAAAAACTACTACTAAAGCATGCGTGGATCCAGAGGGGATGAACTAGGAATTCCCCCCCCCCCCCCCCGCAAAACCGGAAAGTTTTCATATAAAAATGAAGAAACAAAGAAAAATGTAGAACAAATTTTAATTAACCCCCCCCACCACCAAAAGGTTGACCTGGATCCGCGCCTGTACTGAAGAAAGTACTTTATGAAAAACTACTACTAAAAAAAGTACTTTTTGAAAAACTACTACTATAAAAGTACTCTTTGAAAAACTACTACTAAAAAAGTACTTTTTTTAAAAATACTACTAAAAAAAGTACTTTTTGAAAAACTACTACTATAAAAGTACTTTTTGAAAAACAATTACTAAAAAAAGTACTTTTTAAAAAACATCTGTTATAGAAAGTACTTTTCAAACATAAAATCGCATTCTTTTAAAAAAAATGCTAAAATCGCAGTTCTAATTTCTTGAAAGAAAAAGGTATTTTTGAAATACATCATTAAAAAGTGTCATTTGGAGTTACTTATTTACCAAAATTTATAAAAACCTAACATAGAGCATCTGTCAGTCGTTCCACACCATTCTAGCATATATTTTCTCTATAAATTTGATTTTTTTTTTTGTTTCTTGCCACAAAATCATAGTAAAACTGCTAAAATGTCATTGGTATGGCAGGTTGAAAATACAAAAAAACAAAAGTAAAAGTATTTTAAAATACAAAAATATAAATACAAAAAAAAAAAAAAAAAACAAATAATACAAGTGATCTTTTCTCACTCACTGAACATTTATTTCATGGTGATAAATTCACAAAAGTGAAAAAAAGGTAGAGTGCATGATCTCATCATGCTTTTGTTATTTAATTAGTACTCATAGCGGCAGCAGCAGTTGTAGTAATTTAAGTACGGATCAATGTTGTTGCTATTAATTTTAGCTGGATCATAAGTTTTGTTGAAGTTGTTGTTTATTTTGACTGCTTTTTTTTTGGCCCCAAAAGGTGGTCAAGTGTTAAAGTTTTTGTGTGTTCGCTGTTTGTCCATTTCATAAATTGTATAGGTACCTATATAAGAATAACAGTTTGTAGAGAAGTCATGACTTGTTAAAAGAAAGTTAATAAAATATTTAATTTAACATTTGTTTAATCTTCTAACTAATCTTTTGCTCCAACAGCAACAGCAAGAGCAAATGAGCAACAACAACCAAATATATTAATTATGCAGTTAGTTGTTTTGTAAAACATACTTATAGACAACAAGATACGATACAGAGCTGTAGATACATTTACTGCGGCAGACAGACAGACAGACAAATGTTGCTTATAACAACAGCAACAAAAAACCGTCCTGTATGATCTAAGAAACTAGTTTTTAACCTTTCACTTTTTTTTTTATTTACAAAATGTTTCTAATGAATAAAAACTAAAACATACCTATTAGATCTTAGACTTATAAATAAATATTAAGATTTTTTCGTTTTACCTTGCATTCGTTGTGTTTTTTTTTTTTGTTTCTAATTTGTAATTTAGAAATATCGTAAATATTACGTTAATAAAGAACCTGTTTTAAATTAATACAAACCAACAAACAAACAAACACACCATTTACTACCAAATCTAGAAATGTCAAGAGTGGAAGGTGGTAAATTGTTTGGTTCGCTTCGCTTCAACTATATAGAATGTTGCTTTGAAGTTGTGTTCAAACAAATCATTATTTGCTATTATTATTTGTGTTTTTCCTTTTTTTTTTTAGTTTACAAACATTTTATTTTTATTTTAATGTTTATGTTTCTTTTAAAGGAGCGGTTTTTATTTAAATCACGTATTTTTTGAATTATACAAAAAAAAAAAAAAAAAAAGAACTAATAATAATTCTTATACATACTCGTATTACTGTTGTACTGGCTGTCTTGTGTATTTCTTGAAATGTTTTTTAACCTGTTTCTTAGTTAATTTAATTGTGTTTTTGTTCAAAGTGCGGTATTTAGTATTCTAAACGAAAATTTGCATTTAATAACAAATTTAATTTATCAGTAACAAATATTTATTTTTAATGGTTTTTTAAGAATTTCACAAAAAAATTCCTAGAAAATTGCAAAACTAATTTAAATTTTTACATACACAGAAAAAATTATTGCTTAAATTTGTTCAATTAATTTTTTATTTGGTTTAATTTTGAACTTTAATAATTTTTTTTAATTAATTTAATTATTTTTTTAATTGATAAAAGAATTTTGGTAAACAAACAAATTCTGACGTTTTTATAGAAATTAAAAACGAAAAGAACAAATATTTTCAAAATGTTTGTATCATTTGTAAATGAAATAAAATAATTTTATATAAAATGTGATTAATGTGGATAATTTTGAGACGCGTTAATTCCAAGTGATGGGAAGATTTATTCGTGTTCTTTTACGGATCATATTAAGCTATTCGGTAAGCACGAACATGTTAGATTATAAATATATAAATGTGTGCAATTTGTAAGAGCTTTATTTATATAAATTAGAAGGACAGCGTTATGGATATGCGGAATCTGATGCTTGAAATGCATTTTCTTTAGAGGAAACTTTAAGTAAGTACGATTCTATTCCTTTTTAAAATATCATTATATTAATGTACTTTTTCTTTCATCATCCCTTAGATTTTGTGTTTTGGAATGCATGCTGGAGGTGACGCCGTTACAGTTTTATGAATTTGTTTATTATTAAGTAAATTACGTCTGTTCTATATAATACATTACACACATTACATACATTACATACATTACATACATTACATACATTACATACATTACATACATTACATACATTACATACATTACATACATTACATACATTACATACATTACATACATTACATACATTACATACATTACATACATTACATACATTACATACATTACATACATTACATACATTACATACATTACATACATTACATACATTACATACATTACATACATTACATACATTACATACATTACATACATTACATACATTACATACATTACATACATTACATACATTACATACATTACATACATTACATACATTACATACATTACATACATTACATACATTACATACATTACATACATTACATACATTACATACATTACATACATTACATACATTACATACATTACATACATTACATACATTACATACATTACATACATTACATACATTACATACATTACATACATTACATACATTACATACATTACATACATTACATACATTACATACATTACATACATTACATACATTACATACATTACATACATTACATACATTACATACATTACATACATTACATACATTACATACATTACATACATTACATACATTACATACATTACATACATTACATACATTACATACATTACATACATTACATACATTACATACATTACATACATTACATACATTACATACATTACATACATTACATACATTACATACATTACATACATTACATACATTACATACATTACATACATTACATACATTACATACATTACATACATTACATACATTACATACATTACATACATTACATACATTACATACATTACATACATTACATACATTACATACATTACATACATTACATACATTACATACATTACATACATTACATACATTACATACATTACATACATTACATACATTACATACATTACATACATTACATACATTACATACATTACATACATTACATACATTACATACATTACATACATTACATACATTACATACATTACATACATTACATACATTACATACATTACATACATTACATACATTACATACATTACATACATTACATACATTACATACATTACATACATTACATACATTACATACATTACATACATTACATACATTACATACATTACATACATTACATACATTACATACATTACATACATTACATACATTACATACATTACATACATTACATACATTACATACATTACATACATTACATACATTACATACATTACATACATTACATACATTACATACATTACATACATTACATACATTACATACATTACATACATTACATACATTACATACATTACATACATTACATACATTACATACATTACATACATTACATACATTACATACATTACATACATTACATACATTACATACATTACATACATTACATACATTACATACATTACATACATTACATACATTACATACATTACATACATTACATACATTACATACATTACATACATTACATACATTACATACATTACATACATTACATACATTACATACATTACATACATTACATACATTACATACATTACATACATTACATACATTACATACATTACATACATTACATACATTACATACATTACATACATTACATACATTACATACATTACATACATTACATACATTACATACATTACATACATTACATACATTACATACATTACATACATTACATGTAAATTAATTTTAATAATCTAAATGTATATGTATTTATGTAAAAAAATTATAATATTGAAATAAATCTAAAAAATTGCCAATTAATTTCAGAATTGTTTTAATTAATTATTTAGCTGATTTAGTGCAAAATTTCAATTACGAACTTAATTTATTCAGTTAAAAATTTTATTGAAATTTGTGCAGAAATTCAATTACTATATTTAATACTATTTTAATTGGATTTTATTTCAATTAAAATTTTTAATTTCAATTTAATTAATAGTATCATTTTGATGATTGGAGCAAAATCAAATATTTTTTTAATTAATATAACCAATTTTGTAATTGAAACTCATTTTTATTTTTTTCTGTGTAATTTGAAAGTTATTAAAAATTGTGTGTGTTATTTAATACATGGACCAGACAACATGCTGTGCAACAATTCTATACTCCAGTATTGTATGTTCTACTATGTTGGGAACACTCAAACGAGGTTTGTTGTCTTGCTATGTCAATTCTAACAAATTGTTATGTTATGTCGTTGCAATGCAGCAGTTTTATGCTGTGCCATTAAGAATACTAGTTGGTGTTTTTGTTTTTAAGTTCCGCATCAGGTGTTGAGTTTTTGTTCACCTTCAGTTATAACGTCTGAACAGTGAACTATTTTTCATCATAGTTATCTTATAAAATATTTGACTGTATAACTTAAGTAGATTATAAATTTTCGATTTTATGTTAATAGCAAAATACGTTAAGAGCTTGAATATGTATTTTGCACGAATATAACAATACGAGGGCGGGTCAATAAGTCCGTGACTTTTTCATGGAAACACAGGATTTTGGATATAAAATCATTTTGAGCTCTATACACTTTGTGCATCGATTCTGCAATTTTCTTATCCCTTTAAAAAAGTAATATTTGTCCTGGTCATCAAAATAGGTATTTGTATGTGAGATGATTTCATCATTGTAAGTTAAATCTCTTTCCGCCGAGCCATTTCTTAAGGTTTGGTAACAAGAAATAGTCACTCGGGGCTAAATCTTGAGAATAGGGCCTAGGCTAATTCATGGATTTTTGCCATGGAAACTGAACATGTGTGTACCCTTGCAATGTCCCGGTGAAAAAGAAATTTTTCTTGGCAAACTGCGGTAGTTTTTTTGATTTTTTCTTAAAAAAACGGCCGCCATGCCTTTATTGGCTGACAAACCCACCATATCCATTTTTGGCGCCGATTAACTCCAAGAAACGTACTGTTTTGACTGCTGTTTGGTCTTTGGTGTAAGTGGAGGTTTCGTCCACG
Organism: Calliphora vomitoria; assembly: GCA_942486065.2. Classification (NCBI taxonomy): domain Eukaryota; kingdom Metazoa; phylum Arthropoda; class Insecta; order Diptera; family Calliphoridae; genus Calliphora; species Calliphora vomitoria. Next base: position 39,602,427 of record OW818029.2, read on the forward strand.
GTTACGAAATACCGCAAAAAATCGTCCTTATTGTGGTTGAACCAGGCCAAACACGAAGTTGTCACACGATTGCGTTTGTGATCGATTGTGAGCAAACGCGGCAACCATCTTCCGGAAAGCTTTCTCATACCCAAGTGATCATTAAAAATTTAAACCACTGATCCATGTGAGATGCCTATGGCTTCAACAATCTCTATCACTTTCGGCCAGCATCATATCGTGATTTTTTTGAATTATTTCGGGCCTCAATTGGGCGTCCAGAACGTTTGGCAGCTTCCGTGCTTGTACGCCACAACGAAATTCAGTAAAGCAATTTTTACCATTAAAATAGATGGCGCAGAGTTGAACATTTTCTGCTCAAGTCAAATACAAACTAAATGACGCAGCTTCAGGAGTCAACTGACAGATGTCTGTTGACAGGAACCATTAAGTTAAGAGGCGGCAAATTCAGAAAGTCACGGCCTTATTGACCCGTCCTCGTACAAGAGTTTTAATGTTTAATTATACAAGAGATAAGTTATAATGGATTTTATACCGAATAAATCAATTCAAGAATTGCAAAAGTGTAGGAATACTGGTAAATTGTTAAAGGGTATTTAAAGAAGACGGGAGTTGCTGTATCAACTATAGCATGTCATAAGTAACAGAAATTTGGCAGCCATACAAGGTCATGTACAAACACTAATATGACGAATTTGTTAAAAGGGCGTTATTTTAGATATACATTCAATTCTGATCAATTACGACCTTCACAATGAGTGGTGGAATATTCATTTACGACCATATAAGTTATATATATTCCAAGTCCTTATAGATGGTGGAGTCAATTTAGCGATGACCTATTCTTCATGTGTTGGTTGAAATGTGTTTTCTGAAGATAACTTTTATTCATGAACATTTTGGCATATTACTTCATAAGCTAAGGATTGAGATTGAAAAATTCTTAACACACGTTTTTCCAAAAAACTTTTTTTTTTCGATAAAGATTGTCAGTTATTATGTTTAATGTCAATTGTGTTCATTTGTTGTTAATCTGATTAAAATGAGTAACGAGAAAAAAGTGCGTACTAAAATTATTAAATATTTTCAACAAAACCCAACTTGTTCCTACAAAAAGTTGGCCAAACAATCAAAGGTCTGACGTCAAACTCATTCCAATGTTATTAAACAGTACCGGGAGAACTTGTCCGTTGATAGAAATCCTGGTTCAGGTAGAAGGAATGGTTCGCATGATATTTCTAAAGCCAATAAATAGAAGAGCTCCCAACACATCCGGTAGGAAAGCAGCCCGGTTATCTCAGTGCTCGGACTATTTGGTACGAAAAGTTAAAGCCAATGCAGCTTTAAAAACATACCCGGCTCAAAAAGTTCCTGACAGGAACTCTGCTAAAAATTTAGAAGCCAAAGACAGCACGGAAATTGTATGTTAAGAATTTGTCTATCTCAGTCCTTATATAATTCATGTTCATCTGTATGATGTAATATTTATTACATGAGTCAAATAAAGAATATAAATGACATATAACCATTTTACAGAACATATATTATACACGTCATTTAGCTGGGCAATGATGATTGTATTGAACATGACCTCCATTATCTTGCTGAGCATGTTTGAAGAGCACAGCAAGACTTGACAATGTATGAAGTGACAGTTGTCGTTAGATTAAAGAATACATGATCTTAGCAATAATTTAAACGTAATTACAAGATATTCATAAATATTATGGTAACTGTAATTATTTATATGGATGCCGTCATCATAATATTGTTAATAAAATGTTTTTTCTCTGGGTGCTCATATCAGATTGAAATATATCTCTTCAGCATTCTAATGCGTCGTATATTTTTGCCACCTTTAAACATAATCTATTTAAACTAACAGCTTTGAGAACTAAAGAACCTATTAATATCTTTAATTATATTTGTTTAAACTTCATTGAGTTAAAAAATAATTGCAGTCATTATGCTTGCTTTGATTACCACTAAGTTTGAAATATTTTCATAATATTATTTCATTTCAATTGCTAGCAAAGCATGTGTAAACAATCTAACAAGAAAACTTGATTTTCTTTCAAACAAACACATATTAACATGTTCCAAAACAAACTCCAATAGCAGAACTATAAATTATTTGCAAATCATTCATCAATTACAACCCCATGTCACGCTACAAATAGAAACCATGTACTCTCTCTCTGCCCCCCCATTGGCTTTAGACTCTAATTAAATTTAAAATATTTAAACAAAAACTGCTAACAAATCAAAGCCAAGTAACTACAACTAAAAAATACTAAAACACAAAATAAAAACTAAAATAATTCTTTAGCTCAAAAACGTCACTTGTATCCGTTTCATATGTAGTCAAGGTTTACAATACCATTGTGTTTTTTGTTTTGTACGAGTCACAATTCCATAGATACACAAATATATATATATATATATATGTATATATATTTCATAGATACTTGTAACTAAAAAAATTTATATTTAAATAAAATATAATAGTTTTACGTTTAAATAACAACTATTTTTTTGTTGTAGTAACTTTGATGGTTGATTTTTTCTTTATTTATTTATTTGAGCTGCAACTATTTGTACTAGAATTATAACTGGTTTAGACAAACTTGGTTAAATGTTTAAACTAAACAATGCTAAAAACGACAACAACAGCAATAACAAAACAACTAAATTATGTAATTGTTGCAATTACAAAAGAATGTTAAATTGAGTGTGCTGCTAACTATTTGTTGCAATAGTATACATTTATTAGAATAAATACGATTATGTATGTATGTAGGTATATATCTTGAAGATATTGCAAAATAATTATAATATTATGCTAATGATAAATAAATACTTATACTCACTTGGTAGTAAATTATATGATAGTTACATGTTACTAGTAACTGTGACTATATTATAATTATAGCATTGACAAATATGAAAAGTAAAAGTTTCAATTGTAGACGACAAGGATGACAAACTTTTTAATTAATTTTTTTTACATTTCAATATCGATTTAGAATTGAGTGAGATTCTAAAATATACTTACATCATTTATGTTTTTATTAATATAGTAAGAACAACTGAGACAACTTGCTGTACAAAAATGTTTTACTAAAATTTTCCATAATTAAAATTATTTCTGGTATATTATTTATGGTATTTTCAAACGATGATACTAAGTATTATTATTTGTCAAAAACTTATGTATCATAATACTTACATTTGCTTTATTTTGATATAAAGCTACGTATACACGGTTGTCAGATTGTCAGAAACATTCTCAGAAAATGGTTAACACAACCATAAGAACTTATGTTGAAACATATGGTTGTTAACCATTTATTGAATATTTTCTGACAACTTTGTAAGAATATGACAACCGTGTATATGTAGCTTAATACAAATGTTTTTTTTTTTTTTCATAAATTTAAAACAATTAAAAAACTTTTTATTTTCATATGTATTGGGAATGTATTTTTAAATACAAATAAGGCAAACAATAAATCTGAAGAAAATACAGTCGAACTTCCCTATAATAAACCTTGACGGGACCAGAAAATCACTTCATTATATAGAAACTTCATTATACAGAAATTATATTTTTCCCCCACTTTTTATTTAAAATAATTAGGCATATTAGTTTGGGTTATACTTTTCCATTTTTCTTCCACATCAAAACCTTGTAATACCAAATAACAAAACCATTATATAAAAATTATATTTTTTCCATTTTTATTTAAAATAATCAGGTATTTTAGTTTGGATTAGACAAAAGTTCGAAGTACATCTATTGATGAAGAAACGTGCTCCAATATAGGTATCGTCTTATTGACGTCAGCCAATTCTTCACCAATTAGCCAATTCTTGACTCTATAAATGTAAAATTAATGTACATCACACATTTATTTGGCATTAGGATTAAAATATGTATGTATGCTCACAAAACTAATAAATAAATATGTATGCACCTGCCATAGCCGAAACTCAACGAGTTTCCAGAACACTAATGAGAATATTCTCATCGGATGGGATGCCCATGGTCTGCACGTCAATATCAACATTGACATAATCTTCAAATGATGCATCAACGTTCGTTACTTCCCTAAATGAAGCCTGTAGAGCAGGCAAATCAGCTAACGGAAGAAAGTCTTTCTCATCCCAATGAGTCCGCACGCCATCTTTGGAAAATCCTGCCTTTCTGGAACAATTCGCAATTGTTTCTGATTTTACAAAGGCATTCCACACTGTGCAAAATTGTTATTGATGTGTCTTTCTTCATTTTGGTCTTATTTTCCTCTTTTGGGAATCCCCTCATTATATGTGGTATCTTTCTCGGTACATAGAGTTGTTAGTATGCGTAATAGAAAATTGTTTGAAAAATTCATTATATGGAGACAAAAACGCATGTGAGTCAAATATTACACCTGAGAAATTGCTTCATTGTATAGAAAACTTCATTGTATGGAAATTCATTATAAGGAGATCAAAAACAATGAAATTGGAAGGGAAAAAGTTGTGTATTTGAAATCAATTCATAATAGGGAGAGCTTCATTGTATAGAAGTTCACTATAGAGAAGTTCGACTGTATAATAAAATTTCAAAATAAATACAATTTTTTTAATACTACTGTGTAAACAAGAAATATATTTTCCCAAATGATTTCTTGACAAATTGAATGGCTTTCTAAATATTTTAAATTTGAAAAGTATTAATACACAGTATTGTCGTCTGTAGATACCTTTAGAGGTATTGAATTTAATTTGTCGATTCATTATCAAACAATCATGCAATTATAAACAACTGAATTCCAGATTTTCATTGTATTTCATTAAGCTACGTACACGTTGTCAGATTGTACAATATAGTCACAAAAATGTTCAGAAAATGTCTAACAACCGTGTGATCTTAAAATTTTTGTCTTACAACGTTGTCATAAAAAGTATTGTCAGTACATTGTAAGACAATACTATTGTCAGACATCTGACAATCGTGTAAACACCTTACGTTGCCATTGCCAGATCATTGTAAGATCATTGTCAGAAACATTTTATTGTGATATGTGCGAAGTTTATGCATCTGACAATGGCATCATTGTCAGATAAATTATTTCTATTGACAACACTGTGCATATGTATTTAAAATAAACGAAAGTGAAGCAACCGTGTGAACAGACAATTTTTGTTGGCAGATAAATTTATTGTTTGACAATTGTCTGACAATGAAATCGTTAGGTTTCTTACAATCGTCTTAACTGACAATTTACCTTTTGCTTAATATTTCATTGGCAGTACATTGCGAGCACATTGCCAGATCTGACAATATTGTAAAATCTGACAACCGTGTGTACGTAGCTTTGGTTCCTCCTGGTTTTAATAAATAAAATTTATACGTTTGATCTAAATTTCTTATTGCACGCATCTAATCATATTACAGAACATGTGTCACACGTATCATTTAGCTAGGCATTGCTGAATTATGAAAAGCTACAATTTATTTGATTTATATTCGACATTGCTGCTGCATGTCTTGTCGAACATGTTTGATGAATACATCATGAATTCACAATGTTTTAATGTGACACATGTCAATATGTTAATCAATTCAACATTTGCTGTCCTTTAATATGCCTACTATAGGGTCGGCTCGCAAATGAATATTCTGGAAATATGTATTGTATTATTTTAATTCACTGCCTGTTTCTCTAAATGTGAACGAACATTTTCTTTCGTATTTTATATTGAAAACAACAAAAAATTTAAAATTTATTTGTTGTTTTCAATTTAAAATACGAAAGAAAACGTTCTTTCGCATTTAGAGAAACAGGCAGTCAATTTCTTTTTACTTCCAAAATATTAAAATTAAATTTGTTAAAAACTAATTTAAAAAACTATTGTAATAAGTAGAAATTTTGTAGTGAATTGTCTATGACGAAAATGGCTTGGGAAGCGATTTTTTTAGAGACATATTCTCTATAAGATGCTATAACAGATAAGCATAATCATTAGACGTACTCTGGAGGTCTTATTTTTGCCAAGCGATATAATATTAAAACATTTTGTAAAGTCTTTTATATTTGAGACCCAACTTTAAATGACTAAAACAAGACAAAGGTTTTGGACCAATAAAGTAAAAGTAAATTGTAATGTCTATATAAGTTTTGAAGTATGGGTTTCTAGGTGCTAAAACAAATGAAATTTGTTACAAACTTTGATACAAACATAAGGAGCTTAGATTTTTAATAATAGCAATTTAGCTATTTAGTTTCGCTTTATACATCTTTATAATGTTGTCCAGCTAGATTTGGGATTGGAACCACAGTGCATAGATGAAATATAAAACTTTGTGCATCTTGCCTAAAGGACTTAAAATAAGTCGGAGTTCTGTAACGAATCGAGTCGTGTTGAACATTTAAATAAAGCTTAATATCTTAGTTTTTACACTTGGTCTATTCACAAGGTCTCTTATCAGTCATATTGTCATAATGTCCTAATATATCACGACTTGGCGGCTCGGCTTAACCGACTCTTAGGCATTCGGCGTTGGTCTCTATTGGTTCGTTACGATAACACAATAAACATAGCATAGAAAGTAGTATTATTTTAGGATATTTTTTGCTTGAAAAGCAATAAAAACCATTGTGAAATATTAGGACATTATGACAATATGACATGAAAAGAGACCTTGTGAATTGATCAACTATATATATGAATGTGTCATTCCGTTTGTAATTTCCACAATATAATTTTCCGACACTATAAAGTATATATATTCTGAATCCTTATAGATAGCGGAGTCGATTTAGCCATGTCCGTCTGTCTGTCTATCTGTTGAAAACAGTTTTCTGAAGACCCCAGATATCTTCGGACATGCTTTCGAGAAGCTTCCTATTTAAAATCAGCAAAATCCGTCCATAAATAACGATATGAGATATGAGCAAAAATCCGAGACAACCTCTATTTTTGGCCTATTTTTTGATCTATATCTCGATTACTAAATTATAAATATAGACAATATGGATATCTAGTGATAGATATTTGAAAGTCCATTGCAACGATGTATATAAGGCTATACAAAGTTGGACCTGCAATGGGTCAAAATCGGGAAAATATTTTTTAACCCGAATTTTTTTTCACAAAAAACATTCTTTTGTCATACATTTTTTTCAGTAATAAATTAAAATTAAAAAATTTTTAAAAAAATAAAAAAAAAAATTTTTTTATTTTATTTTAAAGTATAATTTGGTGAAGGGTACATAAGATCCGGTACAGGCGAATATAGCTCTCTTACTTGTTTTTTGCATAAATTTAGATTAAGTTGGATGTTTGGTGCTAGTTTTATTAGTTCCGGAGATATAGTGATACCGATTTTACCTGTTTTAATCATTTTTATCCCCTTACAATTAGAATTTCCAATAATCCCTTCTTAGTGGATTTACACATCGGGAGAGGTACGTACATACAAACATTTCAAGACATACACATTTCAAAATAGGAAGGAAATGTTTGTATGGGAATATTCGACAGTCAGCTTCACGGATGTAACGAATAGATCTAATGTAGTCGTTTAAGTATCTACAACCATCTTCACAAAATTGCCATTCTAATGAAACCGGTTTTGAGCTCATCGGTTGGATGGCTAAAGGGTCTATAACGGACATAAGTAGAAACAGTTTTAGTGTTTAATATAATACATGATATCATTGCTTCAAGGATTGTTTGTAGAAAGTTCTTGGGAGTTAAATAACTCTCGCTAACAAATCTGCTTCCTGGTGACCAGTATTTCTTTTACAGATTACCAAAAAATCGTTTAAGTGCTGTTCATAATAAAACACATTTTTTGTCTTTAGTAAATACATTACATAAAATGTAATTATTCTTTAGTCTGTTTTTTTATTATGTAATTTCTTAGAGCTTTCGAAAGTCGAGTTAGTCGTATATAATCTAAGCCATTTGATGGTCAATCTACCTGATTTTCAGTTCTCATTATTACATCTGATATATTTATACCACCTGTGAGTCCATGGGAAAAAGTTACAAGCTGCAGTAAGTTATAAATAGTGCTAAAAGCTTAACTAATTCCCTTGTTCAAATTCTATGGCTTGACTTGCCATTTAGTTGTGTGTACAAATTTATGTTAATCTAATGTTAACATTTATACATTTGTAATGATACACAACTATATTTCTTTAAAACAGTCTATGTATGACATAATTTCCCAAAATGCATAAAATTTAACAGGTGGTTTTCAAAATTCTATCATGCATGTAAAAAAAACTTTTTTTATGTTTTGTGCCATTTTTTTCAGTTAAATAAATTTAGGTAAAATTAGTAAAACAAATTATGTAAAAACTTAAAAAATTTAAAGTTTTACAACTTAATAGCTATTTTTTATTAAATAAGTATGTACGTTAGCAATAGGTACTACATACAATATGTTGGCCCGGTCTGGATTATATTTTAGTACTTGTATACTACACATACTTTGCGGTCGACTGAATTTAAGCCACTTTATAGTTTTATATTCCAATTAAATTAAAAGAAACCCACGTTTTATAATACATGTACAAACAAATTGTATAATTTACTTCTATTTGTAAAAAAATAGTTTTTTCTTTATGTTTACAAAATTAAATATTGCAAAATTTAAGTAATTAATACTTAATTAAGCTTAAATAAATAGGTAACATATATAGATAATCTAAACAAATATTAATTATTTATTTTATATATTAATCTGTTCCTTTAAATTGAAAAGTTCATTCACCTAAATGTGCACAAGAAAATAGCTTGATTTATGTAGCTGCCAAGTAAAATTATAGTTATTAACTTTAAAAAACTACTTTCAGAACTTTTCAATCTCACCTTTAATGTTCATAAACTGGCACTATTAAGCTAACATACATTCATTATTTAAAAGTTTTATTTTTATTATTATTTCTTTTTTCATTTATTTAATTAACATGTACCTGAGAATTCTTCAAAAAATTTTCACTAATTAGCATGTGCATAAATATTATGGTTGGTTCTATTTCTTTAAACTTCAATTTTATTTTTGCCCGCAAATGGCAACCAATAAAAGGGCTTATATGATCGTTATTGAGTCATAAAGTTAAAGTTATGGCAATTGCAAGAAATAATGATGTGGTGTTATGAAACGAAAGTAAAGAAATAAAACTTAAAGTTTTGCAAGGGTTTCTTTTCTGGAGATTTGTGTTTGAATGTAGATGTTATAATAGTATAAGGAGTGTAGAAAAAAATAAGCTTTTATATTCTGGATCGTTATAGATAGAGGATTCGATATAGCCATCTTCATTTGTCTGTTGAAATCAACTTTCCGAAGCTCCCAAATAACTTACATACATGATTGATAAGCAAAAAACCACTACTACCTAAATTTTTTACCTATTCTTGATAGAAATCTGGCTTACTTAGTCGCATTGACAATATGTATATCTAATAATATACATTTCAAATTCATTTTCAATACTATAACGTGATAGAAATTTGGGCCGACAATGTGACAATATCGGGAAAAATATTTTTTAAACCGATTATTTTTTAATTTTTTTTTTACTTACTCCTGCTAAGCTAAAACATTAATTATCGGAATAGTAACCACAGAATCTTAACCACTTCAAATGGAATATATGTAAGATCTGTATATTGTATCTGTATACTGTTCCAAAATATAAAATAACACATAATATCTCACCTTCTAGGATAGTTTGTATCCAGTATATTTTTGTAACCAGTATATTTTTACCGAGTACCTAAGTACCAAAACCAAATCATTACCCACAAACTCGTACAACTGCTGTCAATAATTAATCGCCTTAGTCCAGATTAAAATAAGTTATTTAGTGTTTAGCAAATACATTAAATATAATGGTGCATGACTTCTTCTTTTCACATTTTTCTTTCGTCTGTTTTTTTTTACAATAGTATTTTTTTAATTCTGTTTTTTAAGCGTTAAACATTAATTAATCTTTAACCCAAATGAATTTAGATTTATGTTCTTGCTTAAGTATGTAAAAATCATACATACAAACATACACAAGCAGTTACACACATGCAAAGAAAAAAGATGTTAAAAATGTATTTAGTATCTATATTATCTAGTTTTATGGTTTAGTTCTTGTTTTTTTTTTTTGTTTTTCTTGCCCGCTAGTATTCTAACGAATGGCCTTGACTGTATTATAAACTTGCTTGAATTGTTAAATATGGCAAATGCAATTTTTTCTTTAGCTTTTCGTTTTTCGTTTTTCGTTGTTTTTTTTTTTTTTTTTGTTATTTCAGCACACAGTGGGTTAGATGGAACAAAAGAAATTAAAAACAACAAATATGTTATACGATTCACCTTAGTATAGTTCTGAACCCTTTTTTTTCAATAACAATCAGGTTAAAAATATTATTCTATTATGAAGTCGATTTATACGTCGCTGGAAATGCCTTTGAAGTACCCTTCGTTTGATATAAATGTAGATATATGTATATAGAACTAAGTATCCGAGATATAGGCATAACTATCTCAGGCATTTAGCGACAGGTTTTACTGATTTTCAAAATTCTCATGAATATATTTGATATATTCTGATAATGATACCACATGTCGGTTCGTTGGAGATGCATGAAACGTATTTTAACTAATACACATACGAACAGTCAGACTGATATCGTTACAACGACTTCTTTACATAAATAATCATCATCCTATACAGTCTAGGTATAGGATGTATTACAGCTAGAAGGATAGAAGGAAAGTTTAGAATTTTCTGATGAGTTATGGAATATAGAAATCGAAGCAAGAATACCGATAGATAGCATCATATATGAACAAAACACCCCTTCAGTTTAACATTTCTTTATCAATTCACTCTTTTTCTCATGTAAAAAACACTGTGTAACATTATGGCTAGTTTAGTGTTTTCTTTTTTCTATTTTTCAGTATGACTGATGATATCTTTGAAAGGCAGCAAAAGAAAATTAAAATTAAATATATTTATGTCTACACATTTGAGCACAAACTGCATTTTGTATGGAATGCATACAAAAGAAATATGGGGTAAAATGCGAAAGGTGAATTGGCTTTTTTAGACTACTGTGTTAGAAGAATATTTTTCAACTCAATTTGCAACTATATAAAATTTGTTCTTATAGTTACACTTCGGGAAATTTGTGTCAATTGTTTTAAATATACTAGTCCCGTGATACATGAAAAGAGGTCGTATCTCTTCACTTGTCTAATTGTTGCAAAACTTTTAAAATTTATCAATGAATTTCAAATAAATCTGGTAAAAAATCAAGAGCTTTTAATCATATGATTTTGATCAGCATTATAATAGCCAGGCAGAATAAATGATTTGCGTTAGTATCATGATATATTACAGAATTCCGTAAAAGTATTAGTTTATCTCCTCCTAAGAGATCCCGTTCATTTAGTGTTCGAATCAGAACTGGTCCCTAACTTTGAAACTAGTTAGTTTCCTCCCCCTTAAGCATATATTCCCAAAATAATCACTATATTTCCATAGACTATGAAATTATAGCGGTTTAAATTAACTTTTAAAAATTGATATATTTTGGCCAAATTTTTTTTTTTTTTTTTAAAAAGAGAAGTAACACTCAGGCAATTAATATGCCTATATATAATTGTGTTACTTTCAACGGTAATTAGAACAATGGTGCTACATGAAGATACTTGTATTTGGATGATTTCATAATAATTCTTTAACAATAGTCTCAGAATTATATGAATATGTTTCACTGATATGTAAAAATTATTTTAAAGCCTAACCCGACATTCCGTCTTTAACAAAACAGTGGCGTTATGGCCACAGATTTTTAACAATCGAATAAGTTGGTTGATACTTTCGATTCTAGCATCATAATCCTGAATTATCATTAAAGCAAACAAATTTTTGTCGCTCAATCCAAGATGTTCCTGCAAATACAAGAAAAATCAATTAATTTGGTTGAACCATGTTAACAACTTTTCGCCGTATTAATTAATATCCTTACATGTAACTAGTAATTTTTTTGACATCAATAAGTAGTTTAGAGTCACAACTATACCCAGCAGTTTGAAAAGTGCCAATTGGAATCTTTACACTAGCTATATTACAACTTGCAGAACAAACTAGTTGGCTGTGGCTTCCAAAGTGGTATTTAAATGGTTATCATTTGCACTACATTTCGCCAGCGTATTCAGTATTAAGCAATAGTCGGATATTCGCCTTAAGTTTTTGAAAATAAATACAAGTTAAATAAAATCGTCTAAAATATACCACTTCGATGGCCACATGTAATGCTGAATGTGGCCGTTGGTATTTTCGTTCTCTCTGATGATAAGAAAAACCAAAAATTGAGAGTAGACTCATGTGTAATTCTTAATAGCAAATAGAGTGCAGTACAAATAAGAGCTCTGTGGCTTACCCAGCAGTTCTGTCTAATAGCTGGTCCAAAATAGTCAACCCATTGGATTCACATACTGGTTAAATAGCATCAGTTACCTTACTAGCTACCTAACTGGTAACTTGATCAGCTACATAACTAGTTATTTTAAAATGTACGGGTGCTAATTCACCCAAAATAGTCAGCTAAAAAGACATATCGTAGGCAGTCCAATAAACTATTGCTTGTAAACAAACCTTTCTTTGACAACTCTACAATGTATTGCTTCTGGTGGGTAAAATAACTACTTTCTAAAGTGCAGTACAAGCTAAAAGTTTAAAGAGACTTCACTATAGTTTACTAAGAGACACTAAAGTGACTATTGACTTCTTGCTATGTTACATGGGATATCAGTATACTTAAGCCAAAATAAAAATTAACTGTATGAGAATTATATCAACACAATTTGTATAAAAACAGTTTGAACGAATTACTCCCAAAACATTTAAAGTGACTACACCTTAGATTACTTAGGGACACTTAAGTGACAACTGTCTCTAAGTAACCAATTGTCTTCTCTCTGCACTACAAAGAGCACATACGTGTCAAATGACCAAAATATATAAATTGGAGTCAGCCAAGTAATAAGACTTTTTAGTAAAATTTTCTTATGCAAAATTCTCAATTTTATCGATAAATTCACTGAAATTTATTGTTGGGGGATAAGCTAGTTCCTATGCGCATTTCACTGGTTTCTTAGGCCATATCATCAGGAAACCTTTTCCCAAAAGGCTTTAGAAAATCTAAAGATATTATACAAATAAAACTATACACGCAGAAAAAAAATATAGTTGTACATTGTTACTGTAACCATTTCAAATTTGTGCATGGTTACTGTAACAATTTCTAAATTTTTAACAATATTATAGTCACAGTAACTATATATATGATTGTGGTAACAATAATATGGTTAATTTACGATTCACATGAATATTTCAACCATATATATGGTTACAGTAACCATGTATATGTTTGTGACAACCATTTATATGATAAAGGACTTACCATATTATGATGCTCTCATATCATAATCTGAGAACAACATATTATGATAAAATTATTCATCATATAAATGGTTGTCACAAACATATACATGGTTACTGTAACCATATATATGGTTGAAATATTCATGTGAATCGTAAATTAACCATATTATTGTTACCACAATCATATATATAGTTACTGTGACTATAATATTGTTAAAAATTGAGAAATTGTTACAGTAACCATGCACAAATTTGAAATGGTTACAGTAACAATGTACAACTATATTTTTTTCTGCGTGTAGAGTGAACGAGAATTACAGACACTCAAGCTTTATTTGTAAAAATATCAAAGCTTAAACAAAACACCAACAATAAACAGTGATTTTATGTTTTCTTACATTCTCTATAAGACATTTGTGACGATTACTGTCTTTAAGGGATACATTGACTACTTGCTTAACTGCTGGGTAGTGAGTAGCGCATTTTACTATAAAACAAGAGGTTATATGTTCAACCCCGATCTCTGAAAAACTTATTTTTTCTTTCTTTTTACTCAAATGCTGGAGTATTCGTACTATTGAATTTAATAGTGAAGTGTTATGCAGAGTGTGACAATAGGTAACCTGCAATGACATCCCCGTGTTAAATTCACCAGTCAATAACGTTGCGAATGGGTTGAAAATTCACTAGTGGTAGTTCTTAGTGGTTAATTAATTCGACGTAGCGGAACTAGTTCAATGAACTGCAGGGTAGTTAAACATGTTGTTGTGTGTATAGCAATGGTCGGCATAAAGTGAAGATTTGGATCATAATAACACCTTATTCACTTTCTTTCTCTTTTGTAATCTAACGAGCTTTTGATTGTATTTTGTAGCTAATATTTAGTATGAAGTAAATAAGCGATCATGTTCGGCCCCTGGTAGGCCCTTCGTTTAGGTATGAATAATATTTATTTGGAGTACAAAATTACTTTCAAAACGGCTTTGATTCAAAACTAAGACTTCCGAGAAAGTACTCAACTACGAGGAATGAAAATTATGAAAACATGACGTTATGCAAATATGTAAATACTGCAAGTAGCGTTGCATTTCTATATATTTTTGCATTTTACAGTTAAAATTTTCTTGGAAATAATCTATATTGTAAGTTTATTTTATGCAAACAAATGTTGTGCAAATATGCAAAAATTTAGAAAAAAAAAACAAATATTTCCATTTAAATTTATTAACATTTTAACAGTAAACATTTATTAGCTAATCGTGTTCTTAACAAATTGTCTAGTTTTTTTTTTTGTTGTCTGCAATTTAATATTCAAAGTTTGCCATCTAATGGAGTGGATTTTAAACATTCTTTGTCATTTTTTCTGGGTTTATGCTTTTCGTTTTCTTTGACTTACATCACTCTGTCAGCCTGGCATATTGTCGGTCTGTCAATCATTTGTAAACAGAGAAAGAGGTATGAAAAACATGCTCCAAGCTATTGTCATCATAAGTTTGCTTCAGTTTATCTAATAGAATTGATCATCATCAGGCGAATATACGAATGAACGAAAGACTGAATGGAATGGATTGAATGTGTTTGCAATACTTTAACGGTTTCTTCTGCCTCAACGGCTTGTGTGGAACGTACAACAATGTATCTATGTAGATACATACATATGAATTTGTATGATTATTTTGTTTTTTGTTTTACTAGTAAACATGCGAGGGTGTGTAGATACAATTAAGTATGCTAAAACATAAACGTTTTTTTTTACCGTAAAAGGTGCAAATAAATTAAGAATATAAAAGTTTTTATACGTTTACTTAGCACAGAAATAAAATGGCAAGAAACAAATATAAAAAAAAGAAATTTTTTGGCAAATAAATTAAAGCATTTTTTGTTTATATGTAGTTAAAAAACATACGACGTAGTAAATGGCATAAAAGTGGCGTCATTCATGGAAGATAAGGTATTCATATGTGACCAACGGACCACCACACCAAAGAAGCGCTTGTTGCCTGTCATTTTAATAAGTTAAACAATTTAATGCGAATCCAAAGAAAGTTTATTTTTATCTATCATTCACATAAAAAGCTAAATATAACACTGTCTCTCTCTCTATACATATTTGGTGAATTCACAAGGTCTCCTATCATGTCATATTGTCATAATGTCCTAATATTTGACAATGTTGTTATTGCCTTTCAAGCTAAAAATTTCCTAAAATAATACTACTCTGTATGCTATATTTATTGTGTTATCGTAACCAACCAGCAGAGACCTGCGTCGAACGCCTAAGTGTCCAATAAGCCAAGCCGCCGAGTCATGAAATATTAAGACATTATGACAATATGACATGATAGGAGACCTTGTGAATTTACCAATTGTATATCTTTGGGTGTAAGTAAAGTCGCCATAAGATTTACATAAGCAAAATAGCTGTTAAATGAAAATAGATACTGGATTATGAAAACCCACAAAAAAAGACGCTTAAAATCAGTGAAAAATGACCACAAACCTACTTACGGTTATGGATGGCTGTTTCTGTTTTTCTGACTGTGACGTTGTGTGTGGCTGGAGTTTTTCCTAGAAACCTACAAAACATTTTATTGCCACTGCTGCCTGCTTTCTGGCTGCTGTTTGTGCCGCTCTTTGGCTAAAACAAATATAAAATGACATACACAAAACTTAGATAATCAGCCAGCCAACCAGCCATATGTAACTGGTTTTTCACACGCACAATTTCACACAAAAAATCACTTTTCCAAAAAAAAAAAAAAAAATGAAAAAAAAAAACTATAATGAAATAAAAACTAATATCAAACAACAACAAAAACTACAATGTTGAAAAGAAAATTTTCAACATTATAAAAAAATTTTAATTTTTATTTTGGTACAAAAAAGCTGCAGATAATCACAGGCACATATAAATTAAATACACATCCATATGTTGTGCTTTATACAGTGTGACCCATTTACAGAGTTACAAACTTATACATAAATACATAATAGTTTTTTTTTTATTATTTATTTATTTATGAAAATTGAGGAAATGTGGAAATTTTATGTGTGACTTAAATAAGCAAGTTTATTTAGCTTTGTAATTGTTTTTAACAAATCATTTCACTAATTGTTATTGAATATGGTGAAAATGCTTATAGCTATGGGTTTGCTTGCTAGCATAAAGATTGTGTTTTTTATTCTAATTCCAAATTCTAATTCATTTTAGGCTTAAATTAGTAATGTAATTAATTCGATAATTGAGGCTGTCATTATGAAAGTGGTTTAAGTGGTTTAACTTTATTGTTTATTGTTTTATATTGCCAATTATTTAAAAGTAAGTTTTTTTACAAAAAAGTACCAGAAATGATATTTTCCCCCATTTTCTCTCTTAAAATTTGAGTTTTCTAATCGTACTACATTTATTATTTAATTTATATTATTCAATGGTAACGTATGTATATTAAATTTAAATCTCAAAACGTTTTTCTAACGGCTAGAAAACGAATAGTGTGTTGTGCGATCCACTGTTAGTTCGGAATATATGTGCTGTAAATAGTAAAGATATCAGATGGAGTGAAGTATTTCTTACATTTTTTTAAAAGCACTTGAATGCATTTTTTGACTCTTGAAAGATGTATTTAATCAACATTAATTTCTCAGACTCAGAACATCGAAAGCTTTTTATTATATACAGATAAAGCAACATTATCTGTCAAGTGTTTGTATTTTAACATTAAACATTGGGTCTTACGATCATTTGAATCGTCTATATTCTCACAACATAGTCACAAAATCTTGATTAAGCTTATCATATGTAGATAGTACAAAGCTAGGCATTTTTTCCCAACACCAGAGCAATAAATTACGATAAAAGTGCACTATGCCTTGGAAATATCTAATGCAACCACTTTAATTTCGCCAAAACAGTAAATGGAAAGACACCAGAGCATATTGCTAGTAAGGTCTCCCTTTTTGGTATCAACTGCTGAACAAGCTGGTGAAGAACACTTCTTCAATATCAGTAGTGATATACCATCTGGTCTAGAAGACTTATTTATGTTGAAATCTGCTTGAAACCTTAACAGCGCGGACACCAAAGATTATATTTTTCAATACAACGTATCACCAACAAAGTAGAAATTATTTTTTTTTATCAATGAGTAATAAATAGCTTTACCTTATTTGTGGTAGTATCCTAATTTTTGTATACCCTTCACCTTCGTGAGAAGGTGCCATGTCTGTCTGTTGAAATCAATTTTCTGAAGACCCCAGATATCTTTTGGATCCAAATCTTCAATAATTCTGTCAGACATGCCTCTGAAAATTTCATCAAAAAAAGACAATTTATTGCATGCTTTGACAAAAAAGCAACAAAACGTATGTTTGGATGTGTGTTGGTTTCATTGCTTTGCGTAAACCGTTGTGTTCGACCAAAGTGCCATTTCTTAAATAAAAGTTGATTCTTTCGTAGAGCGAAAATAGTGCGGCAATGTTACAATAATCACTGCGAATCAATATTTTACATCTACATCTATATCTATATCCATATTTCACATTTTTTGTTCATCAACTTTGTTCACGTGAAAAAGTTTCTCATATTGTGAAATTTTTAGATGAAAATTTGTAAACAATAAACAGCAGTTACGAATAAAATCATCTGTTGTGAATGATAAGTTAATGCGAAGATACGACAGCAATTTTCTATTCGAGGGAATTGAATGTTTCATGGGAACATAAATTTCACATGTTATTGGCGATGAATTATCAATAGAGATACCGGATAGATTAAGCGATATTTATTGATGGATCTAAGACGGAAAAAGGCACTAGCTCTGGTGCACTAGGAACTCTTTTAGACTTCCAAATGAATGTATTGTCTTTCAGTTGGAACATTTGTAGGACTCATGGAGACGAATCGTTGTTTGTGAATATAGATCATATTATCTTTCATTGCCCGCAGCTGCAACAGCAGTAAATGGATGGCTCGATAATTCCACGATAAATTATAAGATATTGGTGTTTGTAAGACACCAGGGGAATAATGTGGCTTTATGGAAGAACCTTTAGGATGTTAGTTCTTTTGTTTCTATAATGTTTTTTACTACATATCTTCAAACATGTTTCATTGTTGATGGGATTCACAATGGAAACGTTAGAGGTTGACGAGTGGAAATGTACTAAACGAGAGGTGTTTCTTTTTTTTTGCAAAAATGTTGCCCTTTTTATACCATTTGCAGTATTTTTCACATGTACATTGTTCTCTTAAACATATGTCACACTGTTTATTTTTATAATTTAGTAAATATATTGGATGGGGAACAATAATTATATAATAATTTTTATTATCCAGTATAAGTATTCGACAACTTCGTTTTTGTAGCTGCTTAATGTGGCAAAGTGTAAATATAAAAGTAACACCAGCAACAAAAACAACATTAGCAACAGCAGCACCAACAACAATTAAATGTTACAATATTATACAATCAACAAATACACACTTGTATATTCAACAACAACACAAACAAAAGCAGCAAATACTTAAATAAAAACGTAGAAAAATTGGTAAAACTACAACATTGTCATGGATTTGGTTGATTTTTCCAAACATACAAATATTATTTATTATCACTCCTTATTAAGTCACATAAACTCCACGTACATATTCGTATTTGCCGGTTTAACGAAACATACACTTTTAAAGACACAAAAATGTTTCATTCAAATGCAACCAATTTTAATCGTTTAAACTCTTAAGTACCCGCCATTATCATCATAATAATCATTATTGTAATGAAATGTTTTTCCTTTGTGTGATTGTTGCTAGTTAGTTGGCTTTAAGGCATTTGGATGGCATAAATGCCTTAACATAAAATGAAAATTCATGATTGTCAAAATAGTAGAGTCATCATTGTGATTGGAGACAGTAAGAGAGATAAACTGTATGATAATTTACTAATTGTAGAAAACCCCTTTGGGTTTGGCACTGATGACAAACATAGCCTTAAGCTGTATGTTTGGCATTATACAGTTGTGGGTAAAATTATAGTACAGCAATGTCTTGTTAAAGCATTGATTTACATTATACGTCATTGATATATAGATACTACAGTGCACAGTGGGGGAATTAAGAAAGGGTAAATAAATCTGTAACTTCTAAACATATGTTCCGATTTGAATAAAATTGCTCATGTCTATAGAGGAGTAGTTTTGAATTTGGACCTTAAATTTTTGAAACGGTTTTTGGGAATTGTGGGATTCTCAATAACAAATTTTAATTTTTGTTATATATGCCTACCTTATTTCTCCACGATGTTCTTGAGCGACCAAAGCTCCGATAAACCTGAGCAAGCCATTCAAGAACTGTTCCATTGTAAAGATATTTATTAATTAATGTTTGCAATTTCCTTAGTGAGAGGCCATACTTTACATCCATATAAAATAATGGATTTTAATCAGATATTAAATAAACTTATCTTAGTTGCCATGCTTGCTGATGTGTTTGGAAATCCACACTCTAAGTAACATTGTAAAACAGCCCTTCGCCTTCCTCAATCGACTTTGCACATAGAGTGTTGTTGCTCCATCAGTACTGATAATGCAACCTAGATATTCAAAACTCTTTACTTCACTAATTCTCATTATTTTTGTATTGATAATGTTGGCTTGAAGCCCCACTTTGTCTCTTTAGTAAAAATACATTTTATCGTCTGCTTATTCCAGGTGTCGCAATTTTTTGCACAAACCCCAATTGATACATACTGGAGGTGAGTCAACTGCATCAAATATAACATGAAGCGTAGATAAAGCGCTTTCTTGTCTTACGCCACACTTTCTTTTAGGAATATTCCTCATGTAGGGTCCTGCACATGGTTGCTTCGTAGGGCTTTTCGTAGTCTACGAAAGTCAGGCACATAGTTGCTTACATTCAGTAGACAGTTCAATCAAAATTCGTAAGATTCAAATTAAATAGATAACATAGTTTTGGCCTCCACGACTTTAATGATACAACGCACTCTTTTGTGTAAATTTACCAAGACCATGTGGCTAAATTTCGTTGATGCAGCATTGAGTTTCATACTTCAATACACCTCGTTGGTATCCCATAAAAATAAATGCAATGGGCTTAAATCGTACGATCTAGGAAGCTAATTCTGATCAGTGAAACGAGACGTTGAAATCACATGTCGTTCACATCGATATCATCCAATTTAGACCAAAATTGAGAACCATTTTCACAGAAGTATGTACCAATGATGTCGCCAGTCCAAAATCCGCACCAAACATTGACACGTTGACACATTTCTAGACGGTTCTCTGAACCCCAAAGTCGTCAAGGTGTAAAAGTGCTGATGATTTTGCTCAAAAATGATAATGATTATTTTTGAAATATTGTCCAACAACTAAAATGCGTTGTTTTCAGGTGGAATGCTCTATTTTTACTACTCTGCTGTCAAAATGCTATATTGTTGGCAACAATTATTATATCTGATTGAAATTATCAACCATAGAGAATAGACATAGAGCGGAAACTCTCCTGTAAAAGACCAAACTCAGTTGTCAGAAACCAAAGTGGTGAGAATGTATTAGTAGCAAAAACTATGTGAAAACAAAAACAACACTCGTATGTGTAATTATTTTGAGTAATTTTTATACCCTTCACCATGAGTGGCAAGGGTATATATAAGTTTGTCATTCCGTTTGTAATTTCTACATTTTTCATTTGCGACCCCACAAAGTATATATATTCTGGATCGTTACATATAGCAAAGTCGATATAGCCATGTCCGTCTGTATGTAGAAATCAACTTTCCGTATCCCCCAAATAACTTACAAACATAATTGATACATCAATATATTGGGAATTCTTCCGCCTCGGTCGCTATTTAAAATTGAGAAAATCGGCCCACAAATGGCTGAGATATAATAAAAAAACCGGGACAACCTCGATTTTTGGCCTATTTTTGATCTATATCTGGATTACTGAGTCATTAATATAGACAATATGGATATCTAATGATAGATATTTCAAAGTCCATTGCAACGATTTATATAAGGCTATAGTAATTTAGACCTACAGTGGGTCAAAATCGGAAAAATTTTTTTTTAATCCGAATATTTTTTTTTACCACAAAAAAATTTTTTTATAATATTTTTTTCACTAATAAATTAAAAAAAAAATTTGGAAAAAAATTTAAAAAAAATTGGAAAAAATTAAAAAAAATTTGGAAAAAAAAAATTTAAAACAATTTTGAAAAAACAACAAATTTTAATTCTGTCTACCTAAAAATATTTAAAATTTTTATTTTAAAGTATAATTTGGTGAAGGGTATATAAGATTCTGCACAGCCGAATATAACTCTCTTACTTGTTTTGATTGAGTTTTTTTTTCTAGTTTCCGCTCTATGTTTCTCTATGTTATCAACAGATAATAATTACACGCAGAGAAAAAATATGAGTTTGATTCCTTTTTTTTATAATTACATGCTAATATGATCGATTTTCAATATGATTGATTTTGAGTGATTCTATTTGCAACTAAATAGTGATAACTATGACAAAATATTATTTATATTTATAATGTAGATATGAACACAAATATCATAATATAAGTATGTATTTGGATTAGTATGTAATTTATAAACATATTTAAGATTTTCTTGTTATTACATCTTTAAATAGGATTCTATACAACAAATCTCAACTGCTATTTAGGACTTAAATTTCAAGTACATACATAAAAACCAGTGATTAACGAGGTGTCCTACAAAAAAAAATTTCTCCTTTAAACAATCTATGAGCAAATTTATACAAACTATAACTACTATAATATAGTACAACAACATTAAATATAAAACAAAAAAAACTAATGTGCCAATTGCCAATTTCCATACGAGTAGCAAACTCTTAGATTCTGTTGTTCATTAACCCTCTACGTACTTGAAGATAAACTAAACAAAAAAAAATAAAAAGTTATTGCTCATTTCATGAAAGTTTAAATATGGTGGTCAGTACTTGGTAAAATTCACAGCGTGGATAATTTAAGGTTGTTGTATGTATTTTAATAATGGACCGAGTGACGGACGGACGGACGTACGTACTACGTGAACTGCAGGAGAATACAAATGTTTGATGAGTTGTTTGTTGCTTTTTTTTCTGTGGCATACATATACTTACTACAAACTTATTTACGCTACATACGAGTATGTTGAATGCTGTAAATTTAGTTTGCTGCTGCTGGTAAAGATATGGAAATTTTTATGGTTTTTGTGCAGTTTTTTTTTTTTTTTTTTGTATTGTCATCAACACAAAATCATTTAACTTTCACTCATTGGTTGGAAGAAACCTCTATTTAGAGCTTATAACTCTAATACCGTGTCTAAGTGAGTAAACAGGCATACTCGCTCAAAACTTGGTTACAATACCTGTAGTACTCCAAATGGTTACAAGTATGATGGCAAATATTTTACTTTATTTAGCTTGGCAAGTAATAAAGGCTTCCAAATGGAGTACGAGTAGTATTTACTAAAATTTAAAAAAAAAAAAAATATATCTCATTTTAACTATGGCCGCTGCTTGTTGTACAGGAAAGGGTGTTGAAATAGGAGCTATTGCAGTAGAACGTCCCAAAATACAATTTAGGAATAATTAAGTACTTTTTAATATCGAGTGCTATTTAATATTTTGTCAGTTTGTCCATAAAGCTTACAAAGGTTTACTGAGATCTTTAAATCTGAGAATCTACAAGCAGAAAAAAAATATAGTTTTGCATGTTTACTGTAACCATTTCAACATTTTTAACAATATTATAGTCACAGTAACTATTTATATGATTGTGGTAACAATAATATGGTTAATTTACAATTCACATGATTGTATCAATCATATATATGGTTACAGTAAACAAGTATATGTTTGTGACAACCATTTTTATGATGAATAATTTTATCATAGTATGTTGTTCTCAGATTATGGTAAATCCTTAATCATATAAATAGTTACTGTGACTATGATATTGTTAAAAAACTTATACAAATGTTGAAATGGTTACAGTAAACATGCACAACTATATTTTTTTTCTGCGTTAGGGTCCGAACTCGTTAAAATTATCAAAAGGGAAACAAGTTGGAGAAATGTATACACAAATCATGTAGTAACTAACTACTTCCAATGCTGCAATACTTCATAGATGGAAGATAAAATTTTAGGTTTTTTATCCATTTACTTATTTATATCAAACTCCCATATCAATTTACCCTGTAAACTTAGTGTGAGTTTTTTTTTTTTTTTTTATGCGGGAAACCTATAAAAAAATTATTGCCCCAGTATAAAAAAAACAGCAAAAAATAAGTGTGTTGTTTGAAGAAATATTTTTTTACTCGTTACTGCTTGTAACTCGTTGTTTCCCCCTACTGAACTATAAACAAGACTTGTGTTGCTACAAAAAAAAAAAAAAATATTTGAATACGAGTAGATAGTTTTAAATATATAGTAAGTACGAGTACAATGATGATGTTGCATATTTTAGTTACTTTAGTTGGAAGATTTTATTATCAAAACTTACATTAAACTATGATGTTTTGCCGTTTAACTTTAAAACAAAAATAGAAATATGTTAACCCACACTTCACGTACCACAACTATTTGTAAATTTTTGCTCTTACTGACTACCGCTGCACAATGGGGGAATGTTGAAAAAGTGGAAATAAATCTGAATGAAAAAAATTAAATTTTAAAATAATTCTTTTTTTTTTGATCATGTTACCTTTGTAAAGCATGTCAGTTATTATGTTTAATGTCAATTATGTTCATTTGTTGTTAATCTGATTAAAATGAGTGATAAGAAAAAAGTGCGTACTAAAAATAGTTAAATATTTTCAATAAAACCCAACTTTGTCCTTCAAAAAGTTGGCCACACAATCAAACTGTAGTCAAACTGTTTCCAATGTTATTCAACAGTACCGAGAACTTGTCCGTTGATAGAAATCCTGGTTCAGGTAGAAGGAATGGTCCACATGATGTTTATTAAGCCAAAAAAATCGAAAACATTTTCAAAAGAGCTCTCAACACTTCCGGTAGGAAAGCAGCCCGGTTAGCTCAGTGCTCGGGCTATTTGGTACGAAAAGTTAAAGCAAATGCAGGTTTAAAAGCATATAAGACTCAAAAAGTTCCTAACAGGAATGCTGCTAAAAATTTAGATTTTTCGCAGCTTCCGGGTCAAAATTTTGATGTTGCTGATGCTCGAGGGAATGTTGAAGAAAAGTTTAGGACCAAAAAACAGACAAAATTTCCCAAAAAGTTCTTGGTATGGCAATCAATATGCACTTGCGGCAAAAAAGCCAAACATTAGTTACAAAGGGCTCTATAAATACCGAAATTTACATCAATGAATGTTTACAAAAAAGGATAATTCCATTCATAAGACTTCTTAGTGTGTCCACTTATTTTTGGCCTGATTTGTCATCCTGTCGCTATGGTAAGAAAGGTCTTGAGTGGTACAAGAACAATAATGTGGTATTTGTACCAAGAGAGGCCAATCCTCCAAACTGACTGGAGCTAAGGCCACTGGAGAACTATTGGGCTCTTGTTAAAAGAGAATAGAAGAGCACAAAAAAGGTGTCCAAAAGTGTGGTAGATTTTAAATGGAGATGGACTACCTGTTCGAACAAAGTGACAGAAATCACAATAAAACCATAATGGAAGGGTTTCCGAAAAAGGTTAAAAATTTCATCATTAGTGATTAGAACTATAAAAATATTTTATTGAAAAAAAAAAAAAAAATATCGAAACTGTAAGTTTAGTGGTTTCATTTTTATTAACATATATGTATGTTAAGAATTTTTCGATCTCAGTCCTTATATGAGATAATCTATAAGTGTAACTAGGTCTTTTTGTAGATATTAACTATTAGATTCCATATATACTTTGTACAATCTTTTGGATTAGATTAAAACCATCAAATTAGTATCATTTTAAAGGTTGCATATGTGCGAGGTGTCTCACATTGAGGCCTTGTAATCCCGACCCCCGATATTCTATAAGCTCCAAATATAAAACTTAAACTTAACTAACATACTATCCATTTAGGAATTAAACAATTATTTCCACTTTTTTGTTTAATTTCCCCACTGTGCGCCGCTCTATTCAAATACTACATTCAAGTTAATGAAGCCTCCAGGTTTGGTTTCTATTGTTTTTTTTTTCTATGAAGAGTTTCAGTTTAAGTTTTTTTTTTCTAGTTACTGTTGTTTTAATTTAATGCTTGTACTTAAAGTTTAGTTCAATTGTTTCCCTCATTTGAACTGATTTCAAATTTACATGATTATGTTCAGTTCAGTTTCTTAAGCAAATTATTTTCTGCATTCATTGTACTCGTAGTTGGTTTTAACATGATCTGTGACATGATTTTGTTTGCTTTCGTAGATTTTCATTGTTTTAGGTGGAGTTTTGCAAAAATTAATTTCAAATATTTGAATAAAGGAATGAGTGTATAGAAACTATTTTTTTTTTTTTTTCGCAAATTCATTTGAATATTTAAGTTGTGTGAAGAAGATAATTGTCGTATTGAATGAGGTGGTGTTTTTCTTTTGGTATTTGTATAGTTTTTGAAGATTTTCTGGTTTTAAAAGAAACTGTTTTCAAAGAAAAGGCTTTGTTGGGTTAGGGTTGTGCTACTTCATATTCAGTTTACTATGTTAGTGTGACTTGGTTAGATGCTTGATATCATTTATAAAGTCTGTTGAACTTGACAGATCAAGACAAAGACAACACCGAGGCATATCGAAAAAGGCTAGGTTTATGTCGCTTATATCTCGGACATTAATGTACCAATACCTAGGGGTTACGGAAAACCTATTTCAATTAAGAAATGGGCATGGTTAAATCGATTACGCTATCTATAAGTTCTCTGATTATAAATAATTTATAAGGCACAAATTAATATTATAGAAATTATAAATGGAATAGCAAACTCTTATAACCATCAGGTTATAAGAGTTTAAATAACTATGGACATAGTTTATTTCTGATTCAAACATGTAGCTCCTTTTGAATTTGTTAGCCACCTTAAAAAAAAGCTCTTTTAAATAGTAAAGCTATAAAATTTTAATAAATAATCGATTATCTAAGTACAAATAAAAAAAAAACACTCATACTTTAGTCCCAATGCGTTGCAATGCAGTTATTATGTTCAAATGACCTCAACATAAACAACACTTTGTGACATTCATGTTCAAATGTATGCAGTATGTATGTTATACAAGAACACACTGAATACGAAACCAAAAAATATATAAATTGGCATTTTATGTCACAGGTGACATTTGCATAAAAATACTCACATTCATTCATACATATATTTTACATGTTTAATCAGGCATAGAACAATGAATGAACGTATGTTAATGCAGTGGTATTATTACGTTTTCTTGTTTTTTTTGTTTGTTGGCTTAAACCAAATGTATTGTTTGGTATTAATGTCAATTTGTCACGACAAATAAAACAATCAAAGTATCGTCATACACATTCTGCATTGCATCAACTATTTATAGAATTCAAAATAGAGTTAGACCAGACCACCCCTCTTATATTGATGATGACGATGTGTTGAAGTGTTTTGTAAGATAATGAAAATATGATTTATTCATAAGATGTGCAAAGAATATTTGTTTATGATGGAGGGTGATTATTTACTTAAGATGATGTTTAACAAAATTTTGCTATTTGTTTAAAAGGTTATAATATGAATTTGTTATAAAGGCATTAAAAATTGTGTGATACAACGAAGTTCTATTAAGTGAAAACTTTTATTACAAAGTACTCGATTAAAATTAGTTATAACTGTGTACTCAAGTGTTCAAGTAGATTTCTATTGGATCAGTATGTACTTATATATTAGATTAGAAACCAGCTATTATATAACTGTCATTACAGTCTGGCTTTGGTCCTCTTGATAGGGCTCAATGTATTGCCACAGTTCTACGCTGGGGATCATGATTGAATCGAAACTTTCTTCGTTCCCCAAATTAGTGAGATATCTATGAAATTAGGAATCTTACTTAACAGCAAGTAATTCGCATACAAATCATCATGGATAAATAAATGTACACTTATTATATACTTCACCATGAGTAGCAAGGGTATAAGTTTGTCATTCCGTTTGTAATTTCCACATTTTTCATTTGCGACCCCACAAAGTATTGGATCGTTATGATAGCGAAGTCGATATAGCTATATCCGTTTGTCCGTCTGTATGTTGAAATCAACTTTCCGTAGCCCCCAAATAACTTACAAACATTATTGATACATCAATATATCGGGAACTCTTCCGGCTCGGTCGCTATATAAAATCGAGAAAATCGGTCCACAAATGGCTGAGATATGAGACAACCACGACAACCTTGATTTTTAGCCTATTTTTGATCTATATCTGGATTACTAAGTCATTAATATAGACAATATGGATATCTAATGATAGATATTTCAAAGTCCATTGCAACGATGTATATAAGGCTATAGTAATTTGAACCTACAATGGGTCAAAATCAGGAAAAATATTTTTTAATCCGAATATTTTTTTTACTAAAAAATTTTTTTTCTTAATTTTTTTTCACTAATAAATTGAAAAAAAAAAAAATTTGAAAAAAATTAAAGAAAAAACAATTTTGAAAAAAAATTCTTTTTAAATTTTGAAAAACAAATCAGAAAAAAAAAATTGAATTTTGTTTACCTAAAAATATTAAAAATTTTTATTTTAAAATATAATTTGGTGAAGGGTATATAAGATTCGTCACAGCCGAATGTAGTTCTCTTACTTGTTAATATTGTTAATTAGAACTAGGTTTGTTTCATTCTTAACTTTTTTGACTATGACGCAGCCGTCGATATGGTAGTTAATATGGTTTTCTTGGGGATGAATCTCTTTATACTAACATTTGTTTCTGGATTGGCAAAGTAATAAACATACAGTGCAGTATCGTATATAAGCAAGGAGGGACTAAGTTGAAATACTTAATCGCGAAAGACTTAGCTATGAACATCGCAAATATTCCAGAATACTTGATACCCCAAAGAACAGTAAGAGTTTCTGGTCCTTTGTCAAGAGGATTCGGAACAGCAAACGAACAATATGCCTAGCATATTATTTAGAATTTGGACCATCAGAATGGTTCTGTCCGAACTCAGTGTGATCAAATCCCCCAGTCCGAATGGTATTCCTGCACTTGTTCTAAGAAAGTGTTCCTCATCGCTGAATCGTCCATTTATAAATTTGTTTAATCTTTCATATCGTTATGGAAGTTTTCCTCATTGTTGGATGGTTGGCAAACTCCCAAAAACTTTGAATCGTCCAAGTTAGAGGTCAGAGGTAATCTTGTCAATTATATCGGATCTAATAATCGTTACAATGATATACAATATAGGAGTCCTATTGGAAATCTAATGGTTTGTGTTTGACAAAGGTAGGTGCTCTGGACATTTCTAAAGCATTTAACTGGGTGCATTATAATGACTGGTTTCGAAGCGATTGAATTGTCACGCGTTATTGCAAGTTTCATTCGGGGTCATACTATAAGGCTAGTAATATATAGAGTTTGTTCTGAGGGCTTTATATTGAACTTCTTAGTTCTTCGGTGCTCTGTTTTTACTGCTTCCCCAGCAAAGACCTCAAATAGAATTTATTCTTTCGCAAGATACTCTTGTCATCGTCATGTTCAATTGTGTTCGCTTTCGTACCATGTTGGAAGATTATTTCAGGGCAGAATTGAATGGATTTGAAATCAGTTAATAATATTGGTGGGAAGAAAATTTGCTCAAAAGAAACGATCGCTGCTCATATGAACAAGATCCTTTAGTTAAATTTAACTGGAGTACTAGTTAAATTCCAGCCCGATATTTTAGTTAGCCCATGTGTTGTTTAAATTGTCTTTAATAGAAACATACAACATTGTTTGTTACATTATTATTCAAATCAGTTTTGTTATAAAACACTTGAGAAAAGTGAAGTCTATGGTCGATTTTGGAGCATTACGGGTTCGTGTATGCATTTTATTCAAACACTATTTTATGATTATTTATTTTTATCTTAATCAGTGTTCAAAATACTTGAGCATATTCCAAGTATGCTAGCATCTTGACTTTAATTTCTAGAAATACCTTTAAAATGTGTGTTATGGTTAGGTTTGCCCAGTTCTTTTCATTAATGTCCCCAAACTAAATTAAAAATAACCCCAAATATTGATTTTTATTGAATAAATTAAATTTTTCATTAAACATGAAATTTCATATTTAATTAATTGTCCAATAATCGACAAAGTTCAGTGTTATCACATTGATAAATTTCGTTTAATCAAAAATTCTTGAATTAATCAATGAATTTATTAAAATTTCTTTTCGATAATAGTGGAACTCTCATCGTTTCAAGTCGTATATAAACAAATATATACGATAAATAGAACATTTAAGGATATTCAATTAAAATTTCATAAAAATTCAATTCGAAATTACCGATTTAAGTCAGAACATTAGAAAACTTCTTGCAAACACTGATTTGGATCTAAAAATTAAAAAAAAAAATACAAAAAAAAAAAAATTATTTTTAAATTTTGAAAAACAATTTAAAAAAAAAATTGAAATCAAATTTTTTTTCTTAATTTTTTTTTAATAAATTAAAGAAGAATACCAAAAAAAAAAATTTTAAAAAAATAAAAATTTTGTTTTTAAATTTTGAAAAAAAATATTTAATTTTGTTTACCTAAAAATATTTATTTTAAAGTATAATTTGGTAAAGGGTATATATTTTCTGTCCACAAAAACATTTAAAAATCCCCAAGCCTAGCAAGAATTCTAAACATTAGGATGGGTTGTTTTCCAAATTTTTTTGTAACATGCCTTGTAAATTCTTCGTTTTTCTATTAATTTTAAAAATGTTTTATATTTTTGTCCAGGATAACAATAAATTATAAAAATCAAATGTGTTTGAAATAGAAATGCAGTTTTAAACTTAATTTTAATACCTTATTTGGTAATTGGTTTTTCATTAAATACAAGTAGTTATGCTTCTTTCTTAATCTCCAAATGTTTTGACCTACTTTTATATAAATTTAAAATCAACAGAACAACTTAATACTTTATAATATAAAGTTTATATGCATATGATAGAAAATCTAAAATTTCTGTTGTGGTAATAGTCTTTTTTTCTTCTTCTTTGGAACAAAATTATTTTATTCTTTAATATTTTTTTTAGTTTTCTCTAATACGTAGGTATTTCTTTGCAAAATAATATGAACAAACAAAACAAAAAACTTAAGGAAAAAGTTAATTTGCTTGTAAATGACAAGCATATGAAATGGGGTTTTAATGACCTCTTAATAAAGAAACACAACATGACAGTAAATGCATACGAGTAAAAATGAATATATATGTACATTAGGGTTAAACAAAAAATGTTTGCAAAAAATTGAAAAAGTTCCAGCGTTCCAGTTTTCCTTGCGATATGCTTAGAATGGTTCTGCACGAACTCAGCGTGATAGATTTTATCACGCTGAGTTCGTTTGTGATGGTATTCCTCCAATTGTTTTAAGAAAGTGTTCCTCATCGCTGGATCGCCCATTTATAAATTTATTCAACTTTTCATATCGTTCTGGAATTTTTCCTCATTGTTAGAAGGATGCCAATGTCCCACCAACTCCCAAAAACGGTGAATCCTCCATGTTGGAGGATCCTTAAATAACCCTGTCGGTTATTTCAAATCTAATAGACTTTACAAATGACTTTGTGTATGACTAATTTTTCCAAAGAAATTTGTAATAAGTTCGAATGTTTTTATTCGTTCACGAAGATGTCTCATATGGCATTAAAGACGCCTTTCAAAGAACTTTTACATGATACCAAAATTATATACATTTCCATTGCGAATAATAGACCATAAAAACCTTAAAAGGACCTTTTTATACTTTGATCTAACTCCCTAAAGATTGACGCTAGGACAAACATTTGGAAAAACGGTATCGTAGAATGAATTAAACTATTATTTTAGTTGGGAAAATGCACAAGTTTTAATTTGGGGCCACCCTAATATACATAGAAGTAGAATGCTGCAAACAGAATATGTCCAACATATTAAGGACATTATTAGGCCAGAGTCTTCCAAACAATAAACGATTACATTGGTTGTTTAAATGAATATAAAAACTCTGCTGTTTCATTTGTAACTTGGATAGTAATTGAATTGGAAGTCGATTTAAAAAAATACATTTTTTATTTTTTAAAAGTTCTCAACATTATGACCATAAACTGTATTCTGCAGTCCGTATGGTTTCTTACTTTTTATTGGTTGTTTTTTCTTCTCAAGAAATTGCATAGATATGTACATATGTACTAAGTACTAAACATTCATTCATACCAACATACTTGCTTATGGAAAAAACACACCCAACACAGAATAGAATAGAACTGAACTGAACAGCAAGAGCAAATAGTTTTAGTCTTGTTGGAATAGTTGCTCGTAAATGAAGAAAACAATCAAGACTGTTAGTCATGCACTACAAAATGTTTCATGTCTTTTAATATCACATAACCTTAAACAATTAACCTCACAAAGCTTTGATTATGAAATACTTCTTTCTAAACAACCAACAACCACATCAACATCTCACAACAACATTAATAAACAACAAAAAAACATTTCAAAAATTTTGTAATCACTTTAAATAGTTTGTTGTTATTGTTGACGTTGTTGTAGGCTAAATTGTTTAGAACCGATATGAGCAAAAAACTGGCACAAGATACAAATATTTAAGAGCAAAATTCTCTAACATGTACGAGTATTTGAGTATGAAAGTGAGTATGTGTCAAATGTTATTAGTTCAGAGTTTGGATACATGTTCATTACTTTCATCTTTTAGAAACTTATCTGAATTTTTGTACTCACAAAGGTCAGTTGGGAATAATGTCACATTCGAAAGTAAATAAAACGAAAGTTTACTGCCTAAAATATACGCAAAAAGCTACAGTCATAGGGTAACATAGAGACGAGACGTATTTGTCAAAAACCTAAGTCTGTTGTCAAAAACCTAACTCTTGGAACAACAAAATACATGCAAGTCAATGTATTTTGTTTTTGTATCAAACATATGATTTGTTGTATTTTTTTTGACAAATCGGAGTGTCTCGTCTCTATGTATAATTCTCTATGGCTACAGTATTATTTCTGCACGGAGAAAATAGATTCGTTGTAATGGCCAAATGATTTGCCCTTAATTATATTCATAAATTTTTTTTGGAGGAACAATTTTTTCAGGATGTTTTATTCTGGTTCAAACACGTCAATTTTACTTTCGCAATTGGAAATATTTTCCTTTTTTCCTTCCTCTCTCTTTTATAAACTCAAGACTTGCTCAAGTAAACTTGAGGTGTGCAAACCAGCACTTAGAAATTTTACAATAAAATGTTCAATAAGATTTTGGATTTTATAAATTAAATTCAAAACTTGTTTCTCCTTTCTATAATCTATATTTTTTCTTTTATAAAAGTTACGGTATTTAGCCAAATTTTTCCCGAATATGCAAATTTTTTACCTTATATGTTTTGTAAACCCTTTTAGTATGTATTGAATATGTCATATAAGCTACGGGTCAAATGTGGTCGCAAAATTCAACAAACATTTTAATTTATATGTTTAGGATATTTTTATATTATTTTTGGGGAATTTTGGGCTCTATCTTTAGTTTAATTTTTATTATTTAATCAATTAGAAATTAGAATATTATGATAAAATCAAGGAGTGTCGTGTTGAATGGTTACTTTATGTGATTTTCTTTATTGTACCTAAAACTATTTCCATGGATGTGATCATTAGCTAAGAACCTTATCACACGTGATTCTTTGTTAGTAAACAAAACTTAATTAATATTTTTTTTCACACATTTGTGTTTTCTTTATATTTGTTGTTAATGATTTAATGTTTTAGTTTAACGCAAGATTTTTTGTTAAAATTATAAACGGTATTTGTTGAAATTTGCAAAGGCAGCTTGGCATAATAGCTATTTAAAGTATTAGAAATCCTATTAGAAATTATTGATTTTTTTCGATTTCTTTTCATGTTTTAGTCAAATTTCAAGGTGGTTTTCGGTGTTTCATATTTATGTTTATTTTTTCGTTGTATATACTACTAGAACAGCTATGTTACGTGTATAATACGCAGTTGAGGTATACGATTCATATGATTATGTAAATTTCTAAACAACCTACAAAGATGAATATTATAGTTTATTAATTAATTAATGAATGAATGAATGTAGAGATGGTAGGACGACGCGGTAGCAACAAACTCTTTGATGTCATATTGTTTTAAAAATTTATTTTTGTGCGAGTCAGTCAGTATGTTTGTGTAAACTAGAGTATCCAAAACGGTTTTGGTTTTCATTAACTTTTTGGTTGTTTGAGAAACCGGTTTTTAAAGACGGTTAACCATTTTCAACGAAATATATTTTTTAAAGTTTTTTGAAAAACTTTTATAAAATTTTTTAAAATATCGACTTATTTTATAGAAAATGTTAGCCTTTTACAATATTTCTTTAGAGATATTGCTAATGTTAGACTCAATTCTATTGTATACAATTCTTGAAATAGAATGGCAAAACGATTAAATTTGAATATTAATTTGTTTTTTAATTAACATACTAACATATGTTAGAATGACAGGGTATTTTTAAAAATATACTTTTTCAGTTAAGTCGCAAACCGGTTTTTTGAATTTCCCGATTTTTTGGACACTCTAGTGAAAACCCAAACATTACATTTTTATCATTTACATATTGCCGCATTCTTTTTGCACTTTTTTTTCTTGTGTTTTGTGTTGTTTTCGTTTATAGGCGAGGACTGTATCGAAAGAATTAATGAATTGTTTATTTCGATGTTGGTTTGTTGTTGTTGTTGTTATTGTGTGTTTTGTGTTTGGTTTAATTAAATTACACTGACTTTCGACATTGTTGTTGGTTGACTGTTGTGATTGTAGTTGCTTTAGTTGTTGTTGTTGTTGTTGTTTTTAATTTCTTATTACATGTCTTCCGCATTGAAGATATTTAATGATTTTTCTTTTGCTCTCCGCCAATTCTTCAAATAAAACTCCATCTGCAGTCTCTAACTTAAAAATATGAATGGGCACAAAATGAATAGTACTCGTTGGTACTCGTCAGAAAAATTTGCGGTCAACTAATGATAGAATTTATTGAAATGAAAAAATTGTTTACGGTAAAAAAATTCATCATAAATATGTACGTTTGTTTTTATCTACGCAAATAATGTTTATGATGGATGTACAGCAGTTACGAAAATATAGCAAAAGAAATACATTGTGGCGGAGCAGTATTGCTGATTCTATAGAATCTGGTGTTATACCTAAAGTTTTCTATAGAAAATACTGTTATATACATAATTTTCTAAAACCAAAAAATTAAACACAACATTATCCATAAAAAATACTGTTATACACACATTATCTTTGGCACATACTGTTATACACCACTTTTTCTATAGACAATACTGTTATACACCATATTTTCTATAGAAAATACAGTTATACACCACATTTTTTATAGAAAACTCTGTTATACACTACATTTATTGTAATAAATACTGTTATACACACATTATCTATAACAAATTCTGTTATACACCACTTTTTCTATAGACAATACTGTTATACACAACATTTTCTATGGAAAATACAGTTATACACAACATTTTCTATAGAAAAAAACTGTTATACACAACATTGTTTAGAGAAAATACTGTTATACATAACATTTACTATAGAAAATACTGTTATACTCCAAATTTTCTATAGAAAATACTGTTATACACCACATTTTCTATAGAAAATACTGTTATACACAACATTTTCTTTACAAAAAACTGTTATACACAACATTTTCTATAGAAAATACTGTTATACACAACATTTTCTATAGAAAATACTGTCATACACAACATTTTTTATAAAAAAATACTGTTATACACAACATTTTCTATAGAAAATACTGTTATACACCACTTTTTCTATAGAGAATACTGTTATACACAACATTTTCTATGAAAAATACAGTTATACACAACATTTTCTATAGAAAAAACTGTTATACACAACATTTTTTAGAGAATATACTGTTATACATAACATTTTCTATAGAAAATACTGTTATACACAACATTTTATTTACAAAAAACTGTTATACATAACATTTTCTATAGAAAATACTGTTATACACAACATTTTTTATAGAAAATAATGTTAAACACCAAATTTTCTAAAGAAAATACTCTTATATACATAATATTTGGTCAATTCACAAGGTCTCCTATCATGTGATATTGTCATAATGTCCTAATATTTCACAATGGTTTGAACATGTTGTTATTGCCTTTCAAGCAAACAATTTCTTAAAATAATACAGGCAAATCCCGGTATAACGAATCTCACTTTAACGAAAATCCGATATAACGTACAACCACATTATTAACAGTAACTACCTTATATAACGAACGTTTCAACAATTTTGTACTCGATTTAACGAATGTTGAAAAAAAAAACAAAATCAAACGAACAATAAAATTTTTAG
The DNA here is from genome assembly GCA_942486065.2 of Calliphora vomitoria. NCBI lineage: Eukaryota > Metazoa > Arthropoda > Insecta > Diptera > Calliphoridae > Calliphora > Calliphora vomitoria. The sequence continues at coordinate 39,638,470 of OW818029.2, forward strand.
CATTGACAATTATAGCAAGCTATCATGAATGGCTCAAATAATCATCTATATCTAAAGAATGATGTGTATCCCCTTGTGGAAAAGGAGTTAAATTGTTAATTACTCGACCAGAAGAAAAAACAATTCCGGTTAATAGAATTTCTTTGATATCTAAGCCCTATAAATAAAATAGGCTTTATACTTGTGGATTTCATGCAAGTGATATCTGTATTCAAATAAAATAGGGTGTACGACTTCTTAAAGAATCAGCATACAATTATAGTTGAGCACAATCTAACTCTTGATTTTATTCTCAATGCAAATAAAACTGGTATCTAATGGAAAATGATATGAGATAAAACGTTTGTTCACGCCAGTGCCCCTGGAAAAAAGTTATCAAAGGATAGACTAACAATTTTGGTTTGCTGTTATGGAATTAGGAACAAAGAATCTTTGAAAGCCAAAGAAACGCCTCTTGTTTCGTAACAAAATGTTTTTGTAAATTATCTTTATTGAAATAATGGATATTTTTAATGGTAGAATCAGTTTTAGAACCGAAATCCGTTTCAGTGTAGGCTTTATTAATCCTTGGTAATGCCCCAAGTCAATCTACCGAAGAACAATAAATAAAAACTACATAATATGAAACAATTTTAGTCATGTCTCCTAATGGCACACCGCTTAAAACTTATTCAAAAAATAAATCTCGATATAACGAATTTTTCGATTTAACGAATGGACCTGACAACATATCGTTCGTTATACCGGGATTTGCCTGTACTACTCTGTATGCTATGTTTGCCTGTACTACTCTGTGTGCTATGTTTATTGTGTTATCGTAACCAACCAGCAGAGACCTGTGCCGAACGCTTAAGAGTCGGTTAAGCCGAGCTACCGACTCGTGAAATATTAGGACATTATGACAATATGACATGATAGGAGACCTTGTGAATTGACCAATTGTATGTAAAATACTGTTATATAAAAAAAGTTCTATAGAAAATTTTTGTATACAAAAAAGTTTCTATGGCAAACACTACTTGGATTAAGAGTAACTTGACCAAATCCTGTACTCTCCAGACCTGTCTTCCAGCGAAAACTATTACTTTCATGGTATCAGTCATCTTCAAGAACTATAAGAAATATTTATGATATATTTATAGTACAAACTTTTCTTCAACTGAAATCTTCATGTACTATAATTATAGCCAAAACTGTCATGCAGACACCACTTCTTTTCTATGTATGACAATCAATTTTTATAGTGTCGGTTTGCTGTTGCCGTTAGACGTAGCCTAAGTATGAATATGAGTCGTACGTTTGAATGATTAGCTGTTTATTTTGTTGCATTTGTGCATAAGAAAACATTTACATTATGAATAGAAAATTATAAAGGCAATTAATAAATAAATATTTATTAATATACAATTTGCATACAAAGTACATTTACATGTATGGTTTTATGCAGATGACATCTGTATTGATCTTAGTGCGTAAATATAAATATTAATTATTAATTAATTAGGGGCACTTGTACGAACATACATATATAAAATGTATACGTAATACAAATGTAAATTTTCTGGTCATAGACCCACTAGTTTAGGCTTATCCACCTACCTAATATTATAGCAAGTGAGTATGAAACATTGTCTAGATCATACGTGTTTTAAAATGACCCCCAAGAAAGGTGTTGATGTTGCGACTTAAATTAAAATTTATGACCTGATTCAGAATCATAAATTGTTTGAATATCCCTCAGCTTGTAAATTAGTTTAGGGTATTTTTCATACAAAATTTTAAAAATAATTGTTCTTTCGAGTTTCTTAATCAGGGGATTAGTTAGTTAATGTAAAGAATGGTTTCTAAAAATGTTCTAGCTTGAAGCATGAAGTGTGATGTTCAATTAAACTGTTGTATATTGCTCGTATCAAGCATTCGAATTTTGTGGAGTTAAGAACTACTTTTGTAAATCAATTTAAAGCAGTTTGGTCTTTTATTAATTCAGATACCGATATCAAATTTCCTCACAGGTTCGATTTTTTACTAACTATATGTCCCAGATAAGGCCCTCTTTAACACAGTTTTATATTTTATAAATGCTGATATATATTCAAAGAATCATTCTTAAAGAATCATGAGAAAAGCTATTATCCCGATCATTTAGCCCTTCAAAAAAAATTGGAAACAAAAATGCTGCCAGATAAAACTCTTGTTCACGCCAGAGTAACTAGTGCTCCAAGAAGGAAGTTATCGAAGAATAGACTAAACATTTTAGTTTGCGCTAATACATCCGTAGCAAAGAAAATTTTATATTTTCTTCTTGGAAAGTCAAAGAAACGCCTCTAGTTTCGTAACAAAGTGTTGTAGAAAATTATCTTCATTCAAATAATGGAGACTATCAATGAAGGCTATTAATCCTTGGTAATGCCTCAAGTCAATCTCTGGAAGAACAATTAATAAAAAACTATAAAAGATGGACACACCGCTTACAACTTATTCAAAAAATAAATCTCGATGTAACGAATTTTTCCATTTAATGAATGGGTCTGACAACATACCGTTCGTTATACCGGGGTTTTACTGTATATCGTAAATTTCACAAGAAATATCCCTTTAAAAATCACAAATTTTAAAAATTTTACCCAATGTTGTTGTAACAACAAAAAACGCCAAATTCACGACAAACAATTGCTACTTTCACTTATAAAGATTATGTCTAAACGTGTAAAAGATTTTGGAGTAGTTTTAATATGTGTTGTATTCAGTATCTAGTTAAAACCATACAAAATAATTCACATACGATTCTACCTAAAAGGAATTTCTCACTAACTTTTTGATTTATATTTTATACTGAGCATATATCCTATTAAACGTTTTACTAATTATGAATTAACTTTTTCTTCACTTACAGTTTGGACTTCGCCAATTGGATCTCTCCCTATTATCCCAACTGTGGGCCCTTAATGATTCCATCCAAGAATTTCGCACCATGATACAAGATCAGGAACAGGACGACGATGAGACCTATTCAACACACTCACGTTCACCCTCACCCTACGACTCGGTATCATCGGATGGCGAAGATGAAATTCTAACACTAAAAAGTAAAAGCCGTATGGAATTACAAAATGGCAATGTTATAACCACCCAACCGAAACTAACTAAATCGTATGCCGCCGATAACGAAATGACGAATCAAACAACGACAACTCCAGAAGCAACAACAACAACATTATCGTCACCGTCATCATCGTCATCAACAACAACAGCATCAACGGCTTCAGCGTTAGCGGACCAACAAAAATCACAATTATTGAAGCCACCATTGCCGAAACCGTTGGATGTGAAGCCAGTGCCACGTATGCGCAGTGCACCGCCACCACCACCAACACATCGCAAAAGTCAAATAGCACCGCCACGACCCACATGATGCTACCTCAGCGACTTCTTTGCCGAAGTCAAGATGGTCATGTGCAAAGTGATTGTGGGCGATGCCAAGAAGATCGATGAATCGAATAAATTCAACAAAACCAATTCAGAACAGCTACAGAAACACAACAATAATACGGTTACTAATGAAAACAATCAGCAGGTGTTACAAAGGAATTTAACCATAGAGGACCATCCCTAATATTATAGAAAACGTAGAAAAGCAATATTTTATATTTATAAGAAATAATTCATAGAAAAACTATTTTTGCCAAAAGTAGAAGAAAAAACAACAAAAATATTATTGATTAGTTATTACTTAGTTTGCTTTTGTAAAATTTTAAAATTTTTATTTAAAATGAGTTGATATTTTTTTTGTAAATGTTATTATTATTATAAAATGACACATCCATCAGATTGATTGGTATTTAGAAATTTAGTTTATATCACATAAATGTATTTGTTAGTTTGTGTATGAGTGTATGTTTGTTTATTTTATTTTATTAATTTGTTTTAATTGATTGTTAAGCTTTAGTTTATTTAAACTTTAAATTTATTATTATTGTTCTTTCGAATATTTTAAAAAACAAAACTAATTTTATAATTTAACACTGGGGTCCTGGCAAAAGGGTGTCTATATATTTGTTTTTATACGTTTTGAAATAGAATTTGATTTGATTAACTAACTATTTACATAATTTTCTTTTAATTTCTCTCAACTAATTTGTACATTATTATTTTCTTTTATTCATTCTAAGGAGTGCTTCTTAAAATCGACATAAGATATCTATAAAATACTAAATAATACATAAATATTTACATAAAATAAAGAATATTAAAACAAAAAAATAAAAAATAAAACGCTTAGGCTGTTCATTATTTTATTTTTACCATAAAACATACATTTAACCATATTACATACTATAAATTTAAAAACATTTTCTGTTCACTTTTAATGCAATTGTAATTTTATACTTGAATATACTTTGTAGTTTTTAATGGCTGGATTGAATCCAAAGCACTTTTCAATTGATTGAATTTAATTGGTACGATAATATTCTATTGTGTATATATACAGCAACATTAAAAAAAAGTAAGAAAAATAAATATTTTAATAAAGAAACAAATTTAAATGCTTAATAAAAAAAATAAAGAAAAACTGAATTCAATTCATGTTATATGCATTAATTCATTGTTAAAAAGCTGTGCAAGGTGAGTACTCGCAATAAAAATGCAGACGGGGTCAATATTTGAAAGGTTAAATACAGGGTGTTTGAATTTGCCATTGTTATTGGAATTTATTGATAATGTTGTTTTTGTGTTTATTAGAAAATCCCTGATATTGTCATTAATTAGTTAATTGAATAGAATTTGTTACAAATTACTGACTTAACTGCTTCTGCTTTGATATTGAATAGCAACCCTCAAGGGGCAGTCATGAACTTTGTTAATCGAACAACCTTAAAGAAGCAAATAAACTTGGTGGAATTTTCTAACATAATAAGTATAATAGATAACCTTTGACTATTTGGAAGGTAAAACCATTATCATTATTTGATAGCATGCTAAAATGATTCTAAAACTGTTTTGTCACACTTATTCTTGTCCGCTTAACTTTCTGTGAACGTTACTTTTATTTCATTACGTCATAAGGTTTCAACAAACTTCCTCTATTCAGATCTCTCCATCGCTCCAAGAAGATGCGTAAAATTCTTTATCTCGTCTTTGTAGCTCACCCAAAGGTCGACCTATTCAACGACTCCCCTGTGACGAATTCTTCAAATACATTTATTTACGAAGACCTAGACCGATTTTATGTCTCCGGGGTCTGAGTTCCCCCTGAATCAAAAATATGGACGAAGTTTTGCTTGGAAAACCGTAAAAAGATGATTTTCATAAAAAAATTTTAAAAATAATTTGTCGTCTTTTATTTTTGAATCAAGGGGAAAACATATAACATAGAAGGAGAGAGTAATATCAATGGAAAAAAATTACTCTCTTTTCACACATACGGGTGATACAGTAACAAAATACATGAAATACATTCTCATGAATTAGGTTTTTGACTCTCAGTTACCTGGCTGCTGGCCTTCTGCTGTTTGATTTAGTTTAATACTAATTTTGTGATCAAATATCTTATATATTTATTTTTTGAGAATTGTTTATCTTTGGAAATTTCAAAGTTCACTTAAAAGGACATTCGACCTGATCAACAAAAACTGAGTACGCAGTGTTACTATGTATCTACTTTCACGAATATATCGATATTTTCTTGTATATGGAAACAAATATTTAAATTCGACAACTACTGGTGGTTCTCACGACAATTATTTCTATGCTCCGGAACGACTCGAGTCTCACTCGGCCAACGATTTTCTATCCACGACATCTGTATCAACCGAAAGTATTTCTAGAATCAACTTTATACAGCAGAGGAAATGGTACAACAACAACTGCTTGTTATAAAGTAGTATAAAGTAGTACAGACATTCATATGAAAAAAAGCAAGAACTACACGCAGAAAAAAAATATAGTTGAACATTGTTACAGTAACCATTTCAAATTTGTGCATGGTTACTGTAACAATTTCAAAATTTTTAACAATATTATAGTAACAGTAACAATATATATGATTGTGGTAACAATAATATGGTTAATTTACGATTCACATGAATATTTCAACCATATATATGGTTACAGTAAACATGTATATGTTTGTGACAACCATTTATATGATGAAGGACTTACCATATTATGATGCTCTCATATCATAATCTGAGAACAACATATTATGATAAAATTATTCATCATATAAATGGTTGTCACAAACATATACATGGTTACTGTAACCATATATATGGTTGAAATATTCATGTGAATCGTAAATTAACCATATTATTGTTACCACAATCATATATATTGTTACTGTGACTATAATATTGTTAAAAAATTTTAAATTGTTACAGTAACCATGTACAAATTTGAAATGGTTACAGTAACAATGTTCAACTATATTTTTTTTCTGCGTGTAGGTGGTCGGTGTGATTTCCAGATTTCGAGTGAATCAAGTCTTTTTATGACTGCATTTATCTTTGTAGACTGTTCCTTCTACTACGAGATCATGGCGACTACACGCAGAAAAAAAGTTGTGCATGTTTACTGTAACCATTTTCAGGGGCAGTGTTCCTAACGAACTGTGTGAAAGTGTTGCGACTGCGCTAAATGCCCTTGGCCCACCAAGTAGAACTGGTGGTGGATGGCAAAAGGTAAGGTAAACAGTGTGTTGCATAAGTATGACAAAATTCATTTTACAGATTTGGCGGTCCTTGAAGTTCTACTGGAAGCGGTAACAATGTATACTGAGCCCCTTGTAGGAGGCTGTGGCAAATATGTTTCAATTGCAGAAAATAATAAATCTTGGGGGTAAGTTTGGAGTGCCGAACATTGAAAACGACCTTTCACAAATAGGAGCCAGTAGCAGATCTGTTACAACAATCACATCAACAACAACAACATCACCATCAACAACTTTCTAATTAAAATCTCCCTTATTCATTAAAAAAACATGGTTTTTATTTGATGTTACGTATTTGAAGAAAGAGTTTTCTCTTTAAATCACCGACCATACATTTTTAAAAATTATAGGTTATCCTCATTTTGTAAAATGTTTTATCCTTGTGAACATATGTACATTTACACAGAGGGAAACACGACGCACAGTGCTTTGTCCCCATATAACGATGGGACAAAAATAGAAGGAGTTGTCGTAGACTCTAGTTAAGAAAAATACATTCCAAAAATATAATTTTTAATTTTGGCTACATAATTGATCTAAAAATCATGAAAATCAACATTTGTTATACGCACTAAGTTCATAATCTTTCTGTTAATTTTTATTGTGATTGTATCAAGGACTCTTGGCCCTGATATATATCCTTAATTGTTAAAATTCTATAACTTTTGCAAAAATGATTAGATTGTAATGAAACTTAGTATGTTTATTTGTATTTACTGAATAACTTTTTGGATTGTATAAGATTTGTCCTTCCGCCACTCTGTCCGTCTCCATCTATCTGTCTGTCCGTCTGTCCGTCTTTCCATGTAAATTTGTTAATCAAGGTACAGGTCGCAATTTTAAACATGTTCCAATGATATTTGGTCCACATCACTTTTTGGACCCAAGGACAAACTCTACTAATTTTGGTTATAATTGATTCATGATTTCACCTAGCCTCCGTACAAATGTCCTCCCGAGCACAGTGGGGGAAATGAAAAAAAAAGTGGAAATAAATCTGTAACTTCTAAACCAACAGTCCGGCTATAGAGGAGGTGTAGCTGAGTTTAAGTTTTGAATTTGAACTTTAAACACTAAGATGGGGCCTTAAATCGGGGTATCTCGGGTATATGAAAAATTCAAAATTATGCCAAATTTTTGTTCTCCATCCGATTTATATATGTAGAATCTAAGAGAGCTAAAAAAAAAATTTTGCTTGAGCTATGATTTATCTCTTATAGTTAACGAGATATTCACATTTGAAGATTTAAAATTTCAAGTTGTTTGCAATAACAGATTCAAATATCTCCCAATTTTGTTTAAATTACCAACAAATCTATTAGTATTAGGAAAAAAGAATTATTTAAAAATTGATACTAAATCAAAAGTTAGTTTTTTCGGGATTTTTTTTTAGTAAAAAAGAACTTGCATTTATCTTTAGTTATGAAGAAAAGAAAATACCATTTTTGAGATTTTTTAAAAGTTTTTTTGGGAATTGTGGGATTCTCAATAATAATTCACAAATTTCTATCTCACTTTAGCATATTTTATCAAAAATGTCTATATTAGTGTTAAATATCAATCAAAACGATTCATAAAAAAAAATTTTATTGCATTCCCAAAAAAATTTCAAAAAAATCAGATACCATTTCTGATTCCTATATTTTTGAAGAAAGTTTTCTATGTATTTTTGAATTCTTAAAAATAGTTTACATTTTTGAAAAGAAGACACAATATCCTACACTTTGATATATAATATGTATATCTTATATTTTCCAGAAGTCTCATTAATGGCTTCAAAATACATAACTCACAGTAATTAACTTCATCTTTTAGTATTCACCGATTTTTGGTAATGCAGTAGTCGGCAATGCAGTGTACAAAAATATATTAAAATGGCAAGATTCTGTAAATTTTCTATTTGTTATTGATTTTGAATCCATAAATAATCCATAAAAAGCATTGAGAGCCATGTGTCACAAAAACAAGTGGGTATAGAACGTATTACCTCATCTTGCTTAAAATTATATAACTTTAGCGCACTCTTGTTAAGATTTGGTGCACAATATGACTTCCATATAATAACTTTTCACTATTTCTTTAATCGATTTTAAGATATTAATATTATTTCCTATAGCCTGTAACATTACTTTAATACTATCAGTCTATAATACATCAAATTTAAGTAAAAATTGTGAATTTAGATCTATTTTAAAACTAATTTTTATTTTAAGTTGTGGCAAAAAGTTGGAACTAATCTTTTAACGGCCCTTTTAACAACACTATATACTAAGAAAAACCAAAATAAAAAAATATCCAATTTTATACGATTTTTTTTAAAATTCCAACAAACTTTTGTAATTTTTGAATTTTTTTTAAAAAAATTTATTTTTTTGAGCGATAAAAAATAATTTTTGTCGAAATGTTTAATGAAAATTTTACTCCTGCCAAATTTTCAAAATACTAAAGAACTCAAAAAATAAAAATTTAAACTCATTTTTAAAAAAATTAGTTTTTGAGGTTTATTTTCTTGAAGCAATTCAATTCATTATTTTATTCAATAATTTTTTCTTAAATTTGACTGACTTTAGAGACCTCTGGTGAAGTCTAGGAGAGACAAATAAAACCAATTTCTAAAAAATTATTTTAGTTGTGTTGTTAGCTATCGATCAATATATATTTTATAAGATTTTGAGGCTAAAATTTCTTTTTGTTTATGAGACCGTGCGACGTTCCAAAATCGCAACAATTCATATCACATTTTTGTATACCCCTCGTTTTCACTTTATATTTTTAATATAATTCTAAAATGTAACTTTATAATCAAAGAGTTAGTTATAAGCTAAAATTATGTGCTCTGTTTCAAATAGAGAATATAATAATATACAATTCTTATATTCGTTTATAGAACTGGTTGCAGTTATAGTTGCTCATTAATTATTTAGTTAACTTTATTGAGCCTTCTTTATTTACATATTTCAAGATTTACAAACATTAAATATTATAAGAAAACTTTAAACTATAACGTATTATTTTAATTACATGAGTATTCAATTGGTAATGCGACTAGATTATCAAGATTTGAGAAGAATATATAAAAATAATTATTAATAGTTGATCATTATTATATGAGTAATACCTAAAATAAAAGTATTATTGCATATCTTAAGGCTGTTATTTTTATTTTATTATTACATCCATAACAAGTGCTATTTAAATTAGCAATTAATTGTGTGTTTAAATTTTGATGTTTCCGTTTTCCGTTTACATTAATGAGATGTCTTGTTTACTATAGTAAAAGTTAAGGCGCTAAGATTGAAACTACAGTGCTTAAAATTTGATAAGGTGTTATTTGTATAATTGAATTTAACTGATACATTTTACACAAATTAAAAAAAATAAACGTATGCGATATTGGAAATCTCATTCGTCAAATCGATTAACTTCATATTCAAAATTTTTATAAATTTGAATGGAGAATCATTTGATTAACTCCTAACTTTTCGTAAATGTTATATGTTGACACAACTTAAAGCATAAATCAACAATAAATATAAAAATATTGTACGTATTTGTATTAAAAAGTAAGCTAAATGACATATTATATACATATAAATTGAAACAAATGTACAGGGTTTTCCAACAAGAGGTTTTGTTTTGGTATTCAAAGAAAAATTGTATTTTTTGAGATAAATGATTGGATGTTTATTATGAAATATAAAAAGTTAATAATGAAAAACAACATCAGCCAAATGGCCATCACGACCACGCTTATAGGACCATATCCTTTTCATGAAATTTTCCATAACCAAATCGGAAATTGGCTGCCCTATGTCCTCGATAGCCTCACGAATTCTATCTTTTAGGTCTTGAATCGACGCTGGGCTGTTGGCGCAGACCTTATCTTTCACTTGACCCCAATGGAAGAAGTAGCAAGGTGTTAAATCACAAGATCTCGGCCGCCAATTGTGATCACCTCTTCGAGAGATAACACGGTCCGGAAACTTTTCCCGTAAAAGAGCAATGATTTCGTTGCTTGTGTGGCACGTAGCGCCGTCTTGTTGAAAGTAAACATTGTCCAGATCAATATCATCCAACTCCGACCATAAGATACGGTGTAATGACGTTTGTGGAATGCCCAATTCTATACAACGGCGAGGAATGGACAAACCTGAGTTTTCTTCAACACTTTGGGCTACAGCAGCAATATTCTCAGTTGTACTTGAGCGACGTGCACGGGTTTTATTCTTCACATCACCAACTTGTCCCAACAGCTCGAATTTGTCCACAAATTTCTGTATTGCGGTCCGACAAGGTGCTTCACGAAGACCCAAAAATGCTATAGTTTTGCGAACTGTGACAAGATTTTCACCATTTTTGAAGTGAAGTCTAATAATTTCAATGCGTTGTTGAAGCGTGTATCGTTCCATTTTTAGTAATGGCGTAGATTCTACTTGTCAAATGTCAAAGAATAAAAGCTTCAAAAGTGACAGCTACCGAAATAGCGGATGATTCAAAATAACATCTCTTGTTGGAAAACCCTTTACTATGTCTTATTATTTTCCTCTACATTATATTTTATGAGACTAATCGATTTGGAATTCAATTAATTTTTTTGCCGAGCTTAATTATTCGATGTCAGCGCAAAGCAAATTAAATAGCTAAAGAAGTGTTAATAGCAGTAACTACCTATGTACTAATGTTTATAATATTTATAAAATTGTAGTATGACTTGAGTTAAACAATTAAAAACAAATCAATAAGTTTAATGATCTCTTGAAGTTTGATTGAATCCACTAATTTTTTAAATATGAAAACATAAAAAATATATATTTGCATTTAGTTAATTAGTTTGTATTAATGTTTGTCTTCACAAGTAAGGAAAAATTGATAAAGGTAATATCGAAAATGCATTAAACGACAGACAATACAACTTCATAAGCATAAAATCTTAATTAATTAAGTAATATATTTATTATAAACAGTATTTATTTTTAATAATTATAATCGCAGTTTAGTATTGAAAAACTTTACACAAACACATTATATATAAAAACCTTTTCGAATAAAACAATTTATTTTGTTTAACAAGGAAGTTGTGATAACAAAAAATTTATTCCACACTTTAATTAAAGTTACTTTTTACTATTACGAAAATTAAAGACATAAATTGTACACAATATACTATTTGTAAAACATAGAGTTGTACAATTTGTTTCAAAATATAATTTAAATTCAAATCATGACAGAACTAACAAGGTACAATTATTAGAAAGTATGTTCTCAATTATAATTTCCCTAAAATGTCTAACAAAACTAAATTTTAAATATCAAAATCGATTGTCTAAGAAAAAATAAATTAAATTCCTGTTTTGTTGAGAAAATCAATTTTGAAAAAGTTTATGTGTGAAAAAAAATGTTGATTGTGCCATGAATTAAAATATGTTTGTATTTGATGAATCTCACAAAACATTAAAGCGTTTCATAAAATGTTTAGACAGACCTTTTGTATGTGTTACAGACCAAATGGCAAACCTAATATATAAAGGGGTTTGTGGCATTTAATTAATTTTAATATACGATCTATTTCTGATAATAAGTAGGCTTGCATAACAAAACAAGTTAAGTTGTCAAAATTAATGGTTGTTAAATAATACAATAAAATCCCAATAATATTAAATAACAAGTAACAGAGCAATATTCGGCTGTGCCAAATCTTATATACCCTTCACCAAATTATACTTAAAAAAAGTTAAATATTTTTAGGTAAACAAAATTAATTTTTTTTTCAAAATTTTTTTTTTTTTTTTTAATTTTAACAAAAAACAACAAATTTATAACCAAAAAAAATTTTTTTGGTGAAAAAAAAATTTTTGGTAAAAATATTTTTCCCGATTTTGACCAATTGTAGGTCCGACTTACTTTGGCCTTGTATAAGCCGTTGCAAAGGTTTTTGAAATATCTATCATTGGATATCCATATTGTCTGTATTAATGACATAGTAATTCAGATATAAATAAAAAATAGGTCATAAATCGAGGTTGTCCTTGTTTTTCCTTAAATCTCAGCCATTTGTGGGCCGATAGTGTCGATTTTAAATAGCAACCGACCCGGAAGAATTCCCGATATATTGAAAATTACGGAAAGTTGATTTCAATATACAGACGGACATGGATATATCGACTTCGCTATACTATTATTAACATTTTTAACGATCCAGAATATATATACTTTGCACGGTCGCAAATGAAAAATGTAGAAATTACAAACGGAATGACAAACTTATATATATACCCTTGCCACTAAAGGGTATTATAATGGTAACACATGATCATAATGAAAGCTACACCTACGCGTTAAAAATGTTAATAATAGTAATAAATGTGAAAAAGTTGCGGATTTTGTATTACTAGAAAATATTAGTGGTAAGACTCATGCATTTAAATGTTAGTGGTAGCAAAATATGTATAGTGGCCCGAACAAAGTTTTTCATATATCTTGATCCCAAACTTAAAATATTTTTGGAGGTTGTCTCACATTTTCTTCCATAACTCTGGTTCAACTTGACCGATTTTGCCCATTTTCAATCAACAAAGAACATTCGAGGAAAATTTCATCTAGTTAAGACCATTTTTCTAGGCCCTATTGCGCCTTCAATTTGTCTTAGAATTTTATAAGGACCCAAATTATATATACTTTTTGGTTCTACGACCAATATTTCTATATGTTACAAACGGAATGACAAAATCAATATACCCCTCATATTTTTGATGGTGGGTATAAAACTAAATGTTAATAAAAATATATGCATATGTATGTAGTTAGCTATGTATATAAATTGAGTGAATAAAATAAATAAAGAACAAATAAATTTAAATGCGTGTTCCTGTTTATTTGAATATTTCTAAAAAACATGTTCAAAATCTTATTAATTGAAAGTGAAAGTTCAAAAAATATATATTTAGTTATAGCTTGTGTGGACTAATGACATTATTAAAAATGATTACGAAACATTAAAATGGTAACTGACACGCAAAAGGATCCAAATTTATATTGTTTACATTGAATTGATTAACATTTATCATATTTATGTATTTAAGTTAATACGAATCATGGCCGAACCATAGTCAAATGTGATATTCTATCTTTAACAGTTAGTTGCCCTAATTAAATATGTTTGATTCAATTTTAAAATTTTGTTCGAAACCACTATATCAAATACTACCAATAATTTACATATATATGTAGGTTACAACATAAATTCTATTTCTCACAGTTTAATGAAGAATTCCATAAGAATATGAGTGCACGTTCATAACATGACTTAATAGGCCACCAAATTCAATCACCCTATCGGCAAAACATGTGAAATTTCTGTTCCCATGAAATATCCATTTTCCTTGTTCCTAACAGATGTTTTTTGTTTACAAAATTCCATCTAAAAATTTCCCATGTTGGGGAATTTTTTCACGTGAACAAAGTTGATGAACGAAAAATGGGAAAAGGGAACATATTTCATGTGAAATATTGATTCGCGATAGGGGTGAATGTTGTTTATAATTGGCCCTACCCCCCATATAACGCCTATGTATATATATATTTTATTGTCACATATTCAAAATAGGCATAACACACTTATTTGTTTAAATTGTGCAGTTTTTCTGCAGAATTTGAACCTCTATTTTATCACATGTTTTGTTTTCATAAAAACTATTGTTACCCGTTATGTGAATTGCGTTTCCCAGAAAGATTTTTCTTTATCAATGCAAAAACAAACCATATGTTTTAGTCGTAACAAAAGATTTGACTGAGGTGACGTTAGATTGCTACTCTGTACCATAATAAATTTCGGATCAAATTATATGTTTTTTCTGTTAATATTCTTTTATCTATCAGCAATTGAAAATTACACAGAGAATACAGATTCGTGATAGCAACCGAATTTGTTGCCTCGATTTTTGGCCTATTTTTGATCTATATCTGGATTACTAAGTCATTAATATAGACAATATGGATATCTAATGATAGATATTTCAAAGTCCATTGCAACGATTTATATAAGGCTATAGTAATTTGGACCTACAATGGTCAAAATCGGGAACATTATTTTTTAACCCGAATTTTTGTTTTACCACAAAACATTTTTTTTATAATTTTTTTTTTTCACTAATAAATTTTAAAAAAATTTGGAAAAAAATTAACAAAAAAAAAATTGAAAACAATTTAAAAAAATTTTTTTTTTTTAAATTTTTAAAAACAATTTTTTAAAAAAAATTAATTTTGTTTACCTAAAAATATTTAAAATTTTTATTTTAAAGTAAAATTTGGTGAAGGGTATATAAGATTCGGCACAGCCGAATATAGTTCTCTTACTTGTTAAGTATCAAAAATCCATTATCCTTTTGGATAACTTAGAGACAAATGCACTACACAATTAACGTTAAAAGTTACTACAATATAGATTACTTGGAGACACTTAAGAGTCATTTTGGATAACTTAGAGGCAAACTCACTACACAATTAACGTTTAAAGTTATACTATGTTCAGACATGCACCTTAATTGCGCAATTAGGAACATTTACACAATTAAGGCCTTAATTAAGCTCAATTTATCATACAAGAACTCAATTAATAAATTGAGCAATTAATACTTAATTGCGTCACTAATTGAATAAAATTCGAAATACAACCCTTGTCGGAGGTATATTTACTGAGAAGTATGTTCAGTGAGAAGAAAAATTATGTACATGTCATCAAAAAAAAAAAAAATAAAGAAATGAAAAAGTAAAAAAAATAAGACTGGCGTGTAGTCATTCTAGTGAAGCAGCCTGCTTAACTTATGGCCAGGTCAAATGCTAATTGAGTATGTGTAACGGTAACGGTAATTGAGCTGAAAGGGCGTTTAGGGGTTACAGTATCCAATCTTGCAAAAAACACATGTTCTAGTCGTAACAAAAGTTTTGACTGATGTGGCCTTAACTTAACATGACAGTTTTAATTATATAAGAAAATAAAGATGAATAAAAAGCAATATGTGTTAAATTATATTTATAGTGGGAGTTAATTGAAAAAAGAATTTTTATAGTTTCTACAAAATGTCACAAGAGTAAATTTATTTGTTTAAAATAAATAATAAAATGTTATTTATTTGTTTATTTACTTGCATATTTTAAATGTTAACAAATACACTCAAAAATTTAATTTGAACCAGTTTAAAATTTAATACAGGATCTTGTTTGTTACTATCTCGGCAACCAAAATGTTTTAAAAAGAAAATAATGATACCAGTTGCTGCAAATCTTTATAATCTTTATGGTTTAAAATTTTTTTATTTTTCATATAACGGAACAGTTAATTTAAATTTAAACTAGTTTATAGTAAAAAAAAACATAAATTTAACAAAACAGAAATGTTAAATAAATATTATTTCAATAACAAGGTTTATAATGTATTAACTTATAATCAAACATATATAGAAAATAAATTATCATTTTGAGAATAAGATTACAATAATCGAAATTAATGACGAATAAAATATTAAACGGGGAAATACCTTAAAACAATGTGAGAGAAAATCACAGTTCAAATATGTTTGTAAAATGAATGACCTCTGCTTAGAGTTTTGTTTTACAGTTTGAAAAAAACGGGAAACAACCTTTAGTCATGATATGAATATTCAATGGAAACATTTATTTGAAATCCGCATATTTATGTTATTAGTGGATTATTTTAGATAATTTTGTTTAACTTAGGACATGAGAGTATAATTTTTATAATTTTTTGATGTTTCGCATAAAAACAACCTGTGATTTTTATTTTGAAAAACAAAAAAATAATTTAATATGTATAACATACATATGCAAGAGATTAAGATTTATAAGATACACAAGCTCACCCATAAATACTTTAACACTTATACAGATGAGATTGGTAGCAAATTGATACACACATTGTTGAATCTATTATACCGGTTTCGACGCTATTTGTCGTCGTTGTTATTATTTTATTTCTTTAACTAATGATAGTAACTTTAAGAAAAAAGATACTAAATACGAACTTATTTTGTTAATAGCGAAACGTCAACAGCATTCAGTAAGAATCATTGCAAAGGTTGTCTGTCTGTTTCACATTTCAAATCATACTTTGAGAGTCTTCGACAAATCAAATAATAAAAAAAAAATAAAAAACAGTAACAGAAACGCTATTCCAACCCATTGTGTTAAGTCAAACTATTCTTGAGAAATCAGTCTTCATTGTGATCTTTAGTCATTCAGACCAACACTCACAAATTCCTAAACAAATTTAACAAACAAAAAAATGGCATCTGCTAAATTGGTGAGTTCTTAAGAAAACTTCGTTAAGAATATATACAAATTTAAATAAATAATAATTTAAAAAAAAAATAATTAAGTACAATGCAACTGCAAGTTTACTATGCAATTAAAATTAAATAAAAATACAACTTAGTGAGATATGTTTTCTAAATACAACGATTTTTTTCCCTACCTCAACTCGTGTGATTGATCTATTGTGAATGAATTTCAAATGAAACAAGAATTTTTTATTGAACCGCTTTTGGAAAAATTAACATATGTAAAATGCAAATTAAATTTTAATTATATTATGGGTATGCAAAATTAAAACTTTTATTGGTTGTTTTTAAAGTTAAAATATCTAAACTAAAGAATAAAAAAAGTAATATTAAATCGAAACTAGGAGTGATACAAATTTAATTTCAATGAAGAAGCCATTATAATAGAAGCCGAAATAATAATAAGCGTGACACACTGGAGCCGATTGCAGAAAGAAATAGTAATAAAACGTTTTCATAACTGGTGAAATTGAAATTCAGTGTATACACATTATAGAAGATGACCTAAGCTTTCAGCATATTAATAAAATTCGAATCCTTAATACTCTTTACTGAAAACACTCGTCTCTGCATTCATGTTTATTCACACACATACACGATCTTGCAAACATTGTTCTAGGAGACAGTCACGAACTAGTAATTTTACCTATCATTTAGGGTGGGAACTAGTTACTTCAATAGCTACGTGACTAGTTATTTTAACACGGGCATGTCCTAAGCAGGGGGTCAATTGACTTCAATGAGACTGTCTTATAACTGGTCCAAAGTAGTCAACGCATTGGATTAACATACTGGATAAATAGCCTCAGTTACCTAACTGGTAACTTGATCAGCTACATAACTAGTTATTTTAACATGTACGGGGGCTAATTGACCTCAAAGAGTCAGCTAAAAAGACATATCACAGGCAGTACAATAAACGATTGCATGTAAACAAACCTTTCTTCGACAACTCTCCAATGGATTGCTTCTGGTGTGCAAAATAACTACTTTCTAAAGTGTAGTACAAAATAAACGTTTAAAGTGACTTCACTATAGGTTACTAAGAGACACTAAAGTGACTATTGACTTCATGCATGTTACATGGGATATCAGTATACTTAAGCAAAAATAAAAATTAACCAGTTTGAACGAATTACTCACAAAACGTTTAAAGTGACTACACTCCAGATTACTTCGAAACACTTAGTGATAATTGTCTTCTCGCTAGATTACCTGGGATGTATAAAATAACCAATTGACTTTTCTCAGCACTACAAAGAGCACATACGTGTTAAATGGGCCAAAATACATAAATTGGAGTCAGCCAAGTGATAAGACATTTGTGACGATTACTGTCTATAAGAGATACATTGACTACTTGCTTAACTGCTGGGAATAAACAGTAAATACAACAACAATCTAGCCATTATATATTAAACACATTCATATATTACAACAGACTAGGCAACTGGAACAATGTTGAAATTTACTTGCGTTTAAAGGTTGTAGAGGTTGTGTTATATTTTGATTCATAACTTTTTTTCTACTGAACGGAATTTGCCAATTTCCAATAGCAAACGGCTTAGGATAATGATAAACTATTTAGATGAATCTCATTCATTTCCGTATTGCATATTGGATGTGAACGTGTTTAACACACACAAATTAAACATTAAAAGAAATGCTGCATTTTAAATGGGTACAGTAGAGTTGGATTGTTCATGAACTTCTTAATTGAAAAATTAAGTAAATTAACTATGTGAAGTGGTCTTCTTGTTCTTCTTATTCTTTATTATTTATGTTCGTTTGGCATTACTGTAGCGGTTTAAAAGTTAAATTGTCTACAGTTCTGAAGACTAATAATACTCGTATTAAAAACAAAGCTCTTAATTGTCATTCAAGTTGTTAGACTTTTAAATAACAACCTTTTGAATTTATTAGTTATTAAAAATCATTCAATCACTCTGTTCAGTCAAATATCTCAGAATATAAATGAATATATATAAAAAAGACCGAACTTCGACATTTATTTGCCTTGAACAAAAATGTCCAATAAAATTAATAATTATGCCCAACTCAAAGTAACTTTTAAGATTACAGTTGAGAACAATTTATATTATCTATGGCTTATCTCATTATTTATAATAAAAGATGTCACTATTATACAAGTTTAAACTGACGGTACATCCAGATTTTATAAATTTTCACACTGTTGATTTCCACAAAACTCAGAAAGGACTAAAATTTTTGGAACAAATTTATTTTTTGCTTTTAATTTCAAACCATTACATTTTCGAGATATGAATCATATGAATACTTACGAATATAAATATTATTTTAGGTTATTATACCCTTTACCTTCGTGAGAAATGTATAAAAAAGTTTGTCATTCCGTTTTT
The DNA here is from genome assembly GCA_942486065.2 of Calliphora vomitoria. Taxonomy (NCBI): domain Eukaryota; kingdom Metazoa; phylum Arthropoda; class Insecta; order Diptera; family Calliphoridae; genus Calliphora; species Calliphora vomitoria. Next base: position 39,657,909 of record OW818029.2, read on the forward strand.
AATTTCCACAATATAATTTTCAGACCCTATAAAGTATATATATTCTGGATCCTTATAGATAACGGAGTCGATTAAGCCATGTCCGTCTGTCTGTCTATCTGCTTTCTGTCTGTCTGTTGAAATCAATTTTCTAAAGACCCCAGATATCTTCGGGATCCAAATCTTCAATAATTCTGTCAGACATGCTTTCGAGAAGTTTCCTATTTAAAATCTGCAAAATCCGTCGATAAATAACGGAGATATGAGCAAAAATCGGAGACAACCTCTATTTTAGGCCTATTTTTGATCTATATCTCGATTACTAAGGCATAAATATAGACAATATGGATATCTAATGATAGATATTTCAAAGTCCATTGCAATGATGTATATAAGACTATAGTAAGTTGGACTTACTATGGGTCAAAATCGGAAAAAATATTTTTTAACCCGAATTTTTTTTCACGAAAAACATTTTTTTGTCATAAATATTTTTCAATAATAAATTAAAAAAATTAAAAAAAAACTTTTTAAAAACAATTTTTTTTTTTATTTTATTTTAAAGTATAGTGAAGATAAGGATAAGTATATAAGATTCGGCAGAGCCGAATATAGCCCTCTTACTTGTTTAATATCGTATTTTCAGTTGAGATCAATTTTTATTATCTACGGCTTATCTCATTTAATTATATGAGTACCGCGAACACACTTGCATCGATTCTTTGGATATTAATTTATCCACCATTCTATCATAAATATCGGCCGGAACGTTGCTCAGTTAGCGTTCGAAATTGTTTTTTATCTCCTTTCACCCACATTAACAAAAAGTCTGATTATGTTCTAAGTAATAGTTAAACTGAGTTTTCATACAAAAATGAACCGATAATATAACTATAAGTTAACACATAACCAGACTTCGTGTTAATGGGGGCAAGTGTTATTATTGTTGGCAAAAATCAATGATTTAAAGTAAAATCGATTGAGCAAGAAATACCCCTCGAGTAGACAATTTCTAGAGATTACACGATAACCGATATTCCCCTTGAATAGATAAATTGTTTGACCAGCTGTGTTTTAGCAGCCACAAATTTTTGAAACCACATACAGTGCACTCGCGGTAACGTGAACACCGTCTAACGTGAACAAGCTTTTGTTTACATTGACTACTCTGTAACGTGAACAAACTCAGAAAGCTCTATAACGTGAACAATTTATTTCACTGCATTTGTTTTCTAAGCATGTAGACAACACTGAAATACATGCATTAAATTCGATTTTTAAAGTTTAGGGAATCTCTTTATATTATAAATCTGTTTTTATCCTCTAAATTAATATTTTTTGTATGGCAACGAATAAGTAATTTTATTTGCTATGTAATTTTATTTCAATGTATATTTTCTCGTGATCTCGTTTTGTTTTGTAATGCATTTTAATCAATAATTTTTGTTTTATATTTTAATAATGAAAATAATAATAAAAGAATTTCACCTTTAAGCGTGTAAAACACAGGTTTATATTATAAAATTTTATATTTTTTCCATGAAATTCGACAATCCCTAACGTGAACAATTTCACTAACATGAACTCCCTTGGTTTTAATTAGTTCACGTTACCGCGAGTGTACTGTATTACAAGAGTCGGTGTCTATTTTCAAGCAAATGCAAGCATTGACATTTGTTCGACTTTGCCAGATCAAAAAATTTGTTTAAGTGTTCGTTTGGTTTTGTATTTATAAAAAATCGTCTACCATTATTAATTAAAAAATTAAAAAATTTTTCTGGCGACATGCTTGTCGGCTAATTACATACAGTGGACTCTCGTATTCAGTAGCACTCTCGTATTCAAGATATTAATCAATAAAAATACTTAATCACCAGATAGGTTTGATCGTCTTAAGAATGAAGTACTACATGATTTATGTTAAGTTTTGTTAGATATTTCGAAATCATTTTAATACTGCATTAACAGACTTAAAAACTATGTAAAACCAAAAATTATACAAAATTGGAAGTCCCTTTTGTAACAATTATTTATATATTGTAATAAAAGGACATTATTTATCTACATAATAAGTATATTAATTATCTATATAAATTGTCTATATTGTAGGTTTTCTTGTGCGCCGTAATGGCTGTTCTTTCTGCCACCGCTTCTGCTGGTTTATTGGACTCCCTATTCGTACCCACCATTTTGCAAGAGAAATATCAACTTGCACCCACCAAAGAGGGTTATCGCCTAAAGTAAGTGTTAAGCCATCAAACTAACATCAAAACACATGTTTAATACTAATGATTTTATTAATACATCTTTCTTTAGTTTGGAAGAACCCAATGGCAGCAAACGTGAAGAAGTTGGCATGGTCGTTAACCCCGGCACACCCGAAGAACAATTGGTTGTTATGGGTACCTACTCCGTGTACGATGAAAAGACTGATACTGAAACCATCACCATGTACACCGCCGATAAGGATGGTTACAAATCCCGTTATATGCTTAAAAATCGTAAATTGAGTCCTGGCTCATTGAAATCATTGTCTGGTTAAACTTGCTTTAATTAAATGATAATGAATGTGTTTTTTTTTTTTTGCTAATTTGTAAATGATAGTTAATTATATGATGATGAGATTAATAAAATGTTTTTTTATATATTGTTATAAAATTCTATAGGTTCTTTTCATTATTTAAACTGGTTTGAAATAATTGTTGGTTTTTTTGAGAAGAAATTCCAAAATGTTAGTAGAAATATAAAGAATTATTTAAAATGTTAGATAATGGCCAAATCTAGTCGTATCCATAGGTTGTTATATAAATTTCTAGTTAAAACATGTTTCTGATGATTATCATGATGATGATAATTTAGTTGGTGGTGGTGATGCCAAATTTTGTTAAGCGTGAAACCTAGAAATAAAGCTGGTGATGGCAACGTTGATGTTTATATTCTTTGACAAGGTCAATGTTGAGTTCATATTTTCTATAAATTGATACTACGTATCGTATGTGTTTATTTAGTGAATTATTTATATTGGCTTTTAATCTTCACACATTTAACCACAATTATTTGTTAATACCTTGTGGAGTTTCTTAGTCTTTGTATTTACATTTCATTTTTAGTTGCCATTTGAATTTATGACTACTTGGATTTCTTGTTATTTATATCAATTTATCTAATTTGACATAATCCTCAATTTTAGATTTAAGGTCATCAAGTTTTTTATTTAATATATTATAGAAATATTGTGTATATTCAAATTCTAATCATGCGTGTATTACAAGCCACTAAACAAACAGTAGTGTCAAATTAAATTGGTTTCAATTGTCAAAATATAATTTTGTGGTATTTTTCTAGTTGGCCTTAATTTATTGCCAATGGCAGTATATGTATCAGATTTTTGGAAAAGGTTTTAAGTATTTTGAAAATAATTTAACTAATGTAAAATATATGTATGTAAGAAATTAAAGAAGTGTCTGAACTAACATATGATACCCTATGCCAAATATTTAATTTTCTATATATACACTGTGGTGCAAAAGTGAGACAATGCTAATAAAGGTGTTAGATATTGAAAACTGTTTTTAGTTTCATATATTATTAACTGTGCATCGATCGATAACTGACAATAAGACTTCAATTTGCTCTCTTTGTGTGAATATATGGAGATTTGTTATTTTTGTTTATATATATTTGATAATTTTTATAGAGTTTCCAAAAAACTGAAGAATTTCAAAAACGCGGTTTCGGTTTTAAAAAATTTAAAACCGATCGGTTTCGGTTCGGTTTTGAAGAATTCATTAACTATTAAATCAGTTGATAATATAGGAAATGCTATACAAATTAAAGGTTCAAACTTTGCGAGTGTTCAAGAGAATAAAGGAAAATTGGTACTTTTTCTTTTAATGGTACCTTTTTAATACATTAAATAGTTAGCTTATATACATTAAAATTGGCTAATATGCTTCTCAGTAAAAAAATAATAAAGAATTGTATTATGATAGTAATTTTCTATAATATTGAACCTAGAATCAGGAAATTACTTTGAAATTTCAAACTTGACAGTCGAAATTGTTCCTTTTTCTTCTTTTCTTCTGAGTAAAGAAAGAGTCAAGGAGAGAGGGCATAATGATATTGAGGTAACAGAAACTATTATTGAAATTTCTACAATAATGAACCTATAAGCAGGAAATTAAACACACATGATCCTGACTGAGATAGAATATAAAAAAGGGATTTGCCGGTACTTTTTCCAACTAATAGTACTTTTTGAATATTTTATAACGATGGACCTAAAACGCGAATTCAAAAGGGATAATTAATGTTATTATTTCTTTATTGTAAAGGTACTTTTTGAATATTTTATAATAATAAAACTTGAATTAGTATTAATTCACAAAGGGAGACTTAATAGTACTATTTATTTCTTCCAATTGGGGTGACGAAGCGCACCGGGTCTGCTAGTACTCCATAACGGATATTTGAAAATAACAAATCTTAAAAGATATTTTTACCGATTTGTTTTTAGAGATATTGGATGAATAATTGGATGAAAAAGTTTATTTCTCATTTTTCAATTTTAAATTTTTCTACTAAAAATAGATTAAAAGTCAAAACCGAAGAATAATTGTCGGTTTCGGTTTTAGGCATTGAAAAGCCGCGGTTTCGGTTTCGGTTAAAACCGAACTGGAAACTCTAAATTTTTATGAACTTCGGTGACATTCATGTTGTTTACATGTAAATCATGTTCGCCCCTGCCTGGAAAAGCAAGGAAATGGCTAGATTTATAATTAAAATCGGCTAGAAATGGCTAAACCCAAATAACTGAATGCAAATTCATAAATATTGCCTTTTAATTTAGTGAGATCGACTTTACACTAGTATACAAAATATTACATTTCTTAGCAGATTAAATTGTTCCTTTTTGACAACATCGGATCCATTCAAATGTTAAAGAAATGCAAAATTGATTTGTTTTGTTTTATTTTTAAAAAATTTCAAAAATTTTTAAGTAAAGTTTAAAATAAAGTATAGTTGGTCAAGCCCGACCATATAATACCCTACATGAATCTAATTATTGACCAATTGCCATAAAATTAGGTGGCATGATTTGTGTATATATGAAACCTATTGTGTTGAATTTTATTTAATACCAAAATGTTTAAGAAATCTATACTCATTAAAATGATTTTCGGAAGTGGGCATTATATGGGAACTATGATTAATTATGAACCGATCGTTATATAATTTAGTGATTGTATTGAATTTTAATTGAATACTAACAATTTTAAGAGATTTATGCTAATTAAAGTGATTTTCGGAAGTGGATCTATATGGGAGCTATGACTAATATTTTTGCACGTCACAAACATCAGCACTAACCCAATATAAACTCCTCACAATGGTGGTGTAGGGTATACAAATTGTTGATATATCGGTTTGAGAATTGGAATTTCGCTGCCTTCCAGAAACTTTTTTTTGTTTTACTAAAACGGTGCTCGATAAATTAAGCATATTGAATGAAATAAGTTCAGAAATCAGAAAGTTATATTTATCAATCATGAAATGATGAATTTTCAGACACTAAAAAATAACATTCATACATTTTTGCTGGCTCAAGTTAATTTTTGTAACAATTCAATGAATACATTGAACAAATAATTTAAATACTTGGAAGCCTGCTAAATACTTGGAGCCTTTGCAAACATAATCTATTTAACTTATCATTGTTGAGAAATATAGCTCGAGATTGAATGAATGAATTAAAATGTTTTCAATATATCACAGTAAATGTTCAACATTCGTGTGTTATATTTGCATGAGTTAATTTACATTTACAATAATGTCCAAAACAAGTGCCGTAGGATAATTAGTTGGCGTTATAATTTCAATATTGTGAATATATCACACACAGCATGTTGTGGTGATGTTGGTCAGCATCGCAATGACATTGTGTATTTATGAGTGATATAAGGGGGATTGATCAATTTTGAACCGACCATTACAAAATGTTTAAAAATAATTTCTGTAATTATACCCTACGTTAATATAGTGGAGAGGAACGTTGTTTGTCCGTCTGGCTGGCTGGCTGTTCATCCAAACCTTGTGCAAAAATTTTAGATGGCCTATTGAAACTGGTTGAAATCGGTCCATTGTTTCACCTAGCCACCATACAAAAGACCTCTCGAAATAGGACATTATCGTCCATTAGTGTTTAATTTATATAAGTATCTACAGAAATTTTCGCTCCAGATAAGTGTTATATATACGGTAGTCATGTTTAGCGAGCATAAATCTGTTAAAAATGTTGGTATCCACATAAAATTCAACAGAAATAAGTTTCATATAGACAAAAATCATACGATTCAATTTCATGGCGATTATTAGTCATAGCTGCCATATTAGGCCCACTTTAGATAATCATTCACAGAAATAAATTATTAAAATTTTTATAGAAAAAGGTTTGTGCTCATTTACTCAGTGTAGAGTATTATATGGTCGGACTTGACCACTATACTTTCATACTTGTTTTTAAACTATCAGAGCTAAAAGATTTATAAGCACTAAAGTAGTATTTCGCAAGAATACTTGTATGGATGTATCAATAGGATATGACATCGAGACGTAATGAAATTTTTTCCTAATACCGATCTGTGGTATGGTTATAAGGATTACAAGGACAAATGATAAAAAGTCATCGCTTAATCAACTCAGGTGAAGATTTTGTAGTCGATCTAGTTCTACAATTCCGCATGCTTCAAATAATTTCTTCTATAAATAGTAAAATTTAAATTCTTATTTAATAACACTTAAAACATCATGTGTTATAAAACACCCACCTGTTATTCGTTACCAGTTATAAATAATTTCAATGATTATATAATGATGTCTTTATCTAAATCTTTCAAAAACATCTCTCATGCTCTTACTCTTGGTCAATTAAAAAAAAAAAAAAGTTTTTAACATTTAATCATGCACATTAAAAGTTCAAGTTCAGCATGTGTGTTTGTTAGCAATTGTTTATTCAATTGCTTTCGGTTTTGTATAAATAAATTACAAGTTTATTTCTTACAATTTGGCATGACTACCAAGTTTGTATAAGACATAGAAAATGATCAGCAATTGTCGTATTCAAATGTCGAAATCAATAATTTACGTAATTCATTTAAAATTTGCCAACTTTAATATTTTTTTATGTACTTACAAGAACAGAAGATCTACAAACAGTGGATGACTTATAGATTTAAAAAATTGCGTATTGCTAAATTCTTGTACAAAAGTTTTAAATTCTTATATGCATTTTTGACAAATTTATTTACATATGTACGTATGAGTAGGTCTTCGTGATGTTATAACAGAATCATCATCATTGTCATTAAAAGTTAGCGATCGTTAAACACAAAACGAGAAAACACCTTTAAGAATAAGCAAATAATACAGTAAGTGATCAAGTTATATTGATGAAGAGACAAATAAAGTATTTTATGTTTAAAACAAGCAAGATTGTTTTACCGATTTTTGTGTATTTTGGTACACTACACCTTGCTAGTTTCGTGCATTTAAATGTTATCGAGAATAAAATAAGAATTGTGGTAAATCCGTACAAAATTGTTCATATATTATGATCCAAAACCTTTTAGTGGTTTTATTATTCAAATGATTATTTTTTTTTTTTTTTTGCACATAAGTTAGTTATTAACAATAACTATTTGTGTGAAATATATCCTAATTTAGGCCATATCTTGTTTTAAGATTTGTTAAACGTCGCGACGTACCGTTCGACTGAGAGATTCAACACCAGAACTGGCTTAATAATGATACCATTCTGGATACATTGATGAACCAGCATATCAATCGGACGTGCAAGAGGAAGGCCAAGAAAAAACATGAAAAAAACAAGAAAAAACATCAACGATCTTGAATGTTTTAAACTGCTAGAAAAAAGTTCATTCTGAAAAATATGGAGAATATGCTTCGAATATTTATTGTTTCAAAATAAAAATCATCATCATGTTTCCTTGATCAGGCGCGGATCCAAGACAAGGTTTTTCGATTTTTGTACTGAATATTCTCATTTTGGTAGGAGAAATCTTTCATTCCCCCTAGAGATCTGCTCTTAAATTTGATTGATTGCAACTCATTTTTGATTTCATTCATTTGAATTGCTAATTCTTTTTTCTAATTCATTTGAATTAATTCAATTCAAATGAATTGTAAATGAATTGCAATTAATTTTTACAAATTCATTTGAATTGGAAATGAATTGAAATTCATTTCTGCCTAATTCGTTTGAATTGATTCAAATTTCATTCAATTAATTCTTGTTGTAAAATGAATTAATTCAAAATTTAGCTAATTCATAATGAATTAAAATCAAAAAAGAATGATTCATTTACAGCTCTGATTAATAGACAATCAATAGTAAGATTGTAGTAATAATGCACCTCTAAACATTATAATATTTACAGACTTGACTGTTAAATGTTTAAAACGTTTAAATCTTAATTTTTATTTTATTGTTTGCCAGTGGTTTGTTTAGATCTCTGTTGACGTGGATATTTTGTTGTTCATTATTTAATAATTACCATTATTCAAAAGTGTTTGTGCATAATTTACAAAGTTTCTACTAATTGCATTCTTATTCGACATTTAACAACTATTTTTCAGGCACACTTGCATATAAAAGTTATTATTTTTTTTTAATACAATTCCAATAAAATTTTCATTCATTATTTGTATGAGTAAAGAAAAAAAGTGCGGTGTTGTTCTTGAATATAGTAAACTTTATGTTAATTTAAACTGAGTGATTACAACAAATTAAATTTTCATTTAAATATACTTATAATTACAATTTATTTCCCTATGAAAAAATAATTAAATAACATCTTTGTTTATATTAGATTTCATATAAGTATTCCCATATAAAATCAATTTTGTTATTCCATATGTTTCAAGTTGCGTACTTTTCATACACCTTCGAAAGTGTTATTCCAAATCTAATTTTAATAGTTATTTCAGCAATTCTTTTATAATTAAACAGTAATTTGTAGAATGTAAACAATTTTTAGAACTAAATAACAAATGATGCACAATTAATTAAAATTGTGATGAATAACTTTTTAAATACTTCTTCGTTCATAAGAAATTTGCTAATGTTTATTTAAAAAATATTTTATTTTATTTAAATAATGAAACCGTACCTAATGTGTATACAAATATACTTCATTAGAAACATACATAAAATTAAGAATCTAATGGTGCACAATGGAGTTGATTGTTAATTAGGGTTGACGGTAACGGTAGCGTTAATTTGGATTATTTTGGTAACGCTATTTTGGCTTATTTCGGTAAGGGTATTTACGATTTTTTAATAATAACAGTAATTTCAAGCTTTCTTATTATAAAACTACAAAATAGGTAATTTTAATAGATTTCAATAAACCCAAAAATAGTATTTTGATAAATTAAAGTTATATATTGAATGACATTAACTTCCGATTATTTCGGTATTATTTCGGATTGTAGTTATTTCGGTAATAGTATTTCAGATTTACCAGTAAGCGAGCTGGCACGCACATTCATATTGTTTTCGGAAAAATCAAAACTACCCACTTTTTAGAATTGGTTTTAATTGAGAAAATTTCAAATGAAATTGAGAATTTCAAATTTAAATTGAGAAGTTTCCAAATAATATTCAAAATTTTAATGTAAAATTGAGAAAATGCCAAATAAAATTGTGAAAACTCCAATTGAAATGTAGAATTTCAATGTGCAATTAAGAAAAATTGAAATAAAATTCAGAATTTCTTTTTAAAATTGAAAAAATTCCAATAAAAATTGGGAATTTCAATATGAAATTGAGAAAAACCTAAATAAAATTGAGAACTACCATTTGAAATTGGGAAAATTCCAATTGAAATTGAGAATTTTAATATAAAATTGAGAAAAATTCAAATGATGTTGAGAACTTCCGTATAAAATTGGGAAAATTCCAATTGAAAATAAGAAAAAATGTGAAATGTGTAAAATTTGTATCTTTAAAAATAATTTGTAATTAACTTTACTTAAATAATACACATTAAAGAAATATGAATATAAAACATTCGTTTGCGCTTTCAGCAGTTAACCAATTGCAGCTGCCAGGTGCATGTTGGGGCCAACCATGTAACATGGTCGAAACATGACTAAAGTGTCTTAATAGGGTTAAACATATGTCCTTGTGGTATATAAAGGATATGTTTTAGCTGTCCCCCAGTGCAGGGGAATTATTGTATACTTCGGTACGAAATAACACATTTCCGAAACACAATGTACAAATTAGAATGATTTTCTTTTTGAAACGAGTTACAAAATAACCCACCAATACTTTTTTCGAATAGTTTTCTTGTTAAAATTTAATTAAGTTAATTTAACTTTTGCATGCACATTTTAAATAAACTTTTCAACATCTTTGGTGAACAAATTTGGATTCCAATTTAATTTCTGTGTATTTACATAAAAAAATTGCGAAAAATTGGCAAAATTCCCGGGAAATTTGTCGCGAGTATTTCTGGGAACAAAACCTTAGTTACGATATAATAAAATTTCAACAAAAATTAAAAAAGTCGTTATCGGTCAATCGAATATCAATCAAATTAAATGAAATATTGATGGAAGCCAAAAATAGTTCTGCTTTGCGAAATATTTTTTTACGTCACTGCTTTATAAAGGCTTTAAATTACAGTGAGGCCTCGATTATCCCTGATTCAATTATCCGGCAACATCAATTATCCGGGAAAGAATATTAAAATGTTTTCGGATCGATTTCAATTTTTTTTCATCGATTAACCGTAATTACTCTATTATCCGGGATTATAATTTGTTTTAGATTATTTTTGAACAATCTAACACAAAGTGAATAAAATGAAAAAGGAGAATTGCCTTGATCGATTTGTAAGATCGATATTTGATATTGTGACATCGATTTTGGCGAATGGAGTCTTAGACATTATAAAAAACAAAGTGATTTTGTTATTGGCTTTAGAAACCGAAAAACTTTAAAAACAGCTGGAGAACCAAAAGTAGATTTTAGAGTTTATGAATAATTCCGGAAGGAACCATTTAAAAGAACTCCAATTACTGGATTAACAGTGAAGGAAAGTCTAAAATATTCCACTCAAGACAAACGACATGGTATTCACAAACTTAATGCTGCAGGAGAAAAATATTCAGCTGATTAGCTGCCACAATTTTTGTGGAAAAACTAAATGAATTCAAATCAATGAAAAAACTCACCAATGAGATAATGGAGAATGGAAAGTGTTTACTTGATAGAAGTTTGGCTTGCCATAATGAAAATTTCATAGAGTGTCACAAGGTCTCAAAGGGGAGGCTAACCTCATTAGTTTGCGGTAATGCTGCTGGTACACACAAGTGTAAAGCATTAGTTATTGGAAACTTAGTACCAGAAGTGAGAGAGAATTTTAAGAAAATCGGTCTAAAACATTATAGTAAAATCATTCTGCTATTGGACTTCAATGCTGAAAATGTTATTGTGAAATTTTTTCTACCAAATTGGACGACTTTGATCCAACCGATGGTTCAATGAGAAATATGGAGCTTTAAATGTCATTATCGAAAAACTGACATTATTGAAAAACAACTAAAAATTGTTACTCAATTAACCGGGAAAATTGATTATCCAGAATGCTCCTGGTCCCGACCATTACGGATAATCGAGGTCTTACTGTATTTGAAATGCATGCAAAATTGTAGTTTTATTTAATATATAAAAATACTGAGAATTAAATATGACAAATTTAGCGACTATTAAAAACAGCACGCGTTTTGTTTGAAGTTATGCTTCTTTGAAAAAAAAAACTTATTAATTGGGAAGATTATAAACAAGTTTGCAAATAATTATACTAAAATAAAAAGTAGTATTTGTTGCAATTAATAGATTTCATTATGCAGATTCATTAATATAAATACTGTCGAGGAGTATAATTTATATTTGTTTAAATGTTAAGATGAAGTAACACCATATAAACATAAATATATCACCCTAATTTATTTTAAACTTTTTATGTTCGATTTAGTAGTAAATATAAAAAATTAAAAATATATAACAAATTTATGACATTTTTAAAGGGCACGGAAAAAAACCGGCATGGAAACGGTTTTTTAAGGAAATAATTCGGTATACCTAGAACTTTTGGAGATATCGAAATTTCACTATTTGGAGAGGAGGTGTTTCCGATTTACAGTTGTTCAGCTTCGTAGCCGAAATGGGGACCAGTGGGTGGCCCCACAAAGTTGGTCACCTCGGGTGTTACATTTTTTTTTAAGTCGCCAAAAATCTATTTTCGATCCGAATGATCTAAAATTTAAAATATAAATAGTCCTTGAGAAGATCTATGTGTAACGTTTTATAGGGACGAGATAATTGTTAGAAAGTTTTTTTATTTTATTTAAAATATTAACGCCAATATAGCTTATATCTTAAAAATAAATTGTGACCCTCCATAGGCCCGCCATATCTAAAAAACCATAAAAATATCGAGCAAAATTTAAAAAAAATAAATCAATAAACCTAAATATCTCTTCAACTAACGAAGATAACCAACACATGTAAGCATACTTTTTGTAGATCTTCTCAAGAACTATTTATATTTTAAATATCAGATCATTCGGATCATAAATGGATTTTTGGCGATTTGTTTAAAAAACATGAGACCCGATGTGACCAACTTTGAGAGGCCACCCACTGGCCCCCATTAGCGCTAGGAAGCTTAAAATGTAATCAACTCGAAAACACCTCAGTTCCAACCATGTGAAATTTCGTAACAATATCTCCAATAGTTCCTGAGATACCGATTTATTTACAAAAAAAAAAAGCACAAATGCATTATAAATTCCCCACATAGCAAATATTTGACGAAAATTACTTAACCACTAAATAGAATATGTTTGAATTCTTTTATTTATTGCAAAAACCTCATTTTACTTAGGACAATTCAAAACAAATATTTAGTTTTATATTATTTGATGCTGTTTCATTGTAATAAGACTTGTAACAGTAAACGACATCAATAAAATTTGTGCTAAAATTTACTTTACCCTAAGCAACTGTTGCTGTATTATATTATATTTAAAGCATATTTTATATTAGCCACCGCTGTGTATTAGTAGTAAATTTTCTGTTAGCGTAAAATGTTATTATGTAGTTGCTTTAACAGCATCTGACAACAGACTCAAATTTCGTTATGCACCATGGCTTTTCTACTGGCCGTAAGATGGCGCTGTTTCGTTTAAACTAATATCTGTTAATTTTAAAACAGAAGTAAAATATGTTAGAACTTTATTAAATCGTTGGTTTCAGTTACAGTACACACACACAGTTTTTAAGAATGTGCCATGGCATTTTATAAGCCATTTTTGGGACTTATCACACATGATAATATTATAATCAAACAAACAATTTTATAATAGAATCAATAAGAAACATTAACGAAAGTCTTGTAATGTTGACATTTTTTATTTCAATATGGAACAATATTAATTTAATGTAGGAAATTATTGATTTATCGCTTTTCAATATGATTTTTCTATTATAATCTATTAATAATGAACAATATTGAATTATTATAACGCGTTCTTATTTATAAGTTGCAGGTTTTCCCTTAGTGTAAGAAAAATCGAGTGTACCAAAAGTGTAATAATTATCACCGTATTTTACTTTTGTTATCAAACATGTTTCTAATTTATTTTAATTCAATGAATTAGTTTATTTTGGTTATATTTTTATTTAAATATGTATATTTATGAAATAAACTGTTTTAATTTTTAATATTTTTCAATGTGAAACAAAAAACCCGAGATCCCGAAGAATCCCTGGATTTAAATTTACAAAATTTGTATCCCTACTAAAAAAAAACAATTTCGAATAAGGTTTTAACCAGTTATTTAGTAAGTTTTCAATATTTTATAAATTTTTATTATGAGAAAATATTACTTATGAGTTTCTAACCCACCACTCACATTGAATAATGGTTCTAGATCCCATAACTTATATGTATTTTGGGTTCTTATGAAACTATGTCCGTCAGTTTGTCTGTCTATTAAAAGCAAAAGGAAATTGTCACAATCTTTTTTTTAAAATTAATTTACATAAGTAATATTAAGGGTTCTCATGTATTCGCTTAAATGCCACGCAAACTGTGCAAAATATAAATATTTTGTACATGTGAACATTGTGTGACTTCGGAACAGAATGTTTGTATTGAATGTCATAGTGTATGGAAATATTAACCAGCAGCTAGAATATAAGCATAATCTTCCAAACTATGTTTACCATCGTTCAAATTAGATTGAAAGATTCGATTTTTTGTAATTCTCTTTTATTTTCTTCACAAACAGCCTTTGTTCTGTCATTTCACTACACTAAGTCCGATTTTTATGAAAATTGAGATTTTAAAACAAAACGCTATAATAAGTAAAATAACATTGTTTGCCTAAACGAAGTTTACAATTATTTTGTTTTTTTCTCGTTGTTATACTGTGGTACGCAAACTTATTATTTTAGCCAAATGGAATTGAGTATGACTACGTTTTTAAATATATAACAGCGTACAATTTTTTAATTATTGATTTATTCTTTAAATTTCAATAAAAAATTTATATAGTTTAAGGAAATATTTGATCATTTGGCAATTTATTATCGTATCGACTACTGATCTCAAAAATATTGCTCTACTGCCTTTTGATAGTAATTATAGGGACTATAGAAAGTTTAGATCAAATGACAGGGATAAAACGATAAAAATAAAGAAAAACAAGTAAGAGAGCTATATTCGGCTCTGCCGAATCTTATATACCCTTCACCAAATTATACTTTAAAATAAAATTAAAACATTTTTTTCTTATTTTTTTTTCGAAATTGTTTTTAAAAAGTTTTTTCCAATTTTTAAAAAACTTTTTTTTTAATTAAATTTTTTTTTTAATTAGTGAAAAAAATTTATGACAAAAAAATGTTTTTTGTGAAAAAAAATTCGGGTTAAAAATATTTTTCCCGATTTTTATCCATTGTAGGTCCAACTTACTATAGCCTTATATACATCATTGCAATGAACTTTGAAATATCTATCATTAGATATCCATATTGTGTATATTTATGATTTAGTAATCGAGATATAGATCAAAAATAGGCCAAAAATAGAGGTTGTCTCGGATTTTTGCTCATATCTCCGTTATTTATGGACGGATTTTGCTGATTTGAAATAGGAAAATTATCGAAAGCATGTCTGACAGAGTTATTGAAGATTTGGATCCCGAATATATCTGGGGTCTTCAGAAAATTGATTTCAACAGACAGACAGACGGACATGGCTAAATCGACTCCGCTATCTATAAGGATCCAGAATATATATACTTTATAGGGTCGGAAAATTACATTGTGGAAATTACAAACGGAATGTCAAACTTATATATACCCTTCTCACGAAGGTGAAGGGTATAGTATAGTATGTTAAATCTCAAAAAAAAGGACATATGAGTCGGTGACGCCTTTCTTGTAAACTGTGATTATTTATTATTATAACCCCCATTAACACGAAGCCTGGTTATGTGTTAACTTATAGTAATATTGACAATTTTCATACGAACATATTTTTAACCGACAGTATAACTATTATTTAACAGATAACCAGACATCGTGTTAACGGGGGTAAGTCACATTAAATAAATAAATTTTGGAAAATTGTTTGTCTCTCCTGTAAAATTTGTGGAAAGGGACTTAGCATTTTTGCACACTAAACAAACGATATTTTAATCAGCGTGAGAGATATGCATATTTTGAAACGAAAATATTGTCAAAAAGTAAACTAATAGGCAAACAAATGCAAAAAGTTCGATTTTTTTTTTTTTTACCAAAAATAAAAAAGTTCTTAATTATAATAACCAGTTAATCAATACAAAAAATCCGGCCGAAATTAACTATTTCGGTTTATGAATACTCAGCTTTTAAACTGTTTGTATTTGGTTAGCAACACTATAACAAATGGCGGCAAATTCAAATCATGCGTACATTTTGGGACACTGAGAGTTTGACTTGAATCCTATTTGAGCTTTTACACGTTTTTCATAAGAAGGTATCCAAATATTATATATTTATTGATATCTTCAGATTGAATTTGAGTAAAAATTAAACCTTGATTTGGGGTCAAAATGAAACTCATTTTTTAAACGCCTTAAAAACACAAATTAAACTTCATTTATATAGTATATTAATTAATCGTACTAGCATTATATTTGTCATGCACTGTAATTATGGTCGTTCTATAGCTGTTTTTTTTTCTAATTACCATTCTTTTTGATATAATTTTAAATCGTATATAAAATCAAATTTTTGGCGGAAACAAAACGATACGAACGAACAGTGTCATAATGAAATTTGCTATAAAACTTTACAAAGAACTTGAACTAACTATAGGTGTACGAGTACAAAAATTCTGAAAAGAAATGTAAACAAACTGAAGTTGGTAGTAGTTAGTAAAATACAAACAAACACTCGGGCACACAATTTAAACAATAAATGTATTGTTGTTTATTCGCAAGCATGTTTTTGTTGTTTGTATTTTCAAAAAAATATTTTTGTACTGTTGCCACAGGTAACTGACCACACTATATACGGTCCGAACAGAGAAAATTTCTAAACTAAACAATAAGAGCGCAAAACTTATTGTTTATACAAAGAGGAAGTCAGACTATAGGGAAATTAATAAACTACCACCACCGAACAACCTGCCACCAAGCAACCAGCTAACGAATTAACTAAAGGGGCACAATTGTGTGATTGAGGAAAACAGTTTTCGAACAACATTTGGCGGAGAGAGTTATTACAAAAAATACGTTTCATAAGAATGTGAAATTTCAATGGTTCAATAAAAAAATAAAAAAAAAACAAAAAATATATAAAATAATTGTTAAATTGTTTAAACCAAAGAATTTTTAAAGAAATTCGTGTTCGTGTAATAAAACTGCGAAAGTTATTGTGCAACCGTTTTAAAAGTGTTTTCTTTTACACATAAAAACGATTTTCAATTATGAAATAATATGAATTAAAAGAATTCTTTTGAAAATTTTATATTACGAAGTTGTGAAAAAGTTTATTATACCACCACTTTTGTTTAACTACTCATATGAGTACATTATGGCAATTAAGTTGAGGAAACAACTTACAGACATTTACAGCAATACTTCATGTCATTTTGTATATTTCTGACGTCAATGGTTTTAGAATACTGTTGGAACGAAAAACGCCAGTATACGTAGCAAAACTTTAATAAAGTGTTATTTTATTTCGGTTTTTTTTTTTTTGGTTTGACCAACAATTGTAATGATTTCCGAAAATATTGTGAGCACTTTAATTGTAATTTTTGGAATATTGTTGAAATTCTCTAATAATTGTCGCGCCGTTGAAGTTGGTTTGCCGCTGATACAAATAAGTCATGGTACGTTGAACACTACATATATACTACATATATAATTGCGTATACAGTACTCCCTCGCTAATAAAAACAAGGGTAGCTGAAAAAAGAGCTTTTTGTGGGATTTAATTGTAAATTTAATGAAGAGATAAATTACATTATTTAATATGTTTCATAATTTCCAACATAAAAAATTTAAAAAGAAAATTTCATTTTTGGAAAGTTGCACAAATCGTTCAACATTTTGTTTCAATAGCGTTTGCACCCGGATTATTGCAACAGTTGTGGGTTGAAATAATGGAGGAGTTGCGTTAATTGAGGGTTGTAAAAAGCTAGGGTGTACTGTATATCAGTGAAGGAATTATAACATTTATATTTAATGCCAAATTGATGATTAAAAAGTGCCAACATGGAACCAATGGTGCCAAAATAACGTTCCAGGAATTAAAAGGAATTTGGATCTCTTTTTGACATAATTTTTATATAATTTCTTAAAAACTATTGACTTTTTAATTGAAATACAATGCGTCATCTGATAGCAAACTTGTTTACATCTGGCAGAAAATACCCTCAGGCTGGAGGGGATTATATCCCGTAAATGTTGCCCTCAGTGGATGATGATGATGCTTTTAGAAAGAATCTTGTGAATTTTCTTAAAGCCAAATGTGGCAATTTTTTTTAATTTCGAATTCATCATGATGCAAATAGTGATTTTGTCCGATGATAAATGCGGTTTTGCAAATAGTACTTAATTAAATAAAAAATTTACTTTTTGTATCCTAATTGTAGTAGTAAAATGTTGTTATTTTTATTAAATTTAACGCTAAATGGCACAATTGTGCTACAAATCCCATCACTGCTGTATAGGTCAGTATGAATATTAGAGGAATGACGCATGGGTAATATCACAACGTGATAGTTCATGAAGTAATAATAATAAAAACAATTTATTTGGATGATATTTATGCTCAAACCATCGAAAGTATATTTTTTAAGACTTCCATATTTTTGTTACAAATATATACCATATATTTTAGATAAACAAATTATTCAAAATATTTTTGGTCTAAATTATATATGTTCTTAAATTTTGTCAAAAATTGTTATTCGTTAGACCGAAATTAATAGAGTTTTGAATATAACGATCATTTAAAATTTCAATGGTATGGTCTGACTCTAGTATTTGTCCGTGCACACTTTAGATGTTAATAATATGTATACGTAAAAATATAACAGAAGATGTTTCATATTTATACCCGTATTCTGAACTTTAAAACTGAAAATTTTACAACTTTTGTATTGAGTACATATGCTATGTTTATAAGTAGTAAAATGATTTTTAGAAAAGCGTACATATCATTACTATAATACCAATCGCGTAAAAATTGGTAAGGCAGTTTAAGAGTTATTTGCAATTGAAACTGCACAATTTTAATCGAAAATGTTTGTGTCCTCCCTATATTAATATTTAAAATAAAATATAAAAGTATTGTTTTATTTTATAACAAAAAATATACGTCTGTCTGTATTAAACACAAACGAAAGGAACCAGCAATATTTTCCACAAATACTCTATGTCGATAAGGTTTGTTTGGTATTGGAAATGTTCCATGATTTCACTTAGGCCCATACAAATGACCCCCGGAATACTCTTTGAGCCGTCATAAATATTGTTACGAATTTGCAAAAGCGATTTGAATTTAACAGTCTGTAACGACTGCCTGCATCATGTTTATAAACACGTCCATCAGTAGAAGCTTCTACTTATCAACAATGTTGATAGCATGCGGTTATTAGCATTGTTTATAAGTATGGCAACACTAAATGTTAAAGCTGCTAACATTGCCATCGAAAGCTCTAGAACATTGTAGAAGATTCACGATAGATGGGGCGTGTATAAATAGTGGCAGAGGTTGAAGTGATTGAGTTTATCATAGGCGCTGTTAGAGTTAACATCAATTGTCTTGTATATTACAAAGTGTGTGTGCATTTCTGCGAATTGATAAACGTGTATAAAGACACTGACTGACTATTTGAACTGTTGTTATTGTACATTTTAAATAAATAAAGAGTTGTTACAAATTTTAAACTACTAAACTGCTTTTATTTGCAATCAAAAGTATCCGGTTTATTTAAAGGAAATAAACCAACGTTTTAAAAATGTTAAAACGTAGCAATATATTTATTATGTGCAATCGTGATACAATTTTGCACACATTAAATCAAAATTAGTACTCTGAAATTATATTATAAAGTATGGCGGAAATCGGGCTACATGGTCCCCTTCAGTGACTGGAACATTCATAATTGTCTTATAATAATTAATATCATGATGAAATTGAAAATAAACAAGATCTATATGAAAATAAATCCTTTTACCAAATTTTGTGAGGAACAGTCCGTATATCAGAAAAATATTTTGTTGTCAATAAATAATTTCTATATAATGATATTAACATAAATTTCGATATAAGTAATATTCGGCTGTGCCGAATCTAATACTCTTATAACATATTTGGACAATTCACAAGGTCTTCTTTCAGTCATATTATCATAATGTCCTAATATATCACGACTCTGCGGCTCGGCTTAACCGACTCTCAGGCATTCGGCGTTGGTCTCTGCTGGTTCGTTAAGATAACACAATAAACTTAGCATAGAAAGTAGTATTATTTTAGGACATATTTTGCTTGAAAAACATTAAAAACCATTGTGAAATATTAGGACATTATGACAATATGACATAATAAGAGACCTTGTGAATTGACCAATTGATATTATTCAATGTATGGAGCAGACGAAAAACATCGTTCATAGTCAACGCGAATTTATTAATAAAATTGTATATAAATCTGTCAATGTAAGGGAGACCTGCTGCTCCCTGATTAAAATTAAAAAATCTAGCTTCATTTAGATTTGAAGCGAGATTACTTAGTATTATAATGCCCAGTTTTTGACTTCGTATTTAAATACGTATTTAGTTAATTTTTACTTAAATTTAAATGGTATTTAAATACAGTTTGAGTTTTTCAGTGGAATATAATTTTTCTTATTTAAATAAGATAAAAGTGTGGTAGCACTACTAAATATCCAAAAATTATCGATAGTTTTGTATAACACAGCTGTTCAAGCAAAACAAAAATTTATACATTTTGCCAAATAAGAAAAAAAAAGGTTATTAAACAATAAAATATATGTAGGAAAATGCACAAAAGAAGCCCCAACTTCACCGCATCGGTGAGTTGGTAGTTTTTGTTAGATGCCGTAAAAAAATACAGCGCTACAATAGAGTGAAAAAAAAACAGACAACAAAAGACAGCTGTTAAAAACATATGGTAGTTTATGAAAGTTAAATAGAATTTAAATGGCCAACGTTGGCCACTTAAGTATCATTTAAAAAAACACTGAGAAACTCATTTTCGTATTTAAATAGAACTTAAATATAGTTAATATTTAAATACGAAGTCAAAAACTGGCTCTAAGTATGCTGATCAAAAATTCGGCGATTTTCGGGATCGGGATTTCGGGATTGGCATCCCTAATTTGTATATGTTGTCAAACAGTTTCTTTTGGTTAGCAATACTTTACTGCACAAATTGCGACAAATAACAATTTTGTGTTTAAATGATTTGAAAAAAGCCTGATCGAGCCATATAACTGAAGGTTTTTAAATTTCAAATCATTTTAATTAAAATCCTTAAAAAGATAAAAACTTCTTTCAATAGTCCTCCTAAATTTCAATTACTTTGGAATCATATTCTATGCAGCCAATTCCTCCTTGTACACAGTTTTTCATGTTTGAAAACAATATATTTTACAAAATGCTGAATAGAAATTTAAGGCAATAGCAACCTTTAATTATGATCAAGCTATTTATGAATACATTTTTTTTTTGTTAATTTTATTACATAACAACATACTATATATGAAAACAACATATACCAACCATCTAATAAGCACAATGTAAATAATATAATTTATGGTCTTTTAATTGAATATTTTGGCTAAAAATTGTATTCAATTGTTGTGTAATGCTGTCACTTGAGCTGTGATATTTTTGACATTCTATCTTTCCATTCTTTTGGTCTGACCTCAAATACATAAACACATTTTATAGGTGAGTTATTAGATTGTGAAATAACAAAATGTAATTCTATTTAAATATTATTTGCTATTGTTTGTGAAAAACACTACTAATGTTTAATTAAAAATATTTTAAACATAAATTTTGAAATCGATTATTTTATATAGACATATATGAATTGTAATTAGGGTTTGGGGTTTCCCGGATAATTTTATTTCCCGGGAAACGTGAATGAAAAATTTAATTTCCCGGGATTTTTTTACAACTAGAAAAATAAGTAAAAAAGAAAATTTTAGTTTCTAAGATTCCAATCTTACGGGCTATTTATGGTCAATCAATTGTTACCAAATGTATAAATTAAAATCAAAATATCAAAATATTTTTATTCTCATTCTTTTTATTTCCTTCATAAAACTAAGTCATTTCGCATGAAACATTTGTTACTATAAAATTAAGTATTATTTCATAGAAATAATGTTATATATGTTCCTCATAGAACTATTATTTTTTTAAATGAGTTTTCAAAATAACTGATGCATTCAATAAGTCATTGACATCCGATTTCTTATTTTAGTTGAAAAATTTTCAGCCAGCGAGAAGACTCTTTAGCTTTCCACAGATGTTGGATATATCGTCAGTAAAGCATTTTAAAGACCATCTAAACTTTTCGTCCGATTGCTACTTGCTTTAAATAAAGCTTATTCCTGCTTAAAACGAATTTCAGCATTTGATTTTAAATGTTTAGTGTTTTCTTTTTCAATATTGATTGAATATTCTAATTCGTTTCTAAAATATTGCTCCATTTGTATTTCGGAAACCTCATCATCATCGCTTTGAACAGATAGGGAAACATTCTGGTTCATACATTTGCTGTCCATAAATGTTTAACATTGTCTTTGTTATATTATAATTTAGCGGATTATGTTGTGAAGTTTTTAGGTACTTAATTCGTTTATTAAATTTACATTTTATTGCATGGACAATTTTTTGAGAAATCGTAGAATTTATAGATAACAAGTGTTCATAAATAGTGTTCATTATAGCATCACCTGTCTGCAAAATGGGTTAATTTCGGCTTAATGCTTCCACTGTATCCCTAATGGGATTTAAAACCTTTACTAATATTTCTAAATTTAGAACAAGCCCTTCATGAAGCAAAGATAGTATATTTAAATCTATTAAAGTTTTTTTGAATTAATTTAAAAATTTACCGTTTTTCCCGGGAAACAAATTTAAATTTTCCGGGAATTCCCGACAATAATTTTAGGGGAAATCCCGGGAATTCTAGTACCCCAAACCTTAAGTGTAATGTAATATTTTGAATTACGTACTTATATAAATAATCCAGTCAAAACCGACTTCCAAAGAAATGAACATAAGTAATTTGGAGGTTGTTGATTTAACACAGGCTTGTCCATGGAACTGTTTTCCCAATTCTTATTCATAGAATAGACAGTTGTAAAAAGAATTTGATGTTCTTTTTAAGTAATGCAAATATATGCATTACTTACATATCTTTTCGCGAACTAATTTAAACAATTAATAATTTTTATTTCAAATATTTTTTAAGATTTGTAGATTTGAAAAGCTTTGTCCATTTTAGTTGGAAATAGAAATAAGTGTAAGAAAATATTAACAAAATATGCATTTGTTTTTACTTTTAAATTGATAAAGATATTGATGGTTAAGAAGTATTTAATATTTGTGTCAGTTGTTATGTTAATTGGAGTTAAAATTCATCTAATATTTATTCCAAATATTTTAATTTAGTTATCATTAAATAGTTTTAACTTTAACTTTATTTTTAAGTAAACTCGAAAAAAGTCAATTTAATTATTAAAAATAATAATAATGCATTCGAATGTAATTGATAATCTCCAGTCATAATAAGATCTCATTTATTAAATTGATCAAACAAACTTTTCTAGTGCAATAACACAAATAAAAACAACAACAACAACTATTTTTATAACGTTGGTAACAACTATAACAAATAGATGATTTGTCAATAAACAATGTCTGGCAAATAATACACAAAAATGATTTCTATAGTAACTTACATACAAACAAACAATTTAACTCTAAATTCTTTAAATATGCAAGGATATCTACAGGTGAATTTAATTGTGATAAAATCAAACATTTGTGCTCTTTTTTTAGATGATGACCTGGGCGATGATTATCCTGAATTGCGTGAAGAAGTACATTTGGAAGATTTCTTTTGGACAGGCTCTGGCGATGGTCCACCCGATTATTTGAAAAAGGTTCACACAGGCATAAGTAAAGGAAAAGATGTGGTGGTGAAGACTGAGACGGTTGTGGCCACCGTTTATGTGGATGGTAATAATGTGAGTAATATAAGTAAATTGTTTTTTTAAATGTTTCAAACTATTGATTATTTAGAGTAATGTAGGTACATAATTCAAATCAGACTATATTTATAAGATAATGAGTTTATAGCTAAAGGACGCATTTCGTTTTAATATAGTCTCTCTTTTTTTACTACAATCATTAAGTAAATAATACCGATGAAAAAAAAAACAACAACAAATTTACCCAAAGACATTTTATCCCTGAACTGAAGCCAATAACATTGTAAGAATAACCCCCCTTAAAGCGTTGTCTGGTTATACAATATACTGTTATACGAATACTGTCAGTTTAACTTAAGGTTGAAACATAACTAGAAATTGTGATAATGGGGTGGGGGGATAAAAATTGGACACTGCAAATTATATTAAATAATTATGTTGAAAGTCAACTACTTAGTACTTTTTTCACATTATTAGTTACATTTGTTTTATTTATTTAATTAATAATATTAAATAAAAAAGATACATTACACTTACCATTTAATAAAATATTCCTTAAGTAGTAAATTTATTATTTCAAATTTAATTTGAAAACCAACATTTTTAAACTTTTTAATAAAATAGTAAACAGGCCATTTGTGGAGATAATAAATCTATCTTTAAATATTTTATTCTTTTTCTATTTTCCTTTTAAAGCACCGATTTTGATTTCCTCTATATTTTATTGCAAATAAAATTGCTCTTTCAATTGCAGCAAGTTTTATTTCCTCTTTAACATATTCTCACATACAAAATACAAAACGAACAACACGGGACAACAAATCAACCAACTAAGCCAACAGAGACTGCGCTGCCAGCAGCTGGGGAAATTTTCGCTGCTTACTGAACACACAATTTCATAGCAATAACAAACCAATTTAATAAAATTTCATTCTTTACTTGTTAAGCAACAATTAATTTACACTATTTTCATAAAATTATTAAGCTTAGACCATTTTAAACTATTTTTTAAATTAATTTTGTTAAGGATTTTACCAAAACACTCGCGCACCGAACAAATTTCAACTAGAAACTGATTAACGAAGAGGAAATGCAAAATCGTATAAACAAAACTGATTTGTTTTGTTGGTGTGAGAGAATTAGAGCGAGAAAGGAAGAATATTTAGGAGAGCTTTAAAAACAACAACAATAAGGTGCATTTAGTAAGTGTTGCTAATGACAGAGAAGCAAAACAAGTAAAAATTTGTGAAAAAATGAAAAGCAACAATTAAAGAGATCTTCGAAAACCTTTAAATAAATATGAAAAGAGTTGAAGTTTGACTTATAGTATACATATGTTGTGTTGTAATGATTATTTATTTATTCTGTGTCCAGTTTTTTTTTTGAAATAATAAGTTAATTGACAAACAATGTAAACAATATAATTTCAATTCAACAATAAAAGAAAACCCCTGAAGAAGTTTGAAACAAACGAACGTTGGATGAAGATATTTTGTTATATTGATTTTTATTTATACATTTGGTAACAAATGATAGACGATAAAGAGGCCGTAAGATTGGAATTTTAGAAACTAAAATTTTTACTTAGACTGAAAAGAAAATCGGCTTTAACTTGACATAACAAAAATATGAAAATCTGTTTTGAATGGAAACTCTGTCAATGCTGTTAATTGGGAAAATAATGTTATTTTGTCAACAACAATATTTTTCACCAAAAATCAATTTTTTTGTGAAAGTTTAAACGCGGATAAAGTTTGTTACTATCGTTTAAATGATAAATTAATGACATTTTGTGATCTTTAATATATTTTTTTTTCAAAATAATTTTTTGTTCTTTTCTGATGCTTTGCCAAAAATTAATTTTTGAGTGAAAACATATAAGTTAGTCAATATACTTTTAAATGGAAAAATAAATGTTTATAAAAATCACTTTATTAATAAACTGGAACCAACAATTTTCTACAAGGCATCGGACCTTACCAGTTCTGAATTTGTTAAAACTTGGAACACAGGTTCTTTATGGTCATACAAAACTAAAAGTTGCTCAAAATGGTTTGTCTTTTAGCCAGGTTAAAACTATATAAGAATATATAAGAATGGTGTAAAATCGCTCAATTAAAAGTTTATATAATTTTTTAGCAGCTTATCCAATTTTTAAAATATTGGTCACATAGTAATGCATAATATATTTTCCTAAAAATTATTTTCTTTTGAACACAGGATTTTGATCCAAAAAATAGTTTTTTAACAAAGGATATCTTCCAATTTCTAAAGATTTAAAATTATAAGCCATTGTATTAGGATGGG
Source organism: Calliphora vomitoria (assembly GCA_942486065.2). Classification (NCBI taxonomy): domain Eukaryota; kingdom Metazoa; phylum Arthropoda; class Insecta; order Diptera; family Calliphoridae; genus Calliphora; species Calliphora vomitoria. Next base: position 39,684,044 of record OW818029.2, read on the forward strand.
TCAATTTGTTTCACGAAAAATCATATAGCAGAAACGCATTCTACGAAAAATTCTAAGAAATTTTCGCCATTTCGTATTTTTTCCAATGATATTTCAGTATTATTTTTGTTAATAGTTTTTTTTTTATTTTTTTTTTAAAAAGACGAAATGCGCAAGATAGGATCTGATTTTAGACCTTTGGTTTCTTGAGGAAACTTTCTTAGAATTTTCGTAGATTGCGTTTCTGCTATACGATTTTTTACTTTTTGGTCGTCCATACAAAACGACCCAGCCTACATTGTATGTTTAACAACACGTACAAAATTCTGAATGTGACCATTAATTAATATTACAAAAAACTTCAAATATATTTCTAGGCATATTTTTGTAATTAGTTTTCCATTTTTTATATTTAGTCTTATATAAATCGTAGGACTTCAATTTTCTGATTATATCACCATAAACCATTTATCGATGGAAAAAGTATTTCAAATTTCTTTTATGCAAGGATATTTTAAATTACGTATACCTAAATTTTGTACATTATTATTTTAATAATAGACCTCAAAATTAAATAAATAAATGTCAAAAATATAAATTAATACCATAAATTGAATGTCTATATAGATTTTAACTTATAGTTTGGATATATCGTTCAGCTTCACGAATATATAACGAAAAATTAAAAGCAATTTTTCTTGTTTTCGTTATGGAGACATTATTATTCATCTTTCACTTTTAAGACATACATACATATATACGAAATTTTTGAAATTAATTTGTTGATGTTTTTTCTTATTTGGTGATATTTTTGATATAATTTGGAAAAAGTATTTTATTATAGTAAGTATATTATACTACATCAAAAGATTATACTATATTTTACATATTAAATAAAAATATATTTCTTAAGTAAAAATGTATTCGAACATACGCTACATAATTGACCAAAATAACTGTTTCGTGAGAGTTTTCACAAAAATGACCGATATTAAAATTTAATTAAAACCTTTTAAAAAATTCGACAACGAAAAAAAATATAAAATTGGTGTTGTTAATGTAATGTTTGAATAACAAGTGAAGTTTATTTTATCAAAATGAAAGATGTGTTTTTGTATAACAGTTTTAAAATTAAATTACCCAAGCCTTATAGAAGGTCAAGGGTGCAAAAAACTACTATTTTTTACAAAAACTATAATGATTAGGGTTTTGCTAATTCATTGTTTTTTAATCATTTTTATTAAATTCAGTTAAATTCATTCTTTTCTTATCATTTTAATTTAATGGCTAAACATGCCGGGCCCATTGAAGGACTTCAGTCTTCAATCAATCGGAAGCATAGCTAGCTTGTGGATTGGACGTTTGATGACTCCATTCCTAGTCCTCACTTCCGCTACCCGAATCTTGCCGTCTTGGCCTGGAAAAACGGCTACTACTCGGCCCGTCAGCCACTGCATTGCTAGCAGATTGTCGTCGTGTACGACGACGATTTTGTCGACGGCGACGTCGGGCATCTCCTCGCACCACCGAGTCCGCGCCTGAAGGCCTAGGACGTAGTCTTTCACCCAGGATCTCCAAAACGTCTGCTTGAGTGCGGAAATACGCTGCCATCTCTTCAAGCACGACAGCTTGGCCGACTCGTCTAGTTGCAATCCGCTGGGCAGCGTTCGTAGGCTCTCTCCGACTAAGAGATGAGCTGGTGTCAGGGCCTCCCCGTCCTTGGGATCGCTGCTGATTGGGCAAATTGGGCGCGAGTTGAGAACGGCCTCGATTTCGGCTAGCAACGTCGCTAGTTCTTCGGCCGTCAAGAGCGCGCTGCCAACGGTTTTCATCATCAAGTTCTTGGCTGACTTGACCGCTGCTTCCCACAATCCGCCGAAATGAGGAGCCCTGGGAGGTATAAAGATGAACTCCATCCCTCTGTTGGCTGCGAACAATTCTGCCTGTTGCAACATTTCTCCTCTGGCCTCTCGTAGCTCCCGGCTGGCTCCGACGAAGTTGGTTGCGTTGTCGCTGTATATTTTGGCTGGCATCCCTCTCCTGGCGATGAACCTTTTGAGACATAAAATAAACGAATCGGAAGATAAGTCACTAACTAGTTCTAAATGAACTGCCTTTGAGGTGAAACATATAAATACAGCGATATACATTTTTACGGGTGGACGGCCACGAATTTTCAAAGACACATTCATTGGACCGCAAAAATCTACGCCACATATTTTAAATGGTCGTAAAGCTCTCACCCTGTCAGCAGGCAAATTTCCCATTATTTGATTCAACAGTTTCGGTTTATACATGAAACAGTGGATACATCTGCGAACAACTCGACTGCATTCTTCTTTGGCATTTATTAGCCAGATTTTATCTCGAAGAAGAGCAACTAATGCTTTTGCTCCAGCGTGGCAGTTTTCGAAATGTAAGTGTCGCAGGTAAATCGCCACAAAATGAAATTTTTTAGGCATCAATAAGGGAAATTTCGCATCGTACGAAATTGCTGCATTCAGCAATCGCCCGCCTACCCTGATAAGTGAAAATTTTAGATTCCCTTCTTCAAATTCATGAATAAATGGATTTAATCTCTGCAAGTTTGATTGCAGGACTTTTGAATTGAGAAGATTTTTAATTTCATTGGAATACTCGTATTTCTGAATAATTTCAATTAGTTTCAAAAAAGATAAATTCATTTCAATTGCTGTTGGGTTATTATTAACAGTATTTAATTTTCCTTTCCGGCAGGATTGGATAAATCGCAACACATATGAAAACACTCGAATCAACTTTAGATAGGATGAATGTTTGCTAACCAACTCTATAATAGAGTTCGGTTCTTCAACAGCAAGAAATACGTTTAATTTTCTTTTCTCTAATGACATTTGTTCAGCATTCAACATAAAATGTTGATTTTCTGGCCACTGGTCGCTTTCATTAAGTAAAAACGCCGGGCCCTTGAACCAAATGGAGTCATTGAGATCATCAACATTACAACCCCTAGAAACAATATCAGCAGGATTGTCTCGTGAAGGAACATGTCGCCATATGATTTGGTCTGACAATTCCTGAATCTCTGCAACACGATTCGATACGAAAGTTGCTAGGGTTGATGGATGTGTCTTAATCCAATGAAGTGTTATTTCGGAATCTGTCCAGAACGTAACAGTTTCAGCTCTACACGACATCATGGTTTTTACTTTAGCCCATACTTTGGCTAATAAATGTGCTGCACATAACTCAAGTCGTGGTAGCGACTTACTTTTCAAAGGAGCGACTTTAGATTTTGCCGTTAGTAGACGACATGAAATATTATTAGCCACTCTACTTCGAACGTAAATGCAGCAGCCGTATGCTCTTATTGAAGCATCTGCAAATCCATGAATTTCGCAATTAGAATGCGAAGCAGTTAACACATGACGGGGAACTTCAATAATATTAATTCTGGATAAATTTGTTTTAAAATTCTCCCAGGATGTATGAAGATTCATCGGAATCGATTCATCCCAATCCAATTTCTGTAACCAAAGTTCCTGAAGTAGGACCTTGGCTTTAATTACAAGAGGGCACAAAAGTCCGAGCGGATCGAATAATCTGGCAGAAACAGATAATATGTTTCGTTTTGTTGCCTTCAGTGAATGAAATGAATCATCCAACTGATATTTAAAGATATCGCTTTTCGGAAGCCAATAAGTGCCCAACGCTTTTGTAATATTTTCGGTATCATGTAAAGATTTCTGAATTAAAATGGAATCAGGTTTCGATTCGTAGTTGGAAACCCATTTGGTTAAATTAAATCCAGCTGATTTTAATATTTCAGTAACTTGATTCCGTATTGTGTCGAGTTCTTCAATTGAATCTGCACCAGTTAGTAAATCATCGACGTAGAAGTCTCTACGAACAATTTTAGATCCAATCGGTAGCGAGTTTTTAAATTGATTGCTTAAGTGTATCAGGCACCGTATTGCCAAAAATGGTGCCGATGACGTGCCATAAGTAACCGTATTCAGTTTATAAATTTCAAGGTTATGTGATTCACTTTCACGCCAAAGAATCAATTGGAATTTTCTATCTGCCTCATCAATCAAAACTTGGCGGTACATTTTTTCAATGTCCGCAGTGACTGCATATTTATGCAAACGAAACCGAATTAATGTAGAATACAACTCTTCTTGAACTGTGGGCCCAATCATTAAAAGATCGTTAAGGGAGAGATGTGTAGTAGTTCTACATGAAGCGTCGAAAACCACTCGAAGTTTCGTTGATATGCTCTGTGGTCGCAATACACACTGATGTGGTATAAAATAATGTGGCGAATTTGGTATTTTATTATCTGTAATAGTCATGTGTCCTAGCTCAATGTACTCTTTCATAAAATTATTGTACATCTCTTTCATTTTAACATCTTTTGATAGTCGACGTTCGAGCGACAGAAAACGTCTTTTCACTACGTCGAACGAGCAACCCAAATTTCTTGGATCACCTTTGAAAGGAAGCGACACTTCAAATTTACCGGATGGCAATTGTTTAACAGACTCAATAAATTTTTTTTTGCACTGTTGATGTTCTATAGGTATAACATTTATTTCCTTAGGAATTTCTTCTAATTCCCAAAATCTCTGGACAATTCTATCAAGAGATGTCTCAGTTTCATCAATGTCATACGTACTTATGTGGCACGATTCATTGGTGGAAGTCTTACAATTTTTGTATTTACCGGACACAACCCAACCCAGAAGTGTTTTCTGAACAGTTGGGATGTCGGGACTTCTTCTTATTTGACCAATGCATAACAATTCAAAGAAAATCTCAGCGCCGATCAACATATCAATTTTCTGAGGTTTGAAAAAGTATGGATCAGCAAGTTCAATATTATCAGGAATATTCCAGCCAGAAGTAGAAATTACTTTATCTGGCTGATAACCGGAAATCGATCGAAGAACCCAAAAGTCCGAAGAAAATTCATGAGAATTTACTCGAGATTTCACAGTTGCCTGAATCTTAAATTTGGCTGCAGAATTAGTTTTCCCTACGCCTACAAGACTGAGATTGTTTTCTTCCTTCTTTAATTGCAATCGCTGCGAAAGTTCTTCAGTTACAAAATTAATTTGTGAACCAGAGTCCAATAATGCCCTAGCAAATACGTATTGCCCGGATCTGTCTTTTATTTTTACCAAAGCCGTAGCCAAGATAACATTATCTCTATTAGACGATGAGATATTGACAGATGCACTAGGAGGCTGGTCTAGACTGGAACTTGCCATGTCTAAACTCTGAACATTTGTGGCAGCATATTGATGTAAAAGAGTGTGATGCGAGCGATTGCAAACTCGACATTTCGATGCTTTGCACCTTGTTACTGTGTGACCTTTTCTCAAGCAATTTATGCAGGCCGGAACACCTTTCACAAAGTCAAAACGTTGTTGAACTGGGATGGCAGAAAAGGAAGGACAATTTGAAACATAATGTTCAACTGACCTGCAGAAAATGCATTTAATGTTATCCTGCTGTGCATTAGCTTGGCACGAAAATGATTTTCCTTTTCTTCCCGAATTATTTTCATTCTTCTTTTGTGTAGTTTTATTACTTTGAGGCCGCGAACCGGAAGCTTCTTCAGCCGAAATATGTTGATATCTCTTATTCAGGGCCTCTTCGCAATCTTTCCAAAGGGGCAACTTCTCATAATTAAGTTGTTCTTCCCATTTAGTTCGAGTGATTGGGTCGACTTTTGCCATAACCAGGTGAATTATTATCGCATTTGTGATTGCCTTGTCATCACCAATTGATAATAGCGAATCGTAAACTGCAGAAACAGTGTCAATCATGCTCCTCAAAGCTGATGACGAAGGCTTCGTTATTTCTTGCAAGTGAAACAATTGTCTAATATTATCATAAAAAATAAGACAAGGATTATCGTAAACCCGTTTCAAACTTGCCAAAGCTTTGGAATAGTTCTGTTCAGTAACTTGGTAAGCCTTTACAGTACCTAGAGCCTCATCAGAGAGACATGAAATCAAATGATTGAATTTTTCTATTTCAGTAAGCGACATATCATGATCAACCAAGCTCTCAAACAAACTAATGAAATTTTTGTATTCTGAGTACTTGCCGCTAAATTTCGGCAATTTCATTTTTGGAAGGCTGCTATGGTGAGTGGAACAACCAATAGTGGTATCAAGCATACTTTGTTTTCTACTTGGAGTTAAATATCCAAGAAGTAAACATTTAGTCGACACGCATAAATCTTCTACGGCAGATCTATCTTCATTTTCAGGATCCAATATATCAATCTCGGATTGATAAGTCATTGCTTGTTCAATATATGAATTTAATATATCAAGACGACATTCTAATTCTATTGGATTGAATGAAATGGTTTTTTCTCTTATAGATCGCCGAACCCGATCAATGTTGTTTAAAACTGTATTTTTCTGTTGGTATAAAGCTTCCAGTCTACTGGGCTTACCATTTCTCTTACTAGCTTGCATTTTTATACTTTTAATTTAACTTTATTCGCAAATAAGTTTTACAAGTATGTATATGGAAGGATCTCAAGAAAATTTAATTGTTTATTTTAAAGTAAATAACAATTTTCGAGATCTAAAACGATTAAACGACTTCCAACTATAATTTCGATAAAATTTTAATTTCAGTAAAATTGTATAAAATAAGTTGATTTATGAAATTACTTTTAAATTCAATTATATTACAATTTAATTTTCGATAAAATTGTTTGCTGGGTAGTACGTACAAACAAATTAATATTTGCAAAAACAAACAAAGAATTCTTTCAATAATAGCAAGAATTCAATAATAAATTAATTTACAATGACCTCAAAATCAATATTTTCTCAAGTGTAAAGTTTTTTACTAAAATATTTTTCAATCTTATTTGTAATTAGTAATCACTTTGAACTCAATCCTCAAGCTTTCTTATATAATCATAAAGATTACGATTTTATAATTAAAAGGGATAAATTTATTTATCTAATTATATATTATTTAATTTTCATAAACTTTTTTCACTTTATTTTAATCAATTAAAAATGTTCGCTGGGATGTATGTTTGTTTTTCTTATGTTGCCTTCTCTACTATTTACATGTGTTGATCTACGTCACGAACATGTGTAACAGTGGAGCCAAGTCTCAATATTACAACAGCTGTGTACAATAATACCAAGTTATGATCAATCACAATAATTGTAATTAGTAGGTTACAAAAAGGAACAACTCTGTTAATTAACGAATGTTGGTAATAAACAAACAGCACAATAATAAATTAAAGTGAAAGTAAAAATTGGAAAATGGTAAGTATTAGTTACTAATTATTATTAAATTCTATTTTCCAGGAAAATTAAACAAATTTAAAGCAAGGAGAGCAGAGTGTAGATATAAGAGAAAAATTAAGAGAAAACCGATCGAGATCAAGTGATTTATGAATTTAATAATGAAGTTTTGTGCAATTTTCTTTGTGACAATAAATTTATTAAAAATATTTAATTGTGTTTTATTTAATGTTTCACTTCTCAGGGCGAATAATTTAATAAATTGGTAAGAAAAAATAATCGTTGTGTGGAATAAACTTGCGGAACGTGAATTTATTTTGTATTAAAATAAATTAGTATTTAATATACTTCATATTTATACGCGAGTCTCACACAAATTATTTATTCTTAAATACCTGGTTGTTGTTTTGTTGTTGGTTTGAACTTCCCTTTTCTTTTATACACAAGCAGCAGTTGCAATGCATTTGAAGACTCCTTTAGATTTAGGGGGTGAAAGGTAAAGTTGATTTTTATGGTTGTGATGTTAAATTGTTTTTTATTAACCGTGTGTTTCACTAACGATCGCGGTTTTTTAACAATAATTGTTAATTTTGTTTATTTTTTCAATACTTGAAAATTATTTTATAAAAGCACTGTGTTCTTTTATTGTTCACAACCGAAAAATGTCTGGTTTTTATTTATGAAAATGTTTACAATTTTAGTATTAAATTTTTTAAAAATGTTTAAATCTTTTATTTTTTTTAAATCAGTCCCTGCTCGGGCGCCAAAATGTTTCGTGAGAGTTTTCACAAAAATGACCGATATTAAAATTTAATTAAAACCTTTTAAAAAATTCGACAACGAAAAAAAATATAAAATTGGTGTTGTTAATGTAATGTTTGAATAACAAGTGAAGTTTATTTTATCAAAATGAAAGATGTGTTTTTGTATAACAGTTTTAAAATTAAATTACCCAAGCCTTATAGAAGGTCAAGGGTGCAAAAAACTACTATTTTTTACAAAAACTATAATGATTAGGGTTTTGCTAATTCATTGTTTTTTAATCATTTTTATTAAATTCAGTTAAATTCATTCTTTTCTTATCATTTTAATTTAATGGCTAAACATGCCGGGCCCATTGAAGGACTTCAGTCTTCAATCAATCGGAAGCATAGCTAGCTTGTGGATTGGACGTTTGATGACTCCATTCCTAGTCCTCACTTCCGCTACCCGAATCTTGCCGTCTTGGCCTGGAAAAACGGCTACTACTCGGCCCGTCAGCCACTGCATTGCTGGCAGATTGTCGTCGTGTACGACGACGATTTTGTCGACGGCGACGTCGGGCATCTCCTCGCACCACCGAGTCCGCGCCTGAAGGCCTAGGACGTAGTCTTTCACCCAGGATCTCCAAAACGTCTGCTTGAGTGCGGAAATACGCTGCCATCTCTTCAAACACGACAGCTTGGCCGACTCGTCTAGTTGCAATCCGCTGGGCAGCGTTCGTAGGCTCTCTCCGACTAAGAGATGAGCTGGTGTCAGGGCCTCCCCGTCCTTGGGATCGCTGCTGATTGGGCAAATTGGGCGCGAGTTGAGAACGGCCTCGATTTCGGCTAGCAACGTCGCTAGTTCTTCGGCCGTCAAGAGCGCGCTGCCAACGGTTTTCATCATCAAGTTCTTGGCTGACTTGACCGCTGCTTCCCACAATCCGCCGAAATGAGGAGCCCTGGGAGGTATAAAGATGAACTCCATCCCTCTGTTGGCTGCGAACAATTCTGCCTGTTGCAACATTTCTCCTCTGGCCTCTCGTAGCTCCCGGCTGGCTCCGACGAAGTTGGTTGCGTTGTCGCTGTATATTTTGGCTGGCATCCCTCTCCTGGCGATGAACCTTTTGAGACATAAAATAAACGAATCGGAAGATAAGTCACTAACTAGTTCTAAATGAACTGCCTTTGAGGTGAAACATATAAATACAGCGATATACATTTTTACGGGTGGACGGCCACGAATTTTCAAAGACACATTCATTGGACCGCAAAAATCTACGCCACATATTTTAAATGGTCGTAAAGCTCTCACCCTGTCAGCAGGCAAATTTCCCATTATTTGATTCAACAGTTTCGGTTTATACATGAAACAGTGGATACATCTGCGAACAACTCGACTGCATTCTTCTTTGGCATTTATTAGCCAGATTTTATCTCGAAGAAGAGCAACTAATGCTTTTGCTCCAGCGTGGCAGTTTTCGAAATGTAAGTGTCGCAGGTAAATCGCCACAAAATGAAATTTTTTAGGCATCAATAAGGGAAATTTCGCATCGTACGAAATTGCTGCATTCAGCAATCGCCCGCCTACCCTGATAAGTGAAAATTTTAGATTCCCTTCTTCAAATTCATGAATAAATGGATTTAATCTCTGCAAGTTTGATTGCAGGACTTTTGAATTGAGAAGATTTTTAATTTCATTGGAATACTCGTATTTCTGAATAATTTCAATTAGTTTCAAAAAAGATAAATTCATTTCAATTGCTGTTGGGTTATTATTAACAGTATTTAATTTTCCTTTCCGGCAGGATTGGATAAATCGCAACACATATGAAAACACTCGAATCAACTTTAGATAGGATGAATGTTTGCTAACCAACTCTATAATAGAGTTCGGTTCTTCAACAGCAAGAAATACGTTTAATTTTCTTTTCTCTAATGACATTTGTTCAGCATTCAACATAAAATGTTGATTTTCTGGCCACTGGTCGCTTTCATTAAGTAAAAACGCCGGGCCCTTGAACCAAATGGAGTCATTGAGATCATCAACATTACAACCCCTAGAAACAATATCAGCAGGATTGTCTCGTGAAGGAACATGTCGCCATATGATTTGGTCTGACAATTCCTGAATCTCTGCAACACGATTCGATACGAAAGTTGCTAGGGTTGATGGATGTGTCTTAATCCAATGAAGTGTTATTTCGGAATCTGTCCAGAACGTAACAGTTTCAGCTCTACACGACATCATGGTTTTTACTTTAGCCCATACTTTGGCTAATAAATGTGCTGCACATAACTCAAGTCGTGGTAGCGACTTACTTTTCAAAGGAGCGACTTTAGATTTTGCCGTTAGTAGACGACATGAAATATTATTAGCCACTCTACTTCGAACGTAAATGCAGCAGCCGTATGCTCTTATTGAAGCATCTGCAAATCCATGAATTTCGCAATTAGAATGCGAAGCAGTTAACACATGACGGGGAACTTCAATAATATTAATTCTGGATAAATTTGTTTTAAAATTCTCCCAGGATGTATGAAGATTCATCGGAATCGATTCATCCCAATCCAATTTCTGTAACCAAAGTTCCTGAAGTAGGACCTTGGCTTTAATTACAAGAGGGCACAAAAGTCCGAGCGGATCGAATAATCTGGCAGAAACAGATAATATGTTTCGTTTTGTTGCCTTCAGTGAATGAAATGAATCATCCAACTGATATTTAAAGATATCGCTTTTCGGAAGCCAATAAGTGCCCAACGCTTTTGTAATATTTTCGGTATCATGTAAAGATTTCTGAATTAAAATGGAATCAGGTTTCGATTCGTAGTTGGAAACCCATTTGGTTAAATTAAATCCAGCTGATTTTAATATTTCAGTAACTTGATTCCGTATTGTGTCGAGTTCTTCAATTGAATCTGCACCAGTTAGTAAATCATCGACGTAGAAGTCTCTACGAACAATTTTAGATCCAATCGGTAGCGAGTTTTTAAATTGATTGCTTAAGTGTATCAGGCACCGTATTGCCAAAAATGGTGCCGATGACGTGCCATAAGTAACCGTATTCAGTTTATAAATTTCAAGGTTATGTGATTCACTTTCACGCCAAAGAATCAATTGGAATTTTCTATCTGCCTCATCAATCAAAACTTGGCGGTACATTTTTTCAATGTCCGCAGTGACTGCATATTTATGCAAACGAAACCGAATTAATGTAGAATACAACTCTTCTTGAACTGTGGGCCCAATCATTAAAAGATCGTTAAGGGAGAGATGTGTAGTAGTTCTACATGAAGCGTCGAAAACCACTCGAAGTTTCGTTGATATGCTCTGTGGTCGCAATACACACTGATGTGGTATAAAATAATGTGGCGAATTTGGTATTTTATTATCTGTAATAGTCATGTGTCCTAGCTCAATGTACTCTTTCATAAAATTATTGTACATCTCTTTCATTTTAACATCTTTTGATAGTCGACGTTCGAGCGACAGAAAACGTCTTTTCACTACGTCGAACGAGCAACCCAAATTTCTTGGATCACCTTTGAAAGGAAGCGACACTTCAAATTTACCGGATGGCAATTGTTTAACAGACTAAATAAATTTTTTTTTGCACTGTTGATGTTCTATAGGTATAACATTTATTTCCTTAGGAATTTCTTCTAATTCCCAAAATCTCTGGACAATTCTATCAAGAGATGTCTCAGTTTCATCAATGTCATACGTACTTATGTGGCACGATTCATTGGTGGAAGTCTTACAATTTTTGTATTTACCGGACACAACCCAACCCAGAAGTGTTTTCTGAACAGTTGGGATGTCGGGACTTCTTCTTATTTGACCAATGCATAACAATTCAAAGAAAATCTCAGCGCCGATCAACATATCAATTTTCTGAGGTTTGAAAAAGTATGGATCAGCAAGTTCAATATTATCAGGAATATTCCAGCCAGAAGTAGAAATTACTTTATCTGGCTGATAACCGGAAATCGATCGAAGAACCCAAAAGTCCGAAGAAAATTCATGAGAATTTACTCGAGATTTCACAGTTGCCTGAATCTTAAATTTGGCTGCAGAATTAGTTTTCCCTACGCCTACAAGACTGAGATTGTTTTCTTCCTTCTTTAATTGCAATCGCTGCGAAAGTTCTTCAGTTACAAAATTAATTTGTGAACCAGAGTCCAATAATGCCCTAGCAAATACGTATTGCCCGGATCTGTCTTTTATTTTTACCAAAGCCGTAGCCAAGATAACATTATCTCTATTAGACGATGAGATATTGACAGATGCACTAGGAGGCTGGTCTAGACTGGAACTTGCCATGTCTAAACTCTGAACATTTGTGGCAGCATATTGATGTAAAAGAGTGTGATGCGAGCGATTGCAAACTCGACATTTCGATGCTTTGCACCTTGTTACTGTGTGACCTTTTCTCAAGCAATTTATGCAGGCCGGAACACCTTTCACAAAGTCAAAACGTTGTTGAACTGGGATGGCAGAAAAGGAAGGACAATTTGAAACATAATGTTCAACTGACCTGCAGAAAATGCATTTAATGTTATCCTGCTGTGCATTAGCTTGGCACGAAAATGATTTTCCTTTTCTTCCCGAATTATTTTCATTCTTCTTTTGTGTAGTTTTATTACTTTGAGGCCGCGAACCGGAAGCTTCTTCAGCCGAAATATGTTGATATCTCTTATTCAGGGCCTCTTCGCAATCTTTCCAAAGGGGCAACTTCTCATAATTAAGTTGTTCTTCCCATTTAGTTCGAGTGATTGGGTCGACTTTTGCCATAACCAGGTGAATTATTATCGCATTTGTGATTGCCTTGTCATCACCAATTGATAATAGCGAATCGTAAACTGCAGAAACAGTGTCAATCATGCTCCTCAAAGCTGATGACGAAGGCTTCGTTATTTCTTGCAAGTGAAACAATTGTCTAATATTATCATAAAAAATAAGACAAGGATTATCGTAAACCCGTTTCAAACTTGCCAAAGCTTTGGAATAGTTCTGTTCAGTAACTTGGTAAGCCTTTACAGTACCTAGAGCCTCATCAGAGAGACATGAAATCAAATGATTGAATTTTTCTATTTCAGTAAGCGACATATCATGATCAACCAAGCTCTCAAACAAACTAATGAAATTTTTGTATTCTGAGTACTTGCCGCTAAATTTCGGCAATTTCATTTTTGGAAGGCTGCTATGGTGAGTGGAACAACCAATAGTGGTATCAAGCATACTTTGTTTTCTACTTGGAGTTAAATATCCAAGAAGTAAACATTTAGTCGACACGCATAAATCTTCTACGGCAGATCTATCTTCATTTTCAGGATCCAATATATCAATCTCGGATTGATAAGTCATTGCTTGTTCAATATATGAATTTAATATATCAAGACGACATTCTAATTCTATTGGATTGAATGAAATGGTTTTTTCTCTTATAGATCGCCGAACCCGATCAATGTTGTTTAAAACTGTATTTTTCTGTTGGTATAAAGCTTCCAGTCTACTGGGCTTACCATTTCTCTTACTAGCTTGCATTTTTATACTTTTAATTTAACTTTATTCGCAAATAAGTTTTACAAGTATGTATATGGAAGGATCTCAAGAAAATTTAATTGTTTATTTTAAAGTAAATAACAATTTTCGAGATCTAAAACGATTAAACGACTTCCAACTATAATTTCGATAAAATTTTAATTTCAGTAAAATTGTATAAAATAAGTTGATTTATGAAATTACTTTTAAATTCAATTATATTACAATTTAATTTTCGATAAAATTGTTTGCTGGGTAGTACGTACAAACAAATTAATATTTGCAAAAACAAACAAAGAATTCTTTCAATAATAGCAAGAATTCAATAATAAATTAATTTACAATGACCTCAAAATCAATATTTTCTCAAGTGTAAAGTTTTTTACTAAAATATTTTTCAATCTTATTTGTAATTAGTAATCACTTTGAACTCAATCCTCAAGCTTTCTTATATAATCATAAAGATTACGATTTTATAATTAAAAGGGATAAATTTATTTATCTAATTATATATTATTTAATTTTCATAAACTTTTTTCACTTTATTTTAATCAATTAAAAATGTTCGCTGGGATGTATGTTTGTTTTTCTTATGTTGCCTTCTCTACTATTTACATGTGTTGATCTACGTCACGAACATGTGTAACAGTGGAGCCAAGTCTCAATATTACAACAGCTGTGTACAATAATACCAAGTTATGATCAATCACAATAATTGTAATTAGTAGGTTACAAAAAGGAACAACTCTGTTAATTAACGAATGTTGGTAATAAACAAACAGCACAATAATAAATTAAAGTGAAAGTAAAAATTGGAAAATGGTAAGTATTAGTTACTAATTATTATTAAATTCTATTTTCCAGGAAAATTAAACAAATTTAAAGCAAGGAGAGCAGAGTGTAGATATAAGAGAAAAATTAAGAGAAAACCGATCGAGATCAAGTGATTTATGAATTTAATAATGAAGTTTTGTGCAATTTTCTTTGTGACAATAAATTTATTAAAAATATTTAATTGTGTTTTATTTAATGTTTCACTTCTCAGGGCGAATAATTTAATAAATTGGTAAGAAAAAATAATCGTTGTGTGGAATAAACTTGCGGAACGTGAATTTATTTTGTATTAAAATAAATTAGTATTTAATATACTTCATATTTATACGCGAGTCTCACACAAATTATTTATTCTTAAATACCTGGTTGTTGTTTTGTTGTTGGTTTGAACTTCCCTTTTCTTTTATACACAAGCAGCAGTTGCAATGCATTTGAAGACTCCTTTAGATTTAGGGGGTGAAAGGTAAAGTTGATTTTTATGGTTGTGATGTTAAATTGTTTTTTATTAACCGTGTGTTTCACTAACGATCGCGGTTTTTTAACAATAATTGTTAATTTTGTTTATTTTTTCAATACTTGAAAATTATTTTATAAAAGCACTGTGTTCTTTTATTGTTCACAACCGAAAAATGTCTGGTTTTTATTTATGAAAATGTTTACAATTTTAGTATTAAATTTTTTAAAAATGTTTAAATCTTTTATTTTTTTTAAATCAGTCCCTGCTCGGGCGCCAAAATGTTTCGTGAGAGTTTTCACAAAAATGACCGATATTAAAATTTAATTAAAACCTTTTAAAAAATTCGACAACGAAAAAAAATATAAAATTGGTGTTGTTAATGTAATGTTTGAATAACAAGTGAAGTTTATTTTATCAAAATGAAAGATGTGTTTTTGTATAACAGTTTTAAAATTAAATTACCCAAGCCTTATAGAAGGTCAAGGGTGCAAAAAACTACTATTTTTTACAAAAACTATAATGATTAGGGTTTTGCTAATTCATTGTTTTTTAATCATTTTTATTAAATTCAGTTAAATTCATTCTTTTCTTATCATTTTAATTTAATGGCTAAACATGCCGGGCCCATTGAAGGACTTCAGTCTTCAATCAATCGGAAGCATAGCTAGCTTGTGGATTGGACGTTTGATGACTCCATTCCTAGTCCTCACTTCCGCTACCCGAATCTTGCCGTCTTGGCCTGGAAAAACGGCTACTACTCGGCCCGTCAGCCACTGCATTGCTGGCAGATTGTCGTCGTGTACGACGACGATTTTGTCGACGGCGACGTCGGGCATCTCCTCGCACCACCGAGTCCGCGCCTGAAGGCCTAGGACGTAGTCTTTCACCCAGGATCTCCAAAACGTCTGCTTGAGTGCGGAAATACGCTGCCATCTCTTCAAACACGACAGCTTGGCCGACTCGTCTAGTTGCAATCCGCTGGGCAGCGTTCGTAGGCTCTCTCCGACTAAGAGATGAGCTGGTGTCAGGGCCTCCCCGTCCTTGGGATCGCTGCTGATTGGGCAAATTGGGCGCGAGTTGAGAACGGCCTCGATTTCGGCTAGCAACGTCGCTAGTTCTTCGGCCGTCAAGAGCGCGCTGCCAACGGTTTTCATCATCAAGTTCTTGGCTGACTTGACCGCTGCTTCCCACAATCCGCCGAAATGAGGAGCCCTGGGAGGTATAAAGATGAACTCCATCCCTCTGTTGGCTGCGAACAATTCTGCCTGTTGCAACATTTCTCCTCTGGCCTCTCGTAGCTCCCGGCTGGCTCCGACGAAGTTGGTTGCGTTGTCGCTGTATATTTTGGCTGGCATCCCTCTCCTGGCGATGAACCTTTTGAGACATAAAATAAACGAATCGGAAGATAAGTCACTAACTAGTTCTAAATGAACTGCCTTTGAGGTGAAACATATAAATACAGCGATATACATTTTTACGGGTGGACGGCCACGAATTTTCAAAGACACATTCATTGGACCGCAAAAATCTACGCCACATATTTTAAATGGTCGTAAAGCTCTCACCCTGTCAGCAGGCAAATTTCCCATTATTTGATTCAACAGTTTCGGTTTATACATGAAACAGTGGATACATCTGCGAACAACTCGACTGCATTCTTCTTTGGCATTTATTAGCCAGATTTTATCTCGAAGAAGAGCAACTAATGCTTTTGCTCCAGCGTGGCAGTTTTCGAAATGTAAGTGTCGCAGGTAAATCGCCACAAAATGAAATTTTTTAGGCATCAATAAGGGAAATTTCGCATCGTACGAAATTGCTGCATTCAGCAATCGCCCGCCTACCCTGATAAGTGAAAATTTTAGATTCCCTTCTTCAAATTCATGAATAAATGGATTTAATCTCTGCAAGTTTGATTGCAGGACTTTTGAATTGAGAAGATTTTTAATTTCATTGGAATACTCGTATTTCTGAATAATTTCAATTAGTTTCAAAAAAGATAAATTCATTTCAATTGCTGTTGGGTTATTATTAACAGTATTTAATTTTCCTTTCCGGCAGGATTGGATAAATCGCAACACATATGAAAACACTCGAATCAACTTTAGATAGGATGAATGTTTGCTAACCAACTCTATAATAGAGTTCGGTTCTTCAACAGCAAGAAATACGTTTAATTTTCTTTTCTCTAATGACATTTGTTCAGCATTCAACATAAAATGTTGATTTTCTGGCCACTGGTCGCTTTCATTAAGTAAAAACGCCGGGCCCTTGAACCAAATGGAGTCATTGAGATCATCAACATTACAACCCCTAGAAACAATATCAGCAGGATTGTCTCGTGAAGGAACATGTCGCCATATGATTTGGTCTGACAATTCCTGAATCTCTGCAACACGATTCGATACGAAAGTTGCTAGGGTTGATGGATGTGTCTTAATCCAATGAAGTGTTATTTCGGAATCTGTCCAGAACGTAACAGTTTCAGCTCTACACGACATCATGGTTTTTACTTTAGCCCATACTTTGGCTAATAAATGTGCTGCACATAACTCAAGTCGTGGTAGCGACTTACTTTTCAAAGGAGCGACTTTAGATTTTGCCGTTAGTAGACGACATGAAATATTATTAGCCACTCTACTTCGAACGTAAATGCAGCAGCCGTATGCTCTTATTGAAGCATCTGCAAATCCATGAATTTCGCAATTAGAATGCGAAGCAGTTAACACATGACGGGGAACTTCAATAATATTAATTCTGGATAAATTTGTTTTAAAATTCTCCCAGGATGTATGAAGATTCATCGGAATCGATTCATCCCAATCCAATTTCTGTAACCAAAGTTCCTGAAGTAGGACCTTGGCTTTAATTACAAGAGGGCACAAAAGTCCGAGCGGATCGAATAATCTGGCAGAAACAGATAATATGTTTCGTTTTGTTGCCTTCAGTGAATGAAATGAATCATCCAACTGATATTTAAAGATATCGCTTTTCGGAAGCCAATAAGTGCCCAACGCTTTTGTAATATTTTCGGTATCATGTAAAGATTTCTGAATTAAAATGGAATCAGGTTTCGATTCGTAGTTGGAAACCCATTTGGTTAAATTAAATCCAGCTGATTTTAATATTTCAGTAACTTGATTCCGTATTGTGTCGAGTTCTTCAATTGAATCTGCACCAGTTAGTAAATCATCGACGTAGAAGTCTCTACGAACAATTTTAGATCCAATCGGTAGCGAGTTTTTAAATTGATTGCTTAAGTGTATCAGGCACCGTATTGCCAAAAATGGTGCCGATGACGTGCCATAAGTAACCGTATTCAGTTTATAAATTTCAAGGTTATGTGATTCACTTTCACGCCAAAGAATCAATTGGAATTTTCTATCTGCCTCATCAATCAAAACTTGGCGGTACATTTTTTCAATGTCCGCAGTGACTGCATATTTATGCAAACGAAACCGAATTAATGTAGAATACAACTCTTCTTGAACTGTGGGCCCAATCATTAAAAGATCGTTAAGGGAGAGATGTGTAGTAGTTCTACATGAAGCGTCGAAAACCACTCGAAGTTTCGTTGATATGCTCTGTGGTCGCAATACACACTGATGTGGTATAAAATAATGTGGCGAATTTGGTATTTTATTATCTGTAATAGTCATGTGTCCTAGCTCAATGTACTCTTTCATAAAATTATTGTACATCTCTTTCATTTTAACATCTTTTGATAGTCGACGTTCGAGCGACAGAAAACGTCTTTTCACTACGTCGAACGAGCAACCCAAATTTCTTGGATCACCTTTGAAAGGAAGCGACACTTCAAATTTACCGGATGGCAATTGTTTAACAGACTAAATAAATTTTTTTTTGCACTGTTGATGTTCTATAGGTATAACATTTATTTCCTTAGGAATTTCTTCTAATTCCCAAAATCTCTGGACAATTCTATCAAGAGATGTCTCAGTTTCATCAATGTCATACGTACTTATGTGGCACGATTCATTGGTGGAAGTCTTACAATTTTTGTATTTACCGGACACAACCCAACCCAGAAGTGTTTTCTGAACAGTTGGGATGTCGGGACTTCTTCTTATTTGACCAATGCATAACAATTCAAAGAAAATCTCAGCGCCGATCAACATATCAATTTTCTGAGGTTTGAAAAAGTATGGATCAGCAAGTTCAATATTATCAGGAATATTCCAGCCAGAAGTAGAAATTACTTTATCTGGCTGATAACCGGAAATCGATCGAAGAACCCAAAAGTCCGAAGAAAATTCATGAGAATTTACTCGAGATTTCACAGTTGCCTGAATCTTAAATTTGGCTGCAGAATTAGTTTTCCCTACGCCTACAAGACTGAGATTGTTTTCTTCCTTCTTTAATTGCAATCGCTGCGAAAGTTCTTCAGTTACAAAATTAATTTGTGAACCAGAGTCCAATAATGCCCTAGCAAATACGTATTGCCCGGATCTGTCTTTTATTTTTACCAAAGCCGTAGCCAAGATAACATTATCTCTATTAGACGATGAGATATTGACAGATGCACTAGGAGGCTGGTCTAGACTGGAACTTGCCATGTCTAAACTCTGAACATTTGTGGCAGCATATTGATGTAAAAGAGTGTGATGCGAGCGATTGCAAACTCGACATTTCGATGCTTTGCACCTTGTTACTGTGTGACCTTTTCTCAAGCAATTTATGCAGGCCGGAACACCTTTCACAAAGTCAAAACGTTGTTGAACTGGGATGGCAGAAAAGGAAGGACAATTTGAAACATAATGTTCAACTGACCTGCAGAAAATGCATTTAATGTTATCCTGCTGTGCATTAGCTTGGCACGAAAATGATTTTCCTTTTCTTCCCGAATTATTTTCATTCTTCTTTTGTGTAGTTTTATTACTTTGAGGCCGCGAACCGGAAGCTTCTTCAGCCGAAATATGTTGATATCTCTTATTCAGGGCCTCTTCGCAATCTTTCCAAAGGGGCAACTTCTCATAATTAAGTTGTTCTTCCCATTTAGTTCGAGTGATTGGGTCGACTTTTGCCATAACCAGGTGAATTATTATCGCATTTGTGATTGCCTTGTCATCACCAATTGATAATAGCGAATCGTAAACTGCAGAAACAGTGTCAATCATGCTCCTCAAAGCTGATGACGAAGGCTTCGTTATTTCTTGCAAGTGAAACAATTGTCTAATATTATCATAAAAAATAAGACAAGGATTATCGTAAACCCGTTTCAAACTTGCCAAAGCTTTGGAATAGTTCTGTTCAGTAACTTGGTAAGCCTTTACAGTACCTAGAGCCTCATCAGAGAGACATGAAATCAAATGATTGAATTTTTCTATTTCAGTAAGCGACATATCATGATCAACCAAGCTCTCAAACAAACTAATGAAATTTTTGTATTCTGAGTACTTGCCGCTAAATTTCGGCAATTTCATTTTTGGAAGGCTGCTATGGTGAGTGGAACAACCAATAGTGGTATCAAGCATACTTTGTTTTCTACTTGGAGTTAAATATCCAAGAAGTAAACATTTAGTCGACACGCATAAATCTTCTACGGCAGATCTATCTTCATTTTCAGGATCCAATATATCAATCTCGGATTGATAAGTCATTGCTTGTTCAATATATGAATTTAATATATCAAGACGACATTCTAATTCTATTGGATTGAATGAAATGGTTTTTTCTCTTATAGATCGCCGAACCCGATCAATGTTGTTTAAAACTGTATTTTTCTGTTGGTATAAAGCTTCCAGTCTACTGGGCTTACCATTTCTCTTACTAGCTTGCATTTTTATACTTTTAATTTAACTTTATTCGCAAATAAGTTTTACAAGTATGTATATGGAAGGATCTCAAGAAAATTTAATTGTTTATTTTAAAGTAAATAACAATTTTCGAGATCTAAAACGATTAAACGACTTCCAACTATAATTTCGATAAAATTTTAATTTCAGTAAAATTGTATAAAATAAGTTGATTTATGAAATTACTTTTAAATTCAATTATATTACAATTTAATTTTCGATAAAATTGTTTGCTGGGTAGTACGTACAAACAAATTAATATTTGCAAAAACAAACAAAGAATTCTTTCAATAATAGCAAGAATTCAATAATAAATTAATTTACAATGACCTCAAAATCAATATTTTCTCAAGTGTAAAGTTTTTTACTAAAATATTTTTCAATCTTATTTGTAATTAGTAATCACTTTGAACTCAATCCTCAAGCTTTCTTATATAATCATAAAGATTACGATTTTATAATTAAAAGGGATAAATTTATTTATCTAATTATATATTATTTAATTTTCATAAACTTTTTTCACTTTATTTTAATCAATTAAAAATGTTCGCTGGGATGTATGTTTGTTTTTCTTATGTTGCCTTCTCTACTATTTACATGTGTTGATCTACGTCACGAACATGTGTAACAGTGGAGCCAAGTCTCAATATTACAACAGCTGTGTACAATAATACCAAGTTATGATCAATCACAATAATTGTAATTAGTAGGTTACAAAAAGGAACAACTCTGTTAATTAACGAATGTTGGTAATAAACAAACAGCACAATAATAAATTAAAGTGAAAGTAAAAATTGGAAAATGGTAAGTATTAGTTACTAATTATTATTAAATTCTATTTTCCAGGAAAATTAAACAAATTTAAAGCAAGGAGAGCAGAGTGTAGATATAAGAGAAAAATTAAGAGAAAACCGATCGAGATCAAGTGATTTATGAATTTAATAATGAAGTTTTGTGCAATTTTCTTTGTGACAATAAATTTATTAAAAATATTTAATTGTGTTTTATTTAATGTTTCACTTCTCAGGGCGAATAATTTAATAAATTGGTAAGAAAAAATAATCGTTGTGTGGAATAAACTTGCGGAACGTGAATTTATTTTGTATTAAAATAAATTAGTATTTAATATACTTCGTATTTATACGCGAGTCTCACACAAATTATTTATTCTTAAATACCTGGTTGTTGTTTTGTTGTTGGTTTGAACTTCCCTTTTCTTTTATACACAAGCAGCAGTTGCAATGCATTTGAAGACTCCTTTAGATTTAGGGGGTGAAAGGTAAAGTTGATTTTTATGGTTGTGATGTTAAATTGTTTTTTATTAACCGTGTGTTTCACTAACGATCGCGGTTTTTTAACAATAATTGTTAATTTTGTTTATTTTTTCAATACTTGAAAATTATTTTATAAAAGCACTGTGTTCTTTTATTGTTCACAACCGAAAAATGTCTGGTTTTTATTTATGAAAATGTTTACAATTTTAGTATTAAATTTTTTAAAAATGTTTAAATCTTTTATTTTTTTTAAATCAGTCCCTGCTCGGGCGCCAAAATGTTTCGTGAGAGTTTTCACAAAAATGACCGATATTAAAATTTAATTAAAACCTTTTAAAAAATTCGACAACGAAAAAAAATATAAAATTGGTGTTGTTAATGTAATGTTTGAATAACAAGTGAAGTTTATTTTATCAAAATGAAAGATGTGTTTTTGTATAACAGTTTTAAAATTAAATTACCCAAGCCTTATAGAAGGTCAAGGGTGCAAAAAACTACTATTTTTTACAAAAACTATAATGATTAGGGTTTTGCTAATTCATTGTTTTTTAATCATTTTTATTAAATTCAGTTAAATTCATTCTTTTCTTATCATTTTAATTTAATGGCTAAACAATAACCTTAATCTAATGACATTCCAACAGTTTACACAAATTTGTATGAAAACAAAATTCAAAAATTAAGAACATCATTATTCAAAAGACCCTAATCCTCCTTCTGATAGATTAACATTAATTTAAAAGCTATATCTACAGGTAAAAATTATTAAATATTTGTATCTATAACAAAACGATTTATTAATTATTTCAAATGCATCCCAAAATTCCAATTATCTCTAGAACCCCCATGGGCTTATTCTTTACACATATTTTAAATCGAGCAATCAAAAATTATAATAACTGACTAACTGTTCTAATGTTATTAACAAAATGAAATCTAAACCTATAGAAAAACAAAACTAAATCGAATTTTGAAATTTTGTATGACATTGGAAAATATTATCGAATTTAGAATAGTAATAAAACAATAAAATCGTACTTACTATTTGATTGCATTTTTTATAACATTTCCATTGAAGAAGATTAGTCTATCTTTTAACTATTATGTATTTGTTTGACCCACCACATAATTAAATATTAGCAATTTATCAAGATTAATTTGACTAACAAGATTTAACATTTTTATTAACACACAATTAAACATTTATATATATATTAAACAGGCCATATTTGGAGACGATTAGTCTGTCTCTCTTTAAATTATTTATTATTTTTTATTTTCAATCAATATAATAATGAAGTTTTGTGCAATTTTCTTTGTGACAATAAATTTATTAAAAATATTTAATTGTGTTTTATTTAATGTTTCACTTCTCAGGGCGAATAATTTAATAAATTGGTAAGAAAAAATAATCGTTGTGTGGAATAAACTTGCGGAACGTGAATTTATTTTGTATTAAAATAAATTAGTATTTAATATACTTCGTATTTATACGCGAGTCTCACACAAATTATTTATTCTTAAATACCTGGTTGTTGTTTTGTTGTTGGTTTGAACTTCCCTTTTCTTTTATACACAAGCAGCAGTTGCAATGCATTTGAAGACTCCTTTAGATTTAGGGGGTGAAAGGTAAAGTTGATTTTTATGGTTGTGATGTTAAATTGTTTTTTATTAACCGTGTGTTTCACTAACGATCGCGGTTTTTTAACAATAATTGTTAATTTTGTTTATTTTTTCAATACTTGAAAATTATTTTATAAAAGCACTGTGTTCTTTTATTGTTCACAACCGAAAAATGTCTGGTTTTTATTTATGAAAATGTTTACAATTTTAGTATTAAATTTTTTAAAAATGTTTAAATCTTTTATTTTTTTTAAATCAGTCCCTGCTCGGGCGCCAAAATGTTTCGTGAGAGTTTTCACAAAAATGACCGATATTAAAATTTAATTAAAACCTTTTAAAAAATTCGACAACGAAAAAAAATATAAAATTGGTGTTGTTAATGTAATGTTTGAATAACAAGTGAAGTTTATTTTATCAAAATGAAAGATGTGTTTTTGTATAACAGTTTTAAAATTAAATTACCCAAGCCTTATAGAAGGTCAAGGGTGCAAAAAACTACTATTTTTTACAAAAACTATAATGATTAGGGTTTTGCTAATTCATTGTTTTTTAATCATTTTTATTAAATTCAGTTAAATTCATTCTTTTCTTATCATTTTAATTTAATGGCTAAACAATAACCTTAATCTAATGACATTCCAACAGTTTACACAAATTTGTATGAAAACAAAATTCAAAAATTAAGAACATCATTATTCAAAAGACCCTAATCCTCCTTCTGATAGATTAACATTAATTTAAAAGCTATATCTACAGGTAAAAATTATTAAATATTTGTATCTATAACAAAACGATTTATTAATTATTTCAAATGCATCCCAAAATTCCAATTATCTCTAGAACCCCCATGGGCTTATTCTTTACACATATTTTAAATCGAGCAATCAAAAATTATAATAACTGACTAACTGTTCTAATGTTATTAACAAAATGAAATCTAAACCTATAGAAAAACAAAACTAAATCGAATTTTGAAATTTTGTATGACATTGGAAAATATTATCGAATTTAGAATAGTAATAAAACAATAAAATCGTACTTACTATTTGATTGCATTTTTTATAACATTTCCATTGAAGAAGATTAGTCTATCTTTTAACTATTATGTATTTGTTTGACCCACCACATAATTAAATATTAGCAATTTATCAAGATTAATTTGACTAACAAGATTTAACATTTTTATTAACACACAATTAAACATTTATATATATATTAAACAGGCCATATTTGGAGACGATTAGTCTGTCTCTCTTTAAATTATTTATTATTTTTTATTTTCTACGAAATGCAATGATTTTCATTTCCTCTTTATATTAGTGCAAATAAAATAGCTTTTACACTTGCTTTTTAACATTTCTTACTTCCTTTTTAACATATTCTCACATACAAAATACAAAACGAACAACACGGGAGAACAAATCAACCAACTAAGCCAACAGAGACTGCGCTGTCAGCAGCTGGGCAACTTTTCGCTGCTTATTGAACACACAATTTTCATAGAAATAACACAACAATATAATAAAATTTCATTCTTAATTTGTTAAGCAACAATTAATTTGCTCTTTTTTCATAAAATTATTAAGCTTAGGCCATTATAAACTATTTTTTAAATTAATTTTCTTAAGGATTTTTCCAAAACACTCGCGCACCGAACAAATTGCAACTAGAAACTGATTACCGAAGAGGAAATGCAAATTGGTATAAACAAAACTGATTTGTTTTGTTGGTGTGAGAGAATTAGAGCGAGAAAGGAAGAATATTTAGTAGAGCTTTAAAAACAACAACAATAAGGTGCATTTTGTAAATATTGCTAATGATAGAGAAGTAAAACAAGTAAAAAAACTGTGAAAAAAATGAAAAGCAACAATTAAAGAGATGTTCGAAAACCTTGAAATAAATACGAAAAGAGTTGAAGTTCTGTGATACTAGTATTAAGTTTGACTTATAGTATACATATGTATGTTGTGTTGTAATGATTATTTATTTATTTATTAATTCTGTGTCGTGAAGTCCAGTTTTTTTAAATAAAACCCCTGAAAAAGTTTGATACAAACAAACGAAACGTTGGATGAAGAATGAGAATGAAGATATTTTGATATATTGATTTTTATTTATACATTTGGTAACAAATGATAGACCATAAAGAGGCAGTAAGATTTGAATTTTAGAAACTAAAATGTTTACTTAAACTGAAAAAAAAAATCGGTTATAACTTTGCTATAACAAAAATATGAAAATCTGTTTTTGAATGAAAACTTTATAACTCTGTCAATGCTGTTAATTGGGAAAATAACGTTATTTTGTCAACAACAATATTTTTCATCAAACATATATTTTGTGAAAGTTTAAACTCGGATATAAGTTTGTTAATAACGTTTAAATTAATTTTTCAAAATATTTTTTTGTTATTTTCTGATGCTTTCCAAAGATTAATTTGTTGAGTGAAAACATATAAGTTTGTCAATATACTTTTAAATGGAAAAATAAATTTTTTAAAAAATCGCTTTATTAATAAGCAGGAACCAACAATTCTCGACAGGGCATCGTCGGACCCTACCAGTTCTGAATTTGTTAAAACTTGGAACACAGGTTCTTTGTGGTCATACAAAACTAAAATTTACTCAAAATATCGCATTGGTTTGTCTTTTATCCATGTTAAAACTTTATATAAGAATTGTGTAAAATCGCTCAATTAAAATTTTATATAATTTTTTAGCAGCTTATCCAATTTTTACAATACTGGTCACATAGTAATGCATAATATATTTTCAATAAATTTTTCTATTGAACACAGGATATTGAACCAAAAAATTTTTCGTTAACAAAGGATATCTTCCAATTTCTAAAGATTTAAAATAATAAGCCATTGTATTAGGGTGGGTCAATTTTGTTCATGAAAATTTTCCCCAAGAAACCATACGTCTAAAATCAAATCTTGCGCAATTCGTATTTCTTCCTATGATATTTCAGTATTATTTTTCTTTAATAATTTTTTTGTTATTGGACAAAAGACGAAATGCGCAATATAGGATTTGATTTTAAACCACTGTATGGTTAACAACACGTACAAAATTCTGAATGTGACCATTTATTAATATTTAAAAAAACTTGAAATATATTTCTAGGCATATTTTTGTAATTAGTTTTCCATTTTTATATTTAACTAGTCTTATATAAATCGTAGGACTTCAATTTGATTATATCACCATAAACCATTTTCCGAAGGAAAACACATATCAAATTAACACAATATCCTTTAAGAAAGGATATTTTAAATTACGTATCCCTAAATTTTGTACATTATTATTTTAATAATAGACCACAAAGTAAAATAAATAAATGTCAAAAATATAAATTAACACCATAAAATGAATGTCTATATAGATTTTAACTTATAGTTTCTAACAAAATGGAAATATCGTTCAGCTTAACTGTCATTTCACAAATATTTAACAAAACATTAAAAGCAATTTTTCTTGTTTTCATTATGGAGACAGTATTATTAATTTTTCACTTTTAAGACATACATATAAACGACATTTTTAAAATTAGTTTGTTTATGTTTTTTCTTATTTGGTGATATTTTAGATATAATTTAGAAAAAGTATTTTATTGTAGTAAGTATACTACATCAAAAGATTATAATATATTTTACATATTAAATAAAAATATATTTCTTAAGTAAAAATGTATTCGAACATACGCTATGTAATTGGCCAAAGTAACCTTTATCTAATGACATTCCAACAGTTTACACAAATTTGTATGAAAACAAAATTCAATCATTCATCATTATTCAAAAATCATATCTGTGATCCTCCTTCTGATAATTTTTTATTTATTTTTTTGAGTAAAACATTAGAATAAAAACTTTCAAGGATTAATGTAAGACTAAGTTAATAAAAATTGAAGAATTTTGCTCGTAACTTTAACAAATAGATAAATACGGTGTAAAATCCCCAGCAGATAAATTTGCCTTAAATTTACATTAATTTAAAAGCTATATAAAAATTATTAAATATTTTTATCCATAACAAATACATAGATATCTATTTATTTTTTTTTTTTCAAATATATATGGGCCCATTCTTTACACATATTTTAAATCGAGCAATCAAAAATTATAATTACTGACTAACTGTTTTAATGTTATTAACATATGAACTCTAAACCTATATACATAAAAATAAAACTAAAGCGAATTTTTAAATTTTGTATGACATTAGAAAATATTATCGTATTTAGAAGAGCAATTTAAAAAATAAGAGCCATTTAGGCTTAATATTACAGAAATAAATGAATAAATGAAATGAAAACAATAAAATCGTACTCACTATTTGATTGCATTTTTATAATACTCCATTATTAGTCTATCCTTTAACTATTATCTATTTGTTTGCAATTTATCAAGAGATTAATTTGACTAACAAGATTTAACATTTTTATTAACACACAATTAAACATTTATATATATTAAACAGGCCATATTTGGAGACGATTAGTCTGTCTCTCTTTTAATTATTTACTATTTTATATTTTGTACGAAATGCAATGATTTTCGTTTCCTCTTTACATTAATGCAAATAAAATAGCTTTTACACTTGCTTTTTAACATTTCTTACTTCCTTTTTAACATATTCTCACATACAAAATACAAAACGAACACGGGAGAACAAATCAACCAACTAAGCCAACAGAGACTGCGCTGCCAGCAGCTGGGCAAATTTTCGCTGCTTATTGAACACACAATTTTCATAGAAATTACACAACAATTTAATAAAATTTCATTCTTTACTTGTTAAGCAACAATTAATTTACACTTTATTCATAAAATTATAAAACTTTAAACTATTTTTTTTAATTAATTTTATTAAGGATTTTTCCAAAACACTCGCGCACCGAACAAATTGCAACTAGAAACTGATTACCGAAGAGGAAATGCAAATTGGTATAAACAAAACTGATTTGTTTTGTTGGTGTGAGAGAATTAGAGCGAGAAAGGAAGAATATTTAGTAGAGCTTTAAAAACAACAACAATAAAGTGCATTTAGTAAATGTTGCTAATGACAGAGAAGCAAAACAAGTAAAAATTTGTGAAAAAAATGAAAAGCAACAATTAAAGAGAAATAAATACGAAAAGAGTTGAAGTTCTGTTATACTAGTATTAAGTTTGACTTATAATATATATATTTTGTGTTGTAATGATTATTTATTTATTTATTTATTTATTAATTCTGTGTTGTGAAGTCCAGTTTTTTTAAAATAATATGTTAATTGACAAACATTGTAAGCAATAGAATTTCAATTCAACAATAAAAGGAAACCCCTGAAGAAGTTTGAAACAAACAAACGAAACGTTGGGTGAAGAATGAAAATGAAAATATTTAGATTTTTATTTATACATTTGGTAACAAATGATTGACCATAAATAGCCCGTAAAATTGGAATCTTAGAAACTAAAATTTTTACATAAACTGAAAAAAAATCGGCTATAACTTGACATAACAAAAAAATGAAAACTGTTTTTGAATGAAAACTTTAAATCGTCTATAACTGTGTCAATGCTGTTAATTGGGAAAATAACGTTATTTTGTCAACAACAATATTTTTCATCAAAAATATATTTTTTTGTGAAAGTTTAAACTCGGATATAAGTTTGTTAATATCGTTTAAAAAATATTTTTTTTGTTATTTTCTGATGCTTTGCCAAAGATTAATTTGTTGAGTGAAAACATACTTTTAAATGGAAAAATAAATGTTAAAAAAAATCACTTTACTAATAAGCTGGAACCAACAATTTTCTGCAGGGCATCGTCGGTCCCTACCAGTTCTGAATTTGTTAAAACTTGGAACACAGGTTCTTTATGCTCATACAAAACTAAAAGTTGCTCAAAATTTCGCATTGGTTTGTCTTTTAGCCATGTTAAAATTTTATATAGGAATGGTGTAAAATCGCTCAATTAAAATTTTGTGTAATTTTTTAGCAGCCTATCCAATTATTACAATTTTCAATATATTTTCCTAAAAATTAGTTTCTTTTGAACACAGGATATTGAACTAAAAAATTGTTCTTCCAATTTCTAAAGATTTAAAATAATAAGCCATTGTATTAGGGTGGGTCAATTTTGTTCATGAACATTTTCCCCAGGGAACCACAAGTCTAAATCAAATCCTATCTTGCACAGTTCGTATTTCTTCCTATGATAATTCAGTATTATTTTTTTTTAATAGTTTTTTTATTGGACAAAAGACGAAATGCGCAAGATAGGATTTGATTTTAGACCATTGTATGGTTAACAACACGTACAAAATTCTGAATGTGACCATTTATTAATATTTCAAAAAACTTCAAATATATATCTAGGCATATTTTTGTAATTAGTTTTCCATTTTTATATTTAACTAGTCTTATATAAATCGTAGGACTTCAATTTGATTATATCACCATAAACCATTTTCCAAAGGAAAACATATATCAAATTTAAACAATATCCTTTAAGCAAGGATATTTTAAATTACGTATCCCTAAATTTTGTACATTATTATTTTAATAATAGACCACAAAGTAAAATGAATAAATGTCAAACATATAAATTAATACCATAAAATGAATGTCTATATAGATTTTAACTTATAGTTCTTAACAAAATGGAAATATCGATCAGCTTAACTGTCATTTTACGAATATTTAACGAAAAATTAAAAGCAATTTTTCTTGTTTTCGTTATTATATTATTCATCTTTCACTTTTAAGACATACATACATATATACGAAATTAATTTGTTCATGTTTTTTCTTACTTGGTGATATTTTAGATATTTAGAAAAAGTATTTTATTGAAGTACATCAAAAGATTTTAATATATTTTACATATTAAATAAAAATATATTTCTTAAGTAAAAATGTATTCGAACATACGCTATGTAATTGGCCAAAGTAACCTTTATCTAATGACATTCCAACAGTTTACACAAATTTGTATGAAAACAAAATTCAAAAATTAAGAACATCATTATTCAAAAGACCCAAATGATAAATTTTTTATTTTTTTTGGAGTAAAATTTTAGGATAAAAACTTTCAAGGATTATTGTAAGACTAAGTTAATACAAATTGAGTAATTATGCTTGTAACTTTAATAAATACCCAGCATATAAATTTACCTTATAGGTAACTTGACATTAATTTAAAAGCTATATCTACGGGTAAAAATCACTAAATATTTTTATTCATAACAAATAGATATCTATTTATTTTTCAAATATACACCAAAATTCCAAATATCTCTAGAACCCCCCATGGTCCCATTCTTTACACATATTTTAAATCGAGCAATCAAAAATTATAATAACTGACTCTAAACCTATATAAAAACAAAACTAAAGCGAATTTTGAAATTTTGTATGACATTGGAAAATATTATCGAATTTAGAAGAGCAATTTAAAAAAATAGGAGCCATTTAGGCTTAATATGAACAGAAATAAATGTATAAATGAAATGAAAACAATAAAATCGTACTCACTATTTGATTGCATTTTTATAATATTTCCATTGAAGAAGATTAGTCTATCCTTTAACTATTATCTATTTGTTTGACGCACCACATAATTTAATATTAGCAATTTATCAAGAGATTAATTTGACTAACATGATTTAACATTTTTATTAACACACAATTAAACATTTATATATATTAAACAGGCCATATTTGGAGACGATTAGTCTGTCTCTCTTTTAATTATTTACTATTTTTTATTTTGTACGAAATGCAATAATTTTCATTTCCTCTTTACATTAATGCAAATAAAATAGCTTTTACACTTGCTTTTTAACATTTCTTACTTCCTTTTTAACATATTCTCACATACAAAATACAAAACGAACAACACGGGAGAACAAATCAACCAACTAAGCCAACAGAGACTGCGCTGCCAGCAGCTGGGCAAATTTTCGCTGCTTACTGAACACACAATTTTCATAGAAATAACACAACAATATAATAAAATTTCATTCATTATTTGTTAAGCAACAATTAATTTACACTTTTTTCATAAAATTATAAAACTTAAGCCACTTTAAACTATTTTTTAAATTAATTTTATTAAGGATTTTACCAAAACACTCGCGCACCCAACAAATTGCAACTAGAAACTGATTAACGAAGAGGAAGAAAATTGGTTAAACAAAACTGTTGTTGTTGTGAGAGAATTAAAGCGAAAACAAAAGAACATTTAGAAGAGCTTTAAAAACAACAACAATAAGGTGTATTTAGTAAATACATGTAGCTAATGACAGAGATGCAAAACAGGGACATAAGTACATCATAGAAAATTATAAAAATATTATACATATAAATAATATTAGAAAATTTAATTAATAAATGCTAAGAAATTAAGAGTTGTAAACAGTTGTAGATATATTTATTTGCAATGTATATCTTAATTAGGTTAGTATAATTTGTTAGCAAAAGTTTTTTATTGTAAAATATTTAATTAAAATAAATTCTGATAAAAATCTGAAAAATACGATTATATTTGGAGTTTCTCTTAAATTATTTTCATCATGTCAGAAACTTTTTTTTTTAGAAACTTTTTTTTTGGAAATAATTCGGTATCTCGGGAACTATTACAGATATTTTTTCAGAAATTTCACCTGGTTGGAGCTGAGGTATTTTTGAGTTGATTTGCAGTTGTACAGCTTAGTAGCTCTAATGGGGGCCAGTGCGTTGCCCATCAAATTTGGTCACCTCGGGTAGCAAATTTTTAAAAAAAATCGCATAAAATCCATTTATGATCCGAATGTGGTGAAATTTAAAATATAAATAGTACTTAAGAAGATCAACAAAATATGAATATCTCTTCAATATATTAGTTGAAGAGATATTTTGGTTTATTTATTTTTGCTCGATCTTTTTATGGTTTTTTAGATGTGGCGGGCCTAAGGAGGATTGATTATATTTTTCTAAAATATCAGCTGTATTGGTGATAAAATTCTAAATAAAATAAAACAAACTTTCTAACAGTTATCTTGTCCCTATGAAAAGTTAAATGCATCCAAAGTTGAAACATATAAAAAGTGCCGTATTTTTTAAGTTTTTTCCCAAAAAGGCCCATATATTTTTTCTTTTGTAGAAAAAAATTTTCTTCGGGACTATATACAATTTTTATATGATCCGGAAAGAGAATTTAAAGTAAAAGGGTTTAAAGTAAATTTTGGCTCACTTAAGCGAACACAACACCCCCAGACCTATCCAAACTTGACCAATTTTTAAAAAAAATTTTAGATTTGAGTAAAAAATTATAAAGAGGCAAAGCATCGATCCTCGAAAAAGCTTCATATTTGTATAACCCCATATGCTTCTTAAACATCTACTAAGTTTTTTTACTATCACACATTAAATAACGTAATAGTAGGCACTTTTCTAAAAAAAACCCAGTTTTTGGAACACATTTTCCCCGGCTTAGGAATTTCAGTATTAGAAAATTAAAAGTATCAATAATTATAATTTCGTTGATTAAAGGATAATTGAGTCTATATTAGTTCCAAATTTTGTTATGATATCTTTAACCGTTAAAATTTTACAGTATTTCTAAAAAGAAAAGTGATATTAAAATATCTGAAAAATAATATATTTGTATTTCCACAGGAAGTTGATATACCAATTTGTTTGGATTGCTATGGCGAAGGTACTGTGGGCATAGATGGTACCTGGACGGGCGTAAATATGCCACCATTAAATTACTCAGCCACCGACAGACGCTACTGGCTGTTGACGGTCATGTCGGGCTTTTACACACAAAAGGATAATCCCATATTGGAAGAGAAGTTAGCAAGACTTTACCGTTTAGCTTTTACTAGGTAGAAAATATATTGTTTTAAGAAGTGGAATTAAATTACAGGAACTGAACATTATTTACAGGCAGCAAACCAGACATTTGGGTATAAATGGAGTTCAACATATATCGGGAATTTCAATATCAACGCCGGGCAGGGATAGACGACAAAGTGAGTCTACTACAACCAGAGGTACTTAATTTATTCGAAAATGTTATAGAAATTATTTTTATGTTGCTCAAAATTTGTGTTCTAGAACCTTCCGATTATGACAGCGAACTTATTGATATGCATGCTAATAATCAACCTCTCAATAAAAATTCTCAATCTCCTATTAACATACATTCTGAATTAATAACATCGTCCGAAGAAAGTTTCGAGGATACAACGACTATGGATTATCAAGTGACTGATACGTTAGCTGAAGCTTCAGATATTGCACCCCAAGTGGTGACGGTGACACCTTGGGAACTCATACAACAAAATGACAAATCACAAAAACTTCTGTCGCCCTTAGCATTTAAAACACATGCAATGCCCCTGTTGAAATCACAAAAATTGTCAGCATTAAGTTTTCGTGACGACCAGGTGCGAGTTGTTATACATAATGTCACGCAACTGACAGAAGAGGATGTACAACAAAGAGGCAATGTAGGGGTCGGTGTGAGTGGTACGTTGTATGATGAGGACATTAATGAAAAAATGTGGGTACATAGCATATGAACTGTAGCATTAAAACTAATCAAGTTTATTTTAACTCTAGAGATGAACGACCTGTAGCCAATCAGACAGAATTAATCTATTCCGTGTTTGTTAATGGCCGCCCTGTTTTGGCTGTAACGGCTGCCAATGACATGAAATTGGTCAGTGAGTCCGAGGTCTCTACGGTTATGGGCAAAGAAATATTTATGAAAGCAGAACGTAAGTGGTTTTGTATGATTTATTTTTTGAATGTAATTATTTAATGTTCAAATTTTAGCGTATTTGAGAGAACCCCAGGCTACACCTTTAGCTCCAGCCACACATAGCGGCACTGATTCAGGTTTCATAGATTCCATTCAAAATAATCCCATATTGGTGATAGTTAGTTCAATTGCCATATTACTATTGCTATTGCTACTAATAGCTCTACTTTTAATGGGACGCTCTCATGTCAGGCATAAGCAGAATGAGGTGAATAGGTAAGATTTAAGAAAGATCAAATACACACCTTTTTAATCACATTTATAATTGTATCATTACAGAACCACCAGCCGCAATGAACTCCTGTCCGAAACACAATCGGTGCGACCGACTTCAACAATATCAGCATTGGACACTGGACGTACCACCACACAGTCTCGTGATGTTGGCATACAAAACTTTTCATTCGAAAACGAAACTGGTCACGGAGACCGAGAACCACGCATACATTTTCCTGGACCACCTGCACAACGCACGCGACGATCATCCATAACATCTTCCGATAATACTTCAGATTCGTCTGTTTACTGTCCCATAAATCCACCTGCAGCTGATGTTCAACGAATGCTCGACGAAAAGGCAGCCAATCTGTTTGAGCGTCATAAGACAAGAAGACACAATCAATACGATAGAGCCGAAGGACATGAGGATGCTGTATATACCACTGTAATATCGGAAAAGAAACGCGATAAGTCGAGGCAGCACAAACCAAAACGTCGTTATTTATCGGAAAATCGTGTGGGCTCTCTGGAAACGAGTCCGGTACAAAGTCAACAAGATTATTCAGGCGATGAAGGTGATGCGGCAGCAACAACCAAACATTCATATGCCCATTTTGAGCGAACCAATGAGGCATACAATCGTCACAACAATTATCATCGCAATAAACTGTTGCATCAGAAAACCATATACGGTGACAGGGATTGTGATGATGTAGAAGAAGCTTCTTCGGAAGCCATTAATAAAGAGATTATACGAGTTTTGCAACCTACCGAAAAATCTTCGGATTCCGGTAGTATTGGCTCGTTTTTGTCCATGCAGTCGGTTAAAGCGTTTCCAAAAACAACATTGCCCGAACCCTTAAATCGTGTTTTAGAGCCCGTTTTTGTCACATACTATGACAATATAGAAAATGTTCATCAAACTTCTTCTAAAACTGGCAAATCTCAGAACAAGAAACGTTCTTCGAGAGATGTCTTAGACTCGACTACCATAGCTACCATCGAAAGCTTTCCTACGCCCAAAGCTCCACAAAAGTTTTCACGTTTCGCCTCACAAAGTGATAATCCTGATCCGGGAGTTGTGGGCCCTATAGTGTGGGAACGTCATAAGAAACGTTTAAGTGCTGATGATGTCTTAGACAATGGTAATTACGAAAGAAGACAACGTTACTGAACACTTTAATTTCTTCCTACATAATTTCTTGTTTTCGACTTTTCTCTATCATTTGCTAAATTTCCATCTCCAGAAGAAGGGGATTGTGAAGTACATAAACCTATAACAACAGATTTTTATAGTCCTTCGAAAGATCCAGCTGCTATGCGTAACCACTACGAAGGTTTACTAGAGGGCGCTTTGCAACTGTATTCCAGTCAAGATGATCTGCCCATGCCATTGCCCACCAGAGATTTCTCCAATCAACGCAAACCGACAAAACGTGAATTACGAGGTTCTTCTGCTGGAGCTTCCAAGTAATTTTTAGAATTGTTAATAATAATTAGGTGCATTTTATTTGAATACATATATATTTGTTTTATTCAACAGTTGCAATCTTAAATCTTCGGCGCTTGATAATCGTCCTGCGACAGCTCAACCGGAAAAAACTAGCAAATCAAATCATTCCACTCAACCACCTTCACCCAATCTAGGAGCTTGGGGTAGCGGTGGTGGCAGTACTCATGGTTCTCATTCTCCTCTTGTCCGACCCATGAGTGCTGGACCATTTCATCGTCCAGCTGATATCCACAGCAGTAATATGGCCGCACGCCCTGTGCACGATCTTTCCACAGCACCCTTAATAGAGGCCATACAAAAGGAATTGCGCAAATTTCAAAATGATCCCAAGTAATTTTTTCATCAAGTCACAAAAACTCAAATGATATTTAGTTTTTATAATGAGATTTTGAATGTAGTTTTTCTTATTTGTATAAAGGAACATTTTAATGATTGCATTTAAATAAAGTAGAAGTTTAACAAAATTTTGAGTTTATTATACTTAGAAGTATCTGAGTTTGTTACTTTTTTATGTGCGCTCACATATATACTGTAATTTACATAACTATCTTAACCATCAACTTAGTTTTAGAAGGAGACATCGAAACTCCACTATTGTAGAAAAAACATTAGAGAGCAAACAATGTAGACTAACGTTAATGCAGAGCTATCGTTTCATCTCGACTAAAATACCATTAACGAAATAATCGAAATTATCGTTAGTGTTATTCTATAAATAATTCTAAATTATGAAAATACCATATTTTGTTTTCCGTAATTGAGTTTATTTCATTTTTGTTACTGTCCCAAAAGCGATCCAACGATGTCATATCTAAACATTTTCTAGGGCCGTTCCCCTTAAGAAAGAATATTAGGAAACGTTACAAAAATTAAAAGAAGTAAAGGCCCAACTATAATGTGCATAAGTTAGCTTAAGCAATGCATTTCAAAATTAAGAAAGACTTTTAGATGGCCATAATGTTTTTAATGAACTTAAGATCTATTGTTGCATAATAGTGTATTTCTATAAAAAACTTATGTAAAGAAATCTTCTGAAATTTTGTTAGAGAATTTTCAGAGTTTTGTATATTATATAAGTTTATTCTTGGGAGTGGACCATATATCGCAACTAGGATCAATTATGGTCCGATCCTGACAAATCCTCACAGAACAATTTGTGTTTACAAGGAACTTATTTCTAACAAATTATATTTTGTAGGAGAAGTCAACAAGATTATTCAGGCGATGAAGGTGATGCGGCAGCAACAACCAAACATTCATATGCCCATTTTGAGCGAACCAATGAGGCATACAATCGTCACAACAATTATCATCGCAATAAACTGTTGCATCAGAAAACCATATACGGTGACAGGGATTGTGATGATGTAGAAGAAGCTTCTTCGGAAGCCATTAATAAAGAGATTATACGAGTTTTGCAACCTACCGAAAAATCTTCGGATTCCGGTAGTATTGGCTCATTTTTG
The DNA here is from genome assembly GCA_942486065.2 of Calliphora vomitoria. NCBI lineage: Eukaryota > Metazoa > Arthropoda > Insecta > Diptera > Calliphoridae > Calliphora > Calliphora vomitoria. Next base: position 39,721,583 of record OW818029.2, read on the forward strand.
TCCATGCAGTCGGTTAAAGCGTTTCCAAAAACAACATTGCCCGAACCCTTAAATCGTGTTTTAGAGCCCGTTTTTGTCACATACTATGACAATATAGAAAATGTTCATCAAACTTCGTCCAAAACTGGCAAATCTCAGAACAAGAAACGTTCTTCGAGAGATGTCTTAGACTCGACTACCATAGCTACCATTGAAAGCTTTCCTACGCCCAAAGCTCCACAAAAGTTTTCACGTTTCGCCTCACAAAGTGATAATCCTGATCCGGGAGTTGTGGGCCCTATAGTGTGGGAATGTCATAAGAAACGTTTAAGTGCTGATGATGTCTTAGACAATGGTAATTACGAAAGAAGACAACGTTACTGAACACTTTAATATTATAAATATTAAATTATTTTATAGAATAAATCCCTATAAAAGGGACTGTATATAGGGATTGCAAAATTTGTTAATGTGATTTTTGTTTGAAAAAAACATCATTATGGCGAATAAACGTGATTTCGGGAGAAGGTCTTATATGGGGACTAGGAAAAACTATGTACCTGTTCTCACAATACTTGATAAAGAAACTTATATTTATTTACATTTTAGTGGTGGAATATATTGTCTTATATGTGGGCTAAGATCAATTAGAGGCCGATCCTTGCCAAATTTGGTAGAGCGTTTTCTGTTTATAAGTATTGCATCATTTATATTTCCAATATTTCTAACAGATTTTTAACACATTTGGCTAAAGTTATTGATTGTATTTAATTATTTATCAGATTTTTATAAACTTAGTCTTATATAAACCGTAGGGACTTCAAATTAATTAGAAAATATGCGATGTAGTTTGCAAATGTAAATTTTATCATATGGGCAATTCCACGAGAATGACAACCACGACTGAAAACTTTTTATCAATATGACTTGAATAGGAGAAAACACTAAAATGTTACTATGTGAAAGTATTTAGAGCCTATTACAACATTTTAAGGGCAAAAATAATAGTTTTAACTAGAATACGGAAACAAACGAAACGAAACGTTTGCTTTCGTTTTGTGTTGTTCTTTGCAGTGAGTAAAACAAAAACCAAACATAAACAATGAGAATGATTGTGCCAATTTGTTTTGTATTGTTTTTGCTCGTGAACGCAAGAAGTACATTACTATAAACTAGAGTTTCCAAAAAACCGAAGAATTTCAAAACCGCGGTTTCGGTTTTAAAAAATTGAAAACCGATCGGTTTCGGTCCGGTTTTGTGATATGCTTCTCAGTAAAGAAATAATCAAGAATAGGGTGCTCAATTGTATTACGATACCAAAAATGGAGAACTAGAACTAAGGAGTACTTTTTCTTTCTTCAAAATGAATTTTCTATAATATTGAACCTAGAATCAGGAAATTACTTTAAAATTTCAAACTTGACAGTGGTTTAAGCGTCGAAAATTTTTTACTTTTTCTTCTAATGGTACTTTTTATTATATTAAATTATTTTACTTATATGTATACATAATAGTTGGCTCATATGCTTCAGAGTAAAGAAAGAATCAAGGATAGAGGGCATAATGATATTGAGGTAACAGAAACTATTATTGAAATTTCTATAATAATGAACCTATAAGCAAGATATTAAACACACATGATCCTGACTGAGTTAGAATATATAAAAGGAAATTGCAGATACTTTTTCCAACTAGTAGTACTTTTTGAATATTTTATAACGATGGACCTAGAAACGCGAATTCAAAACGGATAATTAATGTTACTATTTCATTATTGTAAATATTCAAAAAGTGTTTTATAATAATAAACTTTAAAATTTGGCACAAATGTTTCTGAATGAGTTAGAATTCACGAAAGGTGATTATAGTCTTATTTTTTTTGTATTTTCTATAATAATGGACACAAAAATATCAAATTAAACATTCATGATGCTGAGTTGGAATACAAAATGTGGGTCTATATGGTATTGTTTTTATTCTAATAATACGTCTAGAATGAGCTACAATCTACATTACAATGAATCAATAAACATGAAACTAGAGACATGTTTTTCTGAACTAGCATTAATTTACAAAGGGACACTTAATAGTACTATTTCTTTATTCCAATTGAGGTGGCGAAGCGCACCGGTCAGCTAGAACTCCATACTTTTATCGGATATTTGAAAATAACTAAGACTATGTTACAAAAATTTTGCATTATTTAGCCTGCGAAACGTAGCCCGCTACATCATCTGAAGCAATTATTGTAATACAATTTCAAAAATTTAAACAAATCTTAAGATATTTTTACCGATCTGTGTTTAGAGATATTGGATGAATAATTGGATGAGAAAGTTTGTTTCTCATTTTTAAATTTTGAATTTTTCTAGTGAAAATAGATTAAAAGTGAAAACCGAAGAATAATTGTCGGTTTCGGTTTTAGGCCTTGAAAAACCGCGGTTTCGGTTAAAACCGAATTGGAAACTCTACTATAAACGTACGCAACTAGAAAAGAAAAGAGTAAGAACACAACAACATTGAAATATTCAATGTAATTGATTTACTTATTATAATAGAGAACAGAGTAGCAAAACAAACAAAAAATACGTTTCTCTATCTGTTTTATACTCAAATGTACGATTGTAACGGTAAATTAAATAATGCAGATGAGTGAAAAGACAATTGTTTCGTTTTCTCTCTTTGTCACATGAAAAGTTTTTGTTTTGTTTTTGTACAATTTAAAGGTCATGATTTGTTTTGTACATTTTGCAAAAGTTTGCGATATGTTTCGTTTGTTTTCATACTTTGCACAGTGGCTTAGAAAAGTTTTTTTTTTTGTAGAAATAATTCGGTATCTCGGGAACTATTTGAGATATTGTTACGAAATTGCACATGGTTGGAGCTGAGGTATTTTCGAGTTGATTAGCATTTGTTCAGCTTCCTAGCGCTAATGGGAGCCAGTGCGTTGTCCCTCAAAATTGGTCACCTCGGGTCTCAATTTTTTAAAAAAAATCGCCAAAAATCCATTTATGATCGGAATGAGCTGAAATATAAATAGTGCTTAAGAAGATCTATTAAAAATGTGCTTACATGTGTAGGTTATATCTATTAGTTGAAGAGATATTTAGGTTTATTTATTTCTTTTAATTCTGCTCGATCTTTTTATGTTTTTTTAGATGTGGCGGGCCTACGGAGGGTCGAATTTTTTTTCTAAAATATCACCTATATTGCTGATAAAATTCGAAACAAAATAAAGAAAACTTGCTAACAGTTATCTTGTTAAACGCATCCAAAGTTGGAACATGTAAAAAGTGCCGTATTTTTAAAGTTTTTCCCAAAAAGGCCCATATATTTTTCTTTTGTAGAAAAAAATTTTCTTCGGGACTATATACAATTTTTATATGATCCGGAAAGAGAATTTAATGTGAAAGGATGTAAGGTAAATTTTGACTCACTTAAGCGAACACAACCCCCCCCCCAGACCTATCCAAACTTGACCAATTTTTAAAAAAAAATTTTAGATTTGAGTAAAAAATTATAAAAAGGCAAAGCATCGATCCTCGAAAAAGCTTCATATTTGTATAACCCCATATGCTTCTTAAACATCTACAAAGTTTTTTTACTATCACACATAAAAAAACTCAGTTTTTGGAAGACATTTTCCCCGGTTTAGAAATTTCGGTATTTGAAAATAAAAACTGTCAAAAGTTGTAATGTCGTTAATTTAAGGATAATTGAGTCTATATAAGTTCCAAATTTTGTTATGATATCTTTAACCGTTAAAATTTTACATTGATTCAAATTTTATATTTTTCTTCATGGAAAATCACCATATTATAATTTTTTAAGTTTTTAAAGTAAATGACGTCCCAAAAATTTATAAATTTATTTAATTTTAATAAAATATCAATCTTCAAGTCCTATGGTTTTCAACAATATCAAATACTTATATAAAAAGTCTATATTTACTCCTCAGAAGTTCCACAAACCTTGCCCCCTTTGGAAAATTGTTTCCATATATTTCATTACCCTTGTTCTTACGGGAACATTTGTATGGAAACTGGGTGAAATCATGGACTACGAGCGTATGTAAAAACATTATCGAAATATTATAAAAATTGCTACCTCAACCAGATGTACTTACATCATTTCATCGAAGTCAGAAAGTGTTTCTGAATTGTTTGGCCTCACTATGGAGGTGTATAAAAAAGATAAGAACATCAAATTAGTTCGAGCATTTGCTTTATTTATAATTAATGTGCGGCATTTATATTCAATAAATATTTTACATTGCAGATAAATTCAATAAAATAACAATATCACTTGTATGCAAAATAGTACGAGTAGACATACAATAATATTAATAAATATTTACAATATAATGTATATTAATTATGTTTTTATTTTTGGTTTACAATTTGTTATATATTAGTAATGCATAAAATAAAGATGTTATGTTTTTAGCAACAAATGTGTTTAAGACTTTCATTAAATATCAGCATAATGATATAAAATGAAAGCCTACACCAGCCCATTTGTAATAATTTTTATTTATTTTTTTACTCATTTGTTGTTTATTTTATACTTTATTTAAAAGATTTGTTTTAGTACAATATTATTTATTTAAAATATAAGGCTTAATATTAATGGTTTATTTAAGTTTTGTTTGCTTACAATGAATGTTTGTTAAAATGAAAAAAGAAAAATAAAAAATTCAAAAATTGATCTCTTTGCAAATACATATTATGTATTAAAACGTTAGCATGCGACTTTAACTAAATTTATTTGTTTAAATGTTTTTAAGTATTATAGAATATGTTAGAATATTTATACATAGGTGTTACATAAAAGTCTTTTATTAAAATTTAACTAAAAATAAATATTTTTTTTTATAATATTTCGATAATTAAAATTCAGTTGGTGAGTGTCATGTCTGCATTAGGAATAGCCAAGGTTGTCTTTGGATTTTGTTTGTTGTTTGGGTAGAGGCCTTAATAAATTAATATTCCTCTTTTTGTTCGGAAGATTTGTCAAACTGTTGATTATCAACACTACGTTTGCCCAAACGGGGACCAAACCATACTCCTGTGGTGGCACTGGGTCCCGCACGCTTATCCAATGACTGCTGCAAGGCCAATAATCTAGCCCATTTGCGTACATCAGCATCACTGCGACCAACACGTGGATACACAGTCATGCCAATACGCTTGACATCAGATTTGGGATATTCTATGTAATTGTAAAAACATATTATACAAGTTAATGTTAATATATGCCACATATTGTTGTTTTAAGTTTCAATGCTAAAACATTACGAAAATACAATACAAACCTTCATATTCCTCAAAGGAAGAAGATGGATATAAAATATCGAGGGCAGCGGCAGCAGCTGCTGCCGCATTTTCAGCAGTTACATCTTGGTTATGCAAATTGTACATTTTTAACGAAGGATCGCTGCGACCTACGCGGGGAGCAGCAAAAAGACCAGAAGTGCCACCACCGCCACGACGATTTTTGATTTGCTCAAGTTCTATAGAAATAACAAAGAAAAAAAAAAAAACGAAAAAACAAATAAGAATACGTTTAATATGCTGGCTGTACATTTGACAAATATTCAAATTGTATTGTAACGGTTGGTTATTTTAGACTTAAGAAATTTTAAATAATTTTTAAAAGCTACAAATTCGTTTGATAAATATGTATAACAACTGTTTTTGTTTCATTCTGCGAATTATTAAGTATTGCCAGTGTCTTTTTACAGGATTTAAACACTAGAAAATTGATTTAACTCTGGGGAACTATTAACGACAGAAGACACACTAATAAGTGTGTATTATTTACTTGCTAGCAAAAAAATGTTAAAGTAATTGCCGAAACAAAATGGAGATTTTGGTCAGTGTTTATAAAGTGTAACATGAAAATGTAAATAAAGGATTTTTTTAGATATATTTTATTCAGTGAAAGTCTGAAATGAGGAAAGTATTGTTTTTAGTATGTTTACAAAATTTAAACACAATGGTTATAAAAATAGGTCAGCCCATTTAAAAAAAAAACAGTTTAAAAGTCGACTTAGGTTAAACTTATATTAATTTAAGCTGGAAATTAATTTTCGAAGTGTGTAAAAGACAATTTCGAGCGCGTTAGCAGGAACGTTTATGGAATAAAACAAATATGTACGAGCATCTACTTTAGTGCATTTTGTATAAAAACATGTATCTATTTCACCCGATTATATGGTAAATTTTATATTTTCTATTACTAGAAAATATCAGTGCTTAATTTCTCCTTGCTAGATGTCACCGAGAATATAATTGGTCAATTCACAAGGTGTCTTATCAGTCATATTGTCATAATGTCCTAATATATTACGACTCGGCGGCTCGGTTTCACCGACTCTTAGGTATTCGGCGTTGGTCTCTTCTTGTTCGTTATGATAACATAATAAACATAGCATATATTAGTAGTATTATTTTAGGACATTTTTTGCTTGAAAGGCAATAAAAACCATTGTGAAAAATTACGACATTATGACATGATAGGAGACCATGTGAATTGTATATCATATATTCAGATCCAAAAGTTTTCACCGATTGAACCTTTTTAGTTCTTTTTTAGACACATACGTTAGCTATTAGCATATTTGTTTTGCGCCCATCGTGTTTTTATTGTTTCTAAACGTCGTTGTTCTAAATTAGAGTTTGATTTGACTGATTTTGCTCAATTTAAATTTTAAACATTTTTGATCAACAAACAATATATCGGGAAGTTTTCGTCCCCCTAAGTCTTTTTCTCTAGACCCTATCCAGCCTTCAACAGGCAGACATAGCTATATCGTCTCAGAATATCATACTTATTTGGGTCTACAACCAATATTTCGATGTGTTACAAGCGGAATTTCCAACTCAATATCATTTTAATGGTGGGTATAACAAGTAAGAAAGTATAGTCGGTCTTGCCCGACCATATGATATCCTAAACAAGCAGCAGATAATAGAAATCATTAAATAAGCAAGTGAGAAAATATAGTCGATCAAGCCCGATTTGTTAATAGCTATTGAATATCCTAAAAGATGTATTTCTATTGTTAAGCTACGTACACACGGTTGTCAGATTGTACAATATTGTCAGAAAATGTCTAACAACCGTGTGATCTTAAAATGTTTGTCTTACAACGTTGTCATAAAAAGTATTGTCAGTACATTGTAAGACAATACTATTGTCAGACATCTGACAATCGTGTAAACACTTACGTTGCCATTGCCAGATTATTGTCAGAAACTCTTTATTGTCATATGTGCGAAGTTTATGCATCCGACAATGACATCATTCTCAGATTAATTTTTTCTATTGGCAACACTGTGCATATGTATTTAAAATAAACATAAGTGAAGCAACCGTGTGAACTGACAATTTTTGTTGGAAGATTAATTTATTGTTTGACAATGAAATTGTAAGGTTTTCTTACAATCGTCTAAACTGACAATTTACCTTTTGCTAATAATATTTCATTGGCAGTACATTGCGAACACATTGCCAGATCTGACAACATTGTAAAATCTGACAGCCGTGTGTACGTAGCTTAATACTTAAGAATTAAGAATAGTTAAAGCCTATTACGGCAAGAGACATACATCTAGTTTAAACAATGTGAAGGGTTAATTATGAAGTGGGTCTAATAAGGAAGAAATTTATAAAAATTAATGGGAGTTCAATTTATTTCCGAAAGTAGGTCTTATATGATGCTTATTACCATTTATGGACCGATACTTGGTCTACAAATTGGTAAAGTAATTTGTATATGAACAATATGTTGAAAAATTTTAAGTCATTACTAAAATTCATTTAAAGTCTTATTCGGAAGTGGAGTTTATATGAGAGCTATGCTTAATTATGGAACGATTCTTATAAAATTTGGTAGCATATTTTATGTATTTATACAAATTAATTTGAGTCCAATTTTATCTGAGAGATTTATATTGTACGTTAATGTCATTTTGGAATGTGGACATATTTAAGAGATTTATCAAGGTAAACCCATTATTTAATGAAGAAGTTATGGGGCTAGGTTAAATCATAGATCGATTTTAACCATTGTCAATAGGCTCCGTCCTTGGCCGGTAAAAATGCATCTTCCATTTTATCGAATCCTCTTTTTACCTGTACTTTGCTCTAATGTTTTACCTTGAGAGTAAGACGGACATACGGACGGGTATCGTTGAGACGGCTCAGAAAATTATTTTGTGTTGATACATTATGGTGGATGTCAGACGAACATTTGTTTACATAACCAACCTTGCCACTAGGTGGAGTAGGGTGTAAATTGTAGTTATTTTTATTTCCTTTTAGTTTAGCATTTAAATCTAGTAAAATAAGGGTTTTACTGAGAAATGTATTTATTTGTATTAGAATACAATTGCATAATTATGCTGAAACTTAATTCTAGGCCAGAGTCTCTGGCGGGAATGGAACCCGCAACCCACAGACTAGCACACTGCCAACTAGGGCACCCGTTACTGGCGGATGAAAGATAGTGTTGTGAAAATTTGCCTTAATATTCGAAATAAGGAGATAAAAAGAGAAATATCGGGCTTTTTGGCATATATCTTGCTTATTTTGCGTTTCTTTGCAAATGTAGTAAATTTATTTAGTTTGGTTTGAAATCAATTTGAATTAAAATCAAGTAAGAGAGCTATATTCGGCTGTGCGGAATCTTGTATACCCTTCACCAAATTATACTTTAAAATAAAATTAAACATTTTTTTTTTTTAAGTTCTTTTCAATTTAAAAAAAAAAAAAATTTAATTTAAAAATTTATTTTTTTAAATTTTTAGTGAAAAAAATTTATGACAAAAAAATGTTTTTTGTGGAAAAAATTCAGGTTAAAAAATATTTTTCCCGATTTTGACCCATTGTAGGTCCAACTTACTATAGTCTTATGTACATCGTTGCAATATTCTTTGAAATATCTATCATTAGATATCCATATTGCCTATATGACTTAGTAATCGAGATATAGATCAAAAATAACGTTTGGTGAATAAAATACGAACAAGTAAAACACTCTATTTAAAAATGACACATGACATTAACAAAAAAATTACATACGGTAAATTCAAGAGTACATAAAATTGTTCGGATCAATTTAATATTTATTTCGAAAATGGTACTAAACGAACTGAACCGTCGAAAATTAATTGTTAAATTTTGTGAAGAAAACCCAAATAAAACCAAAAATTAAATTTTTTTGCATTTTAAGGACATGGGATTCAAAAAAACCTTTATCTACAAGACAGTAAACTTATATGAGAACAATATGCCAATTGAAAGAAAAAGTGGATAGAGGTTGTCTCGGATTTTTGCTCATATTTCCGTTATTTATGGACGGATTTTGATTTCTCGAAAGCATGTCTGACAGAATTATTGAAGATTTGGAGACAGAATGACATGAAGGTGAAGGGTATAAAAAGAAATCATTCCATAGTTATATGAATTTCGTAAACAAGTACTTATATATCAGATTATATGTCAGTCATTACTAAAGTACATCTAAGTAATGTAGATGGTATGAAGTAGTGATTGAATAGGAAGTTGTTCAGTAATTACAAATCAATATCAAGTTTTTTATTGGTATATATGTAGAATAGTAATAAGTGTGCTTTATTTAAAGCAAAAATACCTCATAACTTTAAATAGTTGTCATGATTTCTATTTAAGTTTATTAATTCCTGAAATTGTTTTCAAACATGACAGCTAAACCACTAGCTATTAACCACAAATACAAAAAAACTACAAATATCACTTGACTCCTACAATTCTCCAGAAGAGATTTACCAAGAACCTTAACATTAAAATCAAGAAAAAGCTAACAATATAAATAACATAAAAAACATATGTATAAATTAATCTGTTGATGTTTGTACTTTATTCTATGATGGACTATTAAGCCATAGCAATCAATCGCTCCTTAGGCTAATAATGTATTCACCACCTCCACCTAAGTTGTAAACATTTTGTCAACTCCTTTGGGGTTTCTTAAATAAACACAGTTCGTTTTGCAGTTAAATGTTGCAAAGAATTTAACAACAAAACGATTTTAAATCAGTTTGAGGTTTTGTTTTGTGTGTCTTTCTAATTTATTTAAATTTGTGTTACTGTATAAAAATTTACATAATTTCTCAATATCTCTGTTAAGGGACATAGGAGCTTATTTTGCTATTATTACAACGTAAATTGTTTTAAATTATTTTTGTATATCTTTCCCAGTATAAGTAATACCAGGTAAAAGAAGTTTATTTTCTCTATTGTTTTTTCATTATTTTAAGATTTTTTTCCATTTTTGCAAAGATGGTTGAACAAAAAAAAGGAAGAATAAAATATAGTAAAAGCAGCAAATAGTATTAAGTTGGTAATTGTTAGGTTAACATTCTAATTAAGTTTAGTTCTTTAGTTGTAGCATCATTCTTTTCGTAATTTTAGCAATTTTCCCCTGTTTTGTTTGGTTTTTAGAAGCATACATCTAGGGTGGTTTAAATATGTGTTGGTGTTAGTGTTAGTGTTGATGTATTGGTGTAAATATGAGGTTACTATGTGTTTTGCTGTCACAGGATATTTAACACCTACTAAAGTCTTTGTGCAATGAATAGTTAGTGTCTCTCTAATCTTCTTTAGTTTACGTTACGTGTCATTTCTGGCAATTATTGAAATCTATGTTTATGTTTTCATATTTACAAACATTCTCATTTTCACATTCAAGCACCGCTATTGTTCTAATAGATCTTGAAATAATAACACATACTTATTCACACTAGTGGAGGCCACAAAAAATGCTTCTAAATTTGTATACAATTGTCGTATGTAGTTCTTTTTTTACTTGTGCAGGGGACACTATTGAAAATAAAATATCCCCAATTACCCAGCAAAATGTTGGGCAAGTATTCTTACTACTTTATGGCCAAATGAACAAATTTAAGTTCCTTTTAAGAGGCTTAATTGTTTTAAGGTAATGTTTTATCAGGAACTTGTCTTTGGTTGATAATTGAAGATTTTTTAGTAGTTGTCTGCCTCAGAATAAATTGTCTTAATACGAGAAAGTTGTACTTAGTGTAAAAGAATATTGTGTGTAGTACAATATACTTACATTACAAAGTAATGAGTTAAAATCCTAATATAATTAAACTTCACTACTGATACATAATTGGCATTTTAACTTATTGGAGGGTAGTACTTACAAAGAACTCTTATAAATAGGGACTTGAATAAATCTATTACAAATTATCTTTAAATAAGGAAAAACAAACAAATTGAATGAAGAGAAATATTTTAAATCAATTTGTAAAAGTTTTATTTGAATTTGATTATGCATTCATTCTGAATTTCGTAAACAAGTACTTATATATCAGATTATATGTGAGTCATTACCAAACAACTTCTAAGTAATTCAAATGGTATGAAATAGTCATAGTTAAGTTAGTTGTTCAGTATATGGAAATTGTTAACAAGTTTATGCTGGGTAATTTCAACAAAACTTGTATAATAGATGAATTTTCCTAAATTTTAACTTTCCAACCCCCATTAACACGAAGCCTAGTTATGCGTTAACTAGTAGTTATACTGTCGGTTAAAATTATTTTTGTATGAAAACTGTCAGTATAACTATTAGTTAATAAATAACCAGTCTTCATGTTATTGCGGGTAAGGATTATACTGCTTTGGTATCATATAACAAGCAGATAGCACAAATGATTCCTCATTTTTAGAAAATCGTTATACTTAGTTTGAATTTCAAACACATTTTCCATTAATCTTAAATTGCGAAACAAAATGCATACATTATTTTAGCTATAGTGCAAGTAGGAAGGTCTTAGCCGAGCAATTCATACAATGTCAATGCAGTTTGATTTCCAATTTTACGTGATTTATAATGATAAATAAACACACGTTACAAGAGGTGCGTTGCCGACTTAAAAGGCCCTTTTTGGACTTAGCACATTTTCTATTAAATTTAAAAATTACCTAATATTTCCTTAAAAAATGTATGGTTTCAGTTTTTTGATTAAAATTTAATGAATAAACAAGTTTTGCATTCTATTTGACTGAGATAATAATTTTGCAATTTTGACAAAAAAAAAAAAAATGGACTTAGCACTTTTGCATACCACAGTATTACAACGGAATAAAAAGGAAATAATTGTTAACTTGTTTAAAGCAAAATTACTTATTTTAACGTTTTGTAATAAAATTTATATTTTCAAAAAAGTGGCTCGTTTTTACAAAAAGCTAAAGCTACTTACACACGGTTGTCAGATTGTATAATATTGTCAGAAAAAGCTAAAGCTACTTACACACGGTTGTCAGATTGTATAATATTGTCAGAAAAATGCTCAGAAAATGTCTAACAACCATGTGAACTCACAATTTTTGTCTTACAAACGTTGTCAGAAAAAGTATTTGTCAGTACATTGTAAGACAATACTATTGTCAGACATCTGACAATCGTGTAAACACCTTACATTGCCATTGCCAGGTCATTGTAAGATCATTGTCAGAAACATTTTATTGTTATATGTGCGAAGTTTATTAAATTATTTCTATTGGCAACACTGTGCATATGTATTTAAAATAAACTAAATTTAAGCAACCGTGTGAACTGATAATTTTTGTTGGCAGATACATTTATTGTTTGACAATTGTCTGACAGTGAAATCGTAAGGTTTTCTTACAATCGTCTAAACTGACAATTTACCTTTTGCGAATAATATTTCATTGGCAGTACATTGCGAGCACATTGCCAGATCTGACAATATTGTAAAATCTGACAACCGTGTGTACGTAGCTTAACGATATGCTGTTAGATGCAAAGACTTTTCAAATTAGAAATGAGAAATGCCAAAATTTGAAATGAGTACATATCTATCGCCAATGAGCGATTTGGTTCAATTATGATTCAAATCCGAAAACGAAAAAATTCTTCGATCTAAACTGTGTTTCGGTGGAAACATGTTCACTAATGCAAACAATGTCTTTGTTTAGATTATGTTGTTTTAGAGATAATTCTTAAAAAAAACCATGCCCTTATAAAGACAGGCGAAATAATCACATTTTTGTTTTTGAATTTAGGTTCGACATAACAAAATCATTATATCTGTAGACTTTTGACAAAACAACTTAAGTGTAATTTTAAAATTTTTCAGAAGTGCGCAAAAACTTCGATCACTTAATTGTCCTTGAAGAACATTATTATTTGTCTCAAAGAGTTATACAAAGCTCTCGAAATTCCTTAAGGTCAAATTACAAAATAATTATCGATCAAACAGTTTTTGCGCACTCCCGAAAAATTTTAAAATTACACTTAAGTTGTTTTGTCAAAAGTCCACTGATATGTAATTGAAATTTATAAAAAATAATGAATGAAAGTACATACGATAGAGACTTTGAGGTCTTTTTTCAAGCTTTCAAATAAATAATAAATATTTAAAAATTTCAATAACATATTTAGGATCGAACTTAAGAGCTCGCACTGTTCGAGTTCGAAATATATCTATTAAAAACTAAATATAAATAAATATATATTGTGCAAATTATTTTTTTATAATTATTCAGTAATATAAAACAACTGAACTATGAAATAATCATACATTCCTAATACTTATATGTATTTTGAAGCAAAAATATGATCGAAGATTGCAGGAATTCTCGCAGTTATCTCATGAAAACGAAACGATCAATTGAATATTAGTGCAATGCTATAATAAATCTTTGTAGTTTTGTAAAGATTACCAACTGTTTTTGTAAGCTTTTATTTTCGTGGCCAGAATAGGCTGAAATTTGGCATACGCCAGATGACAATAAAATATTATGTTAGATAATTCGAAATTATGTTTGAAAATTTGTTAAACTAAATTCTAGAGCATGCATAAACCAGATGACAATGCAATATTATGTTCGAAAATTTGAAATTAAATTCGAAAATTCGAACTTATGTTCGAAAGTTAAAATAATCTCTAAATCATGAGGATTCTTTGACAAATTATTTAAGTTTTATTTGAAGTAAATTTTTTTGATATTTTTCAATTTCGAATGCGTTCGAAAATTCGAAATATTTAAGGTACTGTAAAAAAAAGAAAGTAAATTAATAAAAAATATAAAAAGCATTTATTTAAATGCTCTATAATGAAGAAAATAAACTTTAAATAAAATAAAACTATTTATTACATTATATAATTTATATGATATAAAAGGTTATCGCAACAAGCACGTCATCTGGAAAATATCGCAAAAAGCTTTTATATCATATGAATTGTATATAGTTTGATTTAATTTTAAGTTTATTTTCTTCTTTTTAGAGCATTTAAATAAAACCTTTTCTTATTAATTTATTTTTCGAACATATTTTAAAAAGCTTATATTCTGATAATACTTTAAATTTCATGAACATTTTTAATATTTGTTTCAACATTTTTAAGTTCGAAATTGGAAAATATAAGAAATTGGCTTCAAATAAAACTAAAATAATTTTTTTAAGAATCCCCATGATTTAGGGATTATTTTAACAGCTTTCAAACATTTTAGAACAAAAGTTCGAACTTAATTTTCGAACAGAATATTGCATTGGCTTCAGGTTTATGCAGTTTTAAAAATTGTTCGAACATATGTTTGAATTTTTTGTTTGAATTTTCGAATTTTCCATAATGCATAAAACCTTTTTTTAAAGTTTTTTATAATTAATTTATTATTTAAACAATTGTGCCTAAATGAGTGAAAGCTATTGAACAAAAATATTAGTATTAACTTGCTGTTGCTTTGACACAAAATATATGTCATTATCGTGTTCTTAGCATAATTATTAAAGTATTTTAAATAATTGAAAAAGTAATGCTATTTTTGACCTAGACTAGATGAAATGTAGCCGCTATACGAATTGATGTTAAGTCAGTTGACTGCAGCAACAGGTAACAAATTTAATTACAATTCATAATTTCTTTACTTGAATAACAATATATCAATGTCTTAGAGACAAATAAATGAAATATAATCTGAAAAGTATATTGCCTGCTATTCATATTAATTAGTCGTGGGAGCTATTGCCTAATAGAAATTAGCTTGAACTATTTTTAATATAAAGAAATTTGATACCAACAGTGGACAACTAATGTAGACTTATTTATGTGTGAAACTTTGTGTATTGGAATTGGTAGTAAACTGTTGTAAAATTTAGTCTTTACTATTAAAAAAACACTAACTAAAGGTAACAACTTTCCTAATTTTTAATTTGCTGCCTTAAGAGTATGTATAAAAAATACTCATTATTTAATTTAAAAACTCATTATTTTCATATAAATTTATTTTTGTTATAAGGTGGTCACTTTACTCTTCAATATTTGTGTTCTTTTATTTAATATTTTTTTATATTTTTAATTTTCCAAGCTGTCAACACTTTCTTAAGAAGACAAAAAAAAAAAAAAAAAAAATTATTAACTTACCGGCTTTAGAAAATCCAACAATGGCCATTACCAATACCGAACAAATAAGAATATCCACACATTGGAAAGATTTCATGTTTGATATGATGTTTTTTGTTTTTTTTTTAGCAAAACGGGTTGATATATGAAAACAAATTCTATTCAAGACTATGACACTCTTTTGTTTTAATCACAATTCAAAGTCACTTTTTAGACTGTTGATATTTTTTTTTTTTTAATATTTTTAATATAAAGTCTGAACTAGAGCAGGATGTTTATGGCTGTTGTTTTTTAGTGAACGTTCAAACGAATTATGCTTCAAAACTGTTACAAAAATGTCCTTTTATATGAAAATGACAAAAGGTATGGCCCTAAGCAGCGGCATCATCACTACTACGTTAATAACAACAGCAATAGCAACAACAGCAGCATCCTTATCAACATCATCATTATCATACACATTAACAAATCTATGCACGCATATACACACAGATGTAGTATTGCACAAACAAATACTCATACACATGTAGACACACACACACACAGAGATATATATTCATATGCCAACATTTACAGATACAAAAACTGAAAATTTGTAACATAAACTACCAATTGAAATCCATTTGTTGATGTTTGTTGTTGCTGTTCTATTGCTATTTTCAGTTTGTTTTCTTTAAGCCACAACAAAGAACATGTACAGTAGGATGGTCCTTATATTGGACATTATTGGTTTTCGGTGCTCTCAAGGTCTAAAATTGTTTAAATCTAAATTAAAAACTATTTAAATGTTGAAAATTTTAGTAAAATCGTAAAACGTTCGAGTTTTGTTTCAAATATTAAAAAAAAAAATTTAAAACAATTTTATAAATTTAATAGCAACAAAAATTAAAAATAGTTTTTGTAGTTTTTCTACCATAGATGGTTAAAATATAAAAATGTTCTAACATAATAACATGAAAAAACAAGTAAGAGAGCTGTGCTTGTTTAAAACATTTTTTTTTTAATTTTATTTTTTTGAAATCGTTTTTTAATTTTTTCTTAAGTTTTTTCCAATTTTTATACCCTTCGTGAGAATGGTATATATAAGTTTATTATTCCGTTTATAATTTCCACAATATAATTATCCGACCCTATAAAGTATATATATTCTGGATCCTTATAGATAGTCGATTTAGCCATGTTCGTCTGTCTGTTGAAATCAATTTTCTGAAGACCTCAGATATCATCGGGATCCAAATCTTCAATAATTCTGTCAGACATGCTTTCGAGAAGTTTCCTATTTAAAATCAGCTAAATCTGTCCATAAATAACGGAGATATGATAGTGTGCATTTTCAATCCTCATTTAGTTAGTTAGCATTTATTAAAAGCGAGAAAAACTTTTAATTTTTTGAAATTTCTTTTAAAAACTTTTTTAAAATGTAAAATTTTCTGTTTGAAATATGCATGAAATTTTATAATTTTTATATACTTAGACTGTAATTGTCACTAATGTCTGATCACTTGTCTGACTCCTATTTATATATTATTATATGCTATTTATAGGGCAGAAAGATGTCAATTGGTTACCTAATACACACCATTTCTAGCTGGGTATTTCGATTGACTTGAAATAGAAATATTTGTGTTTATGTTTTGACCCCACTGATCCTAACTTATGTTGTAACCTTAAAAATCAATAGCATCCTAATAGACAGCCTCAAAAATACAAATAAATAGATAGATTTTGGTATGAAACATATTTTGGGAATAATGAGATGCTATTCGTAGGTATCACTGCTGTTTTTATAGGTTGCTTGTTTTGTATCTTGTACAACAATTAGAAGTATTTGGTTTAAATTTTAATATTCAATAAATATTATTATAATTATTGTTTTTAATTCTTAAATATTAATTATTAAACACAATTGTGCGTGTGTTTAATAAACATAAGTATATTTTGCATTCATTTTTATTTAGTTTTTTTTTTTTTGCATTAATCAAATAATTATTTGCATAAAAATGCGCAGGCGTTTCAACGATTTGATTTAAAACAGCGTTTGTTTATTTAACGCAACAGGTACTTGATAATAACGTAACGTTCACTTTATTGGCAACATGATGCTGGACAAAATAAATGTTGCAGTATATTTATAGAGTTGAGATTTCTTAATAGTCTGTTTGTAAGCTTGCAGGGAAACACTTCCAGTAGCTGTTTTCTTCTTCTTCTTCTTATTATTATTTTTTTTTTTCGAAAATGCAAATATTTTATGCATGAAAAAGTTATTTAAAATAATAACAAAATATTATTTTTACAAACATTTTCATGTGGTTCATTAACAATGTTTATTAAGTTTTTTTGTGGTCGTTTGAAAAAGCTAGATTAATGGAATGTGTTACAGCACCGAATCAAAACTCTATAGAATTTTGCCTAATAGTTTTATGTTAAAAGTCATCGATATTTAAGGTTTTCTTTAAAACCTAAAGAATTTCTAAAATAAATATTTTTATAGAAAAAAATTTAATATTTTGTATGAGAATTGCATGATATATAATATTCAGCCAATTCAAAATTTGAAAGCTGTCAATTTCGCTTAATATAAATTAATTAACATTATTAAGCAGAGAATAAATAATACGAAACTATTTTTACTTCATGAAATTCAATATATACTTAGGTAGAAATAAACTCATTTGTTTATATTCAGGGTATATATCAGGGTATACTTTATATACTTTATGGTCACTGTTTACTAAGATTGAAATTGTTGCAATATTACAATATGCTAAAACTGTTAATTTCATAATTGATAAGTTGATTCAGTTTTATAGTAGCTGCGTGCGCGAGATTTGGTACTAATTTTTTTAAAATTAATTTTAATATAACGAAACTAAAAGCATTATTTGTCATGTTGTCAATATATAGTTCAAACTATCCTCAGGAACATAAAAAGGTTTGAAAGATATGAACGTTTGCCATTAAAGTTAGATGAAAATTTAAGAGATGTTCTAGGATTTCCAAATAAAGTAGCGTATAATTAAAAGAAGATATCAAAATAAGTTATGAAATTGTCCATGAAGATACAATTAACCGCTGCTTTAAAAAATCTGGACCGTTCATTAGTTCCACCAATAAAAAAATACCTTTTGGGAAAGTATTATTTTTACAGTTTAACCTTTTTGGAAACGATGGTCGGCAAGAGTTTGGAGAAAGCGAGGTATTGTTTTAGAACAAATAAGTTAAATGTATTGAAGAAATTAAATCGAATGTAGGGTGCACGTTAGTATACATAGCTGTCAATTTTAAAAAATACATATTTGTTATTTTTTTAGCTTTAATGGCTAAAACGATAGATAAATACTAGGGTATTCAATCGATTAACCGCCAATCGGTTAACTGTTCGAATAATTTAAAATTGCCGATTTTCAAATAACAAATAAACCGATTAATTTGTGTCGATTAACCGATTAACCGAAATTTCTTTTTTTTTGCACTTTATATAGAAATATAGTTTTAAGCACATTAATTTTATGTATTAACTCATGAACATTAACTTCAAGCAATAGTTTTTTAGAAGTATAGCACAAAAATTGAAACTAAGGAATTTGGAAATGAACTTTTTTCTAGAATGTACTAAGGACTGAGATTGAAAAATGTTTAACATACATATATGTTAATAAAAATTAAACCACTTAACTTACAGTTTTTAATCTTTTTTTATTTGATTGAAATTATTGTTCCAATCTACAAAAAAAAAAAAAATATTTTTATAGTTCTAATCACTAATGATGAAATTTTGAACCTTTTTCGAAAACCCTTCCATTATGGTTTTTATAGTGCTTTATGTCACTTTGTTCGAACAGGTTGTCCATCTCCGTTTAAAACCTACCACACTTTTGGACACCTTTTTGTGCGCTTCAATTCTCTTTTAACAAGAGCCCAATATCTCTCCACTGGACTCAGCTCCAGGCAGTTTGGAGAAATTGCCTCTCTTGGTACAAATACCACATTATTGTTCTTGTACCACTCAAGACCTTTCTTACCATAGTGACATATGCCAAATCAGCCCAAAAATAAGTGGACACATTACGAAGTCTTATGAATGAAAACATTATTTTTTGTAAACATTCCTTGATGTAAATTTCGGTATTTATAGAGCTCTTTGTAACAAATGTTTGGCTTTTTTGCCGCAACTGCATATTGATTGCCATACCAAGAATTTTTGGGAAATTTTGTCTGCTATTGGGTCCTAAACTTTTCTTCAACATTTCCTCGAGCATCTGCGACATAAAAAAAATTAACCAGAAGCTGCGAAAAATTTTCCATACGTACATTTCGTCATCCATTATGCAGCGGGTACATTTTTTGTATAAAATTTGACTTCAATTTCCGTGCTCTGTCTTTGGCCTCTAAATTTTTAGCAGAGTTCCTATCAGGAACTTTTTTAGCCTTGTAGGCCTTTAAACCTGCATTGGCTTTAACTAGGAAAACAACTTTTAAATTGTATTCTTTTTAAAAAGGTTATTTCAGAAGATCTCCCCAAAATCCTAAAAAAACTCACATGTGCATAAAAATGGTCTCAGATACCATATTTTTGTTTTTCTATTACTTATTTGTTGTTTTATTCTCAATTTAAAATTAAAATAGAAATTGCTCGGTTAATCGAATAATTCAAAATTAACCGATTAATGACCGATTAAATCTAAACCCCGATTAATTATTTGCTCGATTAACCGATTAAAACAGAAACCCGTTTAATTGAATACCCTAATAAATACACATAGATCGGAAACTAGCCTGTCAAAGACCTAACTCGTTCGTTAAAAAATATATTTGTTACGTCTTTGACGAAAAAGACGTAACCACTAAATAAAATATATTTGTATTCTTTTATTTATTTCAAAAACTTATTTTACTTAGGATGATTCAAAACAAACAATTTAGTTTTATTTCATTTGATGCTGTTTGATCTTACAAAACAATTGTAAGAGTAAACACGTCAAACAAATTTGTGCTAAAAAAAGTGGTTACGCTTTTTTGAGCAAATATTTGTCATATGTGACCCTACCTTAAGTGGTAAGAATGTATTAGTAAAATTAAGTTAATTTGGTTGATTAACTGTTCGATTAATATTAAATTGCCGATTTTCAAATAACAAATAAACCGATTAATTTGTATCGATTAACCGCTTAACCAAAATTTTTTTTTTTTTTTGCACTTTAACATATTTTTTGCATTTATTTTTCCGTTTGAATTCAAATACAAATTTCAAAGTAAAATTAAATATTTGTTCGAACATCCAATATACATGTTTTGTTTAGTGAGTATAACCACTGACATATGGGAAATTCCACGAGAATGACAACCACGACTGAAAATACCAAAAACCCTTGAAACTTTTTTCAAGATGATTTGAATAGGAGAAAACATTAAAATGTTACTTTGCAAAAGTATTTACAGCTTATTAAAATATTTTAAGGGCAAAAATAATAGTTTAAACTGACTATATTTAATTTTTTAATTTAATTGGTATATTTTAGGCTAAGATTCCGGCGAAAACTAAGCTCCCAATTAGCATGTAGTATGAAATGAATTGGAATCTGATTGTTTTTTTGCTATTATCAAATTGTTTATTGAAACCGAATATATATTTTCTATTTATTTTTTTTAGTTTTTTATACATATATTTACAGAATATATATTGTTTTACTATAAGAGGAAAATCTGTCAGGTACGGTATATCACGTACGATATTAAATTGTACCTATTATAAAACCATCCAGAGATTGCTTTTATTTAAATATGACGGATTGTAAAGGAAAAATATTTGGTTTAGTGTAAGAAATTAAAAGAAACCCTAACGCCCTCACAATTCGCAAATTTTCGCATATTTCTACATATACCTCAAAATGACTTCCATTTTATGTCACGTACGATATACCCTTATTTCGCTCGATATTTTGTACAACAATGTGTCGAAAGAACATATTATTTTTTTAAAATATAGTACCCTCTGAATGGAACGTAAAGACCAAATTATTTTTCAGATACTCTTATTTTTGCAAGATCTATTCGACTCTATAGGCGTACAAATGTCACGTACGATGACATGGAATTGCCCATATGGGAAATTCCACGAGAATGACAACCATGACTGAAAATACCGAAAACCCATGAAACTTTTTTTCAAGATGATTTGAATAGGAGAAAACATTAAAATTTTACTTTGTGAAAGCATTTAGAGCTTATTAAAATATTTTAAGGGCAAAAATAACAGTTTAAACTGACTATATTTCATTTTTTTTTTATTTAATTGGTATATTTTAGGCTAAGATTGCGGCGAAAACTAAGCTCCCAATTAGCATGTAGTATGAAATGAATTGGAATCTGATTGTTTTTTTGCTATTATCAAAAATTGAAAAATATTTGCTTTAGTGTAAGAAATTAAAAGAAAACATAACGTCTCTCACGATTCGCAAATTTTTGCATATTTCGCACATGTACCTCAAAATTCCTTCCGCTTAATGTTACGTATTTAGCTCGATATTTTGGACAACAATGTTTGGAAAGTACTTATTATTTTCATTAAAATAAAGTACCCTCTGAATTGAACATAAAGACGAAATTATTTTTTAGATACTCTTGCAAAATCTTTTCCACTCTATAGACGTACAAATGTCACGTACGATGACATAGAATTTACATGTAATTATCGGAGGACGACATGATAATAGACGTAACTGGAGACATAACTGAAAAGATTATTTTATCAGAACTTAACGAAACTATTGAAAGTATTCAAAATCTAATAAAAATCAAAAAGGATTCCAATGGTATAATGGAAGATTTTATATGCTTAGAAAAAACTAAAAAAAACTGAGATATTGGATATTCTTTAAAAATTAACCGACTATTAACCGATTAAATCTAAACCCCGATTAATTATTTGCTCAAGTAATCGATTAAACCAAAAACCCGATTAATTGAATACCCTAATAAATACACATGGATCCGAAACTCTACTGTCAAAAACCTAACTCTGTTGTCTAAAATCAAAGTGGTGTGAATGGCCAAAAATCTAAGTTGTCCCGGCTTTTTCCTTATATTTTGAGGATTTAATTTTTAAGTTTTCACTTTTTGCAAGAAATTGATCACATCTACCCACTGTAAAAATCTAACATCATTTTCTCTACTATTTCGCCAAAAATACAGTTGTATCCGTCTTCAACTTTCATTGTAATATATTAAAAAAAGTTTTTTGTCTCTACTGAAAGTTTTTAAATTTTGAGTTGACTCTCTTTAGAGGAACCAGTGCGATTGTTTGGTTATTGGAGGCTACACCACTGGACAGAGTCTTTTTGATTAGCTAAGTACTACCAAATAACAAACAGAAAAACATTCACAGCATTGTGGTTAAAATTTACTTTTAGTTTTTATTCGTAAAAATTATAATTAATCGATTTCCAATTAATTACAAGTTTGTAGTAATTTTTTTTTGAAATTTTAATTTTAAACGTATCAGTTTTATTTGTTTTAAATAAATGATTGGTATAAAATAAAATTAAAGCCAACCCGATATCATGCGACCAGTAACAACAGATTTACCACGATCACCACCGGCAGCAGCACTACTTTGGCCGACTTTTATTGCGGGCTTAGCGGGGGGATTTTTCTTGTCATCAGGTTTTTTGGCTTCGGCTCCCGGGTTTTTATCGTCAGGCTTCTTGTCATCAGGCTTCTTGTCATCGGGTTTCTTGTCATCGGGTTTCTTGTCATCGGGTTTCTTGTCATCTGCTTTCTTGTCGTCAGCTTTCTTATCAGCACCATCAGCTGCTTTTGTAGCACCATCAGCTGCTTTTGTAGCAGTATCTGTAGCAGGTTTTGCAACATCAGCAGGGGGCTTCGCTGAAGCGTCGGGTTTGGCGGGAGCTGCGGGCGCCGCCGATTTTGTTGCAGTTGCTGCTGCAGGTGCTTCGGGTTTGGCATCCGCAGTTTTAGCAGTTTCATCCTTTTTAGTTGCTGCTTCAGGTTTGGTTTCTGTTCCGGGCTTGGCTACAGCTGGCTTAGCAGCAGCATCTGCTGGTTTGTTAGGTGGAGCCGGTGCTGGTGCCTTAGCATCAGCAGTTTTGGCATCTCCAGGCTTACCAGGCGGTGCTGGTTTAGCTTTGTCTCCAGCTGGAGCTGTCGGTTTATCAGTTGCTGCTTTCGAGGCATTAGCACTTACACTATCATCTTTTTTGGACTTTAAATTGTACAAAATTGTTTAGTAAATTAAATCAGTCATTTATTAAGCATGATATTTACCGCTGGTCTTTTCAATGTGGCCCTGAGAGTAGCATTGAGTTTTTCATCAGCTGTAGTAGCCGTAGTGGTTTCATTGAGTTCTTCAGGTGAATTGCTTTCTTCAGCCACCAGTTTCTTTTTCATGAATTTAACATACGCAACGCGAGTAGCTCTCGTAACATCTCCAAGAGAGGGATTGAATTCTGCAAAATAATGAGCATAACATAAAGTATTGATTGAGTTCAATAGTAGTTAAAAGTTGTACCTATTAGTTGACTCTGATTCATTTTAAGACCTTCGTTGGCTTCTTCTATAATGCGGCGTCTCAAACTACGTTGTGAATGCCGCTGAATTGATGAACGCTTGGAGCCAATGGGATTTGAGCTCATAGTATTTTTGCGAGCAATAGCATTCCAATCTTTTTCGCTAAATATCAAGAATAATATTGACGGTATATATTATTGATCTGGCAAAATGTAAGAAATAATCTTACCCTTTCTGAGATCTTTTTTTGCGTATAGCATTGGCCAATGACGAGAATATATCCTTTCCCTCTTCGACACTATTTACCAACTCAGTTTGTAGAGTTTCAACGAAACCTATTTGGAAATCTTTCAAAATTCGACGTTCTATTGTCTTACCCTTCTTACCAGCCGCTATAAATGGTAGAGAACAAGATATTTGTCAAATGTTTTTTTAAATGTTAAAATGTTTTGTTTTAAATTGAATTAATTAAGTATCTGGCCTTACTAGCACTTGCTGATTTCTTTTCAATATCCGGTACAACAAATTTATTATTTGTAAAAATGTCCAACAGTTCGAAACGTAATGAGCTAATGTCCTGACGCACTTCAATGATATCATCCTCGGTTATGCCGAAATCATCTCTGCGACGCTGCTCGGCCGTTACATAACGACGTATCAATAGCTTCATTACACGCTCATGCAGTGATTGTGCCTTAACTCTTGATTTCAACTGTGAACAAAAGAATTTTACGGGAATTGTTGATGATGGTGGCATAAAGTATGTTAAAAATTGTGTTGATGTGTGTGTGTATGCAAATTAGTTCAATTGATTTTAATATTTATTTTATAGCGTCTCATTCACACTTCTGTATGAACATGAAACTATTAAGTATTACGAGGGTTTTTTTAGAATTATTTACTTATCAATATAATACAGTTTCATGAAACATTGAAAATGATGTCAATTGTCTGTTTCTGATCCAAATATATCTGGAGTCAAAATTTCACAAATCAAAATCACATAGCTCCAATGCAAATGTGACGATCGGTTTATAATTGGTTGTGGCTTCCATAAAACCACTCTAAAAAATATTGGAATACAGAAAAAATTCAACATAAATGAGTTTCATATATGCAGAAATCAAGCCACAAAATTGTATGACTATCGGTCCGTCGACAAAAATTAAAAGAATAAGTTGCCCGTCAAAATTATTAGGTCACAATGTAAATAGTGTTGATTGGTACTATTGCGTAAAATACTCGTTGTTTATTAATAATTTAATACGTTACCGAATTAACTGCAATTATTATTACCGCTAAAATACAGTTACCGAAATAATCCAAATTATCATTACCGTTTCGAATCGGTAGCAAACCTTGGCCGTTCGTTTTGTGTGGCTTAGAAAATTCTGGTCGGCTAAAGTCCTTTTTGTTAACAAAGCTTTAATAATGGCTTCAAACACTGTACGAAGCGCAAATATGATTAAGATGGAATAGGATTTGAATGCGTCAATATTACAGTTCTGAGAGCCATTAAAGCATACTATATAAACTTAATTAATTGCACTTAATCAATGATAATACGAATCATACGATGAAACGCTTGGAATTTAACAATTAAGAGTGCTATATTCGGCTATGCCGAATTCTATATACCCTCCACCTTTGTTGTGGATGCATTAATTGCACACTTTCAGCGCATAGCATCCTAAATATATCAAGATCAATTTTGAAAACTTTACATTTAATTGCTGACGAACAGATTATATTGTAGAAGTTACAAACGAAATAACAATGTTATATATACCCTTCGCACGAAGGTGAAGAGTATAAAAACAACAACGCCAATCGAAACGAAACACCAAAAAAAAAAAAAAAAAAACAAAATACGCAAAGCAATGAAACCAACACACATCCAAACATACGTTTTGTTGCTTTTTTGTCAAAGCATGCAATAAATTGTCTTTTCAGAGGTTGTCTCGGATTTTTGCTCATATCTCCGTTATTTATGAACGGATTTTGCTGATTTTAAATAGGAAACTTCTCGAATGCAAGATATCTGGGATCTTCAGAAAATTGATTTCAACAAACAGATAGACAGACAGACAGACAGACAGACATGGCTTAAAAAATATTTCATATTTCTGCACATAACTTACAAAACCACCCACTTTCTATTGTCCATTGACGTACACAGTCTTTTTATCTTTATTTTAGTTTTATCCTGCCAGCACTACTGCAAGACCACTAGGTGTTCGTGATACTTGATTGCAAATAATGACAATCATTTGTTTATATTAAACCCAATTTTTTGTTTGTTATTGAAAAAGTATTCAACATATTGTATCATTGCGGTAGGTAGTTTTAAATCTTATCAATACTATTTTATACCAATATTTACTCTTGAATTATTTTGGAAAAGGATGCAAACTACCAGCGAACTAAAATGCGTAATAAATTTGAGTAGATTATTTTAGTTTGCAATACATTTTGAGTAAAATAAGAAACGTATTTCCGGTTGAGAGAGACAACAAAATGTAAATTGTTAATTGTTAAACACATAACAAGTAAATATTGGTACAAAATATTTATGTATTAGGTAAACTGAAAGTTTTAGTGACGTAAATGTTTGTATTTATTTAGATAAAACAGCTAATAATGAAATATATTTAACTTACCATAAAACTCCTGGTACGTTTTGGTCTCTGCTTGCCAAACACCTTACGCATCAACTTTACTGAGGGGAACATATTAAATGGTGGAGGTACAGTGCCACCATCCTCAAAATAGCTCATCCACAATTGAGAGCGGGCAAATTTCCATTCAACATCGGCACGTTCGGAAATAATTTGATATGAATTGGACATCATGGCAATAAGCATGTTGAGTAACACGATAATATTGATCACCGAATATGAGCCGAACATCAGCAAAGCCCAGAAACGGGTGAAACTCTTAATACCAGCTAAATCGAATGACACCAAGTCCACCAAACCAAAGGAGGCCCAAAATAGAGATTGTGAAGTTTCAAATAGACTAAAATATATATAAAACAATGTAAATAACTATATATTTTATAAATAAACTTTTTCAATTCAA
Organism: Calliphora vomitoria; assembly: GCA_942486065.2. Classification (NCBI taxonomy): domain Eukaryota; kingdom Metazoa; phylum Arthropoda; class Insecta; order Diptera; family Calliphoridae; genus Calliphora; species Calliphora vomitoria. Next base: position 39,748,609 of record OW818029.2, read on the forward strand.
CCATACTTTGAAAATCGTCTCCATATAGTACAAGCTTTCTCTTGATCATCAAAATCCGCCACATCTGGATGTAAATGATAGCATTTATTTTTCTCCAATTCAGCATAATACCATAGTAATTGATTGAGACCACAGCCGAAAGCAAACAACACCAAAGTATAAATAAAGAAGAACTTTATAATATCGATAATCATGCGGCCCAATGAGACTTGTAATGGTCCCAGGTGAGGATTTATAGAGAAGATATGAACTAGTTTCAAATAGGAGAATACCATGCCTGCAGCAAAGGCACCTTCTGACAGCAGCATGGGATCAAAGGGATGCCAATGTTCTCGTGGAAAATAAGGATTTATATCTCGATACCAGAGATCACGCTATATTAAGGAATAATAATACATTTAAATTCAATTAAATTACGAAACATTTAACATTTACATGCACTATAATCCAGGCGGTGGCCCTACACAGTATCCAGGTAACATAAAACATATTCGAAATGAAATCCACAATATTCCATAGATCCGTAATGTAATCAAACAAACCATCTGAATATAAAGTCTTCAATTCACCCAAGACTAAACCTGTTAAATATTAAATAGTTTTTATTTCACTTCGTGTTTAATTATAAAATAATTTTTTTTTAGAAATTATATCATTTTGTCACGCTGATCACAAATACGGCAAACATTTTCACCAAGATCGTGGAATTTAACTGAAAGATTTGAAAATAAAGTTTTGCATGGTTGGCCAAGAAATTGAAAATTGCTCATTTTTCAGTTTAATAACAGTAGTTTTTATCACAGCTACTATATTTAAGATTTTTTGTGTACTACTGAAACTATAACTATTCCCAAGTGTTCTTTATCGATCAGAAAATAGGCAAATCGGTCAAGTAGATCTTGAGCTATAAACACAACCACCAAAAATTTTGATATCGTAAAATACCTGTAAAAATTTTATTTTAAATCATTTTCGGTTTGGGAATTTACTTAGTACAAATTTATGGTGATTATATGGAGGTATGGTCAATTATGGACCGATGCTCACAGCAGTTGATAGAAATATTAAAGTTCATATAAAACTTGTTTGTGGTGGCGCAAAAGTAATCCTCCTATCAGAAAATGCTATAAATTTTGCGATTGGCCCCTAATGTCAGTTCTGTTTTGACATTTGTGTAGTAAACACATGCGAAATACACGTTAATAAACAATGTTACGCTACACTGCTCCAGAACGCGAAATATTGCTGACTATATATTTGACCAATAATCGGTCGGTGACTTTGGCACAATGTGAATTTCCTGGCCGTCCAACGCCTACTGGTGAAACACTGCGACGTTTAGCCGCTCGCCTCGAAGAGACTGGCACAACACGAGATGCTGCCAGGCGTGGCAGACCCCGGAGTAGCCGTTCTGCAGAGAATATTGCTACTGTAGCCGAGGATGTCATGGAAGCGCCGTCGACATCGACCAGACGACGTGCCACGCAAATGGGTATCTGTCGACGGTCTTTACAGCGAATTTTGGTACAAGATTTGAAGATGTTTCCGTACAAAGTCCAGATGGTGCATCAGCTGTTAGCTGCTGACCGCCAATCGCGTCTAACATACGCTCAAGCGTAATCTCTTAATCCCCATCAAGAGGAAGATGATTTTTCATCGAAAATAATCATGAGTGATGAGGCCCATTTGCATCTTAACGGGTACGTAAATAAGCAAAATTTACGCTTCTGGGGCACTGAAAATCCGCGTGTAACCCACGAAGAGCCATTACACCCGCTCAAAGTCACTGTATGGTGTGCTGTTTTCGCTGAAAGAGTCATCGGACCTTTTTTCTTTGAAGACGTCGCGAGCCAAACGGTTACTGTGAATGGTGAGCGATACAGAGCAATGATCAACGAGTTCTTTTTGCCGCAACTTGATGAATTGGAATTGGAAAAGATGTGGTTCCAACAGGACGGTGCAACGGCACATACTGCAGGTGCCACAACCGGGAGCCTAATCTCCCGTTTTGGCGATTTGCACTGGCCAGCAAGGTCGCCTGATTTGACAGCTCCAGACTTCTTTTTGTGGGGCTTTTTGAAGTCGCGGGTTTATGTCAACAAGCCTCAGACTCTTGCAGCTCTTAAAGACAATATCCGTCAAGAATGTGAGGACCTATCGCCGGAAGTTTTGGCCAAAGTGATGGAAAACGCCATAAAAAGGGCTTAAATGACAATCAACTGTGGCGGCGGCCATTTACATGACATCATATTATCGACTTGATGTAAAAAAAATTAAAAGACCAAATAAAAATAATCCACAAGAAGAATCAAAGTTTTTCATTTAATTTTCATCGGAAGTTTACTTTTGCGCCACCTTGTACAAGTATATTTTCTATAGTATTCAGAAAACTTAAATAAAGGGTTTTCCAACAAGAGGTTTTATTTTGACACAACCGGTATTTCGGTAGCTGTCACTTTTGAAGCTTTTATTCTTTTATATTTGACAAGTACAAACCACGCCATTACTAAGAATGGAACGATACACGCTTCAACAATGCATTTAAATTATCAAAATTCACTACAAAAATGGTGAAAATCTTGCAGTCACAGTTCGCAAACTAAATTCGAGCTGTTGGGACAAGTTGGTGATGTGCACGTCGCTCAAGAACAACTGAGAATATTGCTGCGGTAGCCCAAAATGTTGCAGAAAACCCAGGTTTGTCCATTCTTCGTCGTTCTTTGGAGTTGGACAAAAGTCATTACACCGTATTTTGTATAAAAACTAGGATGTTAAGCCTTAAGATCCTAGTTTTCAGTTCAGTTAACGCAAGAACTCAAGCCGGCCGATCATCAACAACGTCGTGTCTTTGCTGCTTGGGTCCTTGTTATTATCTCTCGAAAAGGTGATGACAATTGACCACCGAGATTTTGTGATTTAACACCTTGCGACTTCTTTCTTTGGGGCCACGTGAAAGATTAGGTCTACGCAAACAGCCCAGCGTCGTTTTAAGACCTCAAAGATAGAATTCGTGAGGCTATCGAGGACATAGGGCAGCCACTTTGCGATTTGGTTATGGAATATTTCATGAAAAGGATATGGTCTTGTAAGCGTAGTCATGGTGACCATTTGGCTGATGTTGTTTTTCATTATTAACGGCATACCTTCCTCTTTATTATGAAATAAACATCCGATCATTTATTATATTAGCTACGATAAAAACTATTGACATTAAACTGAAAAATTAGAATTTTGCAATAATTGCATAATCCTGTAAATATACTTAAATAGTAAAATAAGAAATGGTATACATTTAGTAGCTTGACTTCCGTAGATTTTAAAACTATAAACAGTTTTTAACAGTTTCCATAAATTCCACGTTCTTGAGATTAAATTGAAGAAACCATATTTGTAGTGGAAACCTAACAGTGAAAATAATTCGAAAACTGATCATAGGTACGATTTTAAAACATCTGGCATATTTGTGCTCAGAGTAGCAAATTGATATAAACTAGATATTTTGCACTAGGAGCCCTTTTTGGCTGTCGAGTAGTGTTATTTATCTACTTACTTGAAATGTACGTAATGATACCTAATTCAATAGGTCCGGGCAGAGAGCCTCTTTCATGTTTACGCCAATCATCCAACATATCAATCATCCATGGAAACGCTAACAACTCAAATGTTATTTGAACAACACGCAATGAAGCAGCACCAAGTAACACTGTGGATTAAAATAATAGCCCACGATAAATATTAACTCTTTATGGGGTTTTCTATGTATATACTTCTACATGTTAAAAAGATACCGACAATCTATGTACGTCACGGTACTGTTTTTTTATCGTCTACCTGGTGATAATTTATGCCGAGTATAAAATCTTAAGACGTCGAACTTTGATATCTACCCACACAACCTTGCATCAATTCAGGCTCTCAACTCCAACATGATATGGTCGAATAATTATCTCAATTGCATTTATTCCCTGGACCAACTAAGAGAAGACTTTGTTGTCTTAATATCCAGAATTTAAAGACATCTGGGAAATTAAATGTCAGTTCTTACTAAACGGTTGCGGTATCGAATATTATTGATGAATGGTCATTGAATGAGATGGGAACACATGTGGTGTAAAATTACCATTTATAAAATATTAAACAAATTAAACTGTGGCCCTCACTTGGCTTTTGGTAGAAACTCAATTAGTATTCAAACAGGTTGGACATATGACACAATGTTTGTATTACCCACTTATCAACTATTGCTAACGTTGGGGAATAATCTTTACCATACCTTCCATATGACAGACCCGCTCTACATGAGCAAAGACTACGATATCTTGGTATACCCCTCTTTCATGATCTATACTGTCTCATGCACATATCATCTAATATAATTTTACAGCAGTACAGGTTGTTTCTCACGGGGACCACACGATTTATAGATCTATAGTATTCACACGAAATTTTACAACAAGAATCAAAATCTTATTTTTGTAATTTAAACCTCATCCACTTTGTAAAATTATGAAAGGTCAACATTTAAAAGTTTCTAATTTTTATCATTAGCTGGTTCTTAATGCGATTAAAATATACTTACTCAAAAAGAACATGTATGAGCATGAATGTGTAATGAATTTAACGAAAGGTTTTCTCATAAATTTGCCAGCATCCGATTCGGGAGCCAGAAGATAATTCATACTGTTAATGGGAAACATGCAACCCAACTTAATGACTTCCATAATTTGTTGAGAACTTTGTTTACGACGAAATCCAGGCAAACCTTCATACCAAATGGCAGCCAATAGTTGTTGTACATTAGGATGAGCAACAAACTAAAAACATAAGACATTATTTAATAACTTGGATTTTCTTAACATTTTCATTATATTTACCGTCTTTTGCTTATACTTAATGGCCAATTTCAGTCTCTCCAATGTCTGTCTTTGTCCAGGAGTCCAAATGTCATTGGAAGCTTCATGATTAAAGTTTAACATTACTTCCAGTTCGGTTGAGGTTCTGGCATGATCTAGTAATGATGTAACAAATTCTTGGACACCATGACGCATTTCCTGCAAAAATACTATGTAGTAGTATTTTTCTTATTATTTTTATTTTTTTAATTCTCCAACTCACTCCATATTCAGCACGAAATTCCGATTCCATTGCCTGCAAACGTTTCAATTCCCATGCGAGTTCAAAAGCTGTTAGGACGGGATCACGTGAACTAAGGGATATTAGTGAACTGGCCGAAAGAGCACGAAAAGCATTAATACGCGACTGAGAGTGACGCAAGGAGTCGGTTTCTTGTGATGTAACACACTCATCACAACCGCATCTATAATCAAAGGAAAATCATAAACATTTTCTTATACTTAGTGGTTGTGAAATGTAGAGTGGGTAAGTTTTTTCTTTTGTTTAACAAATTCAATTATGTTGACTCTAATGCCATCAGTATTTTTATATCTACATAAGTATAAAAAAGCAACATATGTGCCATTTATAGAATATGCATAGGTATTTAACCTTAAAACATAACATATGAATATGACAAAAAAAAATAAGCAAAATGTGAAGTAATCTTGTAAGGAGTTCACTTCCTCCCTTTAGATAAGGTTTAAATTGTATTAGAGCAAATTGCTGGGATGTACAGCATTAAGGACGGGTCGATGTTTTGGTAGCATCAAATATTTTGTTAATTATTCATTCACTAATGCCAAATCACGGTGGTAAATTACACGATTGTGCAGAACGTCCAAATGACAAAATTTGATTTCCTAATGTTTGTTAGTGCAAAAATTGCTAATTTTTTTTTTAGTGGCGAGGAGCATTTTTGGCTACTTATGTTAACTAACAACCCATACGAGGTTCACCAGTTCGCAATATATATACAAAGATGTTCAGCTTGGTGCACAGCTGGTGGCAGCACAAATATGGTCTATGTCTAAAAGTCATAATCGATAGATGCTGTCAAAGCCATCGATCGAATTGAGAGCATGTTGTGAGCTATTATAAAAAATATATTTTTGTATAAGTTTGATCAGATAGATTTCTGATTGGAACCACAGTGCGTGGTTCATACAAATATATATTATATATTATGTCCTGTGGTTCCTATTGGGAACAAAGGGCCAGATGATTTTCATACTGATCGAAGGGTACCGAATGCTTGGTTGGTTTTTGAGATTCGGTACGCTACATCTTTGCTGGAGCTACCTGTGTTTGTTAAGATGCTGCCTAGGTAGCAAAATGACGAGACTTCTTCAAGTTCATTATTCCCTATACGAAACTTGTTGGTGTTTTCTGTATTGCATCGCATTACCTTACTCTTGCATACGTTTATTCTTAGACCAGCTTTTTTGGCCTCTGTTTCAATGCATTTAAGTTTAGATGCCAAATCTTTATAGCAGTGTGAAAGGAGGCATATATCATCCGCATACTCGAGGCTCTCGAGTTGTTGGTTAAGACCCCAGTTTATGCCTCTATTAGCTTGAGTAGCATTACGAACTATAACATCTAGCACGATATTAAAAAGCAAAGGAGACAGCACGCAGCCCTGGCGGACACCAGCTACAACATCAAAACTACTGCTCAAAGGTCACCCTTTTTGTTCATGTGTGAGCCAGATATTCTGAATAAGGGGAAGCATTTAAGAATCTCTTGCAATACGTTGTCGGCTTCAGGGGCCTTTTTTGTTTTTAGGTGATTTACAGCATCCATAACTTCTGCGATATCTGGGCATTTAATGGATATATCTTACCTTATTTCATGGGAAACACAGGTGCATATGTCAGAAGTTGTTAAGGAAAGCATATTGGAATAATGCTGTTTCCATATTTCCAGTTGGTCTTTCGCAGATGTTGTCAGTTCGCCTTCGGCGTTTCTCAGCGGTCTGGTGTTCGAAAAGTTTCTTCCAGTTAGTTTCTTGGTGATGATATAAAGATCCTTGGATCTATGCTCCGCAGAGGCTTTTTGTGGATCTGATGCCAGTTTATTATACCACATTCTCTTATCATTGCGGGCGCTACGCTTGACCAGCTTGTCATGATGTCGGTATATATTTCTTAGCGAGGATTTCTCACCGAATGTCTTGGCTGCGTTTAATTTTTCTTTTTGTAACTTTCTTTCAAGAATTATGTTCCAGGTGCCATCAGACATCCAATGGGGTTTCTTAGGTACATTGAGACCAACATGATTACTCGCACCATCAAAAAAATTACCCTTAATTGTTGGCCACTCAGAGGAAGGATGAGATTGTTGTATAGCTAGTCCAGCTCTTAACTCCTCCCTGTAGTTGTTAAGAGTTTGCGGATCCTTCAACTTAGCTATATCATACTTTCGCGCTGTAGATTCAGGTATACGGATGGCAGCAACCCAAAGCCGTAAGCTTCCAACAACTAGATGATGGTCCGAGTTGCAATCAGCCCCCCTTTTAGATCGCACATTCAGAAGGCTACTGCGCCAGGTCTATTTCCTATGAGGAAATAAGGTTCCCCCAATCACAAGATTGGCATTGCCGCATGCTTCTGTGAAGAGCCTACCGTTTTCTGTCATTCTTCCAATTGCGTGTTTACCCATAATTTGCTCCCGTCCTGTGTTGTCGGGGCCTATCTGTGCATTAAAGTCGCCCATCATTATAACGATGTCACCGCGGGGAATTGCTCTATTTAAGTGGCTATAAAACATTTCCTTTTGTGTTGTTTCTGATGTCTCAGTCGGTGCATAACACTGCACACAGGTCAGATTTCGGGTTCTTGTACGAAATCTTGCAGATCATTGCATCAAACGCTTCTTTCGATAGAAGAAAACCGTCACCGCTTGATCTTGGCTGGTCACCTGGCTTGCCGGAGTAGATGAGTTTGAGATTATCGGAGGTATTGAGTTCTCCTGATTCTGGCCATCTAGTTTCGCACAGTCCTAAGAGCAGCAGATTGTAGTTGACAAATTCTCTGCATACTTGGACCAGTTTAGATGGATCTAGGAGTGTGCCCACGTTCCATGTTCCAATTCGAGAAATTTTGTTCATGCTGAAGGTCGTCATCTTGGGAATCCGTTGGTTATAATCAATATTAGCTATGGTTTCGTTAATAATGTTAGTTTAGGACAAAGCGACTGATTGGGCCACCTTCTCCGATTATAGTGTTGAGGCTGCCAGCAACCTCTAGGCAGGTTAGAAACAATTGAGTTTCAGTGAAAAACACCTAATTACCTGAGGCGCAGTGATGTTGACATGTCATTCAGGTTACTCAATTGAACGCCTTCTCACTTTAACTACCCCAGACGGGAGCCTGGGTGACATTTCCGGGGGATACTTGGTATTAAACCGGAAGTAGTGAGCTGCTTGGGAAATTCAAGAAAAGAGGAATCGCTTCTTGCCACCCCCAAGTGGGTGGCAGACAGAGAGCTTTACGCACAAGTGCACCTCTTTGAAAGACCCCACCCCTCCAATAAATAGGCCCTTCAACTAAAAAAATATTTCATCAATACCTCACACAGAGCTTAGGAGACAAGCATAGTCATTAGACGGCGGCGGTCTAATGACTCTCATTGTATGAGAGCATGTTGTGAGCTATTATAAAAAATATATTTTTCAAATTACATATTGTATAAGTTTGATTAGCTAGATTTCTTGTTCCAATAAATAGGCCCTTCAATTAAAAAATCCATAGCTTCCATTCATATCGAAAGATATAAATTTAATATATAAAGAAAGAAATTTGAAAAGAAAAATGTTTTTGTCGGGCTGGACCGACTATAATTTCCTACATGTTTTTTAATACTCACTTGACATCATGAGGCATTGGTAATGTGGCACCACGATCCAATAGAATTTTTAAAATTTCGTAATTGTTACGATGTGCTGCCAATATTAGTGGCGTTATATCTGGCGTAAATGTCGATTTCGAACGATCAACTGCCTCCCAACTCTTTAGAAAAAAATATCATTCACATATGTATTTTCAAGATAGGGTTAATTAAACTTTTTACAACAACAACTACTTACATATGGTGTGCCCTCTTTATGATGTGTTTCTTCCCATTGCAACAGTTCCTCCACAGCCTCCACGTATTCTTCAGAAATAGCATGTAACAATGCATCGCCCACCTCTATGCCTTCCTCCAACAGTACAATCATTAAATCAAAATTTTCATTTTCAATGGCTGATATTAAGGCCGACCGATTCATGGGATCCACACAATTAATATTAAATTTATCCGGTGCACCTTTATGTTCCTCAATTATTCTATAACAAAATAAATAACCATGTTAAAATGTATGATCTTCCATTCATAGATATAGCTTAACGTACACCTTGACACCTGCTATGTCACCGCGCTCACAAGCCAATATAAAGGATTTCTCTATTTCCGTCAATACATATTCATCCGCAAACTGTATATTATAGTTTTCATCCTCACTTTTCCCTTTTTCCGGATCAGTTGCCATTTTCTATTGTCTGGTTTGCTTTTAATTTTTAAGCTAGTGTTTATTGTTTGTAAAGTTTTATTGGAATTCCAGGTTTATGGAATACAAGATTATCTTTGAAATATTTATCAGCTAAAATCCAAAAAAGAAGAAACAAGAAACAAGAGAAACAATTTTTATATTATTCTCTGTGTTTTCTATATACTCGTACAACATATTAGGAGGTCCATAACAAAAGGCAATAATTCCACTCGAATAATTGTTTGAATAAGCGAATAAATTGCAGTAGAGACAGTAGGATATAACTATATTGGAAATGTATCATTTTAGTTTGAACCACTATATTTGGTATTTAAATACAATAAAATTATTGACCTTTAGTTGGAATTGGATTCAGTAGAAAAACTAAGAAACTTATAAAGTGGAATTATTGCGTTCTGTTATGGACCTGCTCATATGGAAAAATTAAGAACATAAACCTAAGTATATATGAGGAAAATCAAAAAATAATATTCCAAACCCAAAAGAAATACAAGTCTTCTGAAGTCAGTTTAAACCACTGGCCAAATAAAAAGAGTTATATTAATCAAGTTTTAAAAGCTGCTATTCAATGCTGGAAATACCGGAACACCATCTATACGAAGAAGCTTCTCCCAGTCAAGGAACAAAACAATTCATGCTGAGTTGGAGTTTTCACCGATGTATGGTGGAAGGCTCGTGCATACGAGGAGAACATATGTGCAGGATCGCAGTTCGTATTCATTTCCAATTCATATACTGAACGTCTTCTTTCGAAAAGAGAAAACTCTGAAGAGAGTGACAAACAAATAAATCACCTGTAGCAAAAGAGAGGCTGTAAAAAACTAAAAAGAGCCCCTCGGTTAGAAGAGGATCGCAGAAAAATTTCCCTTTGGAAATCAAAGAGAAATGTAAATCCACCCAAGTCATATTTAACCAGGTGGCAGCGTAACGCCAGCTGACTATTTTTTGCTCTACTAATGTTTCACTTTTTGAAATGTCAAAAACTTGTTTACAAAAGTTTTTAAATTTATTATAAGAGTAAAAAGATTATTTTATATTTAAAAAAAGTTAGTTTTTGTTACAATTTAGAAGGTTTTACACAAACAAAAATTACTATTGTTCTTGTAATTATTGTAGTTACTCTGCCACCATGTTAATACATCTTGAATCCACCGGTAGATGCACAAAGCCCTTTAAGGAAAGCTTGCGGTACCTGGTCATGCAAATCAGAGCATAAATCTGAAATATTTGCAGATCACTTCAGTGCAGTCTTTCCACAAAACTCACCTACAAATGATTTTGAACTTGAGGAACCACATGTTCCTTCATTATCTAATGAAGACATACTTGCTAGTCCAGATGACATTTACAATGTTACCAAAGACGACAGAAAATCGTACCATTTTAAATGTGATAAAGTGTGGCACAAAGGCTTGATATATATAGAATTAAGGCCCTAATTTTGTAAATCACGTCTCCAAAGTGATATTTATGTGGAACGCATACAAAATTTCCAAATTATGAAAGACAAAATATTGGTGCGTTTGTTTGGTTCAGAATTTTTATATAAAACAAAAACAAATTTTTAAGATTTTTGAAATTATGTTTTTGCTTTCCACATAAATATCACTTTGGTGACGTGATTTACAAAATTAGGGCCTAAATGTATGCTGTCACTATGTACCAATAAACTACTGGAGTCTTATCTATCGGACCGTTTATTTACAGTAAAGTACAACGATTACAAAACAATAGAATATAAGATTACAGCTGGCGTACCACAAGGATGTGTTGGATGTGTTGGGCCTATCCTCTATATAATTTACATCACCGACTTGCCTACGTGGTATAGAATTACTGCTTTTTCATTTACTGATGATACCGCCATTACTAGCTCGCATGAAAACCCACACATAGCTTTTAGACAACTGGATGACTACCTCGTATGTGTGGAGAAATGGTTAAAACCCCATTTGAATGAGTGAATTAGTTTACAAGTACACATATTACGCTCGAGCTAAGAGTTAACAATGTTAACAATGTTAACATACCTCGATTATGTTACATACCTTTGCAATCACTTAGATTACGACTTACTTGGAGTGAGATCGTAGAATTCTTAACACACGTTTTTCATTAAAACTTTTAACCCAAGTATTATTTATTTTTTTTGTTTTTTGATCAAGTTACCTTTGTTAAACATGTCAGTTATTATGTTTAATGTCAATTATGTTCATTTTTTGTTAATCTGATTAAAATGAGTGACCAGAAAAAAGTGCGTACTAAAATTATTAAATATTTTCAACTAAACCCAACTTGATCCTACAAAAAGTTGGCCAAGAATTCAAAGGTCTGCCGTCAAACTTTTTCCAATGTTATTAAACAGTACCGGGAGAACTTGTCCGTTGATATAAAACCTGGTTCAGGTCCACATGATGTTTCTAAAGCCAAAAAAATAGAAAGCATTTTCAAAAGAGCTCCCAACACATCCGGTAGGAAAGCAGCCCGGTTAGGTCAATACTCGGACTATTTGGTACGAAAAGTTAAAGCTAATGCAGGTTTAAAAACACACAAGGCTCAAAAAGTTCCTGACAGGAACGCTGCTAAAAATTTAGAGCACGGAAATTGAAGTCAAATTTTATAAAAAAAATATTCTTGCTGCATAATGGATGACGAAACGTATGTTCTGGCAGATTTTTTTCAATTTCCTGGTCAAAAATTTTATGTTGCTGATGCTCGAGGGACCTAAAGCAGACAAAATTTCCCAAAAAGTTCTTGGTATGGCAAGCAATATGCAGTTGCGGCAAAAGAAGCCAATCATTTGTTACAACGGGCTCTATAAATACCGAAATTTACATCAAGGAATGTTTACAAGAATGGCTGCTTCCATTCAGAAGACTTCATAATGTGTCCACTTATTATTGGCCTGACTTGGCATCCTGTCATTATGGTAAACAAGCCATTGAGTGGTACAAGAACAATAATGTGGTATTTGTACCAAAAGAGGCAAATCCTCCAAACTGCCTGGAGCTGAGTCCCTTGTTAAAAGAGAATTGAAGAGCACAAAAAAGGTGTCCAAAAGTGTGGTAGAATTTAAATGGAGATGGACAACCTGTTCGAACAAAGTGACAGAAATCACTATAAAAACCATAATGGAAGGGTTTCCGAAAAAGGTTCAAAATTTCATCACTAGTGATTAGAACTATAAAAATATTTTTTTTTTTTTGTAAATTGTAGTAATAATTTCAATCAAATAAAAGAAAATCAAAACTGTAAATTTAGTGGTTTAATTTGTATTAATATATATGTATGTTAAGAATTTTTCGATCTTAGTCCTTATGTAATCCAACTGAGAGGAACGTCGAGTAATACCTGTATTGATTTTATACAGAGGGCCCGATCGAAAATTCTTAGAACCATGACAGGTGCAACATGGCTAATAAGAAATGAGAACGTCCTAGTGGAGGATAAGATTAAGAAAGTCTGTTATAAATCTATATAAATATATAAATGCCTTTGTAAGTTTGTTTGTTTGTTTGAGCATCACGCCTAAACGGCTGAACCGATTTTATTGAAATTTGGAACGTAGATAGATCCTTACTTGAAAGCGTCAATAGGCTATAACATTTTTTAATACTTGGACCAGAAAGGTATAAAATCCTTACATATTTTTTTTTACTACGACAGGGGTAGCGAAGCGCACTGGGTCAAGCTAGTCATAGTATAAAACTACCGTGCCACCTTAAACTAGACTTCTCGTACAGAGCTAAACTCGATCAAGGCTTTGTAGAGCTGATCTACCAACCCGCCAAGATGAGGTCTATTTGTTCATCAAATTTAGTTTAGCATTTAGTTTTAATTTTGGTTGTAATGGTCACAGTATTATAAGAAAAAATAGAAAAACCTGGCGTTAAACAAGAATGTTTCTAGCGTAATAGGTTAAATGCATACTGGATCACATATACAGTGTCGTATCCAATTTATGTCCAGCTGTGGCCAGGGTTCCCATAGCACTAACCACATAATCAAATTTATATCGTGCAATGAATTTATGACTAACCCAGTAGATGTCGAACAATTCCTTGGCCTGGACCTTTATATAGAACCCCTGCATATGAAAATTTTATAGTCATAACTGTAAGAACAGCAACAAAGCATATGACATCAAAACTGTTTGTATAATAAAATTTGAAAAAATGATTCACACATATGAAAGAAATGAGATTCCTCGAAGCGCAAATTATGCTGGTACATACAAACGAAAACTTTTCAATAAAATGTTATTGTTTAAATTAGAATAAATAGGAATAAAGGTGGAATGTTATAGCGTCCAATGTCATAACGTCTATAAGACATTGGAAAGTGTTATAACGTCCATGAAAATTATGGAATTTTCATTAAAGAAATATATTGAAATATTTTATAAGGTTTCCAGAAGAAAAACGTCTTTAGTCGGCTTGAATTGCTCCTCTCTCAAAGAGGTATTCGGTCGAAAGCAGGATGTATTTCAATCAACGGCTCCGGTTAAAATTTGTGACACTTTTTTTATCGTAACATTTATGGGCATTATAATTCACCTCTAAATTAGATTATATTAGATTTATATTCTTTTTTTTATAAATTGGTATTATTTTTTAGTTTTGTAAACAACCCCATAATGTTTTAGCTAATTTAGATTTGTTTTATATTTAAAAAAGTCCTTTAATAATTTATTTTTCTATAAATTCACTTTTATCATTAAAGTATAAGAATTTCATTGATTTATTCAGATTTGCTAATAAATACGAGTATTGTAACACTTTTAAGGTTTCTTCAATGCATTTTTTTTATGTAACCAAATTTTTTTCATTTACTTTTTATTTTATTTTTTTTTCTGTGGTTCTATAAGCGCATTTCACACAAACTACGCTTATATTCCGTATTTTTAATTGTCCTTTTGCAATTTATCCTTTTATTCCAATTATTAGATTGTGTATCCTTGGAAAAACAAAAAAAAAAAAAGTAGAAAATTTTGAAAAAATTTCACTTTTGAATTTCCTATTTTTATCCAATGTTAAGTATCCAAGAGTTCGCGAAGAACTGTTTGGAAATTGCTCAAGTACCTTGGTATAAGTATGTCATTAATTACATTAGTAATATACTGTTTCCAATATCGGTCATTGAAAGCTAAACAAGAGAGAACCAGCAGAACAAAACAAAAATAAATTAAAAATGGAAATGTCACATTTATTCTATGTTCAAAGATTTTACTTAGCATGTTCTTGTGCATAGTTTTCTGCACGTTTTGATTATTTTCTATGGGTTGTACTAAGTATTGAAATGTTTGAAATCTATTACAATTTTAAAGGGTGAATGAAATAAACGATTCATTGAAAACGAAAAAACACTCGCCATTGTGGCACGTGAAATTGTTTATTCAGTTTATATTGATCGATTGAAACCTTAGCGGGAATTTTTTAAAGCTCATTGTAGGAAATGTGATTATTTATGTTATTGCTATTATTCTTTATGAACCCAGATACTTGCAAATACATGAATACAACATACCCAACTGTGCAAGGGAAATTCTGCAAAAATTGTTTGCTTGTTCTGGCTAGAAACAAAAACATTTTGTATTTTATATTATATTATTTAATTCCAAGATTAATTTCAACTAAGAACCTGTAAGCTTATGGATAGCGAAGCCGATATCAATCTTATCATGAGAATTAGTTTAGATATTTTTATACCCTTCACCTTCGTGAGAAGAGTATATATAAATTTGTCATTCCATTTGTAATTTCCACAATATAATTTCCCGACCCTATAAGTATATATATTCTGAATCCTTATAGATAGCGGAGTCGATTTAGCCATGTCCGTCTGTCTGTCTGTTGAAATCAACTTTCTGAAGACCCCAGATATCTTTGGGATCCGAATCTTCAATAATTCTGTCAGACATGCTTTCGAGAAGTTTCCTATTTAAAATCAGCAAAATCCGTCCATAAATAACGGAGCTATGAGCAAAAATCCGAAACAACCTCTATTTTTGGCATATTTTTGATCTATATCTCGATTGCTAAATCATAAATATACACAATATGAATATTTAATGATAGATATTTCAAAGTCCATTTCAATGATGTTCATAAGGCTATAGTAAGTTGGACCTACAATGAGTCAAAATCGGGAAAAATATTTTTTAACCCGAATTTTTTTTCACAAAAAACATTCTTTTGTCATACATTTTTTCAACTAATAAATTAAAAAAAAAAAAAATTTTAAAAATTGGAAAAAACTTTTAAAAAACAATTTTGAAAAAAAAAAATTTTAAATTTTATTTTAAAGTATAATTTGGAGAAGGCTATAGATTCGGCACAGCCGAATATAGCTCTCTTACTTGTTTATCCAACATTTTACTTTTAATGAATCATCCAAAATTTTATTTAACACCGAAGAGTTAATTTAATATATCTAAAATTAGTCACAAGTTTCGAATTATTTCAAGGTTGGCTAAAATACACTTTCAGCTCAACTAGCATTACCGAAATAATTGCAAATATTCATAAATACCGTTACCAATATTTTATAAAAAATTGGAATTATAAAAATACAAACTTTTAATTTCAATAACAAACTTTATTAAAATCTATAAAATTTTTCAAAATATTTTTAATTTTTGTAAAATTTATTAAAAATTTTATTGAGTATGAAATTACTGTTATCATCAAAATGCCGTTACAGAAATAACAGCAAGTGCCGCTACCACTTCCACTACCGAAATAATCCAAGTTAGCATAACCGTTATCTTTTAACCGTTTCGAGTCGGTAGTCAACTTTGATTTAAGGACTGAGATCGAAAAGTTTTTAACATACATATATGTTAATAAAAATGAAATCACTAAACAGTTTTGAATCTTTTTTTATATGATTGAAATTATTGTTACAATTTACAAAAAAAAAAAAAAAATTTATAGTTCTAATCACTAACGATGAAATTTTGAACCTTTTTCGAAAACCCTTCCATTATGGTTTTTATAGTGCTTTATGTCACTTTGATCGAACGGTTGTCCATCTCCGTTTAAAATCTACCACTTTTTTGGACACCTTTTTTGTGCTCTTCAATTCTCTTTTAACAAGAGCCCAATATCTCTCCACTGGCCTTAGCTCCAGGCAGTTTGGAGAATTTGCCTCTCTTGGTACAAATACCACATTATTGTTCTTGTAGAACTGAAGACCTTGTTTACCATAGTGACAGGATCCCAAATCAGCCAAAAATAAGTGGACACATTAAGAAGTCTTATGAATGGAATCAGCCTCATTTGTAAACATTCCTTGAAGTAAATTTCGTTATTTATAGAGCCCTTTGTATCAAATGTTTGCCTTATTTTGCGGCAACTGCATATTGCTTGCCATACCAAGAACTTTTTGAGAAATTTTGTCTGCTTTTGGGTCCTAAACTTTTCTTCAACATTCCCTCGAGCATCTGCAACATAAAAAAATTGACCCAGAAACTGCGACAAATGTTCCATATGCACATAATGCCGCAGGTATATTTTTTGTCCACAATTTGACTTCAATTTCCGTGCTCTGTCTTTGGCCTCTAAATTTTTAGCAGAATTCCTGTTAGGAACTTTTTGAGCCTTGTATGTTTTTAAACCTGCATTGGCTTTAACTTTTCGTACCAAATAGTCCGAGTACTGACCTAACCTGGCTGCTTTCCTACCGGATGTGTTGGAAACTCTTTTGAAAACGCTTTCTATATTTTTGGCTTTAGAAACATCATGTGGACCATTCCTTCCACCTGAACCAGGTTTTCTATCAACGGACAAGTTCTCCCGGTACTGTTTAATAACATTGGGAAACATTTTTATATCAGACCTTTGCTTGTTTGGCCAACTTTTTGTAGGACCAAGTTGGGTTTTGTTGGAAATATTTAATAATTTTAGTACGCATTTTTTTCTGGTCACTCATTTTGATCAGATTAACAACAAATGAACATAATTGACATTAAACATAATAACTGACAAGCTTTACAAAGGTAACTTGATCAAAAAAAAAAAAATCAAATAATACTTGGGTTAAAAGTTTTAATGAAAAACGTGTGTTAAGAATTTTACGATCTCAGTCCTTAGCTACGTGACTAGTAATTTTTGACCCTTTCAGATTACTATGAGACTATCCGATAGCTGGTCCAAAGTAGTCAACGCATTGGATTAATATACTGCAAATTCAATGTTAAAAATAAGAAAAGGGAAAACAACTCCCGGGGAATTTTTATTCATAAGTAGGCTGTATAGGTTACTAAGAGACACTAAAGTGACTATTGACTACACACTATGTTATGTATGTTGGGATATCATTATACTTAAGCAAAAAACTTTATGAGAATTATATCAACACAATTTGTATAAAACCAGTTTGTACGAATTACTCACAAAACGTTTAAAGTGACTACACTCTAGATTACTTAGTCCCGGTCCACACTATGAAACATTTGCTGCAAAACATTTTTAAAACTGCATTCGTGTCCACACAGTGAAGTTTTGCTTTTCAGTTTTTGACATTTCTGTACAGAACGAATATGAACGAATAAATGTGGATGACATACTCAATAAAAACTTCATGTACGTGAAACATAGTACCCT
Organism: Calliphora vomitoria; assembly: GCA_942486065.2. Lineage (NCBI taxonomy): Eukaryota > Metazoa > Arthropoda > Insecta > Diptera > Calliphoridae > Calliphora > Calliphora vomitoria. The sequence continues at coordinate 39,766,663 of OW818029.2, forward strand.
TTTCCATTCGTCTTTCCCCTTTCATCGACAAACTCAAATGTTACGTGACAAATCTTTACGCTAGATTACCAGGGATGTATATAGTAACAATTGTCATCTCTCTTAACTACAAAGAGCACATACGTGTCAAATGACCCAAAATTTATAAATTGGAGTCAGCCAAGTGAAAAGACATTTGTGACAATTACTGTCTATATGGGATACATGGAGTACTTGCTTAACTGCTGGGAGTGCACATACATACTAAGAAACACATACTAAGAAAGTTGAAAGTATTCTGCAAAGATTTCACACCGTGCAGTGTTATGACTACTTGTTGAGACTGGAGGTTTGAAAGCATACAACGTTCTAAATATTCTTGACTTTTGAGGACAAAAACAGAGAGGTTTTATAAAATAAAACCCATGCTGCAGAAAAAACAACGAAACGTATGAATTGTCATACTTTTTGCAATTCCCTGATCTCAAAGAATTATGTTGCTGATTCTTAATAAAATATTAATGAAAAGGTTGTAAAAATACATAAATTTATATTAAGAAGTTTTAAACTTTCAAAGTCAACCAAGTCACCAAGAGTGTCAAAATCTCCCAACAGCTAGGAACTCAGATCAAAGGAATATATTGGGTTATTGTTAACAGAGAACTGATTGCAACAAGAAAGATATTCCATTTTATGAACAAACATTTTAAAGACAGAAATCACAAGAGAATTTTAATAGAAAGGATTTCAAATAGCATTAACAGGCCTTTGTATACTTGTAAATATTTCAAATACATAAGTTTCTTCAACACAATCGAGACAAAATACCTATAAATAGACACCTTTTTTAATTATTTTTAAGCAACACATAAAAAGAATTAACTGTTATTTTATATTAGCGAAATGACATTATACATTACTTGGAAAACGAAGAGAAAGTTTATTTGACAGTATAAAAATTACCTTTAAGTAATGGTATCGATTTAAAACATACAACAATAAATACATGCCACTTTATTTATGTGTATTTAATGATTTAATCTCTGGGCGATGCATGTAAATAGAATTTATTTTCTGTTTGTAGCACAGACTACCACCAGACATTTAAAATATTTGAAAACTTTTTTGGCTTCTACAGAAATACATCGCAAAGGTAAATAAACTGTAAGAATGACAAAAAAATAATGAAACACATTTTACAAAATAAGTACTAGTCAACTTGGTAATGTGGGTCAAGAGGCTTTTCTAAGTTTTGCTTCCTGTTTTCACAGCCGAATAGAGAATGTTTAACGATTATTTCAATATAAGTACATAGTGGTAAAAAGAGAGGCCACAGCCTTTGTCTCTATAGCCTTCGCTTACATTTTTAAATGATTTTTTGTTTAATAAATAAATTTTCTGTATTTTAATTTAATTATTCCACTAATAAATTCAAAATTAAATAAATATCTTTCAATAGTGGGGAGGTTATTATGCGTTTGTGCTGATGTTTGTAGTGCCCAAAATTATTAATCTAAAGAATCAGTTTCTAACGATATCCATCCGTGACGTATAAATCATTACCGCTAAATCAGGTATGGAAAAAATTTACAAATTTTGACTGCATTTTTCATCAGCTGTCTTAGACATAAGACCACACACTTTAAACGCTTGTTGGGAAGCGACTTGGCCCAAGTGTGTGAAAAATAGTGCAGAAGCGGAAACATTAAAAATATATGACGATAACGTTGTTCTGGCACACCAAATCGGAGGAGATATATTTGATGAAGTAATCCCAATTATTTGGAAGAATTTTTCGAGGATATTCCTTTAAGTGACGATGTTCAAAGAGTTATAAAATCAAATTCTTTTCTACGAACCAGATACTGAAAAAACCTTAAAACTCAATAGAGAAATTTGTTACCTTGTGTCAGGATTTCGCGAGAAACACACTCAGTTAAAAACAAGTAAGAGAGCTATATTCGGCTGTGCCGAATCTTATATACCTTTCACCAAATTATACTTTAAAATTAAAAATTTAAATATTTTTAGGTAATCAAAATTAATTTTTTTTTTCAAAATTAAAAAAAAAAAAAAATTTTTTCTAAATTGTTTTTCAAAATTTAAAAAAAAATTTTGTTTTTTCAAAATTGTTTTTCCCAATTTTTTTAATTTATTAGTGGAGAAAAACAAAACAATTTTCTTATATGTTGAAAAAATAACAATAACAAAAATTAAAATAACCAATCAGTTCTTGGAGACAGTCCCGAACTAGTGATTTTACCCATCATTTAGGGTGGGAGCTAGTTACATCAATAGCTACGTGACTAGTTATTTTAACACGTGCATGTCCAAAGCAAGGGGTCAATTGACCCTTATTAACTACAATGAGACTGTCTAATAGCTGGTCCAAAGTAGTCAATGCATTGGATTCACATACTGGGGGGTTACTCTCTAATTCGATTCGAAAGGAAATCGTTTCGAATTGCAATGTATTTAGCATACATTTTCGAACATTTCCGTTTTCGGATTGAGTTACGCGGTAACCCCCCTGGTTAAATAAAATAACGTCAGTTACCTTACTAGCTACCTATCTGGTAACTTGGTCAGCTACATAATTAGTAATTATAACATGTACGAGTGCTAATTGACCTCAGATAGTCAGCTAAAAGACATATCATAGGCAGTCCAATAAACAATAGCTTGTAAATAAACCTTTCTTCGACAACTCTCCAATGGATTGCTTCTTACTTTCTAAAGTGCAGTACAAAATAAACGTTTAAAGTGACTTCACTATAGGTTTCAAAGAGACACTAAAGTGACTATTGACTTCATATTTCATGTTACATGGGATATCAGTATACTTAAGCAAAAATAAAAATTAACTGTATGAGAATTATATCAACACAGTTTGAATGAATTATCACACAACACGTTTAAAGTAACAATTCTCTAGATTACTTGGAGACACTTAAGTGACAATTGTCTTCATGCTAGATTACCTGGGATGTATAAAGTAACCAATTGTCTTATCTCTGCACTACAAAGAGCACATACGTGTCAAATGATCAAAATATATAAATTGGAGTTAGCCAAGTGATAAGACATTTGGGACGATTACTGTCTATAAGGGATACATTGACTACATGCTTAACTGCTGGGAAACGAAACGCTTTCAAATACATACAAATTATGCATGCGTATGTTTGATTTATAATTCTTATTCATTTCATCTCATTTCTCATTGTAGAATATTGTTGTTGGGTGTGTTTGCTGTTTACGTATGAAAGAGTTGCTCATTGAGAACTCATTATAAAGTTTATAATATAATACAAATAGCGAACGAGCTGTAAGAATTCCCGATATATTGATGTATCAATTATGTTTGTAAGTTATTAGGGGGCTACGGAAAGTTGATTTCTACATACAGACGGACATGGCTATATCGACTTCGCTATCTATAATGATACAGAATATATATACTTTGTGGGGTCGCAAATGATAAATGTAGAAATTACAAACTGAATAACAAACTTATATATACCCTTGCCACTCATGATGAAGTTTATACCCTTCACCAACCCTTCACCAACTGCAACTCAAAAATTAATGACAAATTATTTTGAAAAAAACTTATCAAAATCTTCCGAATTTGCATGCTCCGACAGTACCAATCGAAAATGTTTATGTTATTTTACCTAGCGATGATAACGATGATGATTTTGTACCAATTCAAAAGCGCATAAGACATTTATCAACTAGTGATTCCGATAATATGTAATGTTTTACTTTTATATTTGATAAATGTAATTTTATTTTTTTATTTTTTTGATTTCTAGTTCGTACTTTTCTTTTTTTAACATTTATAAAACTGGTTTAACCAGATAAATCTTATAAAGTGTACTATAATGTTTACCCCCTTTTTATGTCTTTTTTTATATTAAATAAATAAATTGTTTTAAGTTATTGTTTTATTTTATGACTTTTTTATACGATTTTGGTCTAGTTTTTACACCAAGGTTTAAAGTTATGCGTTTTTTTTTTACTTTTCGGAACAAATCATCCCTTTGGTGTGAACATTTTGTCTTTATTATGCGGATTTCATTTATGTGGTTTTTTGGAACGCATCTACCGCATTAAAAAATAACTAAGTGTACAAAAACTTTAAAACGTACTTACTACACCATTAAAACATTTGGGTGTAATCATATTTGTCTTTGAAAATGTTTTTTTGTTTTATTTTTAATTTGGTATAAATGCACTTTAATTGTTTTTCAAATTTCTCCAAATGTATTTTAGAAAAATTTAGTTCTAACAAACTTTAAGTTAGTTTACATTTGATTTTCCTACCAATAATGACACTTAACATATAACTATGTATTAAAGCTCGTTGCTATGATTCCGAATTATTTATATTATTTTATTACACAATCCATCCAACAAAAGCTTACATATACATAAACTTGTTAGGGGGTAAAAATATTAGCTAAATTTTCGTCTACAGCTTTATTTCTTAGCACAACATAAAGCTTTATGTTTTGAGTTGTAAATGAAGCTTTCTTATACTTATGTGGCTATAAAAATGGAATGCTTTTACTGTTAATCTACATATATATATAAAAGTGAATTTGTGTTTGTATGTTTGTTTGTATGTTTATTATTATTGCCCAGCAGTTAAGCAAGTAGTCAATGTATGCCTTATAGACAGTAATGGCCACAAATGTATTATCACTTGGCTGACTCCAATATATATATTGCAAAGAGAAGACAATTGGTTACTTTATACATCCCAGGTAATCAAGCGTGAAGACAATTGTCACTTAAGTGTCTCTAAGTAATCTGGAGTGTAGTCACTTTAAACCTGTTGTGTGATAATTCGTTCAAATTGGTTTTATAGAAATTGTGTTGATATAATTCCCATACAGTTAATTTTTATTTCTGGTTAAGTATACTGATATCCCATGTAACATAGCATGAAGTCAATAGTCACTTTAGTGTCTCTTAGTAACCTATAGTGAAATCACTTTAAACGTTTATTTTGTACTGCACTTTAGAAAGTAGTTATTTTTTCCATCAGAAGTAATCTATTTTAGAGTTGTCAAAGAAAGGTTTGTTTACAAGCTATCGTTTATTGGACTGTCTTTTAGCTGACTATTTGAGGTCAGTTAGCACTCGTACGTGTTAAAATAACTAGTTATCAAGTTACCAGTTAGGTAGCTAGTAAGGTAACTGATTTTATTTAACCAGTATGTGAATCCATTGTATTGACTACTTTGGACCAGCTATTAGACAGTCTCGTTGTAGTCAATGAGGGTCAATTTACCTCCTGCTTAGGACATGCACATGTTAAAATAACTAGTCACGTAGCTATTGATGTAACTAGTTCCCACCCTAAATGAAGGGCAAAATCACTAGTTCGGGACTGTCTCCTAGAACTGCTGGGTGGTTTTAGCTCTATAGACGGCTAAACGACTGAACCGATTTTTACAGTATGTTTCTGTATGTCTAAAAGGAACTATAGGCTACTTTATGTTTAGAAATTTTAAGTGGGCTTGGTACCTCCAATACAAAGTTAATTTTAAAAATAAAATATTTAGGAAACTATAATAGCTATAGTCCTCAAAATATTGCTTGAGCAATTCCACCGTATAAATATTTGAGGCAAAATGGAAGAAGTAGACACAGAGAGAAATTAACAACTGAAATAAACTTTTTTTCAATATTAAAGTCAATTACATTAATCTTTTCAGAACAAAATGTTCCATTTTAAAAAATTTCGTTCAGTAAAGTTAAAGTTTGTAAAACTCAATACAGATTTTATTTTGTATAAGGAAAAAATAGTTTTGGAATTATATTTGGTAATTTTATTGTATAATATTTGGGCAAAAGGTAAGCACTTTTTCGCATTTTTGACAAATTGGTTTTTTGTTCTTTTTCCGATATAAAAGTGGTAAAATGTGGTGACTTATGACAGTTAGATATATCTATTGGTTAGTAAGAAACGTAATGATTTTTCATTGAAATAAGATACAAATATTTAACTGCCTCAGAATCAAGAAAATTTAAATTTGTTGAAAAAGTGCGTTTCTTTAAAACAGACATTTTCCAACGGAATTTCAAAAACTCTCTTTTAATTGTAAGGTAAAACATACATATTTTCAATAAAAGAAACATATATAAAATAAATTGCAGAACAATATACCTACTTATGTTTTTTTATTTTTTTAAATTTAGCGAAAAAAACTTTTGGTGAAAAAAAAATTCGGGCAAAAAAATATTTTTTCCGATTTTGACCCATTGTAGGTCCAACTTACTATGGCATTATATACGTCATTGCAAAGGTCTTTGAAAAATCTATGATTAGATATCCATATTGTCTATATTAATGACTTAGTAATCCGGATATACCTTATAGGGTCGGAAAATTATATTGTGGAAATTACAAACGGAATGACAATCTTATATATACCCTTCTCACGAAGGTGAAGGGTATAAAAACAGTAGTACTAAACGAACTGATCTAAACAAACTATAAGTATTTCCGAATTCTAAGGCCTCCAATATAACAGAATTGCTTCATGGGGACCCCTTTATATTTATACCCTTCACCTTCGTGAGAAGGGTATATATAAATTTGACATTCCGTTTGTAATTTCCACAATATAATTTTCCGACATTATAATGTATATATATTCTGAATCTTTATAGATAGCGTAGTCGATTTAGCCATGTCCGTCTGTCTGTCTGTTGAAATCAATTTTCTGAAGACCCCAGATATCTTCGGGATCCAAATCTTCAATAATTCTATCAGACATGCTTTCGAGAAGTTTCCTGTTTAAAATCAGCAAAATCCGTCCATAAATAACGGAGATATGAGCAAAAATCCGAGACAACCTCTATTTTTGGCCTATTTTTGATCTATATCTCGATGACTAAGTTATAAATATAGACAATATGGATATCTAATGATAGATATTTCAAAGTCCATTGCAATAATGTATATAAGGCTATACAAAGATGGACCTACAATGGGTCAAAATCGGAAAAAATATTTTTACCCGAATTTTTTTCACAAAAAACATTCTTTTGTCATAAATTTTTTTCACTAATAAATTACAAATTTTTTTTTTTTTAAATTGGAAAAATTTTTTAAAAAACAATTTAAAAAAAAAAAAATTTTTTAAAATTTAAATTTTTTTTTTTTTTATTTTAAAATATAATTTTGTGAAGGCACAGCCGAATATAGCTCTCTTACTTGTTGTATCTTAAATTAAGTATTATAATATAAGCTACCAAATGTATTTTTATGAAATAATTTTAACAAATAACTGACAATTTTCATTTAGCATGTATTATAATATATTAAATTTGTATAAATTTGGAAAATTGCGTTTAAATTTTTTTATTGAAAATGGAAGAGTTGGAATTCTATGATATTTTAGTTAATAGCTTATGTGTGTTTTTGGAACTTTTATTAATGGTTTAACAAACGTCCATTGTATTAATTTATGCTGCAGAATCGACTGGTGAAATCTGATTTGCAATATATTCAACCGTATCAAATCGAGAGAGATATGACTGCGTTAGAATTTGGTAGAGCCCAAAGACGCCAACAAATGTTTGACTATAACTTAAAATTTTGGGAGTATTTGTAAAATTTCTAAGACAGGACCATGATATCCTCAACCACGCCTACCACATATACAATTTATTGCACAATTTTTCACTGTGGCACAATGTAATCTTTACAAATTTAGCAGCTTTTTAACAATACTAAACTTCAAATATACAAAGAAAATATTTAAAATAAATATTTGGATTTTATTTAAAAATATATACAACTTTACGCAAACTGTGTTCTTTTATTTTGGCCCCTTTTTATTGCAACTTGGTAAAACTTGGTAATCATGAAATAAGCTTTTATTTCTATATAACATATTATGGTTAATAAAAGCTTATTTTATACACTCTTAAAATCATTGCGCCTCTCTAAAAAAAAATTATATTCATATTCACCTCAATGGCGCTCTCTTTCAAGTAAATATTCATTGTTATCTCAATGTATATCATGTTATAGCTATATAGCAATTTTTTCACAAACAACTGTTGCAAATAAAACAATTCTTACTACTCGTACTCGCATGAACAAACGTACAACACACAGATACTCATCAAAGTTAATATACATATACATGTTTTTTGAATGAAAAAGTAAATAAGTTACACTCACACAAATAATTTTGTTTAAAATGAAAATCCGCAAAATATTAGGGGTCATTCAAATGTTAATAATTTTTATTCATAAATTTGTTTTATATTGTTTACAGCTAATTACTTATACTCGTATACAAACAATTTTATGTAATTTTTTGACATTTTGCTCATTGTGCGACCTTCCAACAATTAATATACATTTCATAGCTTTGACCTTAATTTTGAAAACTGAGGCTCGAAATAGTGGCACCCTGGCTCTTTAACTTCTATGCTGAAAACGTTTGTGAATTTAGGCAATGGTAACGGGAGGCATATTGAGGTCAAAGGTAAAATTTTATTGCCGGCAGAGTATCATTATTTACTCACCGTAGATTTTCATAAGAAAATAATTGGTCAATTCACAAGGTCTCTTACTATGTCATATTGTTATAATGTCCTAATATTTCACAATGGTTTTTATTGCTTTTCAAGCAAAAAATGTTCTAAAATAATACTACTTTCTATGATATGTTATCGTAACGAACCAACGAGACCAACGCCGAATGCCTAAGAGTCGCTTAAGCCGCCGAGTCGTGATATATTAGGATATAGGACAAAATGACTGATAAGAGACCTTGTGAATTGACCAAATATTTGTTGCTGTCTATCCTTTTTTTTTATGCTGGACACACACGTTGCGACCGTTGTTACAATACGGTTATCTATCAAATCGGGCGTTTTGCCCATAATCTATACAACTTTGTGTACAATCTCATTTTGAGTATAAGTTATTTCGAGTAAAGATATCGTTGGTTATTTTTGCTAGGGTTCTTTCTACAGTTGACACATAAAGTCGACTTTTCGACTTTTACTATTTATGAAAGGTGGTTAAAATAAAAATAAACAGATTCTAATAACAAACTTTTGGAAATCATGCCATTTATATTTGTTTCAAATGCAGCGTTTCGGTAAATAAAACTTGCGCACAATGTTTCTTGTTCCGTAGTCACTACGAAAATAAAGCATAGAATATAATAATGTTGTACAACTTGCAAAAAAAAAAAAAACTGTGATCTTTCGTACAACCAAGACACAAGTTCATACAACGAACCCACAACAAACGTTTTTCCTTTAATGACCATTAATATGGGTTTTCCAACAAGAAGTGTTATTTTGAATTACCTTTTTGAAGCTTTTATTCTTTGACATTTGACAAGTTGAAACTACACCATTACTAAAAATGGAACGATACACGCTTCAACAATGCTTTGAAGTTATTAAAATTCACTACGAAAATGGTGAAAATCTTGCAGTCACAGTTCGCAAAACTAAAGAATTTTTGAGTCGTCGCGAAACACCTTGTCGGAGCGCAATACAGAAATTGTTGGAAAATTCGAGCTGTTGGGACAAGTTAGTGATATGAAGAATAAAACCCCTGCACGTCGCTCAAGAATAACTGAGAATATTGCTGCTGTAGCCCAAAAGTGTTGAAGAAAACCCAGGTTTATCCATTCCTCGTCGTTCTTTGGAATTGGGCATTTCACAAACGTCATTGCACCGTATTTTGCATAAAAAATTGAGTCTTAAGGCTTATAAAGTTCAGTTAATACAAGAACTCAAGCCGGCCGATCATCAACAACGTCGTGTCTTTGCTTGTTATTATCTCTCGAAGAGATGATCACAATTGGCCACCGAGAGCTAGTGATTTAACACCTTGCGACTTCTTCCTTTGGGCCACGTGAAAGATAAGGTCTACGCCAACAGCCCAGCGTCGATTCAAGACCTCAATGATAGAATTTGTGAGGCTATCGAGGCAGCCACTTTGCGATTTGGTTATAGAAAATTTCATGAAAAGGATATGGTCCTGTAAGCGTGGTCGTGGTGGCCATTTGGCTGATGTTGATTTTCATTATTAACGGCATACCTTCCTCTTTATTATGAAATAAAAAATGCCATTTTTCTTTGAATACCAAAATAACACCTCTTGTTGGAAAACCCTGTATTTATGTAACAAAAAAAGCTATTGAATACTTGAAAACCAAAAATTGACTCTCAATAACTTATATTTAAGGAAAGATAAAATAATAAACTGAAATGCATTTCCTCTTGTATAAATCCGTATTTTAGTTCTGATGGATGGCGTTAAAACTTTGTCATAAATAATATATGCAATAGCATTCCGATTTTCAATACGATTTGGTTTACAAACAACGTAGAAACAAGATAAGTTTAGAAACAACTTATTCTTCTTGCTGTATAAACACTGGTGATGTCTCTTTCGGAGATACCCCGATTTTGTTTTATTGAACGAAGTATTTTTATTGTATGTTCCGGGTTTCTTTTAATATTACCCCGCTGGGAATGCAAATAGTGAATTTGTAGGGATTTACTAGTGACATTGTCAGTGGAACTACTACCATATGTACCCCAGCCAATGTAATCTTCTATTGACATTTAACATTAGCTTGGCATTGAACCCTGTATCACTACTGACTAGGTAGTTATTATCTATACCTATTGACTGCGCAGCATAATAAAAAAAAAGCAAACTATTGACGAGTTCATTGACAATGTCACAAGAAATACACTAGAACTGTTGTCTTCAACGTATTTCTGCTGACGCTTGAAGGAAAGTCGTCGACATTGTAACTACTGCAATTGTCAATAGAGAAAGAGTTTTGACATAGAGACATACGGCTTACTACAGGGTATATTTACTTTGTTTTTGTGTACGATCTGTGCATAAGGTTTTCTTATATCGTTTCATAACATTTGGTCCCTGGTGTGTTTTGATGGCTTCCACAATCTCTAGCTATATATTTTGGTTTATAAATAGAACCAACACAAATCAATTAAGTGGAAAAGTTAGTTATCTGAACAACGTTTGAGCAACAAGTATTTTACACAATAATACCAATCAATACTATTTGCACGCAGAAAACAAATATAGTTGTGCATGTTTACTGTTTCAATATTTGTGCATGTTTATTGTAACCATTTCAACATTTTTAACAAAATTATAGTCACAGTAACTATTTATATGATTATGGTAACAATAATATGCTTAATTTACGATTCACATGATTGTATCAACCATATATATGGTTACAGTAAACATGCATATGTCTGTGACAACCATTTATATGATGAATAACTTTATCATAATATGTTGTTCTTAGATTATGATATTCATACGCCGAGAGCAACATAATATGGTAAGTTCTTCATCATATAAATGGTTATCACAAACATATATATGTTTACTGTAACCATATCATGCTACAATCTTGTGAATTGTAAATTAACCATATTTTTGTTACCACAATCATATAAATAGTTACTGTGACTATAATATTGTTAAAAATGTTGAAATGGTTACAGTAGTTTTGTCTGCGTATGTATTTTTGGATAAACAGAACAACAAGTATTGACCTTATAATATTGACATTCAAATCACTGTAGCCATGTTTGTAAATTAGTTTAGGGCCAGATTTTGTGCGAACAATGTTACTATTTCCCATTCACCAGTATGTTGAGTGTTCCAATTTTTTTTGTTTTTCACTCGATAAGCCACTCTATGAAGAAATATAAACTGCTATATTAAGCATTTTAGCAATGTCGAAAAAAGTCAAAATATTTAATTGACCATCATGCTCAGTTTAAATACGTGGCCTTAAGCAATGTGCAATAGTGTTTGCCTGAGCAGAATCTGTAACATTTAACAAATTGAAGCAGTCAAGCGTTTCCTGACACCCCCATTAAAAGTTGTTGAATTCAGTATATTTTCCACCAAAACAGTTCATTCAGTATTTTCAAATATAGATGTTAAAAAAAAAAAAAAAAAAACAAATCTGCATTAATTTCAGTTGTTTAAGATGAAAATCGATATTGCATGACACATACAGTTAGTTTTTTGTACCCTATAACGCAATATGGTGGGCGGCATGGTTAATAGGAATAATGTTAATGCGTGTTAATGCGAATTACTAACTTATTAATATTTATTGAAAATATTTTTATTTTTGATATAAAATACATTGATATTTTGCCATTCATTATCAAGTAGTTGCAATTGTTTTTTTTTTTTTTTTGCATTATTCTATTTACTTTAATTTATTATTGGAAACTTATTTATATATGTCAGTTTTTGTGTGTGTTTAATAAATATAAATAATTTATATATAAAAGGATGTAAAGAAAATTTAAAATTTATATAAATTGATGACGCAAAAGCCTAAGTACACATTTTGCAATGTTTTTGTGTATGTCAACATGAAGGATGCTGATGTTATAAAATTCTTGGTGTGTTTGTGTGAAATAAATTTTGTTGTAACCTGTTTAAAAGTGGAGGCTGGCAAGATTTTTCATTTAATTTTATGCCAAGTAAAATTTAGCAAATGTTGGCTGTACTGACAATGAGAGACAATTTGGTTAGTTATGAAGGACATTATAAAGATAAATTTGTTTTATAGATACATAGTCAGTGTTTATTTTATGTAGTATCATGATTAAATCTCTTATTCTTTTTAATTCCTGGAAACTAATTGATATTTTTCCAGGGACCAACACCTGATTGGAGAGTACGTAATCCCAGCAAAAACTTTCATTGCCAGGCAATGAGTTAAAATGCGAAATTCTGGCACTTCAGGACTTACACTACTCTAACACAGTAATTTTAGTGGAAGCAAGTACTTATCACAATCACTTATAAATATATCATTACTTAAATATCACTAAAACTAGTTACACCTAATGACTTAAATAACTTATTGATTGTTAGATCCCACAAAAGACGTTATCAGTAAAAACAGAATGTGGTCAAGGCAAATGACTAGAAAATAAGCAGTTATATAACAGATAATAAATAAGTCATTATAAGACTACTTCTAAGTAATGCAGGCGGTATGTAGTAGTAATTGCTGTGATGTATACTGGATAGATTGCAAATTCTTAGTGGTAACTGAAGGCAACTTTATTGCGAAAATTTAAGAACAAATTTTAATTATTTTTTTAACATTTTTAATAACCGTTAGTTTTTTATATTCAAATTAGCTTACATAAAATATTTGCAGTACTCGAATTACTGGAATTGTTTTAATTTTAACCATAGAGAAAATATACATAGAAAGGAAATTAAAAAAAACTCAAACAAAAAAATTATTCTAAAAAAAAGTTTCACATACAAGTGTTTTTTTATTTTCACATAGTTTCTTTTACTAATACATTCTCACCACTTAGGTTTTTGACAACTGAGTTAGGTCTATGACAGCAGAGTTTCCGCTCTATGTATATTTCTCTATGGTTTTAACTTGTTCATGGTAAATGTCAACAGCTTTAATTTAAAAAGTTTTCTCATTAAAAAATATAAAACAAACCTACATACATATGTACATTTAAATTGCATTCATTGCGAAATAAAATACGGAAGTATGCTTGTAACACAGTGCAACAGTAAATGTGGTTTCCAATTCAGTATGCTGATGATTCGTTAGAATAGTAAGCCTCCAATACGGCACACAAGCGTGATGTGATTTTTACTCGCATACAAATTATCTATTTATGCTGAATTTTATTTTGTTACCAACAATTATCAGGGACTTTCTAGCACGAATGTGCAATATTTCTTTAGAGTAATAATTCCATATCGCTCATACCACACCGTGTATAAATGTATAAACATTTCATTTAAAACTTTGTTTTAATTATACCCTTCTCTTTCGTGAGAAGGGTATATATAAATTTGTCATTCCGTTTGTAATTTCCATAATATAATTTTCCGACCCTATAAAGTATATGTATTCTGAATCCTTATAGATAGCGGAGTCGATTTAGTCATGTCCGTCTGTCTGTCTGTCCGTCTATCTGTCTGTTGAAATCAATTTTCTGAAGACCCCAGATATCTTCGGGATCGAAATCCTCAATAATTCTGTCAGACATGCTTTCGAAAAGTTTCCTACTTAAAATCAGCAAAATCCGTCCATAAATAACGAAGATATGACCAAAAATCCGAGACAACCTCAATTTTTTGCCTATTTTTGTATCTATATCTTGATTATTAAGTCAAAAATATAGACAATATGGATATCTAATGATAGATATTTCAAAGTCCATTGCAACGATGTATATAAGGCTATACAAAGTTGGACCTACAATGGGTCAAAATCGGGAAAAATATTTTTTAACCCGATTTTTTTAAGACAAAAAACTTTCTTTTGTCATAAATTTTTTTCAATAATAAATAAAAAAATTTTTTTTTTAAAAATTGGAAAAAACTTTTAAAAAATTTTTAATTTTATTTTAAGGTATAATTTGGTGAAGGGTATATAAGATTCGGCACAGCCGAATATAGCTCTCTTACTTGTTTTTGAAATAAAATTGCTGCGTAATAGAAATTATTATAACCCAAAGGATTGATGCAGCTATTTGTAATTTTTTCAAAGCCATTACGACCAAGCCAATGTTTATATATATATATTAATACCATCTTGAAAAACTGTTTCATCAAATAGCAGTTTAGAAAAGGGGGTACACAGGGCAATTACACAAGTGACTTGAAATATGCTCTAAAATAAATATCGAATAGTGATATTGTTGCCGAATATCAGATCCGGTTTGTTTTATTCTTAAATAATTTTAAAAGATAACACAGTGACAAACAAAATATTGAAGTAGAAGAAAATGTTTGCTAGAGAAATACACATAGATTTCTCAAGGTTATTTAAATATTGTATATACCATTTGAAAGGCCTCAAGTTCTTCTTTCCAAATACGATGAGAATCTTAAAATCTGTTTGAATTTATATGATGTTTGACAAATATCAAATACAGACAACATCTACCAAGCATTTCGCCTTTTATGTTACACAGTACAATTATATTTCTTTTTTTTTATTAAAATGTATCTTTAACCCTTTAATGCTTAAGCATGCCTCATGGCACTCATCACAGAAATGCTAATAAATGCAAATATTACTAATTTTTGATTTCAAAGACTTTTGTAACAGTTTCTAAAAAATGTACTCTCTTCTCTTAGCAACCAAAACAATATTAGAAGTCCATGTTGTGTTATCAAACGTTGATTAAAGTGTTTTAAAGTTTCCCGATTGCAATCATATTTTTATCTTAAAAAGCATACTTATATTTTTTATATTGGAGTCAAGATTTATGTAAAAAAAGGAAAGCTACTCCTTAGAGACGTGATTTATAGTCATTGCATAGTTTTTATAAACGCGTGCAAAATACCTAAAATAGAACGGTTTTTTATGGTCTAATTTTTTCATCAAAATAGGTTATAGCCATTGCAATATGAAAATACTATATAAAATAAGGTTACAATTTAATTTAATTTCAAATTGCTTCTTTGGATTGCTATGAATTTGTAATTAAAAATGTCTAGAAAAAAAATGTTAACCCATTTTATATCGGGTGTCCAAATTATACAACACAGCAATAAATATGCACTAAAAAATATTAAAACAAGTAAGAAAGTATGGTCGGTCAAGCCCGACCATATAATACCATACACTAAGAAATGAACAAAAATATTTTTCTTTCAAAATTTCAATAATTTATATTCGTGACCGATTATGAACCGATCACCATGCAATTTGGTCATGTGATTAATGTCTATATGAAAATTATTTATGTTGCATTTTATGTGTATACCAACATTTTTAGGAGATTGATGATCGTTAAAGTGATTATCGGAAGCAGGCCTTATATGGGAGCTATGACTAATTATGGACCGATCATCATAAAATTTGGTGACATAAATTCTGTATATATAAAACTTATTTAGAGAAAAACTTGTGTAGATACATATATAAATTAAACATTTATGACCGATAAAGTCCAATTTTGGTAGGACATTTGTATGGGGGCTAGGTGAATTAATGAACCGATTTCAGCCAGTTTCAATAGGGTTCGTCCTTGGGCAGAAAAAATTATATGGACCAAATTTTATCGAAATATCTTCAAAAATGCGACCTGTACTCTACGCACAAGGTTTACATGGACAGCCAGCCAACCAGCCAGCCAGCCAGCCAGCCAGCCAGCCAGACGGACGGACATCGTTTAATCGACTCAGAAAGTGATTCTGAGTCGATCGGTATACTTTAAGGTGGGTGTTAGACTAATATTTTTGGGCGTTACAAATATCTGCACAAATCCATTACACCCTCCCCACTATGGTGGTGTAGGGTATAAATATCAAAAAGATAAATAAGGTTACAACACACTTTACACATACAGTCAGAGTCAAAATTTAGTATACAACACGCATTTTCATACATAAAATTATATATGTATGTATTTTAATTAGTAAAAGAAATGTATAGTCTCGGCTGTTTATTGTACTTTCAATAAATACAAGATTACTAGGTCCTGCAGCTGACATACAGCCCCACACCATCATACAGCCGCACATCGCCATGTTTTACGATAGCACTAAGGTTGTGTAAATGTAATATTTAGTGATAAGAGTAAATTTTGTATTTTTGGGTCAAAATCGTGAGGTACAGCCTGGAGATAAAGAAATAGTGAGCCGCTTTCACAAAACCTTAGTGCTACCATAAAACATGGCGGTGGGTCTTTGATGGTGTAGGGCTGTATGTCAGCTGCAACACCTAGCAATTTTGTGTTTATTGAAAGTACAATGTACAGTCGAGACTAGTGAAACATTCTAAAGGACAATTTTAAAGTAAGTGCTGAAAATGTAGGTCTTATAACTCCATGGGTCTTTCAGCAAGACAATGACCCAAAGCATACTGTCAGAATTGTTAAGGAGTGGCTATTGAATAACATACAAATAATATTTTACTGTTATTTTGACCAACGCTGTACAAATATCTACACCCCCAGTCTCCATGGGAAGTTACAGACATTCTAAATGTCCTAGAGTTTCAGGCGCAAATGGCAGGAATCACGGTCTCCGAGTCTCAAGTTTCAACTTAATCAGTGCCAAAAGAGATAACAAAGAATCGAATCTCAGAAACTACCTTAATTTTAGACCATACTAGGAAGACAGAATATAGTCCCCTAAACGTCTCCTAAACGGTGAATGCGCAATAACTGCACGCAGAAAAAAAATATAGTTGTACATTGTTACTGTAACCATTTCAAATTTGTGCATGGTTACTGTAACAATATCAAAATTTTTAACAATATTATAGTCACAGTAACTATATATATGATTGTGGTAACAATAATATGGTTAATTTACGATTTACATGAATATT
Organism: Calliphora vomitoria; assembly: GCA_942486065.2. NCBI lineage: Eukaryota > Metazoa > Arthropoda > Insecta > Diptera > Calliphoridae > Calliphora > Calliphora vomitoria. The sequence goes on from OW818029.2 coordinate 39,784,050, forward strand.
TTAACCATATATATGGTTACAGTAACCATGTATATGTTTGTGACAACCATTTATATGATGAAGGACTTACCATATTATGATGCTCTCATATGATAATCTGAGAACAACATATTATGATAAAATTATTCATCATATAAATGGTTGTCACAAACATATACATGGTTACTGTAACCATATATATGGTTGAAATATTCATGTAAATCGTAAATTAACCATATTATTGTTACCACAATCATATATATATAGTTACTGTGACTATAATATTGTTAAAAATTTTGATATTGTTACAGTAACCATGCACAAATTTGAAATGGTTACAGTAACAATGTACAACTATATTTTTTTTCTGCGTGTGTATATGAAAAAGTCGAGACATTCGATTGTATTTACGCCAAATATTACCCCCTTTTGTGATAGTGTGACGATTATTAATGATACAGCAATAAAATATATGAAATAAATATATGAATAAATCTCCTGGTAACTATAAATAAAATCACATCCACAATGATAAGTAACCGGCCTAACTCAGCACTGAGATTTATATTGTTTATTTTTAACTGCATATTACTAATTGGATATTTTTCCGACCTCAAGGAGACTTTCAAAGATAGTTATGATACCTAAACCTGGAAAAGACGTTAGTCAATTGACGTTATATCGCCCAATTAGATTGTTGTCAATATTTTCAACATGTTTTTGAAAAGTTGCTTCTTTAAAGCCTTGTACCATATCTCAGAAGGAGAGACAGTACTATTGAACAGGTGCATCGAATAACAACTCTTATCAGGAAAGGCTCTGCATTACTTATAAATATTTCGCAAGCATTTCATAAAGTCTGGAACAATTACAATGTTATTACCTGAAAATGTACACTAGTTACTTAAAATATATATAATAAACATATCTTTCCAAATAAGATTAAATAAAGTCATCTCTTCGCGTCGACAATATTCTGCTAGTGTAACTTAGTGAAGTATTCTAGGGTCATTCCTACACGCAGAGAAAAAACATGGTTCGACATGGGTACGACAACTATACTATGTTCTTTGTAACAATATATTGTTGTCGTAAACATATAATTGTTGTTTTAATTTAATTTCAACAATATTATAGTTACTGTAAACGATTTTACTTTCATCGGAATTATAAATATTATTCACCGAATCATAATTATTTTTGGGACAACTAAATAATGATAAATAAGTAAACATATAATTATTATGTACAACCACTGAATGTTAAGTACTATAATAAGGACTGAGATCGTAAAATTCTTAACACACGTTTTTCATTAAAACTTTTTAGCCAAGTATTATTTGATTTTTTTTTTATCAAATTACCTTTTTAAAGCATGTCAGTTATTATGTTTAATGTCAATTATGTTCATTTGTTGTTAAGCTGATTAAAATGAGTGACCAGAAAAAAGTGCGTACTAAAATTATTAAATATTTTCAACAAAACCCAACCTGGTCCTACAAAAAGTTGGCCAAACAATAAAATGTCTACTATCAAACTTTATCCAATGTTATTAAACAGTACTGGGAGAACTTGTCCGTTGATAGAAAACCTGGTTCAGGTAGAAGGAATGGTCAACATGATGTTTCTAAAGCCAAACAAATATAAAGCATTTTTAAAAGAGCTCCCAACACCTTCGGTAGGAAAGCAGCCCGGTTAGGTTAGTAATCCGATTATTTGGTGCAAAAAGTTAAAGCCAATGAAGGTTTAAAAGCATACAAGGCTCAAAAAGTTCCTGACAGGAACTCTGCTAAAAATTTAGAGGCCTAAGACAGAGCACGGAAATTTAAGTCAAATTTTATACAAAAAATATACCTAATGCATACTGGATGACGAAATGTACGTATGGAAAATTTTTCGCAGCTTCTGGTTCAATTTTTTTATGTTGCAGATGCTCGAGGGAATGTTGAAGAAAAGTGTAGAACTCAAAAGCAGACAAAATTTCCCAAGGAATTCTTGGTATGGCAAGCAATATGCAGTTGCGACAAGAGAAGCCAATAATTTGTTACAACGGGCTCTATAAATACCGAAATTTACATCAAGGAATGTTTATAAAGAAGGCTGCTTACATTCATAAGACTTCTTAATGTGTCCACTTATTTTTGGCGTGATTTGGCATCTGTCACTATGGTAAGAAAGGTCTTGAGTGGTACAAGAACAATAATGTGGTATTTGTACCAAGAGAGGCAAATCCTCCAAACTGCCCGGAACTAAGGCCAGTGGAGAGATATTGGGCTCTTGTTAAAAGAAAAGGTGCCCAAAAGTGTGGTAGATTTTAAACGGAGATGGACAACCTGTTCGAACAAACTGACATAAAGCACTATATAAACCATAATGGAAGGGTTTTCTAAAAAGATTCAAAATTTCATCATTAGTGATTAGAACTATAAAAATTTTTTTTTTTTTTTTTTTTTTTTTTTTTGTAAATTGTAACAATAATTTCAATCAAATAAAAAAAGATTCAAAACTGTAAGTTTAGTGGTTTCATTTTTATTAACATATATGTATGTTAAAAATTTTTCGATCTCAGTCCTTATGTTTAAGATGCAAACAAAATATGTTTACTTTTAATAGTCTTTTTTCCCACTATTTATGAGTGTTGGTGTTTGTCTATGTAAATTTTAAATGGCTGTAATTCCCAATCGCTCTATAGTTTTATTTATATATTATGTTAAAGTTTCCTAAAGCGAATAACAATAAATTTCAGTGAATTTATCAGTAATATTTTAATTGGGAATTTTGTTAGTGCCTTAAAACTAAAACCCATTAAAATAAAATTTTGTATTTCAAAAAATAAATTTTAATAATATTATGATTTAATGTGATCAATAATATGATTTAATTCGGTCATAAATATGATTGATTTGTATCATAATATGTTTATTTCAGAACATATTATGATATTTAATGGTACTTATAATGGTCATAATATGTTTGGATTACAAACATAAATCTTATCATAATATGTTGCTCTTAGATTACGTTTACCACAACCATGTTTTTTCTCTGCGTGTATATATTTTTCTTCGAAATATTACTAAACTTTTAATAAATGTTTATTACCTCAAGATCCCAAATGATCCCACTCTGTGTTTTAACCATACAATGACTTATAATTGACGAAAATATTCAGAAAATGGAAGCTACCTTTTTTGAAATATTCTCTGTTCAATGAAAAATTTTGTACCACCAAATGTTTTAAAGCAAAATTTCCATACAAAATTTGATTAAAACGTTGTTTAAATTTAAAACTTGTTTATGAATAAGGCCTTACATATTTAACAAATTTGGAATGCTATAGTAGGATGTCTTGTCGAACCTTAAATCAAATTAAAGTTATAAAATTGTATTTATGCAAATATTATATTTAATTTTAAACAGGACTTTTACGAACAAAAGTTATACATATTTTTTTGTTTGTTATAAAAACATATTTTTTGATATTGACAGTAACAAGCTATTGAAAACCTACATACAAATACAATGAGTGAATGGAACAAATCTGTCAAGGCTTCAATCAAAAACAAGAACAACAAAAGATAAACAATAAAGATGAGTGTTTAAGTGAAAGTGCATAATAAAATATGTATACATACATATTTATTTATGCAATTGAATACACACCCATACAAACATATACTATATACTGGTATATTAATTCTTTTGTAGCCAAAACAATAAGAATGATAAAGCAAACTAACAAGAAAAAAGAACCTTTAAGGCCAATGTAATATTAAGTGGTACTTTTAAGCCTGTGTAATGTATGTAAATGACAACAATGCATGTAAATCTTAGTATGTATTAACATGTATGTATGCATATACATATATTAGTTAGGGTGGCCCTTATTTTGGATTTAGTTTTTCGATGTTCCCAAGGTCTTAAAGTGTTCCCCGTCATCCAAAAAGTACTTTATATACCAACAGATGTTTAAATATAAAATGACAAATTTTCTGACATCCTTTACCCATTATAACAACAAAAAAATCACTAAATTTCATATTATCTGCATTCCAAATTTTAAGTTTTCATAATTTGTTTGTAAACGAAATTTAAAAAATTCTTAATTTTGAAATTGGTGGATTTTAAGGAAATTTAGTTGTTGGTCATATTTTTTTTAATTATTTATTTAAAAGACACTTCGTAACCAATTTTCTTTTATTTAATTTAATTTCAAATTGCTTCTTTGGATTGCTACGATTTTGTAATTAAAAATGTCTAGAACATTGTTAACCCATTTTATATCGGGTGGCGAAATTATAACACACAGCAATAAATATGCACTAAAATATATTAAAAATATCAAAAAGATAAATAGATGTACTCTATTAGACCATAACTATTAAAAAAAATAATATAAGTTAAAGATATTGGACCATAATCATAGTCAAACACTAAAGTCGGTTCTTTTTAAAGTGAAACCTTATGTTTTAAATTAAACCAACTTTAACTGGGTGCCACCTCAAATGTGGAAAATGTTTTCATACAAGGTGGCAGAAAAAGTAATCCTCCTATCAGAAAATGCTATAAATTTTGCGATTGGCCCCTAATGTCATTTCTGTTTTGACATTTGTGTAGTAAACACATGCGAAATACACGTTAATAAACAATGTTACGCTACACTGCTCCAGAACGCGGAATATTGCTGACTATTTATTTGACCAATAATCGGTCGGTGACTTTGGCACAACGTAAATTTCGTCGCAGATTTCCTGGCCGTCCAACGCCTACTGGTGAAACACTGCGACGTTTAGCCGTTCGCCTCGAAGAGACCGACACAACACGAGATGCTGCCAGGCGTGGCCGATGCTGGCAGGAGTAGCCGTTCTGCAGAGAATATTGCTGCTGTAGCCGAGGATGTCATGGAAGCGCCGTCGACATCGACCAGACGACGTGCCACGCAAATGGGTATCAGTCGACGGTCTTTACAGCGAATTTTGGTACAAGATTTGAAGATGTTTCCGTACAAAGTCCAGACGGTGCATCAGGTGTTAGCTGCTGACCGCCAATCGCGTCTAACATACGCTCAAGCCATCCTTAATCACCACCAAAAGGAAGATGATTTTTCATCAAAAATAATCATGAGTGATGAGGCCCATTTCCATCTTAGCGGGTACGTAAATAAGCAAAATTTACGCTTCTGGGGCACTGAAAATCCGCGTGTAACCCACGAAGAGCCATTACACCCGCTCAAAGTCACTGTATGGTGTGCTGTTTTCTCTGGAGGAGTAATCGGACCTTTTTTCTTTTTGCCGCAACTTGATGAATTGGGATTGGAAAACATGTGGTTCCAACAGGACGGTGCAACGGCACACACTGCACGTGCCACAACCGATATGCTGAAGGATGCATTTCCCGGGCGCCTAATCTCCCGTTTTGGCGATTTTCACTGGCCAGCAAGATCGCCAGATTTGGCCGCTCCAGACTTCTTTTTGTGGGGCTTTTTGAAGTCGCGGGTTTATGTTAACAAGCCTCAGACTCTTGCAGCTCTTAAAGACAATATCCGTCAAGAATGTGAGGACCTATCGCCGGAAGTTTTGGCCAAAGTGATGGAAAATGCCATAAAAAGGGCTCAAATGACAATCAACTGTGGCGGCGGCCATTTATATGACATCATATTCTCGACTTGATGTAAAAAAAATTAAAAGACCAAATAAAAATAATCCACAAGAAGAATCAAAGTTTTTCATTATTTTTTTTTAATTACAGCCAAAAAACATCGTAAGTTTACTTTTGCGCCACCTTGTACAATATACAACATAATAAGTATTAACAAGTAGGCTTCTTTCCATGGAACTCTTCTTCCAAATTATCAATAATTACAAAATCTCTGCCAATATCTTGTTACTTAAATATTTTTGATTTTTTGCACGAACTTTTCTACTTGCCGAAGAACAGCAGATGCTATTGTTAAATGAGTTAAAAACAGTTTCAGCTAGTTTTATATTTAGAGGCGACTTAAACGTCAAAAGTATACTTTAACTCGTTAAAGTGATAGACTAATAACAACCAAAATAATCAAAATATGAACTAAAAATTTAAAAATTAGGCACTTAAATTTTTGTACAGAAACATAAAATAATGAACTATGGATCGCTCAATACCCAAAAATAACACAAGTGAGTTCCCAGCAGATATGACTCTTTAAATTATACTAACAGTTCAATAAAGGGTACTTTTGAAACTTGATAGAACTTGAAATTGTAAAAACTAACACAAATAAGTACATTTTTATCAACATGGCATTAATATTTGATAATGATTTCAGGCATATGACCACATATGAGCGGCTGTTCTTGACGAAGCGCATTACCGATGTCCACATTAGTGTTAGTAAATTGGAGTAAATTATTGCTGGTTTATCAGCATAAGCCAGGAACTTCACGTGGCCCCATAGGAAATAATCGAGTTATCGTCATATTTTTATTTCAATAAATCGTAGCGCCATTCTGTTGAAACCACATCTCGGCCAGATCAATGTCATCCATCAAAATCATAGTGATAAAACAGTCGTCAATATGTTGTGCGAATCAATGACTGATTTTCAAAGTAAATTTTGGATAATTTGGTTGCGTTGTTCAAGCGTTTATGATGTATAGCCAGAGTATACTATTCATAAATGTCAAAAAGTGAGTGCAGTATGACAGTTCGATTGACAGTTATCCCTATCGTAAGTTCTATCGGACTTAACAAAAACAACCTTTAATTAAAGTTTTGAAATCATAATTGGTTTTCTAAAAAAAGGATTAATATATTTATTATAATATCACCACATAATGGAGGCCCTACATCACTTTTAAAATCATAAACATGTTGAACGCGCTGTAAAGTAACATCCATCGTAGATTACCATCTAGTAAGAAGTGACTGTATATGTGAAGTTATATAAGTTTTTGGAAGTTATCCTGCAAAATAATTTAACATGGAATCATCATATTCATCATCACCAGCGCTTGGTATTATTTTTAAACTAAGACATTAACTTTATGAAAAAACCAAATATATAATTTTTCAAGCTCTTGTTCAAAGTCATCTTAACTATCTTACATTTGTTTATGGTTTAGAAAAAAGCTGATTTAAAGAGTTTACAAATTATACAAAATAAATCGCTAAAGGTTGTGTTTAATCTGCCGCAAATAAATCCATAATTGTTGCTATATAAAAAAAGTCTTACAAAATAATGTTTTTTGTGAAAAAAATTTCGGGTTAAAAAGTATTTTTCCCGATTTTGACCCATTGTAGGTCAAACTTTGTATAGCCTTATATACATCGTTGCAATGGACTTTGAAATGTCTATCATTAGATATCCATATTGTCTATATTTATGACTTATTCATCGATATATAGATCAAAAATTGGCCAAAAATAGAGGTTGTCTCGGATTTTTGCTCATATCTCCGTTATTTATGGACGGATTTTGCTGATTTTAAATAGGAAACTTCTTGAAAGCATGTCTGACAGAATTATTGAAGAATTGGATCCCGAAGATATCTGGGGTCTTCAGAAAATTGATTTCAACAGACAGCCAGACGGACAGACGGACATGGTTAAATCGACTCCGCTATCTATAAGGATTCAGAATATATATACTTTATAGGGCCGGAAAATTATATTATGGAAATTACAAACGGAATGACAAATTTATATATACCCTTCTCACGAAGGGTATTGGACGTCACACAATCAGATTTTCTATCAACAAAACAGTTTTTAATACAAGAAACAACTTGAATTTATGGATTTCTAGATGTCGTCTAGAAATCACAAAACAAAGAATTGAGTATATTGGTAGTTTATTTAAATAAAAACTTACCCCCATATGCATAAACAGTTTATACATTTATAAAAGGTTTATCAAACAAAATTTCCATACATCATTTGTTTTATAAACCTTTGATAAATTCATAAACTGTTTATGCATATTTATTTAAATAATATTGAAATGCTTCTAATTAGTATACATTTTTCAATTTTCTAATGTAAAGCTATCGTTTTTTTTAATTCAGTTTTTGAAGCATTAATAATTTGTATATTGTAGCCAACGTTGCCTCAACAAAGCCCTAGAGGCGCTGAGACCATATTAATGAGAATTGTAATTCTTTGAATTATTGAATAAGAAATAAAAAAATAAAAAATATATCGAAAAAATATCGAAATTACAATGATAAAAAAATAAAAATGTTTTTGATACAATTAATTAATGTTCGCTACTTAAAAAATAATCCTCAAAACATTTTTGAAGTAAACTATTTTTAAATGATAATTTTTAAATGCTGATAGAGAAATTAAGAAGAAAATACTGCCAGTTTCTAGATGTCGAATGAATACATCGATGATTGCATATAAATCCGCCCTCTACTAAAAACCAACAACTCTTTCAAAGAGCACCGAACACTTCTATCAGAAAAGTAACTCGTAAAGTTAAGTGCACTGATTATTTTGTGCACAGAGCCAAAACCAATGCTTGGTTGAAGTCGTATAAAGTTCCAAATCGCAATTCGGTAAAGAACTTAGAAACAAAAGAACGTTCGAAAAAATCTAGGTCAAATTTATTACGTTTACACTGAGAAGGGTGTAAGCTAAGCCTGGACTATAAGTCACCCTGTATAAAACCATTTTAAAACCAATTTGGACATATGCAATCCAATTGTGGGGAACTGCTAGTAATACCAGCATTGAACTTATACAGAGGGCCCAATAAAAAATTCTTAGGACCATGACGGGCGCACCATGGTACATAAAAAATGAGAACATCCACAGAGATCTAGAAGTACCATTGCTAAAGGATGAATTCAGAAGGGTGAGAGATACATCAAAAAGTTACAAAGCCACCCGAACCCGCTTGCTAGACTTCTAGCACAAAGCCAAACGCAGTCGAGGCTTCGTAGAGCTTATTAGCCAATTATGAATTAATGCTCTGTTAGAGAGTAAATAGATTTAATTTTAGTCATAAATAAGGCAGATTCAATAAATAATAAAAACGTAAACAAATTAAAAAAAAAAAATACACAATGGCAGATTTTTCACAACATTTTCAAGATTTGCATGTGGTTGATGGACGAGGTAATGTTCAAGAACAATACCGGACAAAAAAAATTCCCCAAGTTTCGAGTGTGGCAATTTGTAACACCAGGCACGATAAACACAGAAATATATATTACGGAGTATCTACAAAAACAGTTTTTACCTTTCTAAAAAAGCACAGAGTGCCTTCATATTTCTGGTCCGATTTGGCATCATGCCACTATGGAAAAAAAGGCCCTTGAGTGGTGTTCAAATAATAATGTAAATTTTGTACCACGGGAGGCAAATCCACCCAACTGTCCAGATCTGCGGCCTATGGAAAGCTATTTGGCTCTTGTAATGAAAGAATTAAAGAACACAGGAAAGGCACACAGGCAGAAAAAAAATATAGTTGTACATTGTTACTGTAACCATTTCAACATTTGTGCATGGTTACTGTAACAATATCAAAATTTTTAAAAATATTATAGTCACAGTAACTATATATATGATTGTGGTAACAATAATATGGTTAATTTACGATTCACATGAATATTTGAACCATATATATGGTTACAGTAAACATTTATATGTTTGTGACAACCATTTAGATTATGAGAGCAGCGAAAGTCGTAAAAGTCCATAATAAAGGCGCCCCCTAATATTCATGTATACTTATACTGATAATTGTATAAAAGCAACGTGTATTGTTCTAAATTGTTAAGGCGAATATTTTGAACCCTATAATACTTGTGCTATACAGATTTATATGAATTCAATGAAAACGTATGATTATTTAATAATATGACAAACTGCACTTTTTGTAAAATTTAGATTGCCATTTGAAATACTTAGCATAATCGTTATTTTTGGAAAAGAGCAACAATTTCATTTCAATACTTGTTGAACAAATAACATAAAATAATTAATTTTTCTTTTATTAGATAAATATTTGAAGACATATGTTTAGCCTTGTTTACATATTTATATTTAAAGTAAAGTTCCCTAAAAAACAAATCTACTTTTAATGTTCATAATTTTCAGTAGCTGTTTAATTTACAACCACCTCTAAAAGTCCTATATTTTCCTTAATGAATATTTAATATTGAAGTTATTTACATGTTCTATTTCGTTTTTTTTACAACATAAATGCCAAACATCAAATATCAATTTCCTCTAATTCTTTACAGATTTTCTTTCTTGTTTGTAGGTCTTTAAATTGTTTGTTATGTCAAAGTATCCAAGATTTATAAGGGCATCATATTTACATAAATTTACGTACACATGTGTTTATGGAAGCATCACACATAAATATTAGGTAGCAATCATTTGTACAGTGACTGACAAATGAGTGTAAACATATTCTTTATTATCGTCATTTTAAAAATCGTTAAATTTTAGTTTCATTTGACGTCGATGACTCCTCTGCACGCCTATGTGAAATACTTTGTGACTGTCCTACTCTTCATTAGGTAAGAGCTGAAATCAAAAGTGTATTTTTCAATATTGACCACATTCACACAAAATTATATCATAAACAGATAAGTTAATATACAGTAGAACATACATTTTTTGTAAATATTTAACCAAGTTTTTCCATTTAATATGACATTAATGTTAAGCTTGTACATTTTGTAGTTTCCAAATTGTTTTGGTTTTGCACCTTAAGTGTTCATAATGCTTATAAATAGGGACGGATTTATATGCAAATGCATGTTTTTTCCCGATCTTCGAAATACCATGTAGACTAATTAGCTATCCGAATCACACATTTGGCTTTAAAATGGCATCGATTTGTTAGTGCATATCTTTGCATATTTTATTTTTATTTAATGTGTATTTACTCTAAAACTTGTTGAGGTTTTCGATTTACATAGTGTCATGTAATAAGTGTTTTGTTTTTCCATTTTCTTTTTGTCATCTGCATAACCTGAAATAACTTCTTTTTTTTTCTTACATAAAAAATAACTCTCTTTTGATAACATGTCCTATAAAGCCTCTTAAGATGCTGCAAATAATGCTAATTTGCATTTTCAGAAGTTTACAATACAAACAATTCCTTGCTAATGTTTCATTTCATAAACATTTATTTTCCCTCACCATCATCAAATACTTCATATGTATGTACGTATGCATTCCTATTTGTACATCTGTAGGTATTATTAAATAATTTGTTTTTTATTTATTAGATAAAATGTCCACATTTTGTTGTATATTTTTTTTTATTTTAATGTCAACACAGATCATTGCCCTGAGTGAAGATGGGAATGAAAAATACATTTTATCACGTTCATATTTCATTTTTATGCACGTTCCATTCTTCAAAGTTCTTTCAGCTTTTCAGCATGACCTTCGCCATGGCCAAGATGTATGCTTGGTTTTGCAATGCATTTGTAACATTGTGGATTTCATGTATGCTTGGAATTTTGTAATAAATATGTTAAACAATTTTAGTAATATTTGGTGGTATGGGCAGGGAGTTTCATTAGGAAATGTAATTTAATTGAAATATGTATCGTTTTTAAGAGTTCTTTGAAAATAACTGAATTGTACATAAATTATATGTATATCAGAGGAGTTATGCATATTCATAGGTCGGATTTGATCCACTTTTTAATTTAAATTCTTACTTATATCCCTTTTTGTTTTTGGTTTTATTTTAATTTTTTTGCTTTCTGCCATGTGTACATAATTTTATGTTTATTTGAAAATAAATGCCAGTAAAAAGAATGAAATGAAAAAAAATTTCACTAAAAATATTCACATGAGATGTACACTTTAAAAGATTTTCAACTTGAATTGGATGCACATTAGGGTGGTCCCTATTTTGCACTTTTTGGAATATTAATGCGATCTTAAAATTGTGTCATCTAAAGGACAATTAGAGCAAAATCGGATAACGTTTAAGCAGTGACGGGTACACAACACGATTGTAAACAAAACACACAACAAGAGCGTAAAAAATACAAATATTTCATTTAGTTGCTTGACACCATTCAACGAAGCAGGTGTGTTTCGCATTTTTAATTTGTTTACATATACATGTAAACCAAGTTAAATTTTTCTTTTTGCCTATGAACGGTTTAGAGTTTGCAAATATTATTTGATGTCTCGAGTTTTGTTGAAAAACAAAATATTTACGAAAAATTGTAAGAGAACTGATATGTTACTTAACATTTCATTTTATACAGTGTGTGGGAGAAACCAGTGTTGTCAGATTAGTGGATTTCTTCCCAAATTGGGGAATTTTTTGAAGTTGGGGATGAAAATTTGGCTTTGGGGATATGGGGATTGATTGATGGGGATGTTAACTACATTTCGGGGATTTTTAGGGGAATTTCAAAAATTAAATTTGTTCGTTTATTTGCTATTTCATTTTATTAATGAAAGCAATTAATAGAGAATATAGAAATGAATTTTAGTTTCATAAGTAAAGCAGCGAATGTTTTTACTGAGTTATGAAATGTGTAGACAAACTACTGATCTCAAAAATATGTATTATTTAGATAAATTCCCAAATTTGCTTAAGATATGTTTACATTATACCACAAGTCTAATGACTTTCTTTTTTTAATGAAATGGTTGAAGTCTCATTATCCGGGCAAGTTTAAAAATGCTAGCAATAAAGCTAAAAAAAAACTGGAAAATGTTCAGACAAAAGCATAGAAATGCATATTAGAATCAAAATTAAAGTTTACGATTTATTTTATTGTAATAACAAATTTTTAAACTAAAGTTAAAAATTGTATAAATAAAACTTGATGACAAAAAATGTTTTGGTTTTCATTAGGCTTTGGGGATTTGATGGGGATGTTAACTACATTTTGGGGATTTTTAGGGGAATTTCAAAAATTAAATTTGTTCGTTTATTTGCTATTTTTTTTTATAAATAAAAGCAATTAATAGAGAATATAGAAATGAATTTTAGTTTCATAAGTAAAGCAGCGAATGTTTTTACTGAGTTATGAAATGTGAAGACAAAATACTGATCTCAAAAATATGTATTATTTAGATAAATTCCCAAATTTGCTTAAGATATGTTTACATTATACCACAAGTCTAATGACTTTCTTTTTTTAATGAAATGGTTGAAGTCTCATTATCCGGGCAAGTTTAAAAATGCTAGCAATAAAGCTAAAAAAAACTGGAAAATGTTCAGACAAAAGCATAGAAATGCATATTAGAATCAAAATTAAAGTTTACGATTTATTTTATTGTAATAACAAATTTGTAAACTAAAGTAGTTTAACAGTGAGTGAACGATATTAAAAATATCTGTTACATGATATACATCAGGGATGGCAAAGTTGGTACAATTATACAATTCATGATTGAAAGTACAATAGTATGAATAATGAATAATTCGGTACAATTATTATAACAAAATAACGATGATCCAGTTCAACCTTTTGGAGGTTGAAGAAATTTAATTTTATTTTTCCTTTTTTATATTAAACACTTTTGGTTTTTTTTGGAGGGAAGATGAATTTCCTTTTTTCACACCCCTTGATCCAGGTTTGCCTTGAATTTAAGGCTGCAGGAATAATATCCAAAAAAAATATAAACAAATTTGTTCGATTATTTATTCCGTTTAGTGTCTTTTGTTAAGATTTTTTGGCGATTGTTCATGAATTTCTTTTAAATATCATAAGAACCTCGATTTTTATACAAACGATTCCAAATGAACTCTAAAATGTTAATAAATAAGCAGTTTAAAGCTCTTTAACGTTTTCGTATTTAAAATATTTGCAGATTTTGTACAATTTGTTTGGTTTGTTTTTTGACAATTTCAAGAATAAGTCAGTTTTGGTACAATCAGAGCCCAAAAAGTACAATTTTTTATAAAAGTTGGTTCAATTTGTAAATTTCAGATGCCATCCCTGCTATACATAGTCAGTAACAGTTGTTACTAAATGTTGAAAAATATAAAAAAACGCCATTTAGCAGTATGTTGATAAATATGAAAAAACGACTTAGATGTACTTGCTATATTCAATAGCAGTTGTTACCAAGTTTGCTTATTTATCCATTTTCCAGCTAGATCTGTCATTTTATTTTGTCCTAGCCTTTTTAATTTTAAACTTTTTTTGAACATTTTTGGATTTTTTTTTTAAATGACAAAGAAACAGTCTTTAATAAAAAGAATTATTATGTATTCGCGTGTAGATGATTTGATGAGAATATTATTGGTTTTATGAAAACAGGCTTCGATATTGTTAATAAGTGTCCTGAAATTTGTTTAATTTATCAAAAAGGAACATATATTTATTGATATTAAAATTTTTTAATCAGCTAAGAAATGTAATATTTTTTATATACTAGTAAAGTCGATCTCACTAAATAAAAATACAACTTGCATTCAGTTATTTTGGGTTTTAGCCATTTCTGTCCATTTTTTATTCTAATCTAGCCATTTTCTTAGCTGAAGAGTTGGCACCCTTGGTTGTTACCAGTGATTTTTCAATGACGGTGATTAAAACACAGGTGTGGAAATATCGCTCATCTCTAATGGTCAATATATTGTCTCTACAAATAGGTTTTTGTCGAATACATAAAATACGGTAGATTAATTTCTTTGTGGTGGTGAGTCTCCTTCATTTCTTTATCAGCAATTGAAAATTATCATTTCAAAACATTTTGCTTAACCCTTTCACGACCATAAGACTATTTGGATAAAAGTAGTAATTTTTTTTATTTATTGTGAATCAGTTAGCGCCAAGAAAACATATTTTGCATTTAAAACAAAAAAAATGTTTATCGGACTTAATGAATTTTGGTCGTAAAGTGCAAATGTTCGTTCCACATACTCATGTTTATGGACTACATATCAATGAACGGAACATGAATAATGATTTTATAACTTTTCGTAACAAAAATGCACTTACCAGGCCTAATATATATCCCAATATAAAATTTAAAAAATCAGTTTTACACTTAAAAAATAAAACTGTCAATTTTCAAAGACAATAAAAAATAAATGCTATTACCGAACTTGTTTTATTCTAAACACATTAATAAGAGACACTTTTACGAACTAATTAAAATTAAAATGGCACCCATTCAATTTTTCGTTATTTAGATACAGTGCACTCGCGGTAACGTGAACTAATTAAAACCAAGGGAGTTCATGTTAGTGAATTTGTTCACGTTAGCGATTGTCGAATTTCATGGAAAAGATATACAATTTTATAATATAAACCTGTGTTTTACAAGCTTAAACGTGAAATTCTTTTGTTATTGTTTTCATTATTAAAATATAAAACAAAAATTATTGATTAAAATTCATTACAAAACAAAACGAGATCACGAGAAAATATACATTGAAATAAAATTACATAGCAAATAAAATTACTCATTCGTTACCAAACAAAAACTATTAATTTAGAGGATACAAACACATTTTTAATACAAAAGGATTCCTTAAACTTTAAAAATTGAATTTAGTGTATGTATTTCAGTGTTGTCTACATGCTTAGAAAACAAATGCAGTGAAAAAAATTGTTCATGTTATAGAGCTTTCTGAGTTTGTTCACGTTACAGAATAGTCAATGTAAACAAAAGCTTGTTCACGTTAGACGGTGTTCACGTTACCGCGAGTGCACTGTATTCAATATTTTTGTGTTGGGACACCGGTGTCCCTGTAGTCGTCAAAGAGTTAAAAAAGGCTTAAAGATTTTCTTTAAAGTATTAAAAATTCATTAACTGTATTGTATGTATTGTTATTTAGACTTATTTGAGATAACATTACTGAAAGATTTTGTAACTTCACATACACAGTTGTAGCTCTGAAAATTATGGTTGGATGCTACTTTACAGCACGATCAACATTTTGATGATGATAGACAATCCAAATATTATGACGTTAAACAAGTACATATATATCCAAAGATAATATAATTAATATATCCATTGTGCATATTTTTAACTTTCTAGGTCATAAACTGATATTTTCTAATAATAAATGCATGAAAATATGACACCTAATTATAATTTTATAGACACAATAAGCATTTATAAAAACGCTATAAAATACGTTGCTCGTATGTTAAAAACTCAGTGATGATTATTTCATTAAATTTTCTGATAATTATTTAACAGTGATATTAGTTTGATATTTTCTGGCAGTCATAACTCAATTTGAAGTTTACTTGTCAGGAGATATGATACATTTTTTAAATTAATTTGTAATTCTTTATTTGCAGGTTTCCAAATATTAATTAAAAGGTTCCTTGCTTCGCATACAAAACGCAGCATACTTTTTCATCATAAGCTAAAATTAAAAACAACTACATCTTATATTATGAAACAAAACAATTTGAAAGAATCTTTCTTTATTGAATTATGAATGCTTTGTTTTGTACCCTTTTTATTTTATTATCAGCTGTATGTCTGAGTTACTATTGAGTTACTTGATTCAAAACAAAAAACTATGTCTGCAGAAAATTGTATTTTCACAGTTAAGTAAATGCTAGAGTAATTACATCTAGAAGAATATTGTAAATGAATTGAATTGTGTTATTCACTATTAGGTCTGCTTTTTACATCCCAAAAAGATGGAAACTAACTGATAAGTTAACAACTGGTATATTTTCCAGTTTAAAATCTGAAATTCTTCTACTAAAAATATTTCAAAAAGTAAAAGCCGATAACTGAATAATAATTGTGGGTTTTTTTGTTTAAACGGTTGGGCTTAAAATCGAACGAAAAACTCTACTCTAAACGTTATCCGATTTTGTTAATATTATCTGCACTTAGTTTTTAGATGATATAGAATAATTTTAAACCTCGTGATCATCAAAAATCGAATAAGTTAAATATAAGGGCCAGCCTAATGTGCATACACACGTACACATGTATAAATGCGTGTGTTGTTGCATGAAAAAAAAAAAAAAAACAGAAAAAAGTGAATACAATAAATACTTGCTACATATTTATGTATAAGCTCATACGAGTAGGTATGTACAGGTACTTAACTCTCGAGTTTTTTTATTCAAGTGGATTGACATACAAACACATACACATGGTAAGGAAAAAATTATACTTCATAGTGGCAAATGTCAGTGATACCAATTTTTTAACTATTACAGTGTGAACAATGTTTTTGTGAACGGTACTCCACTGGGTCTTTCCTGGCCTTTAAAACAATATTGGTAGAAAACAAAAATTTTTCACAAATACCCATTCAAAATTTGTTTAAACTTGGTCATAGAAAATAGTATGAAGTTTAAACATTTTAAATTCGTTTTGGTTTGTCTTTTATTGGGGTTCAAAGTTCAAATTTTGTATTAGAATGGTGTAACATCGCTCAATTTCAATTGCATACAACATTTTCAATGTAGTTAGTTGTTCGATTTTTGTCCTGTCATACAAATTATTTCTAGTGAATATTTTGGTTGTTAAATAAAAAATAATGAATGTATTCTAAGTGAATTTGGCAGTTTAGGTATTTTTGATGCCAAATGAATAAAATTCATAAAAAATGGTAAATATGTATTGATATTTGGATATTGCTCATACAGAATGCTAAAATCTCGACTAAAAAATGGATGGATGAGAGTCGGTTGATGAAAATTTGGGATTATAGGTAATTTTGAATGGCAAATAAAAAAAGCGAATAAAAAGTTCTTGGCAAAAAAATTTTAAATACAAATTCTGGATAGGGACACCCTCATGACCTAGCGGAATGAAATATACTTTACGACCTATTCTCATAGCTCCCAAATATACATACAAAATTTCATAAAAATCGATTTAAACGTTTCGGAGGACACAGTGGGGCAGAATCAAAATTTTTTGGAAATAAATCTGGCATTTCTAAACGGATGGCCCGATCGGTACAAAATTTGACGTGGGGGTAGCCAAGGAGCATTCGAGTTCAAGTTATTAAAATGGACAAATGCTCTAGGCTCAGCTCTATGTAAAATTTTTAAACACGTGCCATTTTTTTTGTTTCCCATCCGATTTCAAAGATTTTTAATTTTTTGGGAATCGATCGACTAGATCTTGCAAAAACATGCTTGCGAGTGCTATTGATCTGTTATAATTTCCGAGTTATAAGCATTTCAAAATTGAAATTTTCAAATTTTGCCATACCTTGGTACGCTTTTTTAAAAATATAGCGCGTGCTTTTGAACCGAATGGACTCGAATTTTTTCATTAGTTAGATAACCAAATTTCCAATAATATGCAAAAAATTTCAGAGCAATATCAATTACGAATCCGAAAATAAACGATTTTCAATTTAAAAATTCAAAAATTTGTAGATTTTTGCTGTTTTTTGGGCAAAAAGGTGACTTAACTCTTTTTTTATTAAAATAAAACTTTCTTTAAGAACATATAACAGTTTTATGTTTTTCTGTAAGATATCTTTACGGAAAATATTTTGGTATAAAAAACATGTCATATTTTTCGAAAATGTTTCCCCTACGCCCTTCGGAATTTGACCTATTTGTTATCAAAATTTCAACTTTGAACCACATGTTCTAAAATCTCAAAGCTGGGATCAGAAAATGTAAAGCAGTTTTGAAAACCTTGGTGTGATTCCTATTTATCTTTAAAGCATGTTCCCAGCCCCAAAGGAAATGTGGACGTTATGGGCAAAATTGTAAAAAATACCATTTTTGAGATTTTCGCTCCAAATTTTAGGATTCCCTTTTACCTTTTGACAAGTTTTTTTACACTTTGTTATTTGGAATGAGAATTTTAAAAAACCCTGCAAATTTCATTTAGTTTTGGTAATAAATAAAGATTTTATTACATATTACATATTTATTGAGCTCTAAAATAAAAATTTTTATAAAAATTTTGATAAGATTGCAAATATTAGGAACAATTTGGTCGACATTTTTTCCGAATTAATTTTTTTTGTTTAGATAAGTTAATTTCTGATATTACCAAAAAAATTTCAAGTAAATATCTCAATTATATTCAAAAATATGCCACTTTAAATCTGCGTCCTTCAAAAATATTGCCATTTCACATCCTTTAAGCAAGGATATTTTACATTACATATTCATACATCATTACTTTAATAATAAATATAAAGTGATACCATAATTTGATGGTAACAATGAATATTTTTCTTTGATATATACAAATGTCTTCCCGAAATTGGACTTTATCGGTCATAAATTAATTTATATAGGTATCTACACAAATTTTGCTGCAAATAAGTTTTATAAATACGGAAATTATGTCACGGTGATCGGTCCATAACTGGTCATAGCTACCATATAAGGCCCACTTCCAAAAATCACTCACGAATATAAATTATTAAAATTTTAAAAGAAAAGTGTTTTTGCTCATTTACTTAGTGTAATGTACTATACGATCGGACTTGATCGACCATAATTTCTTACTTGTTTTCGATTCGTTTATTGTAAAATCAAAGCAAATAAATATTTGTTCCAAGCAAAACTACTTGAAAAATTTGAATGAAGCTTGACTTAAAACTCACTTTAATTAGATATTGAAATGGTTTTTCTGTATATATGAGACTAGTAAGTTTTAAACTCACAAATCATCATCTTCTGCTTAAAACGTAGATACAGTGATTCCACACTCTGTTGGAATTCCTATATATAAACATATGGATACAATATATTGCCCAGCAAAAAAAGTAGGAAGTAGTTCTAAAATAACAACTTTTGTTTGTATTGTATAGCAAGTAGCTTGACGTTTTTTATCACTTTAGTAATTTATGATTCAAATATTCAACAGCAGGTATTTTTCATAACAAAGAAAAGAGGTTCAAATGCTGCTGCATTCATTTATAATAAGTATCCAATGATTTGGATATATAAACCAAAAAAATACAATTGGTCAATTCACAAGGCGTCTTATCATGTCATATTGTCATAATATCCTAATATTTCACAATGGTTTTTATTGCTTTTCAAGCTAAAAATGTCCTAAAATAATACTACTTTCTATGCTATGTTTATTGTGTTATCGTAACGAACCAGCAGAGACCAACGCCTAATGCCTAAGAGTCGGTTAAGCCGAGCCGCCGAGTCGTGAAATATTAGGACATTATAACAATATAACATGATAGGAGACCTTGTAAATTCACCAATTGTAAAATACTTTTAATATAACTACATAAAACTCAGGACTTTGCATCACTGGCCTCTTAAGACAACCACGTGTTAAATTCATTGATGTTTCACCGAAAATAAAACTACTTCAGGTTGTGTTTGATTTTACCAATGATTGGTATTCTCTTTGTTTGCTGGGTGCATATTAGTATACAATACACTTAGGGTAATCCTTAACATGGGTTTTTGTGACACATTTTAGAAAACAAAACTTGTTTAGGAAAAATCTGACTTTTCAGTTTTATTAGGACTCAGAAGCAATAATACATTAGTTGTTAAACATAATATTTTGCCTGAATCATCAAACAATTTAACTTGTTTAAAGTTTTCATTTTTGAGAAAGGCCATGTACTATAGTTAAGAATTTTTTATTCTTCATCTACCATCATACATACATATTTACTTTTGGAAATTTCAAGCTTATAAATAAATGTCCGTTTAAGGTGGCGTAACAAATTTTTAAATTTAAAAGACTTAATTTTGAAAAAATTAATTTTAGTATAATTTTTATGCAATTCAATGACATTTTTATACCCTACACCACCAAATTCAGCACAAACATAGCTAGTTCTTACAAGTACAAGTTATGAGCTCTTCAAAGCTGTTCAAATTAAAGGTGGTTAGTTTTGACACCCTGTATCTCATCTTGTGTTCTACATTTCATTTTCTAAATGCAATTTTTGTGTGCATAGTTTTGCACTCGGCACAGACAGATTTATTACCATTTTTCAACCGATTGACCCCTCTGTTGCGCATTTGAACAGAATTACCAATGGACCAGCATATGCTAGGAGACTATAGTTGGAGTGTCGTGAGGAAGATTGAAAAAATATTTATAAAAACAGAATAAACACCTTTCAATTTTAATTTCTTGTACCAATTTTAATATATCAACAATATTGTTCCCGAAGTTAGGCATCATAAAATAAGAAACCCGTATTTGTTTCACATCATGAACAAAAACCTTGTAAACTAGTGTTAATAGGGAACACTCTAAGATGTTCATGCAACTATATGTTGATTGCCTATTTCAAGAATTATGAAGTATACATTCTCTCTTAAGTGCATTCACATACAGATAGATAACTTCAACATATTACTGAAGCGAGCACATCTTGCACTCGTACATATGTTGCGTTGGAGCACTTATGATTCGTTAAGCTGAATGTCATCCAAGTGACATGTATTCATATCAACTCTTAGCACCTTTATGCATTTCTTCTTTTTTTTTTAAATGATAAATAATCAATTTACATAATTGAATAATTGAACTGGAAATCCAACGATTTATCGATTGATTGATGTAGAATTTTGTAGGAAATTAAAAAAAAACTAAATTAATTTAACTTAATAAAATAATCTTATACGACTATAAAGCATTTCTTCATAATTAAAATTTGATGGCGTAACAAATTCTTGTGTTATCTTAAAACTGACTTTTTGTTGAACATTAATTTGCAAGCTTGAGCAAAAGTTTATTTGAAAAAACAATTTTCCTTTATGCAAATTTTTTTAAACTTTCTTATATTTTAATTGTCTACATTACACCCTAAGTGTCGTGTGCCGTAGTAATTATAAAAATTTCTCCAATTTCGTCATAACGACATACAATTTTTGAATAAAACAGCAAGCAGCTGGCAATGAATATTGCAGAATGAGGATAAATAAGAAAATGAAATCATTAATTTGAAAGTGTCTTTAATACAAGTTAAAATAATTAGTTTTAATAAAATGAAATTATTTAGGTCATAGAAATAATTAAAGTGAAAAAAATTAAAAAAAAAATATACAAATAATATTTGTCCTCAATTATTAATATTATTAATAATGTTAGTGAGTTGAATTATCCAATATTTAAACGTTTTCAGGAGAGCAAACAAACTGATTATTTCGCTGATTTATGAGGAATATTGAATTCATTCTTCTACAATATATTTTTAAGGCCGCTAATAAATTCTACAATTAATTTATTTTTAAAATGTTGCATTATTCGCAAATGTATTATATATAGAGGATTTTATCTACAAAATATTAAGTTTGTATAAAGTTTGGTCAAAATGAGCGAATTCACTTAATTGTGAATAAATTCGAAAAGAATACATCGATTTTTATGATCGATATTTCGTTTTGTTTCTATTATATGTGGCTTTGCGGTAAATCAATAAATCGGAACAATTTCTGCTGTTTTCGATTTTCGATAAAAAATATATTTTTTGCTTCAATTTGTTATTATAACTCCGAAACTACTGAGCCGATTTAAACGCAATATATATGTGAAAATTTGTACATAGCATGGAGAAAATGTTTTAAAAGTTTTATTAATCGAAAGAAGAACTCTAACTATTAAATTTTATGTATATCAGACAAAAACTAAAATTTTGTGAAAATGAGCGAATTCACTTAATTGTAAATAAATTCGAAAATAATTAATCGATTTTTATGATCGATATCTCATTTTGTTGCTATTATATGTGGCTTTATGATAAATCAATAAATCGGAACAATTTCTGCTGTTTTCGATTTTTCATGATTTTTTTAAAACAAAAAAATTTACTATTTTCACGTAAAAAATATATTTTGCTTCAATTTGTTATTATAAATCCGAAACTACTGAGCCGATTTAAACTCAATATATATGTGAAAATTTGTACATAGCATGGGAAAAATGTTTTCCAAATTCAATCAGCCGAAATAAGAACATTAACTATAAAACTTTATGTATATCAAACAAAAAACTAAAATTTTGTGAAAATGAGCGAATTCACTTAAGTGTGAATAAATTTGAAAATAATTAATCGATTTTTATGATCGATATCTCATTTGGTTGCTATTTAATGTGGCTTTGTGATAAAGCAATAAATCTGAACCTATTCTACGGCTTTCGATTTTTCATGATTTTTTAAAACAAAATAATTTTGCTAATTTCACGTAAAAAATATATTTTTTGCTTCAATTTGTTATTATAAATCCGAAACTACTGAGCCGATTTAAACTCAATATATGTGTGAAAATTTGTACATAGCATGGGAAAAATGTTTTCCAAATTCAATCAGTCGAAAGAGGAACATTAACTACTCTATTTTATGTATATCAAACAAAAAACTAAAATTTTGTGAAAATGAGCGAATTTACTTAATTGTGAATAAATTCTAAAAGAATATATCGATTTTTATGGTCGATACCTGATTTTGTTGCTATTATACGTGGCTTTACGATAAAGCAACAAATCTGAGCCAATTCTACGGCTTTTGATTTTTCATGATTTTTTTAAAACAAAAAAATTTGCTATTTTAACGTAAAAAATATATTTTTTGCTTCAATTTGTTATTATAAATCCGAAACTACTGAGCCGATTTAAACTCAATATATATGTAGCAGGTATATTTTTTGTATAAAAATTTGACTTCAATTTCCGTGCTCTGTCTTAGGCCTCTAAATTTTTAGCAAAGTTTTTTCAGGAAGTTTTTGAGCCACACTTTTTCTCGTCATTCATTTTAATCAGATTAACAACAAATGAACATAAGTGATATTGAACATAATAACTGAAATGCTTTACAAAGGTAACTTGATAAAAAAAAAAAAAAAAAATCAAATAATACTTGGGTTAAAATTTTTAATGAAAAACGTTTGTCCTTATAAACGGATTAGAGGCTATATAAATTTACGTTTTTCTAAATTTATCTTAGTAATATCGGACTAACCATTTTTCACCCAATAAGAGAAACAGTTAAGTACAAATCAAAATCTGCAGGATAATCTTTAAAATTGATTATCCTTTTTCATTTGCTAAATGTCGTAAGTGATATAGTGTGTACACTTAAAATTTTGTTGCTACTTATTTATATATTAATCTATCATAATCTTAAATACGTATCGATATAATACATATTAAGTACGTAGCACTACTTAATGTCTCAAATAAGTACAAGCATTTTATCTATAGGTATAAATTCTTATATAAATTTTTCATTATACTTTTTTAGCTGGGTAGATTCAATCAATCAATATGTCATTTAAGAGCAAATCTATTATGTACTTATATGAAGAATTTAATAACGCAGCAATATTTAATAAAGTATGAATCAAAGAAAACTACAGAGATTTATTAAACTTATTTATTAAGCATAAAATAATAAATTAAATAAAAATCAAGTCAATTTTACTTGAAATTTTTTGATAAATTTAAAAAGATAAACTCAGGCAATAAAAAATAAAAGGACATATTAATAGTAATAAATAAAATAGTATTTACTTTTCAATTAACAGTAACATTAAAGTGCTTCATGATGTATGAGCAATATTAAATTCAAACATTAATTCTATAGCACTCATACCACCAACAATTACCACAAGTGTTTTTGTATGTATGGTGGCAAGTACCTATAGGTTTATATATTATGTCTATTAGGGTGGGCCTTATATAGTGATCAATAGTGATGCAGTATACTGGTGGATTTTCAATGACAAGCTAATGTTAAATGCCAATAGAAAATTACATTGACTGGGGTACATATGGTAGTAGAGCTACTGACAATGTCACTAGTAAATCACTAAAAATTCCCTATTGGCATTTCCTGCAGGGAAGTTACTGGGAAACCAATACAACTTTGTAAAAACATATGTAATAAAACTGTATAAATGTATTCAGTTTTTGTATGTACTTTAATACAATAACACACTCGATACAAAGATACAATGGGTTTTGTGAATTAAGCATATATATAAAGCTTTGATAATAAATTTCCAAGTCCAATGTAAAAGAAACGAATAGCAAATAGTACTTAATTTGGTAGTGTCAATTAACTCTTTTCACAAATTACAAGAAATGTGTTTTTAGTAATTGAATATCATATTTGGCATGATAACACATAGGATATACCATGCACTGCACGCGGTTTATTGTTTTTTTATGTTATAGTTGCTTCATTTTTTATGCCACTCTTCCAAATTTGCTGTTTTGCTTTTTGGTTGCATTTTAGTGTCATTTAGTTTAAATACACACTCAAATTTGCAATTTTATTGTGGCCGAGACTTTGTGCTGTCATATAACTTTTCCGAAATATTGGCGCTTTATAGAATTTGTGTTTAGATAAACTTTGAATTGTGGTTAATTGTCCACCTAAACCCAAAACGAATTGAATTTCATACCAAATTGTTCTTCAGAGTGTTTAAGCTAGATTTTCCAGTTCGGTTTTAATCGAAACCGAAACCGCGGTTTTTCAAGGCCAAAATCTAAACCGAAACCGACAATTATTTTTCGGTTTTTACTTTTAACCTATTTTCAGAATTTTCAAAATTTAAAAATGAGAAACAAAGAAAAAACCATAATGTATAAAAACAGATCGGAAAAAATATCTTAGTATTTGTTTAAATTTTTATACCCTACACCACCATAATGGGGTGGGTATAATGGATTTGTGCAGATGTATGTAACGCCCAAAAATATTAGTCTAACACCCACTTTAAAGTATACCGATCGACTCAGAATCACTTTCTGAGTCGATTAAACGATGTCCGTCTGGCTGGTTGTCCATGTAAACCTTGTGCGCAGAGTACAGGTCGCAATTTTGAAGATATTTCGATAAAATTTGGTACATATCATTTTTTCTGCCCAAGGACCAAGCCTATTGAAACTGGCTGAAATCGGTTCATTATTTCACCAAGCCCCCATACAAATGACCTCCCGAAATTGGACTTTATCGGTCATAAATGTTTAATTTATATATGTATCTACACAAGTTTTTCTCTAAATAAGTTTTATATATACGGAATTCATGTCACCAAATTTTAATAAGATCGGTCCATAATTAGTCATAGCTCCCATATAAGGCCTACTTCCGATAATCACTTTAACGAGCATAAATCTCTTAAAAATGTTGGTATACACATAAAATGCAACATAAATAATTTTCATATAGACATAAATCACACGACCTAATTTCATTGTTATCGGTGCATAATTTGTTATAGCTCCCATATAAGACCCACTTCCGAAAATCGCTCACGAATATAAATTATTGAAATTTTTAAAGAAAAATGTTTTTGCTCATTTACTTAGTGTAGGGTATTATATGGTCGGGCTTGACCGACCATACTTTCTTACTTGTTTAAATTGTATTACAATAATTGCTTCAGATAATGTAGCAGGCTACCTTTCGCAGGCTAGGCAAGGAAACCTGTTAATAAGGCATGACACAACATATTGATCTATGAGTATTTCCTGAGAATTACACTTCAAATGACTGTTTATTTATTTAATTAAAAAAAAAAATTAATGCAAAATGTTTGTAACAAAGTCTTGGAAGATAGAAATAGTACTATTAAGTATCCCTTTGTGAATTAATACTAATTCAGGAGAACATGTCTCTAGTTTCATGTTTATTTTGGATTCTAGCTCATTCGATACGTATTATTAAAATGCAAAAAGTACCATAAAGACCCACATTTTGTATTTTTACTCAGCACTATGAATATCTAATTTCATATTTCTGTGTCCATTATTATAGAAAATACAAAAGGAAGGTACCACTAAAATCACCTTTTGTGAATTCTAACTCATTCAGAATCATTTGTGCCTAATTTTAAATTTTAAGGTTTATTATTATAAAATATTCAAAAAGTACCTTTACAATAAAGAAATGGTAACATTTATTATCCCTTTTGAATTCGCATTCACTAAACCGTGAATGCTTAACCCTTTGACAACAATGGGAAACATTTTTTGCATATATTCAATTAGTAATTAAAACATATTTTTAGTAACAGGTGGCGCAAAAGTAATCCTCCTATCAGAAAATGCTATAAATTTTGCGATTGGCCCCTAATGTCAGTTCTGTTTTGACATTTGTGTAGTAAACACATGCGAAATACACGTTAATAAACAATGTTACGCTACACTGCTCCAGAACGCAGAATATTGCTGACTATTTATTTGACCAATAATCGGCAAAATTTATAGCATTTTCTGATAGGAGGATTACTTTTGCGCCACCTGTTACTTGACATAGATTTTTTTGCTTTAATAATGTAAAATAAAGTTGACTTATATTATGTGAAATGTTAAAGTTGACAGAATTGAATAAATTAAGTTTATTATCGTTTATTGCATTGCTATTTTATATTTTTTCTGATTTTGGCGGTTGATACATAATATTCAGTGAGTATAGAAGTGTAAAGGTATTAAAAAATGAAAGAGTTAAAAATGTACTTTAAAATTGCGCATGAATTCCATGCGAAGTATTTTTCCCTATGGACTACAAGGAAAATTGTTAGTGCTACTATTACTTTTTAGATGATGAGAAGATGAACTACTTTCGGATGAAGAGGATTGAAAACGATCCAGATGTGGTGGAAATCGAGGACAATCATCAAGAAATTGAAAATAATGTAGCTTTGGATACACGTCAGGACACTTCACTGGAATTGGAACTTATATTCAGATGAACAAAACACTATTATGTACCTCATGTATTCCACGAAAGCGCATATGAATTCGATATGTTGACCCCAATGGTGATTTTTTGGATATGCTAATAAGTAATAATACCAGAGTGTGTAAGGTACGTGGAGCAGCACGGAAAATCTTTTACTATTGAACTCAATGGAATGAAAGCGTTTTTAGAAATGAATTACCAATCAGGGTCTGCTAAAAAAATAAACGTGACTTGAAATGGTCACAAAGTATAATAAATATATATGGGCGGCATGGACCTTATGGATCAGCGAAAAGTATGTTTTGAGGTCGACCGCAAATCAAAAATAAAATATTATTTACTCTAATTCTTTGATATTCTGGCCATAGTACTTATCGACTCGAATATAGTCTACCAGAAATTACATGAAGCCAAACACCAAACCCTTTAGTTTATTTTTGTTCTCCATTTTTGGTATCATAATATAATTGAGCACATTATTCTTGATTATTTCTTTACTGAGAAGCATACTAGCCAACTTTAATGTATATAAGCTAATTAATTTATTATATTAAAAAGGTACCATTAAAAGAAAAAGTACCAATTATCCTTTATCCTCTTGAACACTAGTCAAGTTTGAACTTAAAATTTTTATAGCATTTCCTATATTATCAACTGAGTTAATAGTTAATAAATTATCACAAAACCGAACCGAACCGAAACTGATCGGTTCGGTTTTAAAAAATTTAAAACCGAAACCGCGGTTTTGAAATTCTTCGGTATTTTGGAAACTCTAGTTTAAGCTATGATAACATGATTTTTTCAATAAAATCTAAGTCTGTCACTGCATTGCTTGACATGTACCCCCAAATCTTAATTAAAATTATACAGTAAAAACTTACACCAGACTCTAGATGGCCCTTCATTGCAATATAACATCAATTCCATTTCCTCGCATAATACAACGTCATCCCAATAGCCGACGCGTTGCGATCTATGAATAAACGCTTTTCTACATTTGCTGCAGAAAGGTGTAGGTTACTCCTGTTGAATATTCGTTTTTTATTATGGCCTGTATTACTCTTTCATGGGAATTAACCACATTACACTAGTCTTTAAACTCCCTTGAAAGAGTTCTGGTTTAAATCTATTATTTCAGGTTTAAAGCCACATCTACCTTTTATTTCAAATCAATTTGCCTAGAATTAAAATATAACAAATAGTTTTTAGTGTTATCAAAAACCTATTTGATATTTCCAGAAAAATTTTTTCCAATTAGCGATTGTAGTAAGTTAGCTGAGTTGTGTTATACGATAATCTTTAAAGGCCACCCTAATGTTTATATTTGCATCATTCTCTCACATTTTTCTATGTGCTCATGTTTGTATTTGTGTATTTATTGATTTTACACACGTTTCTAATGGTTTTCTAACTTAATTATTGAATTTATCTTCAAAAAGGTATCAAACAACATCAATTCTATTCTATTATACACTCTTACACTTACATATTCACCATCAAGTACATGAAAGCTTTTGTCTTGTGTTTTTCTTTCTTTTTTTTTTTGATTCGACGATTCTAAACTACATGCTAAAAAATTTTATAAATATCTGTAAGTATAATCAATACAAATACTTGAAATTGTTGAAGTATAGTTAAGCATCGGTGTAAAAAATATCGTTGACAAACTTTTAAGTACAAGTGGCTGAATGTTTGTAAGTATGAAAGCAAGTTGTGTAAAGAATTTTTCAATAAAGACAAAATAAGATAAACTAGTCATATTGCGATTACAGAGCCTTTTAAGATTTGATTTTTTTATCTTATTTATTGGCTTGTTTCAACATTCATCATTTAATGTTAATTTTTTTATATTATTGAAACCTTCGTCAATGTCATTAATGGGTATATCAGCAGTTAGAGCAAAGAAAATTTGCTCATAACAGTTAACATCATTGGTCATAAATAGAAAACTAGAAAATTAACTATCGGAGGTCCTGCCGAATAACATCACGACGACAAAAAGAAGTATACTAGCAGCTTAATGAAGAAATATTGCAGAGAGAAACTGATGAAGAGAACAACATTTTTACAAACATGCAGACACTTGGCAATCATACCCACACATGTAAGAAACAGAACAAGAACATTAAAACAATTAGTTACAATAAAACATCAAGGATAGAAATAGAGAAAATAGAGACAAACTTACACGAAAAGTTATTGAACATAGAGATAAAAGAGACACATACAAATACAACATATATGAGATCAGAGATCAGAAAGATTGAAAGGGAAATGAAAAATACTCTTGACAAAACAGAACTTACGAAATTCAAAAAATAATATCAGATCGATGATAAGACTTACACATTCAATGAAGATTACAAAACTGAAACACAAGAAATTTGGGAAACTGAACCTCGTATACAATGACGACTGGTTTATTAACCATACGACGATAGAGTTTGAAATGGAACATAAATGGTTATTATCACTGGGGAACAAGTTGCAATACCAGTAGATAAAAGGAATTTCACACCTATACCGCTTATAACTGACATGGAACATTGGGTTCAGAGTATAAAAGATGATACGGAATAGGACATAACGCGATCGAAAATAGCAAACAGAATTGCATACTTCAAAAGGAATCTTAGGAATACGGAGAATAAAACTGTGATAATGTTTAGAAGAGATTATATGGAGAAAATGAACCAATTATTAGATGACAATAGCACATACAGGAAAATTGAAATTGACCCAACAACTTATCTTCAGAAAAGGAACAATAACTTAATTACACAATTGGGAAAAGATGGGTACATTACCAGATATGAGAAACTCAATATAACAACACAAGCGCCAGCAGCACCTGCGTTATATGGACTGCCAAAAATACACAAAGACGGAATACCACTACGACCGATATCTGCATCCATGATAGTACCATGTTACAGTTTTTCAAAGTATATTGGAACTATTTTGAGGAACATTGTATCTCCCAAATACAATATACAAAATTCAGCAGAATTGAAGCGATAACTGGAAAGCTTCTCATTGGAAAATGACGATATTTGGCGATTCACTTGGCTATAAGGAATATACTTGACAAATGGGAAACACCTAAAGAACACACGGCAATACCAAGGCAAACATTTTTGAAAATTCTTCAGTTTTGTTCAACTATTTCACTTTTGACAATAAATTTTACCATCAAACATATGGTATGCCAATGGGAAACCCCTATCGCCAACAATTACAAATATTGTACTTGACACACTATTGGACGATGTAATAGACGAATTAAGAGAGAATAATATAGAGATTAAGCTTATATAAGGAAATCGGACGAAGAGAAGACATCTAAGTTTTTTTTTGTACTAAGGAGTGAGATCGTAAAATTCTTAACACACGTTTTTCATTAAAACTTGTAACCCAAGTATTATTTGATTTTTTTTTTTTTGATAAATTTACCTTTGTAAAATACGTCAGTTATTATGTTTAATGTCAATATTCAATATTCATTTGTTGTTAATCTGATTAAAATGAGTGACCAGGAAAAAGTGCGAACTAAAATTATTAAATATTTTCAACAAAACCCAACTTGGTCATACAAAAAGTTGGCCAAGCATTCAAAGGTCTGCTATCAAACTGTTTCCAATGTTATTCAACAGTAACGGGAGAACTTGTCCGTTGATGTAAAACCTGGTTCAGGTAGAAGGAATGGTCTATATGATGATTCTAAAGCCAAAAAAAATAGAAAGCATTTTCAAAAGAGCTCCCAACATATCCGGTAGGAAAGCAACCCGGTTAGGTCAGTACTCGGACTATTTGGAACGAAAAGTTAAAGCCAATGCAGGTTTAAAAACATACAAGGCTCAAAAAGTTCCTGACAGGAACGCTGCTAAAAATTTAGAGGCCAAAGACAGAGCACGGAAATTGAAGTCAAATTTTAGACAAAAAATACACTTGCTGCATAATGGATGACGAAACGTACTTGTGGAAAATTGTTTGCAGCTTCCGGGTGAATATTTTTATGAAAATTTTAGGACCCAAAAGCAGACAAAATTCCCAAAAAGTTCTTGGTATGGCAAGCAATATGCAGTTGCGGCAAAAGAAGCCAAACATTTGTTACAAAGGGCTCTATAAATACCGAAATTTACATCAAGGAATATTTACAAAGGAGGAAGCATCCTCCTCCATTAATGTGTCCACTTACTTCTGGCCTGATTCGGCATCCTGTCACTATGGAAGCAAGGTATTGAGTGGTACAAGAACAACAATGTGGTATTTGTACCAAGAGAGGCAAAGCCTCCAAACTGCCTGGAGCTAAGGCCAGTGGAGAGATATTGGGCTCTTGTTAAAAGAGAATTGAAGAGCACAAAAAAGGTGTGGTAGATTTTTGTCACTTTGTTCGAGCAAAGTGACAGAAAGCAAAGTGACAGAAAAACGTTAATGGAAGGGTTTCCGAAAAAGGTTCAAAATTGCATCACTGGTGATTAAAACTATAAAAAAAAT
The DNA here is from genome assembly GCA_942486065.2 of Calliphora vomitoria. Lineage (NCBI taxonomy): Eukaryota > Metazoa > Arthropoda > Insecta > Diptera > Calliphoridae > Calliphora > Calliphora vomitoria. The sequence continues at coordinate 39,816,097 of OW818029.2, forward strand.
TTCGTTTTGTAAATTGTAAAAATAATTTCAATCAAATAAAAAAAGATTTAAAACTGTAAGTTTAGTGGTTTCGTTTTTATTAAAATATATGTATGTTAAGAATTTTTCGATCGCACTCCTTAAAAATCGATTTTTGGTATGAAATACGAGTGATCACAGATTGAGCTTAATATGGCTAAAATCAATGTATTTACAAAGATATTAACGATTTAAGATATTTCAGTGTTTTGTACTCATAATTGATTTTTAGTATGAAATATGAGTGATCACAGATTGAGCTACTAAAATCGCTGTATTTACAGAGATATTAACGATATAAGATGTCTGAGTTTTTTGTAGTAAAAATCAATTTTTAGTATGAAATACGAGTGATCACAGATTGAACTTCATTTTGCTAAAATCGCAGTACTTACAAAGATATTAACGATTTAAGATATCTGAGTTTTTTGTACTAATTTGGCCTAAATCGCTGTATTTAGAAAGATGTTAACGATTTAAGATATCTGAGTTTTTTTTTTTTTTTGTACTCAAAACCGATTTTTGGTATGATATATGAGTGATCACATTTTGAGCTTAATTTGACTAAAATCGCTGCTTTTACAAAGATTAATGTGCTGTTTTTCTATAGCAAACGAGTGCTTTAAGTGGAAATTTTACATGTATTTTGTTTTTGTTACAACAACAAAACACTCGTTAAATTTCCACTCAAAGTACTCGTTTGGATTAAAAACAGCACAAAAGATATCTAAGTTTTTTTTTTTTTTTTTGTACTAAAAATTGATTTTTAGCTGAAATATGAATGATCACAGATTTAGCTTCATTTTGCTAAAATCGCTGTAGTTACAAAGGGACAGCTGTCACTGTAGCCAACATATGCTGTCAATAAGAAATATGAAATAAATGGCAGCATAAAAATATTTTATTTGATTTTGTTTGATTTAAACTTTTTTTGTCATTATAATTGTGTAGCTGACTACAAGGCGACGATTGCTGCCAACGGAATTTTTAGACGTGTAGCTGTAGTCTATACGTCAATGCTGATAAATATTAAAAAAATTGTGAAAGTTTAGTTGCCACAGTACGATAAAAAGCATGGTAAGTTCTAAACAAAATCTAAAATTAAAACTTAAATATTTTTTAAAATATAAAGTATATTACGAAAGAAATTATTTTCTTCTTTATCCTATTTGCTTTGTACAAGCTCTACATATCTTTACAAATTAAACTTGGTAAATTTTGACACCCTGTATCTCATCTTGTGTTCGAACAGGGTGGTCATAAATTTCATTTACTTAAAGCTTATGTTCTCCTGAACGATTTGTTTGTACATAATTTTGCTAATGGCCCAATAGTTTATAAGATACATATTTCTTTCTAAATATATATCTCAATAGTTTGACATCCTATAAATTTTTTTTCAATACTTTTTCCGTATTTAAACGACCTAAAATCACAAATCCATATATCTGTCACATCATGAGCAAAAACCCTGTAAACTAGTATTATTGAACCATAATTCTTCGAAAATAAGGTTGGTCAAGTAAACATTCCAATTGTCAAATCAAACATTTAATTACATCAATTGCTTAATTCTGAGGAAGTGTAATATGACATACATATTTTAACTTTATGTCTGTGTACATTTAACTAAATAATTTATTTCATTGAAAACAATTTTGTGAATAAATTAAATTTTTAAAACGACAATACGGAAAACTGAAAATTGCTTTGTATTTGTGGTATTGCTGCTCTTAGCTTTAGTCGGAAATACTTTTAATTTGATTTTGGTTTTTCTTTTTTACTTTCATTTTCTTTGATATTTGATTTTTCACATTAATAAATTGAGTAAACTACACAATTTTAGGATGAAATTGGGAAAATAGAAATTTTTGCAAAATTCTAGGGGTACAGATAAAACATTTGTATAGCAAAGTTTAAGAAAATTAGTGGAAATATATTTGAAGCATGGAGGCGTAGTAAGGCGAAATTTTACTGTTAACCAAACACGTATTTAGTGCACAATAATATTTAACTGATCAATTTACATCTATTCGTAAAAAAATAAATTGAATAAGATATAAGGACTGAGATCGAAAAAATTTTAACATACATATATGTTAATAAAAATTAAACTACTAAACTTACAGTTTTGAATCTTTTTTTGTTTGATTGAAATTATTGTTACAATTTACAAAAAGAAATAATTTTAACAGTTCTAATCACTCATGATGAAATTTTGAACCTTTTTGGAAAACCTTTCCTTTATGATTTTTATAATGCTTTATGTCACTTTGTTCGAAAAGGTTGTCCATCTTCGTTTAAAATCTACCACACTTTTGGACACCTTTTTTGTGCTCTTCAATTCTCTTTTAACAAGAGCCCAATATCTATCCACTGGACTCAGCTCCTGGCAGTTTGGATGAATTGCCTCTCTTGGTACAAATACCACATTATTGTTCTTATACCACTCAAGACCTTTCTTACCACAGTGGTGGATGCCAAATCAGACGAAAAATAAGTGGACACATTAAGAAGTCTTATGAATGGAAACATAATTTTTTGTAAACATTCCTTGATGTAAATTTCAGTATTTATAGAGCCCTTTGTAACAAATGGTTGGCTTTTTTGTCGCAACTGCATATTGCTTGCCATACCAAGAACTTTTAGGGAAATTTTGTCTGCTTTTGGGTCCTAAACTTTTCTTCAACATTCTCTCGAGCATCAGCAACATAAAAAAAATGACCCAGAAGCTGCGAAAAATTTTCCATACGTACATTTTGTCATCCGTTGACTTCAATTTCCGTGCTCTTTGGCCTGTAAATTTTTAGCAGAGTTCTTGTCATGAACTTTTTGAGCCTTGTATGCTTTTAAACCTTCAATGGCTTTAACTTTTCGTACCAAATAGTCCGAGTACTGACCTAACCGGGCTGCTTTCCTACCGGAGGAGTTGGGAGAACATAATAACTGACACGCTTTACAAAGGTAACTTGATAAAAAAAAAAATCAAATAATACTTGGGTTAAAAGTTTTAATGAAAAACGTGTGTTAAGAATTTTACGATCTCAGTCCTTAGTTTTCACTAAAAAATTTGATTTAAAAGCAGATTTTTTTTTTTTTTTGTTTTTGGTTTTCAATACAAATAAAAATTAAAATCAGTGGTAAAATTGTTATAATAGAATTTTCATGAAAACAACTTTTTGAAAATGTTGATATTTTGTTTTTTTTTTCGATAAAAAAAACTATCACGTGGCACCGGTATTAAGACAATAATGCCCTAAATTAAAAATTATATTTCCTAAATATTATTTTTGATTTTCTCAATATTAATATCAATTCTTGATTAACGATTGAAATTGTGTAGTAAGTGGCTTGTGAAAGAACGAAATTTTTGTTTTATTTGAACAATATGAAATATCAATTTAATTTGAGTGATTTATTGTTATCAGCACGGGGGGTATATTGGTATTTTCATTCCGTTTGTAACACATCGCAATATTTACGCAGAACAAGAAAATTGTATATACGAGAATGAGTTAATAAGTTCGTGACTTTTTTAAATTCCCGGCTCTTAACTGTAAGGGCAACACTGTTCCTGTCAGTTGACTACTGTCAAAATGGTAACAAATTGTAACGTCATTTAGTTTCTGTTTGACTGCCATTGATAGCAGGCTACCTCGTGACTTGAGGAGAAATTGGAAAAAAGTGAATATTGTCTGCTCATTAAGCATTATTGTTTTGGAAAAGAACAATCACTCAAAAAAAGGCTAAGCTTGATAAATACTATGGGATCTCTACAATGGTAAAAAAGTGGTTTAGGATGCCGAACGTTCCAGACTCCCATTTGAGGTCTTTACACCCAAAACACTTGAAATAATCACGATCTGGCGTTGGCCGATCGAAGATTGAAAGTGCAAGAGATTGTGGAAGCCATAGACATCTCACATGGCTCAATTTTGAATGAGCTTTCAGGAATGAGAAGGCTTTCCGCATGATGGCTGCCATGTTTGCTCACAATCGGGTGCACAAAAGGAATTAGGAATATCCGTCCGTCTGTCTGTTGAAAACACGTTAGGACTCAAACAAATCAAGCCAGCTAGTTAAAATGTTCCTCAAAAACTCTCTGTTGATATGGCTTGTTTGGTATTGAATGTGGGCAATATCGGTCCATGATTTCACCTAACCCCCATACAATTGTCGCCCCGGAATACTGTTTGAGCAGTCATAATAATGTTGATTATGCGTCAATTCTGATAAAATTTTGCACAAATTAATTCTAAGTAATTTGAAAATTTATTATAAAGAATGGCGAAAATCGAGCAAGATTTGTCCCTAGTCCCCATACAAGGTCCCCCTCAGAAAATTAATTAAACATTCATAATTGTCTTATAATAATTGAGACCATCAGCACAAAAGTAACCCACAATTTTTATACCCTTCACCTTCGTGAGAAGGGTATATATAAATTTGTCATTCCGTTTGTAATTTCCAGAATATAATTTTCCGACCCTATAAAGTATATATATTATGGATCCTTATAGATAGCAGAGTCGATTTAGCCATGTCCGTCTGTCTGTCTGTCTGTCTGTCTGTCTGTCTGTCTGTCTGTCTGTCTGTCTGTCTGTCTGTCTGTCTGTCTGTCTGTCTGTCTGTCTGTCTGTCTGTCTGTCTGTCTGTCTGTCTGTCTGTCTGTCTGTCTGTCTGTCTGTCTGTCTGTCCGTCTGTCTGTTGAAATCAATTTTCTGAAGGCCCCAGATATCTTCGTGATCCAAATCTTCAATAATTCTGTCAGACATGCTTTCGAAAAGTTTCCTATTTAAAATCAGCAAAATCCGTCCATAAATAACGGAGATATGAGCAAAAATCAGAGACAACCTTTATTTTTGTTGCCTATTTTTGATCTATATCTCGATTACTAAGTTATAAATATAGACAATATGGATATCTAATGATAGATATTTCAAAGTCCATTGCAACGATGTGTATAAGGCTATAGTAAGTTGGACCTACAATGGGTCAAAATCGGGAAAAATATTATTTAACCCGAATTTTTTTCACAAAAAACTCTTTTTTCACTAATAAATTAAAAAAAAAAATTTTTAAATTAAAAAAAAATATTTTTTAAAAAATTGGAAAAAACTTAAAAAAAAAAAAAAAAAAATTTTTTTAAAAAAATAAAAAATTTTAAATTTTATTTTAAAGTATAATTTGGTGAACGGTATATAAGATTCGACACAGCCGAATATAACACTTAACTTGTTTTTACTTTCATTTTATAGATTTCTAAAGATCAAAAAGACTTAAATACTTATATAAAATTATTCATTTTTATTTCAGAAAAAAATTATTCAAAAATATTGGTCAGCATCATTAAAATTGTTATGATACTAAATTATGCTCGAACAACCTAAAAGTAATGAATCAAGAAAAGCAACGTTAACAATAATAGTCAAATGAAAGAAACATTTTAAAACATGCCCTTATTTAATGCTCTGAAAAGATGAAAATATATCTACTTAAATTACATAAATTATTTATTACATTAAACTGTGTGTAATTTTTTGAGTCGTGGAAATATAATCATATAGGGACACCACTACGTGATAAAATACCAAAAAAAAAATACCCGTTTTACCCAAAGTCATGCACTTTTTTCTATGGGCCCCCAAAAATTTGGAGCCTTGGTGTCATTTTTGCAAAAAAGTGATAATTTTCTCTGGCTCATATTTTGCAAACAGTTAGGAATTTTGATTTACTCTCTGAGGCAAAGTTGTAGCCCTCGTCATAAAAAACTAAAATTGTGAACATACAAAATCAAAAATCGCGCAACTTATAGACGTCTGTTTTATTGCAAAATTGTGTTCAACAATGAGGCTCATTTTTGGCTTAATGGGTTTGTTAATAAACAAAATTGCAGCATATGAAATGATACCAATACACAATAGACTCCTTTACATTCATTACATTTAGAAAAATTTCCCCGGAGCTCGCGTTACGGTCAATGGGGATAGTTATCGCACCATGATCAATGATTTGTTGTTTAAAAATATGGATGACATTGATCCGGGCAAGATTACGTTTCAACTGGATGGAGCTACGTGCCATATGACAACCATCGATTTATTGAATTCAAAATTTGGCGATTACTTGATTTCCAAAAGAAATCACATGGCCTCCAAGGTCGCCCGATTTGATATTTCTCGATTATTGTGGGGTCACATGAAGTCACTGGTCTGTGCTGATAAAACAGCAACAATTGTCGCATTGGAGGTTAACTTATAAATTTACAAATTAGGTTAAAAGCTTTGAATTGTCCGGACTAACCATTATCCATTTTTGTTCCCGATAAAATTTAAATGACAGATGAAAATTACCACTGATATTTTCTAGTTAAAGGAAATATACAATTAACTAAATTAGATGAACTAGGTTAAGGCTTTTATACAAAATGCACAAAAAGGGACGCAATATTTAAATTTGCCACTTCTTGCAGTAAATTATTTACAACCAAACAAATAAAAAAGCTTGACTGCTAATATTTCAAAAACAATGAAGTGTGGATGTAACATTTTCATGTAAAATCACCCTTGATGGCTTTGTTAATCTTTAAAATTTCCGTATTTGGGGTTCACCGTTTACATTTCTTCGAATATGAGACTGATGAAGTAGATACTGATGTTTCAAATCGCGACATGATAATAGAGTCCTTATTGTGTAAATTAAATGATGTTGCTGTGTACACACAGCCCATCAAACAATATAATAACTGAGAGTAAACTCTATCGTTTCCATGACGAAAATCGGCCCTATAGATCGAGTAATTTAACACCATTGGTTTTCTTTTTATGGGGTTATTTGAAGTCAAAAGTATGTAGGACAAAACTCAGTTCTGCTTCAACAAAATTCAGTAAAAACTACCCAAAATTGTCATGGAAAATTTCGATAAAAAGAGCGTATGAACCAGAAAATCCGTGGAGCCCTTTTGCCCTATATGGTATTCTCTATATAACCCTACTCGCGTGGTACGCTCTAATGGACATATCTAGAATTTTATACAAATTTAAAATCTTGCTTATTATGGTGGATTACTAACCCAAAATATCTTAACTTAATTTCTCCTAATAACGTATGTGGAATGATTTTGCAACAAAAATTTGACACTGGCCAAAGAAAAAGCTATTAGTGTTTAAAAAAAATGTCCCATTTGGAAAAAAAAAGTCAAAAAAGTTTTCAATTTCGGAAAAAAAAGTCAACATTTTTTTTTTTAATTTCTTTTTCCGAAAGATAGAAGTAATAGCTATCTAAACTATTTGGAACACATTTTGCTAAGAACAATAGGTAATAAGTTACATGGATGAGAAAAAACACCTGCTTGGCCAAAATGTAAACTTTTGACCCCCTCTAACTCAGGAAGTTCTCGACCGTTCTTGTTGAAAAATTGTGTCTGAATTACTATCCAATAGAACTAACCATGCTGCAAATTTCATCCCAATCGGAAGACATCGATTTCAAAAGTTGCTTTTCAAACAAAAAATGTCCTAAAATAATACTACTTTCTATGCTATGTTTACTGTGTTATCGTAATCAACCAGCAGAGACCAACGCCGAATGCCTAAGAGTCGGTTAAGCCGAGCCGCCGGGTCGTGATATATTAGGATATTATGACAATATGACTGATAAGAGACCTTGTGAATTGACCATTTATATATTTGGTTTAACGTTGTAAACAAATATAGCGTTTTCCGTTTTTGCAAATGGAAACGATTTTTTTTTTTTTTTAATTAAACCAAACTTATATATATTTCTAAATAAAATCTTGAAAATCATTAAAATTGTTATACAATCTACTTTTGCCAATTGCTTAATTCTGAGAAAATGTTCTTTGCCGAATTTTTGATAATTTACAATTTTGAAAGTAAATTCACTAGAAAACAAATTGTTTAAAAAGACAAAGATTTTACAACGGAAAGAACTTTGGGTTATTTCTGTTGATAGGAAATTTGATGCTTAGATTTAGCGACTCCTACGTTCATGTAGCACAGTGGGGGAACTGAAAAAAAGTATAAATAAATCTTGATAGGTTGATTTTAATGAAATTTCCCATGGCTATAGATGTGTTGTTGAGTTTAAGTTTTGTATTTGGACACCAAATGGGTAGAGCCTCATGAAAAATTAAAAATGCCGGCAAAATTTTATTTTCGATCCGATTAGAATGATTTATCGTAAGATATAACGAATCTACTAAAAGATATCTACTGATACTTTAAAAAAGTCGTTCTTTCGAAATTTTTTTCAACTGAAAAGGTTTAGTTATACAGAAAATTTAAACAAAACAAGAAAGAGAGCTATATTCGGGTGTGCCGAATTTTATATACCCTTCACCAAATTATACTTTAAAATAAAATTTTACACTTTTTTTAAATTTTTTTAAACAATATTTTTTCAGACATTTATTTTTTCGAAATTGTTTTTATTTTTTTTTTAAGTTTTTTCAAATTTTTTTTAAAAATTTTTTTCTTTAATTTTAAAATTTTTTATTTTTTTTTAATGGTGAAAACTATTTTTTTTGTTAAAAAAAATTCTTTTAAAAATATTTTTCCCGATTTTGACCCATTGCAGGTCCAGCCTTATATACATCGTTGCAAACACAAAAAAAAAAAAAAAAAATATGCAAAGCAATGAAACCAGCACACATCCAAACATACGTTTTGTTGCTTTTTTGATGAAATATTTAGAGGTTATCTCGGATTTTTGCTCATATCAACGTTATTTATGGACGGATTTTGCTGATTTTAAATAGGAAACTTCTCGAAAGCATGTCTGACAGAATTATTGAAGATTTGGATCCCGAAGATATCTGGGGTCTTCAGAAAATTGATTTCAACAGACAGACGGACATGGCTTAATCGACTCCGCTATCTATAAAAATCCAGATTATATATATTATAGTGTCGGAAAACTATATTGTGGAAATTACAAACGGAAATGTATTTCCGTATATATATATATACCCTTCTCACGAAGGTGAAGGGTGTAATAAATAATGTACTTATATTTTTCCGAAAATTTTAAAAACATCAGACTATACGTTTATAAGTTATAAATTTATTTCCCCCACTGTATGCCGTTTAATGTTAGACTTGTCTCCGTTAATAAATTGAGCAAACAAATAAGTATTTTGTGAAAGTGTGCAATTTCTGTTTTATTTGAACAATTTTAAATATAAATTTATATTTATTTTTTTTTGCTATCAGTACAAATTGGATGTTTGATACTTTTCCGTTTTTAAAAGGTCAAAATGTTCGAAAGTTAACCAAAAATATTTGTTTGAGTAGCTAGTCACTTTTTGACTTTAGCATTAAAATTAATATCAAATCGAAATTTAAGCTGGTGGTAAGTTGTGTAATTATGTGTTGAAATTACTTAAAATAATCCTTATTACAAACGTGATTTAGAACGTGTCGCCTTCTAAATCATACTAAAGTTAAAAAAACAAATATTTTAATATAACAACTATCAAGAGAAAGACACGTTATGATGTTTTAGTTAAAAAATTGCTTTATTTTTAATTTTTGTCGCCTTCGTGATCTCATATTTCTATTGCTAATATATTGGAGATGACAAAAGCTACTAAAATGCTATCGAAAAATGAAAAATAATATTCAAGATTTCATATTCGTACGAATGTCGCGTGTTTGACCACCATTTGTAGCTCGCACAAAAAACTATTGGGAGTTAGGGTTCTATATGGTTTTACAGCAATTAGTTGAAATATGTAAAAACAGCAGTAAATAGCATTCACGGCGATATTTTTGCTGGGTATTTCTTTTTATTCTTAAGTATATTTATTCATTCTTAAGTATTTCGTTTTATGATATTTATTGGTGTTGGCATTTTCAGGGTTGTTGTGTTTTACTATAACTTAAGATAATCCTTTTTATTGTAAATATTTGGGTACGTCATAGTCAGCACTTTTCTTTGACACAGGATACGACAATAAAAAGACATTAATTTACCTTTTTCTGCCACAAACCGAAATAAAATTATATAACACTTATCCTTGCACAAATTAAAGGAAGTACTTAGTTATGTAATAATTTTAACATTTTAGATAATTTGGGGTTAAAGTATATTACAGATTTCATTTGCAAGAAATTGCAGTGAAATATTTCTTTACAGTGCTTAAAAATACTTTAATGAAACAAGATAGTCCGTTAATTTATTTTTGTTAAATTAGTCAAATATTCTGATTTTAATTTGCTCTTGTCATAGTGAATAAGTTGTATTTTTTAATTAAATTTTTCATAATATATTTTTCCAAGAGATTGATTGCAAACTTTTGTTGCTGTTGCATTACTATTATATTAGCTACCTATTTATAAACAATTTTTATTTGTATTTCATTCTATAGAAATGCACAACTCAGTTTACATAAATCAAAGAGAAGTTATCAAATCAATAAAGTAGTACAAGTTTAATTTAATTGTAGAGGAAGTAGTAACTGGATCTCGTTTATGTTTTTTAGTTTTTTTCTGTATATGTATGTACTTATATATTACAACACCTAGAGTTTTGTTTTAAGAGGATTTTAACTTCAAAAGAAATGCAAAACTTTAAAATGCTTAAGAATAGTATAATGGAAAACAAAAGAAATACTTCAAAGCAGTAAATTTACTGTCAACAACTAAATGTTAATCGTTTACGGCATGTCATACTCGAACAAACCATATTTTTTACTAGTGTAAGAAATAACTAATGTGGACATTAGGATGGCCCTAATTTTGCACTTTTTCGTTATTTGGTTTTTCCAAAGTCTAAAATTGTTCTCCTTCATATAGGAATCATATGCTGAAAATTTGTTAAAAATCGTTTGGTTTGCATTAGAGAAGATGGTGAAGTTTATAAAATCTTCGCTCATATTTTTGTTTAAAAATTTCTAACATACTTATGGGGCATTTCATGTCAAGTGAACCAACTTTTCGAATCGCTGTCTTCCGATTGGGATGGAATTTGCATCATGGTTAATTCTATTAGATAGTAATTCAGACACAATTTTTCAACCAGATCGGTAGATAACTTTCTAAGTTAGAGGGTGTCAAAATTTGACATTTTGGCCAAGCAGGTGTTTTTTTTCATCCATGTAACTTATTACCTATTGTTCTTAGCAAAATGTGTCCCAAATAGCTTAGATAGCTATTTCTTCAATCTTTCGGAAAAAGAAATTAAAAATAAAAAATAAAAAATGTTTGTAATTTTTTTTCCAAAATCAAAAACTTTTTTGACTTTTTTTTCAAAATGGGCTCTTTTTCTCTCAAAAGAAAGCTTAGATATTTTCCTTGAAGACCTATTTGGTCGCTTAGTGGGATGCGAGTGGGATATCTATCAAAATAAATATTTTGTAAGTCAAGACATACAGTTTTTGTGTTAAAAATTTATTTTGATATATATCCCACTTTCATCCCAATCGGAAGACATCGATTTCAAAAGTTGGTTCACTTGACATGAAATGCCCCTTATACTTAACTATTTAAGTAACCGTAAAAATATATTGTTTAAGTTATAGGTTTTTTGAATATGGACCTTACTGTAAAACAAAAATTTTGAACTCAGAGACTCCAAATGCATAACAAAAGGGTTAACTGTCAAACAAACTGTCATTTCTCACTTTTTGATATTTATGATCAGTATCATGAATAGTTTGACGCTTGAACAATACTACCAAATTATCGAAATTTACTTTGAAAATCAGTCATCAATTCGCTCAACTTATAGACTACTGTTTTATTGCAAAATTGTGTTCAACGATGAAGACGGGACTCGCAACCGCACTGGATCAATGGAGATCGTTAGCGCACCATGATCAATTGATTATTTTCTGTGGGGCCATGTGAAGTCATTGGGTTATGCTGGTAAACCAATAAACAATTGACGCCTTAGAGGCCAAAATTGGCCCAAAATTGGAAGTCCACAATGCGCTTCGTCAATAACTGTCGCAATGTATTAAATTTCGAACTTTTTTAAGTTATTTTAAAAAAAAAAACAACCTCTATATGATAACTAGATTGAATAAAAACTTCCAATTAGAAACAATTAAACCTTTCTTTAAACAAAATTTCAAAACATTGAAAAAATTTTTGTTGATACTAATAAATGCTAAATTAAAATGTTAAAGTTTGCAGGTATCTTGATTATTATATTAGTAAAATATTGTGGCTCTAGTTCATAAAATTGATTTCCTTAGAAATACAATTTTATTTATTAAATTTTCATATATTTAAAGAATACAGAAAAAGTTATTTTTAGACACACGGCAATATGGAATGTATTTTCGGGGTTAGCCACCATCCCCAACTCAGACTCTTTTGTTGTATGTGTCTATTATCGATTAGCGTGGGGACGGATTTGAAATTGGTGGATTTCGAAGAAGTCATAATTTTGGTCTCAAATATTTCGAATATTAATTAAACCATAATCAATGTTAAACTCTGATATTTTTGTGAAACACTAGCTATGTTTAGGATAGAAGATTTCATTTTTATCTTTACAAATATTTTAGCAAAAGGACTTCCAAAATTGAAAAAGTCTTTCATGCTTGCATATCTCAAAAAAGCATATTTTTTTATATTCTTAAGTTTTCACACCAAATAGACAACAGAATTATGACACGGTGCTTCAGTGAAAAAAAAAAACATGGCAAAAAATTTCAGAAACAACCCCAAATTCAGAAATTATTCTAAATAAAAGCCGTTTTCAGTAATGTTTGTCGACCTGTAAATCAGTCAGTTTTTGTCCGACTTTAAATTTGCTAATGGGTTTCAAAAGAAAACTAATGACGCTTTAAAATGACGAGTTTAAAAAATACAAAATTGATCAAATTTTATGATTTTAGTAACTTTTTATTACTTATTTTGATATGAAAGCTTATAAAAATGTATAACAATGTATGAAGAAAATTTAGTTCCTAACAAAACATGGTTTTAATATTTCAAATCGGATGAAAATTGTAAAAGTTATTCAACTTTTCATTAACACCTTTTTTAGTATTTTCTCCCCATCGCATATGAATAAAAAACAAGTACGAGAGTTATATTCGGCTGTGCCGAATCTTATATACTCTTCACCAAATAATACTTTAAAATAAAATTAATTTTTTTTTTTTCGAAATTGTTTCTTAAGTTTTTTCCAATTTTTAAAAAAAAAAAAAGTTTAATTTAAAAATTTATTTTTTTAATTTATTAGTGAAAAAAATTTATGACAAAAAATTTTTTTTTGTGAAAAAAAAATTCGGGTTAAAAAATAATTTTCCCGATTTTGACCCATTGTAGGTCCAACTTACTGTAGCCTTATATACATCGTTGTAATGGACTTTGAAATATCTATCATTAGATATCCTTATTGTCTATATTTATGACTTAGTAATCGAGATATAGATCAAAAATAGGCCAAAAATAGAGGTTGTCTCGGATTTTTGCTCATATCTCCGTTATTTATGGACCGATTTTGCTGATTTGAAATAGGAAACTTCTCGAAAGCATGTCTGACAGAATTATTGAAGATTTTGATCCTGAAGATATCTGGGGTTTTCAGAAAATTGATTTCAACAGACAGACGGACATGGCTAAATCGACTCCGCTATCTATAAGGATCCAGAATATATATACTTTATAGGGTCGGAAAATTAAATTGTGGAAATTACAAACGGAATGACAAACTTATATATACCCTTCTCACGAAGGTGAAGGATATAAAAACTTTAAATTAACTATACAAACAAAAAATGGCTGAGTTCATAAACGCAGGTTGCAATGCAATCAGTTTACATATATGACAAATGTTGCGCATTGAAAAGCATTGTCATACAATAATGAACTTGCGACATTTCGAAAACAAAATCATTATAAACAAATGCATTATAAACTGCGTTTATGAAGTCAGTCAATATTTGTACAGTTTTTAATTTTCAAGGTAGATTTTATCAAACTTTTTTCGAAAAAGTTTGTCTTTAGAACAATGTGCAAGAAAGAATAGGTTTTTATAAAAAAAAAAAAAAATTTTTTAAAATTACGAAAAAAAAATATTGTGAAACTTTTTAGAAAAACTTATCTAATTTCTTAGAATATACATTTTATGCATACATTTTATGAAACCTTAAGTCTTTGCCTCTCCATAACTGTTTAAAATTTTGAAATCGGTCTGAAAATCTGTGAATAAGAGGTACTAAAGTACTACGACATACCCTAAAAAGTTTTTTTTTTTTAAATAACTCAACATTTTGAGGGTGTTTCAAAATCTTTGAAAACGGTTTTTGTATGATCTCACCTAGGCCTACAACCTTAATTAGGTCGCTTTTCAAGTTCCGACAAGAAGTATTATTTTGTAGCAGAGTGTAATTATATGGTGGAAATTACAAGATTGAATTCCCATGGTATTCATATGGAATTCCCATGGGTTTCTTATAACAACTTTTACGATTTTTTATGAAAAGTAACTAGCTGGCTCCTCTGTTTTTTATTGAATTACGATCTCGATTTTAACATACAGTGTCGGACAAAGTCGATGATCCAGCCTTCAATGTTAATACATGTGGTGGCATTCCGGCTGATTCCAATGAATTCAAAAATTCAGTAGGATAATCGATTTGTATTTAATTTTTTCGCCAGGCAGTTTCAATTACGATATTTGGATATTTTGAAGGAAGTGCTTGGAAATAAGATTGGCGCCGGAAATGTAACTTAGAGGCAGCTCAGGTAACTCAATAATTGGTGGCAGAATAACTTTACCGTTCGAACAGTACATTTCTGGGGATTCCTTAGGGAACTTCAAAACGCTGCAATATAAGCAATGTTTGTTGATTGCGCCAATCAGTACGTCCTTGTGATTCCTGTAGTCATCATACTTATTGTAATAAAATGTCATTCGGGAGCGATTGTCTTCTAGTCTTTCGATATGCTGTTGAGGTGATGAGACGTAGATGCTCTTTCTAAAACAAATTTTATTTGAATTAAACCGTTATTTTTTATTTAAAGTGGAATGCGGAGAGTTATTCAAAATATTATTTTTTAATAGATTTCATAGGGAAATGTAAGCAATATGCAAGAGTAAACAAAATTGTTTATCATCGAAGGATTATATAAAACAACTTTTTTTGCTCGACAAATTTTTTTGTTGAGAAACAAATTTGTTGTACAAAATAATTTTTTTTTTTAAATTATTTTCTTTTTACAACAATCACTGACCTTAAAAGCCTATAGGAAACTAAATAAACTACAGAAAAGGTCGATCAACAATTATACAAAAAACTTTTTTTTTATGTCAAAATGTGTAAAATTTTGATTTTGCCACGCCCTTCCTCCCACAGACAGAAATAAGATATTATAATCTCTTTCGCCTCAGAATCACTTTCTAGACCATAGTGCAATGTTCGTTAACGTAGATTTTCGAATGAGGTTGCAAGTCGTAATTATGGATATAAGAAACTTAGGATACATTATCTATTTGGACTATTAATTATATGCACTTAAAGTAATACATGGTGTAAGGAAGTAAAAAATATAATTACTCTGAAATCATGATAAAATGTCAATAAAATTTGGTGGTTCCAATTAGATTATATATACTAAGTTTCATTAAATCACATTCATAATTACAATCTGTAAACTCATTACAAAATTTAAGTTAAGGGAGATTGCACTATAGTCTAGGAAGTGATTCTGAGATGAAAGGGATTATAATGTGTTCATTACTGGGCAAAAATAAGCAAACAAGCTTAATTGACATCCAATATACATATTTGGATTAGAAAAATACATTGCAAACGAACAAAAATTTACCATAACTGAAAGTGTAATTAACTTCTAAACGTGAAGTATGCAAAATATGTCAGATTTATCCAAAAAAATAGATTTCGCTTAACTTGAACTCGATTTACCATAGCTTTTATCAATTACACCCCTATAGCCATAGGAAATTTAATTAGTTAGAAGTTAAGGATTTATTTCCACTTCTTTTAGTTCCCCCACAGTGAGACATAGTGAGGTATACCTAAATGGTCTTATACTTTTATAAGGACCCTGAACATATATATTTTGTGCATATACGACTAATATTTCGATGTGTTACAAACGGAAAGACAAAACTAAAATCTTTTTGGTGGTGGGCATAAAAATTATACCATATTTAAATAGCTTACAGTATTAAAAACTAAAAATGAAACTAAAAAAATAAAGTAAACATTTAAAATTAAAATTGCTTCATTCATTTCAGCTTTAATGTTTGCAGCATCAACAAACATACTTAACAACAGCAATAATACAGATATCAAACACAACTCTCTTAATTCATTATTATACTCTCACTCACCTCAGTTATAAAAAAAGAGAATAATTTGAGGAAATTCACCACTACCAAAGTAATGATGAAGATACTTAAACAACAAAAACTTATAGCAAAAGCTTTAAAGTCTCCGTAAACTATGCAATACTATTCAGTATATAATAAGAACCGTTGAAGTACAATACATATAAAAATTACAAGATACCGACCGGATATACGCGTGTTTTATTTTATATATATACACACACTCATAAAATATAACAAATATATGTACATACCTATGTATGTATACAATTTTTAATAAAAAAGGAATTGTCCTTAATCGTTGTAAATTGAAGTAAAAAAAAAACGAAGAAATAAATAAATAAAAACAATCAAT
This sequence comes from Calliphora vomitoria, assembly GCA_942486065.2. Taxonomy (NCBI): domain Eukaryota; kingdom Metazoa; phylum Arthropoda; class Insecta; order Diptera; family Calliphoridae; genus Calliphora; species Calliphora vomitoria. Next base: position 39,832,805 of record OW818029.2, read on the forward strand.
TAATGAATGTAATAAATGTTCGAAGTAAAATACTAGAAATTACGGTCATTTGGTAACCAATAAAAAAAAAATACCAACGAATATTTAAGTGAAAACAACTATTTTTATATAAACACACTCACACACACACTTACACAGCTCACATCTACATACATTCACACATATTTGCATACATTCACACCCACTTTAATGATTTCCCTTCAAACTAATGAGTAGTAAAGCAAACCAACCAACCATAAAAATAAAACAGAAAACAAACAAATAAAATAAAAAACAGCAACTGATGCCAGAACTGTAAGTGTGAATTTACTCTTTTTTATTTGTTTATTTTTTGGTATTAAATTTACTTTTTCCACAGAATTTAAAATGTTTAAAAGTTAAAGGGATTTCTGTTTGTAGAGCGCTACAAAACAAAAAACCTAAATTGCATTTACTGGCCATCACTGATTTTGTTGTTTAATTTTCGTTGTTAATATTTTGAAAGTTGTTAGATAGCTACTCTGCTATTACGTACATACTTTAGAAATGTGTAATAATAACAACAGTGGGGAGAGCGGGTGCAAAATGTATAAATAAATACATGTATTGAAAAAGTGTAATACGATAAACTACGTATTTAATTGAAATTTGTAATAATGAATAATTAAATACTTTACGAAAGTAATGAACATTCAAAGCAAGAAATTGTAATACATGTTCTGTGTGTGATGATATGAAGCCGAATTTAAGTTATATGTATGTATCTAAAGGAGCACAATTAAAACATAAAACAAGTAAGAAAGTATAATGGAGCAAGCACAACCATATGATACCCTACACCGAAAAGATGAATATAAACAGTTCTCTTTTAAAATGAATATGGGAGCTATGACTAATTATGGATCATTCGCCTGTCTTCTGTTTATATGAATTTTGTTTTAATACCAATATTTTTATGAAATCTGTACTCGTTAAAATGATTTAAGGAAGTGGGCCTTATATGTGAGCTATGACTAATTATGGACCGATCGTTATAAGATCTGGTGAAATGATTTTTGTATATATAACATATTTATATTAAATTTTATTGGAACACGCAACATTTTTAAAAGATTTATGGGCCGATCATCCCAACATTTTTTAGTGCGAATTCGGCTTATATAAAACTTATTTGTGGTGAATTTGGTTTGGATATCTATATAACAAAAATATTTATGAGAACTAACTATTTTCAGATAGGGCAATCGTATGGGAGCTGGCAGAAATAATGGACCAAATTCAATAGGCCTGGCAATGTTTAAAATTTAATTGAAAGATGCGAATATCTCCTAAGCTATAAGAGATAATAATTTGCTACGTCGAGGTTTTTTGTAGTGCTCGACAAGTAAATTCTATATACATATGTACTTTTTTGAATCGGAACACAAACGAAGAAATAGGATAATTTTAAAAATTAAAAATACCCGAGCCTGGCCGCGCCACTGGGCCATATGCGGACCAAATTTAAGTTACACATTTGTTTCCCTCTTTTTTTCTATATCACTGTGCGTTGTCATATTTATTTACATTACGGGCCTGGCTCACTAAACTTATTTGCTGTTTTCAGTATAAAATAAGAAAGAAAATGTTCGTTAGCATTTAGTGACTTTGTTCGGACTTACTTGATTTCTTATTTCTACCCTATATTAGTTACTGTAAACATTTTTATCGCAATATTTTGTTCTCTTTCTAAGCTATGATATTGGTACAAATAAAGTTTCAGTGTCCGTAATTCGCATTCGCTCTTGTTTAGAATATGATTACATTACATCATAATATGATTTCATTGGGTCCCAATATGATTACTTTGGATCATAATATGATTACGACTGCATTTGATCTAATACGTTACTTTATGATAGTAAAAATGATCATAAATCTTATCATACTATGTTGCTCTTAGATTATGTTTAAAAATCCATGTGTTTTCTCTGCATGTAGCAAGGTGAAATTTACCACTGATATTTTCTAGTAATAGAAAACATAAAAATTACCAAATCCTTACTAAATACTAACTGCGACTGACATTATACGTTATACAACCATAGAGAAGTGCCAGATATGATGTTTGCATCGAAAATTCGTAGATTAGAATGCTCTTCCTTTGTTCATTCTTCAACATCAATATCCAAATCAGAACCTTCAGCTGAATTTTTTTAAGAACGCAAAGGCTGTGATATAGCAAATACATATCGTCAGTTGACTTTTTTTTTTACAACATTCCTTGGCTTTTGTTTTCTATTGAGATCAGAACGCCTTCTAACACAACAAGGATTAAGAGAGGTGAAATTATGTACACCACTTTCTGATGTACACCACTTTCTTTTAGACATGGATCAGAATGTTGTCCCTTGTAAAGAACGAAACATCTGGACAGGTCATAGTTCTGCTTTATCAAGATATTCACAATTATATTAAAAAGCAGCTCTTAATATAAATGACCCTTTTGATCCCACCAAATACAGAGCATTATTAGCGCCATGGATATTTGGCTTTGGTGCTGATTCGGCTGGTTGGCCGGGCTTCACATACGATCTCTTCTCTTTGGGTTATCGTAATGGATACATTTGTCATCGCAAGTAATGAAAAATGGATTTCTTTTATAGCATTCAAGCAACATTTCATCGTTTTTCAAGGTTTCTCATTTTCCCAGCTTTTGCAAACTTTTTGGAATTGCTGATTGAGTAGCTCCCAATGACCTTGCAAGCTCTTGTTAAGTTTGACAACAATCTTCATGAAGTAATGCTTCCAATTCTGGGTGTTCAAACAATTTTGGCTGGTCTGAGCGATCTTTGTCTTTTACTTCTTCACTACTTCTGACCAGAACAATCAATCTCTCGTACGTTGAAAGCGATGAAACACATTCACCGATTGGTGAGCAATCGCTGTGCTTCAGCGGCACTTTTTTGTACCCTTCACCATCCGTCTGTCTGTCTGTCCCCCTGTCTGTTGAAATCAATTTTCTGAAAACCCCAGATATCTTCGGAATCCAAATCTTCAATAATTTTGTCAGATATGCTTTCGAGAAGTTTCCTATTTAAAATCAGCAAAATCCGTCCATATATAACGGAGATATGAGCAAAAAACCGAGACAACCTCTATTATTGGCCTATTTTTGATCTATATCTCGATTACTAAGTCATAAATATAGACAATATGGATATATAAAGATAGATATTTCAAAGTCCATTGCAACGATGTATATAAGACTATAGTAAGTTGGACCTACAATGGATCAAAATCGGGAAAAATATTTTTTAACCCGAATTTTTTTCACAAAAAATATTTTTTGTCATACATTTTTTTACTAATAAATTAAAAAAAAAAAATTTTAAATTAAAAAAAAATTTGGAAAAAAATTTTTTTTAAATAAATTAAAAAAAAAAAATTTATTTTAATTTAAAATATAATTTGGTGAAGGGTATATAAGATTCGGCACAAAAAAATAATGTTGGCACAAAATTCCACATTTTCGAAGCAAAAAAACTTTGTTGTTTACACTAAAACTAAGTGAGGATAAATTATAGATATGTACCTTTCAAAATGACATATGTATAAGTTATTAAAAGCAAAAACTGCGTTCAAAAGATACGCCATCTATTGTAAATCCCGAATTATTAAGTCCTACACCTTGATTTAAACCTTTAAATAATCACGATTTCTTATAGCAAATGCTGGGGTTGTACCTTATAGTTTGACGTAATAGACTTTTTGATCTTGATTGTTTCGAGCTACGAAGCTGCTGCGACACAAAATACTGATTCATTTAATTTTACATTTTAACCAATAAACTAAATTTTTGTTTCGCTATTATGAAAAACTACTTTAACTTGCACATCACAGAAGAGTGCTTTAAGAAATTAATGCTATTAACTTTAAGAATAATTGACATTTTCCTGGTAAGTTAGTAATTTTACTGACTTCTTCTCATTTGATTACATGAAAGAGCCTTAATATAAAGTAGCAGAAACGGTTTTGTGTTTTTTTTTTTTTTCACAATAAACTTGTAATTACATTACGCTCACAATCATTTTAAGATATTTTACGTTTACGACCAAATGAATGATATAAGGAGCACAAAAGGAAACCAAAAGTTATTGATGTGTATTGTTATTCGTTAAACAAGACCTTGAAAGTTACGAGATAAAGGAACCTACTAAATAGCCATATTTTGTTCCACAGCACTAAGGAAATCCTTCAGCTTATTGAAAAACAAAGTTTTCAATACTTAAAGTACAATCCGAGGATAAACCTGCACAAAACTAAATAAGATATTTTTTGTACTCACAACCAAAAAATTTTCTTCAACATTTTTTTACATGGACAACCACCTAGACAGACGGATGGACGAACATTGTTTATACTTAAAGTTGGGTGTTGGACTAATATTTTTGGGCATTATACCTTCCCCATTATAGTGGTGTATGATATAAAAAGTTCAGTTTAACTTTACAAAATATCCTAAACTAAAACTTAGAAAATAAATTTGAGCATGCCCTGAACCTATGTTATGAATAAGTATTATTAGTTTATTCATTGAAATAATATTAGGATTATTTCTAAAGAATTGTATTTCTATACTCACATCTATAGTTTAAAACAAGTAAGAGACCTATATTCGGTTGTGCCGAATCATATATACCCTTCACCAAATTATACTTTAAAATAAAAATTTTAAATATTTTTAGGTAAACAAAATTAAATTTTCGAAATTTTGTTCAAAATTAAAAATTTTTTTTTTTCAAATTGTTTTTCAAAATTTAAACAATGTTTTTTTTCGAAATTTTTTTTTTTTTTAAATTTTTTCCAATTTTTTTTTTTTAAAAAATTTGATCTAACTTGCTCACTTTATTTAAAGTTTCGAGTTTTAGGTAAAAGTAACAATATTTATATATATTTTGAAAAAAAAATCAATAAAAAATATCATAAATTTTCATATCAATTAGATCATTAATAACACAGTGCAAAAAACACACGGTCATGACAGTAGAGCTTCGACTCTACTTCCAATGGGTAGTAAAACCCTATACTCAGGTTTTCAGATTTTGTGACCAATTTTTTTTTAACGTGCCTTCAAAGATTCTGAAAATTAGTGGGACCCAAAAAAAAAGGTGTCATCAGTTTTTGGTCAAGAGCTAATTCAAACTTGGCGATACCACTTAACTATATATGGAACTTAAACAGCTAAGAGCCACCAAACTAATTTTGTTTATATTTTTGCCAAAAATAAGTTTTCACTTTTTTTAGAATAACTTACAAGGACTCCTTTTTCACTAACCATAATTGGCGAAGTTGTAGCTACGGTAAAGCTGAACAACTCTTGTAAACATATCAATGCAATCTGATCATGTGTAGGTACTCTAAATTAGAGTTTCCAAAAAACCGAAGAATTTCAAAACCGCGGTTTGGGTTTTAAAAAATTTAAAACCGATCGGTTTCGGTTCGGTTCGGTTTTGTGATCATTTATTAACTATTAAAATAGTTGATAATATAGGAAATGCTATACAAATTTGAAGTTCAAACTTGACGAGTGTTCAAGAGGATAAAGGAAAATTGGTACTTTTTCTTATAATAATGAACCTATAAACAGGAAATTAAACACACATGATCCTGACTGAGTTAGAATATAAAAAAGGGACTTGCAGGAACTTTTTCCAACTAATAGTACTTTTTGAGTATTTTATAACGATGAACCTAGGAACACGAAATTAAACGTTCATGGTTTAGTGAATGCGAACTCAAGAGGGATAACTAATGTTACTATTTCTTTATTGTAAAGGTACTTTTTGAATATTTTATAATAATAAACCTTAAAATTGAAAATTAGGCACAAATGATTCTGAATGAGTTAGAATTCACAAAAGGTGATTATAGTGGTACCTTTCTTTTGTATTTTTTATAATAATGGACACAGAAATATGAAATTAGACATTCATGATGCTGAGTAGGAATACAAAATGTGGGTCTTTATGGTACTGTTTCTATTCTAATAATACTTTTAGAATGAGCTAGAATCCACATTACAATGAATCAATAAACATGAAACTAGAGACATGTTTTCCTGAATTAGTATAAATTTACAAAGGGAGACTTAATAGTACATTTTCTTTCTTCCAATTGGGGTGGCGAAGCGCAGCGGGTCAACAAGTACTCCATACTTTGATCGGATATTTGAAAATAACTAAGACTTTGTTAACAAAAATTTTTTTAATTAAATAAATAAACAGTATATCAATATGTTGTGTCATTCTTTATTAACAGGTTTTCTGGTCTAGCCTGCGAAAGGTAGCCTGATACATCATCTGAAGCAATTATTATAATACAATTTAAAAAATGTAAACAAATCTTAAGATATTTTACCGATCTGTTTTTAGAGATATTGGGTGCATAATTGGATGAAAAGAATTGTTTCTCATATCTAAATTTTGAATTTTTCTAGCGAAAAATGGGCAAATAATTATCAGTATGATCCGGGCCATCACGTTACCCAATCTTGATCACGCAAAACCGGCTTGATGCAATATATGATAAAACGATAACATTTTTAAAAGAGGGCATGCTTTGGAGCTTCTTAATAATAAAGATAAGCTTTTTATAAAGGTACTTGAGAATCAATATTTTAGTAAAATGAAAAGTGCCCACTTTGTGATAGTAAAAATGCTTTGCTTATACTTTTTTCGAGTATCGGTGCTTTACGTTTTTAGAATTTTTTACTCAAACCTAAAATTTTAGGATAGGGCTTTACTTTACACGGTTTTGCATTAAGTTCTCCCTCTCGAAGAAAATTTGTTCATAACAAGTAAGAGTGCTATATTCGGCTGTGCCGAATCTTATATACCCTTCACCTTTGTTTTGGATGCATTACTTGCCCATTTTCAGCGTATATCATCCTAAATATATCAAGAAAACTTTTAAAAATTTTACATTTAATTGCTATTGCTATATTGTAGAAGTTACAAACGAAACAACAATTTTATATATACCCTTCTCAAAAACAACAACGCCAAACGAAACGAAACACAAAAAAAAAAAACAAAATACGCAAGGCAGTGAAACCAACTCACATCCAAACATACATATGTACGTTTTGTTGCTTTTTTGTCAAACACCAAAAAAAAACAAAAACAAAATAATGAAGCCAACAAACATCCAAACATATGCATGTTTTGTTGCTTTTTTGTGAAACACAAAAAAAAAAAACAAAAACAAAATACACAAAGCATGAAGCCAACACACAATCAATCCAACACACATACGTTTTGTTGTTTTTTTGTCAAAGCATGCAATAAATTGTCTTTTTTTGATGAAATTTTCAGAGGTTGTCTTGGATTTTTGCTCATATCTCCGTTATTTATGGACGGATTTTGCTGATTTTAAATAGGAAAATTCTCGAAAGCATGTCTGACAGGATTATTGAAGATTTGGATCCCGAAGATATCTGGGGTCTTCAGAAAATTGATTTCAACAGACAGACAGACAGACAGACGGACATGGCTTAATCGACTCCGCTATCTATAAGGATCCAGAATATATATACTTTATAGGGTCGGAAAATTATATTGTGGAAATTACAAACGGAATGACAAATTTATATATACCCTTCTCACGAAGGTGAAGGGTATAAAAAGGAAAAATATAAGGATTTTTTGGGAAAAAACTTAAAAAAAACTTTTTGTAGGGACGAGATAACTGATTATCAAGATTATTTTCTTTTTTTTTTAACTCTCCTTAGGCCCGTCTAAATCTAATCTAAACATTGAAAAAAACATCCAGCAAACTTAAACCTAAAAAAATATAGTTGTGCATGTTTACTGTTACCATTTCAACATTTTTAACAATATTATAGTCACAGTAATTATATATATATGATTGTGGTAACAATAATATGGTTAATTTACGATTCACATGATTGTATCAACTATATATATGGTTACAGTAAACATGTATATGTTTGTTACAACCATTTATATGATGAATTATTTTATCATAATATGTTGTTCTCAGATTATGATATCCATAAGCCGAGAGCAACATAATACGGTAAGTCCTTCATCATATAAATGGTTATCACAAACATACACTAGTTTACTGTAACCATATAAATGGTTGATACAATCATGTGAATCGTAAATTAACCATATTACTGTTACCACAATCAAATAAATAGTTACTGTGACTATATATATTGTTAAAAATGTTGAAATGGTTACAGTAAACATGCACAATTATATTTTTTTCTGCGTGTAATTTAATAAGGACTATCTATATTTAAAATTTCAGCCCGATCAGAGCATATATTGATTTTTGGGATTTTTTTAACGCGAGACTTTGACAGGCTACCCAATACTAAGAAGCATTTACATTACAAATTTAACCTTTTTTTAGTTTAGACGTCTAACTTTTCTGTATTCGACAGATTTGACCCCAGATAAAAAATGTTAAACAATATCCTAGAAACTAAAAATTACGAACCCGTAAAATTGCATTTTTACTAGAAATTGCATCTTTAATACTCATTTGCCATTAATTTCAACTGAAAACTTTTTTTAATGTTTTGGAATTGCGTAACAGAAAATCAAATTATAATGGGTTATAATTAAATGGTCAGAGAATGTTTATATTTACACATCCAAATAAAATGAAATGCAAAAACTGTTATTAATTGGAATTAATCACTCAAAACTGTAAACGTCAAATAAAGTGTGCATCGTCTAAACGTTATCCGATTTTAATAAAATTTTAAGCATTTTTTTTTTGAAAAATCCAATAAGTGAATAATAAGGGCCATACTAGTGCACATACGTGGTTGATATACTATTGACACTGAATGGCGTAATTTCATGCAAGGCTATGGTCATTTGTTCGCTGTGAGAACTTGTTTCATATCACATTTATTACATCTAAATTTAGCATTCTAAAACTGTTTTATCTTCCCTAATGCTAATAATTTGTTTTCTTTTTTCTTAAACTTTGTTGGCAATCATACATACTTATGTATTGTAGCTATTTATTTTTTGTTGGAAAGTTTTTATTTGGAAACTGCTACTTAATATATTTTTTGTTTATGTTGACTAAATAAAAGTTGGAAAATAGTTTAAATTTGTACTTGAAGTATAATAATAATACATCTTGCAATTGTCAAAAACTTTGTTTAAGATGGCATATACATGCGGAAATTTGTAAAATCATGTTCAAACAAAATTATACTTAAAGGAATATTTTGTATATATAAAAAAAAACTAATCCATCACTAAGAAAAGGCTATATTGTTTTTTATATTTTTTAGTTAATTACTAAATACTGTTTTTTCTTTATTCTGGTTTAAAATTGAACTTAATACATGACAAGGTAGCAAACTGGCGCCATATACAAGTTTAAATTTAAATCTGCTACATTACACCTTAATTATTTGATCCACTTCTAAGGGCCGCCACTGTATTAGTTTTTTTTTTTTTATAAAAAGCCTGTTGTTTTGTTTGTTTCATTGTATTGTTTTACTATTTTGCCACACTTTGCAGCACAAAACAAACAAATAAAATAAAAGAATATAAAGCAACAGTTTGTGTTTAATCTTTTTAAGTGCGAAAAATTGCATAAAACATTGTGTCAACAGAAATTAACTTGTAGTTATGGCGAGAAAGTAATTTATAGAACATGGATTCATTTTGCCAAGGGAAGAAATAAAGAAAAGGCATTTTAATATTTTAATTATTACAAAATACTCTTGAGCATTCTCGGTAATTGCTGTCATTTGCTATACAAATATTAGTTAAAGCTAATAAAGGTTTGTTGAACAAAATTTTTCTAAGCAAAAGTTTTCATTATGGTTATTTTTCAAATAAAGGGTTTTCCAAATAACACCTCTATTTTTAATCACCCCGTATTTCAGTACCTGTCACTTTTGAAGCTTTACTTCTTTGACATTTGACAAGTAGAAACTACGCCATTACTAAAAATGGAACAACGCATTGAAATTATTAAAATTCACTACAAAAATTGTGAGAATCTAGCAGTCACAGTTCGCAAAACTAAAGCATTTTTGGGTTGTTGTGAAGCACCTGGTCAGACCGGAATGCAGAAATTGGTGGAAAAATTCGAGCTGTTGGGACAAGCTAGTGATGTGAAGACTAAAACCCGTGCACGTCGCTCAAGAACAACTGAGAATATTGCTGCTGTAGCCCAAAAGTGTTGAAGAAATCCCAGATTTGTCCATTCCTCGTCGTTCTTTGGAATTGGGCATTTCACAACCGTCATTACACCGTATTCTGCATAAAGACTTGGGTCTTAAGGCTTATAAAGGTCAGTTAACACAATAACTCAAGCCGGCCGATCATCAACAATGTCGTGTCTTTGATCACAATTGGCCACCGAGATCTTGTGATTTAACACCTTGCGACTTCTACCTTTGGGGCCACGTGAAAGATAAGCTCTACGCCAACATCCCAGCGTCGATTCAAGACCTCAAAGATAGAATTCGTGAGGCTATCGAGGACATAGGGCAGGGTTATGAAAAATTTAATAAAAAGGATATGGTCCTGTAAGCGTGGTCGTGGTGGCCATTTGGCTGATGTTGTTTTTCATTATTAATAGCATACCTTCCTCTTTATTATGAAATAAAAATCCGATCATTTATCTCAAAAAATTCCATTTTTTTTTTTTTGAATACCAAAATAACACCTCTTGATGGAAAACCCTGTACATATTCAATAACATTTTGTACGTTCAGTTGTTAAATACATATTACAAACACACTCAGTTCTATGTCTCACTTCTGGGCTCACTTTTTGACATTTATGATCAGTATACTCTGGCAAATCATCATGTATAGCAAATGAGCCATTTTTCGCTCGAATGGCACAATGAACGGTGGTACTGAAATTATTGATTAAGTACTAATTAAAATTGAGTCATTAAATTAAACATAATAAATTTCGATTATTGTTAATAATTGGCTGAAAATCTAAGATGTATCAGATTTCGATTAACCGTTAATCGTTAAACCAATTAATTCTGATCGGTTAACTCTTCAAATAATTTAAAATTGCCCATTTTCAAATAACAAATAAACCTAACAACCACTTATATGATGAATAATTTTATCATAATATGTTGTTCTCAGATTATCCATAAGCCGCGAGCAACATAATATGGTAAGTCTTTCATATAAATGGTTGTCACAAACATATACTAGTTTACTGTAAACATATATATGGTTGATGCAATCATGTGAATCGTAAATTAACCATATTATAGTTATCACAATCATATAAATAGTTACTGTGACTATAATATTGTTAAAAAACGTGTAAAAATATTGAAATGGTTACAGCAAACATGCACAACTATATTTTTTTCTACGTGTAATTTGTGTCGATTAACCAATTTTTTTTGTACTTTATAAGAAATATAGCTATAAACACACACATTTTATTTCTTAGCCCTTCTAGTAATAGTTTTTTTAAATGTATATCAATAACTGAAACTAAGGAATTTGAAAATTACCTTTTTTCTAGAATTTTCCATGATGAACTTTGTCCTAAAGGGTCGGAGGAAGACATGATAATAGGAGAAACTGAAGACATAACTGAAACGAGTCTTTTATCAGAACTCAACGAAACTATTAAAAGTGTTTAAAATCTAAAAAATTCCAAAAGGTCTCTAACTGAATAATGGCGGATTTTATATAAATTGGATAGTCTTTCTTTCAATTTCTCCAACATTTGCAATCAGTGACAGAGTTTTTTTCAAGTCAAGTTTTATTAAAACTAATGAAAAATCGTTTAAAAGGAAACCTTTTAAAATTATATTATTTTCTTAAAAGATTATTTCAGAATATCTCACTGACTCTCAAATACCAAATTTTTTTCTATTATTTATTTTTTGTTGAAATGCTTAAATGAGTACACAAATTTCATGGTTTTAGTTCAATTTAAAATTAAAATAAAAATTACTCGGGTAATCGCATAATTTAAAATTAACCGAGTAAATATAAACCCCGATTAATTATTTGCTCGATCAACCGATTATACCAAAAACCCGATTAATTGAATACCCTGGTAAAAACCAATGATTGCCACAAAATATACCCAAAACTAGGATGTAGAATCTTTGTATTCATATTTATACCCTTCACCATGAGTGGCAAGGGTATATATAAGTTTGTCATTCCCTTTGTAATTTCTACATTTTTATTTGCGACCCCACAAAGTATATATATTCTGGATCGTTATATATAAGTCGATATAGCCATGTCCGTCTGTCCGTCTGTATGTTGAAATCAACTTTCCGTAGCCCCCATATAACTTATAAACATAATTGATACATCGATATATCGGGAATTCTTCCGGCTTGATCGCTATTTAAAATCGAGAAAATCGGCCAACAAATGCCTGAGATATAAGGAAAAAACCGTGACAACCTCGATTTTTTGCCTATTTTTGATCTATATCTGGAATACTATGTCATTAATATAGATATCTAATGATAGATATTTCATTTCCATTGCAAGGATTTATATAAGGCTATAGTAATCGGGAAAAATATTTTTTAACCCGAATATTTTTTTTTTACCACAAACAATTTTTTTTTTTATATATATTTTTTAAATTTTGAAAAAGAATTTGAAAAAAAAAAATTTTTTTTTTAATTTTGAAAAACAATTTTGAAAAAAAAATTAAATTTTGTTTAGCTAAATATATTTAAAATCTTTATTTTAAAGTATAATTTGGTGAAGGGTATATAAGATTCAGCACAGCCGAATATAGCTCTCTTACTTGTTTTTCTTAAAGTTAGCTGTTATTTGCTAATTCATTTTAAGAAAATTTGAGTGAAATTCATTTAAAATAGAAAATTTTCATAATTAAAGAAAATAGAGTAGAAATTATTAAAAGTAATGCAAATTACATTTCGTATAACTATTTAATGCAGAATTCCATTTAAAAGCGTTTATAATTTCAAAAGCGTAATTTATTCTTAGTAAAATTTGCAAAAGTTAACTTAAAGTAATTGAGTAAAAGGCAATGAACACAATAACCATTTTTTACAGAAGTTAAAATACATTTTTCATTAACTTTAATAGTTAGAATATGGAAAATCTAATTTATCAATACGACCAGATACATTTTGAACAACAACATCATTATTTTCATCTTGATGAATTCGTTAATCATTATTATTGCCACATTTAGGGCGGGATTTTGACATGAAGAGCAAATGACAAATAATAATAATCAGATTAGTTAATCTAGTTCAAGTTTCAAATTCGTAATATTGCCATATATAACGTTAGGCAGCTTGTTGTCAAAACATTGAGTAAGATATGAATAATAAGTAGAGAAATGTAGCTGGCTGTGTTCAAATCAATTTAAATAATATATATTTTCAACTCTATTAAATCTTCCTTAGCACTGAAATTATTCCTTTTTGTAAGCTTTCCTACACAAACATTTTTTCATCCGCTATTTGTCCAACAATATTGGACTCTTAAACTAGCAAATAAAACAAAATAATCCACAACCCAAAAACAACATCCGTAGATTAAAATTTTAATTTAATCTCCAATCTTCTAGACGCCTGAGGTCATCATAATCACATTATGCCATTTGCAAATAAGTTTAATATCAAATAACGCTGTATATTTCAATTGAATTACCATTACTTGAACAAATTGTATAAAAAATTGTATTTAAAAGGAATCAAAATTCAGTTTATTTTGTGAAAAGTAGTTTTGGTCCTATTGAACTCATTTACATACATTAAATATAAACTAAATATTAATGTTCAAATTATCCAAATTTACGTTAAAAATCAGTCATCAAATTTACGTTGAAAATATGAATGACATTGATACGGGCGAGATGTGGTTTCAATAGGAAATAGACCTCTCGATTATTTCCTGGAGGGCTACGTGAAGTCACTGGTTTAGGCTGATAAACCAGCAACAATTGAAGCCATGTAATAAGGCCAGCAATGCTGGAAAAAGTGTTCTGAAATTTAACGTTCAAAATGCGCTTCGTCATAAACAGACGCGGTGAGCCATATGGCCGGAATCATTTTCAAATGTTAACAACAAAATAAAATTGTTTGGTTTCAAATTTACTATTGTGTGTTATTTTTTCTAAGTATAACTGGATTACTAAGTCATTGACATAGAAAATATGGATATCTAATGATAAACCTTTCCAACTACGTACATAACGTTATAGAAATCGGGAAAAATTGTCAAAATCGGGAAAAATATATTTAACTAAAGAAATTGTTATCAAACTTTATCTTTAATTTGGTGAAGGGTATATAAGATTCGGTACAACCGAATATCTTACTTGTTTTTTATTAAATTTAAAAGAACAGGTAAGAGAGCTAGCTATATTTGTAATATTCGTATCAACGATGGTATTTTCTAAGAAAAATTCTTTTTAAAGTTCAATTAAAGTGTATTTGAAACTACTACATAACTGTTTAACTGTTCGTAAATATCTTTTCTTTTAAAGTTAAAATAGAAAAAAAATTAAGTAGAAATTTATAACCAGTTATGATGAACAATACACATATTTTTATATAACAATATGCTACAGCAAAACTATGTAGGGGTTCTCATATAACAATTCTGTTTAGGTATACTTATAATTTTTCTCGATTCTCCAACCAATTTTTATAAATCTTTTAAAAGTAAATTTCATATATTTCAAAACAACATAAGTAGTTATGATGTATACAAGTTATAACTTTATGAATACCGTTGTTTCACTATGACCAAGTGATCGAGAAAAACTAATAGTATTTATATATATTGGACTCCAACAAAACAGAATTGCTACATGAGAAACCACTGCGTATTTTTCACTTTTGTATCACTGTGTAATTGAAGGCTTGACTTTACTTTTGAAAACGAAGTGAAAATATTGTTACGAATGTGCAATAGCGATTTGAATTTAACGCTCCGCAACGACTGCCTGCAACATTCATCGTGTTTATAAACACGTCCATCAGTAGAAGCTTCAACTTGTCAACAATGTTGATAGCATGTGGTTGTTAGCATTGTTTGTAAGTGTGGCAACACTGCATGTTTAAGCTGCTAACATTAACATCGAAAGCTCTAGAATTCGAATGTACTAGTATGTCCGTCGAGAGCATTGTAGAAGATTCCCGATAGATTGCGCCAGTGTAAATAGTGGCAGAGTTGAGTTGATCATAGGCGCTGTTAGAGTTAACATCAACTGTTCTGTACGTGTATACTTGTACATTATAAAGTGTGTGTGTGTATTTCTGCGAATTGATATACATACGTGTATAGAGACACTGAGTGACTATTTAATTCTGTTGTTGTTGTACATTCTAAATAAATAAAGAGTTGTTACGATTTTAAACTACTAAAACTGCTTTTATTTGCAATCAAAAGTATCCGGTTTATTTAAAGGTAAAAACTTAACAATATCATTATACATAATAGCAAATGGGTTCATAAATTAATCAAATTCCGAAATATTTGTTTTCAGTTTAGGTTTAAAAATAACGTTTGACTTTGTGCTTGTTGGGTTTAACATATTATTAACGCACTACTTCTTACGCGGTACAACCTTGGCAGTACAAATATTTAGTTATTTGTGTTGTTTTCACTGCCACTTAGAATAGACAGTAATTGTCAAAAACAAATGACTGCATAGTACTGTGTTAACACAACCAAACAATTGACTAGATAATACTTATAAATGATTTCCCCCTTTTAGACATGTTTATTTGTACGATATACATTAGATATTTTTTGCAAAGACTGAACCACTCTAATATCTCTGTTTTATAATTTCGTCTTTTCATTTATTTTCCTGCTTTTTTTTGTTATCACTTTAAATAAAATGAAGAATGAAATATTAAAATTTTTTATATATTTTAGACTTTCGCAACATTTATTGGGGTCTTTGTTGAAATTGAGAGTGAAACATTAAATAACGTTTAGTAGCATTTTCGTAAGAATTTCACACATTATTTAATTTAATTTCAAATTGGTTGTTTAGAATTATTTGAAACTATGACAACAATAATTTCATTTGCTTCTTCATTTTAAAAAAGCATTAAATTATTTTTCTAAAAATAAGTACGAGCGAGTTCTTGTTATGGATTCACATTGACGTAGTTAGATGTAACTTAAGAGGAGGTAAAGTAGAATGATACGAATATGTTTTGTCTGTAGCTGAATTGTACTTCTGTCAAAAAATGTGAGCCATTTTAATTTAGTTATTTATAAATATATAACAATAGTTAAATTTCTACTTATTACTCGTATTCACTTGCTAATTTATAAAAGCAAACAAATTTCATTACTAACAACTACAATAACTGTCAAATTATGTCAAAAAATTAACAAGACCAGTGACAGAATAAATGGCGCAATTAGTGTTAGTTAGCTGACAAATGACCAAAGTATGAAATGAATGATTGGATGCCCTTAGTGTGTAGCGGACGTTTTATTTTAAAGGTCTCCATTAATCGTAAAATCCTTATAAGAAATGTTAGCTTAATAAATATAATTTATATTTTTTCATATCTATATGATAAACAAACAAAAAAATCCAATTAAATTCTTGGCAAATAATAAAATTCGTGTAATATATACACCTACTATAGTAAGTATATGTATGTATATGTATTTGCGACAATTTGTTTATATTCTTATTTATTGTTTTAATTAACAATTCCATTAAATATTTCATAGAAATGAAAGAAAGTTCCTTTAATAATTAATATGCTGTTTTTATAATACAAGCGAGTACTTTGTGTAGAAATTTTACTTATATTTTGTTTTTGTTACAATAATAAAACATATGTAAAATTTCCACTCAAAGTTCTGGTTTGTATTATGAAAACAGCACATAAGTGTTGAGGCGTATGTGTGAGTTTGTTTGTTTTTATGTACCCTGCTGTTCTTGGAGGTAGCAATTGCCAACTTTTACATAAGTCTCTCCATAGTTCAGTTCAATGAAAGCCCATTTTAGTTCATCATTCAAAAATGAACTAGGTAACTTTAGCGATTGAACTAGATTATCATCTAGTTCAAAATTTTGAATGAATGAAAATAACAATAAAAAGTTTATATTAACATGCGAAACCACAAATGCTTATGCAGTAGGGGAGAGGGGGGCACGTTTGAACACGGGGCACCTTTGAACAATGTTAATAAAATCTTAGATAAATATTTTTTTCCGACCCTTAACCGAGTATTTCACATGACATTCTTGTTTTCTAGCAACGTCAACAACCTCCGCTAGTTTTTTTTTTTTTTTTTCATTTCAAACGAAATTAAGGAAAGTTATTTGATTTTTTTCTAACTCCTTTCGTAGATGTAGCTTCATTTGAACTTGTATTTCTAAGGAGTGAGATAGAAAAATTCTTAACATACATATATGTTAATAAAAACGAAACCACTAAACTTACAGTATTAATTTTTTTTTATTTGATTGAAATTATTATTACAATTTACAAAAAAAAAAAATATTTTTATAGTTTTAATCACTAGTGATGAAATGCCAAGTCAGGCCAAAAATAAGTGGACACATTATGAAGTCTTATGAATGGAAGCATCCTTTTTTGTAAACATTTCTTGATGTAAATGTCGGTATTTATAGAGCCAGTAGTAACAAATGATTGGCTTCTTGGGAAGTTTTGTCTGCTTTTGGGTCCTAAACTTTTCTAAACAGTTTGACGGCAGACCTTTGAATGCTTGGCCAACTTTTTGTAGGACCAAGTTGGGTTTTGTTTGAAAATATTTAATAATTTTTGTACGCACTTTTTTCTGGTCACTCATTTTAATCAGATTAACAACAAATGAATATAAATGACATTAAACATAATAACTGACATGTTTTACAAAGGTAACTTGATCAAAAAATAAAAAAATGAAGTAATACTTGGGTTAAAAGTTTTAATGAAAAACGTGTGTTAAGAATTAAACGATAGCACTCCTTAAGTTTTTTTATCCTGATGTAGAAGACAAGTGCTCTATAAATGGCATAGAATTAAAGGCTAAGCTTCCAACACCTGTAAACCAACCTGGAACAACGAGGACAGCTGCAATGATGAATTTTGACTTCGATTTCTCTAAATTTAAAATGGGTTAATGTCTTATTAATTTAATTTTATTAATGAATGTGATTTATATTTTTCTGTGAAGTCCTCGAAAAAAGTAATTTTAAAAAAGTTATTTTTGAGCTGAAGTTTCGTTTTTATGTTTGTTTTCATGCCTTAATAATATAAAACTTATTTGTGAACTGAAGTTTTTTATTTTGAAATGTTTATTTTTATGGTTTTTCTTTATACATAAATCGAATTTATTATATATAAAAAATAGAACTGTTTATAAGAAAAAATAGCAGTTCAAAGCTGCCCCAGCCTTGAACTAGGCTGCCCCGTATAGGGGCACATTTGAATACAATGACTTCATCCATTAAAAGAATAAAAAAAATTTAAATCGAACTAAAAATGAGTTACTTGTAGACTTAAACTAAAGTTAATTTCCATACATATTAAGTAGTTAAATTATGTAAAAAGTTAATGATTCAAAAACATCCTCTCTCTCCCCTAAAGACTAGTACTCTGTTCATGCTTGCGAAAAATTTTATATGCAACAAATGATCAGCTGTTGGTTTTAATTTCGTGCGAAAGAAGTGGTGCTTATGCTATTTCGTGTGGAAAAATAAGGATGCCAGATGTATTTCACATGTATTCTACAATAAGAACAGAGTACTGCTTTTGCGAAATTATTTCGCAGATATTTCGTTCCAAATATTTTGTATGTAGTCTGACAGCATTTCGCACGAAATTTTTAACAGAGTACTAAGCTTAATGCCGAAACGAAAATATCTGATATTTTCTCGGACATTACTTTACATTACTGTCATTACTATTGTTACGTTTTTACCTTTTTAAATACGGGGTTTATTTCCTTTAAATAAACCGGATACTTCTGATTGCAAATAAAAGCAGTTTAGTAGTTTAAAATTGTAACAACTCTTTATTTATTTAGAATGTACAACAACTCAAACAGAGACAATGATCAACTCAACTCACGACTGCCACCTCTGCCACTATTTATACACGCGCCATCTATCGGGAATATTCTATAATGCTCTTAACGGACATACTAGTACATTCGAATTCCAGAGCCTTCGATGTCATTGTCAGCAGCCCAAACATTTAGTGTTGCCATACTTACAAACAATGCCAATAAACACATGCTACTGATGGACGTGCCTTCAAACATGATGAATGCTGCAGGCAGTCGTTACAGACCGTTAAACTCAAATCGTCATTGCACATTCGTAACACTATTTTTAAAAAATATTTAAACTAGTTCATTTAGCTCAATCAAGTGAATAATGAACTATCCCACTCTACTTAATACGATCATTGTTTCTAAATATTTACTTTTCTAATGTATAGTTATGACGTCAGTCATTTAAGTTTCTCTGCAATATCTCATACTTAAGGTGAAGTATGGTTTGCATTTAATCGCATTTTTTATAATAGCTATATCGTTATATTTTTTACATTTTAGTTTTTAAAATAAAGATATATGATTTATTATAGAAACAAATATAATACATTAACAAGTAAGAGTGTTTTATGCGGCTGTGTCGAGTCTTATATACCCACCATCAATTATGTCAATTATGAACCGATCCTCACAAAAGTTGGTAGAAAGATTTAGGTTCAATTATGAATGTTCAAGTCATTCCGATTTTCGCCATACTTTACAGTAAAATTTTACAAGGATTGCCGCATAATCAATATATTTATGACTGCTTAAGCAGTATTCCGGGGCACATTTGTATGAAATAATGGATCAGTATTACCCATTCGCAATACCAAACGAACATTTTAACAGATAGACGGACATAGCTAGATCGTCTTAGGACCCAGAGTGTATATATACTTTTGTAGGTATTACAAACGGAATTACAAAATCAATATACCCCGCATAGTTTTTGAAAAGTCTACTTTTTTTAGTTAATCAACTTTTTGGAATAACGTAATAGATTTTTGGGCTATATAGATAAGTAACTGTGAATTAATCGTATCGATGAACTTCCCTCCAATGAAAAATGTATATTAAATTTGTCTCTTGGTGTTTAACTAGTGCTATAAGAGCTATAAATAGTTCCCAGCGCTACAGGGTATCTATGTATGTCTACGTTTATAGTTAAACTGTTGTGTGAGTATTTATTTTCCTACAAAGTAGTTTATTATAAAATTACAGTACCTGTTTTATTTTAATTACTCATGTTTGTAAATATTTAGATAATCTAATTTATTTTGTTAGCGATGTTTTAATTAATTACATAAAATGGCAGTTGCCGTAAAATATAATTAGCCAATTGGCCCACATTTATAAATAACCTCTGCCAACTTACACACACGTACACTTAGGTACATGGAAGTGGGCTGTGATGTTGGTGACACATTTGACGGCCATATAATGGCATTCGATGATTTATTGTTCTATATACAAGCTATGCATAGGAACTTAGAGGATTTGAAAAGCGTATATTGTTAGAAACAACAAATTCCACTATTTTTGAAATTCCATTCATGTGGCTGCCTTGGATTGATTATTAGTAGACAGGGTTTATGTCCTAGTAAAAAATGTTGATTTGGATGCAATTGAAATATATCTGAAATACTACTACTGCTTTTATAATAGCTGCTCTTTGTTGCTGACATTTACAGATTCTTTGCAGTTTATTCCATATTTTGATACTTGTACTGAGTTGTTATAACAGAAGCATTCATATCACATTTCTTGTTTCCTGGATACTGTTCACTCGAACATTATAACGAATAAGAGAGTACGAGTACTTACTAATTAAAAATTACAATATTTTTTTACAAATGAGCAACTTAATACACCCACAGGATAGAATTATTTACATCATGTTTGCAAATGAATAAAGTGTAAGAGATTGGTTAGGCAAATCCGACCATATAACCCTTACGTGTGAAAAAAATATCTGTCTGCTAGAATTTTTTAGAAATGCTTTAATCAAATATTTTAGAGTGAAAATTCCATTCAGTATGAACAAGACAACTATGCGTGAACTTGAATTAAAAAGCAGTGAAATAGTCTAGCCGCAACCTCCGTAGCCGCAACCCCCTACACAACACAGAATTATGCATTGAATCATTATCACGTATTTTAATCCGAATAGTTAGGCAGATGTGTAAACATTTATGTTCGTGCTTTTTAATTCAGAACACTTTTTGATACAACCGAGTTATCACCAAGAATTTGAACATACATATTTGCCCAGCGAAAAATAGTTAAAATTTGAGCATCAATATTAACTTATTTCAACCCTTCCAAAAAACTGAAGAATTTTAAAAAAAAAATTGAAAACCGATCGGTTTCGGGTTTTTTTTTCGGTTTTGTGATAATTTTTTAAATATGAAGTGTTATAGAAACAAAATCAGTTGATAATAATGGAAATGCTAGATTGCTCTCATTCGCCAAATTATGGCCAAAAAAATATTTTTTCCCGAAAATCACAAAATTTAAATCGTAAGTATGGAAAAGCTGTAAAAGGTATTGACATAATTTTTTCACATTTTTATTCTCTATTATGGTCTCAATAAATCCCAATGTGATGATCATCTGAAATTTGTTTAACAAAATTTTTAAAAATTTGAAAATGGAGATTTGAAACTGACGTAAAAAAAATAAATTTTTTTGGTCATCTCTGCGAATAGGATAACGGTATTCTACAAAGACAAAAACTCATACGAATGTAAATACGGATATATTTTAAGTAAAAATTAGCTTTTATTTTAATATTTCTTGAAATATGTTAATTTTGTTCCTACATTTCTTGTTCAAGTGGCCTGAGACACGTTAATGGTCTGGAGAATTTTTAATAACTTTAAAATTTTTTAACCAATTTCTATCATTTATATCTCATTAGAACGACAATTACGTACATACTTCGATTCTTATGCATTCGATAGCAAAAATAATTATTTAGTAGCAAAATTTTTACAAAAACTGAATAATTTTCATTTTTTCCGAATTTTAACGATAATACAGTTTGTGGGTCAATTTGACCCAAAGGAGATATAGGTTTAATCTGAAAAAAATTTTTTTGGCTGTAATTATCATTAATACAAATAAATCTATATATTTATGTAACATAATACAGAAAGTTAAGGAGTTTCACAAATTTATTTCATATAAATAGTAAAATTTTGCATATATCTGACCTTTGACCTCGATCGAAATCGTTGTCCGATTTGGCTCAAATTTTCAGTACTTATCTTTTAGACCTAGTGTCACAATATACCATCCGGCACCCTTCAAAAATCGAACTCAAATTTTTTCCATACAACTGATTGTCACTCTAATATGTATATTAAATTACTTAGCTTAATGTATATATTAAAGTGGTCTAATATGCTTTTCAGTACAGAAATAATCAAAAATAGAGGCTTAATGGTATTATAACACCAAAAAACGAGAACTAAACCAAACTAAGGAGAAAATTTTCGTTCTTCAAAATGATACTTTTTGAATTTTCTATAATATTGAACCTAGTATCAGGATATTACTTTGTTTTCAAACTTTTTTTATAAAAACAGCACATAAATAACGAAACAGTCATTTGAAGTTTAATTGTCTGGTAATACACGTAGATCGATTATTTTAAATGAGTTTGTGTCATTCTTTATTAACAAGCTTCCTTGCCTTGCCTGCAAAACGTAGCCTCTTACATTATCAAAAGCAAATAAAAAATTTAAAGAAATCTTAAGATATTTTTACTGATCTGTTTTTATAGATATTGGATGAAAAAGTTTGTTTCTCATTTCTAAATTTTGAATTTTTCTACTTAAAATAGATTAAAAGTAAAAACCGAAGAATAATTGTCGTTTTCGGTTTTTTTTGTTAGGTTTTAGTCCTTGAAAAACCGCGGTTTCTGTTTCGGTTAAAACCGAACTGGAAACTCTACTTACTTTAAACTTTTTTTCGATTTTCGATACTCACAAGATCTGAAATTGTTCTCCGTCATCTAGAAACCAAATGCTGAAAATTTTAGCAAAATCAGATATTACAATAAATGTTTAAAAAAATTTTCTAAAAATAGTTTTCGTATTTCATTTAGGGCCATTATTACAATAGTAAAAGTTATCTTTAAGTAATAGAAAAAGGTTGCTTTAAAGTTAACTTTTACTATTACGAACTTAAAGGCAAGTTGTAATAATGGCCCTTAATGATATTTAAATATAAATATTTTCTAATATCGATAATGTAGTATATGAGACCAACCAAGAAACCAAAAAAATGTTATATTCGGCTGTGCCGTATCTTGTATACCGACCATCAATATATAGTTTTGGCCTTCTTTGGGACTTGAATCAGTTATGGTCCAAACTGTACAGAATTTGGTTTGAGTGATAAATTTCTTAAAACTTTAAATGAATTATATCGAAATTTATGTTAATATTTATTGACAATAAAATATTTTTCTGCTAATGGGATTATATAGGGGTTAGGGGGAATTATTGACAGAATTTCACAAAAGTTGATAGAAAGATTTGGGTTCGTATAAAAATTGTTTATGTCACGATGTTAATTCTTATAAGACAATTTTGAATGTTCAAGGCATTGAACACTGAACAAAGCTTATCAAGAGAGAGTATTTGTGGAAATTTTCAGCAAGCTAGATCCTTTCGTGTTTTCAACAGACAGACGGAAGGACATAGCTGGATCGTCTTAGAATCTTATGAGAACCCAGATCATATATATAGTAATATGGTTCTGTGAGAAATATTTTGATGTGTTACATACGTGGGGACCGTCTTGAAATTGTATTTGTGGTTTTTTCTCAAATTTGTTAAAATTATTTCGTAAAAAACATCTTGTA
The DNA here is from genome assembly GCA_942486065.2 of Calliphora vomitoria. Classification (NCBI taxonomy): domain Eukaryota; kingdom Metazoa; phylum Arthropoda; class Insecta; order Diptera; family Calliphoridae; genus Calliphora; species Calliphora vomitoria. The sequence goes on from OW818029.2 coordinate 39,856,723, forward strand.
CCTTATTTTATAATATTTAATTTCAGATTTTTTCTTTGGGTTGCTATTGCGCGATCTGGGACATTCTTAATCATTTTATGTCAGGGGTCAAAATTGTATAATACATCAAACTGCACCTCTACACTAAAAATTATTAAATATTTCTAATTTTTTTCTTAATACCCATTTCTATTAAACCGTTACTATTACAAAAATAAAATTACCTTTTGTTGATATAATTCTCATACAGTTAATTTTTGTTTTAAATCGGTAACGTCCAAATGACTCTAAAGAGTTTGTGTTTACCGAATATGACCCAATTTGGAAGACCCAAGGTAAATTTTCTTAAAATGTCTGACGTCATTCACTTTATATGTATAAATTATAAGACCAATTTTTCCAAGTTTTACAAACGTACTGACAAAACCAGCTAAAATATAAAAAATAAAGAAAATAGCCTTCGAAATATTTATACATTGAACATGGCATTTAGTATTAATAAATATTTATACTTTTTTATATATTTGTTATTAAAAATAGATAGTTATAAAAAAATACTACCTAAATAATTTTAGCATATAAATCAATAAATATGAAATAATAGACAAAAAAAAAAGAAAAAAATATAAAAGCAATTTACTCACTCATTCGTTACTTTTCTTTTTCTCATTCAAATTGCCACTGGCAATGCAACAATGTTGTAATACTTCTATACCCAGCAGTGAAGCAAGTAGTCAATGTATCCCTTATAGACAGTAATCATCACAAATGTCTTATCACTTGGCTGACTCCAATTTATATATTTTGGTAATTTCACACGTATGTGTTCTTTGTAGAGCATAGATAAGACAATTGGTTACTTTATATATCCCAGGTAATCTAGCGTGAAGACAATTGTCACTTAAGTGTCTCTAAGTAATCTGGAGTGTAGTCACTTTTTATAAAAATTGTGTTGATATAATTCTCATGCAGTTAATTTTTAGTTTTGCTGAAGTATATTGATATCCCATGTAACATAGCATGAAGTCAATAGTCACTTTTGTGTCTCTTAGTAACCTATAGTGAAGTCACTTTAAACGATTTTTTTTTGTACTGCACTTTAAAAAGTAGTTTTTTTACCCATCAGAAGCAATCCATTGGAGATTTGCCGAAGAAAGGTTTGTTTACAAGACTGCCTATGATATGTCTTTTTAGCTGACTATTTGAGGTCAATTAGCACCCGCACATGTTAAAATAACTAGTTATGTAATGATCAAGTTACTAGTAAGGTAGCTAGTAAGGCAACTGACGCTATTTAACCAGTATGATAATCCAATGCGTTGACTACTTTGGACCAGCTATTATGCAGTCAAAAAGGACATGCACGAGTTAAAACAACTAGTCATGTAGCTATTGAAGTAACTAGTTCCATCCCTAAGTTATGGGTAAAATCACTAGTTCGGGACTGTTTCCTAAAACTGCTGGGTATATACGCAAATATTTGCACTCACACACTCGCATTTATCAATATATTGTGTAAATCCCTGTAAACAATTTTCAGTAAATTGTTTCTACTAAATAACAACACAAATCAATTTTCAAAGTCTTCCAATAGCAAAAAATTAAAAAAATTACAGAATATTTTGATCATGCATATTTTTTAGTTTATTTAAGAATCTGACCCTTGACATTTGAATATATAACCAATATATAGTTGAGTTTATGGTATCAACCAACATGATTAAAAACAGTTGCACGTGATTAATGAAAAATTAATGCACATTAAAATTAGTCTGTTTTAATGACTTTTCTGAAGGCAATTATGAGGTTTAAGTTGATTGCTCATAATGATATTAATGAATTCGTTAATCGGGAGATTTGGGTAGAATATAATTTTATAATATTCATGCAGTAAAGCATTTTGTTTTCAGGTAGAATATTAATCAATATCTGACATATTTAGTTCTCCCAATATGTTCATGAAAACTTTAGAATTATGTTATTTAGTACTTGGTCGCTACATTTGTGTCCTGATCTGAATTCCTGTTGCCACAGTGGTATGATTATGTATGTGTTAGGTTCCCTTCTGTTCAATAAAAGCCTTTCCAGAAGTTTATAGATGATGCTTAGTAGAGTACGATTTTTTTTTTTTCATGAACTGTCCATTTTGGACATGCAAATTGGGTGCTAGTTTCCGAAGTTCTTTGATTAGCCGTTCCTCTGTTTTCATATATTATGCACTAAAGTGCTTCTCTTTGTTTAGATCAGCCAGCCCGCATTTGTTTACGAAATACTCTTGATATCTGTTACAAAAATAAGTTTACTAGACGTGTATAGTTCCTTACGGATGCTGAGATGTATCTAATATTTCCTCAACTGCATTAGGGAATGTTACCGGTCCGCCCTTTACAAATGTCACCTTGGTTTCGGTATTGAATCTATAAGTGGGATTTGGATACCAATGGATTTCCGGCCATATTGACTGTTATTATACAATTTTGTGAAAATTAGCGAATTCACTTAAAAGAATCCATCGATTTTTATAATCGATGTCTCATTTTGTTGCTATTACATGTGGCTTTTCGATAAAGCGATAAACCTGAACAATTTCTGTCGTTTTCGATTTTTCATGATTTTTTTAAAACAAAAAACAATTGCTATTTTCAAGTAAAAAATATATTTTTTGCTTCAATTTGTTATTATAACTCCGAAACTAACTACTGAGCCGATTTAAACGCAATATATAAAAGTATTAAAGGTTATGTTAATCTCAACTTTTCTAAGTTTATTCTAATTACAATGGACTGACCCTTTTTCGATATCATTAAATATGTGAAGAAACGTCTAACAAAATTTATAATTTTACTTAAAAAATTTAAAAAAATAAAAAAATCTACCATAGAACTGAAAAATTTTCAAAGTTTTGTACTTATCGTGTATCAAATCTATATAATGGTTTGTCAAGCCTTTTTTTGCTGTTGACCTGTGTTAAGCCTAGTACTCTGTTCATATTTGCGAAAATTATGGTTTTTTTCATGCGAATAATTTTATATGCAACAAATTATAGGCTGTTGGTTTTAATTTCGTGTGAAAGAAGTGCTGCTTATGTTATTTAGTGTGGAAAATTAAGGTTGCCAGATGTATTTCACATGCTTTCCACCATAAGAACAGAGTACTGCTTTTGCCAAATTATTTCGCATATATTTCATTTCAAATATTTTATATGTAGTTTGACAGCATTGTGCACGAAATTTTGAACAGAGTACTAAACTTTATGTGTAGACACATTATGAAAATATAACTTTTGGGGTAGAATGTTTAAAAACAGAAACTCAAATTACCGTACAAATGTAGAAATACCTGCCTACCGTTCGGAGGTCTAAATTACCATACGTGCTACGTGTAACGAATTTGAGATCAGAATCATATACGCCAGCATTCTTTCGATATCAAAGTCTTTTGCATATTAGATCTGCTGTATGTTACTCAGCTCAGCCCAATTACTCAACATAGTGGCAAAAACTTCGTCGGATATGTACTTTAAGGATGAATAGTGGGTGCTTAAATTTCAAGCTTATATTAATTGTTGTCGGAAAATTAGGAAGACAGATTGATACCATAATAAGTCTGGTGATGAAATGACAAAATTCGATCCTATACTGTTCTGAATTCGATAATAACGACTGAGATCACAAAATTCTTAACACACGTTTTTCATTAAAACTTTTAACCCAAGTATTATTTGATTTTTTTTTTTTTTTTTTTGATCAAGTTACCTTTGTAAAACATGTCAGTTGTTATGTTTATTGTCAATTATGTTCATTTGTTGTTAATCTGATTAAAATGAGTGACCAGAAAAAAGTGCGTACTAAAATTATTAAATATTTTCAACAAAACCCAACTTGGTTCTACAAAAAGTTGGCCAAACAATCAAAGGTCTGCTATCAAACTGTTTCCAATGTTATTCAACAGTAACGGGAGAACTTGCCCGTTGATGGAAATTCTGGCTTAGGTAGAAGGAATGGTTCACATGATGTTTCTAAAGCCAAAAAAATAGAAAGCATTTTCAAAAGAGCTCCCAACATATCCGGTCGGAAAGAAGCCCGGTTAGCTCAGTGCTCGGACTATTTGGTACGAAAAGTTAAAGCCAATGCAGGTTCAAAATCATACAAGGCTCAAAAAGTTCCTGACAGGAACTCTGCTAAAAATTTAGAGGACAAAAACAGAGCACGGAAATTGAAGTAAAATTTTATAAAAAAAAAAAAATATTCCTGCTGCATAATGGATGACGAAACATATGTTCTGGAAAATTTTTCGCAGCTTTCGGGTCAAAATTTTGATGTTGCTGATGTTCGAGGGAATGTTGAAGAAAAGATTAGGACCCAAAAGCAGACAAAATTTCCCAAAAAGTTCTTGGTATGGCAAGCAATATACAGTTGCAGCAAAAGAAGCCAAACATTTGTTACAAAGTGCTCTATAAATACCGAAATTTACATCAAGGAATGTTTACAAAGGAGGATGTTTCCATTCATAAGACTTCTTAATGTGTCCACTTACTTCTGGCCTGATTTGGCATCCTGTCACTATGGAAGCAAGGTATTGAGTGGTACAAGAACAATAATATGGTATTTGTACCAAGAGAGGCAAATCCTCCAAACTGCCTGGAGTTAAGGCCAGTGGAGTGATATTGGGCTCTTGTTAAAAGAGAATTGAAGAGCACAAAAAAGGTGTCCAAAAGTGTGGTAGATTTTAAACGGAGATGGACAACCTGTTCGAACAAACTGACATAAAGCACTATAAAAACCATAATGGAAGGATTTTCGAAAAAGATTAAAAATTTCATCATTAGTGATTAGAACTATAAAAATATATATATATTTTTTTTTTTTGTAAATTGTAACAATAATTTCAATCAAAAAAAAAAGATTAAAAACTGTAAGTTTTGTGGTTTCATTTTTATTTACATATATGTATGTTAAAAATTTTTCGATCTCAGTCCTTACAATTGAAATTGAGCGATATTGTACTATTCTCATATAAAATATAAACTTTAAGCTTTGATAAAAAAAAAAACCAAAACGAGATTAAAATGTTTTGCATGACCATAGAGAACCTGCGTAACAAGTTTTAACAAATTTGGATTAGGTAAAGTGAAATGCCTGATCAACAATTATTGTTTCCTCCCTCTGATGATTTGTAAGTATTAAAAATTTATTAGATTATTGTGATAGTGGAAATATTCGTCTGTGGTAAATTATCATATTGCTAACACAGTGGCACATCCGTATGATATGTTACAGATTTTACCTGTATATAACATTAAACTTAGAGAGTTTCCCTAAAACTGAAGTCAGCTACCGGTGCTAACGTTGTCAGAACACTCTTAGAAGAATAATTTTTATTCAATATGTTAATTAATTAATAAATTCTTCTTTATTTGTAATAAATAAAGTGTGTTTGTTTACCACGAGAACGGCTTAATTTGCTGGTAGTGATTTGACCAATTATGGTTATGCAGAACCCACATTGAGGGAGAAATTTAATGGACAAAAAAGACGCCATGTCTGATAATGTCAGTTAATTAATATCTGCGGGACTCTCTGTTCAGTTTCAACAGATTTTTGTCAATAAATTTCATGCCGCTATGTTGTGAAAACTATGGTAGTAAATACTCCTAAAATATGCTCCTCTAAATAGAAATAATTCAAATCTTCAAAATGCCACTAAAAATATCACACTTCAATTAGTATGTGTAGCTCACAGTATGAATATTTTATCCCAATGATTTTTAATTGTGTGATGTTAAAAGATAATTTCGTTAGAAAAAGTTGGCTGTGTTGGCTGTTAACGTTTGTATGTATATGTGTGTATCTATTTTGAATTTGATACAATATTTTTTTTATGACTCGGTCGTAACCTTGTTTGTAGTTCAGGATAACGCAAATAAGTTTCTTTTTTGTTTTCCTTTTTGTTTTCTCTTTGTGCAACAATGTACTAAATTTATTCATCACTTGGTAATAAACGTACCTAGTAATTGCGTTTTAAAAGCATTTTCTGAGTATTAATAAAAAAAGAGGTAGTTTAAGGGCAAAAAGTAATGTCAACAAATAATTTATTTAAAAATATGTTTTAGTTCAAAATATTTGAACTAATTTAATTATGTATTTGTTCAACAGAGAATAGAATAATAATAATAATAATAATAGAATAACGATCAGCGTTAATGTAAAAAACTATCTATATGCCTGACCAAATTTAAACAACTAACACTGACACATACATATCTATCTAACGTTTCTATCAGGAATAGTAATTTAGGTAAATATGTATAAGCAAATATGTTATTGACACTTACTTCTAATTCATTAAATGATTAATGCAAATGCAATGGCTTTCTATTAATAGTATTTCAAAAACACAATAACAAAAACAACTCTATATTAATTTCTGTTAAAACATCCTTAAGTTTTTACTTGAACATGCAACCATTTAACAGTTACAATGAATATTTATTTTATATAATAGAATTTAAACAAGTAAGAGAGATATATTCGGCTGGGCCGAATCTTATATACCCTTCACCAAACTATACTTCAAAATAAAAATTTTTAGGTAATTTTAGGTAAACAATTTTTTTTTCCAGTTGTTTTTTTTTCATTTTTTGAAAAAAAAATATTTTTCGAATTTTTTTTAAAGTTTTTATGTAAAATTTTTTAAAAATTTTTTTTTTTTTAAATTTAAATTTATTTTTTTTTAATATTTAGCGAAAAAAACTTTTGGTGAAAAAAAAAATCTGGTTCAAAATTTTTTCCGATTTTGACCCATTGTAGGTCCAACTTACTATGGTCTTATATACGTCGTTGCAAAGGTCTGTGAAATATCTATCATTTGATATCCATATTGTCTATATTAATGACTTAGTAATCCAGATATAGGTCAAAAATAGGTAAAAAATCGAGGTTGTCCTGGTTTTTTCCTTATATCTCAGCCATTTGTGGACCGATTTTGCTGATTTTAAATAGCAAACTTCTCGAAAGCATGTCTGACAGAATTATTGAAGATTTGGATCCCGAAGATATCTGGGGTCTTCAGAAAATTGATTTCAACAGACAGACAGACGGACAGACAGACAGACAGACAGACAGACAGACAGACAGACAGACAGACAGACAGACAGACAGACAGACAGACAGACAGACAGACAGACAGACAGACAGACAGACAGACAGACAGACAGACAGACAGACAGACAGACAGACAGACAGACAGACAGACAGACAGACAGACAGACAGACAGACAGACAGACAGACAGACAGACAGACAGACAGACAGACAGACAGACAGACAGACAGACAGACAGACAGACAGACAGACAGACAGACAGACAGACAGACGGACATGGCTTAATCGACTCCGCTATCTATAAGGATCCAGATATATATACTTTATAGGGTCGGAAAATTATATTGTGGAAATTACAAACGGAATGACAAATTTATATATACCCTTCTCACGAAGGTGAAGGGTATAAAAATATGTACATCGACTTTATAACAAACCAGTTAGTTGCATCAGCTGCTGCTGCAATCCGTAATACCCCCACTAATGCGATTGTAAATGTTTCACTGCAAGAAAATTTAATTAAGTTGGCATTTGCAGTTGTTGTTCTTTTTATTTTTATATAATATACAAATAATATAAACAGCTTCAACAACAGTATCACCAATGGAATGGCAATATTACAAAAAAAAACACAGAGAAGGACTATTTATGTGTGTGCTTGTTCCACAATCATGAATTGACTTCTTGGAATTCCTTTAATAGACAAGAAACTGTAAGTAAGACAAAAACAAAACACAGTAAGGGAGCTGAAAAAAGTAGTAATAAATCTGTAACTACTAATCGGATCCGATTTAAAAAAAACTACATATGGCTATAAAAGTGGTGTAGTTGAGTTTAAGATTTGAATTTAGACTTTAAACACCAAAAATTGTTTACCTCAGCCTCAAGGGGTACTCCGAAAATGGCAACAATTAAAAACAAGTAAGAGAGCTATATTAGGCTGTGCCGAATCTTATATACCCTTCACCAAATTACCCAATAAACCAAACGATATTAAAACAATATCGAAACGATATCACCTAGATGATATAAACTATCATATATGATATCGTTTGCGTGTCATAAACGATAGTTTTTCCTGACTAAATTGTACCGTTCCTTATAACATCGTTTTTCCAGGCAATTATGATACCGTTTTCGATATCATAATTTCCAATAAAAACGATAGTAAAATCGTCATGCTACAGATTTCATTCTGAATGCTATTTAATACTAAAACTTATATTTTTTATCTGTTATACCACATATTTAGCCTGAAAAAATGGAAACATAGCATACATCAATCTTATTTTTGATCTTATTCAGATCACATGTACATATTTTGTTGCAAATGTTTGCATTTTTTAAATATTGCAGCTCTTGTATGTTTTCAGTTTTTGTATGTTGTTTGAAAATTTTTAAATTAAATTATTTTTCTGTTTGAAGTTTTTTTCAAATGTTTGTGGTTTATTTATTTATTTTATTGGAAGGAAAATTTTTGAAAACTATATTATAATAATATCGTTTTCAATAATAAAATATGATATCATAATCGCCCCCATAAGGTAATACCGATTTTGCTATCATATCGTTTTCTGGTTTATTGGGTATACTTAAAAATAAAAATTTTAAATATTTTTAGGTAAACAAAATTAAATTTTTTTTTTTCAAAATTGAAAAAAAAAAAATATTTTTTTCAAAATTGTTTTTCAAAATTTTTTTTTAATTTAAAAAAAAATAAAAAATTTTAAATTACATATTAGTGAAAAAAAATGTATGGCAAAAATTTTTTTGTAAAAAAAATTTTCGGGTTAAAAAATATTTTTCCCGACTTTGACCCATTGTAGGTCCAAATTACTATAGCCTTATATTTATTTTGAAATATCTATCATTAGATATCCATTTTGTCTATATTAATGACTTAGTAATCCAGATATAGATCAAAAATAGGCCAAAAAACGAGGTTGTCCCGGTTTTTTCCTTATATCTCAGCCATTTATGGGCCGATTTTCTCGATTTTTAATAGCGACCGAGCCGGAAGAATTTCCGATATATCAATTATGATGTAGCAATTATGTTTGTAAGTTATTTGGGGGCTACGGAAAGTTGATTTCAACATACAGACCGACAGACAGACGGACATGGCTATATCGACTTCGCTATCTATAACGATTGAGAATATATATACTTTGTGGGGTCGCAAATGAAAAATATAGAAATTACAAACGGAATGACAAACTTATATATACCCTTGCCACTCATGGTGAAGGGTATAACAAGTAAGAAAGTATAGTGGGTCAAGAAAACTAAAAACTCTATAATTTATTTTCGTGAATGATTTTCGGAAGTGGGCTTTATATGAAAGCTATGAGTTATCATGGACCGATCGCCATGAGATTAGGCCTTGTAATTTATTTGTATAAGAAACTTATCTCCGTTTAATTCTATGTAAGAGATTATGCTCATTAAAGTGATTTTAGGAAGTTTACTTTATATGGGAACCAGAGTATGAAAACAAACAAAATATTTCGCAAACTTTTACCATTTATTAGTATTACCCCCTGTCTATACCTGATAAATTTGTATCATGATAAACGTCAAAATGGTTGTCAAGATAAAAAATGATCAGGTATAGTCTCCATTTATTAGTATTATTGCTTCGTTATGACAAAATTGTTAGTGCTTTTGCTCAGACAACTTTGTCTTGACAACAAATGTCATAAATTGTTATGATAAATATTTGTCAAGTATAGACAGGGGGTCATGTTCAATTAATAATATTTATTACAAAATTCATTCCAATTATGAATTTCTTTTTTCTGTGTAACAAAACAATACGAAAGCAAACGTTTCGTTTTGTTTGTTTTCGTACTCTGATGGGAAATTTGCGCAGATACCTAAAACCCAATTTCGGAAGGACATTTGTATGGTGGCTAGGTGAAATAATAGACTGATTTTAGCCAGTTTAAGAGTATGTCCAAATTTGGTCGAAATATCTTCAAAATTGCAGACGGAGGAACTGACATCGTTTAATCAACTCGTAAAGTGATTCAGAGTTAATCGGTGTACTTTAAGGTGGGTGTTAGACTATTAATTTTTGGGCTTTACAAATATCAGCACAAACGCATAAGACCCTCCAAGAGCCTGCCGAAATTTGTTATTGTTAATTTCAAGTTATCTAATCGCACAGCTGCTTTCAAAAAATTAAAACCTGTTTTCTATATCTTCATAAATACTTTGCAAAGGGAATATGTAACACCTACCTTGGTAACGTCAATGAAGCCAAAAATAAAAAATTTTGACTTTTTGAAAAGTTTTTTGGAAATTGTTGGATTCTTTGATAAACAATTTCCAGGGACAGCAAATATTAATTACTTTAAAAATTTTAACTAAAAAATTATAATGAAACAGAAATCCATAAGGAGTACAACATATTGATCCTTGTTGCACAACTAACGTTAGCCGCCTTAATTTTTGTTAGCTTAATTTATATGAAAATAATTCAATTTTAAAAAATATTTTCTGAGTTTTATTTTTTCTCGGAAAGTAAAAATTATTTTTTGAGTTTTATTTTGTAGCTTAAACAATAAAAGTTATTTTCTGAGTTCTATTTTTTGCTTAGAAAGACAAAGTTAATAAAAATTTCGTTTAACAAATAAAAGAGGTAAGAGGAAAACTATACTCAACTATACCAGCCACGGGAAATTTTCTTAAAATCAGTCTATCAGTTTGTTTGAAGTTTGAAGTTACAGATTTAATTTCACTTTTTTTTTGATCGCCCACTGTGCTTGTGGTAAGGCCGGCTGGTGCCATCTGAATCCGTCAGAAAATTATATAATCCAAATGAAAATGTCTAAATCCAGGATAAATCCATGTTGCGCATCTGAATACAGAAGAGTCTACCAAGGATTCAAGTGCAAGGAGTGGAACGAATACTTAGCGGGACCTATTCTGTATGGGAGTAATTCAAAATAAACCCAATTATAATCATATTCAAGTTGAAAGCCAAGTATAATTTAAACCATGAGTTCAGTGTCAAGAATTTATATAATAGTTAAATAAGACTGCATAACAATGAAAAAGAAGTATAAATTCTAATTCAAATAAAACATACAATTTGAATTCGAGTCAAATTTCAACAATAGGTTCCAATGTTAATTTTTAGATGTTTTAGGTCTTTAAGGATTATTTATATTTCAAGATTTATTTTAGATATTTTTTCATTAAAAAAAGGAGTGATTCGATTTTGGTTACGTAAACAGTGTAATATGAAACTGCATAAACTTAACCGTTAATTTGTCACTAGCCTGGTTTGAGTCTCTGCGAATAATGACGAAACGTCAAAACTATCCAAAAAAATAAGCTCTCTTTCAAATTTGAATATTTCGTATGCGATATTGCTGAAACAGGGTTCGGAACATGACATAATATGCTCAAAAATAAGAAAATATACAAGTAGCAGCAGAAAACGTAGGTGGAAAAACGAGCCCTGAGTGTAACGAGAGATCCACTGAGCAACTTAAGAATTGTAGCCAGATTGAAGTTCATCTTCGGAGATCTTGAAAAATATGTGACAGTTATGATATTCATTGCTCATAATGTTAGCAACTAATATATTGGACGACCTAACTGAGGTATTGGAAACTAAACTGAGTGATCTTATTAGATACCTCAAAGCCAGATTGGCCTTGATTCGACAATATAATCTCTGGCGAATGGTGTGGTTTTATCAAAACAAAGTCATATAGACGCTACTTGATTTCATGCGCAGCTTTTAAGAACGTCAACATTATTTATAGATGTTAAGATATTTGCGAAAACATTTTGATATTAAACTTCCAGCTATTTTAACCCCTTATAATAGAAATTTGTTGGCATTTTCACAAATAAACGTAAAACAAGTCAATACAAAAACATTTATCACACATCTGTACATTTAATTTCACACAACCTAAGAAAATAGCATTTTAATGTCTCTGTTCCAATTGTATTTGGCAGTTAATTTATTGTCCTCGCTCTATTTATTTCCACAAATGTACATTAGGGTGGCCTTTAATAATCAAAAGTTTGATTTTTGCCAGTCTCAGCCTCCAGTGCGGTGGACATTGGTAAACAAATTGTAGGTGAATAGGTTGGGGTTAAGACGTGCCGCAAGCCATCTGAAGTTTTGAGATGCATTTACAAGGGAAAAAATTTAATATTTTTCAGTTTTTGTAAAAATTTTTCCATTAAAATATTACTCTTGCAATTTAATTTGAAATAATAGAAATGTGTAGGTAATTTTCGTTCTAATGAGATATAAAAGAAAAAAATTGGTTAAAAAATTTTAAAGTTATTAAAAATTCCCCAGGCCGTTAAAGTGTCTCAGGCCACTACAACAAGAAATGTAGTAACAAAATTTAAATATTTTCAGAAATATTGAAATAAAAGTACATTTTTACTTAAAATATATCCATATTTACTTTATATGAGTTTTTGTCCTTGTAGGATACCGTTAACCTATTCGCAGGGATGACCAAAAAATATTTTTAACGGCAGTTTCAAAACTCAATTTTTAAATTTTTAAAAATTTTGTTAAACAAATTTCAGAATTTTTTTTATCATCATATTGGGATTTATTGAGAATATAATAGGGAATAAAAGCATGGAAAAAGTATGACAATACCACCTATAGTTTTTCCGTAGCTGCGATTTAAATTTTGCGATTTTCGAGAAAAACTAATTTTTTGGCCATAACTATTTTGGCGAATGAGCTCAATTTCAATACTGTTATAAATTTTAAGTAGAACCTATCCAGAATATTATAGTCCAGATAATTCTGAATATACTCTGAAAGTTTTACTAAAATTGGAAAACGTTAAACCTTAAATCGTGAAGGTCAAAGGTCAAAATTTTCAATATTTGGAATTTCGAAATGTTATATATTTTTTTAAATATTGCTTTTGATATGATATTTATTTGTATTGAATCTTATTTGAATACCAACATTTTTAAGAAATTTATGCTCTTAAAGTGATTTTCGTAAGCGGGCCTTATATGGGAGCTATGACTAATTATGGACCGATCATCATAAAATTAGGTTAAATGATTTCCGTATATATAAAACTTATTTGGAGTGATATTTGTGGAGATACCTTTATGAATATAACATTTATGACCGATAAAGTCCAATTTCGGAAGTACATTTGTATGGGGGCTATGCGAAATAATTGAGCGATCTCAGCCAGTTTCAAAAAGCTTCGTCCTTGAGCCGAACAAAATTTATGTACCAAACTTTATCGAAATATCTTCAAAATTGCGACCTGTACTTTGCGCACAAGGTTTACGTGACGGACGGACAGACGGACATCGTTTAATCGACTCAGAAAGTGATTCTGAGTTAACTGGGTGTTGGACTAATATTTTTGGCTGTTATAAACATATGCATCCCTCCCCACTATGGTGGTGTAGGGTATAAAAATCTACCTATCACCTAAATAAACACAATATTGATTTAAAAAATCCAAAACAAAATCCAAACTGTCGTTATTTCAGCATCTACAAATGAAATTAATATAATTGAGTTTTAGTTAGACATCACTTATGATACACCACTACGTATTCATGCTCCACATTCATGAATGATTTATTTAGAAAATACTCCTCTAGCTGCTGCTGCTGCTGAAACTAACTAACTAAAAATAACATTTGTGGTTTTTGTTAATTGCTGTGTGAACATGGATGCCAACACAGCCGTGTGAATGCAAATTCAAATGTGAAAGACAGTGGAAAATGATTGACAGTCACTGCCACGCCAGTTTTTGACAAACAACAATAACAACATGTAATTTAGTGAATTTTATTGTTATTGTATCTAGCATAGTAAATAGTTGTTTGTTTTAAAATATATTTGTGCATGCAGTCAATAATCAAGGATAATTTTATTGCACGAGCAATGTTGCATTGGCTGAGCACACTGCCAAATAAAGAGAAAGATTGGATGATAATGATACATGGTTGTTAGAAGTTTTATTGTTTTAAATACACATGTACGAGTATACGATGATTGTAAAAGTACAATGTCATGACAATAAATCGATTTTAATGAGATACGTGTATTGGTTTCTTGTGTAACTTTACTAAGTCCGTAAAAAAAGTAGAATGTCCCCATGTAGCACAGTGGGGAAATTACGAAAAAAAACTGGAAATAAATCTTGAATTTCTATACGAATAGTAAGATTTTAATAAAATTGCCCAAGGTTATAGAAGAAGTGTAAGAGTTAAGATGGGCGGCCCCAAAGTGTGGTAGCTAAAAACGTTGCCAAATGTTTGCTCTCTATCCCATTTAAAATGTTTTAATATTTATGAAATCTGCTGGAAAAGCTATATGTTATCTCTTACAGTTTACCAGGTATTCGCATTATCAAATAAAAATTTATTTTTTTTACCGATTTTTTTCAATAAATAACTTTTAAATGACAACAAATTAGTAACTATGTATAAAAAAAAAATTTTTAATTCTTTATTGAGTTAAAAATAACATGATTTAAAATAAGTAATTTAATTTTCTACAAAAAAATTTTCTTTAATTTAAAATTTTTTTTCAATTTATTAGTGAAAAAAATTTATGACAAAACAAAAATGTGTTAAAAGAGTAACACCCCTGATTCTAGTTCAACTCGAAATAGTGGTTGTGGAATTTTCTCACGATTATGATGACTATTTTCATTTTATACCTTGTTTTAAAAAATAGTCCTTATTTCCTCAGGATCAACACAAGAGTCCCTTGATACCTTTCAATTGGTATACATATTTACAAGGATATTAACGATTTAAGATATTTGAGTTTTTTTATACCAAAAATCGATTTTTGGCATAAAATATGAGTGATCACAAGTTTTGCTTATTTTCCTTAAAATCGCAGTATTTACAAAGATATTAACGATTTAAGATATTTGAGTTTTTTTATACCAAAAATCGATTTTTGGTATAAAATATGAGTGATTACAAATTTAGCTTATTTTCCTTAAAATCATAGTATTTACAAGGATATTAACGATTTAAGATATAATATAAAATATGAGTGATCACAAATTTAGCTTATTTTCCTTAAAATCACAGTATTTACAAAGATATTAACGATATTTAAGTTTTTTAATACCAAAGATCTATTTTTGGTATAAAATATGAGTGATCACAGATCAAGATTTTTTTCCTTAAAATCACAGTTTTTCAAAAATATTAACGATTTAAGATATTTGAGTTTTTTAATACCAAAAATCGATTTATGGTATAAAATATGACTGATCACAAGTTTTGATTATTTTCCTTAAAATCACAGTATTTACAAATATATTAACGATTTAAGATATTTGAGCTTTTTTATAACAAAAATTGATTTTTGGTATAAAATATGAGTGATCACAGAATGAGCTTATTTTCTTAAAATCAGAGTATTTACAAAGATATTAACGATTTAAGATATTTGAGTTTTTTATACCAAAAATCGATTTAAGATATTTGAGTTTTTTATACCAAAAATCGATTTTTGGTATAAAATATGAGTGATCACAGATTGAGCTTATTTTCCTTAAATTCGCAGTATTTACAAAGATATTAACGATTTAAGATATTTGAGTTTTTTAATACCAAAACTCGATTTTTGGCATAAAATATGAGTGATCACGAATTTAGCTTATTTTCCTTAAAATTACAGTATTTACAAAGATATTAACGATTTAAGATATATGAGTTTTTTATACGAAAAATCGATTTTTGGTATAAAATATGAGTGATCACAGATTGAGCTTATTTTCATTAAATTCGCAGTATTTACAAAGATATTAACGATTTAAGATATTTGAGTCTTTTTTATACCAAAAATCGATTTTTGGTATAAAATATGAGTGATTACAAATTTAGCTTATTTTCCTTAAAATCATAGTATTTACAAAGATATTAACGATTTAAGTTATTTGAGTCTTTTTTATACCAAAAATCGATTTTTGGTATAAAATATGAGTGATCACAGATTGAGCTTATTTTCCTTAAAATCACAGTATTTACAAAGATATTAACGATTTAAGATATTTGAGTTCTTATACCTTTGGTATAAAATATGAGTGATCACAGATTGAGCTTATTTGCCTTAAAATCGCAGTATTTACAAAGATATTAATGATTTAAGATATTTGAGTATTTTATACCAAAAATCGATTTTTGGTATAAAATATGAGTGATCACAGATTGAGCTTATTTTCCTTAAAATCATAGTATTTACAAAGACATTAACGATTTAAGATATTTGAGTTTTTTATACCAAAAATCGATTTTTTGTATAAAATATGAGTGATCACAGATTGAGCTCATTTTCCTTTAAATCACAGTATTTACATGAATATTAACGATTTAAGATATTTGAGATTTTTGGTATAAAATATGAGTAATCACAGATTGAGCTTATTTTCCTTAAAATCGCAGTATTTACAAAGATATTAACGATTTAAGTTATTTGCGTTTTTTTTTATACCAAAAATCGATTTTTGGTATAAAATATGAGTGATCACGAATTTAGCTTATTTTCCTTAAAATCACAGTATTTACAAAGATATTAACGATTTAAGATATTTGAGTTTTTTTTATACCAAAAATTGATTTTTTGTATAAAATATGAGTGATCACAGATTGAGCTTATTTTCCTTAAAATCACAGTATTTACAAAGATATTAACGATTTAAGATATTTGAGTTCTTATACCTTTGGTATAAAATATGAGTGATCACAGATTGAGCTTATTTGCCTTAAAATCGCAGTATTTACAAAGATATTAATGATTTAAGATATTTGAGTATTTTATACCAAAAATCGATTTTTGGTATAAAATATGAGTGATCACAGATTGAGCTTATTTTCCTTAAAATCATAGTATTTACAAAGACATTAACGATTTAAGATATTTGAGTTTTTTATACCAAAAATCGATTTTTTGTATAAAATATGAGTGATCACAGATTGAGCTCATTTTCCTTTAAATCACAGTATTTACATGAATATTAACGATTTAAGATATTTGAGATTTTTGGTATAAAATATGAGTAATCACAGATTGAGCTTATTTTCCTTAAAATCGCAGTATTTACAAAGATATTAACGATTTAAGTTATTTGCGGTTTTTTTTTATACCAAAAATCGATTTTTGGTATAAAATATGAGTGATCACGAATTTAGCTTATTTTCCTTAAAATCACAGTATTTACAAAGATATTAACGATTTAAGATATTTGAGTTTTTTTTATACCAAAAATTGAATATGAGTGATCACAGATTGAGCTTATTTTCCTTAAAATCACAGTATTTGCAAAGATATTAACGATTTAAGATATTTGAGTTCTTATACCTTTGGTATAAAATATGAGTGATCACAGATTGAGCTTATTTGCCTTAAAATCGCAGTATTTACAAAGATATTAATGATTTAAGATATTTGAGTATTTTATACCAAAAATTGATTTTTTGTATAAAATATGAGTGATCACGAATTTAGCTTATTTTCCTTAAAATCACAGTATTTACAAAGATATTAACGATTTAAGATATTTGAGTTTTTTTTATACCAAAAATTGATTTTTTGTATAAAATATGAGTGATCACAGATTGAGCTTATTTTCCTTAAAATCACAGTATTTAGAAATATATTAACGATTTAAGATATTTGAGTTTTTTATACCAAAAATCGTTTTTTGGTATAAAATATGAGTGATCACAAATTTAACTTATTTTCCTTAAAATCACAGTATTACAAAGATATTAACGATTTAAGATATTTGAGTTCTTATACCAAAAATCCATTTTTGGTATAAAATATGAGTGATCACAAATATTGCTTATTTTCCTTAAAATCGCAGTATTTACAAAGATATTAACGATTTAAGATATTTGAGTTTTTTTATACCAAAAATCGATTTTTGGTATAAAATATGAGTGATTACAAATTTAGCTTATTTTCCTTAAAATCATAGTATTTACGAGGATATTAACGATTAAAGATATTTGAGTTTTTTTATACCAAACATCGATTTTTGGTATGAAATATGAGTGATCACAAATTTAACTTATTTTCCTTAAAATCACAGTATTTACAAAGATATTAACGATTTAAGATATTTAAGTTTTTTTATGCCAAAAAGTATTTACAAAGATATTAACGATTTAAGATATTTGAGTTTTTTTTTACCAAAAATCGATTTTTGGTGTAGAATATCAGTGATCACAGATTGAGCTTAATTTCCTTAAAATCACAGTATTTACAAAGATATTAACGATTTAAGATATTTGAATTTCTTTATACCAAAAATCGATTTTTGGTATAAAAGATGAGTGATCACAGATTGAGCTTATTTTCCTTAAAATCACAGTATTTACAAAGATATTAACGATTTAAGATATTTGAGTTTTTTTATACCAAAAATCGATTTTTTGGTATAAAATATGAGTGATCACAAATGTATCTTATTTTCCTTAAAATCACAGTATTTACAAAGATATTAACGATTTAAGATATTTGAGTTTTTTTATACCAAAAATCGATTTTTGGTATAAAATATGAGTGATGACAGATTGAGCTTATTTTCCTTAAAATCACAGTATTTACAAGGATATTAACGATTTAAGTTATTTGAGTTTTTTTATACCAAAAATCGATTTTTGGTATAAAATATGAGTGATCACAAATATTGCTTATTTTCCTTAAAATCACAGTATGTATGTCAAAACTTTTTTATAGTTTTCAAATTTTTCTGTATTTTAGTCTCGTTTAAATGGCACAACGTAAAGATAATTTTCTCCAACCAACAAGATAAAATTCTTACCTATAATTCTTAACTTGGATTTGTGTGTATGTTTATCCGGCTGCCCATTCTTATGTATTGTCCCATTCCATGGTTTTACTTTAGGGGGCTAATTATTAGGCATACTTTTAGGCGCTATCGAAAGTTTACTGTTGATTATCATATTTTTATCAACAGCTATCAATGACAAATACTTGTTTGTTGTACATACACTATTCGAAAACAAATCGGGGGACAATGAACAAGCGCGATTACTTAGTTTAGCAGTCAAATACAAGCTGTCGTCAACTCTTGTATTTGTGTTTACTTTAGAAGTTTCATTCACATTCACAATCAAATACACACTTATATGTATTTCTGCTGTTTAAACTAAACTTGCGCTCTATTTATATTTTGCACTTGTGATCTTTATTGGTGGAGATAGAGAAAAACAAAAACCAGAACGAAAAATAAAGAATTTTAATTCAATCTATCAATAGTATATTTTTGGATTTGTAATTGTTTAATCAAAACGTTTGTTTCTATGTATTTTGTTTATTTATATTTTTATTATATTTGTACACATCCGTTTAGCTTAACTACACGAAAGTAAACTATAAAATTGTTAACGCAAAAAAAAATTTAATTTCTTGTAGTTGAACCAAAACAACAAACTTCCAAAAAAGACTAAACATGTTGCCGCTCTTCTTAATGCGTCACAGTAGTGTTAACAAGTGCATCTAAAGCCCAACTACATATAAATAGATGTAATATTCGAAGAACCATGATATAACACAAAGCACCAGCAGAAAAATCAACAACAACAGCAACTTATCTACAAAGAACTGAAACAACATTTATAAAAATATTTATTGGAAAGATTAAACAGGGGAAAAATGCATCAGGTACTAAGTTATGAAACAGCAGTACGTGCCAATAATGTGTCCGAATATCGGAAATATGTCACTAAACGGACCTGCATAATTTTGGTGGTAACAATTGGATTTTTTACACTGATATCGGGTGAGTAGTGTTGTATATGAATTGATTTTTTAATTATTTAGTAAAATTGAAACCTTTATATAATTTTGCTTTTATAATACAAACAAATGGAAAATATTTAAGTGACTCGCTAGATTCGCATGTTTCACTTGAAGAGTTTTTAGTTTTGTTGAAATGACAAACTTCTTTTATGATTTTACCAACTATTTAAGTCAAATTGGTCGTTCTAATGTTCCTTTAAGAGTATTTTACTTCAACAGATATTCAGCTTTCTGTTTTCTTTCCTCTTTAAGGATTATCAAGTTGTGACAAAGATGTGTCTAAGATTTACGTGGGTACCTGCCGCATAGGCTTAAACCGCACAGTGGTCTTAACACCGGATAGAAACAATGCGTCTATCACGGCCATTGAATGACTTGCAAGGAACACTCAATTGGCAACTTCTTGTACATTGATTGGACAGATCAAAGCACAAACCCTTTGCTCGAGAGCTCGGTCTATCTAAGCCCTGCTATCCATAGCTAGCTAGTCAACTGACAAGGCTAGGACAATTATTAAAGCTTCAACATCCGGCCTGGTAATCCAGTCCGATGTATGGTCTGTGTTTTCAAAAGTTCCCAGCCGATAAAAGTCAAAGTGAGTGTACTTCAACACACACTTTTGTATCAAGTCCAACGACAAGTACATCACGAATGCTACTACCTCAATAAATTTCCTGAGCACAAACGCCAGTTGAAATCTGCTACTTTCAATGGCTCTGTTGAGTCAGCGACAGAACTTAGTAAGATACATTTGGTAGTCCGAAATTTGACAATTGCCCAAATATCAGTCCTTTAACCAACGATCTTCTACCCGCTTTGGGTTATAACCATAACCCAAAGCTCACCGAAGTGACCTCACCATGAAGTGACCCCGAAGTGACCTCGCCATGAGGATCCTTTGGCCCCAGGACTTCGGATCCTCATGGCACTAGATAAGACTCCAGTCAGCTGCGAATTTAATAAATTAAATTCTTACCAGGAATGAGGTCCTTGCACCTCGAAGCCCCGGTTTCGCCCCATATTTCCCCTTGAGGCATAACATCAAGGTGTGAAGCTCACCAAGATGCTTATCCATGCCCCAAGGGGGAGTCAAGTTGTGACAGTATAAACTTCTAATAAGTATATATAAATGATTAAAATCAAAATTATGTTTCGTCGCTATAAGAAATTATAAACATGAAAGAAATATTAATAAGAATTCTAATCAAATTTATCCAATTAATTTTTGGACGAGAATTTCATAATTTTTTTGGTGCCGAAATCAACTTGGCTCTGATCTCTTCTTTAGTTGACACAAAAGATAATTCAGCACTATTAACTGAATTGTTATCTTTCTTGTCCCTTATATAAATATCGTAATGTATTTCACTAATTTGTACTCAGGGGATGAATTGTGTTGGAAGTAGGAAAATAATTTATGAGAAGAAGGATAGAAGGTGTAGAGTTTGTGCACATTCAGATATCGCGAACAAACTCCCTAATTTCAGCATTGTAGTATCTATAGAAGAGTTAAACGTAACCTACATTGCGACGATACTTCAATTAATCAATATTTATCGATATCCTACTGTCACTGATAAGTACATTCGCCCTCTCCTGAACGCGGTCAATAATGGAGCCTTTCGGTACCGCTAATACAATCTGGAACTCGTCTTACAAGATTCCATCTAACAACTCGTATAAAGCTTGATATAAATCGAAAGAATTTATTATTATACGATGGGTAGTCATCTTGACGCGATGTAGAGGCTTAAATGCAATGATCTATGTTGGTTGGCTGTCTCTGGTAGGGTCTCCCATTCCAGAAGGGCACATGGTGAACATGAAACTAAGAACTACCCTCTCCCTTTGTCTGATAGCGTCTGTTCTCCTTTGGGGCGGCTATCAGATGTGCCATCAAGCCATTTCCCCTCACTGAGAGGGATGGCTCTGATGGTTATTTCTTTGGTCCGGTTGGTCCGAAAGGGCTCTTTTCTTGTCCGTCCGAAATCTACCAGCGTCTGTTTCCCATATTGGCGGCAGTTTTTCAACACATGGCAGCAGGTATAAAATGCAACCAAAAATTTGTCCGTAGGGACTTTATGGAAGGTCGCAAATTATGCCCCATGTACCCTGTCGGGGGCTTCATAATCTCCCGGGACCCTACTCCCACAGCGATGGTAACGGGCTGTGGTGAGTCGAATGTGACTGTAACCCAGGCTAGTCAGGTGATCACACCGGGCCAGACTAGTTTGCTTGCTACTGGTGTTGCAGGAGGCAGAGAAGCAAGCCGTCTAATTTTTTTCGGCGGCGGCTGAAGGGGTAAAATTAGTCGGCGGCGGCGGCTTATCGGCTTAACGCTGAGTTTTCACCGGCTTAAAAACTTTTTCGGCTGCGCCGACTTTAAAAGCAAATTATATATTTTTTTATTTTATTATTTTATAAAACGGAACTGTTTTCAATATATAATTTGGTTATAAGCGAAATATAGCGACAATTTTAAGAGGAAGTGTTCAGTATTAAAACTTGTAGTTAAGGTATTTTGGACAAAAATACTGCATGAAGTTGATACTATCGAAATGTGAAATACAGTAGTTTTGAGTAGTTTTAAAAATTATTTCGAATAGTTGTTCATAGAAATTTGTTAGTCTAATTGTTCCTTCGACATCATGAAATAGGTCTAAAATAATATGGATCGTTAGGATATATTCAAATGAACAATTAGAAAAATTAATCTTTATTTTCAAAAACTTGTTCAACAGTATTCTTTACTAGGTATCTTTGGTTGATTAAAAGCTAATGTGATGAAATTCAAATGAATAAAACATTTTTTAGACGTTATTTCGGTGAATATAATTGCCTGTTTATAGAGTACAATATACATACCTCCATATTACTCGATTCTGATCTTTATAAGCTAATTCTATAATTAAACCAAATAAATAACAAGTAACAGAGCTAAATTCGGCTGTGCCGAATCTTATATACCCTTCACCTAAGTATACATATTTACGTACATTGCCTTTACCCATGCAAAACTCTTCTTATATCAACTACAACAAGAAAAAATCATAATATATCAAAACATCCGACAATCATATTCAAAAGTTCAGTGCTCACTAATAACTAACCAAATAAACACAACAATTATTTTGCACAATTGTATGTTCAAAAAATAACAACAAAAATTAAAATAAACGAAATTATGCATGCGTGTGTTTGATTTATAATTCTTAAGGCTGGGTTAGCCGACCGTTGATGTAATGTAACCGTAATGTTGACTTAACGTAACACTTTAGTGCGATTATAGAACATTAAAAACGTGTCATATGTTTTTGACATAAACAAACAAAACAAAATATAGCCGGAACTATATTTGTTGTATAAACTTTCATTGGCCTGTACCAATAAAATCAATTGTTCGTCGTTCATTTTAATAAAGACAAATTTAATACGTTTTGTTTAATTTTAAGTTTTTCTTTAATATTTCGCGCTTGTCGCTGATTGAAATTGTCGCTGATTGAAATTGTAAACAGCTGTTTGAAAGTGTAATCAACACAATTTTTTTAAATACTGTTCAAGCGATTTTATAATTTTTTTCTGCGATTTAGAAAAAATTTATTAAACTTTGGTAAAGTACTTACATATAAACCGTATTTATTTACACATAATGTATTCATGATCATTGTCCATTAGGAGACAATTATAAATATTATTTATTACCTTGTCATACAGACTTTATTTATTAAAGGTCCGATAACTTAAAAATTAATATTGTATTTATACTAAGGGCCATTATTATAACTTGCCGTAATAGTAAAAGGTAACTTTAAGTAATAGAAAAAGGTTGCTTTAAAGATAACTTTTACTATTGAGAACATAAAGGCAAGTTGTAATAACGACCCTAAGTATAGTTAATTTGTGTATACAAAATATTAATTTAATATTAAACTTAAATACTTTCGCCGATTATTAGTATACATTTTATAAATGCTTACATGAATTAATTTGTATAATATGTAAATATTACCATAACATTAAAAGGTTTTGTTTTTTATTTATGTATTTAGAACACTGCAAATATTTTTAAGCGTTCTGAGCAAAATAAGTATTTTTTATACAAGACTTAAAATCAACAAGTTGACAACACCGTTAGTAAATGTCACGTAGAAACGTAAAGAAATTCTGTTTTTAACAGGTTCAGACGTTACAGTTACGTTACATTTTTTCACTATAACTGCTTTAACTACTTTACACACAATAGAAACGATCAGCTGTTCCGTTCCGTTAAGGTTACATTACATTACGGTCGGCTAACCCAGCCTTTATTCATTCCACATTGTAGAACAGAGGTGCGCAAAAGTAAATTCTCTCACCAACACATTCAATTATTTATTTTGTTCAGTGCACCTACAAACAAACAAATACAAAAACTGAAAAGAAAAAAAACAAAGTCATACACCCGTACTCATGCACTTTTGTAGTTGCCTCGTTGAGTGGACAACCACTACTAAGAGCATAAGAATATGTGTGATTTGATTTTGCACAATTGTGCTATGGGCTGCGCACTATTGTTGTAGAATGTTGTTGTTGGGTGTGTGTGGTGTTTACGTATAATAGAGATGCTCATATGAAAACTCATTATAAACAACTCTTTCTTAATATATACCCTTGCCTCTCATGGTGAAGGGTATAAAAACAAAAACAAAATACGCAAAGAAATAACCAACAAACATCCACACAAACGCTTAGTTGTTTTTTTTTTTGTCAAAGCAGGCAATAGTCTTTTTTTGATGAAATTTTCAGAGGTTGTCTCGGATTTTTGCTCATATCTCCGTTATTTATGGACGGATTTTGCTGATTTTAAATAGCAAAATTCTCGAAAGCATGTCTGACAGAATTATTGAAGATTTGGATCCCGAAGATAACTGGGGTCTTCAGAAAATTGATTTCAACAGACAGACAGACGGACAGACAGACAGACGGACATGGCTTAATCGACTCCGCTATCTATAAGGATCCAGAATATATATACTTTATAGGGTCGGAAAATTATATTATGGAAATTACAAACGGAATGACAAATTTATATATACCCTTCTCACGAAGGTGAAGGGTATAATAACAATTAAGAGTGCTATATTCGGCTATGACGAATCTTATATACCCTTCACCTTTGTTGTGGATACATTAATTGCCCACTTTCAGCGTATAGCATCCTAAATATATCAAGAAAACTTTTAAAAATTTGACATTTAATTGCTGACGAACAGTTTATATTGTAGAAGTTACAAACGAAATAACAATCTTATATATACCCTTCTCACAAAGGTGAAGAGTATAAAAACAACAACGCCAAACGAAACACAAAAAAAAAAATACGCAAAGCAATGAAACCAACACACATCCAAACATATGTACGTTTTGTTGCTTTTTGTCAAACACCATATGTACGTTTTATTGCTTTTTTGTTAAAGCATGCAATAAATTGTCTTTTTTTTAATGAAATTTTCAGGAAATATGAGCAAAAATCAGAGACAACATATTTTTGCTCATATTTCCTTTATTTATGGACTGATTTTAAATAGGAAACTTCTCGAAAGCATGTCTGAAAGAATTATTGAAGATTTGAATCCCGAAGATATCTGGAGTCTTCAGCAAATTGATTTCAACAGACAGACAGTCGGACATGGCTTAATCCAGAATATATATACTTTATAGTGTCGGGAAATTATATTGTGGAAATTACAAACGGAATGACAAATTTATATGAAGGGTATAAAAATGCCTTAATTTCTATTAGGAACTATTTCTAATTCTAAGGTGTGTTTACTCTCTAAAGTAACAATTTAACAATTAAACGTTGTTAGATTTACAAAAATTTATTTAAAAATCGACTCAGCCGATAAAATCAGCTAGGAAATAAGCCGCCGATGAGCCGATGGATTCGGCGGCGGTGCGGCTCAAAAAATTTTACCGGCTGCTCGGCTAGCCGCCGGTCGCGCCGTTACGGCTTGCTACTCTGGCAGGAGGTCAATCTGGTACACCCAGGTTGGCTGAAAGTAAAAAACAAAAAGCGATAGGTGGTAGTGACCTAAGCGGTGAGGTACCTCTGGATTTCTCCCCGAGTACCTCCAAAGCCGCTAAAGCCCAAACCGTCAAGGCGGTTAAACCCCATGTTTCGGGTGCCTCTGGGGGATAGCGACCAAGTCGCCCCTCTCGGTTACCTCCAGTATGCCAATTGTGCGATCAGGGTTTGAGAAATATAAAAGCCTCTATCCATCCATCTCAGTCGCAGACTTGAAACCATCTGTGTAGATATCAAACCCATCCCTAATGATGGGACCCGCTTACAATCGATACAGAAAAGTGTCTGTCAAGGAAGGGTATGGCAGATGTACCGAGACACCCACAGTACTGGGTCTGACCTCGGAATTTATGACCAATTGATTGGCCATGAGATCGCCGGAAGCCATAACAAACAAAGCTTGCGATAGTGTAGTCATACAGAAACAGAAATTGCCGACATTATTTCAATCGTCTCAAAATAGGTGGATTTGCCAAGACCGCCATTAGTATTAGACTAACCACCAGGTTGAATAAGCATTTCGCTTTCCTTGTGTTTAATGTCCAGAAAATCTCCGGCATGCTATATGTTGTTGAAAGTTTGTTGTCGTGAAAAGTTTGTCTAATAGAATATAATTGGTATACCATCTGTACCAAAGGCGCGATCAGGATTGAATATATTTGGTATAGATATTGATACTCTTTCGAGCTAGGCAGCTTGTATTTTAAATGAATGACCAGAAGTTTTAACTGCTGCCCGGTAGTTCGAAAGCTCTAGTCATATAGAAATCTTTGACGTTTCAACACTTTGACACACGAAGTTCACACAGTTTTAGCTTCTTTGCTATTATGCTAGGTTCTGAAAGCTTTCTCTCAGGATCTGATTGCAATTTTACTCGTGTAATAAAACCAATATTTTTACAAGATCTTCCTTTTTTAATTTTTCTAAACTAATGTGCTTATTTTCCTCAACGTTCGCTAACGAAGTTGCAGAATAAATGCTAATTATACATAAATACAAGTAGATACCAATAAACTAAATTTTCACTTATCTCCTTTCAGGTTATTTACTGGGAAATTTCGTGTCGGAACGCAAAAATCACATACGCATGCTGCTGACAAAAAAGCCCATTAGTTCTCCGCCAGATGATAAAACATCACATACAATCGATATCTCAAGTACCGATTACATGAACCTACAGGAACTACACGCCTATCAAAAGACCAAAACTAAACTCTTAGCATCAGCTCAAGCACTTAGTAAGCTACTGCAGCGTGATGAAAGTTATCGCTCAACCTCATTAAATACGGAAATTTTCAACAAGTACATATCATGCACCCAAGACGTACCACCCAATACGAAAATCGAAACCAGCCAATTTATTGAACAACTGGTTGACAACACATCGGCCAGACAAAGAGATTGCATGCGAATAATACAAGTCATTATTGAAAATAATTTAATAACAACTTAAGCAGATATATTATATTATTTTATACCTCTTTTAGAAATTATTAGCAGTGTTCACGGTCTCATGTATTAGACTGCAGTCTATAGTGAATTTTAAAACAATTTTTT
The DNA here is from genome assembly GCA_942486065.2 of Calliphora vomitoria. NCBI lineage: Eukaryota > Metazoa > Arthropoda > Insecta > Diptera > Calliphoridae > Calliphora > Calliphora vomitoria. The sequence goes on from OW818029.2 coordinate 39,884,254, forward strand.
AAATCGTCTGTGCTTCAGATCGTAAAGGACTCCCTGATTTTTTAATCTTGAAACAAAAATAAATAATTCCAAATTTTTTACGGAAAATCATATTATTGAATGTACATTTTCTAAACTCAATGATGCAATATCTGAAATTTAAGACAAATTATGGTTTATTTTGTAGGTTAAATTTGTAGTTCTGTGAAATACTGTTAAATATTTGAAAGCAAAACATTTTAAGCAATTCCTTCCACTGAATACTAATTTATGTGTGCAATGTCAGTTATTTGTCTTTAAAATTTTCATCTAAAGAGCAATTTAGCCCGCCTCACAAAGCGTTAACTGCAAATTTTAATTTTAATCAAAAAAATTTCAAAAATTTAACAAGCATGAAACATCAATAGCTCGACACATTACAAATCGATAAAAAATATTTTTAGTTATTAACAATGGATTAATATTTTTTATATAAAATATGCAAAATAGTTAATCGTAACAAATGAAATATTGCCCTAATTTATAATTTTAACACAAAGTCTCCCAAAAACAAACAAACAAAAAACACACTCAAATTTAAATTTGATAACGTAAAGTGTTTATGAAAATGACAGATGACGTATTATATTTAAATATTTTATGTATAGTCTATTAAGTATATTTTTATTGGTGTGCTCAAATATTTTTATTTCTTTTTTTATGTATTTATGTATGTTATATTTTTAAGAAAATATAAATGAAATTAAACAAAAAAAAAAAAAGAAACAATTTTAAGAAAATATGTATGAATGTTGTTGATATGAACACTACTAACAAGTAAAGTCAAGTAATGAACAAAAAATAAGAAATTTTTTTTAAGAAACAGAGATAAATGAATTTAAACAATAGAATTACATTCATATTTATGCATTTCATTAGGTACATTTACATTGTACTAACAAATATACACTCAGAAAAAAAAAAAACACATAAAGTTCATTGAGTGGCATTTAATTTATTAAGGATGTCAAAAATGGAGAGAAATTTAGCTAAATCTTTCAATATTTTTATAAAAAAATTATATATTTCCATGAAACTTTAGAGATATATTTTGCATAGTTCCATTTTAATATGGACATTTCCTCAGAAAGGTCCAACGGTGCCAAAAATGAGTACAAACAAATCGTTAGCTTAGTGAGCAAACGTGCTAAGTTAGCTTCTTTGAAAATTGAGATTTTAATACAAAACGTTGGAATAGATAAAAATACAAGCAATCAGTGTATTTTTATCTATAAATAAACGTTTACAATTATTTCATGATTTCTCATTGTTATTTGAAGCCATCAGCGCAAAAGTGGTGCAACCAATATCAATACAAAAGTGGGATAAGCTACTTTTTGATGTTCAAAAGCAGATGGAGCTGAAAAAATCGTTTTTGCACAGAGCATAATATAACAATGTAATGTAGCAAAAGTGGTGTAAGTTGAATATACCACTAAATAAATAGTTTGGAGTTACACCACTTTTGCACTGATAGCCTCATTTATACTGTGTTATGCAAACGTGCTAAATCTATTTTGTGGTATGCAAACGAGCTAAGACTTTTTTTTGTAAAAATTGCAGAATTAATATCTCAGTGTGGAATTGAGTATAACTACGTCATTGATTACTAAATTATTCTTTTAATTTCAACCAAAATTCATAAAATTTTTAAGGAAATATGTGATTATTTTAAAACTTTTTATCATTTCGTCTACTGATATGAAAAACGTTGTAATGAACAAATGTTATGAAAATGTGCACTTACAAGTCGCCAAGGTACAGTGCACTCGCGGTAACGTGAACTAATTAAAACCAAGGGAGTTCATGTTAGTGAAATTGTTCATGTTAGCGATTGTCGAATTTCATGGAAAAAATATAAAATTTTATAATATAATCCTGTGTTTCGCACGCTTGAACGTGAAATTCTTTTATTATTATTTTCATTTTTAAAATATAAAACAAAAATTATTGATTAAAATGCATTACAAATCAAAACGAGATCACGAGAAAATATACTTTGAAATAAAATTACATAGCAAATAAAATTACTCATTCGTTCCCATACAAAACATATTAATTTAGAGGATACAAAAACATTTTTAATACAAGGGGATTCCTTAAACTTTACAAATCGAATATAATGTATGTATTTGAGTGTTGTCTACATGCTTAGAAAGTAAATGCAGTGGAAAAAATTGTTCACGTTATAGAGCTTTCTGAGTTTGTTCACTTTACAGAGTAGTCAATGTCAACAAAAGCTTGTTCACGTTAGGCGGTGTTCACGTTAGACGGTGTTCACGTTACCGCGAGTGCACTGTAAGAGAGTAAGAGAGCTATATTCGGCTGTGCCGAATCTTATATACCCTTCACCAAATTATACTTCAAAAAAATTTTTTTTTTTTTATTTTTTAAAATTTTTTTGTTCGAAATTGTTTTTAACAGTTTTTTCCAATTTTTTAAAAAAAAAATTTTTTAATTTATTAGTGAAAAAAATTTTTGACAAAAGAATTTGTGAAAAAAAATTCGGGTTAAAAAATATTTTTCCCGATTTTGACCCATTGTAGGTCCAACTTTCTATAGCCTTATATACATTGTTGCAATGGACTTTGAAATATCTATCATTAGATATCCATATTGTCTATATTTATGACTTAGTAATCGAGATATAGATTAAAAATAGGCCAAAAATAGAGGTTGTCTCGGATTTTTGCTCATATCTCCGTTATTTATGAACAGATTTTGCTGATTTTAAATAGGAAACTTCTCGAAAGCATGTCTGACAGAATTATTGAAGATTTGGATCCCCAAGATATCTGGAGTCTTCAGATAATTGATTTCAACAGACAGACGGACAGACAGACAGACAGACGGACATGGCTTAATCGACTCCGCTATCTATAAGAATCCAGAATATATATACTTTATAGGGTCGGAAAATTATATTGTGGAAATTATAAACGGAATATACCCTTCTCACGAAGGTGAAGGGTATCAAAAGAACTGTATTATCATATTTAAAACACTGGATTTTAGAAGCTTTTTAAGTCTCCTGTAAAATTTGTGAAAAGAACTTATCACGTATGCATTAGCTTGGAATGAAGTGATTTTTTTTGAATTATATTAAAAAAATGCTTAAATTTTCGAGCATTGCTGGCTGTACGTCACGAATAAATAAAACAACGTTGGTCTCCAAAGCGTAAATTGTTGCTAGTTTATCAGCATAAACCAATGCCTTGTTTACTGTAACCATATATATGATTGATACAATCATGTAAAACGTAAATTAACCATATTATTATTACCACAATTGTGTTATTGTGACTATAATATTGTTAAAAATGTTGAAATGGTTACAGTAAACATGCTCAACTATATTTATTTTCTGCGTGTACAGAAAATTTTCGAGACCTGTCAAAACCCATGACCTTGGATGCCAATTAAGTTATAGCCAAATTTTGATTTCAATAAATCAAATAAAATAGTTGCGGTCGCCGTATGGTACGTAGCACCATTCTGTTGAAACCACATCTCGCCCGGATTAATGTTATTCATACTTTCAAACACAAAATCATAGATGATGATGCGGTAACGGTCTCCATTGGCCGTAACGTGAGCTCCGGCTTCATGTTTGAAGAAATAAGGTCCAAAAAGTGCATTTTTCTGAATGTAATGGAGTCTTTTGGGGTCTGTTGTCGCTTGATCTCACTCCACATGCGGCAATTTTGTCTATTGACAAACCCGTTAAGCCAAAAATGAAAGTTCTATCGGGCATAAAAATTACCCTTTATAATGTATTTTCAGTTAATCTTAATTGTTATCAATAGAAAATTGGCCTAAATCTGTAAAATATATTTTTTCTTGCTCTTAGCTACTACTTTTAATGAAGTTTTCTTTTAAGATGTTATTGTTCACATATCGAACTGGTTTCTCTAAAGAGAGTCAACTCAAAATTTTTCAATTTTCACTTTTTGCCAGAAATCAATGTACAGTGGTCATATCTACCCACTATAAAAATCTTACAGTAGGGAATCTTTCTCCCAAACATACAGTTGAATCCGTCTTCAACTTTAATTGTAATTTATTAATAAAAAAAAAAACAGCTTTTTGCTTCTACTGAAAATTTTTATATATTGAGTTGACTCTCTTTGAAGGAACCAGTGCGATAACATGATTACACACATCTTATAAAATATGTCCATCGAAAACAAATTAATATAAGTCGAATATAGTTCGATTAACGGTAAATGTTTCATTTGATTTTGTTCATGTTCTAATGTCGCGTTCTCACACCTAAATCATAATTTGTTATCAATACATCGTGATTATTATACTCAAATGGCTGAAATTTAGTGGCTTTAACTAAAAATAAAAGTTAATATATAAAAATTACACTGAACATTTTATTTTGATTTTTCAAATTGTTTTAACAAGCTTTTTTAGTTGGGTTAAATAGTATAACGAAAGAAGGAGGAACGCAACAATGCGGTACTTGGGAAAAATTAAAAGAGATCTACTAATGTATAATGATTACTTCGATAAAGCAGCTTAGAAAATGCAATCATAATGGGCAAAAAATATTTTTTTAAACTGAAAAGGTTTTCCGATATAACGAAAGTTTAAGCTAAAGAAAAAGATAATTTTGAATATTGGGAAAAGCAATAAAGAAATCAGAAAATGTATGTCGAACAAATAAATAAATAATTTATTCCGAGCTTTTTTTTTAAATTACTTCAACTACTCCTTATAACAAATGCGACGTAAAATATGTCGCGTGCTAAATCATGGTAGTTAAAGGTTCCAAAAAAATTAACAACAAACAACAGAAAGCCACTATTAACCTTAGCTCTAAAAACTTAATATTAATGTTTAGCCCCATAAATTATATACATTCTGGACCGTTATAAATAGTGCAATTCATATACGTCTGTCTATTGAAATCAACTTTGCGTCTATACAATACTATATATCAGGTATAGTCCTGGTTCGATTGCCATGTACTATCGAGGAATTCGGCTTATAAATGGCTGAGAAATAAACAAAAAATCAATACTACCTCGAATTGTTTACGTATTTCTGATCTATATCTCAATTTCTAAGTCAGTACATAGACATTATGGATATCATATGAACGGCATATCAAATACCTTTCCAATTATATATATAACGTCTTCGGGCCGCAATGGGTCAAGTTTGGGGAACATGTTTTTAAACAGAATTTTTACCAACATTTTTTTCACCAAAAAAAGGTTTTTTCGAAGAACATTTTTGTTCACCAAAAAACTGTTTTTAAACTTTACCTTAAAGTATTGTTTGGTAAAAATTCGGCACAACCTAATATAGCACACTTACTTGTTCTAGATGCATTTGAAAACCAGTTATATATTTGGTAGCGTTCTGAATCTCAAGTTTATTTCTTAAAGATTAAAAACGACGACTAAAATATCGCAAAATGGAAACATGAAAAAAAATCAAATCATTACGATTTCTTAGTTTTATTCACTTCAAAAACGAACGAATGTCGCGTTATGAATCGTGGAAATGTCCATATTGGAGTCAAACAAATGCAAATCAATCCAAATGCAAATTCGGTAACGATATTTTGGAGGTAACGGCATTATTAATACATTTAACAAAAATTAAAAATAATTTGACAGAATTATTATTGTATTACATTTTAAATTCTATGGATTTTAATTATTGAAATAAAAAAATGTTATTTTCATAATTTAAAATTATTTAAAGAATAGCGGTGACGGTATTTACGATTATATCGACAACGATATTTTAGCGGTAACTGAAGTTATTTTGGTAACTTTAGCTCAGCGGTAACGTTAGTTGAGCATTGCGGTAATCTCGTTTTATTGTAATTACCATTTTTAAAATTTATTATACTATTGTAAATACATATTTAAAAAGTTTAGTATTGTTTCATAATGAATAAACTTCAGTATAATTAAAATTATTTATTATTCTCTTATTTTAGATAAATTAACCTCCCCTTTTTGACATCCATTATCACCTGTCATAAAAATCAAAATAAATAGAAAGAAAACAAAATAAACGAAATCTATATCACTAGAAGAATAATTTTAAATTTCTGTCAGTGTAATGAATTTATATAAATAAGTTTATAAGGTATAGAAACATATTTACAAACATATACATAGTTTTACAACACATACACTTAAATATACACACACACATACACATAAATACATACTTAAATGTTTAGATTGTATATTTCTTTGTTTTTATGGATTTTTTTTTTTTTTTTTTGTTAATATTCATGTAAGTATGTATATTAATAATATATATATATATATATGTATGTATTATAATAATTATTTATATTTTTTATGAATATCATTTTAATAAAACATTTATTTTGTAAAATTTATATAGATTTTATATTAGTGCAAAAAGTAAAAAAAAAAACAACAATAAAAAAAGAATGCATCAGATATTGTTTAATAAAATGTTTATAAATATATAGATGTGATAATACAAAAGTGCATTTTTATTTATGGTTAAATTGATCTAATTGAAATTAATTTTTAAAATCAACTACTATTGGTTGTATGACTTAAAAATGTGGGATTGTTTTTACAAATTTGTAGCTTTTATTTTGAAACATTTGTACAATATAAATTTATTTAAAGTATTAGTCATTCTTAGCTATGACTTTTTCACACCTTTCTGACAACATATTGATTCTGAGCTAAAAGAAATGCTCATCTTTTGAGGCAATGCACGAATCAAGCCAATATCACATACTCTGTTCCAAAATGAAACGTATCCCAGCGAGAGCGTTCTGCATCGTTCGAAACAAATAGTAGTCGGACGGGGCAAAGTCTGGACTAGAAGGCAAATGAGGCGAAAATTCCCAAACACTTCATTATAAATAGTTTTTAACATGTATTGCAACATGTGTTGCCATGATGGAATATTACGGTTTTATGTCTGGACGGAAATCAGTAGCGTTCGGTACTGGTTTCCTTTGATGTTCTGGTCAGACTTCAGCAGCTCATAATAGATAACGTATGCGGAATGAAATTTCAACAAAACAGAAAACGCAATATTTGTTTCCAACGTTAAAACAAATCTATATAAATATATAAATGTCTTTGTAAGTTTGTTTGTTTGTTTATTTGTTTGTTTGTTTGTTTGTTTGTTTGTTTGTTTGTTTGTTTGTTTGTTTGTTTGTTTGTTTGTTTGTTTGTTTGTTTGTTTGATTGTTTGTTTGTTTGTTTGTTTGTTTGTTTGTTTGTTTGTTTGTTTGTTTGTTTGTTTGTTTGTTTGTTTGTTTGTTTGTTTGTTTGTTTGTTTGTTTGTTTGTTTGTTTGTTTGTTTGTTTGTTTGTTTGTTTGTTTGTTTGTTTGTTTGTTTGTTTGTTTGTTTGTTTGTTTGTTTGTTTGTTTGTTTGTTTGTTTGTTTGTTTGTTTGTTTGTTTGTTTGTTTGTTTGTTTGTTTGTTTGTTTGTTTGTTTGTTTGTTTGTTTGTTTGTTTGTTTGTTTGTTTGTTTGTTTGTTTGTTTGTTTGTTTGTTTGTTTGTTTGTTTGTTTGTTTGTTTGTTTGTTTGTTTGTTTGTTTGTTTGTTTGTTTGTTTGTTTGTTTGTTTGGAAAAACGGGTAAAATTGGTACCTTTAGATTTTAAACAATAATTACTAAACGGCTGAACCGATTTTTACATCGACAGGGGTAGCGAAGCGCACCGGGTCAATCTAGTAATATATAAAACCTTTATACAATAGCCCATTGTATTGATTTAATGTGAGCAAAAAATGTATTATATTCATGTACTTTTGTGGCAGTTATGAAGAAATTTATATACAGGTGTTGAAAATACCGATGTTTGCACTTTTCTGAGCCCCTATTTGAGATTCATGGTCTTATTTTTCTCGACTTTTATTTTAAATAATACAAAAACTCTTCTATTTAAAAAGGTCCAAAAACCCTCAAATTATGTTTACTTTAAAAAAATTGGGAAATTTTTCACTTTAGAAAGTCTGGAATTTGAAGGGTGTTGGAAAACACCATAATCATCAGGTCGTGATAGTTGGATGATGGAACAGTTAGGAAGAACTTTCTTAAAAAAAAATAATCTCTGATATTTCTTTTTATGAAATGATTAATTTTGTGTACACATTTCATAATATATTAATTACGATTGATGGTCAAATCAAATTCCAAAAAATTTAAAATTTTTAATTTTCATCTGATTGATTAAGATCCATATATATTTTTTTTAGAAAAAAGATTATGTTCTACTTTGGACATCTTATAAATAATAGGTTTATTTACTTCCAAAAAGGTCCACTTCTCTGCCTTTTTCTGCCACTTGATGTAAAATATAATAAATTGTTCCCGATGAAAATAGATAAAATATTGAAAAAATTACAAATGTTTTTTCAAGGTAGTTCTTTTTTTTGTTAACATTTAGAAATAACTAAAAGCCAGATTTCCAAATGGGGTTTTAAAGTATTAAGGCAAAACATAACGTAATTCAAAATAAGTCCTAAAACACTAATAGCTCATGTACTTTTTCTTTGGCCAGTGTCAAATTTTTGTTGCAATTTTATTCCGCATACGTTAGGACCCTTTTGCTCTCACCAAATACTGAGAATTACCTTAGCGCCATGGAGATTTGGCTCTTACGCTTCCAGTAATCGTAGTGAATCAATTTATCATCACAAGTAATAAAATTATTTTCTTTTATAGCGTACAAGAATCATTTCGTACATGCAAAATCGTCTTTCAAGGTCTCTCAGCATCAATTCATATGGTACCCTATTTCCATCTCAATGACTTTGCAAGCTCTTGTTGAGTATTACAACAATTTTCATGGAGTAATGCCTCAAATTCTTACTCTTCAAACTCAAATCATTGTCTTTCGTGTCTAAATCACCATTTCTGAACCGCACAAACCATCTCTGGCACGGTGAAACCGATGGAACGCTTCAGCGGCATTAAAGAAGTAATGCAAAACTTCCCGCATATAACGATTTGTTGGTATAAAATTCTACATAAATGAAAATCCCGCCTTTGTAAGTACTTTTTCTTTGGCCAGTGTCAACCCAATATTTCAGCAAAAAACATAAATAATAAGGTGCGTAATGAAATGATTTGGTCACAAATACAGATCCAGAACTCGACGTGAATTAAAAAAAATAAAGAAATCTTAAAAACTTGTTTTTTATGTTTCCAGTTTTCGATAGCATTTTAATATGTTTTGTGCAATCGTTTTTATCGTTTTCTTTTTTTTTTTAATATATTAGCAATAAATTTATAAATAAGACCAATAATAACATATGCTGCATTGGCATGGTGGAACAGGTGACCACGAGAGCATTACTAGACCATGACGACCTGTCCCACTCATGCTCTGGGTGCAATCCTTCACATCCCACCCATACATATATTGGTAATGGAGGAAGCCTATAGGAGTGCATTTAGACTAGCGGGGATATCCCGTGTAATGCCGGGAGATCTGGTTGAGCACATGCGCATTCTAGGCATCTTTGAAAATGATCCTAGTATTGCAATATCGGACAAATGTCACCAACTCTGGGACTCTGGGACGAGTGGTTAAATCAGACTTGGTGGTAGAATAATGCCGATGAAGTATGGTTTACTGATGGTTCCAAAAAGGCTAATGGTGACACTGGGGCTGGTATCTATGGACCCAATTTTCAAAGGGTATACCAATGGGTACATTCCCATCAATATTTCAGGTGGAGATTTACGCCATCCTTATATGTTCTAATGTATGTTTAAGAAGGAGATCAAGGAATAATAAAATATTTGTTATGTCTGACAGTCAAGCTGCTCTTAGAGCATTATCATCATATGAAGAGAGCTCTAGTGTTGTTATGGACTGCTGGACATTTTTGAATGAACTTGGCGCACACAATGAACTTACATTGTGCTGGGTACCTGGCCATGAAGGTCACGCTGGTAATGAATGCGCTGATTGTCTTGCCAACAGGGACCCCCGATGCTGGTTTATAGGTCCTGAACAGTTCTTTGGCATACCTCGTGGATACACTATGGAACGTATTCGTTCTTGGGTTGAATCTGAATTTGCCCGTGTTTTGGGGTAATTTATCAGGACTAAGACAGTCCAAACGATTCATTACCCTATCCAGACGTACATCCCAGTCGTTGTTTTCGCTCGGAAAGTGAGACTTGAGTACACTTACTGGATTATTCACCGGACAGTGTGGTTTAAAGTATCACCAATTTATGTTAGGTAACGTTGAGAATGAACAGTGCAGGTTTTGTGGACTACATGCAGAAACCTCTGAACATGTTCTATGCGACTGCCCAATGCTGGCAATATGCAGAAAAAAACTTTCGTTAAAAAATTAGCTTCAAATAGAGTTCCTAAAATAATATATTAATATTATTGTATAAATCCCAGACCCGTTAAACTAATAACATAAAACTAAACAAATATACCAGACACGCGAAGACTAACATCTCCACATGTCCCATATGGAGATTTTTATTTTAATAACTCCACTTCTACAGCTCTTTTAAAATTAATTATATAGTATTTGAGTTAATCCATTATGATTTATTTGCCATCAGTTAATTATTTAAAAACCAAAAACATTTTACACCTTCCACAACGACAAACACAACAACTTGCCTACCAATTACTTATATTTAAACATTAATATATGTCGAATAACACATATGAATAGTTTTGTGTAAATTTTAAAAAATTAATCATTAATTATAGTTTTATTTATTTATTTATTGTATGTTTTAATCTTCTTTTCATATTTACTTTTTGTAGAGGGTTTGTCGCTGTGTTTGCTTTAAAGGTGTTGAATTCATTTTAATTTAATTTTGTTTCTGTCTACTTTACACCCACAATACAGATTTGTGTAACAATAGACTTTGCCATGTACCACAAACAATTTGGAGAAAAAGTATGGAATATAAACAAAAACTATACAATGAAATAAATAACATTATTGAAAAGATGTTTAAACAATGCAACTTCATAACTATACATTTTAACTATGGCCAATTTTTTCATCTTATTTTTGTTTTGTTTTTTTTGGTACGAGTATTGAATTCATAAAATTACCCACAAAAATCGTCAAATATTTTAAATTCATGTTTAACGCCTACAGCTGAATATTGGCACGAATATTGTTCAAAAGCTCAACAGCATCATATAGTAAATAATACTCATCGTATTACGATTTGGATTCATTTTATTTATAATTTCTTTAGTAACTGGAATCAATAAAGGTCAAATGTTACAGTTTTCCCCATTTGTTGCAAGTACTGTACTCTCGTATGTGAAATGGATTTACTAGTTTGAATTCATGAATATGTTTTTCACACAAGAAATTAATGGGCTGGTACACTAAACAATAAGTAACTGAAATTGAACATATTTTTAGAAAATTACAACAATTGGGGGCATAGAGTGGTTGAGAATATGAAATGAAAACACTGCTAATTTACACTGAAAACTGGTAAATTTGCAAATAATGATAACTTGTGTATCATTAATTAAAAGCTATCGTTACAAATAGATACTTGTATTTTCTTTTTTAAAGATTTAGACAAATTTAACCACAGCACAGTAGGGCTAATCGCAAAAATGGTAATAACTAGGTAACTCCTAAAGTGCAGATTCAATTGAAAAACAATTTATGTATAGGATCTGTTGAACATTTCTTATATTTAAAATGTGTTCTAATTTCTTTTTACATTTTAGTTCAAATCAAAATTTAGTATATTTAACTTTAAAAGTTACTGCTAATTATAATTACACTAATCGTTTCACTTTGATTTGCAAAATGTGTAGCGTTCGCTATCGTTATATTTATAATTTTTCAAAAACAAATAATGTTAGTATTTTAGCTTGCATATTTAGATGGGTGAAACGTGTATCGAAAGAAGGAGATAAGCAAAAATTCGGTACTTGTAAAAATTAAAAGAGATTCATTAAAGTATAAAACATATTTTGATAAAGAATATAAGATGTGAAGCGCTATCGGTAAAAATAAATATCAAGCTTCTGGAAGAATAAATAACTTGAACTAATTCTTATTACAAACGCGAGCACGGCAACGAATACAAATATTTCAACCTGAAAACTATAAACAGAAAGTCAAACTAATGTAATTTAGTTAAAAACAAGTAAGAGAGCTATATTCGTTTGTGGCGAATATTATCAATGGACTTTGAAATATCTATCATTAGATATTCATATTGTCTATATTAATGACTCAGTAATCCAGATATAGATCAAAAGAGGCCAAGAATAGAGATTGTCAAGGTCTTTTTCTTACATCTCAGATCTCAGCCATTTGTGGGCCGATTTTTCGATTTTAAATAGCGTCCGAGCCGGAAGAATTCCCGATATATTGATGTATCAATTAAGGACTGAGATCGAAATCTTTTTTTATTTGATTGAAATTATTGTTACAATTTACAAAAAAACAAAATTATTTTTATAGTTCTAATCACTAATGATGAAATTTTCAACCTTTTTCGAAAACCCTTCCATTATGGTTTTTATAGTGCTTTATGTCACTTTGTTTGAACAGGTTGTCCATCTCCGTTTAAAATCTACCACACTTTTGGACACCTTTTTGTGCTCTTCAATTCTCTTTAAAACAAGAGCCCAATATCTTTTACCACTCAAGACCTTTCTTACCATAGTGACAAATGCCAACTCAGGCCAAAAATAAGTGGACACATTAAGAAGTCTTATGAATGGAAACATCCTTTTTTGTAAACATTCCTTGATGTAAATTCCGGTATTTATAGAGCCCTTTGTAACAAATGTTTGGCTTTTTTGCTGCAACTACATATTGCTTGCCACACCTAAACCTTTCTTCAACATTCCCTCGAGCATATGCAACATAAAAAAATTTACCCAGAAGCTGCGAAAAATTTTCCATACGTACATTTCGTCATCCATTATGCAGCAGGTATATATTTTGTATAAAATTTGACTTCAATTTCCGCGCTCTGTATTTGGCATCTAACTTTTTAGCAGAGTTCCTGTCAGGAACTTTTTGAGCCTTGTATGCTTTTAAACCTGCATTGGCTTTAACTTTTCGTACCAAATAGTCCGAGTACTGACCTAACCGGGCTGCTTTCCAACCGGAGGTGTTGGGAGCTCTTTTGAAAATGCTTTCTATTTTTTTTTCTTTTGCTTTAGAAACATCATGTGGGCCATTCCTTCTACCTGAACCAGGTTCTATATCAACGGACAAGTTCTCCTGGTACTGTTTAATAACATTGGAAAAAGTTTAATAACAGACATTTGATTGTTTGGCCAACTTTTTGTAGGACCAAGTTGGGTTTTGATGAAAATATTTAATAATTTTAGTACCCACTTTTTTCTTGGGTCTCATTTTAATCAGATTAACAACAATTGAACATAATTGACATTAAACGTAATAACTGACATGCTTTATAAAGGAAACTTGATAAAAAAAATAAAAAAAATAAAATAATACTTGGGTTAAAAGTTTTAATGAAAAACGTGTGTTAAGAATTTTATGATCTCAGTCCTTATGTTTGTAAGTTATTTGGAGACTACAGAAAGTTGAAATGAAAAATGAAAAAATTACAAACGGAATGAAGGGTATAAAAAAAAATCAATTCCAAGCAAGCGAGTTATATTTTTATTATACATATTAAAAACAAAAAAAAAAACGACAATACCTTTCATTTGCAAACATATTGCTACAAAATTCTATCGTAAAATTAAAACAAGAAAAAAATGTTTAATATTTTTTTATTTCTGTTCACTTAAAAGGCCTACAAATGTCGCTTTCTGGACCTTGGAAATGCCCATACATATCGAAAAATTCTCTTTAAATTTTAACAAAATTTCGAACTAAAACAACATGACTCTTAATTAAATCCACCAACAAATTTAAAATATCAAAAATTTGTGTGAAACATCTTAAAATTTCTAAAAAATTGGGTGTATGACTTAAAAATTCGGCGTATCTTTTGTTTTTAATAACTAATATGTCATTTTGAAGGGTAAATATCTGTCATGAATTCTCACTGAGTTATTAAACATTATAGTGTAAACAACGAAAATGTCGAATTTTGTACTAACAAAGCGTCATTTGCTTTACTTCTTTTATTTGAAAAAAAGTGGTGATTTTGACACGTAGACAATAATCGCCGAGGCCAGCCAAAAAAGTTTGAAGACCAAGAATTGGAGGCATTACTCCGTGAAGATTGTTGTAAAACTTAAAAAGAACTTCCAAAATCATTTGGAGCTACTCAGTGAGCAATTTCAAAACTTTTGCAAGCAGCAGGATTCATCCATCAGCAAGGAATTTGGGTATCATACGAATTGAAGCCAAGAGACCTTTTACATGTCCGAAAATAATTTGTTCACCGAATCATTACTTGCGATGAAAAAAGGATCCATTAAGACAACCCGAACTATAAGAGATAGTATAGGAAGCCCAGCCGAATCGACACCATAGCATAATATTCATGGCGCTTAGGTAATTATTTGTATATGGTGGGAGCAAAAGGTTCCTATCTATTATGAGCTGTTGAAATCTGAGCAGACCATCACGGGGAACCTGCACCGAATGCAAACGAGCATTGTCCGAAAAACGTCCAGAATATGCGGCAGACATGAAACCGTAATATTCCATCATGACAACGCTCGACCACAGAGACCTGTTGAAATCTATTTAGAATATAGTGTTTGGGAAGTTTTGTCTCACCCGACTTATAGTCCAGACCTTGACCCATTCGAAAATTATTTATTTCGATCGATGCAGAACGCTCTCTCTGGGATACGCTTCACTTTGCAACAGAGCATCCGATATTGGCTTTATTAATTTTTGGCCTCAAAAGATAAACAATTCTTTTAGCTCGGAATCCATATGTTGTCAGAAAGATACGAAAGAGCATAACAAACAATGGCCAATACTTTGCATAAATTTATATTGTACAAATGTTTCAAAGTAAAAGCTAAAAATATGAAAAAATCCCGCATTTTTAAGTCATACTCTCAATAATAAGAATTTTGTGTTACATAGGATAAATATTACATATTGTTCCTTCAAAAAAGAAAGATATACATAAAAAGTACCTTTGGCCTTTTGATCCAGCTTACGAACAACTAAAGCTAACTTAAAAACGGTTTCATAAAATGAAGTAGATTTAAAATTTTGTTGGGAATATTGACTAAGTTTTTATGAGTTCTATATAAATTAGGTGATTCTAATGTATTCATATGCATTTCTGGTAAACATCTAAAATAAACGTGATATCGTACGGTCAATATGTTTAAACAGGAACTAAAGCTTTGAATCATCGAATCCTCTAGCGAAAATCGATGTGTTTTGGTTATTTTAAAGCTATTACCTAATCATTAGCATTGTTACTGAATATTATAAATTTCTGTAGCATTGTTTAATTTTTACATTTTAATGTAGTTATATGACATTGTCTCACTTTATAAAATCTTAAATTATACGTTTCTTTCATTACACACATTTCAAATTTGATTAACAACTCTAGCACTTTCACCACAAGACTTTTACTATACTGTGTGATCACTATTGCGACATACGAGAAATATTTTTTACATTTATTGACGATTTGATGGACAGCTGAGCTCATTTAACAGTGTGACTAAAAAAAATTCTCCCAATATTTACAGAAGATTTTAATTAAATATATATAGAGACAAAATATAGTTGTACATTTTTACTGTAACCATTTCAAAATTTTGACAAGTTTTTAAACAATATTATGGAGGTAACCATAATTTGTTAAAGTTACAATTCACATGATTCCCGCAAACATATATGTATACATGATTTTAGTAAATAAAAATATGTTTATATCAATAATGTTCATGATGAATCATTATATATTAATATGATGTTCTAATATTATGATAATCATAAGCAGAATCGTTAATTTAACATATTTGGTTACCGCATTCATATACATAATTACAGTGCCGATAATATTGGTAAAAACAAATTGTACAAATATTGAAATGGTAACAGTAAACATGTACAACTATATTTTTACTCTGCGTATAGAAAACCTAGTTTTTCTTTAGATTGTTGTTTTTTTAAAATCATAAAGTATGCGGAATGGGTTTAAGTATGGCATAATCAACGGACAAATATCTTCAGACTTTTTTATAACTATTTTGCATGCACAAGTGGTTATGGTATTGTTCACATAGTTCTTTGACAGCAAATAACCCCATAAAAAGAAATCCAATGGTGTTAAATCACACAATCCAGAGAGCCAATTCTGTGCCACCATTTTCTTGAAACCACAAGTCGTAGATATCACTACCATCCAATTTAGGCAGATTGAACTTTTATGTTGCGTTATGGAGCTCCTGCAACTGCTTAACCAGCCTAATTTTGGCAGAAGTATGGTCCTATGATGTCTCTAGCCCAAAATCCACACCAAGTAGTGACACGATGTGGATGTATTTATGGTTTTGCTCGAACTCTGATATGAAAACGCATTGTTCTCTCGTATAATAAACCATTGATAAAATTTTGCTCTAAATTTGGAACAGCATTTCAACACATTTATCAGGATCTAGATGATCACTTTCTTATAAAAGGAACTTTAAATATAACTAAAATAGGTATCTCACTTTTAAAAGAATTTAGAACTAATAAGTGGAACTTTGCAAAAAGCGAAGTGTAACAAAGTGGTTATTTCAACTTCAATATTAAAAATGTTTATGCCGCAAATATTAAAAGTTAAAAATTCTTTGGGTGTCACAAAATGTGTGCCACTCTGTAGACATATCATTATATCATTCACGTAATAATCTGCACTAAAATACAACATATACATTAGGGTGGCTCTTATATTCTAAAATTATTCTACGTCATTTTAAAACCAATTGCTGAAAATTTTAGCGAAATTGCATAAAGTTTAGTGGTTGTAAATTTTATTTGATACCCAAAAAATTATAAAATTTCATGTAAAATTTTACATTTTCAAAAATTTGTTTAAACGAAATTTCGTAAATTAAATAATTTTTAATTTAAATATGCACCTGTTTTGGGTTAGCTTAGGGACCTATTTGAAAACTAGTAAATTATGGTTTTGTTCACAAATTTGTTAAAAGTATTTCTTTAAAACATGTCGTAACCTTTTTTCTAATATTTAATTTCAGATTGTTTCTTTGTTTTGCTATTACACGATTTTGTAAAATATCGGTAACGGTATTTAGAGGTAACGGCATTTAAGTTTATAACGGTATTGGTATTTTATCGCTAACGGTAATTGTAGTTATTTCGGTAACGGTAGTTAAGCTGAAAGGGTATTTTAGAGGTAACGTTTAATTAAAGTTACAGTAATAAACCTTATGTTAAACTAAGAAATTAACAACCAAAATAAATATTAAAACCATTTCTTTCAACACAAATAAACATTTTCTTTTTCAAAATTTAAGCTAAGTTCACAACGACAGAGGCACTTCAGTAAAAATGTTCACTGTTCAAAATACAGATTGAGATTTTGACAAAAAATGTTTGTAAAATTTATGAAATTGTAAATAAACAATTAACTTTTAACAAATTTTAATTTTATTATTTTAAAAATCAGCGCAAAAAATTTAACAGTCAGGCACGTCTGAAATACATATTTCCTCTATTACTACACAGAGAAAACAGATTCGTGATAGCAACCGAATTTGTTGCCAATCTAATGATTCGGTTGCATACATAGACTTTTTCGGTTCTAAGGACTGAGATCGTAAAATTCTTAACACACGTTTTTCATTAAAACTTTTAACCCAAGTATTATTTGATTTTTCTTTTTGATCAAGTTACCTTTGTAAAGCATGTCAGTTATTATGTTTAATGTCAATTATGTTCATTTGTTGTTAATCTGATTAAAATGAGTGAGCAAAAAAAAGTGCGTACTAAAATTATTAAATATTTTCAACAAAACCCAACTTGCTCCTACAAAAAGTTGCCCAAACAATCAAAGGTCTGCTATCAAACTGTTTCCAGTGTTATTAATTAGTACCGTTGTTATAAAAGCTGGTTCAGGTAGAAGGAATGGTCCACATGATGTTTCTAAAGCCAAAAAAATAGAAAGCATTTTTAAAAGAGTTCCCAACACATCCGGTAGGAATGCAGCCCGGTTAGGTCAGTACTCGGACTATTTGGTACGAAAAGTTAAAGTCAATGCAGGTTTAAAAGCATACAAGGCTCAAAAAGTTCCTAACAGCAACTCTGCTAAAAATTTAAAGGCCAAAGACAGAGCACGGAAATTGAAGTCAAATTGTATACAAAAAATATACCTGCTGCATAATGGATGACGAAATGTACGTATGGAAAATTTTTCACAGCTTCTGGGTCAATATTTTTATGTTGCAGATGCTCGAGGGAATGTTAAAGAAAAGCTTAGGACCTAAAAGCGGACAATATTTTCCAAACAGTTCTTGGCATAGCAAGCAATATGTAGTTGCGGCAAAAACGCCAAACATTTGTTACAAAGGGCTCTATAAATACCGAAATTTACATCAAGGAATGTTTACAAAGAAGGATGTTTCCATTCATAAGACTTCTTAATGTGTCCACGTATTTTTAGCCTGATTTGGCATCTATCACTATGGTAAGAAAGGTCTTGAGTGGTGCAAGACCAATAATGTGGTATTTGTACCAAGAGGCAATTCCTCCAAACTGCCTGGAGCTGAGTCCGGTGCATAGATATTGGGCTCTTGTTAAAAGAGAGTTGAAGAGCACACAAAAAAGGTGTCCAAAAGTGTGGTAGATTTTAAACGGAGATGGACAACCTGTTCGAACAAAGTTACATAAAGCACTATAAAAACCATAATGGAAGGATTTTCGAAAAAGGTTAAAAATTTCATCATTAGTGATTAGAACTATAAAAATAATTTTTTTTTATAAATTGTAACAATAATTTTCATCAAATAAAAAAAGATTCAAATCTGTAAGTTTAGTGGTTTCATTTTTATTAACATATATGTATGTTAAAAGTTTTTCGATCTCAATCCTTATATCCACAAAAACATAACAAATTTAGTGACAAAATATGTCATTTAATAATTGACATAAGTCATGTTAATGATAATATATTAATGTTAACTCCAGAGTTAAAATAATTTTCACTCTGAAGTAGAAATTGTTCGAGTCTGGTGTGGAATTAAAAGAGAAAGCCAAATTTTAAATCAAATAAATACAAAAGAGAATGCTCCAGAGTGGAGTACTCCAACATTGTAAAAGTGCATTTTTTTAGAATTTGATTAATATTTAAAAGGTTTTACAATGTCTCAGAAATTAAAAAATTAGGAACACATAAATTAGCAACCCAAAAAAACAATATTTTAATTAAATATTATTTGCTCGAAATTCGCCAAGTTCAAATCGGTCCCTTACGCTAACCCATAATAAGTACAACAATTAAAATTTGCATTTTTAATCACCATTTAGCAATTATTAGAATCTAAAACAATTTTTTTTCATTTCTTGATCTTTTGTTTAAACAAATGTTTCAAAATGTAAAATTCGGTATCAATTTATAATGGGTTAATGATGTTTGACATTTTCTATATTTTATATTCAAGTCATTTTCTGAGGAAAGCCTTGTATGGGGACTAGGGGCAAATGTTGTCCGATTTTCGCCATACTTTACTGTATATTTTCAGAGTACCAAGAAATAAATTTTGCAACATTTTATAAGAATTACAGCATGCTCTAACAGGGCTAAGTGAAATCATGGGACGATATTGCCCATTTTCAATAAATAAACCCTATCATCAGATAGTATTTGTGAAAAAATTCAGCCAATTAGCCCCTTTCGTTTGTGCCCTATCGTGTTTTCATCAGACAGACAGAAGGACGTACATTGTTAGATCATCTTAGAATCTTATAACCCAGAATATTTATACTAATGTGGATCTGCGACAAAAGCGTTGATGTGTTACAAACGGAATGCCAAAAGCAATATACCACTATTTTTTTTAGATGGTAGTTATTAAAACTGTTTTTAATTAAAAATTATTTTTTAACATTTAATTGTTTGAAAAATATTGCTACATACTTTTACCCAAAATTCAAAACTTTAAAAAAAAAAAGTTTTACTAAAATGTTCAGCATTTGGTTTATAGATGATGGAGAACAACTTTAGACCACCGAAAACAGAAGTGTCACCCTAATGTTCGTGTATTTACTTATATAAAACTCCAGAAGTTTTCAACTGACAAAAATGTTTTATTTGCAATTAACTTTGAGCACACCCTCTTCTGTCAAACCAAAAAAACAAAAAATATGTATCTAATGAAACAAAAATTATTGGTTGGTTCATTAAACAAAGGGCATGAAACCTGCAATAGCAAAAGTACGTACAAATACCCTTTCTCACGCGTTTTTGTTCAGCTCTTAACAAAAGAAAATTATTCAATTGCAATTAAATGGTAAAAAGAAATTTAAACAATTTTCTGCCATCAAATAAAATTTGTATGTTTGGTTTTTACAAAACCTCTAAGAGTAATTAGAAAATGGTAAAACAAAATAGATAAATAAAATTCATAAACATTTTTATTTACCTAGCAGACATACATATAAAAAGTAGACAAATGGGTTTTTTTTTTTGTTTTCATCTCGTATTTGCTCAAATGTCAATTACCTGGACACGGTAGTGGAAGAAATAAAAACCAACAACAAAAGCCTTAAAGTGGCAGTTAATTGTTTGTTTTTTGTATTTCAATGTTCACTTTCTTTCATTATTGATTGAATTCTTATGTTTTGATTGGATATTTGATGCTGTAATAAATTGGTTAATTATTATTTATTGTCTTTAATTAAACAAAACAAAAACAAATTAATAAACGTATGAGTATGTCATAAGTGTATGCCCCACACTTAAGTGTTAAATAAAGTGTAAAAAAACTCAAACATGTTAATATTGATTGAATAAGCCCATAATAAAAACATTAACAAATTATTTATTTACGGATTAGGCACGTAAAGTACTTAGTTTTAAAAATAAATTATTACTCAATAGTTTATTTGTAAAGCTACCTTTATACTTTTTGATTTGACATAATCTAGAAAATATTTATGAGAGATATACACATGGGCATTTCCATAGAAAGGTTACTGCTACCGAAAATTAAAATGTTAATAAATAATTGTTCCAACATTCTATAAAAAAATATCAAATTTATTTTAAAATTATGTAGTTTCAGCTAATCCTAGTTGTTATGAAATTAGATTGAGGTGATTTATACCATGGTTAGTTCTATTGGATAGTAATTCAGACACAATTTTCGCTTAGTGGGATGCAAGTGGGATATCTATCAAAATAAATATTTTGTAACCCAAGACATACAATTTTTGTGTTAAAACATTTATTTTGATATATATTCCACTCGCATCCAACTAGCTTTCTTTTGAAAAAAAAAAAAACAAAAAAGTTTTTGATTTCGGAAAAAAGTCAAACATTTTTTATTATACCCTTCACCATGAGTGGTAAGGGTATATATAAGTTTGTCATTCCGTTTGTAATTTCTACATTTTTCGTTTGCGACCCCACAAAGTATATATATTCTGGATCGTTATATATAGCGAAGTCGATATAGCCATGTCCGTCTGTATGTTGAAATCAACTTTCCGTAGCCCCCAAAAAACTTACAAACATAATTGATACATCAGTATATCTTCCGGCTCACTTGCTATTTAAAATCGAGAAAATCGGCTTTCAAATGGCTGAGATACAAGGAAAAAACCGGGCCAACCTCGATTTTTGTTTTTTTTTTATCTATATCTAGACAATATGAATATCTAATGATAGATATTTCAAAGTCCATTGCAACGATTTATATAAGGCTATAGTAATTTGGACCTACAATGGGTCAAAATCGGGAAAATTATTTTTTAACCCGAATATTTTTTTTTTTTTTTTACCACAAACAATTTTTTCATAATTTTTTTCACTAATAAATTTAAAAAAAATTTTTAAAAAATTTGGAAAAAAAAAATTAAAAAAAAAAATTGGAAAAAATTAAAGAAAACTATTTCGAAAAAAAAATTTTAATTTTGTTTACCTAAAAATATTTATAATTTTTATTTTAAAGTATAATTTGGTGAAGGGTATATAAGATTCGGCACAGATTCTTAGAATTCTTAATATGTTGATGCAATTTTTTCCCAAATAGATTCCTTTAAGTTTGTTTTCTGCTGGTTGTATTTTTGTGAGCTTTTTCATTCCGATTTCCATATTGAATGTACCATATCTCTCAATCATTTCCTTCATCTTGCCGATAGTATTGTTGAATTTGAGGCTGATTATAATGATAATCGGTTTCCTACCAATTCATGCGCTTGTGGTCCACAAATCCGAATTGAAGTCCACTGGAGCCTCATTAAATCAGAATATGATACATTTTTGTTCGACAATGTCAATGAAGAGCAGACATTTAGGAAAAATACAAAAATACATGTATTACTTATTGTTATATTTTTGCGTGTGTCCAGTCGCAAGTCAAATGTGGTACAATTTCTACAGATTTTCAGCAAACAGACCTCCGTTTCCGAAATTCATGCAACTGCTTCCAAACCTCAAAAGTTTAATAAGTGTCAATGGTGTCCTACAGAACTCTCTTATTTTGAGCGCTTCAATGAGATAAAACTTCAAAGTTTTATCTGATTGCTTCTCTAAAACACATTCAGTCCGTTATAGCCAAAATAGTTGCGTTCATTATGAAAAATATCCATACAACAATCTGCCACCAGTTCTATTTCCAATTAAAGTCTTAATATGGATTCTATTCCCTTTCAAACTAATTCCAGTACTACAGTCCACTTGTAGTTCCGGAGCTAAGATGGTTCAATCGTGTTTTTCCGTGAATTCCAAAGGTGTTTTACTAAATATATCAATGGTAGGAATTCGTAAATTATATAGTAAATACCAAGATAGAGCGTGTAATTTATTTCTGAAAGGTTATTCAACGTCTTTAAACTTCCTTCAATTCGCACATATATGCTAAAATTTCAGGTCTGAATGATACTGTATCTCCCATAGTCCATAATTAGTGTTCATTCGTACTTAGTTCTACTCTTAATCCAGACATAGAGTTGTCAATCACAGTTCTAGTTGTTCCACAATTATCCGGTAGTCTTCCATCCAAAACACTTGATCGTTCACTATTTTCCAAACTGTCTCCAAAATGTCATGCAAGTTCAAACATACTTCTTTCAATTGGTGGTGACTTCCTTCCATCAATTATGCTTTCGGGTGTAAGACATAAAATTTGTGGCTCACTGCTGGCTCAGCAAACTATAGTTGGGTGGATCATAACTGGATATTTGTCCAATGTCGAAATTCCCTCTATACACGCAGATAACAAATATAGTTTTGCATGTTTATAGTAACCATTTCCACATGTTTAAAAGTTTTTTAACAATATTATAGTCACAGTACTAGTTACATGATTGTGGTAACCATAATATGGTTAACTTACGATTCACATGATTGTATCAATCATATATATGGTTACAGTAAACAAGTATATGTTTGTTTTCACTAATACAATATCACCACTTAGGTTTTTGACAACTGAGTTAGGTCTATGACAGCAGAGTTTCCGCTCTATGTATATATTCTCTATGATTCTAACTCTAATTATTTATAAAACAAAATAAATAAATACAGATAATAACTAAATATCATTACAGTTTTGATATTTAGCAGTTTTAGTTTGAAACAAAGACAGCCTTTTTGGTTCCTTACAAGCAGCTCCATTTAATATACATTTTTATATCCAGCAAGCAAAATTATAATTAATATATTTCATAATTGTGTTAAATATGTCCCATTATGATAGATAGTTACTATTAATACAAGAAATGGCACGCCTAAATTTTCAAGGCTATTTCTTTAAATTTAAAAATTTTTCATCATAAATTCCTTTGCAGATTATTTGATAACCTTGATAAACAAAATAAAAATGTTAATATTGTTATATTCAGGGTGTAGTATAACCGCTTTTTATGCAGATTTCATTTTCATGCGTTTGGTAATGTCCCAAAAATATCGATTATGCAACCGATATCGTTCACATGCTGGTAAACTGTCAATGTCACGCTTTATACTTGTATTTATTACAAGCAAGCATCAGACTTTTTACACATTCATTCATACACATAACTATTTGTATGTATTTTTGCACTGTATAGTAGCACAACTATACACTGAAAGAAAATTCATAATAATTGAACTCTATTTAACAGAAAACTATAAATAGTTTCATACATAAAGTTCATATACTTACTACTTATATTAAGAACTTTTATAAAACGCTTTAGTTCCTTGGTAAAAATTAACTCTTTATTTAAATCAATAATTTCGTTAAGTGCTTGTCCACATTTAAGTATTTATGTTTGGTTTCCAGTCTCACGAATATTTACTTGATTTTTTTATTTCTCTACCAATTGCTGGACGGTTTTTCTTTCTTCTGCACGCTTTCGTTGATAAATAACAACTTGCATTACGGAAAGAAGCAAAAAACAAAAAACCAAGATAAAGTAAAAAAAATTATTAAAGTATTTGTAAGTATTTCCGTTATGACTTTTTGATATGTTTTTTTTTTTCCACTGTTTTCAGCCTCTCCATCTCGCTCTTTAGCCATTACCAACATTATGATATGCGATGTATATATGAATAAATACTTATGTTGGCTAAAAAGTAAATATGCCAATATTTGCAAAATTTCACTTTTCAATAAACTGAGTCCACAAGCAACAACATTATGAGCAAAAAAATTGTTTTTAAATAAAAAGAAGATGAGGTAAAGATGACTACGCCTAAATACAAACACACACACATATAAAACACAATATGAGAGGATGCACAGTGGAGCAGAATCAAAATATTTTGGAAAAAAAATGTGTAATTTCTTAACGGCTGATACAATTGACATTAAATTTAAAAAATATTCGAATTTATTTTTTGACGCCGGACCTCGCAGGATCTCTGGAGCGTTGGATCTCAAAGTGGGGCACATCAGACATACAAAATTTCTAAACATTTCATAATTGTGGGAAATTAAATGTATAATATTGTGATATTAAGTATATGACATTGTAATATCATGCTTTGGCAGTAATATGATTTGTTTCGACATTTTAGCAAAAAAAAACTAGTTTTGGGAGAATCTTTAAATGAGGATTGGGAAATTGTGTTTTATTTATTTCGCCCCCTTAAAAAACTGCACGAACCTGGAAATGGTAAAATGTTTCTTAGTTATCAACAGACACATCTAACTTCCATGGCAGTTAGTAAACAAGTACGTTTTGTTTAAAACAAAATTAAAAAAGTACGTTTCTTATGCGTTTTTTTAGATGATAATATTTTGAATACATGTTTCTAACCTGATCTAACATATATAAACAAATAACACACCAATTGTAAATGAGATTTTTCATTCTAAGGACTGAAATCGAAAAATGTTTAGCATACATATATGTTAATAAATATGAAACCACTAAACTTACAGTTTTGAATCTTCTTTTATTTGATTGAAATTATTGTTACAATTTACAACGAAAAATATTATAGTTCCAATCACTAATGATGAAATTTTGAACCTTTTTCGAAAACCCTTTCATTATGGTTTTTATAGTGCTTTATGTCACTTTGTTCGAACAGGTTGTCCATCTCCATTTAAAATCTACCACACTTTTGGACACCTCTTTTGTGCTCTTCAACTCTCTATTACCAAGAGCCCAATATCTCTCCAATGGACTCAGCTCCAGGCAGTTTGGAGGAATTGCCTCTCTTGTTACAAATACCACATTATTGGTCTTATACCACTCAAGACCTTTCTTACCATAGGGACGGATGCCAAATCAGGCCAAAAATAAGTGGAGACATTATGAAGTCTTATGAATGGAAGCAGACTTTTTGTAAACATTCCTTGATGTAAATTTCGGTATTTATAGAGCCCTTTGTTACTAATGTTTGGCTTTTTTGCCGCAACTGCATATTGCTTGCCATACCAAGAAGTTTTTGGGAAATTTTGTCTGCTTTTGGGTCCTAAACTTTTCCTTAAAACTCCCTCGAGCATTTGCAATATAAAGAAATTGACCCAGAAGCAGCGAAAAATTTTCCATACGTACATTTCGTCATCCATTATGCAACAGGTATATTTTTTGTATAAAATTTTACTTCAATTTCCGTGCTCTGTCTTTGGCCTCTAAATTTTTAGCAGAGTTCCTGTCAGGAACTTTTTGAGCCTTGTATGCTTTTAAACCTTCATTGACTTTAACTTTTCGTACCAAATAGTCCGAGTACTGACCTAACCGGGCTGCTTTCCTACTGGAGGTGTTGGGAGCTCATTTGAAAATGTTTTCTATTTTTTTTTTTTTTTGGCTTTAGAAACATCATGTGGACCATAATTCTTGGGTTAAAAGTTTTAATGATAAACGTGTGTTAAGAATATTACGATTTCAGTCCTTTTCATTTGAAATTTGGATAATGAGAATTGTCATTTATAATTCGGAAAAATAAAGGGTTTTCCAACAAAAGGTGTTATTTTGAATCACCCGGTATTTCGGAAGCTGCCACTTTCAAAGATTTTATACTTTGACATTTGACAAGTAGAAACTACACCATTACTAAAAATGGAACGATACACGCTTCATCAACGCATTGAAATTGTTAAAGTTCACTACAAAAATGGTGAAAATCTTGCAGCCACAGTTCGCAAAACTAAAGCATTTTTGGGTCGTCGTAAAGCACCTTGGCGGACCAAAATTGTCGCATCTGGGGCTCAGAAAACCCAGGAGTTATTGTTGAGAAGCCTCTCCATCTTCAAAGTGTGACTGTTTGGTGCGATTTATGGTCTGGCGGGGTCATTGGACCCCCCGGACGGCGTTACGTGCCACACAAGCAACGAAACCATTGCTCTTTTACGGAAAAGTTTCCGGACCGTGTTATCTCTCGAAGAGGTGATCACAATTGGCCACCGAGATCTTGTGATTTAACACCTTGCGACTTCTTCCTTTGGGGCCACGTGAAAGATAAGGTCTACGCCAACAGCCCAGCGTCGATTCAAGACCTCAAAGATAGAATTCGTGAGGCTATCGAGGACATATGACAGCGACTTTGCGATTTGGTTGTGGATAATTTCATGAAAAGGATATGGTTCTGTAAGCGTGGTCGTGGTGGCCATTTGGCTGATGTTTTTTTCATTATTAACGGCATACCTTCCTCTCTATTATGAAATTAACATCCAATCGTTTATTTAAAAAAATTAGATTTTTCTTTAAATACCAAAATAACACCTATTGTTGGAAAACTTTCTTGATCAATGACCCAATCAGCAAAGACACGATGTTGTTGATGATCGGCCGGATTGAATTTTTGTGTTAACTGAACTTTATAAGCCTTAGGACCCAAGTCTTTATGCAAAATACGGTGTAATGACGTTTGTGGAATGCCCAATTCCAAAGAACAACGAGGAATGGACAAACCTCAGTTGTTCTTGAGCGACAATTTATTCTTTACATAACTAACTTCTCCCACCAGCCCGAATTTTTCCACCAATTTCTGTATTGCGGTTCGATAAGGTGCTTCACGACGACTCAAAAATGCTTTAGTTTTGCGAACTGAGATTTTCACTATTTTGTAGTGAATTTTACTAATTTCAATGCGTTGTTGAAGCGTGTATCGTTCCATTTTTAGTAATGGTATAGTTTCTACTTGTCTAATGTCAAAGAATAAAAAGTGACAGCTACTGAAATACCGGGTGATTCAAAATAACACCTCTTGTTGGAAAACCTTTACATTAAAATCGGATCGGACGATTGCAAAAGACAAATTTATTTCCAAAATATGTTAAATTTTGCACCACTGTGCGATGCCGCTGCAGCAACAACTAATGTACACTTCTTCAAACCATATTTTGCCAAAGTAAACAGTCGATAACCCATCCGTCCAGTATGTTACACACCAAACTATGGAAGTTCAGGTTGTTAAGAGCCATGTATATGAATAAAAATAACAACAATTGCTTTTATTGATTGCATGTATACGAACGTACGGATAACTTAAATATTTTATGGTCCTTCCGTGAGGAGGAACTTGTATTGTATGGTTATGGTAATGTGTATTGTATAACCTTCCACATTAATGTTTTCAAAAGTTGCTTTAACCTTAGGAGGGTCAATGTGATTTTGACTTTTCAAAAATCTAGTTAAAATTGTGTGTCAAAACTTAAGTTCCAAAAGCTAGAATTATAAAACTCGTCAAACATCTGAATACCCAGGAACATAGCCTTTCAAAGTCTGCTTTTACACAGGGCAAGTTTTCTTGCCGCAAGTCTGAGTTTATAGGAGAGAGAGGCAAGAAGAAAGAAGAGAGGTACACACTTGCTTGTACTGGCAAGTATCTTCAATTATATTTTGTTTTCTCATTTTCAGTATGGCGTCTATTAGGTTTTGACATACAAAATTGAACACAGACTTGCTGTGTGTAAACAGACGAGCAAGTTTAAAAGAGAATCGAAGAGACTTGCTTCAAGTAAACTTGCCCTGTGTAAAAGCAGACAAATCTTTAATGCAGATTCAAGTTAAAACAAGTAAGAGAGATATATTCTTATATACCCTTCACCAAAGTATACTTCAAAATAAAAATTTTTAGGTAAACAAAATTAATTTTTTTCCAGTTGTTTTTTTTTTTAATTTTTTGAAAAAAAAAATTTTTTAGATTTTTTTTTTTTATAAATTTTTTTAATTTTTTTTATATTTAAAAAACTTTTTCTTTTAAATTTAAAAAATTTTTTTTTTTAATATTTGGTCAAAAAAACTTTTGGTGAAAAAAAAATTCGGGTTAAAATTTTTTTTCCCGATTTTGACCCATTGTAGGTCCAACTTACTATGGTCTTATATACGTCGTTGCAAAGGTCTTTGAAATATCTATCATTAGATATCCATATTGTCTATATTAATGACTTAGTAATTCAGATATAGGTAAAAAAATAGGTAAAAAATCGAGGTTGTCCTGGTTTTTTCCTTATATCTCAGCCATTTGTGGACCGATTTTGCTGATTTTAAATAGCAAACTTCTCGAAAGCATGTCTGACAGAAGTATTCAAGATTTGGATCCCGAAGATATCTGGGGTCTTCAGAAAATTGATTTCAACAGACAGACAGACATACGGACATGGCTAAATCGACTCCGCTATCTATAAGGATCCAGAATATATATACTTTATAGGGTCGAAAAATTATATTGTGGAAATTACAAACGGAAAGACAAATTTATATATACCCTTCTCACGAAGGTGAAGGGTATAAAAAAATAAAGCTAAACTATAAAAAACAATTTAGGAGCAATCCTAGTAAACATAAATACAAATAAAAACTGTTACTTATTTGAAATAAAAACAAAACTAAAATAAATAAAAGCAACAACTAAACCATTTTATAGATTTTGGTAGTTTTTCGATTGTTTTTGCTTTAGTTGCCTTTACGGACGACCTTTAGTCTAAAATGTAAACGTGTTGTCATTTTCATTTATTTCGTTTCGTTTCATTTTTTTTTTTTTCATTTTTGGTTACATCTGTTGTTATTGTACTTCAACAAATGTTGTTTACTTTTTTGTACCTTTTTTTTCACATTTTTATTTTTGTTTTCTTTTAAACCTTTTACATTATTTAATACAAAACCAAAGTCTACGAGTACGAGTAAATATGTTTTAACAGATATAGTATTATTGGCAAACGAAACTTTTTTTAGCCAGAGAAATAGAAATTGAACAAACTTATACAAAAAAAAAAAAAAAAAAACTCATATTGCAACATGCCACCACATCACATTATAAACATTAATGTTCCCACTACTTGCAGACATGGGTGGCAGCAACGTTGTCATGTCTTGTAGAAAATGAATGGAAAAAAAGAAGAGAATCAAAATAGAAAACTATCATTCGTTTTGTTTACTCATACATCTTTAGAGGTTTCGCGCCCAATTTCAATTTTGGTTTGGTGGCGTATTTTTTTTTTTAATAGAAAATACTACATTTCCTTTGAGTTTGGTAGCAATATATACACGTACTAGTAGATACTAATACTCGTAACAAGTATTATAATCAATAATACTTATATAAATAAATAAATTTACCACAAACATTGTGCTACATGGTTATTTGTAAATAAATATAGCGTGACAAGTAATGCCATCATTATTATTTGGTACATTTTGAAAAATTCCTAATAATAAGAGGTCAAAATTGTCACATATTTTTGATCATTTCTTAATAAAATGGTTTTTTTTTTTTGTTCAAATTTCACAATAGAAGAACTCTTAATGGTACTTAAGACTGTATAACAGTATTTTTTATAGAAAATCTTCTGTATAAGAACATTTTTTGTATAACACTATATTCTATATGTCTATAGACAATTGTATGTATAACAGTATTTTTTATAAACGATTTGCACCACAAGACTACACTAATATATTTATATCCAGTGTTGAGATCTTCCGAATTTCTTCTACTTTTTGTCAAATGTCAGCAGGATTCGCTTGGAATATAGAACTATTAATCGTCTTCTAATGTTGTCTTGTTGTCATAAAATCTTTATATTTGATTGCTGATTCTAAAGTCTGTCTTTAGATTTGTCACGATTTTTCAAATTGCAATTATTGTTTCATTTATTTATTGTCACTTTGTAAGATGAAGCGTGGATGTAAAGTATCCTGCTTGTTTGTTCACTTCATGAGTCTTGATATTTAGCAAAACAGAGTGTATATAAACCAGGGACCGAAAATAATAATTATTCTTGAAATTTCAAAGGAAAAAAGCCATCACTAGAAAATATCGGAGAGTCAAGTCAAGCATACCATTTTGATCGTTTTCAACTATATTTTCACAAATTAACATGATTTTTAATTTCTTGATTTTTATTTTTTTTTTTTTTTGTCAAAAATAATTGTTATTTTTTGATTTTTATTTTTTTTGTCAGAAATATTTGTCAAACTTTGATTTTTATTTTTTTTTTTTGTCAGAAATATTTGTCAAACTTTGATTTTTATTTTTTTTGTCAGGAATATTTGTCAGACTTTGATTTTTATTTTTTTTGTCAGAAATAATTGTTATTTTTTTGTCATACATATTTCTCACACTATGATTTTTATTTATATAGTCTGACAAATATGTATCACAAAAAAATAAGAATTATTTCTGACAAAAAAAAATAAAAATCAAAAAATAACAATTATGTTGTGATTTGTATTATAAATGTCATAATTGTTACGGTCCCTGATATAAACCTGTCCTTAAAAACTAGATTTGATTTGGTCTAATTTTGTTCTTCAGTAAAACTAACTGATTTCTTCATAAATTTTCATTATGAGAAGGAATTCTCATCTATTTTCATCATATCTTATACATATATATCGTTACCTTAATATATAAAGGCCCTAACTCTTGTTTTTTTAAGTCGAGATTTTTTGGCTAAATATGATATATGAGCGGACCATTTATCGAAATAAACGAAAATCTGAGCTTGGAAAAAACACGGGTTAGGGCCTTTCCGTATTAAGGTAACGATATGTTAATCACTTGAATAGCAGTTTCTAGTATGTATATGTAACCTTTAATCTTTTTTCTTGCAATACAATTTTTAATGATCACAAACTGCTTGTCATTTTGGTTTTCCAGGAAAGTAGTAAGGAGCTCCTGGATGTATGCAATATTAAAGGGTGTTTTTTATAGAGGTATAGAACTTTGAAATGGAATAAAACAAAGATGATTTTTTTAAATTGACATGAACTTTACTTTATTTGAAGGATATATCTTCTGGCATTATAATTCTGGCATATGATGGAAGTAGTATAATCATTTTCCAACATGTGTGGCCGTATATCGGCACCTCCAAGTGGTCAATCGTTTCAGGCTTATCGGCGTAGACTAGCGACTTCACATATCCCCGCAGAAAATAGTCTAGCGGCGTTAAATCGCACGATCTTAGAGGCCAATTCACGTGTCCTAAACGTGAAATTGTGTGGTTACCATACGTTTCCTTCAATAAATCAATTGTGGCACGAGGTGTGTTACATTTTGCGCCGTCTTGTTGATACCACAGCTCCTGCACATCATGGTTGTTCAATTGATGAACGAACAAGTCAGTAATCCTGCACATCATGGTTGTTCAATTGATGAACGAACAAGTCAGTAATCATGACTCTTTGACTGTAACGTTCTGACCAGCATTGTTTTTAAAGAAGTACGGACCAATGTTTCTACCAGCCCATAAAGCACACCAAGTGGCTTCATCGCTAAAAAAAAATTTGGTTATGAAGTGCGCAATACGTCTTTCGAACAGGACCATGATTTTCAAAATAAATTTGCACAATTTGGAAGCTTTATACAGGCGTCAGTCTATTCATGATAAAATGCCAAACCAAACTAAACATAAATCACTTGACAGCTGTCAAAATGGCCGCAATTTTAAAAAGTGGTGCCAACTTAAATTTGAATACCTCTATAAAAAACACGCTTTATATTATCTAAAAACTGTTTGCATTCCTCTACAGTTGTACATCATAAATTGTCACCCAATATCAGGTATATATGTTTATTAGATAATAAAAATTCACCATAGTTCAGTCTTCAAAGAACGATTTCGAGGATTTGAAATAGCGTCATCTTATTTGAATATGTAAGACAGAAATCCTTTAAAAACGTTGTCAATGTCTCCGACTAAAACGATTAGTTTCTTTTGATATTTTAAATTAGACTTACACAGTTTATATGAGAGAACCACCATCCCCCTCCCTCTTCCGGTGTTTCATGAATATGTCAGGTCCAGTGACCAGCAACGTTTTTAATTAGTTTTTTTTTTGTTTTTGAAGAATACGAAATTGAAAATCACCATACAGTAGCAGCACAGAGAGAAAAAAATTTCCATACAAAATTTGATTTTAACACCTTCAGCTACAGTTTTATGTGTATAAGTTTATAATCAAAACAATTACACTTTTACTTTTATTAGGGTTCATATATTATGAAAAAAAATCAAAATACAGCAAAAGCTTTTCATGGAAGGAGGTGGTTAGTTTATTAACCACCATGGCGGTTGGCACTACAAATAATTATAATAAAAAGTTTCGTAGCGTATAAATTTGTTTGAAAACTTATCATTTTGACTAAATTTTCTGAACAAAACAAACGAAATAGCTGTGTAAATGAGACATTCTCCAATTCTATTACATCATTTGGTATACCCCCACCTTCTGTGTAAACAACCGGCTCTTTCAATGGACAATTTTTTCACCACAGTAGTTTGGGTAGATAAGTCTTTAACAGAACTATTAGACAAATTTTAACTGGAGCCCCGAAGCTATGTCACCGAGCACCATCATCAGATCGACTTGCTCCTAATAATTATCTTCTTAGTCGGGTTCAAGACTGCAGACACATTCACATTCGATGGTATACCTTCAAACTAAATATCTGCAATTTAATGTTCATTGAGTACATCTTTACAAAGTAAAATAATACCATATCGAGAAACACATTATATAAAACCTATTTCAGTCACAGTGGTTAGTAATCTAACCACTCTATTACTAACTTTATTTATCAAAGAGTATAGTATAAAATATAACTATGTTAGCGCAAGCCAACCAAACGAACACTAGTAACTCTCTGATCTTTTTTAATTGAATGTGGAAAAAACCCCTTAGAAAAACTGCGATTTACAATATTTTCAAATTAATATACTTATTAATCTAACCAGAGCAACCAAAGAGCCAAAGTTTTGCCAAACAACTTAAACGATAACTTAAAAAAATGTAATTGTTTAGCAGATGT
The DNA here is from genome assembly GCA_942486065.2 of Calliphora vomitoria. Classification (NCBI taxonomy): domain Eukaryota; kingdom Metazoa; phylum Arthropoda; class Insecta; order Diptera; family Calliphoridae; genus Calliphora; species Calliphora vomitoria. The sequence goes on from OW818029.2 coordinate 39,918,112, forward strand.
CAATAACAATTGTTTAAAGACTCTAGAAAAAGTGGTTAGTAAAGTGACCATTTAACCGGAAAGAGTTTTTAAGATATATTTTATTTAGTGGTACGAATGTCAACGGAGTTCATTAAATTTATAAAATAATTAACAATCAATAGCTAGTCATATTATAACAAAGAATTAAAGTGTATTGAACACTGTATTGGACCACAAGTGAGACATCTTGAACAAAGAACAAAAATTTCCATCATTTATGAAACACGATTTTATCCTTAGTATTTTCAAGATCAAAATTTATTTCCATAGAGAAAATATACATAGAGCGGAAACTAGAAAAAAACTCAAACAAAAAAATGACTCAAAAATGTTACACATACGAGCGTTGTTTTTGTTTTCACATAGTTTTTTTTACTAATACAAAATCACCACTTAGGTTTTTGACAACTGAGTTAGGTCCTTGACAGGAGAGTTTCCGATCTATATGTATTTATCTATGTCTATTTCTTTAAGCCTTGCGCTACAAGTTTTTATTTTTGCTAAGAATTGTTGCATTTTTAAAACTTTTTGTTTTTTGGGGTTGTATTCAAAAACACATTTTCGGTTAAATGCTAAAATTGTAAGTGTTTTATGCACCCTTTTTATGGACAATTTATTTGCTCTCAAATTCAGTAAGATGTTTTTTAAATTACATTTTTTTTTTCTTACCCAAGATAAAAATTAAAAGAGAGTTATTGAAAACTCCCCGTAAGACCTTAAAATCAATAATCTGTGGAAATCTAAACGTTTTTTTTTTTTTGTTTGGAGATTGACAAATGTCTTGTATACATATGAGTTAATGTCTCAAACATAGAGAAAATATACATAGAGCGGAAACTCTGCTGTCAAAGACCTAACTCAGTTGTCAAGTGTTGAGAATGTATTAGTAAAAAAAACTATGTGAAAACAAAAACAACACTCGTATGTGTGATTATTTTGAGTAATTTTTTGTTTGAGTTTTTTTCTAGTTTCCGCTCAACGTATATTTTCTCTATGGTCTCAAACATAGAAAAAAACTCAAACAAAAAACTACTCAAAATAATCCCACATACGAGTGTTGTTTATGTTTTCACATAATTTTTTCTACTAATACTTACATTTTCACCACTTAGGTTTCTGACAACTGAGTTAGGTCTTTGACAGGAAAGTTTCCGCTCTATGTCTATTATCTATGGTCTCGAATAATATATATAGAAATATATTTATAGAAGTCAATAATAATAAATCGTTAAATATGTAATGAAATAATGGTTGATTGAATGACTTTAGATTGCAAAGTATTTTCAGATGTGTATAAGGCTTTAATTTAGTTTTTAAGGCGTTTAACTAAAACAGATTCCAAATCTATTGCATATAATGTAAGCTTTCCTAGGTCTTTAGTAGTCACAAGTTTTTCATTTTTAAGTTAAGATTCATAATGCGCTGATCTTGGTTAATCAAAAGTCAATTGGTATTTAACTTGTCAATAAATTTATTCGATAATTGATCGAATAATTTTTTTATTTCAAATTGAAAAATGTTATTCATTCAAATGAAAACTATAATTTGTATTCGAATGCCAACCCTAGTCTGGATTCTTTCTGGATAATCAGTATAGCCAATCTTAACAAAACATTAAAAAAATGTAACGAAATCAAATCACAGCTCCGTTTTCTCACCACAAAAATTATGCAATCATCGGTTTTTAGCTTTAGTTGTGGTTGTAGCAGCAGTGCTTGATAAGTTGACAGCCCTTTGTCGAATGAACTTGATTCATCCCGAGTGGGAATGAGCTCTAATCGTTGCTCATGATGGTGTCATATACTCTCAGCCAGCCTCCAGAACTTTTTGCACAAACATCACATGCGGTATGCTCATACTTTGGAAATAAGATTGTAATATTTCAAAAAGTAGTCAAGTGTAAAGATGGACATTTTCTTTTGCGGAGTTATGATTATGAGCTGGAAAATGCTGCCAGTGTAAATATAACAAATAATTAAAAAATAAACTTAAATTTGGAACAATTGGAATATCTATGTCTCTTATTATATAAACTAAGCACATGCTAAACTAGATGTCATTGAAAACATTTTGCAAAGCAATCTCAAAAAAAAAATCTTGAAATTCTAAAACCTGAATGGGATCTAACAGATATAGATTAGATATTGTAAAACAAATTTACAGAAATAAATTTAATTATAAAGCAATTAACCAAATCTTATTTATAATCTTTTGTAAAACTACTTATATTGAATAAAGTGAATAATAACAATTGAATGACACACCTTATTTTGTATAAAAACAAAAAAACAAACATGATCATTAGATATCATAAAAAAAGTAGCTAATACCAGTAAGTTTCTTGTATATTTTGCAGTGATGAAGATGGTCGAGCAGAAGTGTGGATCCAGCCATACATGTGAATAAATACAAAATGAATTAATGTTTCTTTTAGTTGAGATTTAACAATAACAATAACATTTTCAACATTAACATGAATGCTGGCAAATCCCAAAAAAAAATAAAAGGCTCAACATATGAATGAACAGAAGAAGAAACAAATTTATGCTGGGGATAAAATTGTTAGCAATCCAAACTGCCAGCCATGTCAGCCAACCATCCAGCTGTAATTGTCGGTTCATTAAGACTTGTTTCAAGTCGTTTAATAACAAGTAAAACAGCTTTAAAACTTTTGTGGAATATGAAGACAACATTGTTTTTACTTTTTTTATTTTTTTAATTTTTTGGCAAAAACCAAAGAAGAAATAATAAAGGAATATTATAATGATGATGATGATGATAATACTTCAATATGTGGTAAGGTGGTGGCATCATGGTACGTACGTACATCTTTGTAAAGGTTTCGTCCGCATACCAAACTTATTGAAAAATACATAAGACACAAACAACGAAGAAACCATGATGAAAATAACAACCTGAAAGACTTGTTAAAATTGTGTAGCTTCTTTTGCAAACAGGGATTTAAAAAAAAAAAAAACTGAATAAGTGAATAAATTCGTTTAAAGAAAACCACATTAAAGTGTCATTGATTATGTAAGATTTAACACAAAAAAAATAGTTAACAGCTAAAAAAAAAACTAAAAAAGAAATAATAATTATTATTATTTTAAATAGCTACTCATTTTTTTAAAGTATTAATATGTAACACAACTTGAAATTATGACAAAAGGACAGTTAACACAATTCATGACGCTACTTGCAACATTCAATGAATGCTATAATTAAATAATGATGTAAATCCGAAAATGTTTCAATGATTTTCAGAAATTCGTATTTCATCAAATCCTGTTTTATTTGATGCTGTGTCTGTAGTCAAGGATAAATATTAATGTATGCGGTGTATTTAATGGTTCAAAGTAAAATTTGTAAGCAACAGCTAAAACTGCTAATACTTTTTTGAATATAAAGTTCAAAACCCTAATTTTACTACCAACAACAAGTAAACATTGAAATACTCGGTTGCATAGTGGTACCAATTGGATTTTTCGTTTTCTATTATTTGATTGTAATTATTATTACAATTTACAAAAAATATTATTTTTATAGTTCTAATCAATAGGAATAAATTTATGAACCTTTTCCAGAAACCCTTCCATTAAGGTTTTTATAGAGCTTTAGAGCCCAATATCTCTCTACTGGACTCAGCTCCAGGCAGTTGGAAAAATTTGCCTCTCTTGTTACAAATACCACATTATTGTTCTTGTACCACTCAAGATCTTGCTTACCATAGTGACAGGATGCCAAAAATAAGTAAATTTCGGTATTTATAGAGCCCTTTGTAACAAATGTTTGGCTTTTTTTGAACCAACTGCATATTGCTTCCCATGCCAAGAACTTTTTGGGAAAATTTTCTGCTTTTGGGTACAAAACTTGTCCACAACATTCCCTCGAGCATCAGCAACATAAAATTTTTGACTCGGAAATATGCGAAAAATGTTCTATCCATACGTTTCCTCATCCATTATGCAGCAGGTATATTTTTTTCCGTGTCTTTGGCCTCTATATTTTTAGCAGAGTTCCTGTCAGGAACTTTTTGAGCCTTGGCACGTGTTTAAAAATTTGACATGTCCAACGTACCCCTGGAGCATTTGTAAGGTCCATTTTAGTAACTTCAACTCAAATACTCCTTGGCTACGTCCGTGTCAAATTTTATCCTAATCGGACCAGCCGTTTATTTCCAAAAAATTTTGATTCTGTCCCACTGTGCATTGGCTTTTAGTTTTCGTAGCAAATTGTCCAAGTACTGAACTAACCGGAAATGCTTTCTATTTATTGGCTTTAGAAACATCACGTTCTACCGATACTGTTTAATAACATTGGAACTTTTTGTAGGACCAAGTTGGGTTTTGTTGAAAATATTTAATAATTTTAGTACGCACTTTTTTCTCGTCACTCATTTTAATCAGATTAACAACAAATTAACATATTTTACATTAAACATAATAACTGACATGCTTTTAAAACAAAAAAAATATAAACTGCGAAGCTTGTCTGCAGATACACCCAGAGTCTCTAGAGGGAATCGAACCCACAACCCTCAGATTAATAGTCCAGCACACTATCGACTAGTCTATCGGGGTACCCAATTTACAAAGGTAACTTAATAAAAAAAAAATTATACTTGGGTTAAAAATCTTAAGGAAAAACGTGTGTTAAGAATTTTTCTCTCTCAGTCCTTATATAAATTTTCCTTTAATGATGACATTTTTATTGTTAATACCGTCTAGTAAAACTACAATATTTAATTATGTTGACAATTATTATTTTGTACAAATGTTAAAGGGAGTCTTTCAATCAAAAATAAATCTTTGTTACTGTAAAAGGTAAGGGTCTACATGTAATACTAAAATATGATGGGGAAATATGTATTGGCAGAAGCGAAATTTTGTATAAACCATATTGATACCCTTTATGTTAAAATTAATAAGTAATACTAATCAATTAAAGTGATATTGAAAGTGATTCCAAACGAACTACTTAGAGGAATAAAAAAATAACAATTATGAAAAGAAACATTTGGAAATTCATTATATATTTGTTCAATTTGATTTGATCCCCCAACGTCCTTCCCTCGAGGGATCGTGCCTTTAACAGACGGAAGGACATAGCAGATCGTATTAGAGTTTTACTAGGATCCATGAAATATTTAAAAAAAAATTAATTTTTTACTGTGGGTCTTCAGACTTGGCTGAAATTTGGCACACATATACTCTACCATTTTGACATTTCAATTCTTAATTTTTCTAATTTTGAATATCTCCAGAGTTAATTATGATTTTCGATTTTTAGAAGGTGACAAAATTCATCAACGTATGGAAGTTTATGTATTCATAAATTTTAGAGTTGTGGTCCGATTCAGTTGATTGTGGAACAGAGACCTGCGCCTAACGGCTGTAAGCCGGCTGAGCCGAGCCGCCAATAAATTTTAAAAGCCGCCGCAGCCGAATTTGTTTGCGGCTTAAATCGGCTTGAAATTAGCCGCCGTTTTTGATTAAAGTTCCTTATAATTTCACAAAATATTCGGAATTTCACTTTTTAAATTTTTAATTTTTTACAACTTGAGCAATTATTCTTTTGTCGGCTGACAGCCGGCTTTGAGCCGCCGCCGATATTTATTGGAGTCAGCAGCCACCACCGTGAAATTTAGTCGGCGCAGGTCTCTGTTGTGGAACCGTCTGTATAACAAGATAGGAAACCTATATGTCCAAAAATTAACAAAATAAGTTGAATAGGTAAACATTTTTGAATCAAAATATAGAGTAAACATTGCTCCGACTAGGCAAATTGACACCTCATAGAAACTTTGTGAATCATCAGGAAAGTAAACTAAATGTTTTGGATATTATAATACAATTAGCTTAAAATTAATATTCTTTTATTAATTGTAAAATTTTTCCCACAATTTAGTAAGTTAAGTGATATTTTCACATGTCACGGGTCTAGTGTGTTCAAAAAAATTGACACAAATTTCCCGCAAGCAAGTTAAATGCTACTGTATTCATAAATATATTTAACATTATACCCCAATATCTATAAAACAAATGTAATACATATTGTATAAAATTTCAACTAATTAGTAATTGATTATTAAAGCATTCGTGCCGTGATAAAAACACCAAACAATATACAGTATTGGCCATAACTTAAGCACCCCCTCAGCGAATTTTTTTCATACTATATTTTTTTATAAAAACAAAGTTTTAAATTCTTTATTTATTTATTTATTTTTTTAATTATTAATGTATTTACTATTGATAAACAAATACTTTTTAACTTAATCTTTCTATAAGAGGTAACTTTAAAACCAAAAATATTTAAAGCTGGAAAATAAAACGGACAAAACTAAAGCACCCCTTCATGGATATAATATATACATTTTTTTTTTTTAATATTTTGCTGCAAATCCTTTGTTTTGGATGACACATGCACATCTCTTAGGCATAAAAGATATTAATTTTTTTATGGTGCCTTGCGATATTATTTCCCAGGATATAATAACGCCTTGAAATTAATCATGAAAATTGCCGATCCTTATTTCTGCAATTCTCACGATTTGTATTCATATTATCAATCTCCCACAAGTTCTCAATTGGACTGAGATCGGGAGATTGAGCAGGCCAATGAAGAACTTGAATCTTATTGCTCTGTAGCCAAGTCTTACAAACTTTGGAGGTGTGCTTAGGATCGTTATTCTGTTGGAACCTCCCTATAAGTGGATTCTCTTCACTGGCATAAGGCAACATTACATCTTTCCATATATCACGGTACATGAACCGATACATAATCCCATTAACTTTATGAATTGGCCCAATTCCTTGACCAGAAAAGCAACCCCAGACCATTACATTACCCCCTCCATGTTTAATTGTTCCTTTGCAATACTTAGGATTCAGTCTTTCTACTTTTCGTCTGCGTACACACCTTATTCCATAGGAACTTTTTAATTTGTATTTGGATTCGTCAGAGAAAAGTACTGTTTTCCATTTTTGGACACTCCAGTCGATGTGGGCTCTGACAAACTCCAGCCTAGCTTTCTTGTTCTTAGCTGATATAGACGGTTTTTTTGCTGGTCATCGGCTGAATAATCGTGCTTCTACTGCTCTTCTACGGATTGTTCTTTCGCTAACGCATAATCTTAAACTTGTTCTTACTTGACTAGCAGATGCTGTAAGATCTTTTTGCATTGCTCCTTTGTTCAAGCAATCATCATATCGTGTGGTTTTACGCGGACGTCCTCCAGAATGCCCCGGTGATATACGACCATTCTGAAAAAACTTTGGAATCAGCCTGGAAATAACTGATTTGTTAATTGAATATTTATACCCTACACCACCATAGTGGGGAGGGTATATTGGATTTGTGCAGATGTTTGTAACGCCCAAAAATATTAGTCTAACACCCACCTTAAAGTATACCGATCGACTCAGAATCACTTTCTGAGTCGATTAAACGATGTCCGTCCGTCCGTCTGGCTGGCTGTCCATGTAAAGCTTGTGCGCAGAGTACAGGTCGCAATTTTAAAGATATTTCGATAAAATTTGGTACATATCACTTTTTCTACCCAAGGACGATCCCTATTGAAACTGGCTGAAATCGGTCCATTATTTGACCTAGCCCCCATACAAATGTCCTCCCGAAAGTGGATTTTATCCGTCACAAATGTTTAATTTATATAGGTATCTACACAAATCCATAATTAGTCATAGCTCCCATAGAAGGCCTGCTTCCGATAATCACTTTAACGAGCATAAATCTCCTACAAATGTTGGTATACACATAAAATTCAACATAAATAACTTTCATATAAACATTAATCACGTGACCAAATTTCGTGGTGATCGGTCCATAATTTGTCATAGCTCCCATATAAGGCCCACTTCCGAAAATCGCTCACGAACATAAATTATTGAAATTTTGAAAGAAAAATGTTTTTGCTCATTTACTTAGTGTAGGGTATTATCTGGTCGGGCTTGACCGACCATACTTTCTTACTTGTTTTTACTCAATTCATGCCGTGATAAGCCTTCCTTCCAATTTTCAATAACTTTAATTTTAAATTCACTGGAGTACTTGTTTCTTGCCATCCATAGTTTTATCAATAAACTGTAAAAAACTTAACTTATACAGACTACGCCTTCCTTTATTTTTATCTTCTGGAATTTTTAAATCCATCCGTTGTGAATCCCGTTAACTGACATTGCAAATATGCAGAAATATAGTCAAATTTTTAAACATCTTATAATGAGGTGCTTTTGTTATGTCCGTCTCGTTTTTTATTTATATTTGTTTTATGTTTAATGAACATTTTATGAACATTAACAATATAAGTTAATAAAATATATACAAAATACATCCCAAAAAACATTTTATTATCAAACAAAATTATGATATAAAAAATCCATTGAGGGGGTGCTTTAGTTATGGCCGATACTGTAGGTACAATTTCTCTTATTATAATACCCTACACCACCATAGTGGGGAGGGTATGTTGGATTAGTGCTGTGCAATAATATTGTCCAAACGCCCACCTCAAAGTATACCAATCTGTTCAGGGTCACTTTCTAAGTCAATTGAGTGATGTCCATGTAAACCTTTTAATCAAACTCAAGATCGCAATTTCAAAGATAATTCGTCAAAACTTTTCTATTGCTCCAAGGGCGAAGCATGTTGAGTTTGGTTAGAATCGGTTTATTATTTCTCCTAGCCCCCATACAACTGCCCTATCTAAAAATATTTAAGCTCTCATAAATTTCTTAATTGCAAACCTATCCAAACCAAATTCAGCACAAATAACTTTTATAAAAGCTGGACTCGCACTACCAAATTTAGTACCGATCGGTCAATAATTTTCTATAGCTCCATAAAATTCAATAGAAATAAGTTTTGAATATAAGCAAATCACCAAATGTTAACGATTTCTTTAAAATGTTGGTATCCAAATACAATTCAACACAAATACATAAGTTTCATATACACAGAACTTATGTTACCTAACTGTATGGCGTTCGGTCCATAATTAGTCATAGCACCCATATAAATTTTAATAGAAAACAGTGTGTAATGATATAATCGGTGTAGGGTATTATATGGTGGGGTTTGACCGACTATACTTGTTTTATTTGAAAAAAGAAATTAGAAAACATGCCCTGTTTGGCTGGCATCTGCATCAAATGTCAAAAACGTCAACTCATTTCAAATTTGAAACGTAGTTAGCAGGCCCAAAGGTTTCGGATTCATTGTCTGCCAAAAATACGAAAAAAAAACTTAAACTGCCTCTAATAATAATAATAATACTATGGATGGTGATGATGATTATGATGAATGTCGTGATTACCAAATGTAAAAATGTAAGACAATAATAACAACAAAAACCTCACTACACATGCAAACAATACGAATATGAAATATTCAAAACATTTACATATTTAGTTTTTTCTTTTTTTTTAAGTATACTTCTTGAACGATTTTTGTTGTTGTTTTTAAATTATTTTAACTTCTTTATTTACAAAACAAAGTCAAAAGATGTAACGAAAAACATAAACAACAACAACAACAGCAGCAAAAAGTTAAGTTTTGATTTCAATTGCGCATGCTCGCAGCCACAGCAAAAGCATGCAGAGAGCTGCCAGCATCTTGCAGCCAAAGAAGTAGAAAAACACCGGTTGGTTAAAAAGCAATTGTTTGTTTACCATTGTTATTATTGGTGTTGTTGTTGGTTTATAGCTTAGCAACATGTTGCTAAACATTTCGTGAATTCACTTAAAATACAAAATTTAACAACAAAAGCCAAAAACCAAACCACCTTATGATAAGCAGACAAACCCATAAACAACATATGCTGCCGATTGCTGACTGCTGCTTTTTTTTAAGTATAAAATAATACAAAAGAAATAATATATATACAAATTTTAAGCAAAAAAATAAAAAAAAAAATCATTATTATTTCATGATTTTATATGTATGAATTTTGGATTTTTTTTGTTTTTGTCTTCTACTGCCTCATTTCAGGGAAGTTCCATACCAAGCGCAGTCTCAGTCTGCAACGAACATTCAAACGGTCGAGTTGTTACAAACGGTTGACTTTTTCAACTTCAAAATACATTTTGAAAACTTTACAAAATTTCAATATTTTCTTTAAGTGGTTGGTAACGATTTTCGTTTATAAAAAAAAAATAAAATACAAAACAAATACTATTTATGTAAAAAAACAAACGCATACATAAAGTGAAAATTATGCACATGTTTGATAATTAATTTATAACGTTTTTTTTTTTTTTTTTTTTAATTTTTGATTTTTGTAGTAGTGTTTTTAGTGTTGTTAAATTGTATTAATTATTGCTAACAGAAAAAAAATTTCATAATTATTTTAGTGCATTAACACATAAAAAATTCACATAATTTTGTTCTCCAATATTCGCTTTTTTCTAGGTAAAATTATTTGATTATTGAAAATTGTGTACAAGTGAAAATACTTAAAACTATATTGTGGATAAAAGTTTAATTAAACGCATACAATTAATTTGGATAAATTCATAAAAATGCAGTTGGTAAGTTAACAAAAAATATTATCATTTTATTTATAACTTAATTGTAATAAAAAAGGTAGCCCACAATAAAATGTGTTGCGTAAAATAAAAAAATCTTAGGACAATGCATCCTCAGGGATGTAAAATTCAGTACTATTGCACTTTACCGCAAAAAACCCGCCACCTTTTTAGTTCTTTCGTTATAAATTTAAATAATTATTAATTTACTACCCAAAATTATCTTAGTTTAAACAGATTAACTATTACTTTAACTTAAAAATTTATACGTATGATTGCAGTAACCATTACATGTTTAAGTTACCACTCACATGATTGTAGCAATCATATCTGTAGACTTTTGACAAAACTACTTAAGTGTAATTATAAAATTTTTCAGGAGTTCACAAGAACTGTTGAATTGATCGATAATTATTTTATTATTTGCCCTCGAAGAACTTTATTATTCATCTCAAAGATGTATGCAGGTTAAAAAATATGTTTCCCGATTTTGACCCATTGTAGGTCCAACTTACTACAGCCTTATACACATCGTTACAATGGACTTTGAAATATTTATCATTAGATATCCATATTGTCTATATTTACGATCAAAAAATTATAGATCAAAAATATGCCAAAAATAGACGTTGTCTCGGATTTTTGCTCATATCTCCGTTACTTATGGACGGATTTTGGTGAATGTAAATAGGAAACATCTCGAAAGCATGTCCGACAGAATTATTGAAGATTTGGATTCCGAAGATATCTGGGGTCTTCAGAAAATTGATTTCAACAGACAGACAGACATAGCTAAATCGACTCCACTATCTATAAGGATCCAGAATATATATACTTTATAGCGACGGAAAATTATATTATGGAAATTACAAACGGAATGATAAACTCATATATATACCCTTCTAACGAAGGTGAAGGGTATAAATATATGTTCACGATGAATCATTATATCATAATATGTCATAAAAATGGTTGCAACTTAATTACTACAATCATATATGTATATGATGAATGGAAACTTAAACATATTATGGTTATCGCAATCATATAAATAATAGCTTTGACCACAATATAAAGGGTTTTTCAACAAGAGGTGTTATTTTGAATCACCCGGCATTTCAGCTTCAAAGCTTTTACTCTTTTTTATTTGACAAGTAAAAACTAGGCCATTACTAAAAATGGAACGATACACGCTTCAACAACGCATTGAAATTATTAAAATTCACTACAAAAATAGTGAAAATCTTGCAGTCACTGTTCACAAAACTAAAGCATTTTTGGGTCGTCGTGAAGCATCTTGTCGGACCTCAATACAGAAATTGGTGGAAAAATTCGAGCTGTTGGGACAAGTTAGTGATTTGAAGAATAAAACCCGTGCACGTCGCTCAAGAACAGCTGAGAATATTGCTGCTGTAGCCCAAAGTATTGAAGAAAACCTAGGTTTGTTCATTCCTCGTTCTATGCGCTATCGAGAGATGATTAATGATTTCTTATGGTCGGAGTTTGATAATATTGATCTGGACAACGTTTACTTTCAACAAGACGGCGCTACGTGCCACACAAGCAACGAAACCATTGCTCTTTTACGGGAAAAGTTTCCGGACCGTGTTATCTCTCGAAGAGGTGATCACAATTGGCCACCGAGATCTTGGGGCCACGTGAAAGACCTCAAAGATAGAATTCGTGAGGTTATCGTGGACATAGGGCAGCCACTTTGCGATTTGGTAATGGAAAATTTCATGAAAAGGATATGGTCCTGTAAGCGTGGTCGTAGTGGCCATTTGGCTGATGGTGTTTTTTCATTATTAACGGCATAGCTTTGTCTCTATTATGAAATAAACATCCGATCATTTATCTCAAAAAATGCCATTTTTCTTTGAATACCAAAAGAACACCTCGTGTTGGAAAACCCTGTATGTTGTTCTCATAGTATGATAACCAAATCCGAGAACAACACAAAGTGGTGAAGTATTCCATCATAAAAATGGTTGCAACAGACATATACTTAATTACTACAATCATATATATAATGAATGGTAACTTAAACATATTATGGTTATCGCAATCATATAAATAATGACTTAGAGGAACATATGCCAAATGGCCCCATTGCTTTGCTGAACATTTGGCATAAATAGGGGGCTGCATTTCGTTAATGCAGTGCTGAATTTTCTTTTTCAATGCATGGGTGGTTGTAGGCTTGTTGCCATAGACATTTAACTTCAAATACATAATTTAAATAATAAATTGTGCTCAAACTGTGCGCAGTTTGAACTACATAATTATAAAAAAACATTTTTAAAACAAGATTTTAATTAAATACTCTAAAAATAAAAAAAAAATAAAAATTTATTTAAATGATATTTTGAAACATTTGTACAATATAAATTTATTCAAAGTATTGGCTGTTGTTAGCTATAACCTTTTACCATTCTTCTAGCAACATATGGATTCCGAGCCAAAAGAACTGTTCAAATTTTAAGGTCAAGAACGAATAAAGCCAACTTCGGATACTCTGCTCTAAGGTGAAGCGTATCCCAGAGAGAGAGGGCGTTCTGCATCGCTCGAAACAAATAGTATAAGCCGAGTGAGGCAAAACTTCCCAAACTATTTTATTCTGAATACATTTTAACAGGTATTGCAACATGTAGCAGGACGTTGTTATGATGGAATATTACTGTTTCATGTCTGGCCGCATATTCTAGGTGTTTTTCGGTCAATGCTCGCTTCAAACGCATCAGTTGTATTGGGTACAGTTTCCCTGTAATGAACTGGTCAGATTTCAGCAGCTCATAATAGATAGTATACTTTTGCTACCATGAAATACAGAGCATTACCTTAGCTCATGGATATTTGACATTGGTGTCGATTCGACTGGTTGGCTGGACTTTACATGCGATCTCTTACGATTCGGGTTATTGTAAATGAAACCATTTTTCATAGCAAGTAATGAGTCGGTGCAAAAATTATTCGTCTTTCAAGGTCTCTCAGCTACAATTCGTATGGTCCCAATTTCCTTGATTTTGTATGAATCGCAAATGTTTTGAAATTGCTGCTTGAGTAGCTCCCAAGCTCTTGTTGAGTTTTACAGCAATCTCCATAGAGTAATCCCTCCAATTCTTGGCGATCTTTGTCTTCCATGCACAAAATCCCCACTTCTAAACCGCACAAACCATCTCTCGCACGTTGAAACTTATGAAACACATTCAACAATCGGTGTACTTCAGCGGCACTTTTTTCAAATTAAAGAAGTAAAGCTGAACTTCCCGCATATGACGATTCATTGATACAAATTAATCTCAAATTTTTATTTTTAGTATAGCAGTTTGAACTGAGAATTCTATACAACTATAAAATTTAATTTATAAATAAATGTTTTATCCCATAATAACTTGAGCAATTTTTCAACACACATCGATCATCAAACAGACGCTATTTTTAATCGTCTGAAACTTATTGAGGCGTACATTTTTATGTACAATAGAAAACTGGCTTAGAATCTTTTTGTTTTGGAAATTTCACATTGTCCATACACCTCATCTGAGTTGATATGCATTTACATGAGTTCATAGTTAGAACGGGGGCTAACTATGAACCTACAAGATTAAAAAAAAAAAAAAATCACCAAAAATTCAATTCTTATGTCATCATTATATTCACTTAAATACCTCAGAAAAGAGGTCGCTCTGTCGTTATTTACTACGTAATGTCTTATTAATTAACAGTGTTTTTTTTATAATCGCATCTTTATAAATTTTTTGACAAATCTGAAATTTTTCTTGAACTAAATTTTTGTAGATATTTTCAAGTAGTAGGTATCTGAATATAACAATTCTTGACATTCGTATAAGAACTGATTTTTGGTTGTTATTTTTTAAAAATCCCGTGGTGAGCAACTTTGGGTAGCCGTACACTAGGTCACATACAAACTACAAACCCATGTAAATACAAATTAATTCAAAAACACCTCAGCACTGGCTGTGTTAAATCTCATTAAGATATCGCCAATCGTTCACGAGTTACCGAATGCTTGTATTCAAATTATAGCTTTTTTTGTAAACAGTCTGTACATTTAGAATTCAAAACTGTTGGATTGAATGTCACATTTAGCACAAACTGAAATTTAAAGTTATTAAGCCATTTTTGATATTTTTTGAAACAGCGCATTTAAAAACATTCCTCAATCGATTCCGCATTAGAGAATGCTAAATTTAGCATCCTCTTATAAGAAACTCGTTATACGAATAAATAGCGTTTAATTTAAACAAATCATATGCATGTATCTTAATTAAAAACCATTATTTCCTAAACACTTTAGCAGACAACACAAAATATTAGTTCAGTTTGATTTGCTTGTCTATCTTTCAATACCTTTCTACATTTAAATTTTCGAACTCATAAAAATACAAAAATGCATATGTCTATCTATAAATTAAAATTGTTAATAAAACCTATTTATGGGTTAAGGTAAAAACATAGAAAAAAAAGTATAATAATAAAAAATTAAAACTATTATGTTTCACATTTACGAAACAAACATTGTCACACGCTTAAAAATCACCAATATGATGGACATGACGATGATGATGAATAGAAAAATGGAAATTACCAACAATAAACATTTAATGAAATGAACATAAAGTAAACAGTCGTAAACATAAATCAAATATGAAATAAATTTAATTTAACTCCCACAATTAATAGCAAAATTTTAAAAACAAAATTTGATAAACACACCAAAATATAAAACTCATCATCTTTGAACTTTAATCGCAAAACAATCCGTTATACAAAAGAAAAAAATATTGATGTCCAACATAAATTGTGCATAAAAACTTTTACTTCACCACTTTAAAGAAAAAAAAAAAATAACAAAATTAATTAATTAAAAGTAAATAAACATTAATCAAGATTTAAGATTAATGATGAAATAATTAAAATGACACTAATGAAAGTGAATTAAAATAAAGTTTTTTTTTTTTTCTTTTAAACTTATGCACTTATTGTACTTTTAAGGTTTTCTTTAAGTGTATTTATTCAAAGTGTAGAGTAGTAGCCTGGGAAAATATCAATATCACTTATTTGGGTTATTTTTGAAAGGTACAACGTTGTTATTTTTATATCATAATTATTATAAAGTACACTTTACTCGTATGAAGTTAATAATACACATCACAGTAGGACACCGGAATTTACACACATACTATATGTGGCAATGGATTTTTTAGTATATGAATTCTTGTGTTTCTTTGGTAGATTTTGAAAATGTATACTCTACTCTATACTCTATGTAATAAATATTGTATTACTTAGTCTGAATGGTACAAAACTTATTTATTTATTAATTGAAAAGTCTTGCCGATTGATCACCTCACACATTTCTATAGAACAGAATACCCCACATTTTCGCTATAGAAAACTGATCATCCCAAATTTGTATATAGAAAACTGATCATCGAACATTTTGTCATAGAAAACTGATTATCGCACATTTTGCCATAGAAAACTGATCACAGTACATTTTTCTATAGAAAACTGATCACCGCACATTTTTGTTTAGAAAACTGATCACCACACATTTTTGTTTAGAAATCTAATCACTGTACATTTATCTATAGAAAACTGATCAACTCACATCTTGCTATCGAAAACTAATCACAGTACATTTTTATATAGAATACTGATTATCACACATTTTTGTTTAGAAAACTGATCACCAAACATTTTTGTTAAGAAATCTAATCACTGTACATTTATCTATAGAAAACTGATCAACTCACATCTTGCTATCGAAAACTAATCACCGTACATTTTTATATAGAATACTGATTATCGAAAACTGATCAACGCACATGTTTGATTAGAAAACTGATCCACTCATATTTCACTAGCGAAAACTGATCACCCCACATTGTTCTATAAAAAATTGATCACTGCACATTTTTGTTTAGAAAACTGATCAACAAACATTGTTTTAGAAAACTGATCACCTCACATTTTTATATAGAATACTGATCACCGCACATTTTTCTGTAGAAAACTGATCAACTCACATTTCGCTATAGAAAACTGATCATCCCAAATTTGTATAAGAAAACTGATCATCGCACATTTTGCCATAGAAAACTGATCACCCTACATTTTTCTATAGAAACCTGATCACCACACATTTTTGTTTAGAAAACTGACCCCTCCACATTTTTGTTCAAAATAATGATCACGGCACATTTTTCTTTAGAAAACTGATCACAGCATATTTTGCTATAGAATACTAATCACCACACATTTTTGTTTAGAAATGTAAGCACTGTACATTTTTCTATAGAAAACTGATCAACTCACATATTGCTATCGAAAACTTATCACCGTACATTGTTCTATAGAAAACTGATCACTGCGCATTTTTGATTAGAAAACTGATCACCGCACATTTTGGTATATGAAATTGAACACCGCTCATGTTTCTATAGAAAAGTGGTCATCGAGCATTTTTCTATAAATAACTTATCATCGCACACTTCGATTTAGAAAACTGATCACCGCACATTTTTCTTTAGAAAACTAATAATTGCACATTTCGCTATAGAAAACTAACCACCGCACATGTTTGATTAGAAAACTGATCAACTCATATTTTGCTATCGAAAACTGATCCATGCTCATTTTTGTTAATAATACTGATCACCGCAAATTTTTAAGTAAAAAACTGATCAACTCACATTTTGCTATCGAAAACTGATCATGATTAATTGTTCTATAAAAAATTGATCACTTCACATTTTTGTTAAGAAAACTGATCACCACGCATTTTTTTAATATTGATCACCGCAAATTTTTCTATTGAAAACAGATCAACTCACATTTTTCTATTGAAAACAGATCAACTCACATTTTGCTATCGAAAACTGATCACCGCACATTGTTCTATAAAAAATGAATGTTTAGGAAACTGATCACCGCAGATTTTTTATTAGAAAACTGATCCCCACACATTTTATTTTATAATACTGATCACGGCACATTTTTGTTTAGAAAACTGATCACCGCACATTGTTCTATAAAAAACTGATCACTGCACATACTTTTTTTAGAAAACTGATCACCTCACATTTTTCTATAAAAAACTGATCCACGCACATTTTGCAATAGAAAACTTATCACCGCAAACTTTTCTTTAGAGAACTAATAATCACACATTTTTTATTAGAAAACTGATCACCACACATTTTATTTTATAATACTGATCACGGCACATTTTTGCTTAGAAAACTGATCACCGTACATTTTTCTATAGAAAACTGATCACGGCACATTATGCTAAAGAAACCTTATTATCGCACATTTAGATATCGACAACTGATCATAGCACATTTGGCTATCAAGAACTGTTTAGAAAACTGATCAATGCAAATTTTCATCACATTTTTTACTATAGAAAACTGACCACCGCGAATGTTTCTATAGAAAACTAACTGATCACCGCGTATGTTTATATACAATATTGATCACCGATCATGTTTCTACAGAAAACTGATCATATTTTCTTTAGAAAACTGACACAATTTTCTAGAAATTTTTCTATTTTAGGAATCAAAAGTCAATTAACAAGTCTTATAATATTATTTCATGTAATATACTTCCTTCATTTTATCATTTATCCATTAGAGTACATACAAATCGTTGATCTGATCACTTTACATCTACTTCAGACGTAATTTGTTTTAATTAATTAAAATTTTCCAGTTTCTGTTGGCAAACATAACTATTCGCATTCCCTTTGATGTATGCCACATGTCCACACTAAACCTCAACACTTCCAATGCACATTAAAATGGGTCAACGTAGACTTTAAAAAACAAGGTGCCAGTAAGAGGAAAGAAAAAAAAAAGGGGAAAAAATATTCGAAAAATCTCTAAAGTGATTACAAAATTAATAAAAAAAATTGTGAATGTTTTCATCATGAGGAATGTTACTTAACATTTTTTAACGTAATCACTGCTACATACGTGCGTTTCTCTTTAAAGTAGTAAAACTGGAAAGGATTCATTCATGAAAGCCAAATAAAAATGTACATGTATAAGAAAATTGTAGTTGTGCATACATACATATTCATATATGAACATATATTCACATATTCATAACTAAGTATATAAGTACATATGTATTTATTTATATAAATATTTATGCCGAACTATGCCTTGCCTTTATGCAATTTAACTCATGGTGCATGTAAAAGATGGTCATAATTAGAGTTGCATGTGGATTTTTGTGGCTTAAATGATGATGATGATCTTTGCACAAAACTTTATTACAAAAACTTATTTTTTTTTGTCTTTTTTTTTGGAAATTTCACTTTTTTATTTATTTATTAATGTTTACATAATAAGTAAACAAATATAAATTGTTTTAACTTTTAAGACAGACACTTTTTGCGTGTACATTTATGAACATGTTTTTTTAAGACATAAATATTGGAATATTTCCAAAATTATGTATTTGAATAAACAAAGACTGCATTTTTTTAATATTTCACATTTTGTATAGACAAAAGTGTTAGGTGTTAGCTCACAACAAATATTATTGAAACAAAATAATTTTAAGTGGAGAACATTTTCTAAAGTGCTTCTGAAAATTGCATTTGCATCATACATGCATTTTTTGAGAAATGTATGTATGAAAGGAAACAATTACCTTTCAAATGCATCTTAAATCAATATAATCGAACATCAGCTTAAAAAGATACGATATTTAAATTTACACAATTGGTCAATTCACAATGTCTCTTATCAGTCATATTGTCATAATGTCCTAATATATCACGACTCGGTGGCTCGGCTTAACCGACTCTTAGGCATTCGGCGTTGGTCTCTGCTGGTTCGTTACGGTAACACAATAAACATTGCATAGAAAGTTTTGTAATTTTAGGAAATTTTTCAGCTTGAAAAGCAATAAAAACCATTTTGAAATATTAGGACATTATGACAATACTATGACATGATAAGTAAGTTGTTTAATTTTTCTGAAAATTAAAATCGAAAATTTTTTGAAATTAAAAGAATTTAAAATGGAAATATCCAATTTACTCAAAAGAATGGGAAAACCCATGGTCAATTTGTTTGTGATGGTTTATAGAATTCATTACATTTTAAACTATTTATTTAGCATTTTTTTTTTTTTGCAATTTTTCAGGCTAAATTCTTAAAATTTAGTTTAACATGATTCCAAAAACAAATATTTATATATGAATAAATAATTTCCTGTAGTAGGTTAATTCGAATGGAAGTTATTAAAAAAAAAAAAAAAAAACTTCCATTGTCTTACTAATTTCATAAAACAAAGTCATTGCTTATTTATGAAAAACATACGGAAATTTTTTGTTTGCTTTAAAATATTCAGCAATTAAATGTAAATAACTAACAAATGATTGTATTACAACAAAAATTTATATAAAAATTCAAATATATTTTTAATTTATAAACAAAAACCATTGTGTAAGTTAAAACTAAAGAAAAAAAATTAGTTGAAGGTATGAATTTGAGAGAAAAAATTTACTGATTACTACCAGGCAGCAACACTAAACATAAATCTTAGGAAAAAAATGTTTTTCGTGTTTTTTCTTGCTGGTTTCATTGATAGGTAGATAGATGTATTTGAGGTATACAAGTATCAAAATGCAATGTCAATGGCACTACATGACTATGAAAATTGAAGTTTCACTTTAAATACACACAATAGCTTCCCCCTTCAAGGCAGTCGAAACATTGTAACATTAAGTTATTGACGAAAAATTTAAAAAAAAAGAAATAAATAAATAAAAAGGCCAGAGAAAAAGAAAATTCGTAACTTCCAACAACTAAAAGATAAAAAAAAAAAATCGACAAAAAATAGTTTGCAATGAAATCACTTCTTCTTTTTTTTTGTATATGGGCAAAAACATAATTTTGTTTAAATTTGAGTAAATTATTTTTACGATTTTTATTTTTTGAACACAAAGTAAGGACTGTGATCGAAAAAATCTTAACATACATATACATATGTTAATAGAACCACTAAACTTACAGTTTCTATTCTTTCTTATTTGATTGAAGTAATTATTACAGTTTACACAATATATTATCTTTATTCAGGGTTTTCCAACAAGAAAATATTTGAGATATATGATCGGATGTTTATTTCATAATAAAGAGGAAGGTATGCCGTTAAGAATGAAAAACAAAATCAGCCAAATGGCCACCACGACCTCGCTTACAGAACCAAATCGCAAAGTGGCTGTCATATGTCCTCGATAGCCTCACGAATTCTATCTTTGAGGTCTTGAATCATCGCTGGGCTGTTGACGAAGACCTTATCTTTCACGTGGCCCCAAAGGAAGAAGTCGCAAGGTGTTAAATCACAAGATCTCGGTGGCCAATTGTGATCACCTCATCATTTTTGTAGTGAATTTTAGTAATTTCAATGCGTTGTTGAAGCGTGTATCATTCCATTTTTAGTAATGGCGTAGTGAAACTTCATGTCAAAGAATAAAAGCTTAAAAAGTGAAAGCTACCGAAATACCGGGTGATTCAAAATAACACCTCTTGTTTGAAAAACCTTTAGTTCTAATCACTAATGATGCATTTATGAACCTTTTCCGGAAACCCTTCAATTAAGGTTTCAATCTTTTGGACACCATTTTTTTGCTTTTCAATTCTCATTTAACAAGAGCCCAATATCTCTCCACTGCTCTTAGCTCCAGGCAGTTTGGAGAATTTTCCTCTCTTGGTACAAATACCACATTACTGTTCTTGTACCACTCAAGACCTTACTTACCCTAGTGACATGATGCCAAATTAGGCCAAAAATAAGTGGACACATTAAAAAGTCTTATGAATGGAAGCATCTTCTTTTGTAAACATTCCTTGATGTAAATTTCCGTATTTATAGAACCCTTTGTTACAAATGTTTGTGTTCTTTTACCGCAACTTTTTGGGAAAATTTCCTGTTTTTGGGTCCTTAAATTTTCTACAACATTTCCTCGAGCAAAAACAAACGTTTCGTTATCGATTATGCAGTAGGTATATTTTGTGTATAAAATTTGACTTCAATTTCCGTTCTCTGTCATTGGCCTCTCTATTTTTAATAGTGTTCCTGTCAGGAACTTTTTAAGCCTTATATGTTTTTAAACACTGGCTTAATCTTTCCGTACCAAATTGTCCGAGAACTAAACAAACCGGACTGCTTTCTTACCGGATGTGTGGGGATCTCTTATGAAAATGCTTTACCTTCAACTTGAACCAGGTTTTCTATCAACGGACAAGTTCTCCCGATACTGCACTGTGGGGCAGAATCAAAATTTGGTACAACATTTTTGAAGGACGGAATTTTAAAGTGGCATATTTTTGAATATAATTGAGATATTGACTTAAAATTTTTTTTTTGCAATATCAGAAATTAACTTATCTAAACAAAAAAAATTAGTTCGGAAAAAATGTGGACCAAATTGTTCCTAATATTTGCAATCCTATCAAAATTATGATAAAAATTTTAGTTTTAGAGCTCAATAAATATGTAATATGTAATAAAATCTTTATTTATTAACAAAATTAAACGAAATTTGCAGGGTTTTTAAAATTTCTTATTTTAAATAAAAATTTTTACAATTTTGCACCTTCGGGGCTGGGAAAATGCTTTAAAAATAAATAGAAATCACATCAAGGTTTCCAAAGCTGCCTTCCGTTTTCTTATCCCAGATTTGGGATTTTAGAACATGTGGTCCAAAGTAAAAATTTTGATAAAAAATGGGTCAAATTCCGTAGGGCGTAGGGGCGACATATTCGAAAAATATGACATGTTTTTTATATCAAAATATTCTCCGTAAAGATATCTTACAGGAAAACATAAAACTGTTATATATTCTTAAAGAAAGTTTTATTTTAATAAAAAAAGAGTTAAGTCACCTTTTCGCCCAAAAAACAGAAAAATTCTACAAATTTTTGAATTGAAAATCATTTATTTTCGGATCCGTAATTGATATTGCTCTGAAATTTGTTGCATATTATTGGTAATTTAGTTATCTAACTAACCTATCTAACCTACTGCATACTCGATAACTAATAAAAATTTTAAAATTTCAATTTTGAAATGCTTATAACTCGGAAATTATAAGAGATAAATAGCACATGCAAGCATTTTTTTCCAAATATTTAAAAATCTTTGAAATCGGATTGGAAACAAAAAAATGGCACGTGTTTAAAAATTTTACATGTCGATGGTACCCTACTTTGAGGCCCCATAGCGCCGCGCCTGGAGCATTTCTAGGGTCCATTTTAATAACTTGAACTCGAATGCTCCTTGGCTACCCCCACGTTAAATTATCCCGATTGGGCCATCCGTTTAGAAATGCCAGATTTATTTCCAAAAAATTTTGATTCTGCCCCACTATGTACTGTTTAATAACATTGGAATCAGTTTGACGGCAGACCTTTGATTGTTTGGCCATCTTTTTATAGGACCTAGTTGGGTTTTGTTGAAAATATTTAATAATTTTAGTACGATCTTGTTTTTCTTGTCACTCATTTTAATCAGATTAACAACAAATGAATATAATTGACATTGAACATAAGAACTGACATGCATTACAAAGGTAACTTGATAATTTACGGATATATGAAACATATTTGTGTTGAATTTTATTAAGTAAAGCGAATCGGTTTACGAATCGATTGCAGATGCATAATAAATTAAACAGAGATGTTTTTTAATACTACAATTTTTGTTGCCCTTTATATCTGCAAATTTCTAAATTTTTTAAAGGGGTCCCGCGTTTTTTGGACGAAAATTTTCACTGTCCATATTTAATAGACAAAAAAAAACTGAATTCACTCAATAAACTATTCTAGTCCATATGGTCCTGTACCTCGTGAAAAACTGTATTTTTTTAAAATTCTGAAAAATGTTATCAGTTTCTGAAGTGCCCTCATTAACAACAAATGTGTTAAACGAAGCATAATAATATCAGTTTTTAACAGTTGCCTTTCCCAGCAGTACTAGGATACTGCCCCGTATTAGTGATTTTACCTATCATTTAGGCCGACAACTAGTTACATGTCCTAAGCTGGGGTCCAAAGTAGTCAACGCATTGGATTCACATACCGGTTACATAGAGTCAGTTATCTTACTAGCTACCTAACTGATTACTTGATCAGCTACATAACTAGTTATTTTAACATGTATTACAATTCACCTTAAATAGTTTGTGAAAAAGACATCATCATAAACAGTCTGATAACCGATTGCTTGTAAACAAACCTTCCTCCATCAACTCTCCAAAATGACAAATGACTTCATGCTACACGCAGAAAAAAAAATATAGTTGTGCATATTTACTGTAACCATTTCAACATTTTTACACGTTTTTTAACAATATTATAGTCACCGTAACTATTTATATGATTGTGGTAATTATAATATGGTTATTTTACGATTCGCATGATTGTATCAACCATATATATGTATCAACCATATATATGGTTACAGTGATTTTACCTATCATTTAGGCCGACAACTAGTTACATGTCCTAAGCTGGGGTCCAAAGTAGTCAACGCATTGGATTCACATACCGGTTACATAGAGTCAGTTATCTTACTAGCTACCTAACTGATTACTTGATCAGCTACATAACTAGTTATTTTAACATGTATTACAATTCACCTTAAATAGTTTGTGAAAAAGACATCATCATAAACAGTCTGATAACCGATTGCTTGTAAACAAACCTTCCTCCATCAACTCTCCAAAATGACAAATGACTTCATGCTACACGCAGAAAAAAAAATATAGTTGTGCATATTTACTGTAACCATTTCAACATTTTTACACGTTTTTTAACAATATTATAGTCACCGTAACTATTTATATGATTGTGGTAATTATAATATGGTTATTTTACGATTCGCATGATTGTATCAACCATATATATGGTTACAGTAAACAAGTATATGTTTTATGACAACCATTTTTATGATGAATAATTTTATCATAATATGTTGTTCTCAGATTATGATATCCATAAGCCGAGAGTAACATAATATGGCAAGTCCTTCATCATATAAATGGTTGTCATATACTTGTTTACTGTAACCATATATATGGTTGATACAATCATGTGAATCGTAAAATAACTATATTATAGTTACCACAATCATATAAATAGTTACGGTGACTATAATATTGTTAAAAAACTTGTAAAAATGTTGAAATGGTTACAGTAAATATGCACAACTATATTTTTTTTCTGCATGTAGGTTACATGGTTGCCAAAAGATGGAATTTGTAATGAAAAGAAACTCTTGTTTTAGATTCAACAATTTTTATTTTATTTCAAGTTGGATTCTGAGATTTTATTGTCGAAATCATAAAAACTTAAGAAATAATGAACAATTAAGGTCTCTTTCATAGATTTTAAAAAGAAAAGTGTTTTTGCCCATATACGACACTATTTTCATTATAAACTTTTAACTGTGCAAAAGAAGCTGTTGCTGAGGATGAAGTGTTGCTTTTTTTTCATCTTCATTTCATGATTAACCATCTTTTTTTTTTTTTGTTGTGGCTGCTGTTGCTGGTGATGATGATGATGTTGATATTGATGTTGAGATGGCAGAAGTTGTTGTAGTTGTTTTTGTTGCTATGTATGATGTAAAACTGTTAGATATTATTATAAAATTTTGTTACCAGTTTATATTATGATGGATTATTTATGAGGTAATGCTTCATTCGCCATGTAGCTCGTGGTAATAATTCGCATGTTAAGCCACCAACAAACTGGTGGCCATAAAAAAGGGAAAATATTTTTTTTTATATTTTTTCATCTTTTTGTCAATTTTTATTTAATGTTTTTTTTTTGAGGAATTTGGTAACTTTTATGATTTTTATTTAAAAACAAGCTATAAAGTGAAAAGATTTTAAGATTTTATAAAAAAAAAAAAAAAATTCTTTGTTTGTTTGTTGAAAAACAAAAGTCTTTAGAAACAAACTTCTTTGTTTGAGGGGAAGAAGAAAACAAAAGACTTAAGAAACCGAATTATTATTGTTGTTGTAGTTTATAATTTATGTTAGTTTATTTTAAACGTTTTATTGTTATATTTGTTGTTTAACGCTTAAACCTAAATTTTTTTGTTAACTCTGTAGCTGTCCGTTCCACACTTAAGTGGCTGTCTGTGTGTGACAAGAAGATGGCACGGTAGCAATATATTCGTATTATTTTCATTAATTTCAGATTTTAACAACTCTATTCCAGTTGTAGTTTTGTTAACAAGGTTTTTTTTAGCTGCCATTCATTTCCACACAAACAACAGAGCCTCTCCGAAAACCAAAAATAAGTCCATGTTATCTGGTGGCTGACTTTGGTGTGTTATTAAAGTGTGAAATGAATAAAACATTTTTATTGTTTAATGTTTTTAATTAAATTAAGATAAATATGTAATTGGCCTTTAAAAAAAAACTCCACTTGACATTTGCGTTACAAAAACCTTAAAAAAAAGTAAATTAAACCAATGCGAAATACTGAGACATATAAATTAGTAACGCCCTTCAAAAAGTTTAACTGAGTATTTTTTTTAAATTTTGCATAATTTTGTAGCCATTTCGTTCAGGCTATAAATTTATTTAAATGTTTTTATTTAAACATAAACATGTTATATATTTAAAACATAACCATTAAAATAACTTAAACAAAAATTCCAAGATTAGAAATTTAATTTATCAGAAACCTTTGATCGTTTCCAAAGTTTGGCTTTTTAAACTTTACTATTGGCCATATTTCATATATAAAATTCTCAATTCTAAAATAACCATAATTTATTTTATGAATTCCGTAATCAGAAACAAATTGACCTTGGATCTTCCGATTTTGATTATATTGCAGTTTTAATTTATGCTAATATACAGTTATACCAAATTACTCTATTACTTATTGCAACAAATATCAATAAATTTTATCTATTATCTTTGAAGAATTGCTATAAAAACTGTTAATGTATAGTTTTTGCACTTGTTTGAGATGTCAAATTACTATAGCATTTTTCGATTCGTTGATCATACAATGATCGGTGATCAAAAAATCATACGGGAAACTTTACTAAAAAGTCTGATGTGCCCTATGATTTATTTTAAATGCTTCGTCAATTACCAAATAAACAGGAACAAAGAAAAATAGAGGAAACTTTAAAAATTAGTAGCATTGCTAAAAGCTTAATAGAAAGAAAGCAGCTATTTAAAAGTCAGAAAGTAATTTGGTACAACAGAGACCAAGGTATAAATTAGCACAAATAAAAAGTGCTATAGTTACTTGACAGAGAATATACTCTTTATATCCATTGAAAATGTCCAACATTTCAAATACTCGAGATTCTGACATCGCTAACCCAATATTACTTGATACAAAAAATCATACAAATTCATGCATATTTCGAATATTAAATTTTACATTTTGTAGATATACAGGCCTGTCACAAAATTCCATACCGAACGAAAGTGGAATTAATTCCGTATTTAATTTCTTTAGAAAAAAAAGAATATAATCCTGAAAAAATCTCCAGGAAATGATTCAGCGATACCAGCTGACCACCAAATGTGAAACTACATATTTGTATTATCTATATTATTTAATGCGATCTTTAAACTAAGAGTTTTCCCGAAAAATAGGAAAACCTCTCACATAATAATGATACAAAAGCCTAGTAAAGATCTGACCATAACAACCTCCTTAGACCTATTAGCTTACTTCCTTCTCTGACGAAGCTATACGAAAAATTATTCCAACAAAATATCGTAGAATTTTTTTATCTAACAGATAATGCTCCATAAACAAAGTACAGGGTCTTCCAACAAGAGGTGTTATTTTGGTATTCAAAGAAAAAGGGCATTTTTTGAGATAAATGATCGAATTTTTATTTCATAATAAAGAGGAAGGTATGCCGTTAATAATGAAAAACAACATCAGCCAAATGGCCACCACGACCAAGCTTACAGGACAATTTACTTTTCATGAAATTTTCCATAACCAAATCGCAAAGTGGCATCGATAGCCTCAAGAATTCTATCTTTGGGGTCTTGAATCGACGCTTTGCTGTTGGCGTAGAGCTTATCTTTCACGTGGCCCCAAAAGAAGAAGTCTGAAGATCTCGGTGGCCAACTGTGATCAGTGGCCAATTGTGATAACAAGGACCAAATCAGTAAAGACACGACGTTGTTGATGATCGTCCGGCTTGAGTTCTTGTGTTAACTAAACTTTATAAGCCTTAAGACCCAAGTCTTTATGCAAAATAAGGTGTAATGACGTTTGTGGAATGCCCAATTCCAAAGAACGACGAGGAATGGACAAATCTGGGTTTTCTTCAACACTTTGGTCTACAGCAGCAATATTCTCAGTTGTTCTTGAGCGACGTGTACGGGTTTTATTCTTCACATCACTAACTTGTCCCAACAGCTCGAATTTTTCCACCAATTTCTATATTGCGGTCCGACAAGGTGCTTCGTGACGACCAAAAAATGCTTTAGTTTTGTAAACTGTGACTGCAAGATTTTTACAATACTTGTAGTGAATTTTAATAATTTCACTACGTGAAGCGTGTATCGTTCAATTTTTAGTAATGGCGCAGTTTCTACTTGTCAAATCTCAAAGAATAAAAGCTTCAAAAGTGACAGCTACCGAAATAACTAACTGAATGCACGCAGAGAAAGTTTTACAGTAAACATTTCAAAATTTTTAAAAGTTTTTTAAACATATTATAGTCACAGTAACTATTTACATGATTGTGGTAACCATGATATGGTTACCTTACGATTCACATGATTGTATCAATCATATATATGGTTTCAGTAAGTATATGTTTGTGACAACCATTGTTATGATGAATCTTTGTATCATAATATGTTCTTCTGAGAATATGATATCAATTAGCCGAGAGCAACATAATATGGTATAACCTTAATCATAAATATGGTTGTCACAAACATATTCTTTTTTACTGTAACCATATATATGATTGATACAACCATATGAATTGTAAGTTAACCATATCATGGTTGCCACAATCAAGTAAATAGTTACTGTGAATATATTATTGTCAAAAATATTTTAAAAATGTGGAAATGGTTACTGTAAACATGCACAACTATATTTTTTATCTGCGCGTAGTTTTGTAACTATTTTTTATATGCTTTAATCCAGTTCAAAATAAGTTGTAGCTTCTTGCGTAATTTCACACAATGTCTACCATTTGTCTATGTTTAATATTTCGCCTAATTTTTTAAACCCATTCTAACGCATTTATACTATATTCAGGTCAAGGCCAACACAGACTAACGACCACGTTGGGAAAATCAAACTACTCAAAATACAATAAACAAAGCATTAATACAATTATGTTGCTATGACATTTACATCAATACAATCAATGATCATTTAATAAGAATCATCATTAATTTTGATTAAAACATCGCTAAATATTATTAAAAGAAACTGTCAAAACGAAAAACTGTCAAAACCTCATTAAATGTAACATGATACTCGCATTCATTACAGACATAAATAAATATTTTAATATTAATAATCATAAAAAACGTAAATAATATTATTACTAATGCTTTAATACATTCATATGCAAATATAAAATCATAAAAAACTTATATATACAACTTGTCGAACATATGCAAATTAGGAATATTTTAAAATAAAAAAAAAATATATAAGAAAAACAGTATTTTTTTATTTTTTATTATATTTTTAAGGTAGTTGGTTGGATCTACATGGTCAAGTTGCAGTGAAAACAATAGAAAACATTATGTCTGTGTTTTTAAATAAATTTTAAATAAAAACTAATGAAAAAAAAAACTACAAGACTCTTAAGTGTGCAAGCAATTTATGACCAAAAGATTTGTTAAATATGGTTTTCTATTAGAAAAAAAAAAAACACACACACATTGGGTTTTACTTTATCTTAAGTTTTATTTGAAAAAAGTGTGAAATTATGTTAATTTGTTAAAAACATAAATCTTTTGTTTAATGATAATAATATAATCTTAGCTATTAATAACTGACATCAAATGTGTATCTTAACATACGATACATAAAAAAAATCTTTTAAATTTGTTTAGATATATAAAAAAAAAAAATAAGTATATATAAAATTGAGCTTATGACAATTAAATTGTATTTTATGATGACTTAAATCCCAGCAAATTATAGTAAACAATATAGTGTGTACACGAATTTATTGCATTGTTTAACAAATGCAAATTCGAAAACATTTAATTTCTATACGCACGACCATTTATACTAATTTTCATGAATAACAATGGGGTATTTAAAATTTAAATATTTTTCCGGTCTTAAAATAAAAAAAATAAAAAAATAAAACTTTTATCAATGACTTTTTTGTTCAATATATCGCAATATTTTTGAATTTTTTAAATAATGAAAAACTTATTGTTTTCATGGGATACAAAGAAAAAGGAACTTAAATTTAAAACAGTAAACATTTATTTCCAGGTTTTTACTGCTTCAACATTAATAATGGACCAAAGTCACATTAAGCCATGTTACAGTTTTTCATTTTGTAGAAAAAAATATAGCTTCTGCATACAAAATTATTGCAACAAAAAATATTTATTGAAAAAAAGCACAAGGGTGGATCAATAATACCGCGACTTTTTCAATTTCCTGGCTCTTATCTGAAAAGAAAAACACTGCTCCTGTCAACAGGCATCTGTCAGTTGACTCTTGTCAAAATTTAACAAGCTGCGCCATTTAGATTGTGTTTGACTGCCATTGATAGCACGTGAGAAGAAGTGAATTTCTTCTGCTAATTAAGCATTATTCTTTGCAGAAAAAAAAATCACTTTATTGATTGATAAATAAAGGGGCTTCCAACAAGAGGAAGTTTGGTATTCAAAGAAAAATTGCATTTTTTGAGATAAATGATCGGATGTTTATTTCATGAAGGTATGCCGTTAATAATGAAATACAACATCAGCCAAATGGTCACCACAACCACGCATATCCTTTTCATGAAATTTTCCATAACCAAATGTCCTCGATAGCCTCACGAATTCTATCTTTGAGGTCTTGAATCGACGCTGGGCTGTTGACGTAGACCTTATCTTACACGTGGCCCCAAAGGAAGAAGGCGCAAGGTGTTAAATCACAAAATCTCGGTGGCCAATTGTGATCATATCTTCGAGAGATAACATTTTCATGCATTTCAAGGACCCAATCAGCAAAGACACGACGTTGTTGATGATCGGCCGGCTTGAGTTTGTGTGTTAACTGAACTTTATAAGCTTTAAGACCCAAGTCTTTATGCAAAATACGGTGTAATGACGTTTGTGGAATGCCCAATTCCAAAGAACGACGAGGATTGGACAAACCTGGGTTTTCTTCAACACTTTGGGCTACAGCAGCAATATTCTCAGTTTTTCTTAAGCGACGTGCAAGGGTTTTATTCTTAACATCACTAACTTGTCCCAACAGCTCGAATTTTTCCACCAATTTCTGTATTGCGGTCCGACAAGGTGCTTTACGACGACCCAAAAATGCATTAGCGAACTGTGACTGCAATATTTTCACCATTTTTGTAGTGAATTTTAATAATTTCAATGCGTTGTTGAAGCGTGTATCTTTCCATTCCACCTTCGTAAGAAGGGTATATACAGTATTGGCCATAACTAAAGCACCCCCTCAATGGATTTTTTTCATATCATAATTTTTTGGATAAAAAAGGTTTTTTTGGGATGTATTTTGTATATATTTTATTAACTTATATTCTTAATGTTCATATTGTGTTCATTTAGGAAAGGATAATTTTCTGAACAACTAATTTAAAATGATAAAACATACAAAAACACAAAATGCGACGGACAAAAGAAAAGCACCCCCTTTTAAGATGTTTAAAAACTTGACTATGCTACTGCATTTTTGCAATGTCAGTTAACGGCACTCACAACGGATGCATTTAAAAATTCCAGAAGATAAAAATAAAGGGGCGTAGTCCGTATAATTTAAGTTCTGTACAGTTTATTGTGAAAAAACAATGTATGGCAAGGAACAAGTACTCCAGTGTATTTAAAATTAAAGTTATTGAAGACTGGAAGGCAGGCTTATCACGGCATGAATTGAATAAACAACATTCAATTAACAGATCAGTTATTTCCCGGCTGATTCCAAAGTTTTTGCAGACTGGTCGTATATCACCGGGGCATTCTGAAGGATGTCCTCGTAAAACCACACGATATGATGATTCCTTTATCAAAGGAGCAACGCTAAACGATCCTACATCATTTGCTAGTCAAGTAAGAACAAGTTTAAGATTATGAGTTAGCGAAAGAACAATCCGAGAAGAGCAGTAGAATCACAATTATTCAGCCGATGACCAGCAATAAAACCGTTTATATCAGCTAAGAACAAGAAAGCTAGACTGGAGTTTGTCAAAGCCCACATCGACTGGAGTGTCCAAAAATGAAAGACAGTACTGTTCTCTGACGAATCCAAATACAAATTAAAAAGTTCCTATGGAATAAGGTGTGTACGCAGACGAAGAGTAGAAAGACTGAATCCTAAGTATTTCAAAGGAACAATTAAACATGGACGGGGCAATGTAATGGTCTGGGGTAGCTTTTCTGGTCAAGGAATTGGGCCAATTCATAAAGTTAATGGGATTATGTATCGGTTCATGTACTGTGATATATTAAAAGATGTAATGGTGCCTTATGCCAGTAAAGAAATGCCACTTATAGGGAGGTTGCAACAGGATAACGATCCTAAGCACACCTCCAAATTTTGTAAGACTTGGCTACAGAGCAATAAAATTCAAGTTCATCATTGGCCTGCTCAATCTCCTGATCTCAATCCTATTGAGAACTTGTGAGAGAATGATAATATGAAAATAAATCATGAAAGTTGCAGAAATAAGGATTAGTAATTTTCACGAATAATTTCAAGGCGTTATTATAGCCTGGGAAGGAATATCGCAGGACACCATAAAAAAACTTAATATCTTCTATGTCTAAGAGATGTGCTTGTCTCATCCAAAACAAAGGATTTGCAACAAAATATAAATTAAAAAAATTGTTATATTATATCCACGAAGGGGTGCTTTAGTTTTGTCCGTTTTATTTTCCAGCTTAAAATATCTTTTGATTTAATGTTACCTCTTCTAGAAAGATTAACTTTAAAAGTATTTGATTATCAATAGTAAATATATTAACAATTGAAAATAATACATAATAAAAATTTAAAACTTAGTTTTTATACAAAAAAATATAATATGAAAAAAATTCACTGAGGGGGTGCTTTAGTTATGGCCAATACTGTATAAGTTTGTCATTTCGTTTGTAATTTCCACAATATAATTTTCCGACCCTATAAAGTATATATATTCTGGATCCGTATAGATAGCGGAGTCGATTTAGCCATGTCTGTCTCTCTGTCTGTTGAAATCAATTTTCTGAAGACCCCAGATATCTTCGGGATCCAAATCTTCAATAATTCTATCAGACATGCTTTCGAGAAGTTTCCTATTTAAAATCAGCAAAATCCGTCCATAAATAACGGAGCTATGGGCAAAAATCCGAGACAACCTCTATTTTTGGCCGATTTTTTTTATCTATATCTCTATTACTAAGTCACAAATATAGACAATATGGATATATAATGATAGATATTTCAAAGTCCATTGCAACGATGTATATAAGGCTATACAAAGTTGGACCTACAATGGGTCAAAAATCGGGAAAAATATTTCTTAACCAGAATTTTTTTTCACAAAACACATTTTTTTGTCATAAATTTTTTCACTAATAAATTAAAAAAAAAAATTTTTTAAAAAATTGGAAAAAAGTTTTAAAAAACAATTAAAAATTAAAAAAAAAAAAATTTAAAAAAATTGGAAAAAAGTTTTAAAAAACAATTTCGAAAAAACAATTTTTTTAATTTTATTTTAAAGTATAATTTGGTAAAAGGTATATAAGATTCGGCACAGTCGAATATAGCTCTCTTACTTGTTAGTAATGACGTATTTTTACTTGTCAAATGGCAAAGAACAAAAGCTTCAAAAGTGTCAGCTTTCGAAATACCGGGTGATTCAAAATAACACATCTTGTGGGAAAACCCTTTCTCATGGGAACTCTGCACCATAAATTTCAATGGTAAAAATGTGGTTTACTGAATTTCGTTGTGGCCGTACACCCGATACAATTGAACAATATCACGATATGATGTTGGGACTTAAAAGTGCGAGAAATTGTGGAAACATGTTCAGTTTCAATGGCAAACATCCATGAGTTAGGCTACGGCATGCTCCCTCTTTCGGATTTAGTCCCGAGTGACTATTTCTTGTTTCCAAACTTGAAGAAATGTCCCGGCGGAAAGAGAATTGACTCCAAGGATGAAATCTTCTCACAAAAAAATACATCGACAAGGTCTGGACTATAAGGCGGATGAGGCTAAACTTCCCAATCACTTCATTCTAAATGATTTTAACAAGTATTACAAAATGTGACTGAGCGTTGTCATAATGGAATATTGCCGTTTCATGTCTGGCCGCATATTCTGGGCGTTTTTCGCAAGTGCTCGCCTTAAACGAATCAGTTGCGTTCGGTACAGGTTCCATGTCATTGTCTGGCCAGATTTCAGCAGCTCAAACTCAATCTTTATGGAGTAATGTCTCCAATTCTTGGTCTTCAAACTTTTTTGGCTGGTCTGGGCGATCGTTGTCTTCAAATGGCAGATGTAGCCCGCATAGTGAGTGACCCTTCAATAGTTCTCTTTTTTTAATATTTGTGAAAAATTGCAGTCAGCTAGCTCCTTTTGTTTGGACAGACAGACTGACTGACCGACATATCTAGATCGTCTTAGAATCTAATGAGGACCCAGGATATACAAACTAATGTGTGTCTGCGACAAATATTTTGATGTGTTACAAACGGAATGACAAAATTAATATGCCCTTCATCTTATGTTTTGGTGTTTATAAAAAATATGAATGTTTAAATAAAATATAGATAGATCAGATTTCAGATGATCAATTTCTAAATGTTGGCACAAGTGACTTTGTAAGCAATTTCAAGGCATAACGAAAGGTAGATGATAAATGAGTGTAAGATGGCTAATTTGAATGGAAGTATTACACTCATCATCGAGTGAGTGCAGACAGACAATGTAAATAATATACATAGGTATACAATTGGTAGACAAATGAACAATCAAAGCAATTAAAGATTTATTTCGCTGATTCAGTAGTTATTGGATTCAGTTGTTGATTTAGATTTTAGGTTCAATTTGTTTTCATTGTGGTTGTTTCTGTTCCTCATTTATTTAAATTTTAATATATTCTTTTGTTATTAATAATTTTATTGGGCCAGTCTTAATTTGTTTATTGTGGGATTTTGATATGAAATTAATAAGATGTTTTGTATATGAATATTTTTTTTTTTTTTCTTTTTTGTGGTTCTTTTGTTGTTGTTTGTTAAAATCAAAACAAAAACACAACATGACATTGAAAT
Source organism: Calliphora vomitoria (assembly GCA_942486065.2). NCBI lineage: Eukaryota > Metazoa > Arthropoda > Insecta > Diptera > Calliphoridae > Calliphora > Calliphora vomitoria. The sequence goes on from OW818029.2 coordinate 39,953,215, forward strand.
TATTAAATAAATTATGGATAAAATGTTTTTATCTTGTTTTTTCTTTCAAATTTGAGTGTTAATAAATTTGAATGTTGAATACATAAGTAGTTATTCGTATCTGTTGATCAAAACAGATAATCTCATTAATACAAATTTAATTAAATCACAGTTTATTCTTTTGATGCATTTGATGAAGGATTTGATTATATGATTATTTAAATATTTTATGATTTATTTTTGATTTCTAACGATTATGTCTTTATTAAAAGTTATGACATTTAAGTTAATTGATTTAATTTGCGATTCTTTATTAAATGTTTTGTAATAGAATAACAAATTTAGGTTAAATGATTAACTATTCATTATTGAGTAAAGAATTTAAAATAAACAATTGCGGAATCTTTTATACCCACCATCAATATGTAGTTTTGACCATATGTGGTTAATTTCATAAAACTTTATATGACGTTTGTCGAAATTTATGTTAATATCATTATACATTATATACGTGGTTTTGCCTTCAAGGTGATTAAAGAGGAATCGTTGTTTTACTTTTAACTTTTTTGTTATGTCGCCTATAAAACATCAGTTTGCACTATAAACGTATGTTGGGCCTATAGTGCTTCACTACACTATAAATAATGAAAAGTTCTATAATTTTTGTTTATAAAAATTTCAAGAATTTGTTTTATTTTTGAGGTATTATTTTAATTATTAATGTTATACATTTGAAGCATGAATAAACAAAGCATATTTAATGCAAACACTTAAACAGGACACTTATAGCTGCCAATGAGAGAAGCACGGCTCCTCCAAATTCAATCCAAATACTTGAAGCGTTTGTCCTTGCGCCTTGTTGATGGACATGGCAAATGATAGATGCACTGGGAATTACAAGCGCTTGAATTTAAATGACATGTCTGTGCATTGGAATACGAATATTGTGGCTTCAATCAAATTTGGCATCAATTTGTTACTGCAAGTCTTGTGCCATTACACAGTTTAGGCGCATTTAAATACCGCAGTAAAATAATAGATGAGCCGACATTTAAATTCAAACAATGCGGTGGCATACCAGGCGGTTCCAATCAATACAAAAATGCAACTGCGTCATCTTGATTCATTGCGGCATCAACAGATTTGTATATCATTTAACCTAAAAACTTTTCTTGAATGTAATAATTGACGTGCACATTTTTTGGCGCGAGTATTTTGAGTTCTTTCAACCAATCGTGATTTATGTAATTTTGAATACTGTTTGGGAAAACGCATTCAATAAATTCTGCTTTTAATTGTAGAATTCTACACAAATTGTTGAGAAAAGTAATCAATCCATTTGTATTATCGATTCGAATTTTGTCATTTCCGATTTCTAACAATTGCCTCACGAACCGATCTTCGGATTGATTACTGTGCAACTGAGCATGCATATTTATGTTGAATGCCAAGAAAAGAAGATTTCAAGCACTCATTGATCTCATCCGCCGGTGTCGATCGTGGAATCACAGGCAATATTTGATGAACATCACCTGACAGTAATATCAAGGCACCACCAAAAATTTGTTGATTACGACGTAGGTCTTGCATTGTACAGTGTAATGCTTTCAATGATTTTGTATGGGTCATTGTACAATAATATAATATAATAATTGAGATAATTGAGATAAAAAAGCATGTGACCAGCTTAACGTTCCAATTAGAGAGATCGAATGTCATTAGTAAATCAATAATTTAATCATTTGCATTAAAGTACCCATCTAACAGCAACAATAACACGCAACTATGATACAATGCAGGTGTATAGGAAGTGAAAAATCTAATAGTAAGCGCACAAATAAAATGACGATCGAAACAACGACTGAAAAGATTCAGCTCAACATTCCAATTATAAAGACCGAATGTCATTGTACACATAAGATATTACTATACATGGTTTGATAACTTTTCAAGTGACAATACAAAATCATAATATGATAAACATATGTATGAGAATATATAAAAAAATCTAAATGCCAAATCTCCGGAGCCACTGGGCTGATTTCGTGCAAACTTCACAAAAACCACTTACAGAATATCCCCAACCCTTTAATTTTGGTTGAAATCGGTCGACCCATTTCCGCAGTTAGTGGTGACATTAAAGTGTATATTTTCTTTTATATATATACTAGGGTATTCAATCGATTAACCGTTAATCGGTTAACCGATTAATTTTGGTCGGTTAACTGTTCCAATAATTTAAAATTGCCGATTTTCAAATAAATAAACCGATTAATTTGTGTCGGTTAACCGATTAACCGAAATTTATTATTTTTTTTTTTTTTGCACTTTATGTCGAAATATAGTTTTAAGCACACATATTTTATTTCTTAGCTCATGAACATTAACTGCTAGCAATAGTTTTCCATACAGATTATTACAGATATGAAACAAATGACATTTCTCAAAAAAGTAATATCGAACCTTTGAAAAGTGGTTTTCAGAGTGAAAGAAAAAATACAATTTTCAATAGGCAACAAGTGTGATATATATTTGTCCCTCATTTTAAACCACAATCATTTTGACAATTTGTTTTGTTTGTTTTCTATTGCCAGCCGATTCATATCTTTGTAATTTGTGGTTTTCTAGAAGTATTGCACAAAAAGTAAGGAATTTGTAAATGGACCTTTTTCTAGAATGTACTATGATTAACTTTGTCCTAATGAGTCGGAGGACGAAATGATAATAGATGAAACTAAAGACATAACTGAAACGATTCTTTTATCAGAAACTATTAAAAGTATTCACAATTTAAAAACTCCAAAAAGGACTCCAATGCACAGTGGATAATATAAGGTATATGCATCTCATAATTGATTTTGGCAAATGTTTGAAATTAACCATAAAACAAATTCTATCGTAAAGCTAAGATGTCAAGCAATAATTATTTGCAGAAATTATAGTTATTATGTCAACAGAAGTATTTTTAATCGTTCATTACTTTTTTTATTATGATTCGATTTTTATGATTAAAACAGCAAATTAAAGCTTAAAGTCCCACATAATCAAAAATCTTCATCCATTCAAATGTTACAGATTTACAGAAAAATTTTTCACTGTGCAATGGCAAATGGTATTATTGAGAATTTTATATGAGAAATTGGATATTCTTTAATTTTGATTTCTCAAGTTTTATTAAATCTAATGAAAAAATCGTTTAAAAGGAAAACATTTCAATTATATTCTTTTTTAAGAGAAGATCTCACTAAAATCCTAAAGAAACTCACATGTGTATAAAAAAGGATCTAAGATACCATCTTTTTTTGCTATTACTTTTTTTTTGTTGAATTGTTATGATTTCTTTGTTTTTAATGATGTTGTTGTTTTTATTTATAAAATGCTTAAATAAGTATACAAAATTTGTTGTTCCATTTTCAATTTAAAATGAAAATAAAAATTATTCGGTTAACCGAATAATTTAAAATTAGCCGATTATTAACCGATTAAATCTAAACCCCGATTAATTATTTCCTCGATTAACCGATTAATCCAGAAATCCGATTAATTGAATACCCTAATATATACATAGATTAATTGACTGATATAGGGGTTATATGAGGTCAAATATGGACCTATCCTCACAAAAATTGGTGGAAGTGAGCTTCATAAAGAGTACGTCAAAAAAACTTTTACACACTATTACTATTAAAACTTTTCAAACAAATCCAATATGGACTTTCAAAATAATAGCTTAAGATTTTAAGGTTCATCGTCACACTGTTTCACAAGCCATTAGACAGTCTAAGGAAGACTTAAACTTTGAAAGAAAACCTGGATTAGGAAGAAAAAAAGGCAAAAGAAGTCGGTCAACTCTTTTAAAGAGCACCGAAAACTTCTATCAGAAAAGCAGCTCGTAAAGTTTAATGCTCTGATTCTTTTGTGTGCAGAACCAAAGCTAGTGCTGGGTTGCAGTCGTATAAAGTTCAGAAAGTTACAGATATCCATGCGTCAAGGATCTTAAGCTATGTATACACGGTTGCCAGATCTTACAATGTTGTCAGAAAAATGTTCAGTAAATGGTTAACCAACCATGTGAACTTATGTTGAAACATATGGTTGTTAACCATTTACTGAATATTTTTCTGACAATGATGTAAGGTCTGACAACCCTGTATTAATATCTTTAGAAGCAATAGAACGAGCGAAAAAATTGAGGTCAAATGTTGTGTGATGAAACTTTTGTACTGGCAGACTTTTCACAACATCCAGGTCAAGATTTGTTTGTGGCTGAT